>JAUFSD010000020.1:0-1386897 GCA_033030425.1 Verpa conica | reverse complement strand
AACCCTAACTAACTAAAATAAACCCTAACTAAACTAACCCTAACTAAACTAACCCTAAACTAACCCTAACTAAACCCTAAACTAACCCTAACTAACCCTAACTAACCCTAACTAAACCCTAACTAAACCCTAACTAAACCCTAACTACCCCTAACTAAACTAACCGCGCGCGAACCACAAAGAAACACTCGGGTCCTCGGGGGTAACGGGAGGTGCGACTGGTTTTAGGGGGTTTCCGCCTGTAGGTTCACCCCTGCACAGGGCCAGAGAGCGAGAAACCCCAGCAAAGGTGCGCCGAGAAACAACCGAGTGACAGCCCGTGACGCAAGCGTGAGAAGTACCAAGACAGCGAGAGAAGAGGCCCAGAGGCGCCCAAGAAGTCACTGGACACACAGAGTACTGTCAGGGGGCGAGCCCAGAGAAAAACACCCACACTCCAGGACTCAAAAAAAGAAGCCGGGAGAAAAACCGAGTGATTTTCCATGACTCGTGCCAAAGCGCCCACGGACAAAAGTCAAGCGGCGCCACAGCAAGCCTGACAAGCAAGTTAGCAGGCAGCTAGGGGGTGCTAGGGCAGACGTGGGGTCTCTGGCGCAGGGGGGTGGGGGTAGGGCGCAGGCGCAGGTTGCTGGCTGTCAGCGAACGCCTAGGGGAGAACCGTGCCGTGGCGAGGGCCGAGGTCCGGGTGCCGAGAGTGAAGTACCTGGACAGGCAAAAGTAAAGAAGAGAAGTCACAGGACATCAACCCCACTGCCAGCAAGGCCCCACAAAGAAAAAAGACTGCACTCCCCTACTCAAAAAACGAAATCGCGACAAAACCGAGTGATTTTCCATGACTCGCGCAGTCGACCCCCCACCAAGCGCAGCAAGCAAGCAGACAAGCAAGCAGCGCCACAGCGACTGCAGGCAGTCAGGCAGTGCTGGGGCAGACGTGGGGTGCCTGGGGTAGGGGGGTAGGGGTAGGGCGCAGGGCGCAGGTTGTCAGCAGTCAGCGAAGTCATAAATCGCGGCCGTGAAGTGGCAAGTGCCGAGGTCCAGGTGCCGAGATAGAAGTACCTGGACAAGAGGAAGTGCATACAAAGTATTTTAGGACACCTGGACTACTGTCAGTCAGGCCCTACTGTGAAAAAAGACTGCACCCCCTCACTCAAAAGTCGAAATCGTGACATATGCCGAGTGATATTTGGTGACTCGTGAGATTGCGCAGGCAGCAGGTAAGCAAGCAGGCAGGCAGGCAAGCAGGCGACGCCATAGAGACGTCAGAGAGAGACGTCAGAGAGAGACTCCAGGCAGGTAGAGGTACTGCAAGGCGCTGCGCAGGTCAATATGCAGCACTGCACCGCGCGCCGTAGTCCAGGGCTCACGGTGTTAGGGCAACCTGCAGCAGCGCGCAGGCGAGAGGCAGGCGAGAGGCAGGCAAAAAGGTACCCGACTGTGTCCAGGTACATAGAGAGAGAGCTTATGACCGCTAAGACCTTGTCTGATTGTCCCTCTCTAGAAATAACAATACACAGGAGACTACAAAAGTTGCCAAAACCTTGCTACCAGCCGAAAACCGCCATGGATCGAGCAGGTTGCACGGCTGCGCCGAAGCAACGCCGCAGCGACGTTTGCAGCAAGCGTCCAGGCAGGCAGGGGGGTAGGGCTGCAGCGCTGGGGAGTCTATATGGGGGGGTCTATGGGGGGTCTATATGGGAGGTCGATATGGGGGTCTATGGGTGCTTGCGCGCAGGGGAGCGAGGGTTAGGTGAACCTTATTTCCCTCGATCGAAGGAAATCAATGGGGGGTGGCGCAATATTGCTTAGTGGCGCCTATAAAGTCGCTTTTAATTATGGCGCCATCTATAAAGTCGCTTTTAATTATGGCGCACATAGTGGCGCTGCCAGATAAGGCAGGTGCTGCTGGTCTCGGCAGCTCTTGGCGCTCCCCCATGGAAAATGACCACCCCTTCTACTGGATATATGGATGTAAAAATCATGGAGTTTAGCAATTCTAAATGTATGGGTCGATTCGCCTTCCTTTTCTCTATCGATCCCTGCTTTCAGCGCCCGAAAGGCCCCAGTATATTAAAGACTGACTGTGACTTTTCCGCCATTATAGGCAAAAAGGGTATAATGGTCTTTTTTTTACCATAAGTAACGAAATCGGCCTTAATGGGATAGTAAATTATTCACTCAGGACAACGGGTCTTCCTTCCACCACTTAACTCCTTTTCCCCTTTCCCCTAATCGTGCAACCATCTTCTCCCACATCTCATCCATCCTTAACTGGTACTCTGCCTGGATGGCCTTCACCACCCGGGGATGCTCTTGAAGATACCCATCGACATGTTGGCTCTCGTTACTGCTATCGGTATAGGTTGCTGATAATTGCGGGGACATAGGACCGGACTCTAGCCGGGATAATGGATAATGAAGTTCGTCCTTCATTTCGTTGTCATATTGGGTTGGAGTATATAAAGGTGTTGTGCCTCCCTGATCTTGAAACCATTCATACTGAAACTCTTCATTCCCGACCACGCCATCTTGGCTATCAGTCTCCCAGTCATAGTTTGTGAGAAGTGGAAATCCAGCGGATGCTTTTAAAGCCGCTATCCGGCTTATAATTACATGAAGTTGGAATAATAGTGGGTGTGGGAGAGGGTTTGTGCAAGGGTTTGAAGTGGTGAAGTGAATGGTTTCTCCGGGTTCTAGCATCCTCATTCCAAGAGGCCGCCCACGCGCATTATAAGATGCCACACCAATGAGTGCCTTATGGGAGCCGTATGGAAATTCAACAATGGCGGAGTACTACGCAAATTAGGTGTGAAAGTTAATTTTCAGGGTTAGGGTTATTGGCTTACTTGATCTACCATGTTCGGGTCATATGGCATCTGCGCATCCGTAATTTGTGGAAGAACGGAAACCCAACCTTTATCAAAGAAGCCGTGGGCATCTTCCGTAAGCATCCATACATTCAACAACGAGTCAGTCCCCATCCCAGCACCCATGTCAACGGCATCTCGTAGCGCTACTGTCTCCTCCTCGCCACGGAACAAGGCAACAAACTTCCAGAAGTTGATTTCTTTCTCGCCACGCATGCTGAACGGCAAAATATGTGAGATAATGGCACCAGAAGTGCGTTTAGTAAGTTGGCAGGTGTTGCGGTCACGTGCTTCGCAGAGACGGCGTACTCTCTGGCTGCGGCTTGACGACTTAGACTTTTGTTTTCGCGTCTCTAATGGTAATGACGGGCTACCTATGCCAGGAGTTGAAGGAGAGGCGTCACTTGGGGTGAGAGGAAGGGACGGCTCGGTTATAGACTTCAAGCGACCACCAAGGGCAGCGAAGACGAGGAGACCAGCGCATATTGTATTGGCCATATCGCGAAGAGAGTCATCAGGAAGATCGCCTGATGCAACCCGGAGAATTAGAGGGTGCGGTACGAGTGGTGAGATGTGGACGTGGAGGACCGACAATAGAGACTGTAGGGCAGCGGACATCTCGGGAGTTAGAAGAGAGCCTACTAGGACTTGAATACGATTCATAGCACGCTCGAAGGGGTCAAGAGCCGGAGGCGCCGTAGACGAAGGGGGCTGTTCGCTCGATGAGGCATCACCGTCTCGCGCACTACCGCCACCGTCATCATCTCGGTCAGGCCTTGCTAGATGAAGTGTAAGATTGAAGAACAGATTAGGTGGGGCGATTGGGAGGGTCATGATTGAATAGAGGAATCATTGGAGGTGACTAGAGTATAGAAACTTAGGCGATGGTGGGTTACTGAGGACGGTGGGGGATGGACAAGGGTTGTATTCCAACCGGGTGTTGAGGCTCCGCAATTCTTAGAGTTAATTGTGAGCAAGGCACATATGAGAGCGCCACCACCTATAAGATAGTTTTCACCAGCCTTTGGCTACAGACTAATTAGACCCCTCTGAATCGATTGCGTCAATAAAAAAGGCATGTTCAGAGGGTTGTGGTGCTGTTGGCAAGGGAGGGTTGTAGGGCTTGGCGGGTTTCCAGGCGGGATATATCTGATCACATCAAACTGGTTACACCATAGAAAGTTTGTATGGCCTGTGTAAAGCTCAGCACAACCACATAAGATAGCAATAAGAATAATCGGATTAATATAATAATTATACTATCTTATAGAGGGCAAGATTCCTTGTACACTAATACAATAATATGAAAAGTAGATCATTATACGGCTTTTGCCTGGTATGTGACCTGGATTAGGGTCAACTGACGCTCGACAAAGGGACGGGACTTGCGGTCAATAATATAGCTAGGCCGAAGTCTTGAGAGCTGTTCTCTGGATACAATACAGCGGGTAAAGAAGTTTATGGGTGGGTTTCACCAAGTGAGTACTGTAGTAGCCACCACAGGAGAGACCCTCCACCCATGACTTTACAGTAGCTGGGACAGCCTCCTACGTTGGATCAGGCCAATAAAGGAAGAAATGAACCACCAATCATCTTTTCACACCACGAGAAACCCATTAAATACATATGGAAATGACTATAATTGATAACTGTCAATGCGTTTGAAGTTGATGATTTTGAAAGAAGAAAGAGAAATGAATTGAACGACTTCATTTCTAGATTCAAACATCACAGGCCCGCCTTGTACATATATTGAGATCTTTTCAACTAATTATATATAGGAATCTCAACCCTGTAAATCCTTCAAGCATATTTTACTAATTCTCCTTCCAGTTTCTTCGCATCTTCTAGTCGTCCTTGCTCTCTATAGGCCGAAACCAATGAAATCAACGCTTTATGAGCATATTGCCTTCCCTTATCCCCCACTCCCCGACAATCGTCCAATACTACCCTTAAAAGTGTCTCCATCTCCTTCCACCGTCTTTGGCTCCTGTAGATCACTGCCAAAGAAGTCCTAGCTCCTAGACTATCTCTGTGCACCTTCCCTTGATATAGCGTCTCGAATCTACTCACAACTAGGAGTTGTAGCCTCTCTGCGCCCTCCCACCATCTCCAATCCTTACTAAGTCTAACTAGCGGGGAGATAGACTTGAACTCTTCTCTGCCTGCACTAGAATAGAGATACCGCAGAATGTTACAAGTTGCTACATATACGTGCATGATGATCTTGCTTCCGTATTCGATATAGCTATGTTGATTATATGCGTATCTTACTGCTGAGGCAACTAGGGCGGCGGCTTCCTTTGTTCTGCTAATACGCTGATCCGGTTTGAGACGCTCGTGGCCCCATGCATGTATAACAGGGTTGAGATAGAAGCTATCTTCCGAGGTCTTTCGCTCAATCAAAGAATGCGAAAATAGTACCTCCATGTGATCACCAACACTCGAGTCTATTTTCAGGTTTCTTAGTATAGTTATATATCTCAATACTTTATTTAAATCCTGGACTTACCATACTCCATCCCCTTACCCCGGTACAACATATCCTCGCGGATATCCTCACCATACAAGAAGGAACACAAAGAGAGAAAATGAGCAGCGCTCTCGTATGTAGCGTTCTCCTCAGTAGCCCTCCCGCACGTGTCCTCTACTGCCTTAAATGAGATCTCGAGCGCAGTATATACCGTCTCACCAATGTATCCCGAGCCGGTAGCTAGAGATGGTGGTTTTTTATGCAAGATCTTACTATAAGTTTCTTCAAAGATCTTGTCATAATCACTTACGCATATATTTCTAGCATTGACATAAGATCCGGCTTGGATGATTGCAATAGGTAGGTATCCAAGCTTTTTGGTAATCTCCTTGATAGAATCGTTGATCATTTCAGCACCCGTGTGGGTACGAGCTGTCTCGCCCGTCAGCAAAGGTATCATGTACACGGAAATATCCCCCCATGGATATGACTACTGTATGACTATAAATATATTTTGTGGAGACTTGCCTATATGGCTGGAGCTGTCCTGTAGTCCTGCGCATTGCCGAAATAGATCCTCTGCATCTTCTTGCAGCATTTCCTTTACAGGTAATGGTGTCGCAATAGCCTTATAATCTGTCCTCCTGCTTGTAACTAACACGGTGCCAAGGAAGGCAGGTGGGAGGTATTCTTTTATGTTAATGTTCTCTACATCATCAGCGTGATCGAAGACAAGAAGCCAATGCTCATTCCCCTCTCTGTTAAGCCATTGCTTGACTCCTTGTACAAAAGATGCGCAATGTTCTTCTTTAGGAGAGGCAACACCTGATTCATCAACCGCACCAACAATATCCAAGTCTTTCGCTATCTGAGAGTAGTCAGGCTTTGCCCTTTCCGATACCCTTGCGTACTTCTTTACCAAGCGTGAGGCTGCATCACGAAAGCCACTCTGTATTGTTTCCTTGGTGGTCGCATTGATCCAGAAAATTGATGTATAATCTTTCATAGACGCCCAAATGTGCCTTAAGACAATTTGTGTCTTCCCAATACCAGCCATGCCATGAATGATGATAGGAGTTGACCCCCCTCCCTTGATCAATTCTTGGAGCTTCGATAATTCCGTTTGTCGACCAGTGAAATAACCACAGCTCTCATACTTCATGGCTATGGGGATGACAAAGTCGTCCTTTATGACACCAGTTTCGGCGTCTATAGACCAGTCAGTTGCTGAGATTTCTTTCTTTGGGGGGTATTTAATTACTTCTCATCCTTTCCCTTCGTGCCCAGTTCTTTGCAGCAGCTTTAGGGGCTTCATCCACCATTACTTGAATAACTCTACAAACTTTAATAAAACTATCATCTTCTCTTGATTCGTATCTGACTAGATTCTTGTGTTTCTTGTGTATTGCAATTATCTCTGCATTAGTAAATCCTGGGACTACTGCAGCCGCCCTGGGTACAACCTTTTAGATGTTAGCCTCTCTTGAGTGATAACCCATTATACCCTATCAAAAGCACTTTTTCTCTGGGAGCTCCGGGGGATTGTTTATGAACAAATACCCCCTACCACGAGCGGGAGAACCTGCGTCTTGTCCCTTAAAGAAACCTTGACGAGCATTTCCTAGGCATATAGCCAAGAAGGCTATCATTTTTACGGATTTGATTGTTTGAACTTACAATTGTACCAGACGACTGTAACGTCTCATAGAAAAACTTTGTTTTAAAATCCTTACTAATAGCGGTGTACTGAGAAAGTTGTTTCTGTAATTCTTTTGAATGTTCTTCTAGGCCTTTGAGAATACGGTTGGTATTCTTATTAAAAAGCGAAGCTGTACTTCGGCATACATTTCTCCATTTGGTATTCATTGTTCCCTGGTGAGGTGTGCCGAAATAAAGTACCCCGCAGGTGGAAACCTTTATCGCTTGGTGGTTTCTCAGATGCTCTTCATTAGTAGAACTAGAGTGAATGAGTGCCTAGAAAGTACATGTTAGTGGAAACTTTAATATAATTAAGCATAGTTATAGTTGCAGGGGTATTTTGTGCGAGGAGAGCTACAGGATCACAAAAGAAACCCTATCTCCTTCATCGAAGAGTTATATCGCCTTACAAAGATCACGCTGTTGGGCATAAGGGGCATAATTACATCTTTAAGAATAAGCCCTCCTATACTATACGCAATAAAGATAATTGGTCGCTCAATAGTCTAAATTATTATAAGCAACACTCCTTTATTCAGGTATCCGCCACTTACAGAGGTTGTCTCTCTTTCTTGGCTGAGACTTGTGATCAAATCTATTGCGTGATCGTGTAGCTCTTGGTTGTTCGATGAAGTACTATCATAACGGTAGAGGAAGATACGGGATTCTGGGATTATGTCGGGCAGAAAGTCTCGGAGCCACATCTGACCCTCTTTTGCTGTCCATGAGTCGTGGGTACTATCTGTAAGTCCATCCACAGCAACCAGGCTAGGTGCCCGTAACAGTAAGTACAGTTCCCGATAGAGATATCTTATTAATAAGATTATCACGAAAGTACATACTCGACATTTGCATGAAGATTATTGTGTAATTGCTTCAGCCCGTATCCCCCCTCAGGTCCCATACGTTTCGAGGAAGGTGAACTGTCACTATGAGACGACCTTAGACCCAGAGCCACATTCTTTAAGATTTGCATACGACCTCTTGATTGCACTTTCTGAGTAGACTTTGCGAGTTTCTGTATAGAATCCGCCTGGGTCATACTGACTGTAGCGCAATTGGCATGCGTCGGACCTTTAGTTTGGTCACGATTCTTCAGTGTTGATGATGGATGGTGCGTCTCATGTATGAGGGGCTCTTGTGACCCTCGGGCCTCATTCTGGCCTTGCATATTTAACCCCTGATGAACATCCGGCGGTGTGCACATAAATTGTAGAGTGGGTGGGATTCGAGTGGAGACTCGGGGTTTCAGATTTGGGCTTCGTGGGGGTAGAAGACTCTGGTAGGGTTTATGAGATGCAGGGCCCTGGGTGAACAACCGCGACTCAAAGCCCTGGCCGGGATCTAGGGCCGTAGGAGCAGAGTCGTCAGGAGTTACTAGTGAAGTATTTTCTTTGAATATCTGACGCAAAGGGAATCGTGTTTCCTGGCTCGGTGATATTTCACCCTGATTTGAGACCGCTGGAGTACTCGTATGAGATGGTTCACCATGACCTGAGCTGTTAGGGATTGACCTCATAGATATCTTCCTATTAATAGAATTCATATATCCTGAAATAGGACTTGGCGATTCCCCGGTGTTGCCTGAACCGTGTATCTCTGATATGTATTCTTGGGGAACTTGACCTTGGGTAGAGTCTACGCTTGTAGGGTAGCATTCTTGAGATATCGAACCCTTACTGGAGCCTTGTGGCAGTACAGACTCAGCTGACACTCTACTCTGTGTAGAGCTTGACGATATGTCCTCCCTGGTCTTATCTAGGGATATCTGCCCTCCCCCAGAAATTTCAGGTAGCATATCACTAGTAAGCATTATAGGTACCTCCCTAGAGTCTCTTGAGTCTATTGGGCGGTGTTTAGCGCTTATGAAAGCACGTTTATAAGCATATTCTTGGCTTTGGAGCATCGGGCCTTGGCCGAGACCATTATCTATGGCAATGTCTAAAGATGTGCGGAGAGAGTCGGTCAGGGGTATAGGAGGACCATCAGTACGTGTTGTTGTACGGGTAGTATCTCCCATTGCCCGGTCTGGAGTATTATATGGGTCAGGATCTAAAGAAGTACGCATTTGGGATACTGAAACCTGCGAGCATTCGTTATTCCGCCGAAGAGAGGTTGAATTCATCGGGTCGGAATCATGCGATCGAGCAGTATACGAGTTGCGTTTTTGAGAGCCTAGAGGTATAGGAGCAGTGTGACTTGTATCAATAGCGGAGGCAGTATTCTGTTGAGTATCTGAGGATACCGGAGTGGTATTAGGTGTATGAGATGAATGTGAAGTATATCTTTGAGATCCTTGAAGACCTGCAGGCATCATACTGGTATCACCCGTATGTATGGAAGTGGAGGGACACCCTTGAAGGCTTGGGGCTTTTGGGGGAGTGTCATCTCTATACGGAACGGAGGACCTATGCCTTTGAGGAGTTGAAGGTACCGGATTAATGCCATTCTTGTGAGGGGTAGAGAAATACTGGGAGTCCCGGAGTATTGGAGTAGTGTCATCAAGATTAGAAGTGGAAGCAGTACGTTTCTGAGTACCCGGCCTTGAGAGGTCAGCATCTATCGTATGAGGTGCGGAAGAGGTTCTAGCTATTGTCGTGATAAGCCCTTTATGAGTGCCCGAGGAAGTACGCTTTTGATGATTTACAGGTATCGAATCGGCATAATCTGTATGATGACTGGAGGGGGTATGTCCTGGAAAGGTTACTGGTCCTGCAGTGACATTATTCTTATGAGTAGCGAGGGGACTTTTGTGTATCCCACCGAGGACACCGCCAGGAAGATTGGAACAAATAATCTCTTGGGGGCTGGAGGGTACCGCGTCGGTAAAATCATTTAGACCGGAAACAGTACCGTGAGAAACTATAGGTATCACAGTGGTATTATCAATGTCAGGGGCGGAGAGGGTGCGCTCCTGGGAGGTTAAAAGGCTTAGAGATATTAGAGAAAGATCAGCTTTATGAGGGGGTAGTGGGGTACGCTGCTGAGGAAGTCGGGGGCTTGGGGGTAACGGATCGGTGTCACTTTCATGAGATACAGAAGAATCACACTGCTGAGATAACAGATGTATCACAGTGGCATCAACTTCATCAGGGTCAGGGGGGGGATGATATTGCGAGATGGAGGGCATCCGATAAATGCTGCCCCTGTGGGGAGCGGGACCGGCGGGTTTCTGGGGATTGTGAGACTCCCGACCGACACAAATACTGTGAGAAGGATGGGCGATGGGTTCTTCGGGGCCTAATGGAAATGTAGCTACCCCATCTCCACGTGGGGCAGAAGAGAAGGTACTTTGCTGGGATACTCCGCGTGCCGGAGGGTCATCTCTCCTGTGAGTGAAAAAAGTCCGCTGTTGGGGCGTCTTACCAACACTAGTTCCATGCCCAACAGAACCAGTACGGTTTTCGGAGGTCATGGGCAATTGGTCAACACCGTCACTATAGGCAGTGGCAGAGGTTTGTTCGGGGGCTGAAGATATTATAGCGACATCGTTTTCGTGCGGGGGAGTGGAAGTTGGGTGTTGATGACTAGGAGTAATTTCTTGTTTAGAGCCTGTAGTTAACGCACCCACACAACCCCCATCAGGAGTAGAGGAAGTGCACTTCCGTAATCCCAGAGGTATCACGGAGCAATCGCTTCCAGCATAAGTAGCGGAGATTTGCTGTCCCAAATTTGAGGGTAGTTGATTAGTAATCTCTCCTTGGACACTGGATGGTGAAAGCGGCTGTGATTCTGGAGGTAGCTGATCAGTACTACCCTTGCAGCCAGTAGAAGAAAGTTGCTCGGAGCCTAAGGGTATGACAGCTACATCACTCGCTTCAGGTGCAGTTAAAGAAGTACCCTGTTGATAGAGTGGAATCACCGGAGGGCCATGATTCCTATCAGTGACAGAAGCCCGCTGCTGAGAGCCGGAGAGTTTCTTATCAGTACTGCCTCTATGGAGAGCAGAAGGAATACACCCTTGGGGACTTGGGGTTGTTTCAATAGTACAGCTCTTATGAGAAGCAGAAACAGTGGACTTTTCAGAACCTAGAGATATCACTGCGACATTATTTCCACGAGGAGAAGTAGGGATATGTGAATTGAGAGGTATCAGATCGACATCATCATCTCGAGAAATAGAAGTACGCTGCTGAGGGCCTACAGGCGTCGTGTCGAGATTACTTCCATCAAGGGCGGAATAAGTGCACTGTTGAGAGTCTGCATGTACCACAGCAACATCACCGCCGTCAGAAGCGAAAGGGATATGCTGTTGAGGACCTGAAGAACCTTGATCAGTGCTATAAATACAGGGAGCGGAAAAAGCAAGGCACTTGGAACTGGAAGGAATACAATTGTTATCATTTCCCCGAGCCGTAAAAGAGACGCGCCTCTCGGGGACTAATGCTATCGCAGCGAGATCATTTCCGTTTAAGATCGAGGAGGAAGTACCGTATTGAGAATGTCGTGGCATCCGACCGATATCAACCTCATTAGAAATAGTAGGGGTATGTTCCTGAGGGTCTCTAAATTTTACGGTCACATAGCTCTCAGGAAGCGTGGATGTTGTAGGCTCTTGAGGATCTGAGGATATCTGGTCGGTACTACCTTCATCGGGACCGCAAGGTGTACAGTTTTCGGGAACTAGGAGTATCCGATCAACGCCATCTTTATGAAAGGTGGACGAACCATGTTGCGCAGAGGAAAGAGGAAACGGAGAATCGTCATTTATATGAGGAGCAGAAGAGGTACAACCCCGAGAATTTGAAAATAAATCTCTTTGGGGAGATACGGGAGTACGTAGTTCCAAATTTGGAAGCCTACAACCAACACTATCCCCAGAAGAAGTAGAAGGAGTACGCTGTTGAGAGCCTAATGAGATCCGATTATCAGCACAATATGAAGAGGAAATGCGTTGCTCGGAATCTGTTACTATCGCAGCGGCATTATCTCGCTGAGGAGGAGAGGGGGTACACTGCCGAGAACCAAGAAGTACCAGAGAATCATCATTCTCATGAGGAGTAGAGGGTGTATCCTGTGGAGGGGCTGAACTCTTCTGACCGATATAGTCTCCATTTGGAGCGGGAGCGGAAGTTGTACTCTGTTGGAAGCTTGGTGATACCTGATCAACACCTCCCTCATTAGGGGTAAATGTTATATGTTTAGAGTCTAGGGATATCTGACCCGCACTACCCCCTCCAAAGGTAGACGGAGTGTGTACTTGGTGGCCGAGGGTTATCACAGTGGTATCAGCCTTGTGAGGATCAGATGATGAATATTGTTCAGGACTTGAATTTATCCCATCGGCAGGCTCTTTATAGGAAGAAGCGGTGCGTTCTTCACACTCCGGATACACCACATCATTCTCATCAGAAGAAATACGTCTTTGCAAGTCTAGAGATATATGACTGCCATGATTCATGTAGGAATTGGATGGAGAACGGAGTTCTAGGGCTGGATGTAGCACCGGGGTATTTTCCCCATGAGGGGCAGAAGAGGGTTTTTGAGAACTAGGATGTACCTGATCAAAATCATTCTCATGCGGGACAGGAGTCTCCAGCTCAGAAACTAGAGGTAGCACAAGACCATCGCTATCGGAGAGACTTCCTTGTTGGGGCCCTCGATGTATCTTATCCGCATCACTGCTCTGAGGAGCAGACTGAGTGGATACTGGATGGTCTAGGTCCGTCACAGCGGCATCATCACCATGGGGAGCAGAGGGGGTATATTGCTGCAACCTAGGGGGTATCTGGTCTATATAATCCCCATGGAAAGCAGGGTCGTAGGCTTCAGGGGCTTGGGGTATTACAGGACCAGTTATATCTGGGAAGCTCCGTTCTTGGGGTCCTGAGGCACCATCCCCCTGGGGGCCACACGGAGTACGTATTTGTGAACCTAGATATACCGCAGCGACACCACCCGTATGAGGGGCAGTCAGACTTCTCCTTTGGGAACTAGGGAGTCCCCAATGAACACCATCGTGTGGGGTAACAGTCCGTTCTAAGTCTGGAGGTAATTTAACTGTCTCATTTCCGTGAAGAGTAGAGGTATGCTGTTGATAGATAGGAGGTATCCGGTCGAAATCGAATTCATGGGAAGTAGGAGTGTGTTGGCCAGAGACCGGAGTTATCACAACACCAACTCTATCAGGGGAACAACTATGATCTTGGGATCCTTGGGGTATCTGATCCGTACCACCTACTGCAACACTAGACGAGATTTGCAGTCCAGAACCTGGGCATACAATATTAACACTACCCTCATGAAGAGAAGAAGTATTCTGTTGAGAGCACAGTGGTACCCAACCATCATCATCGTTATGAGAAATTGAAGTATGTTTTTCTAAGGGTGACAGTACCACAGCACGATTACTATCATGAGAAGCAGAAGTAATCAGTTGAGTGCCGGGAGGTATAGGATAGACATGACCTTCATGAGAAGCGTGTTTCTTAGGGGGCGAGGGTGTTTCGGTATTAATTCCATTAGGGGAATTACCACGTTGGGGGCCATGGGCTATTTTGTCAGTAATATCAATCTGGGAACCAGACGACAGAAGAGGTTGTGTGCCTGCGGATACCACAGCAATCTCACTTTCATGAAGTGCAGAAGAGGCACCCTTTTGAGAACGAGAACTTGTCCGATCGATGTAATAATCATGAGGGGCCCTCTGCTCAGGGACTACAGGCACCCCTGAACCATTCCCACACCATGTAGAACTAAGATTTTGCAGACCTGTAGGTATTGTAGAGGCGTTGCTCCTATGAAGAGCAGAAGTATCTACTTGAGAACTCTGAATTAGCAAGTCGGCACCACTACAGGGAGACGAGCCGGTGCCTTGTAGTGGGCTTGATGTTATCGGTACAGCACTATTCTCGTGAATAGCGGAGGAGATACGTTGTTGAGACCCTGTAGGTATCTGACCGTCATTACCTGCATAAGAAGCAAAGGAATTATCCTGTAGGAGACCGAGAGATATTGAAGCAATTGTGCCCCCATGAGAACTAGGAGAAGTACGCTGCCCAGAGCCTTGGGGTATCAAGACAACGTCACCTTTATGAGGTGCGGGAGTATACTGTTGAGAGCTTGTATCTATCGGACTGGCATCATATTCATTTACTTGACTGTTGGAAGAAGTACCTTGCTGGTAAGGCAGAGGTTCTGGTGTGATGCCGTTGCTATATATAGCGAAGGAAGTATTGATCCTTTCAGTATTAGATTTATGTTGAGAATGTTGCGGTATTGGATGAGCATCTGTTCCATCCATATGAGAAATAGAAGAAGTACATTGTTGAGAGCCTCTAGGCGTTTGGTTGATACTCCTACAAGGATCGAAAGAATGATGCCGAGAATCTGGAGTATCGGGTTAATATTATTTTGATTTCTATAAGGAGTGAAATAAATACCTTGCTGATTACCTGGCGGCGCTATGACACCGTTACTTTGAGTCGTCGATGCATATTGTTTTGAAGCCTGGGATATTGAATTGACAGCAACCCCATCTGAAGGAGGGGTGAAAAGAGTGCTGCATTGAGAGGTCGGGCCCACACTACGCCGACGAGAGGTAGAGGCTTGCTGTTGAGAATCTGGAGGTACCGCATCAACATGGCCCCCATCCCTATCAGAAGTAAAGGGGGTGCCTTTGTGAGAGACCAAAGGTACCAGAGCTACACTATTGCTTTGTGAATTCGATGTAGATTCAGAGCTTTGAGCTTTTAGATCGGCATTGTTCCCACTCATATAAGAAGTGGATGAAGTACGGCTTTGGGAGTCTAGAGGCGTTGGGACGATACTACTTCTACGAGGAGCGAAAGAAGTACCTTCATGAGAGACTACGGATTCTCCGGTGATACTGCCCTTACAATGACCAGAAGATATACCATTGGTATGAAGAGTGGACGTATAATCCTGAGAGCCCGAAGGGACAGTATTAAGACTACGATGAATAGTCGAAACATATTGTTGAGGACTAGGAGTCTCCAGAGCAATAAAGCCTCCATCGGGAACGGTAGATTTACGGTTCTGAGGGCTTTGAGACACCCGAGGTGCACTATTTCTATGATGAATGGATGTAGGCTTTTCAGGAGGGACTATTCGGCCAACAAAGCCTTCATAAGAAGCGGAGCAAGTACGTCGCTGAGAACCTTGATATATAAGAGGGCCAGCATTTCCATGAGAAGTACAGGTTTCTTTTTCAGTACTTGGGGAGATCGGAGGGCCACTATTTTCTCGGGAGCAGGAAGTAGGACGTTGCTGAAGCCTTGGAGGTACCCGAGTGACAATGGTATTAATGGAAGTATAGTTTTGAGCGCTAGGAGCTACCACGGCGAGAGTATCTCTATGAGGTGTCAAATCCGGTTGCAGAAACTCTAAAGGTCTAGAAGGGCCACCGTTTGTAAGAGTAAAAGAATCAGCCCTTTTAGAATCTGGAGTTATAGTAGGACTAGGATTCTGGTGGGGGGTAAAGATATCTTCTTTAAAGCTGACTCGTATAAGATAGTCACCGTTATCATCAGTAACAGGTGCAGTATGCTGTTGAGTACTGTCTAGTGGCGGAGTCATACTTTCTCCATGAGAAGTCGGAAGCATGTGCCGCTGGGAATCCACAAGGACTGGAGTGATACAATCTTTATAAACACCAAAGGTACGTTCTTGAAAGCTTAGGGATGTTTTGGCAACACTTTCTCTATAGTGAGCGGATAGAATACGCTCTTGATGCCTTGCCGATTTGGGGGTGCTACCACCCCTCTCAGTAGGGGAAGGAGTATGTTCTTGCCGTCTTGGAGGTTCTCGGCCTACTCCGCCCCCATGAGGACGCAAAGAAGCAATTGTCTGAGCACTTGGAGGTGACTGACTAATACCGATACTACGAGAAGTGGGAGATGTATGCTGTTTAGAATCGTATATGGGAGAGGAATCTTCTGTATGAGGAACTGTGTTATGATGCTGCATATCTAGACATATTGGAGTCGAACCATTCCTCTGGATAGTGGAAGTAATATTTCTTTGAGAATATGGTGGATATCGAGTAATACCATTCCCAAGAGGGGCTGAAGAGGTACGTTGTTGGGAACTTAGCGGTACCGGAATAATATCATTACTCTGAGAGGAACCTATACGTTCTTGAGAAAGATGACGTTTTGGAGTGCTACAGCCTGTACTAGCTGCCGGGGTGCACTCACCTCTCCGAGAAAATGAAGATATAGGCTGTTCAGAAGTATATTCCGGAGAAACGCCTTCTCTATGAGGAGCAGGGGCCCCCAGCTGTAGGTCTGGAGCCGCAGGATCTCCATGGGTAGTGGGGGGGGTACGCCCAGGCGAACCTGGATGTACTTTAGTAATAACGTCTCCATGACAAGCGAAATCAGTATGTCGTAGAAAATTCTGAGGCGTCGGAGCATCATCTTCCCCCTGAGGAGAGGGATAAGTACGCTTCTCGAAGTATGGGTAAATCGGAGTTAGGCTGTTTGTACGAGAGATTGAGAGATCACTTCTCTGATGGATCGGAGATGTTGGAGCAATACTGTCTGTAAGAACAGTGGCAGTACGTTTCTTTGAATTTAATGGTGCCGGAGTGACGCGTTCTCGGTGAGGAGCGGAATGAGTGCGTTTTGGAGAATCTTGGCATTCCAGAATGTCACCGTTTCTATATGGAGGAGAAGCAATATAGCTTGGGGCAGGGTTTAACGAGGAGTTACTACCTCTGTGAGTAGTAGGAGGATGGTCCATCCCTGAACCAGTATTGGCTGGCGTGGTACTGTCCCTATAGGTTGTGAATGGAGCAGATCTTTCAGAGCTTGCAAGTGTCGGAGCGATAACATCTATACTAGAAAGAGAAGCAGCGGGGGTTGTGTGTCTCTGGAAACTAGACGGTGTTTGAATTGCACTGATGTCGCAGGGTAGAGGAGGAGCGGGAAGAGGAGGATGAGCAGCGAAAGATGTATGCTGCTGAGTACTTGGAAGTTTTTGAGTTACATGGTTTTCGGGAGGAGGAGAGGGGGGGCGGAGCGCAGTAGATGGAACTGAGACGAACAAACCATCCTGCTCAGAGCTTGGTAATGCCACAGTGATACTGCTTCTACGGGAAAGAGTGGGGGGTGATGGAAGAGGTGAAGTGAAAGAAGTATGCTGAGAATATGGATCTTTTGAAGCAATAGTTTTCTTAGGAGGAACAGGGGGGGGAATATGAGGACAAGCAGTAACATTTGCTTTAGGAGGAATAGGGGGAGGAATACGACAAGAAATAATAGCTCTCTTAGGGGGAACAGGGGGGGGAATGCGAGGACAAGCAGTGATAGCTCTCTTAGGAGGGACAGGCGGGGGAATACGAGGAACAAATGTTACAGTTTTTTTAGGAGGAATGGGGGGGGGAATGCGAGGACAAGCAGTGACACCCTTCTTAGGGGGAACAGGGGGTGGTACACGTGAACGGGGAGTGACAGACTTTTTAGGAGGAATATTGGGAGGGGTACGAGAAGGAAGAGTGACACCCTTTTTAGGGGGAATAGGAGGGGGGATGCGAGGATGAGTGACATTCTTCTTGGTAGAAGCAGGGTACGGGATACGAGGACCAGCCTCGTTTGGAGGAAGAGGGGGGGTAAGGGTAGGGGTAGGGGTAGGGGTAGGGGTAGCGGTAGGGGTAGAAGCAGAATAACATGGAGGTTGAGGAGCGGAACAACTATGTTGCTCAGAGCTTGGTGGTGTTTGACCAAAAGCATCACCGCGAACGCTGGGGTACGTATAACGTCTTTGATAGATTTGTCCTACTGTAGGGGAGCGGCCATGTTCAGCAGCAGAGGGGTATTGCTGAGAAAGTATGGTAGCATTGAGTGCTAAATGAGACGCAACACTCAAGCTAGAGCCTTTTCCTCCGTATCCAGAGTACATTGTTCTGATATATGAGAAATAGACGAGATGGGGGTTGTGATGATGTTTGAAGGGTATCGATCGAACGGAAACGCCATATTTAAGTATACCAAGTATAGTAAAATAGTAACTCCTACCAAGATACCATTGCAACGTAGTCTGTAAGATGTTACGTCAATAATCTGCACCATGGGACAAGGAATTCATGCAGGTGCTAGTTTATTACGTCTAGTGCTACCACGATCAAACATGCATATGAAAGTACCCCACCAGGTCTACCCCTCAAGTACTTCTAGAATTTGCTTAATACAATGTCATATCTCAACCACAAAATGAGATAAGCTATATGATACTCTATAGTATTAGACAGTGTAGTACTACTTCCTTCTGGAAATGACAGAGTACTTAAAATTATCGTAGCGCACCAACTAGTTCTGAGAACATACACTGAAGTGTCAGCACCCTAACCATTCGCTAGCCCTGGCTCCTCTCTCTTCTTTTCTGTTTTGCCCTGCTATGCTCTACCGATCCCAGAGCCAAATACTGACCATGGGCCCATCATGATATCGGGCCCGCTAAATATCCACACTAACCTAAACGAACAAAAGACCAAATCAACCGATGTTTTGGGCAATTTAACTGCTCAGTGACTGTTTCGAGAATAAACGACGTGGCGACCCCTGTTATCGCCCCAGGATACTATAGGCATCGCGAGAGGTGACCAAATGCCAGCTAAGAGCTATGAAATTTATTTGCAACTATCTGGTTGTGCTGTAGCTAGTGCCCCGCACTCTTGCTACCACCGGACACAGTGTACCATGTAGGTTTCCGGCCATGAATTAGGCTGGATCGCAGATGACTGCATACCGCGACGGGCCCCCTAGGTGACGGGACTGTATCAGCCCATGCTACAGGTAGCCACATGTGTGTGTATAACCATCTACCCTATCACATACAGGTGTAATATTTTCACCATCCACTTAGCAGGTATCTGGAGATTTCGGCTAGTTATTATCACCTATAGACCCCATTCCTCTACATATCATCGATCTATCATTATTTTCCGCCACCAGATATGCCGACAAGTCTGTGGGACCCAGTGCTTGTTCATCGACTTTACTTTGTCAGATGAGATTAGCGATTTAGTTACCTACTCTGAGAAGTGCCCGAAATATACAGCTCCCGGTAGAATTATTGTGGAAATGTGGCGCGCAAGATAATTCGTCTTCTACGTTTTTGATGAAGGTTTGGACAATAGCATTGGCTGGAAGCCCCTGCTCGATAATCCCTGTTTCCAGAATAATTCTGCCAGAGGCTGTACCTAGGCTCATTTGTATCTTGCTCTCATAGGATGCCAGGTTTATGCTCTACCTCTTCTATAATAGGTACTAAGAGTACGGGGCTGCGCAAAAACACATCACACGCTCTATCTAAGTACGGGGCTGCGCATGAAACTAAATCGCACACACCACTATATTTCTTTTTTCGCCCTACTAATTGCTCCATACAGTGTACGGCAAAGAGTTCGATGAATCAGGGTCTGCTAAAAGAGTCTTGTCGCCAATTATACTATTAGAATATTTACCAAAACTCTAAAGAACAAATAGGAACACCGATTCTCGTGTCTCGCACCTTCCGATCCTTTTTACCGTCCGCTGGAAAGTAATACACTACAGCCTCCAGCAAGAATATTGTAGAAAAAAGCATTGATGAACAGGTTTACTATAGCCAATACTCATTACAAGAGAGTCTGAAAGACCAATAGATCTCATGGACCCCGAACACCATGTTCCTGCAATAACCTTGCCGGAGGCTGTAGAAAACCGAGACTAACCGAAATTGCAATAAACAGGTTGGATAAGGCAGGAGCGGATAATGCTTCCTTCATCACTGTTTTGAGCTTATGAGAGTATAACATTCTTCTTTTATGACTCAAAGGAGGAATGACGAACCTCGACATGCGACCCTAACTGTAACCAATTATTGTGTATCTTACTCGCTAGAGGTGTTACCTGCAAACAAACCCCCTGTACCCAATATCTGCATATTCAGATACCACTGCGAGAACAGGGATTCACGCGCGTTAAGTACTGCATTATCCCAACGCATAAATAACAGCGACCTTATGCGGTATCAATTCCAGTACTCTACTCACTCCTTGTATGATATCTTACAAAATTATTTCAGAAGAAGGGTCAGCAAGCAAGGATCTGTGGTCAGTGCTCACTACCGTATTATCTTACAAAATTCGAACCGCTGTGGTCGGGGTTAATATCTGTTTTTGCACATTGTTCAACACATTAAATGAAAAATAAAACAGTTTCATTTCATATAGATGTATGTTCCTTGGCCTGGTGGCAAAACCTCCGCGGCCCCTGGCTGTTCTAGCGTCGAACCCCGTAAGGTTATACAGTATTCAATCTTTGCTGAAGACATCAAAAGGCGAATCAAACCCCTGAGTAGTGCACCGCATTAACTCTACCAGAGACCATAGTAGGTTTACTGCGTGGACTGAGAATAGGGCTTTTTCTACATAGGCCCAGAGTTACCAATCTGTATTTGAGCGGGAATCGAACAGGAACATCTATTGCTATGCTGTATCCTTATTAAAGATACAATTAGACCATAATTATAGTAAGACCCATGACCTTAGCCACTTTCTTTATGCCTAAGGTGAGATAGATGCAATTGTATCTAGTTAGACATTCATCTAGGTGCTGGTGAATTTGTCCACAAGGCCTATAAATAGCGGACTTTCAGAACCACTCATACTCTTCCAATCCTGCATAGTCCACAATCGCCAGGTTTTTCATTCAAAACTAGACTAGATGAGGGCATCTTGATAAGTCTGCCCAACAATATTCTGCCAAGTCTTTGGTAAGGCGCACATAGAAACACAAGAGATCTCATGTGGATATTGAGACCTGTCAGTGTGGCACTATAACCAGTAGATAACCAAGTCATAAATATAGAAGATTCTAATTTACCAGCGGTAGTGACAGCGCAGTTATCGTTTAATGCAATAATGTGAAACCGATATCATTTGCATACTCCTAGCCCCTAGTAGCTGTCAACAGCGAACAGTTTGATCGGCTTGACCAAGAATCTCCGCTGATCGGCGATACGAAAAAACGAAGCGGAGGAAACCTAGACTCTAGACAACCCCATGCCAGATCCTGTAATCTACACTTCAGTTGGCTACAGTTGTCGAACTCTTATCCTATATCCGCTGCTAGAAGAACTAGAATGAACCACTCAGGTATACTTATGGGTGTAAAATTTACGTTTCTGATCCATTAACTCAGTACGCCTCGTACCGTGTCATCTCAAACCCTGCCTATGGCCACTATTTTGTTCTTTTACTAGGTGAATATGATTGTGCGCACGATCCTTGGCACCACGTGACCTATATGACACGCGACAGGCGCTAGCCGAACATTATATGCGGTAGGCTACGAGCTTTCTGCGAGTGTGTTGTACATCTTCCTATGGATAGAGCCAGATATGTAACCTGCACTATGCGGGCGAGATGTACCGGACAATGCAAGTCACCCGAATACCCATACTCGTAAACCGCTGACGTTTTTAGAATCGACCGGGTCCGCATATGAGTGCAGATGACCTACCTAAACATACAAAATTCCCCTTACCCCAGTGTAGAGCCAATATATTTTTTTTAGATTCTTCCTGAACAGTCGCCAAGACACACTGTTGTGTTATTTGGGCGGTATCTACTGGGCTAACAATCATATGCACCTAGATGCGGACCCGGTCCATTCTAAAAACGTCAGCGGTTTACGAGTAGTGGGGATAAAGAACCCTAAAATGCAAGTCTTACTCTCACCAATTGATAGAGGCCCTCCACCTGCATGAGGTATAGCCTCCAACAAAAATCCTTGCATTCGACACTTGCATATTCAGGTTCCCTACTGTGAGTACAAGCTCCCTGTCCAAAACTTGCATTGCCTGGTACTTCTTACCTGCCCCGAGAAAGCCACAATATGCATCTATGATGGAGTGGACAGTTTCATCCCCACCTTCCCACCTAGGCTTAGTGCCTATAATGATCGAGCGCTGACCCCATGGACGATTCTACGCAGAAGCCCCCAGCAGAATGATACCCAGGAAAGTTCAACAAACGGTCGGTAAGTAATAATATAGATAAACCTTTCTACCCATATTCGCTATACCTGTATTTTACCATACGCTAGTTTTAGTTAAAAGCACCTCAGCGCAACGGGTATATCCACCTCGGGAAGCTCAATATCTCCAACATTTATAACCGTCCGGCCGAGCGCTACAGTACAAAAGACCCCTAAATCGTGATAATGTTAAGACGAATCCTCCGGAAGAACACACCCACAAGCAACAAGGTATTTCTTCTTTTCCCCATATATTCGCTTATTAATAATGCCTCAGGCCCAGGGGACACTGATACATGATGACTCTGAAGTCGACCATGCAGCGTTTGGTCTAAAAGAACTATCGCCTGGAGTCGACCCAATTGTAGAGTAAGTATTCCTAGAAGCCCTGACCAAGATACAGCAACTATCCTATTCTTTTACACTATAACCAAGAAGAAACGGTGGCAAGGGTAGACCTAGATCCTACTGCAACTATATCAGCTTTCTCCATAAACCTATATGGTAGCTCAATCACTAAATATGTCTGTAGTATTGTAGCAGTGCATGGACTCAATGGCCACCGTGAAAATACTTGGACTGCTGACAATGGGGTTAACTGGCTCAAACACCTATTACCGAACAAGATTCCAAACGCTCGCATTTTCACATTTGGCTATGATGCTAGGACCCATGGCTTCGTGTCCCAGCAACATCTACACGACCATGGTATAGCATTAGTGAGTGACTTAAGCTCATATAGGGATTTTACGAAGGTAAGTTATTGGAAAGGTTGACTGAAAGGTGACTGAAAGGATATTAGTTATTATTTCTTCTAATAGGAAATGGTAGACTGATAGGAGACCCATCATCTTTGTCGCGCATAGCTTAGGGGGAATCATTTGTAAGATCGTACGTAACTCCCTCATTCCCGGCTATCAGAGGCTAACAGCCTTTAGGCATTGATACATGCAAATACAGCTAGTGAAAGCCACCTGAAGGAGCACAAGTCAATTCACCTCTCAACATATGGAATACTTTACTACGGAACTCCCCACCAAGGGGGAAATGGTGTTGCTATGGGCAAGTTCCTTGCCAATATCGCTTCAGTTTTCGTTATTACCAATAAAAAACTATTAAAGCATCTGGAGATGAATTCCGAGATGCTCATGAAAGAGACATGCCAGTATAATGCTATCAGCAGCCAGTTCAAGACAAAGTTCTTTTATGAAACAAACGAAACTATAACCCCATTTGGTTCAATAATGGTAAGCCTTAATTATGCTTCCTTTATTTTTATATTCTAAACTACTACAGATAGTACCCAAATACTCGGCCGTCATACCAGGCGCTATAAATGCAGAAGAAGTCCCTATCAATGGAACGCACTTGCAGATGGTCAGGTATCGCTCCTTTAACGATGAAGGGTTCAAGAGAACATCTATTGCCCTGGTCCTCATGCTACGTGAGGCAGAATCCGTAGTTGAAAATAAATGGCGGCAGTATTACAAGCAGAATGACTTGGGACCGTTTACCTCCGACATTACGAATTCTCGCATCACCAGTATAGATAATTTCTACCCGCGAACCTCCCAGCGTTCCTACGAAACAGCCGGACCACAAAGGGGGGTTACGTATTTACAGGGAGTCATGTACACGACGGAGGTGCCTCGCGAGCGAGCAAACAAGGCTGGCTATTACTTGATATAGGCGAAAGGAGGTTTTTGACAAACTGATCGAAGCAAACTATTTTGTATATTGGGAATCATAGTCTTCATTTAGCTCGCTACAGAGAACTACCTATGTTATATATGTTACATCCACCTTTAAATAGGACTAAACGCCGTGAGGATAACCGGTTTAGATATCTTTTACAGCGACATTGAAATTAGATATTAAATAGAACGCTAGGTGATTCAATAGAATGAAACAGGCAATTTACGTTCTATTCATCAATTCAAATGAAAGGTATAGATTTTTGCCACGGCCTGCCTTACTGAATTGAGATGTGATCAAAGCTATACTAGTCCCAACAGTCAGTTCATAAGCAATATTACCATCTGATTGATCAAATAATTTACCGATTATGTATTATACAGGAGGAAAGGAAGGAGAAGAGGGAGACGGGAGACCCGCTAACCCAGAGGGTTAGGGTTGAGAACGATAATTTTATTGTCACGTGATATAATTATCTAGCTTTTGAAATACGCAGTTTCTGTCGAAATTATATCCTCCTATAAATATTCTACTATACCGGTCAGTACAGCCGTCCATTAGGTAGCAAGAAGTAAGAAAATAAAAATATAAAGAGCAAATACAATTGGCATCTCGCTGAATAACGCCTGTCCCATGTTTCAGTACCCACTATGTGCGTTCCTACGCTAGGACTCCCGTAACAACGAAAAAAAAAACTAGTATACGCCCGCCCTCTAGAACTCTGGTATTTCCTAAGCGTAAAAATTAATTAATAACTGCTGGGAATAAGGGGCAGACTGAAAAGCACTAGGCGGTCATAAGACCACAAAATATTGGGTGGGGATGAAGCTAAAATATAGCGAGGTAGGTGTATGTCCTGCAAAAGGAAACAAATAGCCCCCTAGTACGATAATAATCAGGGCTACATGGTACTATACTCATAATTTCATGGCGTTTTGAGAATCGACTAGGTCCGCATATAGGTGCATATGACCTGAGTATCTCTAGCCCTAAGCATTATAAGAGGTTCAGAGGAATCCATTTGGTCTTTACGTTGTAATTCAGATTGCCAAGACGCATTGCTGTGTTATTCTAGCAGGTTCCATTTAAGGTTCTTGATAGGCAGGAATAGGAGATTTACAACTTGGTACTGAGGCTCAAGTTATATAGAGCGAATATCCTTACAATCCACGGCGATAGGTAGTTACTTTCTAATAGCATTATTACACGGACTACAGTAGGATTGGTGGAGCAACCTGGAATTGCGCCCGGCTATAGAAGAGATAAAGTCTTGTTATGATTCTTTTAACCAAGTTATTTCATTCGAGGAGCAACTCGAGGAGAAGTAGTCTTTCTACTTCTCTTGTATGTTCCTCTTCCGAGTTAGTCCAGATCCCCTTCTAATCTACGTCATCGATGACTAATCAACAAAGATGGGAGCCTTGGTGTCACGGGACGCTCACGTTGGCACACATATGAGCTAGAGCCTCTCTTTCTTTGATCATTATGATCATCACATTCTTTGAGTCAGCATGCTACAATAGGGCATTGATCATAATTCCCTCATCGAATCTTAAGGACCGAGGCGGGTATTACACCTGATCTTCTTTGGAAGAGGAGAGAATTGAATGTAATTTTGATTGTCTCATGAGAAAAGATATGTAACTGCTACAGCGCTGTGGCACAGCGCTAGCTGATGATGCTAGTGATGTAGATAAATAGCTCCGTGACCACCAGGTCACAACCAGATCATCATGATATCTTCGATTGGTAGATCATTAGTCAAAACAACACGGAACAGCCTGCAGCGCCAAGCCCCACATATGAGCCACCTACACCTCAGCGCCACATCATGACATGGCACCTAGCAAAGATATACTTTTAAGCGAGAAAGCGTTTCCGATGCCAGCTGGCATTTGAGCCAAATAGCCTCCGCAATGCCCAACCCCAAATATTGCCAAAGGCACAGCGAAACCTCTGGCTAGTACCCTCTTCACCCCATATTCTTGTAGGTAGGGTAAGCTTCTGGGTCATGGCGGCGCTCCACGGTCGGCTCCACTTACCAGGCCTGTAAAAATCCCGGGGAGAAATTAGGAAAGTGCTATAAAATATCTTTTATATCATTGTAGATATAGAGATAGGTAGTATTGCTGAGGGAGCTTTCATGATGGTGTATAGCAGTATATTTGTAGGGGGCAGGCTAAGTGGATATAGATCTAGACATGGAAAAGCACTCGCTTTCTCCCTCCTGAACCTACAAGTTTATAGGATTGAATGAATGAATTAATCATAAGTAGGTTTATAGTATTATAGCGCGCCTAGGTTGTATAATTGACTAAAGCAAGTTAAAAGGTGATAAATAGTATACCCTTATATTTATCATATGCTATGTAGAGACTATTTGCATATATGTCTATTACTATATTTTATTTTTTAGAGGTATTAGAGATTCTTTAAGGATAAGAAGTTTATATATTGTAGTCATTATTAGATTTTCTGACTAGCGCATTTATTATTATGATACATAATACACTACTATACTATACACCACTATAAAAACCTCCCTAATAGTACTGTCTCTACACTCATAGCAGTGCAAAAATCATCTTATACCAACCCCCCACCTTTCCCCGCTGACTTTTGCTGGTCCGGAGGGTGGAGTCGACTATCGAGGGCCGCCGCGCTCGAGATTACCCTAGCTCCTTGCCTACTAGACTAGGGGGTAGAGAAGGTCTTAGACAGGGGTTTCACTATGTCTTTGGCTATATTTGGTGGTTGTGGGTTCACCCAACAAAAAACAAAAACACGGTGGATGGTTAGGGTCACGTTAGGGGGTTAGCATGTCCTTGAACTCTGTGTATTCAGCAGTGCACAGAAAGAATAAGGCTAGTGTCGGCTGTCCCATAATCTGGGAAGACGCTTGTGTAACGGGTGATATGGTAGACAATTATGGCTAATGCATCGGTGATCCATAACTAATTTCTAACCTAATCCACTGGCCAGTACCCAGTTTAATTCACCTCCTCATTATTGAACCTAACCCCTAGCAAGTAAAACTTTCCCCTAACATTCATAGTAAGTGTACCACAGATAGGAGAGGTTAGCAGAGAATAATAATAATAATAAATCATAAGTGAGGTTAGAAGAGAGCTTGCGTACTTTATAACTATATCAGCCTCTCCAAGTGCCCTCGTTGTACTCCTAGTACTGCCGTATTTGAAGGTATAACCTGGCACCACCAGTTCGGGATTCATGAAACAAATAATAATCTCACTTCCGCCTGGGCAGTCCCAGGAAATCTTACAAATGGTTCGTTACCAATATTTAACCACATATATCCATCCAACCCCAATGGCCCTGTACCTTTGTCACAGGTACAAATCCACCTTAAGCCCCCGTTGAGAATCTAGGTTCTGTGGCATCGTTACCTGTTATATTAGCCGCTTTGTTGCCATGAGTAGAACTTCCCACGTACGCAGAGCGCTTCCTAAACAAGGGCCGCGGAACCCGAATTATTCTTGATATGCATAGCGAACCAGTTGTCACCACGGCCTTCCATGGCTAAGATGCTGGTGAGGTCTGGGATAGAGGTATAATGATAGGCAGATCTTGGGATTAGGGTAGGTTTATGTGGGATCACTTCGATTTTTACATACGCACCTAGGTAATAGAGCTGTTGGGTGCTACTAAGGCCCGAGACGGTGGTATCCGTAGCTGAAGCGTGCGCCCCGCCAGAACAGGATCAAGGTACACGGAACAAAGAACCTTACCCCAACCTAGAAGTATATGGTGGGCTATGTCTTCAGCGATTGTCTGGATGAGCAAAGGAGGCTCGGCGGACAGGTGGTTTGAGATGGTGGGTGTTTAGCCATACCGATGCTCGGCTAGCGCCCTTGCAGCAGAGATGTTTGTCCCTACAATAATCATACAGGCCTACATCTCGCTTAAAAAACTCAGTAGTCGTCCTAGAATTATAATTGGCTAATCTCAACTCTTGTAGGGCTACCCTGCGTATCTCTCTTTCAACTGGGGACTGCCATTTATTCATACCACATGGCTGATTTACCGCCAGGACGCCCGAAGGTCCTCCTTTCTGTGTGCGGAAATAGTAGCCGCGGCTGCTTGGGACCCAGCGCCGAGAACCGTGCAAGTCGCGTCCACAGACCAGTATAACAACGCGTCTCCCGTGTGCTTGCCTCCAACCACTATTCACTATTCACCAACCACTGACTCCTGTGACGGCGGTCGCTGAGGTTTTGAGGAGAATATAGTGAACGAATGTGATTACTGGACATATGGGTAACTATTCCATATAGTGGGTTTCATTATCTAATAGGTAAACTACGTAGGCAATTAGTTGGCATAAATAAGAGGGGTCTCTATGAGATACTAGGCATTTATGTGCTATTCTCCAGTACTCAAGTTCAGAATCTGTTCAGTGGGGCTGTGTGATTTTTTTGATTAGCGTATTTTTACCTTATTAAAATAAAATTTACTTGAGCTCTTCTAGGTTTGCGTCTAGATAACCTACTCCTTTTCCATGACAGGAAATCTAAATACTGTGTTTGTATAGGTTTTATATAAGAGACATTAGCTAATTTGAAAATATAATAAAGTGGTGTCCTATTCATGACGGAAAGCGAATTCGGCCAATGATGCTATCCACTATAGGGTACATATATATTATAGGCCAAAAAATGAGACTATTCGTCTCTACTGCATGTATTTATCAGATTACTATATACGTACTATCAGCGTTGGTGTGTAGTACTGATGCGTGGAGTGTTAGCCCTAACCCTATATGGGTTTCGCTCGGGAATGAATGAATCAATCGTAAGTACATGGACTTTTCGCTCGGGAGCCGACGAGGATAGAAATACTCAGTGAGGGTAATTTTGAGAACTAAATCATAGGGGGTAGGAAAGTAATCATGGTTTTGCTATAGTTAGTATCAGGGTAGAAAGTGTGATATAGAAGGGGGCAAGGTAGCGGGATTTCGGTGGTGGTAAGGATTAGGCAGTGTATAAATAACCTGACTAAGCGCCCTGTATGGCTTAGATCCTAGTAAGGGCTGAATTGATAAGACTTTTGGGCTGTCGTGATTGCGATACACAGTATCAAACCTCTATTGCTGAAGTATGAATCCCCAAAAGGCAGTCGTGCGATTGCCGGACCACCAGAACACATGTTGACCAATGAATTGTGCGTTATGAAATCTTCTCCGTCCCATTTGTTATTATGAATATTACCATGTCCGCTCTCAGCGAGGCGGTCATACCGGTGATCATGTAAGACACCAATAACACTCGATCATTTTAACGGGCGACACACGTTTTTAGCAGCAATGTAACCACTCTACTGGTGATATTGACTTTTGACTTGCATAGTAGGGTCACGATGCTGTATATTATAAAGAAGACATCCTAGGAGGTGGTGGTAATAGTTATGCTCATATTTGAGTGGCTACTCGAGCGAGGGCCAGACTCCTGCAGATTCCGTGATGTAGTTTGTGAGGGATGATTCAGTAACCCCAACGGGGGAATAATTCTATTATATATAAAATATTATAGTAGTCTGAGAAGTGTACGCGATGATGTAAACTGATATGGATGCGGGTTAGAATTACCCATTATAATGCGGACTCTAGCTAGGGGTTCTTGTGGGGTGGATCTCATTATCCGTCAATTCTTACTAAGTTGTAGAGAAGCTATAGACCCCGCCAAACAGCTAGAAACTTGATTCCAGCTCCCCTAGATTAATGACTATCATGGCTGTATCTTTATCTCTCGGAGATCCATGATTTCTATGCCATTACTCGCTGGTTATATTAAGACTATTTTGTGCTTTCTTAAGAAAATATCTTAACTTTATATCAAAGACGAACAGACGACTGGTCGCACTTTGGAAGTCGCGCCCGAACATCTGTCGGCTTTGAATTGTACCAACTCTATGCGGATTATAGATCTGAAAATTAGTTCTATAGGTGGTTATTCCAGCTGAATCATGATTGTTTCAGATCACAATAGAGGGAGACTAAACAGCCCACGCGTAAAATTATCAGCGCACCCTACCCTTAAAGCAAGAATAGAGGAGAAAGTCCAGGAGAGAATAAGAGCGTATAACTCTGCAAAAGGACTCACCCAGCATCTTAGTGAGGGGCCGGCCCTACACTAGTAGGAGACGATCAATAATTCCTGGCGACAAGCCTAGACTCTACTGCATAGACGAGGTGTCATGCCATGATGTGGCGCTGAGGCGCAAGTGGCTCGTTTGGGAGACTTGGCACGCTAATAGTTACATATACAGTCCCTAGACAGATATGTTCGTGATGCGGTCTCAGGTGACGACATTATTCTTTTCATGTACTAAAACATTTATTATAAAATCAAAAAAAATGATAAAAATCCTCTTTAAACTCTTACTTAATCTCCACTATTCAAAATACTTAATTATACCCTTAATAATTTTTTAAGGTATGTATTTAGCTTTTGTTGAATTTTTAAAGCTTACTAAATGGCACTTTAGATGGTGTTTTGGCCCTTTAAGTAGTGTGGAAATTAGGCTCGGCGGAAAAACTGGCAGTTTTAAGCACAGTTCAAAATTATTTTAAAAAAGAACCAGATAAGATCAAACCCTGAAAAAAATTTCTAAATAATATGTTTGATCTCAGCTATCCACATCTCAAGTACTGTATTTTTTATATATATACTTGTTTTACAGTAAATTTTCTGAGTGAGGCCGATTTTAGGCCTTCCTTCAGGAGCCGTGCGCTGTTTCACCTGAAACCCCATCACGAACATATCTGTCTAGGGACTGTATGTATCTTCTCTCATGGTGATGAGAGAAGAGAATCATCATATGTTACATTCAATTCTCTCCTCTTCCAAAGAAGAAGTGCCTTCAATGCCAAGGGTGAGCATGATCTGACACGAGGGTCCCGGTAAAAATATACTGTCAAAAACAGACTTGAGTAGATGAGCGCACTCGGTCGCTTGACTGGTTTAGGACGAGCTGCACGGCTAGCTACGGCACCACCGGCGCCCGGCAGCGAGGCCTCTTCATTTCCTCATCTAGGTTAAATATGAAGAGTGTCTATTTATTTCTTCTGTTTGAAGCTAAGGCCACTTTGTAAAAAATATAGCGTTATCAGTGAGGTTCTAGGTCAACCTCAAGAGATGCATTGTGCTACTTCCAACTCATGCTCGCGAGAACTTTGGGGATATGGTATGGCCGAGTGTCTATCGGGGAAGAGAAGGTTAAGAATCGCGCTCATGGGAGTAATTAATCGCTGCTCTTCAGCGGATTCGCGGTTCGCGGCCAGATTTGACACCGGGGTGTTCCCGTCTGTGCATTGCCGCGGAGCCGCACTTATCCTTATCAGATTATCTAGGGTGGGCACACAATCTCGCTATCATGTGGCGTCAAGCATCGTGCCTCTCAATTCTACACCACAGATAATGAAGAAGCAGGTTAGGAAGGAGGCAAAACTTCCTCCTCTGCCTTAGCACTTAATACCCGTCTCGAATACACCAAAATATACCTTGATGTGTCAGCTCCTATGGTGCTGGTCCCAGCACCCTAGCCGCTTGGAAACCGATTGGGATAAGTAGATAGTACAATGTTCCCCTCTGAACTCGCGAGTGGCCTAATGCAATATTCAAGTAATAGTTATGCTCTAAGATCTCAAATGTATGTAGCTGGTGTAAAATATTGGAATTCTCACTGCAGTGGCAAAGGTGTTCGGAGAGATACACCACCCACCCGGAGGTCTACAGCTAATTTCCTAAAAAAGGTTTCAAGATGCAGGGTCAACACCCATACAAACGTCACCATCGTAGTCAGGTCTAAACGTCTCAGTCGCCGGGCTTTTTTGTGTCCTTAAATCCTCCTCATCATTCGCCGCCCGTGTCAAAACCTCTAAAGCCATCTCAGCGGCCAACAACTTTGAGTGCACCTTGCAAGTCGACTTGGCGGTAGCCAGCTCCCCCCCTTCAGTCGACGCCGTATGTGCATACAAGCCGTTCTCGAAACTATCATGATATGAGACCGGTCCTCTACCTAACCTGGCCGCACTTTCAGCCAATCTATTGAAAGGATGCAAGACATTGACCTCATCCTTCACGAATCTCCTCAAAATTCCTACAATGCCAAATCTCTCCGCCAATGTCTTGATAGCCCCAAAGTCTCCCGCGGAATCCACAAACACTGCTCCAAAAATAGCCTCAACCATGTCTGCAAAAAGCTTACATTTACCTGTTATGTCTGCTTCTAGCGGTGAGATTTCGACCCAAGGGTAGTGTGTTCCTGTGTCTAGGAGAGTCTGAATACGGGTACCGGAACGTTCGTTGTAGTCGATAAATCTTCTTTTTGCTTTGATCATCTCTGGGTGTGAGAGATGAACATAGTCCCATATATTGGTTTTCCGCTCCTGAGTGATGACATGAAAGTTGTCCCGTCCTAACTCCTCAACCTTTGGTATATTTTCTCTTGCTGAGCAACCCATAGATAAAAACGCCAAAAGATTGCCATTAGCGACAGAGCATTTATACAGATGCATATCAGCCGGCAGGAGGTGCTTTGGGTCAAAAAACAACTCATCAACCGCCAACATATCGAGTAGTGCATCGCCAAGAAATTCCAGACGTTGATAGGACGGTGAACGGAGTTCAGAGGAAGGGTGAGTTATCGCTTCCAGAAGAACGGCCTGGTTCTTGAATTCGTACCCGAGGAGCTCCTGTAAACCGCGGAGGTATGATATATCAACTCGTGGGCAGTTTCCCGCTCTTTCATGCAGGGAGCTCGCTCTTGTCCGTAACGGTTTCCAGACTAAATCAAGATCAAACGCCACGATGCACTTAAGGGCCTGTTCATATCCCCCTTCATCATACGCCGCGCCAATAAGCGCCTCCACAACATCTGCCAGCACCTTTTTCGATAGACTATTTCCGGAATGTAGTAAACGCTTAGGTTCCAATTGTTTCTTGTAGCCATCATGCCCTGAGGTATCGTAGTGCAGGCCCCACCTAGCCCCCGTGAATTCTTCAGAAATGATCCATCTCGCCAATTCTTTCTCCTGTGCTGCTTTAGCCAGAGCTGTGTTGGATATTACCTCTGCCTTCCGGGTAGAAAGCATTCCTTCATGCCATGACGGGTGCTCATCGAGTAGATTGACTGATGCTAACAATTTCAACACTGAATCCCCGAGAAACTCCAACCGCTGGTAGTCATGCAGCTCCCTTGCTGACGAGGTAGATAGTGCGGTGAGAACCTTGGAGGTTGACTTGAAACCCACCGATAAAAGTAGGGTATTTTGAATATTCGAAGCAATTAAGGTTGTACTAATCCTGTGAATTATCCCTGGGACGAATAAGGCAAACTGAGAGTAGTGCCATGGGACTTTGTCAATAGTGCAGTATTGAGGAAGGAGAAGAATAGTCTCCAGCTCAGACTCATTCGCTAACTGATGAAGGAAGTCACGGCGATTGGGAAACTTATAGACTTCCATGATGGGCTGATCCAGGTCGATCGGTCTACCACTGTACTTCGTGGTGATATCCACGTCTCCCAATAGTGATATATCGTTCCTCCACCGAGAAAATATGTAGCGGGAGTGCGCCTGCTTAGCTTCTCTGATGATCCCTACCTCTTTTGGTGAAAAGTGGCCCTTCTTATATGCATCGTATGCATTATTATTCTTATCACTTTCTACACCCCAGGCTGGAGTCCCAACATCTTTCCAAAAGAACAAGTATGGAAGGTTCATTACACCATCTCCCATCCTTGATGTATGTACTGTATATAACAGTTCGTACGTAATTATTTTCGCTCTTTCAATAATACTCCAATTTACCCCGAGACAGCATGATTCACCGATAGTAACCTCCCCTATCTCGGATTTGGTCCAATAGATTGGAATCTTGTCAATATGAGGGCATTGCATGGTAGTTAGTATATTCATCTCGACCGGTTCCGCGTTCGGCATGTGTAGTATAATCGGTGTAGCATATATTACAGTCGATTCTGTCCAACTCGTACCCTCCCATGGATCCACCGTTTTCACCATAAGAGAGGTAGCTGGTCTCGTATATGGTATATTCGTAACGGTAGTTGCTGAAGAAAGCGGTAGCAGGTGGTCATTAATAAGTGGGTCCTCATATTTATACAACGCGAGGTACGCTTCAAACGCAGCATCCCGCCTCGCCCAGCGCTTCTTTTCCCATGAAAATTTACTCGTTGCATGCCGCAGAGCTTGTGGTACAGAGTTTGGCAACAGGACTTCCGCTCGATAGTGTTTCTTGTCTGTTTGAAAAAATAACCCTCGATCAGGCAATGAGACTTCTACGGTGAATATGGGACGGAGGTCTGTGTATTCCGTATACGGGAGGGTATCGCAGAAGTGGTGAAGGTGGGATACAGCTGAATCAAGCGTCAACAAAGCACTATATATAATATTAATATTGCGTGAGATGAGTATGAGATGAGAATAGAAAAACATACTTGGTGCTCTTAACAAGAAACTTCCTATTTTCCGCATCACTTATTACCCCATCTTCATCCACTTCGCCTTCATCAATATCCAACCTGTGCTCAAGCTCTCTGGTCTCATCCATATATTCCTTTATCATCTCCCTCTCCAAGTGCTCTAACGCTCCGATCTTCGCCCTCGTATCTGAGCCTTCTTCAAACATCAGATAATACGTACTCCTCTCTCTTCTCGCCCGTCCTCGCCGCTGGATGAAGCTCTTGACGTTCTGTGGAAGCGAAAAGCAAACCACCAAGTGACAGGCCGGTATATCCAAACCCTCCTCCACCACACTCGTTGAGATAACAATATTCTTTGCCTTCTTCCTAAAACCATCGATTGTCTCTTTCTGCTCTCTTAAGCCGACTAATTCAAACACCAACCTTCCTGTCTTTGCTGAATTGTCCGATGTCCCCACTAAAGTTCCAACTTCAAATATATCCTTTGTCTCGGGATGTTCCCTCAAGATCTCCGCCAAAACGGACACACCAACCCTCTGTTCCACAAACACCAGACCTGAAAACTCCCTTCCCCCACCCTCGCTATTAAACTCTATCACCAATAACGCGATCAGCTTCTTCACCTTATCCGTAATTCCCCACCTTACATCCCCAAACCCTACCCCCACCTCGACATTTCTCAACACACCCCCGAAATAACGCTTCTCCTCTTCATCCCACCCCGCCAATACATCTGACTCAGAGTCCTCTTCCATGGCCTCGAGTGCCCTCTTTACAATCATTGTGATATACCATTCCGTTCCCCAGATACCATATTCTGTAAGGACGTGGCCAGCCTTATTTACAATACCTCGCATTTGGTGTTGCGACCGTGTTTTCTTATGCTCGATTGTCTGCTGGATTCGGGTAAGGTCAGGGGGCTCCGTGGCAAGGAGTTGTAGGACTTTAGGGTCCTCCATGATGTTCATATTGGAATAAGCCTGCAGCAGGGACCTGAGTGCTGGTGTGCACCACGGGGGGGTTTGCCGGGACTTTGTCCTATGGGATGGAAGTTAGATAAGCCACACAAAAAGGACAGAAAATAAGAGAGAGAGGCAGAAATGAATATCAAAATAAACGAAGAAAATGAATTTTAGGGTTAGGGGTTTTACTTGAAGTCAACGCTCCCCGTCCTCGACAGCTTCAACCTCGCAATCGCCGGCCCATCACCCGTGGGACTAAGCCCCCTTTTCTCGCCAGTCCCCTCCCAAGGCTTTTCATCCTCCACCTTCATCTCAACCACCTTTTTAATGGATGGTGCAGCCTCATATAGGACATTCTTCAATACCGGTGGATGAACGTACTGCATTAGCTCATCACGATTCAAGATCGGTGTTCTAGATATAGCGTTTAGATTGGACTCAATAACCCTATAGATGAGTTAGCAACAGATCATTTGCCTTGGTAGGGGTACCTACCTAAGCTGATTTGGCTTAGACTTGACGATGGGGCTGGCCGTGAGCCCGAGGATAGAGGGAACATCACGGTGAAAATTTGGGTGGTAGAAGTCTTTCATGATGCGGTTTGCGGGGTGGTTGCCGACACAGTGGTGCGCTGCGTGTAGCTTTTCAGTCAGTACGTGTAATATACCTGACTAGGCACTCTTTTTTATTCAGGAACTCAAGTGTTAGAACAATAAAGTCGGCGAACCTTCATCATATATCAGCACTCCGATCCTATCAATACCCAAAAACCCATGGGTCAATGCATCCAGCAGAATCTACTCATCACGTCAATCCTGGTCCTCATCATTTCCAACCCTGGGTGGTGACAAACCTGATGCGTGCTAATCACAACCGTCGCTGTCTTCTCTCGCAACTTCAAAACTCGATCCCATATATCCTGTGTCTTCCACTTATCTACATTATCGCTCCCGCTCAAGAACTGGATATTAACCGGTGGTAAAGATTCTTTGAGGACTTCAAATTGCTGGGTTCCTAGTGGTACACTGGGGACTAAGAGCCAGCATATCTACTGTCAATTAATATAAGCGAGTATAACAAAGGTGGAGTATATCAATACTTTTCCTTCCCCGGTTTCCAAGTAAGAACGGATCCGGAGTATGGCACTAATATCACATAGTCAGCGGAGTATCCTGGAATCAGGCCTAAAGCGGATATCCGGTGGTTTATACATATGCGTCTTTCCGGAGCCCGTATCCATCTACACAACGGAGCACACATACCCGGTCAGCTTATATTACTTTGACTACACATATAATGCGTGTCGCGTACAGTAACGATAATATTCCTTTTCAAGCTCTCATTGAGCATTTCCATCTGGTAGCCTCGCGAACGAGTCCTCTCGGGTCCGGCTGGAATGGATTTTGGTGGGGGATTCATTCTGCGTAAATGGAGGCCTTATCTCTTTCTCTATGGGTATGTTGGGGGGACGAAAAATTATTGTAGGTGAGGGTTGAAAGACTGGTTTTTGTTATTCCTCTCCCTCTTATAAAGAGAGGAGTCACCGAGAATGTCAGGCATCCACCCTTTCGGTTACAGGCCCAAAAGGGGTAAATGGAGCGACGCGATACCGATAAGGTTATCTGGTGATCTCTGCGGGTTGCAACATGTCCGCCTTGAGGATACTCTACAGGACTTACGGGCCCTATGAATGATGGCTGTAGTGTATTGGGTGGGAGTGCCTGATTGTATGTGGGGTAATGTCGGAGGGTTATTGCTATGCGATGCGATATCATTATACGAAAAGGCTAGGATTCCCCAGTGCTCAGTTTAACTCGGTAGCTAGCAATAATACTATACCTGCAAGTTGAACCCGAGCGCTTTTGTCCCCCGCACAGATTAGGGCGGCCCTGATGCGGCGCTGAGAGCGTTATCTAATCTGATCATCAACTCGTCAGGTGACCTGCTAAACTAAGATAGGGAGTAACCTAGGCGTTCTCAGCCTCAGGATATGGCTGGTAGACTTTCTGTTATAACACTTCCAAGTACTTTTCTCTAAAGTTGAGATAATTCAAAATAATTTATGATCCCTTCTCTCGTGGAGCACCTAATAATGTTCCAAAGCTTCAGTATGAGCCACCTGTGCCCCAAGCACCGCATTATAACTCTTTTCAACCTGTAGTGAGGCTCCGGCGAGGAGGGATGGGTTAGGGTTGCCCCACTTCTTGGCATCACAATCAATATCTCTCCAATGATAGCCAAGGGAGTTCGCAGCCGTAGTCGTTCTGTCAATGAACAGGTAAGATATTATACGATAAGTCTACCGGATAAATCTTTATCACAGCTTGACAAATATAATCAGGTCTCACCTCTGCCCGCCCTACCAGCTCAATGCTTGCCTGATCAATATCTCACGAAGGAGACTCTTGAAGCAATTTTCCACGGTACGCATGTACTATAAATATTGCCACCCTGTGTTAGAGTAGCTAATTCACTCAGAATTCAATGCTGGCTTAGCACGATCACTGCCTACGGGTACTGTCTTCAACAATTTGATCAGCACAGTATGTCCCTACCTCCGACGGGAATTGTCGCACCTTACTTAATGGAGTAAGTATTATAGGTTCGCAATGCATATATATCACCACTGCTTTACCAACAGCAAATGTTACTCAATACACAATCTGAATATCATGAACTGCGCTTGTCTCAAATAACCGAACGCTATGAGCGCCAAATATTAGAGGCCGCCCGGGAGCGTGAAGCAGCGAGTGCGGCTTTAGTGGCAACACCTATTGAAACTACCTTAGCGAGTGCACTACCTATGCCAGTGAGTGTTTCTATACAGCCTTAGATTTTATGTGTACTAACTGAGCCAGGTAAATGCTTCTACCTTCTATGTTTGCTCGGCCGGTAACCCGCGACGTGAGATGGTAGGCCGCTCTCTTTTGGACCAAGCAGATTGGAGCCCAAAATTTGCTTTCAAAGCTTTTACATCACTCGAGCCCGGCACAGTAAAAGTTATGATTGCAGAAAACAAACAAACAACACATAGGGTATCAACCGACCTAGGTAGCTACAATTATTCCAGTCCATGGGCCGAACTACTACACTTTTATGCCTTCCAGTCATACCGGCAAGGAACGGAAATGATCTCGGTTGGTGCAAAAACCTCCGAAGGTATTTACCGGTGCTTTTTTATTAAGGGGGAGCATGCAGATATGTTTGGGGGATTGGATGAAAAATTTGTGTTTTGGGTTCCAGTCTAGCTAGCGAATATAATCGTGGGTGACGGTATCCAGTAGAAATATTGCGAAAGCAGGAGTTAGCGGAAAGTGTTTTGTGGCCAGTTCCCACTCATAGAATGTTGTGGGGGCACTCTTTCTTGTCTTGGAAAGTTGTTCTAGTTTACATGCCCGGAGGCGTTATATCTGGGGCTAGTCCCGGCAAGACATTTATCTTATATATACCTTGCCCTTAGCTCTTCTCTCCCTCCCACAATGTGTTGAGAACGTCAAATACCAATAAAGTCTCCGAGTCCTGAATGGCGCACTTTCACATTAGTCTATGAGCCTCCGTAACTAGAGGTAAGAGACTAGTTTTGTAGGTTAGTCACCATAGATGTATAAGTAGGTTAGCAAGTGAAGATACTTCCGGATCCAATTGTTACCTATTATCACTCCTACAGTGGGTCTTGTAGTTTTCTTTGTTTTATTCGACCCAGGAACGTACTCATATACCATAAATTTCCCAGCCGATCCAGGAATATCCCCAGGCCTTCCAATGGGCACACCCGGGTGAATCGTGAAAATCACGAAATACAGGGAAAAGACCGTGATAGCCCCATACCATCTCTCGCTATCCAAATCTACGGAGAAGGCTTTCCCAATCTCAAGAGAGTACCAAAGTTCAAAGAGCTGTAACAATTTCAATCCTTATCCTAATAAAACAGAAATTACCAGCGCAAAGCCCTCCTTTATGGAACAAATACATATAGTATGCCAAGAGGTTCCACTGGAACCCTGGGCCGCTAGAAATAAAATAAGACAAATCGTGGCAACCACTTGTTGCAACAGGTACTCACTAGTTATTTACTCCACCAGTGGATTTACTCGTTTTTTTGAGTCGGAGGTAGTTCTGTAGATCGTGTAACCCTAGATTCATAACCTTCATAGCCTGATCTCCTTCCTTTGGTAGCTGGTCTTTTAGTGTCTGAGACCCCCTCTGAGTATGTCTCTGAATCTATACCTGCTCCACGCTTATCAAAGGCTACGCGCTTCTTATTTCGGGGAACGGATCGGGTGGCTCTTGTATCATGACTATGTCCGGTTCTGACTATTTGAGCGTTAGCCAGAGTAGTGTCGTCCTCGTCATCGGTATTTAAGCGTTTCCGTTTGCCACTCTCCAGAGGAGACCCAGGCTGCAATACGACCTTTGGTTCAGGGGTTCCATAAAGAAAAAGTAGCCGGTGAAGCGTTTCTGCGACCTGATCGGGGATACCACACATTTCTTCCGAGAGGCGTATATGCCTGCCGATAATTGCTGAGTGTTGTAGATGCTTCCTAATTAGGATATCCGATGTTCTGTTTCATCTATGAGTCACGTGTATCTCTATTTGATATGTTTGAGGATCTAGGGCAGGCAGCCCATATTGGGGTTTAGGGTTTTCTCTTGCTGGAGGATATATCGTCATATCTCTCCAACTCTCTTAGACAAACAATTCAGCGGTCTAAACAACACTGAGCTATGAGCGATGGCCAAGATTGGGCTGCCAGCCCACCGACGAAACGGAGGGTGTTTTAGCGTAGCTGTCTACACAGAATTCTCACGAATTTGGTATCTTATATCTCGAGATCGCTTGGTTCCAGTGAGGGGTATGCGGCCCATTGCAGTACCCTTTTTGGCGGCAACCTTTCGGTCTTCTTGGAATTTCTCTTCGGTAGAAAGGATCTCCTCTAGTTCTGTAGGTAAAACGATCCACGCCGGGACCTTCTCGTCGAAGTAGCTGTCGCAGTTCTTGCAGAGATAAAGAAGGTTATCAATGGAGTTGATATCCTTATTACTGATTAGGTTCATATCACAGTAGATTTTGAACTTCTTTATGTCAGAATTGTGTGTCAATCCAGATTTTAGTCAACAAGGGGGATTACTGTATGTTGCCCTGACTTAGACTGGGGTATAACATGAGAAACCTGCAAGGGAACACCATTGTCCTCTAAACCGCACAGCCAGCACTTAAACCCGGCGTCTTCTTGGGCAAGTTTCTTAGTTTTGAGAGGTACACCACGGGTCATGTTAGATTTAGTCTAGAGCTGCGCTGGTAGGAGGATATTTGTAACTCGCAGAAGATACTCAGTAAGTATTCAATCAATTGCTTTTATGCCGTAAGGATTCTGTTCTAGTTAAACTAGCTCTGGGGGTATCATGTAATGAGGGGGTTGAAACTGTGACGTGTTCATAACAGGTTACCCAGGCTTTTACAATATCAATCTCAACTCTCTTGGCACTAGAGGCACTTCTTTCTTCAAAAGACGAGAAAATTGAGTGTAATGTATGATGATATCTCGTCTGGTCTCCACGAGAGATGTCTAATGACTAGCGTGCCAAGGCTTGTAGGCGAGCCACCTGCGCCTCGGCGCCTCAGCGCCACATCGGGATATGGCTATAGCGCAGGGCTAGGTTTTGCAGTTCCACGGGTCGTTGCGCTACCAATATACATCGGCGTAAATATTACTTATGACGCTTGATACAGGAGCTAGTACCAAAAAGCTATTTCAACACTATCTGTCGCACCTGGTCACTGTCCCTAAGACACATTCGCCGGCTGGAAGGCTAACTTCCTGATATCTTCAATCAAAAGATGAAAAAATGAAGTAATGTATATTGCTGATCCTCCATCCAAGGACATGATCCTCTTATGGAGGATCATGAGCTAGTGTATGACTAAAACTTTATGTAGTCTTCACGTGACACTACTGACCAAGACTATGTAAGCTAGGGATCCCAAAGAATTAAGCCGTGGGTGGAATCACCTTGGAATATATAAGGTAAGAGTATATATTGGCCATTACCTACACAGAAAGCAACAAATAATTGTGCAGCCCACACCTCCGGGCCTTCTGAGGTCCATAAGTAACCCCTCGGTAGTACTATAACACAGCCACTGCAGCCATTCACACAATATAATCCGGCAGAATAAAGGGCACTAATAAATATCATAGAACCAGAAAGCCAGAAGCCTCCCATCTTATAACAGTATAGATATATAACCCTAACCATATAAGTTTGAGTAGTAGAAATGCCCACTTTCGCCACCCCATTCAGTGACATGAATTTAAAAACCCTAATGGTGTATATTCTTGAGTTAATTAGACAGTATAGCTTTGAATTTATGCCACTTAGTGTCGTTGAGAAAACCACACGGAAATTTCGTTGGCACTCAACCGATTTAGCGTAACCCTGGCTTTATCAATATTGTTTATTTCAAGATATGTAGTAATACTGAAGATTAGACAGTTAAGCTACATACACCCTTCGTTCCCTGCCTTACCTATGGGAATCCTTAGTCTTAATAGTTGTTTACTTGTCTCTATCTCCTGGTAGATTTCTTAAGCTCAACGATATTACTCGGATTTCTGTAGACATATTCTAGTTAAATCAAGTTTGTATCACCGCTGGGATCTCCCCACAGTGACCATACATAATGAGCAAATAATCATGTGACTGCTTCTGATGATATCCCAGGGCAGTCATATACCGCCACCTTCCAGTCTATATCATCAAGGATCTTCTTCCCTAATTATCGACTAAGTTACCCCTCGTCAGTTATTCTAAATCAAATACCCATAATTTACATGATTGACTTGTATACTGATAATTTCCGGCTACATGTACAGTCAGTACGCAGAAATGTTCGTGATTGGCTGACTAAGCATACCCCATCAAAAGTTGTGGGTTCGCTTCCAGCAGCAGCGCAAGCCCCTGAACCATCGAGAACCCAGAACACCTACACAAAATGGCAAAACTACGGGGGCGCGTATAGACCAGTTCGCAGTTTCGGTTCTTCGGTCGCAACTCAATGGCTCACAGCCGGGTACCCACAGCTGGGTCCCACAACTAAGTCAATAATATATAGAATTTCAACAGCTGTAATAGATAAGATAAAATAAGACAGAGAAAATAAGTAATACTAATTATACAAAAGGTACTTATTTCACTTGAGGATGCCGAGGCAGCGCCAAGGCTTGCGCCGAGATTCAGTGTGCTTGGCACAGAAGATTTATTCCTTCTGCTCTGCTATTCCTTTGCTGTTACTCTTTCAAACCGGTAACTGTGAACTTTTGTTGCCTTCCTTCAGAAAGACCTTCCCAACTCGGTAACTGTGAACTTTTGCTGTTGCTTTCCTGTTGCTACTCTTCAGAGCACCTTCCCAACTCGGTAACTGTGAACTTTTGCTGTTACTTTCCTGTTGCTACTCTTCAGAGCACCTTCCAAATACAGTAACTGTGAACTTTCATCAAAGTAAGTGAGGCAGCGCAACCATAATTCACAAAACCAAAATACTAATTGCTTACAAGTTCATATAAAATGTCTTTTATCAACCATACAATCAACACCATTGCTACTAATAAAAAAGTAAGCAAGGATAGTATTAATCCTAAAAGAGAATATAAGCGCCAGTGGACTAGAAAAAATAGAGTACTTGAAATTGGTATGTATAAAATTCTATATAGTTGAATAATTAAATAATTATGGAATAGCAAAAACACCAATTATTCTACCTCAACCAAATGAAGCCAATTCAGTTGCTGAAGTCCCTAAACCTTTACGTTTCCATCTAATCCCTGACACATATGCTATTGTAAAGCATACAAATACTCTTTATCCTCCTACTATTACACCCACTTCCAAAGGCATCCAAGAGTTTCCTCTTCTACTGCAAATGCTCTCTCAATTAGGCAGGCATTATGGAGGTTTAAAGCTATGTCTTCCACCTATCGAAACTGGGAAAGAATGGTTTAAAACTCCTGTTTCTAAACCCTTATCCAAAATTGATATTCTTGTCAGAAATCAAGTTTTTGAAGAACTTACAAGCAGTATTAACGATGGAGGGAAGGCTTATACAGTGGCTTCATTGCCTGCATATGTCAAAATGTCACGTTGGCATAATCAGATTATCAAAAAGGAAGACTATCAATTAATTGGTACTATGGATTCATTTTGGGAAAAAGTGAATAAAGAAGTTGTGAAATCGAAAAACCAGCAGTCTAAAGTAAGACCTTATGGGGTAGATACAGATGGTATATCCCTATTCATTTTATAAAAATGTTTAATATCTAACAAAGTATAGTTTCAATGGTTAATATGGATAGAACATGGACTCATCTCTTTAATAACGACTGGAACCTTCTCCTTACACCTGGTTTAGATTCTATACCAGGAATCACTACACCTTACGTTTATTTTGGTACTCCTGGTACTGCTTTTGCCTGGCATGTAGAAGACTATCATTGCCATTCTGCAAACACCCTTATTGATGGTGCTCCTAAAATTTGGCATATTATTCCTGGGCATTGCATGCAGATGTTTGTGACAGAATCTAAAGGTTAGTTTCTCTATACTAAAAAATAGGTTATATTTATATTAATTCTATTTAATAGCTACTATTGAGGAGCTTGAGATTACTACATGTCCACAAGCTTTACGTCACCAAGGCTTTGTTTTAAGCTCTCCTCCTCTTACACCTGAAGCTTGGAAGAAATCAGGCTATGCTTGCTATCAATTCACTCAAACAAAAGGAGAAATGATAATTGTATGGCCTGGAGCATATCATTCTGGTATTAATAGCGGCTGGAACCTTGCAGAAGCTATGAATTTTGCCACTGAAGATTGGCTATCAGAAGGAAAAAAATATCAGCCATGTAACTGTGAAGTGGCTTCCACTCAACCCATTATTTTGGATCTAAACATTATTGAAGAAGCTGTGGAGAAGAAAAGTGGGAAGAAAGGTAAAAAATCGGAGTAGGAAATTGTTTGAGTAATGTGATTTCTTATATTATCATAGCATGATAATTCTATTATTATTTATATTTTTCTTAAGTACACATTATATTTCTTAAGTACACATTATATTTCTTTAGTATACATTTTATATACTTAGGTTAATCTGAATACATTCAATAAATTGACTATTATACTCTATATAGCGTTAACTACCATAGCTGAATTATTCAAGTTTTTAAAGCACTTATTCATAAATTAAAAAAATAAATAGTACGCAAATCACCAATTCTCACTCGAATTTTCGTAACTCAAACAGCTTTAATAGTTAAACTACTTCAAAAATAGTTTATATATATAGATAAAAGGACTGTATATAGAGAATAGTTATATAGCTCCACCTAGTACTTTTATATTTAAATTCATAGTTATAAAATTTATTTTCGGAAATTTAGATCATGAGCAATCACTCGGTAGCTGCCGCCCTAACCCTAGGCAACCCTAGTAGTAACCCTAGCTCTCAGAATATTAACTGGAATAAATTTAATATTAAACAAAACATAAACAATAGAAACTCCAAAGAGATTTTAATAGGAGCAAAATATTATAATAGTATATATATAAGAAGTTAACATCTAGAAACCGGAGAATACTAGTATGTAACTATATAAAACTAAGTTAGGTATAATTTATTCATAACATATGAGTTTAGGTATAGGGTAAATATACTTATTTTGGGTCTTTTTTGAGATCTTGTACGTCTAGCTGGTGGGTTTTTATCATCATCAATTATATCTAAATCGTAATTAGCAAAATTTCTTAAAATAGTTGATTTAATTAGTACTCTGTGATTCGAAATTATTTCCTAAATTACTACCAGCAGGAATAAATGTTTCTTCTTTTGGAGGTATATGTGAAGGAAGCTCAAAATCCGCTAGAAAATTGTGGTTCTCTTGAAGCTTTAAGCAAATTAGCTATATTGACCAAAAATTTTACTTAGAAATAATTACTGTATTCTCAAGTATGTTATCAGTGTCAGAGCTTAAACTATCTTCAACTGATTCAGATTCGGAATCTGATTTACTGCTAGCGTTTTTTACCCTCTCTTGATGTAAATAACTTGGCTTTTTCTGAGTAGCTTCCGTTTCCTGCTTAATATCTTCCTGCTTAATAACTTCTTTTTTAATTTTTATATTGGATATAGTTGGTTTTAATAGGGCTAATTAATTTAGTTAGCAATATTCATTTAATTATGTCTGTATATGATTTTTGGGGCGTTCTTACTAGATATAGGTATTTCTTCATCAGAATTATCATAGAACTCTTCTACAATTATGAAAATCCTCCCAGCACCAGCACCAGCACCGGCTGGAAAACTACTTAAAAGTTGACCAATCGTGCCAGGTCCTTCATCTTTGGCTTCAATATAGTGAGGACCTTCTTTGGCATGAAATCCAGTTGCTAAATAATAGTTAGTATGACGTAAAGAGTCATTGTCAATATTCTCTCTACGACGGCACCACTCAATCCAAGCTGTGGATTTGTCAAAAAGTTTATTTTTAATATATTTTTTCAAAGATCCATTGATTTCCTCATTGAGATTGGAGAACTGCTTTGTAGAAACCCCTAATAATAGTTAAATTATAGTTATATATACTTCAAGAGAATTCTTACCAACTTGTAAAAAGCTACTCCAGTAAGGTATTCCGGTTTTTGGCCAACTTTTAGGAGTTGAGTTAAACCATATGGAAAGTTTTCGGCTGTCTGATATCTTTTGACTATCATATCCGGAGCGAGTAGTGCTTTTTGCCATAGCTGATGGTATATCTGAAAGACCAAATCTGCTCCCAACTCTTTTATTTGTGGCTTCTATTTGACTATTTTTAATTGATTTCTGCCTAGTAGCTTCGATAATTAAACGAGTGGTGGACTGACCTGTTTTAAATAAAGATGTATGAGAATTTGTATCTGTAGAATGACTCTGACGTACAAAAGGTTCATATTCTTCACTAGAATTTGAACTAGATATTAAATCAATGAGTGGAGGAGCTAAAGTAGCCTTGTCTTTTGACCTCTTAACACGCTTCCGCTTTGGAAGCTCAGAGGATATAAAGGGTTGAGATACGTTTGTTGCTAGAACTCGTTTTGATACGATTTTGAGAGAATCCGGAACAAGTTTCCCAGAACATTCATATCGGAGATTGATACTATTTTCATGTTCTTTTCCACTTAAACTTTGAGAACACCATCGGCCAGCAGGCTTTTCTGTTGAAGGCATAATTTAAATAGTTTTTTAACTCGAGAAGGCAGTAATTAGTGATTGTAGAAGTACTAGAGAGAGAATATGTAAGAGAAACAGAAAGGGGATTTGAATAAGTATATATTCTATTATATCAGATCTTTAAAAAGAATATTATAATCTAGATATTTTTTATTGACGTCATTATAAAAACAGGTTTATTACATTTTTATTAATATTTGTACGCCCTCTATGTCATTTTTGCGCTCTCTATGTCATTTTTACGCCCTCTATGTCATTTGTATCAAATATAGGCTTTCTATGTCATGAGTAAATTTCTTATATTGTTTGTACGCCCTCTATGTCATTTCTAAATCCCCTGTACTTCTTGTACGCCTCCTATGTCATTTCTAAACCTCCTATACTCCTTGTACACCCCCTATATCATTTCTAAACCCCCTGTACTTCTTGTACGCCTCCTATGTCATTTCTAAACCTCCTGTACTTCTTGTACGCCCCCTATGTCATTTCTAAACCCCCTGTACTTCTTGTACGCCTCCTATGTCATTTCTAAACCTCCTGTACTTCTTGTACGCCCCCTATGTCATTTCTAAACCTCCTGTACTCCTTGTAGTGTTTGTCACGGGGGACTCGGTCCTCCAAATGCCTCGGAGAACCGCACCAAAAAACCGCCCTAAACCGCTCCACAAGGCGGAGCAATTCTGGATTTTGAGCAAAGGACGGGGGGAGGACCGTGCATCTCGGGGCCCCAATTAGAGAAAAATTGATATATACAGCCTTTGGGGACTGCAATTGAGTTCCAAAGCACCATGAAAGGCGTATGGAAGGCGTATGAATGGTGTATGAATGACGGTATATACATAGTGGTGCAGAAATAGAACTCTCCCCAGTGGGGAATGTGACGATCTAACCATCGTCATAACTAGTCTCAAGTACCTCTCCATAGAGACACCTAAGGATCTCCCTTGAGGCATAGGACTAGCTATCCCATTCCGGTCAATAGATACTAAGGAAAGCCATTACTATGATAGCCCGATCCCTAAGCGAGCTGGCGAGCCCCTAGGACGGAGCGAAGCTCACCGTCGTCGGTATGCGACAGAGACCAGAGTAATGCGTCTGTAGCTCTTAGCTACGGGAAATACTAGTGCAATGAGACTGAAGCAGTTACCTCCCTGAACAGAGTTAAGCTCCTGTTCCTCTAGGAGGAATAATAACAGCTTCGCTGAAGGCCATCCTTACGGAAGGCCGAGAGTCATGAAACGAGAGCAAAGCTATGCTTAGTTGTTAGGGCCGCCAGCAAAATTAATAATTAACCTGGCGGCGTCACGAATCGAACCATATGGGGCTATGCCTTGTGCGTCGCCCTAAGGTCCTTATGGATCAAGATTACCTCTCCGCCACGACCCCAGGTTGGACTAGGAACGTGGGAAAGGAATCTAAGCAACGGCAGGAATCACCAGTGGGTTACCCTACCTAGGGGACTCTGTGTTTTCTAACACCCCCGAGGCACCCCACTGTGCCACCCGCCGTTTGCAGAGGGGGCCCCCCTGAGTTGCTGATTCCCTAACAAAAAGACAAGTTTTGGACCCCAAAAATAACCCCAAAACCGTCAGGAAAATTCGTCCAACCAAACCAAACTCGGAGGGTATATGGGGGACAGTGCTGCGAATCCATAGGTGCAATCGGATTTGAAATCGGACCATTTTAGCAATAGTTACAGAGCTTTTAGTAACCAACGCTTTTTAGTCGCTAGTCTATCGACCCCGCTAGTTCTTAGGGGCGCTCTAGACTCAGTTGATTTCCAAGCGCGGAGGAATTGTTCCCCCGCTTCTTGGCAGCCTGCTCGCAATCAAAATCATAGCTTAAACCCGTCCTTCCCCCCAGGACAATCATTCTTGCTAGTCAACGAACAACCGTTGTTCAGAGACCCTCATACTCTTTGCTAAAGACGTTTGTCTTCCCCTGGGAAGCAGAGCCTTTTAAAGTCTTTAGTTATCTATCCATTAAATCCTTATTCCTGTTTTGCCTAGGGACTGTCGACCTTCCGTGTTGACGAGCGGTTCTAAGCCTCGCTGCTGAAGCTTCTCGTCAGAAAGGGAGGTTGTTGGTTTTTTTTGGTACGGCAGTACTCCCCTGGGAGTGCCCCCGTTACAGGGAACCGCCCCAAACCATCCCCGACCAGGGAATCGCCCCGGCCGGGCGGTTTTTTTAGTCAAAATCTGCCCCCAAACCCACGGTGGGGTGGGTTCAGAATTTTAGGAACCGTCCCGAATCGCTCCAAGACAAACACTAACTCCTTATACGCTCCCTATGTCATTTCTAAACCCCCTGTACTTCTTGTACGCCCCCTATGTCATTTCTAAACCCCCTGTACTGCTTTTACACTTTTCATGTTATTAGTATGCCTTTTATATCATTTCTATACTTTTTATATTATTCGAAAACTTGTTATATAATGTATAGACTTTCCCAAAATTCTCTACAATTTTTTAAACTCATTTTACTTTCTAAACTCATTATTACCAGCTATACTATGCCTCGATCAGCTTTACCCTTTGAACAGTATAAAGATTTTATATATCAACTATATATTGAACAAAACCTTTCTCTAAAACAAGTAGTACAAAAGCTTGCTGATAATCGATTTGTTTGCTCTGAAAGATCACTTTCTACCCGGCTCAATATTTGGAGCTTTCGGAAACAAATATTACCTTCAGAAGATTCTCCTACTCTACGGATCCAGTTAAGCTATCTATTTTGGAAACAAAATTTGAATGATGAACAAATACTTCGAGTAGGTTTATATTAATATATTTTTAAATGTTAGCTAATGTATTAGGTTCTGCAGAAAAACGGATTCCAAATAGAGATGCGAAAAATGATTAGGATCCGTCAGTCAATGGGTATGGTTCGACGTACATTGAGTAGGGATTTAACTCATGCAGATGAAAACTTGAGGATTATTTTGGAACGAGAGTTATTAAAGGGTGATATTGTTCTCTCTGGCCACCGAGCTGTTTGGGTTCATCTGAAAAGCCTAGGAGTTGTAGCTTCAACGTATGGAATTTAACATTTCCTATATAAATTTAAATAACTAATATTGTTTGTAGGGAGAGAATACGAAAAGCTTTATTGATTGTAGATCCTCAAGGTGTGGAATCTAGAACAAAAGATGTTAATCGGAAACATGCACAATTCACATGTCCAGGTCCTAATTGGTGTTGGTCAATTGATGGTCATATGAAGCTCGAGTTTTTTGGGATAGAAATATATGCGGCAATTGATGCTTATTCTCGTATGATAGTATGGTTTTATTGTGGAGTTTCTGCTAGAACTGGAGTTAGCGTTTTAAGCCAATACTTAAAAGCTATTCAAGAGCACAATCGATTTCCTCAATATTTACGAGCTGATAGAGGTACTGAGACTATGTTAATTGCAGATGGTCACTGGCATTTACATAAAACACAAACCCCAAATATCCATCTCTCGAGTACATTTATGTATGGTGCTTCCACAAAAAATGTCCGAATAGAGTCATGGTGGGCACAGTTGTCTAAAGGAAAAGAAATTGAATGGAAGGTATGTTTGATCTCCTATATATCAATATATTAATTAACTAAATTAATTTTTTTAGAGATATTTTGTTGAGCTACAAAATTCAAATCTTTTTGATGGCTCAAATGAAGATAAAATTGCTCTGTTATTTATCTACATGCCTATAATTCGTGAAAAGCTTCATAGCTTTGTAGAAAATTGGAATTCACACAAAATTCGAGCTCAAAAGAATCGGCCTAGTTTACCTACTGGAATACCTTATTATAATTATTTTTATCCACCAGATAATATATCTGACTATGCCTATATTCCATCAAGAGAAGGGATTTCTTGCTTAGAAGATATGGTAGGGAATTATGGTAAAATATCCAAATTTTGCTCTAATTTAAATACAAAGACATGCTAATATAAATGTTATTAGATCATGATATATTTCTACCAGCTCAAACTATGTCATGGTGTAAACATTTGCTGCTAAAAGGTGGTTTTGAACTACCAGTTACCTATGAAAAACGAGAACTCAATGGTGAGAAGTCACATTTCCTTATGTATTGTACGCTTAGATTAAATGTCAGAAATCATGTATATATTAAAGGAAATCGAAACCCTCGAGTTCATTTAATATCTTCTCCTCTTGAAAAAGATTATCCTATTAGCATAGATGCTCAACATATTAGAGAAAGTGGATTACAAAATATGGAGGAAAATAATGACGAAATTGTAGATGAAGGTGGAGAATCTGGATCTGGATCTGCATATAATACTGCTAGCGAATTTGAGGAATAAATATTTTTGTACTATTAAGAAAACTTAAAAGAATACAGTGAGAATAAAGTCCACAGTTGCCATATTGGGATAAGCATGGTAACGGCAAAGTTCACAGTTACCATTTTCGGAAACACATAGCAACGGCAGTGTTCACAGTTGCTACACTGGGATAAACATGACAATGGCAAAGTTCACAGTTACCGTTTTGAGAAACACATGGCAACGGCAGAGTTCACAGCTGCCACATTGAGAAATACATAGTAATAGCAGAAGTAATATTTACTACTTTGTATACTACATAGCAATTTTGGATTCATAATTAATATTTTAATCTTCTCTGCTCTTAAACTAGTATGAATTTATTTTATTTTATTTGCCAATAAGTTTTTAGGTATAGGTGGTTGCAACCCACTGCAGGATTGAAACTGCGAACTGGTCTATACGCGCCCCCGTACAAAACCAAAAGCTAAAGTCCCGAAGTACAAAACCAAAACCTCCCGAAAACAAATAGATGATTGCGAAAAAGGAACGATCCTTGCATTCTTCCGCATATATTGGTGTGTTACCACAGTTGCCAACCTAGTCTGTCGTCCATGGTCTACCGTAAAAAGCTTCCTGGTACGCGCATGTGCACGAGTTTCTATCGACAATATTCCACGATCGGGCCGTACTCCTTTGCTGAATCACCAGCAGCGCCGACAGATTGTACGTGCAGCTAAATCAAACCGTACAATGACTCGTACCGAGTTTAGAGATAAATATGCGTAGGGTGTTTCCTTAGCTACTGTAAAAACCGATCACCTATTGGGGAACAGCAGGTGATAATCACGAGGCAAGGCTAGTATCGAAAAACTAGGAACTCAGGGACAAGGTAGGTATGGTAACAATGCAAGTTGTTGCGTGAAGAACTAACTAACTGACAGAGATGCGTCCCTTTTATACCTTTTCTGGAGGGACGCTGAGATCAACAATGAGACAATATGAAACTGAAGGAGTGACCTCCTTCTATATGAAACTATAGACGTCTCGTCCTGCAAGGCGTACTTCTTACATGACCAATGGTAACCAGAATCCTACGAGATATGAAACGATACATGAAACAAGGAGATAGATAAGGCAGACTAGGAAATGGGTGTTCTTGACAGCTACTGTGGATCGGGTGTTACGCGAAGCAAAAATCAAAAAGTGGCTAGCCAAGCGCCGACTCTTGCTTAAACTAGAACATGCAAAGCAACGACTAGAATGGGTAATAGAACGGAAGAATTGGGGTGTGGAGGAGTTTAAATGTGTTGTTTGGAGTGATGAGTGCAGCGTGGAAAAAGGCAAAAACCCCGCCAAGTATGGGTATTCCGCAAACTACCAGAAAAATGGCTAGCCAAATGTGTCCACCCTAAATCAAAGGATAAAGGCATTCAATTGATGGTATGGGGATGCTTCCACGGTAGCACAAAAGGCCCTCTAGTCCCGATTTTTCAAAATTGCACTTTGGCGCGTTATGTGCGGCTTTTATCGCATTACCTTCCTGCAGTATGGCGCAAATGTGTTGAGTTTAATGGAGATTGTTTCTTCTAACAAGATAATGCTCCTATTCACAAAGCTCATAATGTTACTGCTTGGTTCCAGCGCCATAGAATTCCAGTAGAAGTTCACTCTCTATACTCTCCTGATCTTAATCCTATTGAACATGTTTGGGTTGAGCTCAAAAGACGCCTCCATCAACAGTACCCAAATATTGGCAAGACTCCAGGTGGAAAAGAAGCTGTAAAGCAGAGACTAGCACAGGTGTTGCCCCAGGTATGGGAGACAATTCCAGACGAGTTTTTTGAGAAGCTATGGAGGTCAATGCCAGATAGGATTGCAGCAGTCATTGCGGCAAAGGGGTGGTATACACGGTACTATAGTCAGGTACCAAATGTGAACGTAAAAATGCAACGCAACCACGATCACCCCGCTACCCCACCCGTGCAACCATGGCCCCACCCCACACCACCCCTAAGCAAAGCCGCAAAACTGAACGCCGAGAATGGCCAGAGTTCACCCTAGGCAGGGCTATAGGAATGCATGAAGCAGGCCTCACTTTTGCCGAGATTTCTAAGAGACTTGGTGTACCAATATCAACTCTCTCAACTGCCTGGCAGCGCTTCCTTAAAACAGGCACCACAATCGCATCCCCAAGACTTGGGAGACCTAAAAAGACCTCTGAAAAGAATGAGCGCAATCTAGTGAATGCTACTAGACACAACCGCGATATATCCTACAATAATCTTCGCTTAAATTTTGCTGTTCAGTTGTCTACTACAACAATTAGGAGAAGACTTGGAGAGCATGGTGTCCACAAACACATTAAAGCAGAAAGACCCAAACTATCACCTTCTCTGGCTCAAAGAAGACTTAAATGATGTATTAAGCACCGGAAATGGGGGGTGGAGAAGTGGAGGAGAGTGATATGGAGTGATGAGTGCAGTGTTGAAAAATATGCAGATCCTTTAGTCCAATGGGTCTTTAGAACTGCAAAGGAAAAATGGCTTCCAGAGTGTGTTAAAGGCATGAATAAGACGAGCAGGATAACAAAGATGATGTGGGCATGCTTTGCTGGGGGATTGAAGGGTCCTTGTGATGGAGCAAGGGTGGGGATAAAAGGGAATGTAAATGCTAGGTCATATGTGGAGACTTTAGAGTTTAACTTGGTGGATTTTGTGGAGGAATTGCGCCAGAAGGATATAAGGCCTATTTTCATGCAGGACAATGCCAGAGTCCATACAGCAGACCATTCAATAGACTGGTTGGTGGATAATGGGGTGGAGTTGTTGGAGGACTGGCCTGCCTATTCTCCAGATCTCAACCCCATTGAGCATGTTTGGGTACACCTCAAAAAGCTCTACCATCTACACTATTCTCACCTGGCAGATAATACTCAATCACCAGATGTATTAAAGCCTATCATGGAAGAAGCTCTTATTCACTGCTGGGAATTAATACCTGACACTCTGTTTGATAGACTGGTAGAAAGTATTCCTAGGAGGATTGAGGCTGTTATAAAGGCAAAGGGCTGGTATACAAAATATTAGATAGTATGGATTTATTTATTAGATAGTATATATTACTCCCACAAAAAACCGCTTGTCTATGGCCATAATTGGGGGGGTACGAGGGGTACGTGGTTGCGCGGTCGAGGCCTCGGGGGGCGGTTGCCACGGGCAGTTACGGTGACATATGGCAACGAACTGTAGCTAGATATTGCGTAACATTTTCGGGTTTTTTTTGTAATTTTTTTTTACTTTAAAATATGTGTACTTGCTTCTCTATTTCATTCTACCTCTCTCTATTCTTATTGCAGCTCTCTATCTTGTCTGGTTGTTTTATAGTAAATTAAAATGTATTTCTTCGCTATTCACTTTTTTGATGGGGTATGCTTAGTCAGCCGATCACGAACATTTCTGCGTACTGACTGTACCTATGATTAGTTCATTCATTTAATAAGTCGCGGTTGCAACCCTAACCCTGCACACTTTCATGTATGTATGTATTTTACGAAGAAGGGAAGCCCCCATACATATATGTATAAGGTATCCACCCTCTGACCTAAAGTATCGTCCTTGTTTTCTCAAACTCACCCATCACCATCTCTAATCATCACCCACAACACCCTAACCACCACGGGTACTTCAGCCTATCATCAGATAATCATCTTCATCTTCCCCTTACGCTGCTTCCTAGAATCACCTCGTCACTTGGTGTTTCTCTGGGTTGCGCAAGTCCCCATAAGCACCTACTTAATATCAGAATTTCAATCAAGAAACTCCCTCTTCTCCAGCACTCACAATATCTTGTGACTGCAGATATTAACCTTCAGAAATATTCTCCTTCAATCTAAGGGCCATGTTCCTCTCCAAAGCCCAAACATACCTATCGATCAAACTCAAACAGAGCAGAGATGCTCGTAATAACCGCCCGGTACGCACCACTCTGATAAAACAGTTGTCTTCTAGCTAATTGTACCTGTAGTCCTTCATTGCACTAGACGAACGCATTGCGCTTAGGAAAATCGAGAACATGAACCTCCACGGGAGGGCCCCTACTGGGGTTCACAAGTCATATATCACGGCGGAAGAGCTCTTTAAAATGCCCCGCCGGTTCCGTGAAATCAGGCGTATTAAAAAAAGGACGAAGCACTCCCTAAACTTAATCTCGTCTGTGAAGAGTCCTGGCAATCATACAAGGATTACCTCATTCGCCCGAAAAATACCCAACCGCCAACACCCAAAAGTTGAAATACGCTCGATATTAGGAAAACGAGGGTTCAATGGCATCACGAGTAGCCCCGGCGACCGCACCTCCGGTTCCCGCCCCGAGAAGTACCAGCGGGTGGAGTTCTGCCGTTCCTCAGAAACTTGCGGGTTTGCCTGGAAACCCATTACCGATGAGGAGATTGATCAACTGTGTGAGAAATTTGATAGTGTAAGCATTACAAAAAGGGCAGTAGTTTTAGGCGTGGCCAACATGGTAGCGGAAAATATGGATGCCGAAGTAGGGGCACATACTTTGTTACAGAAAATCACCCGGAAGGTTGGAGTCAAGGCGATTGGCAGAGAGCAACAAACACTACAGGTTGAGGAGGAGCCTGAAACATATCTCTATACAACACTCCCATTACTTTCGATGTTGCCTTGGGAGGTTACACTCTCATTTACAGCTAGGACCACAGAGCACGGTCTCAATCTATCACCAAGCTACTCTTCATTTAAAACTACTCGCACAACTGAGGTTGAGGAAAGGTGGTTTCTTACTAGGGAGCAGGAGTATCGCTTGTCATCAAGTAAACTACGCCTTATCAGCACACTCCGGGGCCTACCACAAGGCTTAGATGAGGGCGCCTCTATTAGAAGTATGCATTGAGGTTATACTCAATGTGAAATTGCTAGTTGTCTCCGGGGGAGGCGAATTAGTGAGTTAGTTTGATGCTCAATTCCAATTGTAGGTATCGATCCTCCACCCTGAAAGTGGCTTTACGTGAGCATTCTAATGAAATATATAAATTCCAGTAGAAAATGATTCGTAGAGCGGTCCGTTAGACGGAGCTAGAAAGAAGAAATATGTGGGGGTGCTAGTGGGGTAGTTTTTTGAGATGGGAACAGCTGTTAAGCCGTACCTCTAGGCTATGCCAGTCTCTTTAATCACTATTTTGTTAAAAGTTCTCTTCATTATTTTCTATTGCTACTATGATTTGTTTGGTTGTTTGGTTAACCTTAATTCGGCGTTAATAACACCTGGGGGCCGCAACCGTGGCCGACCCTCTAGGTATTATTAGTACAGTCAATACATAGTCTAACCAGAGAATCTACTGTTTATGTAGGTGCCCTAGCTGTCTTAGGGCTATCTCACGACGAGTTCTAGTGGCATCCTCACTTCAACTATTTAATAAGTTCATAAGTATCATTACTATTAATAATAGAATATGTAAAAGTGTGAGTGTAAGCAATAGAATGATGGTTCAATAATACGTCCGGGGGAGAGCGTTAGCACAACCTCATATACCTGACATGCCTACGTTGTCATATGAATCGACTGCTGTCGACCGTGCTCCAACACTACCCAAATAGTCATAAAGAGATACGTATGCTATATATAGAATAACTGACTACAAATTTACTATGAAATCTACCTGTCTCTCCTGCTTCCTGTGTTCTTCTCGAAGCTTTCGCTTTAGTTTCAAATGGGTAACCTACTGATCATACAACGTAATTATCATAGAACCTCTATATAAATCAGTAGAGGGTAATAGCTTTATCCACCCATGATAATATATCATTTTACAGACTCACCAAAGCAATCTTCCCAGAGACCTAGCAGCCACTCCGTGACAGAGGTTGACTTGGGCTGCAAAGAGTTGCTCTGGCCCGGACCGGACCAGATAACATATTACTATGGCAAAGACAAGCCCGGGCCACCTAAAAGAGAGTTTGACTGGCCCATATTATTAAATGGGCCGGCCCAAGTCAATCTCTGCTCCATGATAGTTTTCATACAGTCTCTTGAATCCATTTATCACCTTACTCGCCAGATTTCTCTTTCTCTCCAATCTATGACACTTCTCATATCGTGCATTATTCTTTCAATTATAAGCGATGTGGAGTCGTTGGTAGACAAATTTCTATTATTATGATTCATTGCCCCGGGAGATGTGGACCCTAACCCACCCCAATCATATGAGACCTACCAGGGAAAATATTAGGGTTTTAATCTTAGCATGCGTTTGTATCATTATCCTTCTAAAGCAGAGATAACATTATGTTGTCTTAAGGGGTGACGCTGATTTGTCATGGGTGACTAAACATTGGAAAAATACTAAAAAACCTTAGAGAAAGAAGATAAAAGTGGAGAGTGATAGAGAGGGCCCTCTTCTCCTCAGGTTGCGGGATTGAGGAATTTCACCCAAAAATCCCCATATCGACTCATCAAAACCTTTCTGGTGACATTCCAGTAATGGCGGCAGATGCCGACCGCCTGCATTACCGTAGTAATTGTGATAAGCGGTCGGTCACACACGCGGTCTATATAGACTTCGGGGGTTCTGAGGGCTTTGTGCCGGTATTGGCGGTCCTAATGGGGGGGTGAAACAGGGTAGAAAATAGGATATGTGACATGGGTAAAAAAAGAAAAGGTAGTATTCAATGTCCTAAATGAGATATCAAAGAGTATCAATATTGCACTACTGATGGCAAAAAAAAAATCCAAAATCCAAAAGTAAAAGTCTGCCTCCACCAGGGACTGTTGGTACTTAGAAAGATTTTCCCTTTTTTTTTGCTGATCACTGAGCTGTATTTCCCCCCTTTAACTCCCTGGCGGCTGAAAGTGGCCAGCCAATGTCTTTGATTTTAAGGCTTTTTGATTTAGAACGCCCAAAGTCTATTTTGACTGTCTGTGTGACCGACCGCTTATTCCAATTACTACGGTATGCGGCCCATAGAGCCTCAACAGTCCGCCACTTCAGGTGGGAGCCACAACGGAGTCCTCACAGTAAAAAGTGAAGTATACCTACATTAGACTGACCTTGCAACAAATATAACTGTAGGAAACAGAGAAGAGTTATAAGGAGGTAAGGCTGAGGTATAGCGGAAATAAGGTTATTAATAGAGTAGGATAGTTAAGATTACTTGGGTTATTGAGGATGTTGGTGAGTACTTCGCCTTTTTGTTTGGAGACTCCATTGGGACTCAGCGTTCATGAAACTACCACAGTGCTTACCAAGTAGTGGGGGTGCATTTCCCTACGCCTTGGGTCTAAGGGTATACTGACTCCATGTCCGTACCATACATGCCACCCAATATCGTTTGGGATTCATTGTGCAGGTAATAAACCCTGGGAGATGTCTAATATCACTTGGTAGCCGGTCAATGTAGATGCTCAATAATGGTTAACTGAGCTCATAATAGTGATAGCCGTGGTATATGGCTCCGGCTGAGCTAGGGTTTTATCAGCTCGGTTGGAGAGAGACACTGCGGAATGTAATTTCAAAGTTCGATGACGGCTCTGATTGTTTTCTACCGACATCTAAAAAAGCTGGGCTTCAGCTAAAGAAAGCGTCTAGAGGAAATTCATCGGACTGGGCTATCGAACGGCCTACAGAGTTGTGGAAACCTTATAACCCTGAGTCTCTGCGTTTAAGCCCAAGATATGTTCAAGTTTAGCATAAGTTTACCAGAGCTTCACTATTCATCAGAGGTTTAAATGGGCCGGCCCGGGCTCAAACATAGGGTGGCCCGGCCTGGCCCAATAATTGATTTAGTATGGTGATCGCTGGCCCGGGCCACATAAAAGGTGGCTGGGCCGGCCTGAATTAGTTAATGGGCCGGCCCATTTAAACCTCTGCTATTCATACAACTTATGTTAGGGTAGAACACTTAGTCGTATCTCTAGGGGGAACTAAAAATGTTTTTGGTAAAGGGAGCCGATGAAGTATTGCGTGAGAGACATAAAAGCCTAACGGGGCGGGGAACACATCACACAAATAATTGCCAATTAGACGATTCTACTGTTTGAATAAGCCGTTTGTACAACGTTTCTTATGTCTTTGTAGTAGTTTGGATATTGGCTGTAATACCTTGAGGATCGAAACATTTTTACAGTATAAAAGGAAGGTTTCGCTCTTGTATATCTTCCACTTTGTTAGGTTTATAATTAACTAAGTTACAGCTCTTTGAACTTTATCTATTCAAGCCACTCACTAATTATTCATGTGGGACCACCTATTCCATAAGTGTCCCAATACACTCGCCCCAACACCTCCACTTTCATCCTAGGTGCTATTCATGCCTGGTATTCTCTCATTGGAAGGTCAATACCTAAATCTAGACTGCTGTCGCCCTAGCTACCTGCCGAGCCGGCTGCTTCCTCTTACTATCCCCCACGAGAATTTTCCGTAGCAAAAACCTGAACGGTCCCTCCTTCGCCCTCTTCAGCGGGTAGATTAAATTATTCTCGATCGAATACTCGCTTAAATCCTCTAGCGTCTTGAAGAAGTCAAACCCCTCTCCAGTCCTCTTATGATGCACCAAGTCATATATATTCACCATGAGCGGCCTCAGCACCTATAAAACCCCGTCAGAACTCTCCTACCACCTCGAGAGGGATAGTTCAAACCTTGCTGCAACTATCTTTACTCTCCGGGATTGGTAGCACTCCCAGTGTAACACAGAGTCCCTGCCACGTCCGGACATCCTCATCTCCTCCAAAGTGCCGCGTAAACTCATTCCTAAATACCCCGAAGAAGCGGTTTCTCGCATCATTATACTTTCGTGACTTTGCATCCTGGTTTCCCGGAGGCCTTGGCTGCCATCCTTTGTGCCCCATGAGTCGCCGGAATTCGGCCATTGGTGGGGCGCGCGGGTTGTACTCAAAGTCCCTGAATTCTCGGTAAAAAGAGTCTAGTGGGCCATTGAACTCACGGTTGAAGGCATTCAAGAACAACTTGCAGTCTTCTTTGTACTCAGCGTCACTGGGTAGTCTCCCTAACTGGTTCTGAAGGCGCCTAAACTCGACATGTGGCGAGGCGGTACTATCATACTCGAGAAAAGCAGTTCTGGAGGCGAAAAATTCATGGACTGGGGATTTGGTCTCTACCGCGAGTGCGAGAAGAAAGGCACGGCGGAAGATATTATATACCGGGGTTAGCCAGTCGTGGCTTTGTTGTAGGCGACGGAAGTCAACTTCGGGGGTGATGCTAGTGTTACGGGTGAAATCTGGGAATAAATAAAAGAATGTAGAGAGAGGTGGGTGGCTTGCGGCTTTTGTGTCACGAGGACTGCGTGACTTCTTCTTCTTGCGCGCCATCTTGGATATAGGGGCTGTTTTGAGACCTTGGGCAAAAAATAAGGTGTGGTGGAGTGAAGTGTAAGTGAGAGGGCGGTGGTAGAGACGATGGAGGAAGTTCATGTATACGAAATTCTATTATGCCACGTATACACGTATTATCTGTGGCAAAGGGTATTGATCTGTGTCGGGGGTATTAACCAGGAGAGTGGATAAGCTGTTGAGATACCACTCTCTAGGTAGGGCCTCTATGGAGAGTTGGTTGCCTGAATGCTGGTTGCCTGAACATTGGCCTTTCAATTCCCCCTACAATGCAGAATCGGAATATGTATCGAGCACTCCAGGCTTTTCAAGTGTTAATATGGATCGATAGGGAAGCAAGGCGGTGCATCTAAAGGCGTTAGGGTTATTCTTTTTTACATTCGATTATTGCTGTTCAATTTTGATGAGTGTATCTCACAACCACACAGATCGTAATCAACATGGATAGAGAATCGCAATCACTTATCCGAATTCCCAACCCAGGTGTAAGTTTTCAAGACTACCTGGTTCTGAGTAGGCTTCCTCAGCTAAGACAGCAGCCCTTCACAGAGTGTACGTGAAGTACACATCCTCCAGATATAGCCGGTAATCTCTCGGTACAGTATACACGCTTTACAAGTATACACTAAGGAGTTCGTGGGCACTTTGTATGGGAGATAAGGGTATCACTCTATAAGAGTACCCTTAGTATCTGTAGCATTTTTCCTTAGTTCATCATATAGGACTTGGCTGAACATCTGAGAATGGCTAATATTTGGGCGTAAGGGGCCATAAAAATCTCCGAATCAAATATCTTGGCACATTCTTGGTATTGCTTACAAGTTTAAGTGTTCTATCCTTATCGTGCCATCCCCCCTCCCCCGTGGGGGCGGAAATCATAGCTATGTCAGCAGGATAGACTCAGGCGGCGGGTATTAATCCTTGGCCTCCTACCAACGAGGGCCTGACTTGTTTCCTGGGTTAGGGGATGGGCTAGGGGAAACTAAGTCAGAAAACCCTCTGACTGGACTGTCACTCTAGCTAAAGACATGGTTAGCGGTTACACAAGGGGGCAGCATTTTTTATCATAAGGATATACCAGTGTGGCAAAGTATACCATTATAAGGCAGGTGAAGCTTAGGCGCTGGTGGCTAGATCAACACCGGGGGGCAGGTGTTGGCGGTTGGCTTGAATAATTCTGTAAAAGCAATGTGCGAGATTTCAAGTTACTGATTATCACTCGTATACCAACTTTCAACTATGCGGTAAATAGAGGTGCTTGATAGTTTGTTGATCCCAGGGCACCTAACGCGGACGCCTTCCCACATGTGACTGGTGACTTAGCCACTGCCGCAACTTACAGCATATAACCAAGAGTAAAGAAGCTGAACCACTGGCGATAGTCTTAAGTCCCTCTATATCCGCTATTTAGGGTGTGACACCCTCAGGAAAGAATCCCAATGTAGAAAAAAATCCCCCTCATTCTAAGAGTACAATCTGATCTGTTAACAGTCAACGATAGTTCCCTTGCGACTCCCGAGCACAATCCTCCAACAAGCAAATATATGCAGTCATATTTCACTTTGACACGTAATGATTACTGCAGCCTCAAAGGTTACTATCACTGATAGGACGCCCCCAGCCCTATAAATACTACCTTCCCCCTCCCCCGCTATCTCGCCCAAGCAGTAGCCCATAACTTTAAGGTGGATCCTACCCCGGCGCTCGTTCAGCCTGGGCACGCTCCCGGAACCCAGAGATCTTCCATGCGGCGGTGGTACCTAGCGCTATTGTCCAGCTAAGGGTGGAAAACCCGGCATATTATCATGTCATTGAGGACTTCATGGACAACTATAGATACGCGAACTGTTCAGCGGATGTTTGGGCTATCGCACTATACGTTGACGATGCGTACCATAGAGGAGACCTGTCAGCCCTAGACAGTCTGGTAAGGAATATTACAGGTCCTAAGGGGTCTGACGTATACCGGCTCTTCGGCTACCGTGATGACGAAGAGGCAGTATCTCCCGAAGAAGTGATGGGTGCTCTTTGAGTAGCGCTAGATTTGTTTTTGAATGATTTTCAGGTAAATCTCCATCTCGTAGGTTATCGGTAGGAGGAGGAGGAGCTCGCTAATCGATCAGAGTTATGGGATTAATGGTATTCTCGGGAGATTCTGTGAAGCATTACAGCAGAATGCGAACCCACCACAAAATATCCTAGGATCTCTTGGGGTCTTTGCGGAACACTCAGCTAATACGGCAGTCCAGCTATATGCAGCTACGCTTATGGAGTGGTGGGAGTTCAGACTGCAGCATGATTCGAGGGTGTCGATACCGAGTCCGAACAGTACAGTAAATGATCCTCACTGCGGAGGCGTAGACCGAGACTATTACATGGCACAGATAAGTAGTGTTTCCTGGAGCTGGCAGCTCTGCCTGGAACTTGGTATGTGGCACCACCCGTTTCTCTATACGCTCAGCTAACAGACCAGGCACTATACCTACAGTAAAAAAGTCACGCCCGCAAGATTTACTCCCCCACGCACTTTGGTTTAGTGATCAAGCCCTGAGAGACTGCATAACCAGTTTTGGTCCCACCGTTCAAGATGGCCCGAACTTCACTCCACTGGTCGAAAGATATGGCGGATGGTTAATGAACCCTAGTAGTATCCTTTGGGTAGATGGGGAATTTGACCCGTGGCGTATGGTCACGTTGGACAGCATTGAAGAAGTAGCACCGACACGGGCCAAGACTAAGATAATCCCAAAGAGCGGAGAAACCCCAGGTGGAGATACCTTCCTTGGAATTCTTGTGAAGGGTGGATTGCATGTTCCTGATTCCGGTACTACCTGGAATACGACGGGGAGTGAGGCGCATGAGCTGTTTATGAATGCGCTGCATGAGTGGCTACCGGCATTTGTGAATCATGAGGTGGGGAGTGGAGTCGTAGCAAGGGGGCTCCCTGAGGAGGTGTATCAGGGGGTATCGAGCAGAATTGGTGTGAGGATGGAAGGAGTAGCCCTTGCGGCGGTGACGGCGGTGATACTGTCTGTACTTTAAATTACTGTATACCCCAAGACTGTTGTCCTATCAAGCTGGTCGAATGTAGGATGAGTGGTTGTTTAAGGGTGGTAGATGATATATTGATAGATAGGATATAGAATTTTACTCTTGACCGGGCTAAATAACGTGACCCAGCATAAATATATTGTAGGGGGACAAAAGCACCCGGCCACTCTCATAGCAACCGAGAGCCTCGTCTGGATATGATAACTTCCTCCACAAAAATACATAGATTAATACAAGTAAATAGTGTATAGACTATCAATGCATTCTTTCTCAAGTTGAACCTTCTGTTTCTTATCTATTTTTGTTGTGTAGTGATGCTCATCTCAAACGTTTTGTTACCGTAGGTGACCGGGTGTTTTTGTCCCCTACAATACATATAGACAAGGAGTAGCTCGGGGAATTCCATCGCAACTAAACCTCACAAAGAGAAGGTGCTATATTCTTAGTAGCAGTATAAAAAATAGACCCCAGATATTCCGCAGATTCAAAAGCTCCAGCTACTCGCTTGCCCTGGCCGCCTTCAATTAGTACCTATGGAAGTTGTACGTTTTCCATTAGCTATCTCCACTACGCTCATCTTGCTAATCCCTATCGCCATCCACCTCCTGCCGAGGGCTCGCACGACCTGCCCTGCTGCCAGAAATATACCCCCCCCCACATCCCGGGTTCAGGGACCGGGGGTCATGGTAACTTTACCGGCATAAGTATTGGGAATTCAGGTACTTATCAACTACGACCAAAAAGCATTTAGTAATCACCCGTAGTGAAGAAGTGATTAAAGCAGAGCGAAGAGAAGATAAAGAAGAAAGTCTGTAATGTAGTGGACTGTAGAGGTCGAGGAGAGTTCTGTGAGTAAGGAATTTGTAAGAAGTGCACTAAATGGTGGTATTGTCAAGTAGAGTATCAGGCGAGGGATTTACATATAGGAAGGCATAAGGAAACTTGTAAAGATAGTCGACTGAGGGTAAATTACTGGCCAGGGCCACAGGTGTATATGCGTTAAACAATTCTCATCTATGGGTTAGGGTTCAATCGAATTATTAATACGAGAAAACAAAGTCAGATTTGGTGCTTATGGTAAAAACTAGGTCGCATTCCCCCCTCAGCCCCCACTGGCCGAGCATATCGGGTGCGGTTAGGCCCATTATGTACACTGGAAGCCATATTAAATTAACTCCTGGTATTACAACAACCTCTTGATAGAGCATCGGTGCCGCCAAGGTTATATTTCTGTAGCACGGATTTACCCGCAGAGCCTCAGGTACGGTGATAAGCCATGATTAGCGATTACATCATCTGACACCTCAACAAAGCATCTGGACATCCAACCTTTCAGCTCACCCCCGAGACGGTACTGAACTCGCAGGAAATTAAAGAAAATACTTTTCAATTTATGAAATATAAACCGACGAGGACTATATACTCTTCAGCTCAAGCGTCGAGAAATGGTAGAGCTATGGGAAATTGATATATCCACAAATAGGCTTTCCTGCTGTTAATACTAAGCCATAAAGATCACTCAGATATTAATATCACTCGGTATTGATGTAATGCGAGACTTTGGGAACCCCCCAACCTCCTCTTATGTATATAAAGAACATTTAAGTAACCCCAAATACACTGGCTACGTATAAACACTACGATTGACAGATTCCAATATGGTCATATAGTTATGAGAGCTTTAGACATACCTGTGTATCTTTAAAGGGTATTGATGCTACATGTAATCCGGGCGTTTCCCTGATTAATTAACATAAAGTACCTTAAGATCTCATAAATATTTTTTCTATAATGAGTATAGAATCGCCAAATGCTTGATTTTTATCGGTAAATATGTGGGAAACAACCGACCATGTTGTATGGGCTATCCTCAAGAATGTCGCATTTTTCCCAGATAGACGCTAACCCCCGCTCAAGGAATACTCCTATATCCGTCGTATCCTTCTAGTATGTCAATCATGGAAGCGAGAGAGTCACATTCAGCGACTGAGGACGATGAGCTGTAAGCGAAGGAAAAATGATTATGAATAAAGAATAGTAAAAAGCTCCCTCCTTTAAAGATTACCTATCAATAAGCACTAATTCATTTCTCTCCGGGTAGAGCCAGTATTGGATATCTGGAAGGTATGTACTCTGTGGACGTTATCGCATTTTTACCTACTCTACTGGACTGAAGGGAGCCTTTCATTATGCCCTCTTTACGATATCTGAGCTGACCAAATACAGCCTGTATGAGAATTAGTTCTACAGTAATGCTGTAATGGAGATGCTCCCTTTTACCCAGGGGTCTTTACTTATAAACAATTCTGGAATTATACAACATCCTCTACGTTCACATTGACGTGTGGCACCCTGCATGAGCGTACCTCCACTGCCTCGTGCACAACCCACCCGTCATAAATAATAGACTTCTAATTTAAGAATATGCAAAATTAAAATATCCAATATCTACTGCTATTAATTTAATGTAATTAGCACGTCTTTACCCACGTATTCCCGGAATCCCAGGTCTTTTGCGTCTTAGCGATACGTAGAGATGATGTCAGCGGCACCTAGTACCTGCATAAGCGAGCAGAGCCGCACGGGATAACCCGCAGAGCCCCATTTCACCCCACCATGGGAACGCACGGGTCTTTTATGAAGGGAAAGCGGCTCTGGCTACTGGTGCATTTTGGGATGGATGCTTTACCCCTCGTGTGCTCTCTGTTTCCAGATACTCGTTTAACCGAAGGAATTTAAATCTCACCAGTCACCCAGCAGAGTCGATATCTGTCGCACCAATTCCTATACAGATGGTTGTTTTCCTTTGCTAGTTCATTTAGCACGGTAAAGCTGTCAAGTTTGTAGGTGTTGAGTCCATCCGGATCATTGACCGTGAGATAGTACTGCCGTATGGATCTAATGTTTTGGTTGTTTTGGTAAATGTGGTTCTACCGAGGTTCCCAATGACTGGCTGAGTGAGAGGTAGATTGAATACATGTATTTTCTATGCCTCGGATGTGTGATAGGGGTAATAAAACATAGAAACCTATGCAAGGAACCAAGAAATAGGTGGTATAGTCGACAGATATTTGATAATTCTCTTTAAATTTCCCAAGATTATGAATAGTACACCTAATTATGGATGGGAGCGTTGTGCATGTGATCCATCCACGAGATTACGTTACGGGTCAGTGGAGCGATCTATGCATATTTACATTCCCACCCCTGAAATTGTTCAATACTTCAATGTAGCGTCTAATGAATAAACTTAGATTAAAAAAAACCCTCCAAGTCAGTAAAAAGATATTTATAATTTCCTACAGCAAAAGGGTTCACGCAGCATCTTAGCGAGGCTTACCTTTCCGTCACGAGCGGGGATCTGAACGCCCGACCTCCGAAGAGGGGAGGCGATCAATAAGTCCTGGGGCCAAGCCTAGACTCTATACTGCACAGACGAGGCACCCGATGGTATTATCAGATCGAAAACGAACTTGAACCCCACCCGTGTGCGGGTGTCATAGGGTAACATGCATTTGCCCTACAGCCTACCGTCAGCATTTTATTTTGTCAATGAATGATGCATTTTTACATAGTGCTTAGCAAGTGATCACGATAACGCTCCGCTACCAACACTTGTCCTCTTCATCTTCATGTATTTATGGATTAATTAAATCATCATCATCATCCAAACTCCGAATATTTGTTTATTGCTCCGTTCCGGAAGAGAGGCTACTCTCATCACCGCCTTCTTACTCCTTCTCACAGAATCTCCTTAGAGCGACCGATCCAGTATACGTTTACACGGACTTACCACGCTGGAAGCGGAAGATGCACCGAGTGATAAGGTGTAATTTACCGGATCTAGATAAAAGTTGTATTTTTACAGGCAAGCGATAATTTTCACCACGCGTGTAAGCAGCTTGGTGTATGGGGGATTGGCTCAGATACCGATACGCCGAGCCGGGGACCCATGCTTCAGAAATGCCAGTGCCAGTCTCGTGCTCTTGTTGGTGTTTGGGTACCTGTAGAATGGTTCATGTTGTAGATGCTTCCTAATAAGGATAGTCGATGCTCTGTTTCATCTATGAGTCACGTGTATCTCTATTTGATATGTTTGAGGATCTAGGGTAGGAAACCCATATGAAGGCTTAGGGTTTCTTTTTCTAGAGCATATATCGTTCTATCTCTCTATCTCTCTTATGCAATCAATTCAGCAGTTAAAACCACATTTCACATTCTAGGGATCTGATGTAATTGGAAGCTTGAACGGTATAGTTTGAAATATGCATGAGGCCTGTTTAACAGAATTCCTAAGGCGGGTAAAGTCATTTTACCATAATTGTCCCCGTAATTCCCAGAATTTTTAGTGATTTTACACAAGGTACCTAGCACATTTCATACATTGTACAACCGCCGCCGATAACACGGGGGCTGTACTAAGGGTGTTCCGGTTAGGATTGATCACCTGTGACTTTAATATCACAAAGATGCTTTCAGAAGTTGGGTGCTGGTTGGGTTACGTTAGGATAAAATATAGTTAATAGTTACTTACAGGCTTTCGAGTAGCTATTACTTATCGCGGGGTACTCCCAAATACCATATGTCTACATGTAGTCTTAGGGCCCATGTTTTTGTCTGGGCAGGATCACAAAGACCTCTCTACCTAGGCTCTGCTGATATCATTTAGTACTGCGATCAGTAACATAAACCCCTACATATATACATGTGGTTGTCAGGCAACCCACTTTATACAGGGTTAGGGTTGGTAATGTATTCGCTGTGAGGAATGTGGCTTGTGCCTGCATTTCCTACATTAAATCGGTGCCACCACAGCCACCTGTCATCAGACACCCGGGTACACAGCTTTGGTGCAGAGAGCGGGGGACACTACAATTAATCAACATCAAATGTTTGAATTCTCTCGCCTCATACTACCGCCTCCCCACAGGCTCAAGTATTGCCTCATGGTGGTCCCACAGCCCGGATACGGCATACAGCCACCAGGACTATGGTTGAGACTGAGTACCCTTCTCTGCCGGCTGAGCGCTGAGCAGTGCTTCTACCTTTTGTACTATCTATCTCTAATGATGATAGTGTTGATTAGCCGTATGTAGGTGCCCACCCATTCACCGCTAAGATGATAATACTTAGTCTGCTCACCTCTACTATAAGGTGGGCTTCTCATTCCACAAGAAGTACCATGACCCACCCTCCTTCATATCCAACTATACGCCCCCAGGCCATGTGGCGCTACTGGGGCATCTTTTCATGGCTCAGACAACCTCGAGGTAGAACCCAACCACCCCTTGCCGTGCCCAACTCCCCCGTAGAGCGAACAGCCCAGCGCAGCCACCGACTACCCACCGAAGGAACTCTATCCCCCACCTCCCAACGCATGCAGAACTGGCTATGGAATACACCAATATCCCCCGTGCCGGCTCCACCGAACCTTTCCAAGCTCGCCGGTGATGTTACGGTCCTCCTTGAGCTATTCAATAGTCTTGTACCGACCACCCCAGACGATAGGGAGACCCAGCATCAGGTTATCGATACAGCAATTGGGAATTTATTGACCATTCAGTGCGATTTGCAGATACGGGATGGTAAGAGAGTGATGCAGCCGGTACAGATAGTCGATACGAAGGTTAGTTCAGAGTGTGTTGTGTGCTATGACCACATTGCAGATGTTGTTCTAGCACCTTGTATGCATCTAGCGCTGTGCATGGTATGCTGCTGATTCCAAGTACCTAAAAGGTGAAGCAGAGCTAATTTATAGACGTGTTGTGACGCGATGCGGATTACAGAGAAAAATGTGTTGTGGAGGATGACAGCAAAGTGCCCGATTTGTAGGACGGTAGTATCGGATAGGGTGGGTTCTGGAACGCTGGTCATTTTTGAAGCTGGGCTGACGTTTGTAGATGAAGGTTTTCCGGAGTTGATATGTTTGGGTGGGGCTTGGGTCCGGTGCCTGTGCCCAGGGCTGTAATTGGATGCATCCGTACAGTAGTTTGTGGTGGGCCAGTGGTCCTTGATCAACACCTCCGGCATTAAAGACAACATACTTTTACTATTGGCGGAGGAGAAGGTTCATCGGGGTTACTTTAGTGATATTTAATTATACCAGGCAATCGCAGTGTAGCAAAGAAGGAGCGTGTGCCCATAGAACCTGGCACACGGGTGTAGGGGAAATGTACGTTCTCTTTTCACTTACCAGGGCCCACCAAATCCAGAGGCAGATTAGCAAGGCACCTCCCCCACCCGCCTAAGAGGACAAACATCGAGCGTCCCGTTAATCCGTTGTGAATTCCTTTATACCATCTTCTGAATTCCCGGGAATATTCACCTCTCCTCCTTTAGTGAGTGCAATCCTCTATTAATGTTATTTCTATTTGGTTGGCACATTTGGAATTGGTGTGTTGCGTGATATGTACTGGAGTGCCGAGTGAGCACCCATGACTAGTGTAGAGTTACGGCATTACGCCCAGCTGAAGACTTTCCTACCTAATACAGCGCTCGTAAAACTTTCTACATCCGTTTTGAATTCTCCATGACAGTGTGGGTAGTTGCTCTATTGATGTATTTTTTGTGTCGGGTGGGTTAGGGTTATAATTCACCGATAAACTCAATTTGTCTTACAGAGTTAGCGGAAATGGATTTTATAGTCTGCTCTTGTATACTTGTCAATTTCACCAACCGGAATATCCTATTGTTTTTGGGTTGGTGTACATTACCCTTCCAATATTCCATAGCCAAGCAGTGCTCATCTCTCCACTGAGTGTATCTACATTACATCGTTATTTAATCTAGGTCTGAGGTGGGTATTCTATACCATTACTCAAGGAAACTTCAGGCCTGCCATATGTAGAATTATGTAATCAACCTCCCCCTCCCCCGCATAAAAGGTCTCCACTCTATTATGGGCCCTGTACAGATACCAACCGAAAAGGTTATTTTCTGGGTAAAAGGAAAGTCCCCCCGGGTAAGTTATACCTGTATCCGCTGAGATGCAGTGATAGCTAATTATATCTGTTAGAGACATTGATATCATTCCTCTCAACACATTTCATACTACCGGAATACCCTCCCTACACCGATGCAGTCTTCGCAGGAAGCAACGAAGTCGTGTACCATGTGCGGTAAAGCTACAACACAGCTATGCAAGACATTTTCTTCCAGCGCCTATTGCTCCCGAAGCTGCCAGAAATCCTACTGGCCAGTTCACAAGAAACTTTGCAGTGAATTTCAGAACATTTCGACACCACCTGAAGAGTCATATGGGCGTGGACTCCTCTCCCCTGATCGAGAATTCACCCCTAGGTTCATTTGGGTATCTACTCTGTGGCGCTCAGGCTCTCTAGAGATGCCGGCACATGAGCACATAGATGAGAGCGAGCATTTACGCACACACAATAATGAGCGTATCAGGATCTCCGGAAACGACTTACGGAACCGATATCTGAACAATCATATCGAGGCCATATATAGTGGACTACGCCTTAGTCTCCCCTACGGTGTTCTAAACATTAGTATCTCCCAGTTTGCAGGATCAAACATGGATAGGACATGGTGGACTTTCGGGATGCCGTGGACCTCTTTTGCTCATATCCGAAGTTCAATATTAGTGATATGAGGCTGAGTCTAAACCCCACAACTACTAAGCCCCGCCCGTGAACTTGGATCGAATAGTTACTAGAATCAATGATGGTATCTCAGTGGTGAGACTCAACTGTGTTGGTACCCCGATGCACAAGAACCGAAGAGCCTTCGAACCCATCAAAGTACCGGCAACCCATCCAGTCTTCCAGGCGCCAATTACCGGCATATCGAGCCTCATCGGTCTACCAATCAGGGTCATAAGATGTGAGCCCTACGAAGATCCGCATGGCGGGCCGTCGTTGGGCATCATAGATTTGATGAATTTAGCAGCTAAATCCTTACATCTCAGTGTCAACCCGGATGATGAGAATTGGGGATCCTCACCCCAGGAGTGGCAGATTGGGGTTGGGAATGTCATCTTAGCCCGTGCAGACTATGAGCCCTTACTGCCGGAGCATGCTGATGCCATTTGTTATTTTTGTCAATATGTAATGAATCCACTCTTTGGTCATTCTAACGGTATGGGTTTTGGGGGCCTGGTGGGTAAGGGCCAAGTGTTAGAAGCGATGTCGCCGAAGAGATTTCATAGTTTCTGTCTTGCATTTAACAATTGGAATGTTGATAATAACTCTAGCTAGGAGTTTCTTCTACCCTATCCGAGGTTCGGGTTTTCTATCTCACGCTCTTTTCTGAAGTTCAAATGCTATTCGCTTTCTCTATTCCCTAAGACTAGTTGTTGAAAGTTTCCTTTGTAACTTGTCGTGGTATATATGGTGGACATCACTAAGCTCGAGTCAAAGTACGCTGGGCCGGCGGGCATTTGAGGTCGGGATAGTTAGTTCGGGGTCTTGCACCGAGTCTACTTTGTGGGAGAGGTCTCTCGTGAGAATAGCTCCTGATAGGGATATCTCACCTTGAACTCATGAGTTGCAATGCATTTTCCGTTTCTGATAAAAAGGTAGTAAAGGCCAATAACAAAAGAAAGTACTATTTTCTCAATTCACTTTAAGGTTCCTTTAAATTGGTTAAAGGTACCAAGCCCCCCTCTAATGTATCATGATTAACTCATTCATTCCATTTTAAAGTGCTATCTATCAGGGTCCGCTGCATACTGCTGCCAATAGATCAGCGGATCACGTGACTCACTGATCTGACCTGTCACTTCCCAGGATGCATGACTCTTTTTTTTTTTTTTTTTTTTTTATATCAAGTGATTTTATTATTCTGGGTACAAAATCTGGTATGCAGTATAAACTATGACCTAAAAAGAACCCTTCCCCTTCCTAAAAATAAAACGCGACCCCCTTCAAAATTCCAAATAAAAATACCTTTAACACAGGAAATAGTAAGAAACATTTTAACAAAACCAATGTACTATTCAAATATAACTTCCTTCCTTCTGACTTATTGTCTTGGTGCCGTTATACACGGACTTGATAGACTTGATAGCTCCTTATGATTCGGAGTAGGTAATGGAGGTGAGAGAAGACGTAGTGAGGGAGGATGGCGCTGGTGACGGAAGCGCTTTTTTGGGAAAATTTATTTTGTTTTGAACAACGAAGGTCCCGACGAGTAGCGAAAGGGCTTCAGAGCTCCAAATTTCGTCAAGGGATCTAATGTTGGGTAGGAGAGAATTTCTGGACACAGCGAGGCTGGGGCAGTGCAGAAGTACATGCTCTGTTGTTTCGGGGGAGGAAAGACACCTGGGACAGGTGTCGGGAGTGTGGAGATTTATCCATGACTTATGGGCGTTTAGATAACTCTTTTCCACCCGCATTTGATGGAGACGGGAGGATTGAAACTTGTGAAGAGACATAAAGTATGGAGTTGTAAGAGAACAACCATATTTGTAATAATTGGGTGGGGGGTAGAGAATCTCCCAATTCTTTAGGAGCTGTTGCTTAACCATAACTGAAAAGCTTTTATGGCTGAGATTGGAGCCTAGTAACGGACGGACTAGGGAACCTAAAAATTCGATTGGCAGGTGATTCACGCCTGCTTTGGCGACCGAATTCCACTTTTTGGGGGGGTTAGGGAGGCCTTTGAGAAGTTCGGAGTGTGAATAGCTCCGTTCGGGTGAGATGGTTGGGAACGACGAGTCAAACCGGGCCGTGACTGGGTTGTTAAGGGGGTGGGCAGTAGCAACTCGGATGGCGTGTTTGATCTTAAGATAATGAAGGTAAAGTATCAACGGGGGGGCAGATGCCTCCGCCCATAGAGCGTGTAGATTGGTCGACCTAAAGCAACCTAGGGCCCACCTGAGGACGGAGTTCCAGAAGACCTCCATTTCTTTTAGGGCTGAGGTGGGGGTAAAAAGAGTGGCTCCATAGGTAAGCATGGGGCGAATAGCGAGAGTAGCAAGTTTCCTGCAGTTTCCTGAGGAGAGACCTTTCCCGGGAGAGGAGAATCTATGAAAAATGCCGAAGGAGGCCTGGGCGGACGCCAGTCTTCTTACAAAATGATCGTTAGGGTTAAAAGAGGGTGAGAACCAGTAGCCGACCCACCGGACTATTGGTTTTGGATGGAAGGTGTGTCCATCGATACACACGGAGAGATGTGAGACTGGGGACTTGTCTCTGGGGGTGCGCCAGTGCATCAGCTCAGTTTTAGCGACTGAGAAGGACACGTTGCGGGGAGCTGCGTCGTTTTTGAGACGATAGTAATTTTCTTGAAGTAAGAGAATGTTTTCCTCAACTGTGGGTGAGGCAACCGTGATGGCAAAATCATCAACATATGATAAAGTAATACCTGGTGATGGTTCCAGGTGATGTAAAACGCTAACGTAAATAACAAATAATAAAGGAGAGATGGGGGATCCTTGGGGGACCCCAACTTGAACGGGAACAGCTAGCTTGGGAGAGCCTTTGTAGAGCAAGGTGACCCAGCGATCGGACAAAAAGGACAGAATCCAATTGACCATATAGGGGGGGACGCTTTGGGAAGTAAGAATGGAGGCTAGGGTGTGTTTGACCACATTGTCAAAGCCGCCTTTGATATCTAAAAAGAGGGTGGAGACTTTGAGCTTAGCTAACTGCATAGCTCTGATTTCGTTGTAAAAGACAGTGGTGGCGTCTGAGGTGGAGAGGCCTGCGACAGAGCCGCACTGGTGTGGATGAACTAGGCCGGTGGCCTTCGCAATCTTTGCCAGTCTAAGGGTGACGACTTTCTCCAGAATTTTTGAAAATGTTTGGAGAAGCACAATTATTCGATAGGAGGAGGTGGCTGTGTAATCATCTTTGCCTGGTTTGGCTAGGACAACACCGTTTGCCTTTTTTAATGAAAGTGGGTGATAACCGCTTTTTAAAAGAGGGGTAAGTATTCTAGGAATGAGTGTAGGGTTGAGCCTGTGGACACCTTTCCATATTGAGTAAGGAATGGAGTCGGGTCCTGGTGCCGACAGGTTGGATGTTTTGGAGAGAACGTGCTGAATTTCTTCAGGGGTGATAACGGGAACGCTATGAAACCGTAGGGGAGGGGGAGAACCAGTATCTGGTCTCGGGGGAAAGAATGCATTTACTAAATTTTCATTTAGAATTTGGGGTGTGGGGGAATTGGGAATGGACGGAATTCGGTCCTCGGATCTGGTGGCCATTTTCTTAAGCCGCCACATATCGGAGGGGGAGGCGTTGGACACAAACGTGTTCCAGTGGTCGCGTTTGGCCTTTTTGATAGCGTTAAAGTAGGCGTTTTTGGCCGCTTTAAGCTCGAATGGAGGGGAGAGTCCTTTGCGGTAGGACTTGTGAACGCTGTGATAAATAGATCTTAATTGGGAAAGGTTAGGGTTCCACCATGGTTTCGACCATGATGAGACTCTCTTTGTGGGGGTGTGTAAAAGAAGGACGTTATGAAGTTGTTTAAAGGACTCGTCGAACCAGATGTCTAGGTCGGAGGAGTCAGAGGATAATTGTAACTCGCTTAACTGGGGAGCAATAAGATCCCAGTTAGCGAGAGCCCAGTTAGGGGTGTTGTAGGGAGTGAAGTCGGAGTCTGGAGGGGCCAGCTGACAGAGTATGACTCTGTGGTCTGAGCCTGAGGGGACTGGTGGGATAAGCCACTTTTGAATCAATTGGGTTGCGGAGTGATTTGCCCAGGTGAAATCGATAACGCTGTGTCGTTTTCTCGGGTCAGGGGAGATTCTGGTGTATTTGCCAGGTGTGTTAATGAGCGAAAAGCCAAGTTGGTTGGCTAGCCTAAAATAGGGAGTGGAAAGATTTAGTTCTGTTGTGGAGAACTTTCGTAGGGGATCCGCGGCGGGAGAGTGAACATTAAAGTCTCCAACAACGACGGTAGGGACAGACGAGGCCTGAAAGACCAAATAAGGAGGAACGGATCTAACAGAATCGGACACTTGTCTGTTATAAACATTAACAAGTGTTAAGGATAAAAATGTGCGATTTGAGGTGGTAAAATGCAGTGTAATGAACGCAATGTCCCCTCGGTGTGAGGGGGTCTGGGTAACGGAATTCTTATCCAAAAAGGACAGATTAACATAAAAGCACACCGACACCTTATCTGACTGAAGTGTGGGTGTGGGTTTAAAGAGAGCGAAATTGGGTGCAACTAAAGGAGAGCGATTAAATAACGGGGGTTCTTGCACAGCTACAACCTGTGCCGAGTGAACTACTGGATTTGAGAATAGAGAAAGAAACACATTATTGCTCCCGGCGCAGTTGTGTTGAATGATGTTAAAAAAAGGAGAATGTTTAGTGGTCGTACTAAACATTTAATTGGTGTCGTTCATCGCCACTTCTTCGGTGGCGTCTGAAGAGGGTTGGGCCTCCTGGGTAGGTCCGTCTCTGAGTTTGCTAATGATGGAAATGCGATGAGGGCATTTCGAGAAGTTTGCTGTGTGGTTACCTCCGCAGTTGACGCATTTGGAGGGAGAGGCGACGCAGCAGTTGGGTTTTGGACGGACGTGGCCAGGGCACGTGGTAACGGCGCACTGGTGTTTGTCCCTGGGGTGACCTAGGGAGCAAATGGGGCAAGTAGGCTCTTTCTGTTTACACCCTTTGGTTGGGTGGCCGAATTTGTAGCAATTGCGGCAGAGAGTGGCTTTGGAGGCTGACCACATGACGGAGCAGTGGCGGGGGCGCGAAAACAGTCTAATGGTGGTGCCAATGATGGCTGCTTCTTCAGCTGTGACAGTGACAACAACTGTTGAGAACTTCTGGGTGTTGCGAGTGGTGTCGTCGGCAGTGAGGAAGCGGGTATCGAGAGGAGTGATCCCTGTTGCGAGTTTAACTGCTTCAGGGAAGGACTTTTTAAGATGGTCAAGATCGGGGAATTCGCTTAGGGGGATGCCTCTGATGGCTACATCGCAGGTGGTGGGAGCTTGTTTAAACAACTGAAACGGGTTGGCGGAGTCGTTGACCGTTTGGTTGAGAATGGCTGTAAGCCCTTCGAAGAAGGGGGCGTATGTGGAGGCTGGGACCGTAGGGGGGGCGGTAACTGAGACAGCTCCACGTTGATTGATGGAGACTGTGAGAGAGGTGACGGGGGCGACTTGTCCTCCTTTAGCGAGGAACTGGCCTAAAAGAGCAGGGAGACGTTGGACGAGGGATTCGGAGTCTTTGAGGGGAGAGGGGGTCTGTCTGGACGAGAAGAACCTTCGCTGGGCAGTGGGCAATGTCTTGGGCTTATCCTCCGTGACTTTCGGTTGCTTGGGGCGAGGGTTGGTGGTCTTCTTGGTGGCCTTTGGGGTGGTGGTGTTGGCAGCCGACTTGGCTGCGTCAACATAGGACACCTTTTCGGTGACAGTGACCGGCGTGGTGGAGGATTTGGCAGGTGGGCTCTGATAAGCGGGACCGGCGGGAGTGGCTGGCTGGGTTCTCTGATGGGGGAAGGTTGCAGGAGGGGAGGAGACTGAGTTTTTAACACTTTTGACGATGGCCTCGAGTCTCTCGAAGCGGTCGTAGACGGCAGTGGGGGGATGGTTGGAGGCGTACCGAGTCTTTGTCTGAATGTCATCGACGACGGCCGTGATAGAATCGAGTTGATGGGAGAGTTCGAGGGCGGCATGTTTAGCCTGGGCCGCAACCTTGAAGGTAGAACAGAGAAGGGTGAGGAGCAGCTTTTCCATGGGGGAAGTGTTGTCGTCATTCATGGCGCTGGCGACGGTGGAAGAAATGAGGGAAGAGTTTGGCATGCCTATTTCATGGTCTATAAGACCAGTTTGCAGGTTGTCATAGATTTCAGAGAGGGAGGGGTCAAGGCTTGGCATTCTGAAGCCTGGGATTTTTGTGAGTTTGGTGGGGAAAAGTGGTTGCCACGCAAAATGTTGGTGTTGAATTTCAAAAACTGAGAAAATAGAGGGGATGGAGGATGAGGATGCATGACTCACCTATGGTGGTTTTAATCTCATGATGGAGCACACTCTCTAAAGGAACAAACAGCTCTCCCCTCCTTAGCAGACATGGCAAGCCCCACACAAGAACTATCACTGCCCAACCTCCCCAACGAGCTCATCTACGACATCGCCGGATATCTTGAGTTACTTGACCTGAAATCGCTCCACGAGTCTAACCGGCAGCTATACACGCTCCTGAAGCCAGTATTCGAAGACTTCATATCAGAGGATGCAGGGCAGGTTCTCCACTGGGCACTACCGAGGCGGCAAGAGCGGCTCCTCCGGTTAGCGGTCGATAAGGGCGCCAGTCTCGATGCCCCAAACGACGACGAGAAGACTGCGTTGCATGTTGCAGCCGAGTTGGGCTGGGAGGAGATCATCACCCTGTTCCTTGATCTGGGCGCGGACATTGATTCTATGGGACTTTTCGACGACGGATACTGTAGTCGGGGGGATACGCCGCTGCTTCTCGCTGCTAGTGCTGGAAACGAGGCGGCGGCTAGGCTTTTGATAGCCCGCGGGGCAAATATCCATATAACTGGTGCTTCGTGCAATGGACTGCTTGATAGGGCTATAAAAGGTGGAAGCTTAGGGCTGGTCGAATATCTGCTGGATGAGGAGTATTTTGACATCAATACTCATTCCGGAAACTTCAGTTATACGGCGCTACACTCCGCAGCCAACTACGGACGGCTAGCGATAATGGAAATGCTTACAGCGAGTATTTCAGCTACAACAAGTCCAGACGAAAAAGCTTTGGGCCAGTTTGCTATAGCAGACCCACCAGCAGGCATGACCGAAGGAGGAAAACGACCTCTGAGGAGCGCCAATATCAACGCTCAAGATTCTCTTGGCCGAACTGCGCTCTTAGCGGCCATCACCCATAATCATATGGACATAGCACAACTACTTCTTAAACGCGGCGCTGATGTAAATATCAGCTCCTATCACGAGACGGTACTAACTGAAGCGGTCATTGGAGGAAACACTACACTTGTTAAAATGATCCTGGAGTGTGGAGCAGGCATTAATTCTAGTGCCGGCGATTCCGGGACAGCACTTTCACGTGCGATCAAATGTAACAACGTTGCCATTACAGAACTCCTACTTCAGTATGGGGCGGAAGTAGACATGCAACAGAAAGAGGGGGAGAGCGTTTTGTTCGAGGCAGTAAGGCATGGAAGCGTGTCTTTAGTCAAAGCTATCCTCCAGGCTGGGGCAAACCCCAATATCCGCGACAAAAACGATGTGTCAGTATTGCACTATGCGATGTCTAAGACAAAGCTTATACTCGACATACTACTCGAGTACGGAATTGACATCAACCACCGGAGCTACGGGATCTCAGCACTACATACATTAATCAAAACTGGGTTGCAAAACCCTGACCAAGAGCTTGTGTTAAGGCAGTTTCTCGAGCGAGGTATTGATATCCATGTACGGGACCCCCTTGGCAGAACAGCTTTGCATTGGGCAGCGAGCGGGTTCTCTCCACCCTCAGTGGTTGAGTGTCTTTTATCGTTTGGTGCTGATCCGGGGGCTCGTGATAATACTGGAGATACACCTGGCCAGTTAGCGCTGATAGCGTTCCCTAGTGTACCGGGGATTCTGAAGCTACTCTACAAGGAGGGATTCCAGAAGAAGCATGGTAGGGGTCAGAAAGGAGCGTTGAATTGCCGCTGAGTTTATTGGTAGCTATGGGTTGCTGCGGGGAGCGTTTTCTAGGCGGTAAAGAGGGTTATTTATTACCGTTAGATACATAACGAGTCTCGCTACTTGACTTTACTTTTATGATGAACATGGTTCGATTATATAAAGAACAATAGGTCCCGGGTACCAAGTAGAACTTAGAGCACCAAACAGATAGCATTTACCCTCGCAGGTGAATCCCAGATGCATGGCACGCTTGTAATGAAGTAGATAAAATGAGTCTTTAGTAGCTTAGTAGACTAGGAGAGATATCTAGAGAAGCGCTTCTATGCATCCTATATATATATATCCCTAGGCCAATCCCTTGATACCCCAGACTCTAGGATAATCACTATCTCGAGCCTTTCATAGGCCGACTAACCAAAGAGACTTCCCCCAGAAATACCTGCTTGATACAGACGCTATACCTAATTAGGTAGCCATATCCCAACATGATTTCGGGTGGCAAGAGCGAGTGATAGAACATGATGCACCCCCGAGATATATCTGAGCAGGGACTAGAACTAATTTTCGCAGGTATATCTCCCGCCAGATATGCGTAATTACTGAATAACAATGAGGTGGCCTGCCTCAGGCTCTCTTGGTGTGATAGATTCCATCTTGCCGCTTAGGATATCGATAGAAGGAAGCGCCGGAGTCTTAATAACTCCTATAGCGCGGCTTTCCAATCTTTCCAAGTGTAAAATAGGGTATACTGCGTGAATTCAAATATCTCTGGTACAAAGCATGAAGATATCTCTCACTAAATTGACCGCGGCACATGACAGAGAGTACAAATGATTCTAATCCAAAGCCTATTTACCGCTTAGCCTCGAAATACCTTCAACTGCACCATCCACAAATTTCAGCATAGCCCTAGGAATAGGGGGACGTACTCTAGCAGAATACTCACTGTATTTTGTACGACACCCCGACATAATGGACATTTCATATATCGGTCGCCGTACATATTGCCCGCACGGACCTCCATAGTATCGCAACAGCTCTAGATACCCCAATCAGCAATACAATCCAAGCTTAGAAGAATTGATAACCATACCGCGCACAATATCAAATGCCCACATGGCAACAGCACCGTATCTACGATCTCACTACAGCAGATGATACACTCCGCATTAACAGTCAACCCGCTGACCCCCTCCGGCCATGCCCAAGGGTCTTCACCTCGATCTGCTAACGCATCCCGGAGCCGTAACTCTCGCTGAATCTCTAGAACCCCGACAAGTGCGTTCTTGAGTAGTTCTTGATGTTCTGCACCGAATATGCGGTCCTCACCAAGGCTCGTCCTGCTGAAAAGAGTGAGGAATACTGATGAATCCTCTGCTGCTTGACTGAGGTCATGCGTGGCAGCTAGTTGCGGGTGCTGATAGGGTGCCTCAGGCACCCAGGAACGTATCTTGAGAAACATGTACGATACTGCGCGATATGGAATTATGAAAAGATAGGACACCTTTAACTTTCAGTGAGTGATCTCAAAAAGGAGACTATCTAGGAAATATAGATACCTCAACATAAGAGAATGGTGCCTACGTTATTGTACGTATTTTCTGTCACAAAGCACGATACCAATGCTATAAGTAGATATAGGGTATTGAAGTTCGAGGAAGGTCTTTTATAAATCAATATCAACGCTACAGTAGTTGGTAGTAATACAGCGGAGGTGAAGCGTTGCATCTCAATAGTGAGTGGCCGTGATGGTGACCGGAGGGTACGGGAGATATCGGGCCACAATAGGTCTATCACATTCCTTCTGTGGCTAGGAGTATTATTTACTGGAGGTAATGGCACCACCACTTCGATATATTGGACCTGTGGCTTTTGATGGATATGTAGCACCTGTAGCTTCCGATAGATATGTATGACCTGTAGCTTCTGATGGTCGCTCTCGCCTATATAGTCAAACAATATTAGAGTACTAATCGGCGTAGAAGCATGTGAGGGGTAGGTCAGATCCCTTCATACCACTGTAAGACCTCTGGGGCGTTTTGCTATGATGGGACCCAATGTAGAATGAACTAACTCTCGGAGTAAAATTAAACTAGTACTTCATCCACTCAACAGTTCCCGTAATAGAAACGTACCTAGTCATTCCTACTAGAATCACGAAGGAAATGCCAATCTTTTGATAGTAATCGTAAAGCTGGGGCCGCGGTTTGTCTGTAGATGTTCTGGGCGGAATCGAGTCTGGCTGTAGAGCAGTTTGTTTCATTACCCACTCCAAGTAGTGAGGATGATTACTGGAAACTCTTGGTTGTTTCCCTTCAAATAGCAACGGTGATGGGATCTTCTGCGGCCAGTAACTATGAAGGGGCTTTGTACGCTGAGGTAGGTCTGTTTGTAGACCAGTTTGTTTCATTATCCACTCCAAGTAGTGCGGACGATTACTGGAGGTCAGTGGCTGTTTCTGTTTAACTAGCAACGGTGACGGAATCTTCTGCGGCCAGTAATCATGAAGGGGAATAGGGCGGCCACGAGGGTGTTTTTTCCCTTCGGCCAGCAACAGTACCGGTATCTTTTGCGGGAGAGAAGGGCCATGAGAGGTAATTCTCGAGCGGTATATAGATACGAGTTGTCGGATCCTACGGAGTATTTGCGACATCTAGGTGTATGGGGAGGCTAACGGAAGGAGGGGTCCGTTGAGTGGTTGCCTGGCACAAAACATTAAACGCCGCCGCGAAACCCTAACCCACCCGTCGAATTATCAACAGATGGCGGTTATTTCATAAATACACAGAGCCTACCAACAGACAATTTTATCCTTGCTTTAAGGGTAATAGCTATCTCAGCGTTTGTGGAGGGAGGTTGGGAATGAAGTTGAACCTGTTGGAATGAGTGACACTCTGTGAAGTTAAGTGTGGCAAATACTGTAACGGGGGCACTCCCAGGGGAGTACTGCCGTACCCAAAAAAACCAACAACCTTCCTCTCTGACAAGAAGCTTCAGCAGCGAGGCTTAGAACCGCTCGTCAACACGGAAGGTCGACAGTCCCTAGGCTAAACAGGTATAAGGATTTAAGGGTTGCAAACTAAAGACTTTAAAAGGCTCTTCTTCCCAGAGGAAGACAAACGTCTTTAGCGAAGAGTATGAGGGTCTCTGAACAACAGTTGTTCGTTGACTAGCAAGAAATTGGTTGTCCTGGGGGAAGGACGGGTTTAAGCTATGAATTTTGATTGCGAGCAGGCTGCCAAGAAGCGGGGAACAGTTCCTCCGTGCTTGGAAATCAACTGAGTCTAGAGCGCCCCTAAGAACTAGCGGGTCGATAAACTAGCGACTAAAAGGCGTTGGTTACTAAAAGCTCTGTAACTTTTGCTATAATGGTCCGATTTCGAATCCGATTGCACCTATGGATTCGCAGCACTGTCTCTCATATACCCTCCGAGTTTGGTTCAGTTGGACGAATTTTCCTGACGGTTTTGGGGTTATTTTTGGGGTCCAAAACTTGTTTTTTTGTTAGGGAATCAGCAACTCAGGGGGGCCCCCTCTGCAAACGGCGGGTGGCACAGTGGGGCGCCTTGCGGGTGTTAGAAAACCCCGAGTCCCTTAGATAGGGTAACCCACTGGTGATTCCTGCCGTTGCTTAGATTCCCTTCCCACGTTCCTAGTCCAACCTGGGAGCGTGGCGGAGAAGTAATCTTGATCCATAAGGACCTTAGGGCGAAGCACAAGGCGTAGCCCCGTATGGTTCGATTCGTGACGCCGCCAGGTTAATTACTAATTTTGCTGGCGGCCCTAACTACTAAGCATAGCTTTGCTCTCGTCTCATAGCTCACGGCGAAGCCGTTGTTATTCCTCCTAGAGGAACAGGAGCTTAATTCTGTTCAAGGAGGCAACTGCTTCAGTCTCATTGCACTAGTATCTCCCGTAGCTGTAAGCTAAAGACGCATTACTCTGGTCTCTGTCGCATACCGACGACGGTGAGCTTCGCTCCGTCCTAGGAGCTCGCCAGCTCGCTTAGGGATCGGGCTATCATAGTAATGACTTTCCTTAGTATCTATTGACCGGAATAGGATAGCTAGTTCTATCCCTCAAGGGAGATCCTTAGGTGTCTCTATAAGGAGAGGTACTTGAGATTAGTCATGACAATGGTTAGATCGTCACAAATACAGGGTGTGGCAACACCGGAGGAATAGAATCCCGGATGGTCCGGCAGGGTAACCAGGCGGAGAAATAGTATAACCGACGGAAGGAAATTCTACCCGAGCATCGGGAGAATAGTATGGTAACGGATGGGCTTTTACTTTGTATTGGGAATACGGGATATTTTCTATGTTAGCGTATTTGTAACTATATAAGCAGGTTTCCCCTGCGTTTTTTCTTAGGTATCAATCAAGTTTGTTCTTTAGTTATATCTATCTTTAGTGTACACTGAGTCTATTGTTTTTCAGAACCCAGAAAGCTCTTCAAGTGTCAATAGTAGTCGGAAGTCATTGGGATAGATATTAGATTCAGGATACAAATATATTAATTTAGAGTTACGCTCATCGGTATAAGAGTTAATGTCTAGGAGGAGAGCGCAGGGTTGTTGGAGGAGCCAAGAGATATATTTAACCTTTCAACTCAGTAATACCAAGTATTTCTAGGCGCTCCAAGTTCACTGGGTGGAATATATAATGAGCTCTGTGACGCGGCTTCTATGCTAGAGCGCCTTAGTATAAAAGGGGAATATCTATATCTGAAAGAGGTTGGCGAGAGAGATACCTATATCCAGGATTCAACGAACTCCGGATAAAAAACTAAAGCAAAGAAATAGTGGGTTCTTAATAGCCAAAAACAATAACTTAACACAGCAGGATACACTGCTTCACCAAAACCCCTTCTTTTTGCCTATTATATGGTGTATATTAAATATAATTCAAGATGGATCTATACTCCCGGGAGAGCACCTCCGGTGTACGTTCACTTTAAGTACAATTGATATTACACTGTCGCCGAGCTAAGATAATTCCAGATGCTACAATACTGAGCACCTAGCGATAAATATATTTTGAGACACTTATATTATTATAATACAACTATTAAGCAGGTAGGAACAGGGTTTCTGGTGGCTTGGGTATTGCGATAAACCTATACCCAACAACAAAACACTTCCACTCTAATAAGAATAACTCCCCCTGCCACCTAGAAGCAGTCACTACGACTCAGCCGGTGACGGATTCATAAAAGGAAGGTCGTTTGTTGATGCAAAACGTATTTATCGACCACCAAGGTCTGCCAAGCCTCACGTGACACCACTATAAGAATATGCTGAGTTGGTCCCATGCCGGTTTATCATAGGATATACATGCGCCATAAGGATAATTTCTATAGGGATGAAGACTCTACCCCAGGAGCGCTCTTATAATAGGGACCTGCTGCGTTTGAGATAAAAACTAAATCCAATGTCTTATTGTACCAGCACAAAAGTAAATCTTTGGAGTTCAGTCCCTAGACAGGAATTAATTTACTCCATTATATAGTATACTAAACGCTGGTATTCTCACTGTCGAAAAAAGTAATTCGACTATAAGTACTCGGGTCAGGGCTAAAGTATTGCGACATCCCAGGGTGCCATGAATCTGAGTACTGATATTACGCTGCTACCCCGCCGTGTTATATTAGAGACCATCAAATACAGAATACAGTTTTTCAAGCCCAGATCAAGATTATTCAACAAATACACTGTCTTGTAAGTCGCAATTCTGGAAATTACCGAACTGTATAGCTCCACGAACCTATCTCGCCGTTACATTTCCTTTTCCATGGCCCAATGCTTTAGCCCTGATCCGAGTACCTGGGTGTGAGACACCGAGTTAGCACCGCAGTGTCTCTCGCTTACCCACCCAACTAAAACATATGTATTGATACTTTAGCTGCAGCTAGGGGTATATTTACTAAGCAACTAGAGTAGGGCACTGATTGGACAAGTCTTTGATAAAAGAGCACGCTAAGTTATAATTGACGGTTTCTATTTGATAGCTAGTTGCATATAGTGTCTATTTACGGTGAAGGCTCACCGGAAGTATCGAACTACCCCTCACTCCTTTACCTGACCCTTCTTACTTTACAACCTGTCGCGAGGTTCTTTACGCAAGATGTCCAACTATCAAGAATACCATATGACCCCAAATAGAGATGGTGATTGTAACCAAGGTTTTTGCTGTAGGTTAATTCCTTTCTTCATAGGCCGTACTGATTATAGACTTTGAGAAGTCGGTGTCGAGGGGGCTTGTGTATAGGCATGCTCGAACCCACTGATAACGGGACCTTATGGTGGTGTTGCAAACCATACGCATGGTATGCCCTTCTTTAGCAGTCACTAGGGGGAACCTTACCTGAGTCTATTCTAGGACATGCGTCGGTGGCTCCTCAGTATCTTGCATACGGGACAAAGCTGGAAAACTCTCAAATGCACAGATCCCCTGCTCCCACGGCTCCAACAGTGAGTAATCACTCTCTTGTGTAGTAAATAATGATCGCTTACTAGCCTAGACTGGTGCTGTAGTAGCTCTCGGGAGCTGTGCCCGGCCGAGAACGGGATTGATGGGACTTGTATACCGAAAGATTTCCCAAACCCTGCTAGAGAAGGACCAGTATGGGGGCCGAACGCTATAACGAGTACAACAGCGGCAGTATATAGCACTATAAAAACAACATCAACCGAGACGACATCTCCGGCCGCAAACTCTGGCACCTCACATCTATCAGTCGGTTCTGGCGCTGCGATTGGGGCTGCCGGGATGCTGGTACTGTTATCAATTGCCGGCGGTATATATTACTTCTATAGGCGAAGGTCGGCGGTGAAGCCTGGGAGTTCTACGGGGCACGAAGTAGCTGAGGTTGATGCGGAGAATGGACCGCTGGAGATCCATGGAGAGGATGTACATGAGCTTGGATCAGATGAGCCAACTAGACAAGTAGAATAAGGCGGTGTTACCACCAAGAGCATAATTTTGTGAGAGTAATGGTTTTGCTTATCTTCTATCGTCGACCTACGTCATCCTAGGGTTATCCTAAGGAGTTAATTTTTAATGTCACATAGCATATATAGGTTAAGCTCACAACTATATAGATGAAGGTACAGTCAACCATAAATCACCGTTGCAACCGAAAAAGTGACCTCCACTACATACCATATACTGTATTCTTGAGTCTTAGAAGCCAATATATTGATATCAAACTTCACACAAACACCTTTCACCAGGGTTGGTTTGAGGACTTCTGAGTAAACTTGGTGATTTTTCGGAGGTCTTGGTACTCCAATGGCATGTGCATATCCCTACTAGGTGAAAGCGAGTGACAAGACCTAACCCTACTTCTAAGATCGCCAAATGCTTCATTAGCCGCCTTTACCTCTGGGGAATTATCCATTCCTATCTGTAGAAGCAAAAGATCGGTTCCTATGATGTTTTAAGATAATCGTGTTGGAAAATGAGACGGGCGGCCGAAAGGTGAGGCCCAACTATATATTCTGGTAGAGTTATTGGGGAAATGGGGGGTTAGCGAGCAAGGGCCCTGTAGCAAATGCTCAGGTCTCTAGGTCCTGAGTGGCGTATTTCTGAATTTACCATACCGGAGACTGTAAAGCCAATTTATCTTTACAGTATAAGCCTTATATAAGAATCCCTCTATAAGAATACCCTATAAGAATAAACAGTCTATAAGAATATAAGAGCCCGGCCCGATAAAGTTTGTGTGGTAAAATAACAATACTGCTGAGTAAGAATATTCCAGAGTTCTTATATATATTTTATTAATGTATTCTTATAGAAAGGGTACACCTAGCGGCCCTGCGGAGATAAAAGTATGTGCGCCTAAACTAGAAGGTGATACGGTATCCTTGCCCTCTACACAGCAAACAGCACTACAATGACAGCCATCAACTCGTAAACCCATAACAGAAAAAACACCAAGAGGTAGATTATCCAAAGCTGGACGAGGCACTCTACATGTGGCACAAAAGTGCCTAGAGAGAAATATCGATCTCACGATTGATTCTGAGAGAAAAGGCCATATCATTTTTCTCCACACTACATCCTGGTAAATATGACCTGTACCCTGCATATGTTTTTCGTATTATAGTGGTTGATTCAACTTTAAATTCAACACCGGGCTCCCCAGATGGCTAGCTTGTGGGCTAGAAACTAAGATACGGAAAAAGAAATTTAAATTCTATGGGGGATCAGGAAGTGCAGAGATTGGGAAGGTGAGGAGGTTAGAGAAGTCACTCGTTTTTCTGTATAAGAATAACTAGGCTATAAGAATATCGGGTCCCGGTCCCGACCGTATTCTTATAGAGGGCTTCTACTGTAGTAGACTCCGCTATGGAAGTGTAAGACTTTTAGATCGCTGGTGATAAGGATTACCAGCGCTTTTTTGTTGAGCTGAAAGATTGGGTCAGGGACATGAGGGGGGCACCGTCAACAAACTCGGTAAGCTCAAAGGCAGAGCTAGGTGCACCATTGGAGAAAATTTAGGTAGTTAATAAAAAGCAATATTAGTACGGTTTCTATGGTAGTCGTTGAGAAACTAAAGGATTACACATTTTAGAAGACAGACAATATCTTATGAGCGCTTTCTCTGCTAGGTGAGAGACCTAACCCTGACACGAGGGTCAATGATGAATGTATTTATTGTATTATTATTATCATTATTATTATTATCCTCTCGAGAAAACGAGTCACAGTCCATGATCCTAGATACCGAGTGAGATACAGAGCTCCCAGGAATTCCTAATACAGAATAGCAGATAGTCGGCGCCTGACAAGCCTCAAAGTACGACACATGGTGTCGGAAATGGAGCAAAGTGGTGGTATTATAGTGTAAGCCACCGTAGGTGTTGGTTTTAACAGCTCGGACGTAGCTTATGTTTATAAGTGCTAATAGCATAGAGTGTAACGAAGGACACTGTAAGTGACGCATGAGATTACATGTAGCGATTTGATTAAAGATAGCGAACTAACTACATTCAAGTGATTTCTTTTATGGCACTTCTGCCAAGACCAGTGCCAAGATAACACGTTATATGTTCCCGTGACAGACACTGCCATGAGGTACAAGTGTGGCGCATGATATGCTTAGTCAGGGTAAGAGCATTTAAGCCCCCCGACGATGATCTAATGATCATCAACTTTCTAGGGTAAAAAACAGTCTCTTAGTGACCCTGAGGGATTACAGACACCCTAGACCTCATCTAATCAAATCTCAACCTCATCTCGCCAAAGCTATCCACTGCCCACAGCCAGACCTCCCCTCAAAATGACATCTTCACCGGAATAATCCCTTGTCCCAAATGTATTTTTTCTATTACCTATAGGGATGCTGCCCCTCAATTATGACGATCTGGTCCCATTACCGTCAGCCTAACCTCAAGCCTAAAGGAGCATTCTAATACTGCATCTAATATAATAGGACATGCTACATGTGATAACCGTATTACTAATACGTGTAGAAAAAAGCATCTATCGTAAGTTATGGAGAGTATCAATCGCGTGCACTGAGTTTAGGGTTGAATCTGGGAGTACTCACTACAGATATATAGGATAACCACATAGGTCAATTCTAGTTGCGGGTTTTCTGGAGTTCACGGTTCTATGAAGGTCCGCTGGGTGATACCATTAAAAACATGAGGCAATTTCGCTGACAACCACCTCACATCCTGTGTTCAAGGGCAGAAGCAATTATGGGATCGCACAAGTTGTAGCAGGATATAGTAATATTTTTGTCGATCAAGAGCAGCCTCCGGAAGGTCGCGGAAGATGTAAAGAAGGAGATCCTTACTGTATGTCCAAGAGACGCCACGAGCTGTTTTGTGGAGACGCATTGAGTCGATCCCCACGTTATATTCTGATCACAACTAGAAACAAAAAATATCGCTTAGGTTATGTTTATGGGCAGGTCAGCCCCACCCCTCTTACTGGTTTGCTTCCCAATTGGACTAGATCTCCTAGGGCCAATTATTACATCTTGACGAATCACATGCCCCTCTGTGGGGTCCGTTTCACAACTCATATAATAAAGGTGTCTTTGCTGGGACGGTGTGCTGCGGAGATTTTTTGTTAGTTTCTCTATCCTAACCAAACATATAAGTGAGATCCTTTTTCCTGTTGTAGGAACGACCCGGAAGTCTTCCCACCCTTCACATACAGCTCCCATCATCCGATAAACCTTAATAGCACTCCTGCTATAGTCTAAACTAAGGAATTACCTATAGTTATCATGTTTTCCTCACCTCTTTCGAATGCCTGGTCTCCCACCAGTGTTCCGGGGGGAAGCCCCGTCTTTGCAAAGGCCCCCAGCCCCAACGACCCCGCAAACTTCAACAACTGGTTCATAACAAGCCTCCTCTTTAAGCGGTGGGTAGTTCATGCCCTAGCCGTAACTCTCTCTCATATTCCACCCACGGAGACGCACCTCCAGACAGCATCTATGGAGCCGTTCTATGAGTACGTTAGTAGCCTCATCACAACCATGAGAAGAGTTGCGGGTACCCGCGGAATCAAACTTCCCACATTCACCGATGTTGCCACGGACTGGAGGGGTGAGGCTGGGATTCCCTCTACTACTATACGAGAAGAGCTGGTGCCTTATCTTACACCGCAGATTGTGAATATGATTGACTTCCGGATGAGTCTAGACAAGAACAAGGAACAGTATCACTGGACCACATTCTTGGCACTCGTCTCATTTGGTGCGCCTATTTACATGGCCACGTTAATAAACTCTGCGAATGCGGCAGGAATGGGAGCGGATGAGACACTGGTGCCATTTATGGACATGTTGGAGGATGAGAGGTTAGTGCAGTATTTGCAGGTTATGGGCGACGAGGTTGTGCGCCTCCGGGAGAATGCCGAGCGGACAGGGTGGCGAGAAGAGGAGGCGAAGAGCGTTATCTTGAAGAATCTAGGGGCTTTGGGGGAGTCTTGGGTGAAAGCATAAGTGTGTTGGATATTGGGCTTGGGTCAGATAGGCCACTTTGTAGTCTGAAGTATCTAAAAATTAAGGAAGGGTATCTATCTTGTAGTTAGCAGAAGTATTGGTTTCTGAATTGATGGATATTTAGGGGTACTCTCCTCCTGGTTCTAGTTATGATTCTTTGATCATGACCTCAGTCTATAAGTAGTTGTATTCTTCTATTAGCGAGGAGGGATGAATTATTTATCGGCGAACCCTAACCCATTCGTTGTACTCGTGCTACCGTAAAGTGTGACCCGATCCCTCGGCTGAAGTGGGTGGGCGACGTCACATATAATGTAGAAAAAACGAGCACCCTCTCTAGATTACTCTTGATATATGTGTACCCATCCTCTTCCATATAGTGATGTAGGAATTTTGAACAATGACTGAGGCTGATACAAAGTTCCTTCTGGGCGAAATATATACCCCTGATTCCCCTAATAAAATGCAGCCTATTCAAATTGTGTTTTTTGTGTATTGGCGTGTCCGTATGTTTAGGGGCTACCCAAAGAAACTATTCCATATTACATAGTATCCTGGTTGAACAATCTTCTTGCCAAATTTATTACTTGGCCCCGCATATTTGATGAACATGGAATCCATTGAAGGTAGCTATTTAACTTACAAAAGATTGTGAGGCGCCTATAGGCCATGTTGGGACGCCAGAGGTCATAGACTAAGTACAGAACTCCTGGCTCTACTAGAGTTTTACAATTAGTAAATACATACAGGCACGATTAATCCCATGTGTTTTCCAAGCCTGATCGTTATCAAAAATATTGATGACTTGCTTCTTTATACAATTTATCGAGACAATAGTAGGTGTTGCTGGTTCGTTGAGCTAGATTTGAACCTAGATCTGTAGCAAAGCATAGTTTTCGTTTGCAAGTCCTCTCTTAGCCGCCAATGATATACCGAATACGCTGTAAACCTCTCACGTATTTGAAGGGAACCCTTGTAGGTAGAAACATCAAATGTGCTGTAGTTACATTACTGATTATCAAGTACTGGCTGGCTGGTGCCTGCTTCCAGTGGCCCCGGAGGTAAGGAAACCCTAACCCTTGGTGTTGGAATCCCTTACCTGACAAATATTACAAAGTATAGAACAAAAGTTCCATAGGTAATGCGCTGACTACTACCCTATCAGTGGCTTCAATCCTCCTGAGTTCTCCGTGTCTAGGGAATGAGGTTTGTATTTGGTCATTTGGCTGGGCAGGTCATGAGCGCTGAGTCAGCACGTTTCTTGGCATTCTACTTTAGCACAAAATGTTTCGATTCTCTTAGTCTTTTATCATCATCAAATAAAACTTATTTCATCTTACGTCTTTTTGAAAAATCGTGCCTCGATAAACACCAGGTAGCGGTTATAAAAGTAGGTCTACGGTAACAAAGAACTGGTTGAGCTTGAAAGCATGGAGGGTCGCTCCTGTTTGGGCATCGGTAGTACTGTCCTACTTACACTATTAATTTATATATTACTCCCGTAGGACCAGCAGTAAAGATTCCCTTAAACGTCATTTCGAGAGATATATTTGACTAGCTTTACAAATAAAGGTAAATCAAATTTAAATTCTCCTAGTGGGGTTTACTGGCTATTGAAAATATTTGCCCCGGACACGAAATTGATTGAAAGTTATAGTGTCATCGTTACTGTTGGGATAATTTGAAAGCTATCAAGTACAGTGGATCAGATATTGGAAATTGCTCAAAGCTTCTAGGCAGACCGCCTGCCTGAGCTAGTGCTTCCATGAGAGTTGAGGCATCAATCTCGGCCCAAGTCAACCAACCCAAGAGAGCGCCAAGGCTGCGATACATCCTATTACTAAAATTGGGTGCATCAACACAAAGAAATCCCGAGACAATAGTAATGTCTTTGTTTTCAGTGAACCGATGATTCGCTAATACGCCTCATAAAATCGGTACGTAGAGGGGAATACCTTTGTAATTATCGCTGTTCCGCTGTTCACTCCCATGGATTTCTTGATCAGACGTGGCAGCTTCAGTATACATCGTAAACGTCATGTTAATGCTAAGAAAACATTCCCGTTGGTGCAGTCAAAATCCCCAGCCACAATGAGGTCATCCGAAATATGACATGTCGCAGGATAGCAGGGTGCGAAAATAAACAGAGCCTTACAGGAGATATCTGCCATGAGCAGGCTTGATCGACCCCCGACATGGATTTTCTGATCAACAGGAACGTTGCGATTCCTCCGATGTAGCTGCATACCTATTACCTGGTACCACCTATCTGAGAGATATCGATTCCAGCTAACCCCAGCACCAAACATAATCATCGCTTAAAGCTTGGCGATTTGATTGGCACCGTTGGAGTACTACAACGAAAAACTCCCTGCATACATTACAGTCCGATTGGCCCCAGAAATTCATAGAGTTTTCAGGTTCTTTTGCCCCGGGATTACGTCATGACAAATAAGGACTAGAAGTCCCTGTGACATCATATCTAGTTCCCTGTCGTGTTCCGCCGGAGATCTGGTATATAAGGGACATTATAATCAGAAAATATATCAATTAGTTCAAACACCAAACATCAAAATGGCAACTACACACTTACTCAGTCAACTTCTACCACTTGAATCTACCAAGCTTGGGAGATTAGTACTAAACGTCAATACACCAAACAAAAATTTCGTTGACCCTATAGAGAGTCAATCAGCAACTCTTGAATATGCCAACGACCCTCACACCGACCCCAAAGAGAGCTTTCAGTTCTCGAAGAGCTCTACGCCTAGCCCATACCGCGATGTCTCATGTCTCGAACACGTCAAGCAGAACAATCCCGCTTCCACATCGAGTGCCCCTGGGGCTACAGCCTATGAGCTCGTGAACCCCGATGCCTGGCTCAAGAATGTATGTGGGCAAGCCAATGTACGGAAGTTTCTCGATCAAGCGGTAAACAAAAATAGCAAAGTTTATCTTATTGTCGGGCTCAGAACTACGAATGACCGGAGTGTAGTCAAACCAATTGGTGGGACGAAAGGGAAGGGTGTTTCATTCGAAAATCCTCTTAGCATACTTCCGGGCGGAATCACATCAGCGACCACAAAACACACACACAAAGGTGCTACCCGATCCTCCGAGGATAAAAACGCCGAGGAACAGATATGCGCGGTATTATACCAGAAAGTGAAGTTCACATGGCTCTCCCGGAAGGATGTCGGCAATAGCGCTCCTGAATCTGGTAACCGATGGAGACCTACCTGCGATAGGAAAAGGTCGCAGGATTCAATCAATGGCGCTACTTTGGTAGAGGCAACTCTGGCTGAACTGGACAGTTCGGATGAATCCGGCGAAGAAGCCGACAGCAGTAACTCCCGGACCGGCTATCTCGGAGGAATATCTTCGGCAGTTAAAGGTACTACCACGGCTGTACCATCGATAATCCCATCTGTAGGCATCAGCGCACCGGTTTCTCAGCTGGGACATGGCCTGTCAAAGTGCCAAGAGGTCGTCACGCCAAATCCTGGAAGCCTATCCTCGTATCTGCCGGGACCCCCAGGTATACCCAAAATTGGTATACCGAGTATTAGCATGCCGGCTATTAGAATTCCTAGTATGCTCCGGGTGGACCGTCTCATCATCAACTTGGTTAAGAGTACTATATTTAAACTATTAGGCCTCGATTACTTGTTCCGGTTGGTGCTTATTGGTTGTGTGGTATTGGTATCTTCAATTCTACTGTTAAAGTGGATTTAGTTTTTTTATACCCCCTATTATTCTTTAATGTCGTTTCGAATGTCTTGTCTATTAATACCAGCTCTCTATTTATTGATTTCATTTTTCCTATTATATTCCCTTAATACATTATAGTGGTTCATCAGGATTCAGCTAGAATCTATCTTTTCTTGGGTTAGTCCTATTTGTAACCAGTAAAGAATTCAGGAAATAGTAGCAAATAGCACAATGTTGATAATCGCATTGTATCATAATCATGGAGATTAAAGAAAGTTGGTTGGGTGTTACAGAGAAACCCTAAACCTTATCACGATCCATCTAATCTCTAATCCCTAATTATGGAACGCAAACTAGAGACAGGGAAGGAAAACCTAACCCTCGGGCCAACAGCTCCATATCTCTGCCATCCTCTGCAATGAAATTTCTCTATAATAGATCACTTTATGAAAATACTCCCGCAGTAGTTTATAAACTCAAAGAGATTTAACTAAATCGATTCTTAACCTAAAGAAGCAAAGGTAGATGGGTGGAAAGCCATCCATATATAGAACAAAATTGGTGACATAGTTGTAGGACTGATAGTAAAATCCAGACCGCTACAAAAGAGACAACACGGGTTAATTATGACCTATAATGAAGTGTGGTAACCGCTTATCCGAATAGTATATTGTACCGCCACCCCCCCCCCCCGATTCTTTCTATCTGGTAACTGTCTATAGTTACGGTGTGGAGTAGGTAGTATTGGGGAGTTCTAGTCACAGCAAACTTCGCACAAAATTATACCGCACCTTGCGCACTCAAGACAGTCACATTCGCCTAGATCCTTCCTGCCACAATATTCGCATGCGAGGCCGGTGGTGTTTTCTACTGACCATGTATGCTCACAGGACCAGGTAACCGGAAGAGACATAGTTTGTAATTAGTGTTATTACTTAGGATATTGGGCCTTAAGACTTTACCTCAGGTAAATCTTGAGGGTGTTTATGTCTAGGGCAGTGGCAGATAAGCGTTTCCCACTACAAATGACTTTAGTTGAAGTAGCTTGGAACGCTATATAGGGATAGAATGTCTGACTTACATAAAACGAATATAGGCAAGTACTTCTAACGTTAGGGAGTGAACTTTGTCTTGGAGTATGAGGTGGAGGAGAGAAGGATATGAATGAATGAATGAATTTATCATAAGTACATCCAACCCTGAAGGAGAGAAGGATAATTCGGAAGTACTTATGCTGTAGATTACCATATTGTATTGGGGTGCATCTCATGACCGGTAGATAGAAAGCTGTTTAAACAAGCCATAAAATTATCTTATAGGAGCTAGTATGTAGCTTGTAAAAGTGCTGTGATAGTATAAAGACAAGAACGTACGCTGCCTGGGAGTGAGTCTGGATAGAATCAGTATTCGTAACTGGGAAGTCCATCCGTCTTGGGGCTAGAATCGGACCCTATAACCCATCCCAACCTCTCTTTGGGTGGTCTAGGACGTAAGGAAGGGAGACTATGTACTGTATAGGCCCGTAGGGTGCCAAGTCTTCAGGGCTAGGGTTTTATTTCCCTAAATGGGCTACCAGGCCCTATCTACTCCTGCTTAGGTTGTGATTTGCAGCAGATATTGCGTGCTCTCTTTCCCAGAATGGTGCAGAAAATCCCTTGGTAATGTTTATAGGGCTCCACAGGGGTCTATGGTCCCGTAGTCCGTCCACCCCTGAGGTCACTACAGGGCCTGGACGGTTGAGAGGACTGGATAGAATAAGTTAAAATTGCCTAATATGTATCTCAATATAAATCAATCCATGTACTTATGATTAATTCATTCATTCAATATAAATCAAACCCTAACCCTCTAGTCTTGGCGCCCGGTAGAGCCCCATTCAGTCCCCAGTCCTCATGCCTTGAGACCTAAGGTATTTTTGACACAAGACAGGACGAACTATAGAGCTGTAGAAAATCCGGTTCTAACCTTGGGACTGACGGACTTCCCCGTTGCGACCACTAGGCCTAACGAGGGTCGTTCCACCCTGGGCGAGCTGCGTATCAGCTAATATCTTACCGTACTACAACACCTGAAATTCCAGTCAAAAGTGTCTCGCTTTCTGTCGACTGTATCTAGATTCAACAGCCGCACATGGATCCGCCTGCTTGGTATAACCTAGAGTCGAGTGCTTGTGGGTCTTTGATATACATGTTTTGTAGGTTTCATTATTCCCATCTCAAGGAACCACATATCTCGCAGTCTTCGTTCTATCCCCGAAAGATCAATATCCCATCCTCTTCTCATCTTGAAAGCCATTCTCTGCTAATGTCACTTCATTGGCCCTAGCCCCGCAGACCCAGGGGTCGAGCTGGTCCAGACCGGATCAAATCATTAATTACTATGGTATAAACCAGCCCGATCTGTCTAAAAGAGAGCTGGCCCAGTCCAAATCATTAAATGGGCCGAGCCATTTCAACCTCTGCAAATCACTAATTACTATGGCGTAGACCGGCATGACAGATCTAAAAGAGCACTGGGTTGGGTCAAATCTTTAAATGGCCGCATCAGTTCCACCTCTTTATGCACCTGTGGTAGGATTCAGTAGTGGTATAGTCTCATGTTATCACGCCTCCATTTCCCGGTATTAACCTCGGTAGAGGCATTGAGCTTAATGTAGAGATAAATATTGAGTATTTATGCATATAGATAAGTGTATTTTCTCACGGGATCGGGATGTTAGTGATTCTCCGCCTGAATCCTGGGACTCTTGAGTTGGTTTCCTCACGCCCGGAGACGCCAGCAGTCCTGTCTTACTGGTATGTACCTCCCGGGTTGTGCCGGGCGCGAGTCTTCAGCCCCACGGCTGGCATACACGCAGTATCACGTGTTACAACTACTCGTATCCTTCAAGTGTTTCTGGAGTACGGTAACGCGGTCAGCCACTGATTCAGGTGAATTTGTATGCATACATAATAGTGTGAAGAAAAAGTGACTCGCTAAAAAAGGAGTAAGAGTGGACCCGAGTAGGTTAAAGACATTAGGCCACAAAAATCTCACCCCTATTAGCAGCTATATTTTGCAGCAAGCCTGCGAGGCAAAGAAGAGATAATCTTATTAATAAAGCTACAGCCAAGGCCTAGCAATTCCTCCATAACAATAGTTCTAATAGCTGCACCTGTGTAATTCCACCCAATCCTCTCTCTAATCCTGCGCTTGATGTGGTTTCATACTTGCTGAATTAGATTAATATCAGGAGACGAGAGGGAGACTTTGGTAAATAATTATCTAAGACTTCAGTAACATTACTTTTAGGTTTGCGGGACGGTATTATCCTCGAAGGGTTTGGCGTGACTGCATTTCGGTATAGGGAAAAGGAAATATCTTGGCCCTAAGGACGTGTGCCCTATAGATGAACCAATCAGTTTCATCCTATTGCTTAGTGCTGTGCGCTTTGAGGATTGAGTAGGCTGTGGTTCGCTGGGAGCAGCTAATATTTAGTGTAGACTCGGTAATTAAATCTCCTAAAGGTTTGCGGCAATGTAAAATGTCACACAATACCAAGTCTATCAGTAGCAGACAGGAATTGATTATTGCCATGATGACAATTAGGGGATCCGGGAGGGTCTGATATTTTCATCCGCACATGGTCTTTGGGGCACCAGAAAAAGCCCAATAATATCTGAGCAGGTGGACATAAGAGTGTTGGTAATTACAGAAATTATTTTTAAATCAATACACCGTGCGCCTGAAAGAGAAGCAAGGCCAAAAATCTAACCTCGTTTACCCACCGCAGTAGTGAGACTTCAGATTTTACTTTTTTGAGGAACTAGGAACTAGTACTTCAAAATTTAATTTTTCTCCGGAAAATACGGCGAATTAACCTCTATGCAATCATTTTCTCTCCAACTCTAAATCGCTTCTGGTCGCAAAATCTATAAAAAATTAAATTATCGTGAAAAATTGCCAGCACTACCTTCACCACTTCTCACTGCGGAGCTCGCTGGCAATCTGGGCCGCTTACCTGTCAGTGGCTGACCCAGTTACCGCACTCCGGAAACACTTGAAGTCTATGAGTACTCTACTCTAGTCACAGTCCCCCCTAATCGGATATCATATCTGCTTCATAGAGTGGTGGAGGGAGTGTAAATCACAGGTACGCCCATCGGAGAGGTCTCAATATCTCTAGAAATTTCGATAATACCTATACCCAAATTACAAATGGTAATGGAATTTTAGACTTACATCTTTTCTTCCTGAATTGACTCGGAATTAGGTATACATACCTCTGATTTCCTTATAGCCCCATGCCACGGAGTACATATGTACTCATGCTGTGCTACAAGTATTTCATTGTATATATCTTGGACTTCCCCCACAAAAGAGTTGTTTTTTAGCTCATTGGTTTAAAAATCCTACAAAACTCCCACCAGTGTGATGTGGATTCTGTAATATTTGGTATTTTATGCAAGATTTCTAGTACCTAAGAGCAGGTCCACAAAACTGGTAAGACGACTCTTCCCGAGCTCATTCCTGGGTGTGCGGGGTCTCCAGATCTGAGAAACAAAGTCAAGCTCATTCTCCCAATAGCCGATAGCCGTCCTAGCTCACCTTCTCTACCAACCTTACCCTACTTTAGCCACAATTAAATAAGATTGTCAGTTCAACGCACAGCAGCCCATTCCAATGCAAATGAGAACCACCTCGTTCTCACTCTCCGATAGCGTGCAGGAGATAAGTAGTGCCAAATATAGTGAAAGTATAATTTACACTTAGCTGAATAGGTGTAAATGAGGCTCCTGGAACTGCAGTGGTTCTCGTTGAGCAGCGGTGGAGCGATGATTTGGGGATATTCCTGCCTGGTAGCATACGCGGCGGTGTGGTACGGCTTTACCCCCCGCCCGCGACCGACAACCGAACTGAATTAAAGTCTATCCCCCTTCGCAAGATAAAGGGATCTACTGCCTAGTGTAATTCATGTTGCTATTTCATATTGTTTAAGTGTTCCCAGAGTACCGTTATAAGTCAACAAAAAGGCTCGTCCGCGTGGGGTATGTACTAGTAAAGAATAGTGGCTGAGGGTGGTCAAGTACTTAGGGTAGTAAAACAGATTGAGGTGAAGGAGTAGCGAGTAGTACCTTTAGGATTATAAGGCAAAGAAACCATATATATAGCGCTTTTGGATTAACTAGCAGCACATACTGCTTAAACGTCTCCTAATATAATTTGAAACTACAAAGGAAACCTATCTACAAACAGCACAATAAACCCAAACCTAAGTACCATTACCTAACCAACTCTATGGTTTTCTATGTTGGTTACGTTTGTCATTGTTGGTACACTTCCGGTGCATTAGAGGTGGTTGCATGCTGACGATATATTGAGTAGTCTTGGCACCCCGTGTCATACTGCTGGGTCGGGAGTATAGGGATTTGATAGTTAACAGGAGTCACCCCTGGCTCTGCTATAGCGACCCTCCTCTTCCATAGATATACCACCAGAGCTAGGATAAACGCTATCCCGAAAAATGCGCCAAGACTAATCCCAACAACGGTACCAGTTGGGGGCCTCGGCGGTGTGCTAGATGTGCTTGGGGGGGACGTTGCTGTTGTTGGTGTTGTTCCAGTAGATATAATTGGGCTTGATGTAGTCGTTATAGTGTCTATATGGGGGGTTGGGCTAGACGATATAATGGTTGTAGTAATCGATGTAGGAGAGGTAGTCGTTGTGGTAGCAGAGGTAGTCGTTGTGGCAGGAGTGGTAGTCGTTGTGGTAGGAGAGGTAATAGTCGGTATAGATATGTCGGCAGTCAAGGTTACTGTAATAGAATAACTAAAAGAGTCACAGATGAGTCTTGTAAGGGCCATATCTCCTCTTGCATAGACCACTGTCGCACAAGAAGGTTTTGCTGTTGATGCACTACACACATAGTGAATAATAGCTCTCATTAATGATACTTGGGCAAAGCATTATAGAATAAGCTGAAAGGAGCCTACATACCAGTATCTACACATACTACCCGTGCACCGGCCTTGTGCATAATCAGCGCACCTTGTAATTGGTGCAATGCCGTTCGTTGTACTATTTACATCTGTCAATAATTTGTCATTTATTCTCAAGGCAGCGGTGTATTTACAAATAACATCCCATATAAGCCTGAAACCTGAAACATGCCGCTCCTGCCGCACACGCATCTGTTATATTGGGGCATATAAATTAGTACTGGTGATCAGAGTATTGTACGTCAGGGTTAGGCGGTGTGTAAGGGCTTACATGGAATCTGTGGGATACAACACTTCTCTGGTTCAATGCAGCCAGCATCTCCGCACGGAATAAGTCTGGTATTGGTACATTGAGTGCTCGATGTGGTGGTTGCTGGTAGGAGGCTTGATGCCGAGGTAGTAGACATTGCCGTATTTTAATTTGAGGAGTATATCGGGAGCTAGTTGAGATGAGTAAAATCTAAATGACAATAGGGGGTTTTATAACTTTCAGTAAGCTACCTTAGATACATGGCTGATCAAAGCTGAAAGTAATACACACAGGTACGATACACATGACGTGCAATAGCTGTCGATTGAGCAATAATTAACCGACAGAGCCCGGTATGTACCGGGCTGAGAACGCCAATAGCTTATCAGTGATGAAAATGTCACTGGATATTGAACCTAAGGTGGTGGTATTTTTACGTAAAAGCCATGAGAAATGTTCCTACTGTAGGTAGATATCACATCATCGATTGTAGTATATGTGTTGACTACTTGATTTGTCCAGGTGTGTTGGCAAGAGAATTTGCTTTTCCATTATAGGCTGTGATAGAACCAATCCATCGGTATTACTATATGGTTCGTTAGAGGGGCTTGGGCAGGTTATGCGGGATATACCTTGTGCAAAACTAGATATATATGCAGCTCTACTAATTTACCAGCAAACTCTGTAGCTGGGAGAGCTTAGCGCTATTAAGGGCGGTATACTCTCTATTAATTTAGATCATTCTTCAGAAGCCAACAATGAGAAACCACCCACGGGTCTTCGAAGCCTACGAATCACACTACTATGGCTATGGGTAAAACTGGGTTAAGCAGTGTGCTTTGTAGAAGGATATGATTACTGGCATTATATCTGACCTCACAATTACTCCTTTGGTTTGACTGGTTTAATAGGAATGTCGCAGAATATGCCCCGCAAAAGCGCCACCAAGGAGACTCCCGCACCAGCCTTACGCCACCTGCAAGCCCTAGCGCACTAACGCCGGCAAAGGCCGTGCTGGTTTAGTACTTGACTCGTATTAGGTAAATTCGGCGATCATTATCGGTGACACTTTCCATGTAGAAAAGCCTTGCAGTTATAGCATCTACATATATTAGGATTGGTGGTAAGTCTGGTAACAGAAACTAGCCCTATTGTGACTACCCCAGCGGCTATGACGTGGCATATGAGATTGGCCTACATCATGAAAGGAATCCTTCCAATACTTACACTTTTCCTAAAGTACCTCCAAATACCCTAATTGGTAGGGGTTTGGGTATATAATAACTATAAACAGAAAACTATGATAGAGAGACAAAGTAACCGCAGATTCACATAGCAACAAATACCTAGAGGAGAGCTCAAATGAGTACTACTACCCCACAATGACTATAGATAAAGATGTAAAAATCAAAAGAGACGCTATAAAAATGGGTTATATACCCTCTATGTATCTCAAATATTAGGTACGTTTAAACCAGAGTTCGGCTGGGCCATGACGAGGCTCAACTAGGTTTCTATGCAGATCCGCGGTTACCTTTGCCCCCCCTACTGTCAGATCACGCTCCTCTCTTGGCACGGGGGGCACTTCTTCTTTTAAAGAGGAGAGAATTGGATGTAATGTATGATGATCATCTCGTCACCAAGAGAGAAGATATATCTAGCTACTAGCGTGCCAAGTCTTCGTAAACAAGCCACCTACGCCTCAGCGCCACATCATAGCATGACACCTATAGTGACGTTATCTTGGTATTTAGTACTTGAGCGTATAATCGATATAGAGAATTTTAGATTAGTCAGGTAACAGCACCAGAACAGATATTATCACAGTTATAATAGTGACTGGGTTGAGTCCCATTGGATACAATAACCTGTTTCTAACTAATTCATCCCGCACCACCCAGAGTCTTTTGTAGTTACTAGTAATGTTTGTAGTGAGATAGTCTGTTCGTCCTGCACCCAATAACCGGACACACTATAGCTGTAGCCTGTCCTAGTAAATAGTTTTAGACAGACTAGGGCTCTATTGAGGACAACTGACAATAGTTATACCCATGGGCCTCGGTATAATCTGTCAATGATCTACAGTTCATCTTTATCTTGCCCTAGACGGACAGTCCTTCTGGTCTGCAAATTTCTCGGGGGCCCCGGACGATTACAAACATTGGTTAATAGTTTTGTCGGTCGGCTTTTGTCAACCACTACATGCAGTTATAGCCAAATAAAATTAAATAGACCATCCTTGAGTGCCAAAGAATTTGGGGCAGACATAAAGGGAAATAGAAGGACTACGGGAGGTTTCCTTATTGAGCATAGTTGTATACTGCTAGGTGGCCTGCGGTCAGGGTTAGGGGTTTAGGTTGAGCGTAGCAGGAACCCGGAAGAGCGACTAGTGCTGTATATAACGCCACCTTAGAGCTTAATGAAAAAAACCATCGGTTCACCACATAATAATATACGCGAAACAGATGTTTCATATTATAAACTATTTTTGGAGATTATACAAGACCCTAATTCATGTTCCCACTGTAAAAGAAATACTAAACTATGCCTAAAAATGCTAATTCTGCCGCCCAGACTAATTTCCATATACATCACCTAGAGGGGGCCAAAGAAATATACAATAAGCTTTAAAAATTATCGAAAAATGAACACATGAACAGTTTCAAATAAAATATATAGATACCTCAAGTAGTGGAGATTTACTATTAATTTAGAGAAGACTTTTATCTTTCTATGTTGGTTTACAATACACCTTTAAACAGATGGAGGGTGCCGCTGAGGAAAATTTCGTCATCTGAAACCATATCACGAACATACCTACCTAGTGACTGTGAGTACTTAGCAGAGATATCATAAGAGTAACATATCATAATTGATTGATCTTAATGGCGTTTCCTGAGATACTTGTATCGACTTATAGAGGCTATTGTAGGCTTCCACTCAGACACCTACTAGCTGCGGACCACGGACTACTAAGAAATGGAATATATTTACCCAAGAAACATAATTTTTATAATCAATAGCTCTTACCAGATGAGGTATACAGGTTCTCGACGGGAAAGATCACTAGTAATATCTCATCACATAAATGAAGGTACATAATTGTTGTATCGTGTTAGCCTAATAAGATCTAAAAGGTAAAGTAACATCTATCCCGTCGCGTAGATTAAAAGAATCAGATTATCGGTAGGTTAATAAAATATTACATAAATGTCCCCTCATACATGTCTTGAAAAGATAGAGCTGTCCCTGGTATTGTAGTCTACCTTGCTAGGAGTCTCCCAACCGAGCGTATTTGCTAATACATACATCATATCGAGGCTTAGGACGACCTATCAATCAACACGTTTATCCATCTGCCCTGTCTGCCCTATTATACCCTTCTCCTTAAGAGTATCTAGTAGATCCATTAGCTCTACCCTTCATAGCACAGTTTTAACAAGGGTGGATGACATACCAGCTAAAGTTTCAAGGAAAGCCAGTGGGGTAAGTACGAGTAAAAGCATCGGAAGGGCCTGTCCAAAAGAGTTCCACTCATACTCAGACATATCTTCCGGCCACTCCGAGCCCTTCATCCAGGACCGCAAATCAAGTACTTTACGGAGCGAGAGGGATGCGATAACAATAGCAGCAATAAGAGCAACAATACGGAAAACAAAAGTCCACTGACGATGCGTCAGGTGCGCATCGTTTCTATGAGGTGCAGTAAAGACCGCATGGACTGGTGCCAACACAAACGCGCAAACGCTGAAAAAGAACACAATGATGTACCTTGCAAAACCAGAGAAGGAGTATGTTCCGCCCTGGTCTGTACCAATGAGACTTGCAAGGTCGGTACCGTTCTCTGAAATGAAGCAAGGTATTGGTAAAAGTATACTGGGCGCCAGCATTGTATCATTGCCTGGGACCTGAGTGGGGAAGCTCGCATTTCTCCGGTTCAAGAACATCCTGAAGCCGAGGCCGAGGGTTATGATGACGAGCAAGAATCTGGCTGGACCGAGTAATATGTTACGGAAGTAACCCCCAATAACCAGTAAAGAGGCCATATGCGTGATGGTAGACATGATAACTAGTTCACATATAATGTCATAGTGGTAGGCTGAAACACTACACCCCATCTGGAACAGTGTGATGATCATTAATGATATACCGGTAATGAACTGTTGGTCACTGAGACTGAGAACGACAGCCTCAAGGACCTGTCGAAAGCTTTCTTGCGGCGCGCGTCTAAGTGCTATTAGATTCAAATAGTCACATGAATATACAACGTGGTAAGGTTACCTCCGCCTTTCAAGCCTCTCGTAGTTCCCACCGAATGTGGCGGCGAATAGGTCGTAGCCTTCGTTCAAGAGAATTAAAGCGGCTACAATTAAAGTTGCAAAGACTGAGGCGATAAATGAGTAAACAACCTGTTTAGAGTCAGTAAAACTCACACCGTACCACAGCAATGTACTGCATGTCTAATCGAGACAAGATATCTTACCCCAATACCCGCAACATCTCCATTTGGTCCGAATTCCCCAGGCCCAGGGAGGTCACATGATACCGGTTGGTCCTGGGTTGCACAATAGTTGACACTAAGAGAGTTCCCCATACTTTCCAATAGAGACAGATGTAGTAGTCGTGGTGACCAGTGTTGAAAGAAGAGAAATTTGAAAAAAAAGAGTGTTGAAAAAATGAGTGGCTAGATCAAGTAAAATCTGAGGGTTGGCTCAGTGAGATACAAGGTGGTGGGAAAAGTACTGGTTATTAGGGCATCAGGTATTTAAGCCTCTTCATTGACCCCTAAATCGATTAAGCTGTTTTATCTCGCTTCCCCTTGCTTCGGCAACTAGGCAGTGCTCGATCAGTTGGGATATCCCTAGAAGTCTGACTCGCGGTAACGGCGCGAGTTTGGGGGCCATATTGAACAATGTAACTGTACTATCCAGGGGATATACAGTCCTGTATACTGATAACTTCACGAAAGCCGTCAACTATGTAGACTTCATATTCTACACATCCTTACTTGAACAAATTAGTTACCTAATTCTAGCACTGATATCATGAAAAAAACCTTAGTAAATATACTTAATGACAAAATTAAAGGTCATCCACCCAAACCGACGACTTCCCAGTGGATAGCTATGATTGGCTGGACAACTTGGCGTAAATTTATGGACAAGGTTATAGTACCGATCGGAAACGCAAGATCTAGAGACAGAACACGCGGGAGTAGCAGTTATTTTCATCATGCTATGGCCAGTACGTAATGCTGAGCAACCCCCGGGGGTACAGGTAGCACAGGTACAAAGGTTGATAGCGTACGTATAACCCCGCGCTGGTTAGAACTACAAGTCGTACACACTCCAGACTGCACTAGCTTGATCTGTTACAGAACAGTATTGGGGGCTACCCAATACAGGCTGTCTTGCAGCATTGTGCTTCTCTTGATCCGGGTTCTACCCCGTAAAAGCACTTGTAGACACCCCCTCCCAGCAGCACTATTACACCTCCCCAATGAAGTAGTGGCTCTAATGGAGACACTTCCGATTTCAAAATCCTATCCTAGTCTGATAGGTTTCTGTAACACTAACAAGAAAATAAGCTCGTCGGTCTGGTACCGGGTGGTAGTGTTCCGGTGCCCTACCTCACAACTGAACCCCCGACCCTATAATCAAGTGTACTAATAACATGTGAACAAAGTAGCTACTTCGAGCATGCATCTAAACCTTCTGTTACACGATATAAAATGTAACGGAAAATGTAACGGGCGCTTGTGCCGCCGTTGAGCAGAATCCAAATAGGTGTAACCCCAAGTCCAGTATATGGATAATATCAATAATTGAAAGGTTTACAATCCAAATACGCAAAAGACCGCTGCACAGCCCCATTAGATTTTTAAAAAGTTTGATTATCATGCCGACTATGCAATGATAATTTTTCTAAAACCCTCACTCTATGTACGCATTTTGTGAGTTATTTCTCCCCTTAGAAGATCCTAAGCATATCAATCGTTAAAGCAATCGGACACAGCACCGGTATTACCAAGTCCTACAAGAATAGGATATGTGAGCCGTGTGTGGTGGGGGTTATATACTAAGCGAGGGTCATGGCAGAGATTGACATCTGGATCAAGGGGGCACATTACTGTCTAGCCACATGGCAGCAGCATAACAGCACCCCAACAGGCCTTTCGCTGCTGATCTACTCGCGCCAGATATTCTAGCAGCAGTCAAGAAATCCAACTGTCAGGGATTTACCAAGGTAACTGTGCCCCTGGGCTTGGCGGCGCGCGTCCCGTAGTGCCGGTTAGCCGGGGCAGCAGAGCCTCAGGGTGCAATAACAAGTTTCACTACAGAGATACCGCAATTACGTAGAATCGTCTTTTTGTGTTTATGATTTTACTTATTGTATGATGGAAGTGTTGGAGCTACTGGCGAATTGAATTAACGCTTGTCCCCACAACTAAAGATAGCTGTTTGGTGATAGTTACTTCAGTCAACAGAATTAAAAAAAAACCCTGTATGTAATTATTGGTAAATTATATGAATTAAATATCATTAGGAAAATTCAGTATTCTCAATAGTTACTCATTGAAGTATGCACAAGCCTTTCCGACCCTACCGGCCTGATATTGTGTTTATATGTGTGTGTTCATCCTGCGATAGTAACAGCAGTACCTGATATATCGCCAAAGGGCGAACATGTATTTACAGAATAGAGTGTTCAAACTAGTACTATTGAGTTCTATTGGTGGAGCATTGACTCACCAGATTAACATCGGCTCACTTTAAGGCAAATGGCTAAATGCCGACCGGTAACGAATTTCCTACCCCTAACGGCTTTGTACTACCTAGAATACTGTGTACCACAGGCTGTACCAGCTTGTACCACTAACCCGTTTCACCACCGTCAACACTAATCAGAATTATATGGGGAATGGCAAGGTAGATCCACGGACCAGGATAGGAGTATTTTCCATTTATCTTGCACCTAGACCCCTTAGATTACCACTCGTATGCGCTGTTTTGTAGGAGAATTTTATTGTCCGGGGTGCTAGCGCTTTCATTCAAAGGCAGGGGTAACCAATTATACGTATACTCCTGAGTTGTAGATCAATAACCCTCGCTAACTTTAGGGGGAGTAGGCAAAGGCCTGGTAGTATTGTAACCGAGGGGGGGGGGCAAAAGAGGCGAAGCAGATATCGGATATATTTTAGGCCTGAAGCGCATTGTTGAGGAAATAGGAGGTATAGTCCCATGTACTTATTCATTCATTTTAGGGGCATAGTAGGACTGAAGATTGTAGATTGAGTGATAACCTATGATCGAGTGCTAACTGATGAATGAATTCTTGAGACTAGGGATACCTAATCTATTGTAAGGCTGCTTAAGTGAATAGACTCCCACGAGCTGAATATTAGGAGTAAGTGCCTCTACCATCACCAAATAACTCCCCTCCATCACTGTTTATAGCTCGAATCAATACCACCCGAAATGGTGCCTTGTACCTCACTTGGTCGCTCCGATAAGAAATAGCTACTATTGCTCATTTCTAGAAATTTCTCTACCTTTCCCTCACGACTGTCTCGATAAATTGAATTTTCAGCGCCATTAACCTCGCTTTTCCTGCCGGCAAATGATTCATAAGCAAAGGACATTGCCCCGGTTATTCGCTACCAACTCGCTCTTATTCAACGCCTGTTATTATGGGTGATATTACTTGTTCATAGTATTCTAGAAGTTTAGAAAGTCAATTTACAACAAGTGATAAGTATTGTGGGTGAAATAATTACCAAGGCATATCCAGAGAGTGAGGCAAGCGACCAGATAGTTAGAACTAGGACTAGTCTAGGCTAGTTTGGTACCACTATCTGATGGATTTACCGTGGCATTTATATGAGAATACTTATTCCACTTCTTAGTCATACAAGAATGATATGACCCCCATGATTGTGATTTCGTCGGCATATTCAAGGATCCTGTTTGGGTCTGTGTGAGGTGTGGCCAACTCCTCATAAACACAAACACATGGGTCCTCCGAGGTACTAGCGGCCGCGGTCGGCGGATAAGATCCCTTGAAGGTTAGGAGAGACATGTTGGGCTGACTACGTGTAATAGAAGAAATTCATGCCCCAATGTTGCTGCAGGATAGCAAACGCTTCCAACACATACACCGGGTAATATTCTCCATTAGGAACCAACCGAGGCATGTTCTAGAAGCACACAAACCGCCTCATTAATATATACTACATCCATAAAACTGTACCTTTCCCTTAACACAGGCCTCATAAAGCTTGGTCCTAATTCAACCGTATAGGCTCTAGGGAGTTGAACTATTTTTAGGAGTCTAAATGATCCTACGTTTTAACCAGACATACTAATATCTGGCCGGTTGGGATACTGTTGGGTGGAGCTGGTATATTGACATACCAGTGCCAGCCTTGGGTGGCCCCTCACTGTCAAGAGCGTTTACATGGAAATCATAGGGCGCCTGTCACTGGTGGTATAATAACTACCTGTTTTTATTGAGCATAAATCTACTAACTCACAAAGTTTACCAAGTCAAACTACACCCTCTATTTGTTACCATCTTTCTTTTTACCGGCTTTTATCGCTAAACGAACGTACGATGGGGATACTACGATAAAGGACCCTACCGGCATTAAACTGTTCATAACATATATTATCACGATACTATTAGCCCTAGGTACTCCGATTGAGAGTAATTATTGGTTAAATAGCTCGGGGGAAACGAGACTTACTCTATTTTGAGTGCAGTATTGAAACTTCGTTAGTAGTGGGGTCCACGAGGCGGCCTCTAGCCACCAAAACTTATGCTGCTTCATGTGGCTCGGGGCCGCTCGTGCAGCCTCGTCGACCACACTATTCGTCAGCGTAGGAAAACATGGGGTAGTATGTATGTTATATGTTTGTTTATGATAGGGTATAATATTAATGGGCGGAACCCATGATCACGATAAGTAAAACAAGTAGCAAAGTCCGCAACTTGTTGAGGCAATTTATATTCCCGAGGGGCAGAGGAAAGACAAGAAGGTCTTTGCGTGGTATGTTGGGTTGCGAAAACACTATAGTCGGACTGTTTTCGGTAAGGTCTCATAGCTATATTTGCTTGGACAGGCTCTTATAATTATGGGTCCTATTAGCTAATGCGGTAGATAGAGAAGTGGAAAGAAAAGGAGAAAGGATACCCTAACCCTGTTCTAATCTACCGTACTTTGATAAATTAACCGTACATGGATAGCAACCACCAATTGCAACAACTCGATATAAAGACACTTAAATAATAATAGAAAATCAAATAGATACCTCTTTGTAAACCCTAGCTTTATATACAAAAAGAATAGGGAAGGGAGTATGGGAGTTCGGAAAACCACTGACCGGAGAAAGTAATAACTATAGCTGAGATCTCAACCGTATACTCGCAATTACTCTCAAAGTCGCTACTGGCAATAAGTTCTTGAACTCCCATATACGATAAACTGCTCTACCATGGCTCTAATTATCTGGCGAGGGAATATATTTGTGGCCTGTGTTATCTGCATTTCAAGACTGAAGTCATTATAGTGCCCAGGTTTGGTGGGACGGAGTTACCCGAACCTTTTTCCTTACTCACCGCTCCGTAGGAGTGTTGTAGCTTAGTTAGCCAAACCGGTAACAGTGGTGGGATTCAGCCCTTTTAAACGTATTTAAGAACAATGCGATGGCGAATGGCTTCCCGGTGGAGTAGTCCTAGTGGGAAAAGTATCATGGGTGGTTTGACAGATTACCGATTTATGAGTATGTGCACTTGGTAACGGAGGAAAGCTTTGATGAACAAGGTAAGCTTACTGTATATCTTGTAATACCTTCATAACCATGAATGAGCCTAGACGTAAATGTTCCTGAAACGGAGGTCTCTAGGCCGACACACATAGCTAACATATTACACCACTAGTTAAATAATTTGATGTCTGTCATGAAAGCAGTATCTACCCTACTATCACGTACTTGATATTTTTTAAAGTGATAGCGAGTATAGTTTGTTCTATCTATGATACAGGATATGGAAGAAAGACAGGAAAGGAAAGGAAAGCTCAGCCGTGGGTTAGGGTTGTATATATGAGCGAAGTGGATCTAATCTAAGATACTCTAGAGCACGTGGTATGTGTATCTAGCATGAAGCCTCCCACCACCGGCGAAGGCGGCGGCAATAAATGTACATCACTATAACACTCCCGCTATAGCCTATGTTTACTTATAGAATCCGTTGAGGTCTATATGAAGGCATTTTCGAGATTACCATTCTCCAGAGGAATACTAGAAATAGGGATGGAGGTATTGAAATATTCTAGGGGAGCAAGAGCATTTGACTAAAGCTTAGTAACACGCAGTGCTTTCTTAAGTAAAATAGGTTCCTCTAGTCAGATCAGATCTTTTACTGGTACTACAAGTATGAAACCAATATCTGTACTGAAACATATATCTGTTATAAGTATCGGCTAACTAGCATCACCGCCCCGAATAGAAAAGATCGCAAGATATATAATATTGAGTCTGCGATAAATCTGTTCCTGTTCTCTCAATCTGTAATAACTAGATCCACTGCCACCACCGATGGTTTGATCATATTAGAAATGTCTTGTGTTTAACTATCATAAACAATCAACGAAAAATTCAGTTTACCTCCCCCTCTACGCACAAACAGATCATACGATCAAACCAATACAACTAGCACATCACAAACCCAATAACTTAGAAGAAAATAATAACGTAGCCTGATCTTTAAAGCGCACCTTAGACAAAGTGAAAAATGAAAAATATACATCTTGAGACGAATTAGAGGCAGCAGGGTTTGTCTATAATCAACAGAAAAAAGCATTCTAATTGTTATAAAAATAGAAAGGGGATATATAGAACAAATCAGTCTTTTTCAGAGGCCTGTAAGGTTTGGGAGAGAGTATATCTATTCCAATGAAGATAATGGGATTAGAGTCACGGGAAGGAATGAACTCCGAGAAACAAAGAATAATAACATATCCAACTGGACCAACTTAGGCAGCCACTCTAGTACTAGGACCTCTTATAGGTGTGGCCAATAGTCATTCCACCGTGAAGTTGTGAATACATCCGCTGGTGGACCCCGCATACTGATATATGACTCAACAACAATATAGATAGTACAGAGGTCGTACATAACTACTAAAAGTGCACCTATGTATTGTACGTTAACAAATTAAACCGTACATGGCAACCAGCCTGAGATGTATAGGATATAACAATCACCAACAACTCAACACAAAGTCACTTATAATCATGGTAGAAAAGCAAATAGGTAGTTCTTTTGAGATATTTGCTTCATATAAAAAAAGAATAGGGAAGGAAGTGTGGGGGGAGTGGCTCAAATTGGCTAGGCAACTGTAAAGATACTTGTGGAGTTATGTACTTTAGCATGTAGACAAAAATTATTTTATTGCATGATTGTAATCTTTATGGTCCTAAGTTTAGATACTTAACTAAGAATCATTAAATTTTTCATTTGTTGATCTGTTGTTGAGAAGTGTTAAGTTTTCGCATTTTTAGCCCTCTGACAATATTAATAATTCAGAGAAACTGAATGATCACTTGACCCCATATACTATATAGAGTGCATCACTGAATACTGATTTCTTATTCTTTACTTTATTCCAGGTTTTTATCTTTTTTTGTGGTTGTTACAGGCTTAGCTATACCCAGTAGTGTGTTGTTGCAGCCAATGTACGGTTTAATTTGTTAACATACAATAGATAAGGGCATAGTTGGTATATAATATCCACGAGTATTGAAGATATCCCTCCTTCGCTGATTCCGATGCACGGCTGTCGCAGGCATGGTGGTTCCGTAGTAGCGTATGAGAAAAGCTGTCGGTATGTATAACGTTCATAGTAGGCTATTCATAGCGCCTTACCAACGTTCCTCTCGTATCTATTGATTGAGGCAATTATTACTACGATAGGCGGGATTAATACAATTCCGATGAAGCATATTCTCCAAAGAAGGCGTTCCTCGGGTGTGGGGGAATGAACGTTCCATCCGAGGAGGTGAAGCCCTCCCACCACTATAAGAATCGTTCCTTCAATAACCATAACGATGATACTATCTTGCGAACTAGACTCCCTTGCGCTCATATCTGTAACTACTGTTGGAATTTTCACTCGCCAAGTGGCTGTTACTATAATACCGGCCGCAATCGTGGACGTTTCTTGTGATTCCGATCATTTCACTTCCCGCGATTCGATGAATGAGATCCCTGCGCTGCAACACTACCCCACCTGCCTGCCTGCGCGCCGGAACAAGCCCCCCCACATAGGCCTCCCCTGCCTATGTCCCTGGATCGCGTCTAAGCATTTCTTCCACCTAAAGATATAAGACTACCGCTGGATAGAGCTTGCTTAGGCGAGTATTTCCCTGTTAGGGTTAATGATTAAGAATTTGCTTCTGTTCAAGCTAGTAAAATAGTATACAGCAGAACCATATACCATACTCGCTTAGCTACTAAAACTCACAGTGCACTACATGTTAATGGGACCAGCATACGAGTTAACATTATCATATCTGACAATGGGCTCTAAATGAAGAGAAGGGTTCTGGAGGGGGATAGCGGGTTATCACTATCTGCGGCTCTGCTCGCTTATGCAGGTACCGAACCTTGGCTGACGTATGGAGATGATCTACGGGTACCTGACTTTAGCCCCGAAATGTTCTAGATAGGCTATTTAGGTGTCCAAATGGTTGGGTAACTAGAACCAACTACCCCTCTGAGGATAGATAAATGTGTGCCCAGGAACACATAGGTGGTTCAGTCAAGGTTACTCAGCCTTGGCACATATCACGTGCTGTAATGTGTATTCCCTTTCTCTTACCGAGATGATCCCCCGCACTTTCTTTATCAATGCACATCGCCCTTACTACTGCGGAGTCAGGAATTAGCTGCTGGATTGTGGGGGGCCTTAATTAGAATGAAGTCATAGGTCCCAGAACAAAACCTGTTTCCATAATGAAACAGAACATACAAATGAAACAAAAATACCGAAAAAACCAATGAAATCACTTTAAGTGTACAGTGCATATGTAGGTTATGTATATATACTTATTAGAGAATACTTATTAGAATACATGATGTCACAATCTATACCGCCCCCCTCTTATTTTCCGGTATGGGCGGCCGGGGTGCATACCTTCGGCATGCCAAGACACGACATACCCCTCAGTATATATATAGTGAAATTGTCTAGTCTTTGGTATACTTATGCAGGATGCAAGACTCGCATGCTCAGATAACATAGTCTGCGGCATACAATAACACGGCTATCCCCTAACTAGTCCGATTGCTTTCCCCCTTGCCTGAAAAAACACCCGGTAGTATACAAGTCCAAGACATATTCGCTGCAAAGTTGTCCTATTGCAAGCACCAAAGGGCCTAATTGGAATGTTGATAAATCATGTTGTGTCTTGGGCAAAGACTTCACATCTTGGCGGGCATCCGGGAGGTATGCACCTCGGCTGCTGGCATAGGAGAGGTTCCCCTCCATCGCGGGGCTGCTGGTTGTTGCACCACAGTTCTTGCCAGTTTCCACACTACTATAATTACCAACGCTGATCTAACTAAGGCTATTGTACTAATCATGTAGGCTAGGTCCTCCGGGTAGTAAAAGCTCTATGGGGCGACTAGCTATCATGTGGACAAGAAATCTTATTATGCTAAGAGGTCGCACGTTACATCTACGGAAGACCGCATTTGTCCCGTGATCTTCGCTGGGCCCGGCTTGGTAGGCGTAGATCAGTCCTAGTAGATTAAAAAGCGAGCTTGAGCCCAGGAAACCAACGCATCTCGATTGACCGTAAACTCCGAAGAGTAATTTTACATAACAAACCTCCTTCAAGCATTCATCATGACCACTACCGTACCCTCTGGCCGTCAGCCTGATCAGGAGTCTCCAGAAAACCGTAAAGAGCTGGTTCGCAAAGGTTACGATATCCTCACCTATGTCTTCCGCGAAGACGACGAGGAGGCCGAAATCTATGATCAGTGGCACGAAAAATTAATCTCCATGATCCCAACTGCCGGTAGTGTGGTTGATGTTGGATGTGGATGCGGGGTTCCTGCTTCAAAGAAACTTGTCGACGCCGGGTATAGTGTGACCGGGCTCGACATCAGCGAAGTTCAGATTAGGCGAGCACGGGAACTCGTTCCTGGCGGAACCTTTCACCAAGTCGATATGACAGAATTCGATCCCGAGGGTTTCGGCCCCGTAGACGCAGTGCTTTGTTTATACGTTATCTTCCATGTCCCCGTCAACGAGCAAAAGCCCCTTATCGATAAATTCGCTCGCTGGCTGAAACCTGGAGGGATTTTGTTTATTATTGTTGGAGAGAGTGTGTTTGAGGGAACGTTCCAAAATTGGTTGGGTGGTAATGCACCTATGTGGTGGACTCATAGTGATAAGGGAACCTACGAGGGGTGGTTTAAAGAGGCAGGATTAGATGTATTGGAGAGGACGTGGCACCCTGATGAGGGGAAGTTCTTGTTGGGCGACGAAGGCAGTCCTGACCGTGGCTTTCCACTTTATATTTTGAAAAAGAAGGAATGATAGGAGCTATACCAAAGCTGGGCACTGTAGCTACATAATACATTACTATGAATAATCAATCAATTGGTCGATTTATGTAATTGGGGGTGCTTGGTCAGCTGTATACAAGAATTTTGTAGTGACCGTGTTGTACTCGTAAACTTCTGCAAAATCAGACGTACGGCAGCGCAAGTTACCGGTAGAACGAGCTCTAATATCTACGGTATGAGGCATATATACTATGCTATGGAGGCGAGGTTGGATTCTGTCGACGACCTGAGCTTCGGAGGTGCCGCTGTGACTAGCGTGAGATTTCCCATGGTTCTCCATCATAATTAGAATAGCTACCGGTACCATAGAGTCTGAAAAGGTTTTCAGAGGTGGTTGATGCCGTCATTATGGACTCTGTGATTATAGTAGGGGAGACTGGTTCACTGAGGGAGGAGGTGGCATTCGGGCTTACTGATGGGGCAGGCCGCAGCATCGAATCGGACCGAACCCGCGTATTCTCTCATGATGCTTTGGAGGGGTGCCGCTGGCCCTAAGATCCCCGGTCACATAGACTACTTCACCCGCTAAGTATAAGTAAACGGCGAAAGTATAAGTTAGAGATTTCCGCCGGTATTCCTATAGAAAACATACGCATGAGTTAAGATGCCCTCTCCATCGAAGAGGGTATGCGCGATACCAGTTAACATGCTGCCTACACTACGGCAGAGCCCGTCTCAGCTGTCATCTTCAAGTCTACTGGGGCAAGTGTCGGAGGAGACACAAAATCTACCATACCTCTTCCCTAAATCATTGGACATGGTATAGTTTGCATTATCATCTCTGTCTTCCACATCTATGGCGCCGTACCACCACTCGCTTAGCCACTAAAACTCACAGTACACTGAATATATTGATAGGGCTGGTATACGAATTTGTATTATGGTATTTGACGATGGACTCTAAATGAGGAGAGGGGTTCTGGTGAGGTGGGAAGTGGATGATAGGGTTATGACTATCTGCGGCTCTGCTCGCTTACGCAGACACCGAGATTCTTGTACTCATCATGCGAGTTATATTGCGCATATCCTCCCAGGTGATTGTTTTCGAGAAAGCAGTCTCCGTAGAACCCCACAGTAGGTTCTTTTAGTATTAGGTCAGACATCCCCGCAGTGGGAGCATAGTGGGATGCAGAGAATATTGATCTCTACAATATATCATAGCATGTCGGGGCGCGAATATGGTCTGGGAAGAGTAGGGGGAATGGAGCTTTTCTAAGAACCTGTGGATCAAATACAACACAAATTGCGTGAATTGTGGATGTGATAAACGTCTAAGTATTTTGTAGAAGACCTGTTTCAACTATGGCATCTATTTCCTGCTGCCTATGACTTCCTCTATAAACACCACTAAACTTTGCTTCACAGGGTTAATTAACCTTTAGATACTAGTAATCCTATCGCTGCATATAGCCCTTACTTTCTTGCTAATGGTGGGTGATTGTAGATATTACCATCCTCCTCCTCCTCACTCGGTAAGAACATTACGGCGTTCATAGCGGGAGGCGGATAGGCTCCGTATTAAATCTACCTACTCTGCTAGGTTCATTATAACGACTTGTACCAGACCTACTTGTTCGAAGTTCCGTATCGGTATCTAATTCGCCACGTGCTGCCTATATATATAAATTAGCAATACTCAGGGGAATGAAGGGTGGGGAATGGGGCAGTTCGGGGGAGTTTCTTGGCGCGGTTCCCCGGTTAGTTTGGGGGAACGACCCCCCATGACGAACACTAACTAGCACCCTCAACGGGATCAGATATGGAGAGGTTCTTGCCTTCGAATGAAAATCTGTCAATGAGCCAAAACACAAAGGAGGACACCACAGCCATAAGCGCAGGCAAATTGCTGTCGTCGGCAGAGAAAGGGAATAGGGTAGACATCATAGTATGGGTAGAGTTTTAACAATACTACTCGTTGTGTCTGGGAAAGGTCTTTAGTACCAAGGAGCGGGGTAGAGAAACTGTTTTAATATGAATATAATTTATAGCAGCCACTTGTGGAAATAATTTGTGGCGCATTGTCTGTTCGGTTTGGTACAAGGGAAATATCAACAACAATAAATTATCCATAGCTCTATTCATATACACCAATCCTAATATAGCCTTCTGAAGCTTTGCAGCTCTAATTTCACTTTAATATATATTTGTTGCCGTGAGGTCGGCTCGGCGGTTGCGTTGCCATGTACCGAACTGGACAAACTTTATCTTCTCACTAGTAGAAGGGAATAGTAGGCCCTGTTATGAGTTATGACTTCACCAGCGGCGATTTCTATTTGTCGATGGCTAACACGACCTAGCCACAAACACCCTACTTTACCAGGAATTCTCCCTAAATGTATCAACTAGTAATATGGAATTAAATAAAAGTCCTCTATAGGAAGTCAGCATGCGCGCATATTGAGCCAAGCCCATCTGTTAAATTAAACATAATATCGCATTCAAATAAAACTAACTACATGTAGTTTGAATTTAGAGAGAGGCTCGTGTACCGTAAGCTTGATTCCATGTTTCTGGATTTTTCTTCAAAACCGTGGGGACATCCGTATAAATAGATATAAACTGCTATAGTGTTATAATATTTTGAGCCACCGGAGGAGTATGTCTTTCTACGTAGTAGTATCTACGAAAACACGGAACCTATAGAAAACGGGGTATGCAAGCCCGATGTCAAGCGTAGATATCTTCACGGGTTTATTTTAGAATTATTATCGGAATTGGCATTTGCTCGTACAACTAGGTATGTCCAACCGCTACAATAAAATCACCCTAGAAATGTAGGAAGTTCAATCCATACAAGGTTGGTATTGTCTTCTAGATACCAGTGGAGCTATTACGCGTGTTCATACGGCGCTTGGCGAAGGACCTCAAATAGATTATAGTTACTTCTCTCTGTGGCTCTGCCCGCTTATGCAAGTACTGAAGAGATATGCGGCTGCTTCAAATACTAATCTAATCAATCTCCTCATGTGATACGATCCTCTCGGTTGTTGCACTCAGCCGCAGCGGGGATGCCGGGGATGTCGGGGATGCCCGCCAATGCTCGTTACCCCTCTTTTAGCGCGGCTCAGAGCCGCCCTGTTTATGTTTGCCTCTGGGTCTTATCTCCTTCGCAGGTTAGTCCACCCACGATCAAACATTAACCCAGCTTTTCTCAATGTCCGGAATGTCCGGTAATGCCCGGGCGTATTCATCTGTGCAGGGGACACTCAGCCTACGGATTTCGGATATTCCGTCAACTATTGACGTCCATGACCTGCGTAGGATCCTCGATGGTCTGTCCGTTAGTCGGAACAGAGACACCAGCCAAGACACCAGTCAAGACAGTCCGGCAGTACAAGAGGGGATTAACAGCTCAAAGCAAACAGGCATTCGTCTAAGCAACATCAGGAGAATTGTGCTGGCACCATCTCCTTCATCTTTGTTGTCTTCTCGCTATCAAGTCGCCGTTGTTAGTTTCCGTTTCATACCAGCGGAGCTCGAACCTCTCGCTACCGATTCTGAAACACACGATGTACATCTCACTGTTTACGACGGCAGTGACGAGTTTCAAATTACTTTCGATAAGCACTTTCATGGTTTAACACCACTCAACAATTCGCCCACTCCATCGATAGAGTAAGTCAAGCAACTCTGCACCAAATCTGTCTCCATGCCTAGAGCTGTTCTCACCTCCTGGTAGTATTGTTGCTGTTACTGGGCTAGCGGGACACGCGTTTGGCTCGTGGAAGGGCCGTCATACCTCAGATATGTGGTTGCAAGACTTTTTACCGGACGATTTACAGCACCAAGGGTACCATACGCGTGTTCTCACCTACGGCTATGACACCAAGCTTGTAGAATCTACATCTACTGCGACAATGCAGGATATTTCAAAACAATTTCTACATGCTCTTAGGTGTGCCCGGGGACAAGCGGTGGTACTAACAATGAATCTATTTATAAATGGAAATGCTGATTATGTCTTAGGAGTCACATCGGCCGTTGATATTTATCGGACATAGTCTTGGGGGATTAGTCATCAAACAAGTAATTAAGCCGTTGTCTAGGTTTAGCCGGGTTGCTAACTTGTACTGCAATAGGCACTAAGCCAGGCCGAATCCAATATTAGTGATACTAAAAACAGAGACTGTTTGAAATCATGCAATGCTATCATGTTTTTTGGGGTCCCGAATAAGGGTCTTCAAGCATCTCAATTGACATCAATGGTAAAAGGGCAGCCAAATGATCACCTAGTCAGAGACTTGGTTGGCGAGTCCCAGTACCTGCAGTTGCTTGATCAGGTATGTTCTAAGCTGTTCAAGGACGAGCAGACCAGGGTAATCTCTTTTTATGAGGAAAGGCAAACTCCCACAGTCATCGTAAGTCTTCTCTAAGATACTTTTCCAGATAATACTTATAAAACGTTGGCTAGAAAAACAATGTGACGGGAAAGTGGGAGAGAAAAGGCGATTCTATCCTGATGGTTACTCGGGAGTCTGCAGTTCACTCGGTGACCGATAAAACTAATGATTCTATCCCCCTGGATGCCGACCACTCAAACATAGTCAAATTTAGTAGCCGTTCAGACAAGAAGTACGAAGTGGTTCTAGAGAAAATCTCGGAGACTGTGAAAGCTGCGCAGAAGGTAGTGAAAGATCGCTCTGTCAAACGACGTAGTCAGAAGAAGTGTGAGTGTCTTCCTAGGTGTTTCTTTCTATTAAACGTCTATCCTATCAATTAAATGCTACATACTTAGCTCAAATCATCTACAATCATCACGCCTTTATAAGTATTCCCCACTAACCATGATAAACCAGCTGAGAAACGCATAATGCTAGAATGGCTCGCTGGGCTCTCGAAAGGTCTGGAATTTAGCGAAACCTATCGTGGGCACATATCGAAACGCTTTAAAGACACAGGCAGTTGGTTCCTTGCTGAAGACAGATTCCAGCACTGGAAGAGTTCAGCAGAGTCCAACCTCTTATGGTGTCATGGCATGCGTACGTTACTCTCACTCTTCTTGATAATTGTACGCTGATTCCTTCAAGCTGGGACAGGAAAGACTGTGCTCTTGTAAGATCGCAACTCTTAGATCATTCTTTACCTTATACTGGCAGCCTAATCGTCTGGGCAACAGGTCTCTAGTGCTACAGAAGATTGAGGAGGAATTTGGCCCAACAAGTAATACAGGGATACTGTTTGCATATTGCGATTATACCACGGATATTGACCCTTTAACCTATCTGGCTGTTTTTCTTAAGCAACTCTGCCGGCACTTGGATTATGCACCAAGTATGCTAAAAAAGCTTCACCAAAAGCACACATCTAATCTCACGAAACCAACGTTAAATGAGCTTCAGGAGGTGTTTATTGCTGTCTCAGGGCATTTTAGTAGGGTATTTCTGCTATTTGATGCTTTTGACGAATGCCCCGCCGACACGAGGAAGGATCTTATTCCATTCTTTAAAGGGATAGTTAGTAGCGATCATATTAAGCTATTCATCACCAGTCGGAAGAATCCAGATATAGAATTTGGATTTCAAGACTTTCCAAAAATTGAGGTTGAGGCAAGAAGAGTTGCGGCAGATATAAAGGCCTACGCCACTGCAGAGTTGGAAACCATCAATGTCAGAGATAGTTCTCTGAAAGAAAAGATACTCCAAACGATTTTAGACAAGTCTGGTGCAATGTATGCCATAACTTCCATCATCTAGGCTCACTAAATAGACGCTAACTCTAGAAGGTTTCTGTGGGTGTATTTCCAATTGAAGCATATCCGAGATCAGGTTTCAGATGACGGAATCGAAAGAGCTTTAAAGACCTTACCCGAGGATATGGATCAGACATATGAAAGAATTATTCGACTGATCAACAATAAACCAAAGGAACATCGCAAGCTCGCCAGAAGGGTCCTTATGTGGATAGCGTACGCAGAAAGGCCACTAGAACTGGAGGAACTTGTATGTGCTGTTGCGATGGAGAATGACACTAAGGATGACGCACAGCTTTGCAGGTCCATGGTGACTGAAAGAAAGACACTTGCTGATGTTTGCGCCAACTTGGTCGTGCTTGGTTCGCACCCGTACCGCCCTACTATAAGATTTGTGCACTTTTCGGTGCAGGAATACCTCCTCCAGAAATCCCTTAGCTCAGACAAGCTCTCACCGGTTGGTGCTCTTAACATTGACCGGGAGTCCTCACATACCGAAATGGCCCGGATATGCATAATCTTTATGTTATACTGCAATATCAGGGCTGAAGAATCGCTTTATCACTATTATAATTTTATTCACTATACCACATGGGCTTGGAGCAGGCACGTCCGCGCCATTACCAAAGTCAGCGAAGAATTGGTAGAAATTATTCTTAAGTTCTTGAAGTTCGGTGTATTCCTAGAGCCGACTGGGGTTATGTCCAGATTCGACCGTCATAATGTCTTCAGGCGTCAAGACAGGAACTTCTCTCCGTTGGTGGTCGCGCTAGTTTTTGAACTGCCTCTCGTTTACAAGCAACTCGAAACCCGCCAGAATGAGCTGCAGAGTTATCCTGAAGACGTATATGCGATGCACTACGCGGCCAGGGAGGGCTCTTGTAGTGCTATTGAGGGACTATGTGGTCAAAGGTTCTCCGTTGACCAGCCAGATGGGTCTGACTGCGCGCCGCTCTACTATGCTAGTAGTAAGGAGGTAGCCCAAATACTTCTGGATAATGGAGCAGATGTAAATAGACAGGGGGGGACCTACGGAAATGTGTTGCAGGCAGCTGTGTTCAACCGTAGATTTGATCTGGTTGAGCTGCTACTAAACCGAGGAGCAAATGTGAATGCACAAGGGGGACTCTATGGTAATGCGTTACAGGCGGCTGCGTTTAAAGGCACGGTAGAAATAGTACAGCTGTTGCTGGACAAGGGAGCAGATGTTGATGCGCAGGGAGGGTTCTACGGAAACGCGTTGCAGGCAGCTTTATACGCTAGCAGAACTAAACAAGTAGAGTTGCTACTAGAAAGGAAAGCAGATGTCAATGCGCAGGGAGGGTTCTGTGGAAATGCATTACAGACCGCTACGATGAACAACAACATTGATCTAGTGCAGTTATTGATAGACCGAAAAGCACATGTGAACGCGAAAGGGGGGTACTACGGAAATGCGTTACAAGCTGCTGTGTTCAAGGGTGGAATGGAGCTGGTTGTGTTGTTACTAGACCGAGGAGCAGATGTGAATGCACAGGGTGGGAAATACGGAAATCCGCTACAGACCGCTGCTTATACCGACAGAATTGGACTAGTACAGTTGTTCTTGGACAGGGGAGCAGATGTGAATGCGCAGGGTGGCGAATGGGGAAATGCGCTACAGGCAGCTGTAAGAACTACCAACATTGAAATAGTACAGTTATTGTTAGACAGGGGGGCAGATGTGAATTTGCAGGGAGGGCGCTACGGAAATGCGCTCCAGGCCGCTGTTTCCGGAGGAAATATTGCTGCGGTACCTTTATTGTTAAACCAAGGAGCAGATGTGAATAAGCAAGTGGGGGATGCCGGAAACGCACTGCAAGCTGCTGCGTCTGGGGGAAATACCGAACTAGCGCAGCTGCTTTTAGAGAGAGGAGCAGATGTGAATGTACAAGGAGGACGCTATGGAAGTGCCTTACAGGCCGCGGTATACTCAGGAAAAGTTGATTTAGTGCAATTATTGTTAGATGCGGGGGCAGATGTCGATGCAGGTGGGGGGGAGTTCGGTGGTGCCTTTTGCACAGCTGCAAGTAAGAGTGATATTGGAATGATAAGGCTGCTGGTAGATTGTGGTGCGGATGTTAACCAGGGGGGGCACCAAGGAACGCCTTTACAGCTCGCTGTATGTTCGAGTATTAGTTTCAGTGGCTCTTTTCGCCAAGCAGCACGTGAAAATTGGGATGCGGAGGTGCAGAAAAAAATTGAAGTATTGAGGTTTTTAGTGGAAAATGGTGCAGATGTGAATGCGAGGGGTGGAAAGTATGGAACCGCGTTGGAAGCCGCGGTAGAAGTATCTGTCGGTGGAGCGGTCGAAGTGGTAAAGTTCTTACTAGATAATGGAGCGGCCGCGAACGGAGATTTCGGAAACGCATTAAAGAGCGCTACTCGCCATTGCGATTCAGAAATGGTACAACTTTTGCAGGATAGGGGAGCACGCATGCCGGTGTAGAAATTTGGAGGTAAGTTCACTTGTCCGTTCCCCTGAATTTATACCTCTAGATATTTAAAGCACATTTACCTAGCCGGAGGAGTCGTCATACCATATTCACTAATAAGCCATGTGTAGACTGAACCTAATATTACTAGAGTCTACGTGGACCGTACACCTATAGTAATTACTAATACTTGGGTACTACCGGAGGAGTGACTGCTTGGTGCGGTGGGAATTTGTATGAACATATGTAATTATTAGATACGTTCCTAAGGGAGATGTCTAGGGATAGCAGTGTAGCTAAATTTACCAAGCAACCACACCCGGCGTAGTAGGAAATGTCACCGCATGGGTGGCTATTATCCATAGTGGTTCGTATCTTCACTAGAAGATGTGGCGCGTCGCCCTTTGAACGCCCCCACATCGTGGCTTGTACAGGATTCTTATGTGGCGCTTGTCGCTGCGGGGTAACGGGTACCCGTTCAGCCGCGCCCCAGCTGCACTACTCTAAGACTAAACTTCTAGAGAACTATCACTGAGCCTTTACTGGAAACACAATGCCCTTTTCTTGGCTAGGCGAGCTCCTCGGCTCCTTCAAGCGCTCCGACAGCCTAGCGCTCTCTCCCGAGCCCGAAGAACCCGCTCCCGTATCCCGTTCGCTCTCGGCCCCCCGCGTACCTGAAACCTCCCCCGGTACTACCCGTGCCGGCGCCCCAGATGTCTTCCGCGTGACTGGGATCCCCCTCGATACTACCCCCGCCGACCTCATCGCCGCATTGTCTTCAGCTTTCTCTGCCGAACAGATCACGATCGATGACACCCAGATGACATTATGTGTCTCCCCTGACCAACGTACACAGACCGCAGTTATTCAGTTCCAGCCTTGCACTCCGAAGGCATTGGAGACCATGGGCGAGGGGTATATGTATAGCATCTACCTGGGTGCCCAGAAGATCAGTATCGATAGAAATTTCTACGGGCTGACACAGCTATATGCGACAATTGGTAGCGACATTAAAGCTGAGTACGTAATCCCTCATTTACCTATCCTCAGGTCTCTGATCAGTTGTAGTATCGTTGCTGTCTGCGGTCTTGGTGGTCACGCATACGGCTCGTGGCTGGCGAAGGGAAATCATCTGGGGAAACAAAAGATGTGGTTACACCATTTCCTGGCGGATGATCTACCGGACTGTAGGACGATGATATATGGGTATGACTCTACGATAAATAGTCGGCCGATGCATAATTTTCCAGACTATTCAGATGGTTTGTTGGAGGAGCTAAAGAGGGCAAGGAGGTCGGATGATGTAAGCCTTTAATGGGTCAGCACAACACAACCCCTAGCCTAATTTGAAGTATAGGAGAAAGAAAGGCCATTAATATTCATCGGGCATAGTTATGGGGTTCTTACCATTGCGCAGGTATGTGTCGCGGGGGAGATGACATTTGGGGGCCTGCTAATCTTTCGTTCTTTCTCGTTTTCCTCATTAATTACAAAAGACCTACTAATATTTTTAGTCAATTATAAAAGCAAAAGAGGACGAGAACACGCACGGAACCCTGTTTTCTAGAACGCGAGCTATAATATTCTTCGGTAATCCTCGTCGGGACATGATTATTGAAGAGATTCTCGGAATGATCGGCGATCAATCTGACGGTGCAGTGTTGAGAAAGTTGCTGGAAACTGGATGTATGCAGCTGAGGCAAGAGCTACAGAAGTTTATTCAATACTCAACCCTTACTAGCGTCACAATTATCAACTTCATAGAAATTCATAGAGCGCGGACGCTGAAGCAGGAATGTTGGACGAACCTCGTATTATCAGAGCTATAGCTAATTGTCTACTAGGGGGAGGACGGAAGATGGTTTAAGAGTGAGGATGGAAGGTGGTTGATGGGTGAGGAATACAACGCGATCCTTGCAGCAGAGTCCCCTGTTCTTCACCTCCCTAAAAGAAGACAAACTTCCATGAACGTCGAAGGGAATCATTCAACTATGATCAAGTTTGATCACAGAAGAGATTGGACCTACCCAACTGTCTGCCGCTGTCTTGAGGACTTTGTAGCTACTGGTAGGAGCCACTACTCAGCACCCATCCCCCTTCTCTAGAGTATCAGTATATAACAAATCCCCGTCAATAGGAGACCGTGTTTCCGCCTATAAAGCTATCAAGAACCAAAATTCTGTAGACCTAAAGGAGGCAATCATCCAACACGGTGTCAACCTCAATACAATATATAATGGTCAAGGGACACTCCTCCACATGGCCATTACCAACAACGATGAAAAATCGATTATGATTCTCCTCAAACACGGCGCTAGAGTAGAATCCGTAGATGCGGGTGGGAATACACCACTTCACCTAGCTACTCGCACAGGCAATAAATCGGTGATCGATAAGTTGATCGAAAGCGGCGCCGACATAGAGGCAACTAGCCAGGGGATGACCGCACTCCATATTGCCGCCAAGACCGGTGACAGGAATATGGTGGAGTTTCTTCTCGATAAGAAGTCTAATATTGCAGCCATCTCAAAAGACAAACAAAACCCATTTACGCCTTTGCACTACGCGGCGCAGGCTGGGCATCTTCTGGTAATTGAAACGCTGCTAGATCGAGGAGCTAATGTCAACTGCACTGCCCGTGACGGTAGTACGCCACTACACTCTGCAGCCTGGCAAGGACAGGAGAATGTGGTTAGATTTCTTGTGACTAAAGGCTCAAATATAAATGCCACTCGGAGAGACCTTTCTACTCCACTTCACCTTGCAGCTTCCCAGGGTCACAAGATGATTGTAGAGGAGCTTCTGGGCCATGGCGCCAACAAAACAGCTAGGGATGCTTCAGGGCATACAGTACTACATGCTGCAGCTATGAACGGTTATACCGATGTTGTAGGTGTACTTTTGGCAGCAGGGATAGATCACAGCTGTGTATCTGTCAATCACCAAACAGCGCTACACCTAGCAGCAAAGAACGGAAAAGAGAGTGTTGTAGAATTACTTTTGGAGGGTGGAGCAGACAGAACATTATTTGATAAGACCGGGAGTACTGCACTAAATCTGGCCGAGCGTGGAGGGCATAAGAGGGTAGTTGAGCAATTGGGAACGCACTCTCAAGCCCTACCGATGCAGTCGCACGTGCCGAACTCTAAACTTTTAGTTGATAGTTCGGCGAATCTACGTATTGGAAATGCTGGGCGGGCGGCGCTTTCGAACTTTCTCCAATATAGGATGAAAACAGAAGTCCATAACGACCACATAGTGCATCAAGAGGAGGTCTCCGCCGGTGTATTTCAAGAGTCGGTATGGGATCAGGAGTGCGAGATTGGTCGTGGAGGAGCCGGGAGCGTTTGGCGTCAGAAGGAGCGGAAGAGGGGAGAATTAAGAGCTGTCAAGATGATACTAAAACCAAAGGAGGGTCTATCTCAAGAGCTGCTGGCATTGGTTGAATTAAAAGATGTAAGTTTGTAACCTTTTGCCTAATTGCGTATAACTCATTGTGAATCTGTAGTACCATCATTACTTTGTCAAATTCTTCGGCTGGTACATGGAAACAAACTCTATGGTTATGTTTCTCGCAATGGAGTATCTAAAAGATGGCGACTTGAGTGGATATATTCAGCAACATCTCACTGCAAAGTCAAACGCCAAAGATATTACTACTCAGATCTTACGAGGATTAGAGATCCTTCATAGCAAGAAGATATACCACCGTGATATTAAGCCGCAAGTTGTGCTCCTGTCTTTTACTTATTCCCATAATACAATTGACACCTGATGCTAATCAAAATAACCACTACAGAATATCCTTATAGCTCGTCTTAACCCCATTTGGGTCAAAATTGCCGACTTTGGTGTATCGAAACAAGCGATTGGCACGACCGTAAAAACCCAGTGGGGAACCGAATGCTACAGCCCCCCTGAGATAATGGGAGCAATCCCCCGAGGCCCTAGAGGCATAAAATTCCCTGCTTACGCGTTAGATATATGGCCATTAGGCTCTCTTGTACATGAGCTTTTGACTTCGCATACACCTTTTACTACCACTACTAGTGCTACAGAAGAATATGGCGCGGAATCAGGCGTTGTAGGGGGGTCACCATCGATCCGCAGGACCGATATGCTCTCCCTTTACGAATACTGTAAAGGTAACATAGAGTTTCCCACTGAGATTTTACGAAAATCCAATGTGAATGAGGGTGGAATAGCTTTTATAAAGAGCCTATTGGCTCCATCCCCCCAAAACCGACCGACTGCAGAATTAGCCCTACAGGACCCATGGCTGATTGGGACTAGGTGTGATGCCTCTTGTTGAGTGATCGAACAGACTAGATTCTACAGATTGTATAATTTTATGGTCCACTCTTATTGTTTTTATTTAAGGACCTTAAACTCCACTGTACATATTGATTTTTGGTTTAATATAGCTGTCACTACTCTTTTTCCCTAGACAGCTCCGAGTACTTCTATTATCTAGCGCTGTCTCATGCTCATACCGCCGCGCTGTCATATGCTGTAGAGGATATGTATTTGGATCTTTTTAAAGTAGTCTACTGAGCCTACAGTGCCTACTAACCAACTTACACAGTCGGTAGAATTACTGTTTACCGCCTGTTGGGTACATTGTATTTGTGAACGGCATATTTGAATACAACAGTGAAGGCAACAGGGCAGTCCGTCCGTCCTTGGTCCTAGGACTGGACGCCCTACACCCCATAGTCTCCCTCATCCAGGTACTATACTTACCCTAGAGCGCAGAGATCGAAGACTGGACGGACTGAATGGACTATAGTTGCCGGCAGGGCGCCAAGGTCAGGTGGGTTAGGGTTGATCTTAATGTCCCAACTCGCCAAGAACTTACTTTAGGTATTTATCTATGGAGTTATAGTTGATATTTCATTATTTGACTTGCCAAGAAATGCTAAACTCTTCCTTTGTGTAGGCCTGTCGAGCCCTTTGGGGCCCTATAAGCCCCATAGTCCGGAGAGCTTCTGACCCCGGACGGACCACAACTCATAGTCCGTCCGGTCCTAGGGTGGCGGTAGGGCCCCCGTAGGGCACCCTGTGGGGGCCCCGGACGGTTGCGAACACTGGAATACAAGGAAAAACTACTTAAACTCATTAACGTAGACCCCGCCCGGCCCAGCTGACTATATAAAAAAAGACCCTTCCCAGCACCAGCAGTTGACAACCGAGCCTAACGATTAGAAATCCTAAAAGAGCCGAAGGCAAGGTGTAGCCCGCATGGGATTCATCTTATTCAAGTTTCTCCATCTGCCTACTCTTCCCTCCCAAAGACCCGTACCTCTTTTCAAGACCCACCACCGACCCTAGTTGCTTGGTGTCGGGTCCCACATCTAATCTCAAGCAAAAATCTACCTTAGTAATCATTTTGGCCTAGCTAGTAGCCTCGAGTATTACTATATTTTTAAATTTGTGAAGGGTGTAGTTGTGGCGAAATATGGATGTAGATAGAGACCTTCCACTTTTAGGTATCATACATTCATACTAGATATCGGCCCGGGTTGGCACCAGAAAGGTTATAATCACCTACGATAGTATCAATACCAGTATTACTCATATCTATATAATATAAAGGGCGATCCTGCGTTGGTAAGATTCCCTCGATTATACATTTTAGTGGATCTAGCACAGTTGAATCTTCGGATGCCCTGTAACTGTTCATTATTTAACATTATACTTGATCCGAGGCACAGCACAACTCCAGCGACACATGTAGAAGCCTGCACTTTGCATTCATAATATCTATCTAGTCTCGTCTACTAGAACAGGGTTGCTGGTGCCATGTCTACATACTCATCTCCTTTACCTGTCTATCGGGCTAGATATGTGTTGAGAGGGCAATAGGTAGAGGGAATAACTCTTGTGAGTGTAGTGTGGACAACTTCAACAGCTTTGTAACAGGGTAAGATATCTATAGCACTTGTGGATCTTTGCGAGTACTTTCCAACCTTCTTACCTTAATAGATTGAGCCCTGGTTTAGTTATTTTTCTACAACAGCCTAGGTACTATGTCCGGTTCCTGAGTAGGGGAATTTTGATATAGGTAGGCTAGTCCCATAAGAAGCCAATAATGATCAAAACTACCATAAAGAGAGAAATCTTACCTACAGTACCCTGCATCATCATAAACAAGGAAACAAGGAATATAAAGTTTGAGAATAAAAATAAACCCAACGACTAAGCAAGTATACAATAGAGTCTATGTTTTGGGACACGCTGAAGACGACGGGAAAAGTAGTAATCTTAATGACACAGCAGTACAAAACCTAGTCAGTTTTATATGAAATAAACATCTGAAATATAAGGAAAGACTTATATAAACTCATTGACACAGACAACAAATCATCTGAATAAAGGATAGAATACTCTGCCTCGTATGAGGAGTTGATAGCCCAGTAATGAAAAATAGAAATCCTCAAATAGCCAAGGGAAAGGTATAGCCCACACAAAACCTGTCTTACTCGAGTTTCTCCTTCATCCGCCTACTCCCCTCCCCGAAAGACCCGTACCTCTTTTCTCGATCCACCACCGATCCCAACAGTATGGTTTCGGGTGATACCACCACAAGCTCCAAATGCTCTTTCGTTACCTCCCTAATCCTGACAATCTTATTAAATGTTTCGTCCTGGGAAATCCCTGCACATGTATTGTCTACATGGCTGCAAGCATGAGCAGGATCGCTTCCGAGACATAGCATCACATACTCTGGCATGGAGCCCCACGCCTGAATGAGAATAATCCTACGATATTGCCATAGTGACCCTGTCAATACAATGATGCTATGCGCAATCAACACAACTACGCCGAGCTTGCTTGTGCGTGACCCGAGCTTGAACCCGTAAAGACGCCATTCAATTTTAACCGGTGAACTTGTATATAGCTTATAGTCTTCAAGAGGACCAACCATGAGGCTTGGAGGGTAAGCTGGTGGAACCTTAGCGGGACCTTGGGGGTACTGCGATTGGGATGTTTTTAGGCAGAAAAAAGCATACATAAATATGCCACCGATAATTGTCTCAGCCATAGAAGCTTCGACAGGTTTTGTCGACGGGTACCACCATAGAGATTGATAGTCATCACCGTATCCTGATGCATAGATAACCTCGTTACCCCATTTTTTCAAGTCCTTGTTTGGGGACTCCTCTGCGCGTCCACGGCAAGAGTATGTCCTGTTGTACATATCATCACAGGGACTATTAGCGTATGTGGGTGCATGTAGCCCATGCACGTGTTCAAGCCAGCTCTTGTGGTAAAGCAGCTTGTGTGTTGGACCCTGCGTGGCGGATTCACCATGGAAGTAGGTGATATACTCATGAAATTCTAGCTTTTCGGGAGAAAAGGGATCGGTAGATGAACAAGTAGTAACTGACTTGAATGCTGCAAATATTGAGCATACAATGAGGGAAGGTTCTTGTTGCACCCCTGCAATCAACTCAAGAATAACAACGATAGAGTCTGAAAGCTCTGTGTGATTAGCTGTGCTCGGCCCTTCAACAATCCATAGCCTCGCATCGTTGGAGGTAGGGCTGGCCACAAGCAGCAAGTCTTTGCTGCTTTGCAACTGGCCTTTGGTAGGGTCCCCGCTGGCGGTGAGGTAGCACCACTGTGTGCTATTAGCAACTCCTTCACCCAAATGCTCGCAATTCAGCTTCTTCTGTCTGCGGCAGACAGTTTTGACTTCGATGCCAGTCAGTTCAGCAGAATAGTTGATCTCTGGGTAACGTTTCTTATGGGCAGTATCATAGTCACCGAGCCTTAGGTTGGTTTTGACGATGCCATCGGGCATGACGCTAGTAAGTGTAGTCTCACCTTCCCAGGTAGCATCGACAGCAAGCGAACGGTTGAGCGATGTAGTGACATTGATTCTCGTTTGCGCTGAAATGGTAAAATCCTCATACAAGTAGGTACTCTTTTGTTCAGGTTTCCTATTAATCATCGCACCCCTCCAGTTGTACGACCGAATAAGAAAGCTGATTCCCCTGTTCCCAATACCATTCTTATCCAAATCTGGGGCAATAAATATGCTGGGGTAGTGCACAGTAGGGTATTCCTTCGTGTAACTTTCTGTAAAGGTGTCATGGGCTCTGGGAGTGAGCATCGCCTCCCTGTCTATGTCCGATTCGTGAAACCAATTGTACTGGGGTATCATTAACACTGCGCTGGCTGGGCCTACCAAGGAGCACAGAAGACAGCCAAAAGCAAGACATGCCAAAAGTAGAATCATCATTTTCCCCCGCCGCCGCTGATGATGGGCATATTGCCCTTCGCCCTGTTGACCTAGCATACCGATACTACAGGAGATCGCTGCTCTAAACTCCCGTGATACAGTCACTACCAAGAAGTCTTCGTGATTGGGGTAATACACACCAAAAGTACCCGATTTTTGGCCTTTCCCACCCAATAACACCACAATTATTCTTAATTATAAAGTCATAATAAAATTCTTGAATATCTAGAGATACTAGTTCTAAATTCTCAACCTTATAGAAAATAGTTCTGGGGGGGAATAAAATATTCTGTGTGGAAAGCCTGTTGCTATGTAAGATTTGCTTGGGACCTGGGGGTATTCTTACAACCAAAATATTTTGGGCTTCCTAGGGCCCTAAAATAGCAATCAAGAAACTGGAAAAAAACCAAAAAATATCTTTAACATGCTCTTTATTTTCTCCTAAAATTATCTTAAGAGAAAACTTCTGTGGTGGCTATGTGATAAGGGCCCCAAGTCGGTTATTTTTGGTGTGTGTTGTATGCGATCACGAAGACTTCTTGGTAGTGACTGTACTAAGAGGGCGAGGTTTGACAGGGAGCTTTCAGCTCCTACCAGACCCAATAACAGGCCATCATCGATCAAGCATTGCTGTACCCATTGCCGCACAATGTTGCCTAGGCTTACAATCATTACGATCTCGTGAGCTTTCGCCGCCAGCTGGAGCAAACCAAGGATATTTCTCGTTCCCTGACGGTCTTTGCCGATTTCGGTACCGATCGTGTATTCGGAGAAGTTCAGATACAGTAGTACCCCTGAAACAAGGCAAGAGATGACAGTCCAGATATGCCAGGTCAATTCGCTGAAAACCCCTACGGAGAACACATATTTCTTCTGTTCCGCAGTAGAGTCTTGGTCAATGGCAGCATATTGAGCGCAAGAGGGGCCTAAAACACATGGGGTTAGTACTTGCCTCACGTCGGGTTAGGACCTTTCTAACTAACGTTTTTGGCTCCACGGCCACCAAGCACAACTAGTGATGCCCAGTTCGCTCTCTCCCTTTGACGCTAGCCTCTCTGCCCGACGGAGGAGATTGGACATAGTTTCTGAGAGGTATAACGTTGTGCGAGTAGGTAAGATAAAGTGAAATCTTCGGTTTGTAGGGGGGCACTTGTGGGTGTAGCGGAGTAGCCGGTGGTGCTAGTGGTGGCTGTCGACGGGTAGAGTTTATAATTAGCGATGGTGAGGAGGTTTAATGATTTGAATTAGTCCTTGAGAGGGTGTTTAGTACGAGAACGGACGAGGTGATATGTCGGAGGGGTAGCTGGTATAAGCCTGGTACTTATGAAGAATTTAGTCAAAGGCGAAATTCAGTCATTACTCTCCGATATTATCTGTGAGCTTTATTAATGCACGAGAAAAAAGCATGGCATCCTCTCCTGGAAGCTCTATTTCGTAGCACACCCTAGTCGTTATAATCGTATCATGAACCAGACTAATATTACATAATGAAATCCCAGGGCTCAGCCTTGCATAAGTGCCCCAGTCAGATTATAACGCCGGGCCGGGGAGATCCAAATGGTTTTGACCTGCACTTTTTAGCCGGACTACTTAATGACCTACAGTTGCACCTCGCTATAAGAAACGCCAAGAACTCAGCCGATTTCGTTTCTTATAGCAAGTTTTCCAAAGATATCCCTTATAGCAAGGGTAAATTTGGTGTGAAAAAATCAGAATTGACCTGGGAAAAGTTTCTTATAGCGAGGTGTGACTGTACTTCATTTGACCAGTGAGTTTGCCGGATATTTTCGAAATGGAGACTGGTAATTCCGAGGAAGGTTGAAGCTAGGGGGATTGGCTCCAGCACCACATACCCCGCACATTTTCCGTACTTAGGCAATACCACACCATCAACGTTGTGCGTTTACGAACAAAGCTCAGCTGAACCCATGCAGCCTAACGACGTGTCTAATAGTTCTTGGCAATATAGTTACAGAAGGGTATGCGATCGATCCAAACAGCAACCGCTATACTACATAGCTAAAAAAGCGTTTATCTCCTAGGTTCACCTTGGTAGTAACTACCCACCCACCAGGGCCAAAGCGAGAGGTTACCTTCTCACTCTCCCCTTGGTATCTGTCATCACTGCATTAAATATAAGCGATTCTTAACACTCCCCTTCGATCTATTTATATTGATTGCTAATACTTTTGGCATTGTAATTTGGCATTTGGTGGGTGTTGTGTAGCTAGTAATAGGTGACTTGGAAGCTAAAATGGATACAATAGATTAGAATTTTACACTAAAAACCCTGTGAGGTGGGTGTCTACCCTGGGACCTAGTTGTAGACTGAAATACTCGATATCCACCATAGCCCGAGCATATATCGTATTAAATCACAACCCTAATTAAACGCGATATTGATTATATCCAGGCTATCATAAAAGGATATACTCGTAATTAAAAGACGTTTCCGAAATAGCCTGCTATTGTATACCATACAAAATCGTAGACTTGGCGTACCTTTTATGCAGTATGCAATAGTAGGCCGTTCCGGAAATATCCTACAATTACGAGTACAGTGGTAGTTTCATGCATTAGATACAGATAACATGCCGTTCATGATTTCGCTAGACTGGGCCTGATTTTCAGCTCCCGGTAGAGACATCGCATTGAAGATGGTTGGTCTTCCATCTCCTTGGCAACGATTTAAGCAATAGAACTGACCACAGGCCCTGATCGATAATTTTATGCGATGCAGTCTCCGGCAAGAAAGATCGAGAAACCAGTGTTAGTGAGCAGGGGTCCTATAGCCAGTACAATTGCTAGAATCTTTGCCACAATAGAATCCTAAATTCGAATCTCACATTTCTCGATCTTTGTTACTGGAAGCTGCATTCCGTTTGGACATGAGGGGACAATTGCTAGCATGTTTGCTAAAAAACATGACATCTTCCTGCATTGTGATCTATCATGAATGACCCACATCTCCGATTCGCAAGTGCTAAGATCTACAAGGATCTATATGGAACACTGCCGAGAACACAATGGTCATGTCCGAGGAAATCACAGGAAGTGACTGTTCGTAGAAAATACACTCTTGATAAGATTTCAACTTAAGATGCAGTGTCCTCGATCTCCGTTCTATGGTTAATAATCAAGTACAGAGAGCAAGGGTCAGCTTTAAGGTTAGGGTTAAGTGGCGCTTCATGGCCGGATGTACTAGTGCCCTAGGAAACGCGCAGAAGGTCCTTGAAGCCTCAAGCTCCACTCCGTCTAGTCCAGAATCAACACACCATAGAATAGAGATAGACAATTTATCGAGTATCGAGGTGCAACTACCAGCCAGGTTATTGTCTGGTCTTTTATTGGCGCGGTGAGCACTGACCGCAGAAACCTTGCCTGCAAGTTTGTCGGTCTCTGCGTCCTCAACCAAACACTATTAGGCAGGATAAGAGTCATCAAAAGAAATTGCAAGGATAATAAGTGGCGGATAATGCAAGTCTTATTCTCACCAACCAATATATGTACTTATGCCTCGAGTAGATCCCCACATGTCGTTCGATCGCCGTCCCAGGCGAAAGTGGGCTGTGCGGGGGTGTATTTATTAGATACCGTAGAAACTCGAGAAATTCGCTATGCGGGCGCTGCCGCCACTTCCTATCAAACGTATAGTAGCTATCTGATCGTAAGGATAATTACCTCCAGCTAGCTTTAATGGGCCTAAATGGGTCTAGAGGACACTTTAATAGTACGTGGCGGCGACGCCCGCATAGCGAACTTCTCGAGTTTCTACAGTATGGCAGCCCTTATGCATCAAAACGTACAGTCTCCAGTAGAATTATTGCGAAAATAGGGGTTAGCGAGCAAGGGTTATGTGGTCAGTGCCAACTACTAGAATCTTCGTTGATAACATCAGATGCCAATCAGACCTCTGAGCCCTGAGTAGCGCACTTTCACGTTAATTTTACGGGAGACTATACCTTCGGTTGTTGCATAAAAAACTTGCATTTTCGGGTACCTATTGCCTGTCCCGAGTAGTCTACAGTCTTAGGTAGAATTGTTGCGAAAACAGAGGTTAGCGAGCAACGTATTTGTCGGCGCACTGCTAGAATCTTCGTTGAGATCAGACCTCTGAGTCCAGAGTGGCGCATTTTCAAATTAGTTCTATCAGGGAATGTACTCGTAAAACGCTGGAACCGGCTGATATTGCATATCATGCAATATCATAGACTTGGCACTATTTTGTATTGTATGCAATATTAGCCCGTTCTAAAACTTTAGTGTTTTACAAAAAAGATCGTTAAACGTGAGACACGAGATTCATGTTGGAATGAGTGACACTCTGTGAAGTTAAGTGTGGCAAATACGGGATGTGGCAGCACCGGAGGAATAGAATCCCGGGTGGTCCGGTAGGGTAACCAGGCGGGGGAATAGTATAACCGACGGAAGGAAATTCTATCTGAGCATCGGAAGAATTGTGTGGTAACGGATTGGCTTTTACTTTGTATTGGGACTACGGAATGTTTTTCTATGTTAGCGGATTTGTAACTATATAAGCAGGCTTCTCCTGTGTCTTTCTTTAGGTATCAATCAAGTTTGTTCTTTAGTTATACCTATCTTTAGTATACACTGAGTCTATTGTTTTTTAATTCAGACCTTATTCGCTTTTTAGGTTTCTGAAGATTCTGGTGTGATGTGCACGGTCATAAACTGGATCAATAAAATCAGGAACGCACCTGAAAAGTGCCAAGTATGCTCATGTATGCCTAACGTTATTGAATGCTTCCCTCTAAAGTGTAAACCCTTGTAGATTACATACGGCGTAAGGCAAGGAAGATCGAGAAATCAGCGTCTGCTACCAGGGTATTGAGCCAATTGTACCGTAGTAATCCAAAAGAACCGCCCGGGCGGATGCTTTCGAATCCATGTAGAGGAGGCGTATACTCTATACTCAATATAGAGAGATCTGTAGTATTAAGTGGCAAAAGGTAACTGGGAGACCGATTTTATAGGCTCGTTTAGCAAAGACACATAAGCCAGCATAGCTCTCCCGCTAGGATTTGAAAGCATCCGTCCGGTTCTTTCGAATTCATACGGTACCCGGGGCAGGCAAGAAGAACTTGAAGGTGGGTTTTGGTGGTAATGGCTTCTGGTTTGTGCTGATTCAGAAATTCTTTGAACTAAACCCTGCTTGTAGCTTGCAGCTCGCATGTTCAGGTTATTCTTGCCTGCCCCGAGTACTACTAGAATCATCGCCTAATGGCTAAAGAGCTAATAAAAATAATAAATTTTATGTCCCACGTTTCCCAATCTTTCCCCCGGACGCTACGTAATACTTCTAAAACACCTTCAGTGAGGTATACCGTAGTATTTCTAACACAAAAGATACCGTTTTCATACTCAGGCGTTTATCAAATACTCGTAGTCAGGCCACGGTCGCGGGACCCCCTAAACGGCGACACGGCAGTAGCTTATACCAGAACAGCAAAAACAGCAGTGAAATAAACAATGATACAGTCGCTATGTAGCCTAACAAGAGAATAAACTGTCTGTATAATTGTCTTGTTTTTCTTAGGCCTGCGTCGTGATGAATTTCGGTTGCAACCTCGCTCCGAGTATTTAATGAACGCCTGATGTTGAAATGACTTCTGTAAGTACATCTAGTCACGGGATCAGTATAATAGAGAACGTCTTTATAAGGAGAAACATTCCCCATATCCGCCTTATAAACAGCACTTTCAAATAACTTCCACCACCGAGGGGGCCCTCAAATTCGAGTAGAACTTTAAATGTAAGCATTGTGATATAGCTATCTAATTAGGCATAGCATATGTACTAAACAGGTATTACTGGTGATGTCGAGTCTTGTTAGTCAGCTTATAAACCGCTCGGGAAAGGGCTTGTATTAGGGTTCGGAGTATTGTGGGATTGGCCTAGGGATAAATATATATAAGGAATGAAAGCACCTCTATAAATATATCCTCCAGTCTCCTAAGCTACTGTGGAAACCCTATTCATCTACTTCAACTTCTATTACAACCTAAATTTCATGTGATTCATTAAGTCATAGGTCAACGTCAAGAAAACGTGGTACCTGAAAAGATTGGGTTTAATATAAAAGGATAGAGAAGCTATAGCAGGATAAATCGTGGATTATAACAGTATATAACTTAAACCCAGTCTAATTATATTTCGGTCTGACCGTTTGACTGATTAATTGTATATGGTCAATCAGAATATATACAGAGAGCGGAATTTAACCTGACAGAATAATAGGGTGCCGAAGATTTCTTAAGGTGCTAGAGGAGTAGAAATCCGGAACTACTTTATTCTTTCAGCGATGAGTAATGTGATTCATTACATACGTCATGATTATGGTAAGTTGGTAAGGATAAGACGGATTAGGATGGTATTCTAATACGCTTAATGAGTTTCTACCCGTATCTTTTATTTCATGTAGATAAATGGCAAAGAGCTCCCTGTTTCAGGAGAATCTGCACTACCCCGGGAACAGTAAAGTTAGTTGGATGACGAGGGGTTGATACCGGGCACGACCAAACATTATTTACTTCAACATTAGCCGGTCACAATGGTCTTGGAATCTTTCTAGAATTTACTTAACGGTCATAAGAGTGTGAACTAAGACCATTACAAATCCTACCACCGATGAAATAGTGAACTCCGAACCCTAACCCTGAAACATTTCATCGCTATTTTGTGCTGGTCCTAGACACTATGTGGTAACAATAGACTAGGAGGGAAAGAAAGGATAGCGGTGATAGACAAATTTACTCATACATTATAGGATGTCCATGAATAGTTGCTGCCGTATGTAGGATGATACATTGTTTGTTTTCATGAATGAAACAGTTATAACTTGGTAACCAATATTGTAAAAAGGAATTCGTAAGAAAGGAAGTACTTTACAAAAAAATCGCAATTCATAAATCAGTGAGACCTAAGCGTCTACGTTTAGGATCTAAACACATTCACTTTACTAATAAACAGTATATAATCGAGCAAAGGAAAAAGCAGTTACATGTCGAATTCTCACTACTACCCTCACATACCATTTAGCTCCAATAAAAAGGAGATGATAGTGAATAAATATTGCCAATATGAAGGGTCCCACTTCCTTAATTTCCAGCCTCCAATCTTTCTAGTAGCGTTGTTAAGATGAGTGCTAGATGATCTTTTATTATGGTAGTATGTGGATGTTGCGGTTCCTAACTCTGGTGCTGAATCTTGTTGAAACGGATTTCTTAATTCTACGCCCTTGCTAGAGCAACTTTTCTCTTATGCTTCTTGCTTTTATTGTGATCTGCAATTCCTAGTAGGCTTTTGTACTTCTCACACGGAATGCAGTAGACTTTTCCCTCAAGACTGGAGGGGGCCGGGGTTTGAGTTGGAGTTGGCCCCGCCATGGGTTGAGTCGGACTTTGTACGATATTCGTCTCCGGCACCGGTGTGGGCGCTAGTTTCTTTGCTTGTTCTGCCGCTACAGCTTTCTTATGCGATTTGCTTGCCACGTGTGACCCCATCCCCACGAGCTGCCTATGTCGATGACAAACCTGGCAATAAAAAGAATCTCCTGATACCGTCGTGTACTGTGCTTTGGTGACTACTGGCTTTACTGGCTGGGTCCGTGGGACTGTCTGTGGATTTACCGGTGGGGGTTTATTCCCTTGAGCCAACTTTCTTGCGGCCTTCTTTTTATGTTTCTTGCTCTTCTTATGGTCTGCCATCGCCGCTGGTAGTTTGTACTTATCGCACACATCACAGTATAGTGAGCCTTCCGGTGGAACTTTCTTTTTTTTCTTTAGCGGCTTAGCTGCCTTCGCTACTTTTCTCGCTGCTTTCGCCTGATGTTTCTGTCCTGCAAGATGGCCGTCTTTTCCTGCCAGCGCGAACTTCTTGTTGCAGATATCACAATGGAACGTCCCAGCGACATTTGGCACACTTTTCGGTGGTATACTAGATTTGGTAGCGCCTGTGCAGTGCCACCTAAGATGGTTGCTGAGAGGTTCAGAGTAGAGGGGTTGGTTACAGTCAGGGCAGTTCCCGGGATCCTTTCGCTGGTTGGTGGGAGACGCCCCCCCACTTCGCCTTGTACGAGGTAATGCTTCCGGAGATGAATTGTGAAGCTCAACTCCACCACTCTCCTCGATACTATCGAGAAGCTTCTTTTTCAAGTCTTCTCTCGCGGCCATAGTTTGATGCTCCACCCCCGCTAGGTGATCCTGTCTCTCAACTAGCGCATAGGACTTCTGACATACGTCGCAGAAGACCTCCTCGGCTGGTAATTGGGATCTTCTCAACATCTCCAAATGCCATTCACTCTCCAGGTGCTGCTCGCGGTATGCAGGATGTATAGTCGTCGAGCACAGGGTGCAGTCCCAGGTTTCGCTAGTATCAAGGTGGTGATCCTGCATAGAAAGGTCAAATTCATCGGCGCAAGTGGTGCAGTAGAAAGTGGTTTTAAATTCGTAGGAGGAAGATGGAACTGCGTCTGGTAAGCCCGTGTACAGCTCCGGGATTTCATCTGGGGTATTATCGTCATGTGGTTGACTAAGTGTAGTATTATTTGTATCTGGAATTGAGCTGTGACCTTCACCTCCATCTAATAGCTTCCGAAGCATCTTTAGATGTTGTTTCCCGATTTTATGATCCCCTTGGAGGAAGACAGTCATCTCCTCATCGCACACTGTACACCGCCACATGGGTACATATGGCTGTTCGGCTGGCGCTTTAGTCGGTCTATCGGTTGTCTTTCTAGCTTCTAGGGTGTGAGCACGGGAAAGGAGATGTTCGTCACGGGTGAAGATGTTGATCGTTTTGTCGCAGATTGTACATGTCCAGAGCATCCGGCTTCTGTCATATTCCTCTTCCGCTCCCTCATCTTCACCCTCTTCCTCATCTTCCTCATATTCTTCTTCATCCTCTTCTGTATCGTACTCCTCCGTATTCTCCTCCGAATCCTCCTCATCGGTCTCGCTCTCCTCCGTATCACTCTCCTCCTCATTATCACCAACCTCCACATATTTCCCATCCTGGTGTTCCTCCTGTAGCCCCTCGTTGAGTCCCACCCCACCACCACGTCCCCCATTCCCACGAATCGCTACGCCCCTTGTGTTTTGTGTATGCCGGCCATCTAACCCCGTCGATCGTATCCCGGGTTTATATCCTGCGGCACGAGCCCTATGCCGTGGGGACGTGATATGATCGAGCTTCTGCGGGATCTCCACTTGCACATCGCAAAAGCTACAATACCAACCAGCAGCAGCCGGAGGACGGAGAGTGACTCCGGCAGTGTCCTGCATTTCGACGCTTCTTTGTAATTAGCAATTGGTATAAGTAGAATAGGGGGTAGAAAAACCTCTTATCCAGAATGTATAGAAAGTAGTAGTTAGGATGATAGGGAGTAGTCCATTCGTGTTGCTTGTAGTTATAGTTGCGGGATGCCTGAATAACCCCGCACGGTGGGTTGCCTGAACACGTAAAGTAACCCTAGCCCTGCATAATTTGCGCATAGGTCATGTAATTTCTACATTATAACTGTCTATTCATGCCAAGGACAGCTTGCATGTTCTTGGTACCCCTTAAACTGCTTTTATATTTCACCATACCGGAAACCACCCGACTCTTAGGGCGGGAGAATTCTTCCGGAAAGATAGAAAAGGACGATATTTGTATCACGGCTGCTCATGATCGGAAGTAATACAGCCTTCAGGCACGAAGCGGCGATGCCCCTTATCACTCGGGCAAAAGCCTCTGAGGGTGCCTGGGCTTGTCACGCCTGAATGAGCATGAGGCTCTGCGGGCCATCCCGTGAGGCTGCGCTCGCCTATGCAGGTACGGCAGCCACTTACGTCATCTACCGTACCCGAGGCCGCGTACCAGGTTACGTATGTATCACACCCCAGACACCCTGGTCAATTGTAATATAACTCTTTTTGTTCTACACTTATATCGATGTACATATCCTAGAGCCAATATTTGAAGCAGTACTATGAGTTTTTGCAGTGATAATATAGGATTACTGTCATTATGCATAAATGAGAGCCAGGTAGCGCTATAAATTTAATTTACATAAGATGGTATATTAGTATTTTTACTATAACCGAAAGGTTCATGTAATTATTGAGGAAAACAAAAAAGAAAAAAAGAAAAGCATATCAATATTTTACATACAGTACTATTCCGTTCTAGCCAGCCTATTGAAGTCATGATTACAGTCTGGACATCGATTACCATTTCTTCGAACCCTGCACAGTTTTATATTAAGTTCAACCCGCTAAAGACCCTGTAAAAGCAAATCGAGTAACTAAGTACTATTAGCAGAGAAACATACCGAAGCCTCATAGGTACATACCCAACGCTCTAAGTTTCTATCGTTATCCCGGAGCTCCTCAACCATTTTATCTAGTTTTTCTACTTCAAAATTAGCGGGCTGCTAAATCCGTATTATAGCAACTACGCGGAGCATACCCGATGTGCAGTAGACCATATTTCCAATATCTACATCGTTGTGCAGGATGTGGATAAAGTTCCTGGCTTCGTCCGCCGAGCCAACTTGACTCACTTGGAAAATGACCGCTGCAAGAACGTAATGAGAATATACTAACGAAAATCTGGGAGGGCCTGTCCTTTTGCTTACATTTGGGCTGAAAACGCTCCGCCTTGAGTGTTTCTTTGCACTTTAGTATTATATTCTTGAAGTGTGACTCATCTTCACCGCTCGGCTATATGGGAATTAGCACGTTATTGGGAAAGTAGGGAGAAGTACAATACCGCCCCATCAGTAATCGTTGTAACTAGTAGCGGCCTCTCCAATTTTTCTGCTCTTAGTTTATCAAATAGAAGTGGGTTCAAGATTTTGTTCTCCAGGCCAGTCCCAATCATCGTACCCCCCTCAAAGGCTATTGGTTTTAGCACTGCCTCTGCCCCATCTACACTACGGATGTTGTTAAACCCATCATCAGCGGGAAAGTTGATGAACCGTATTTTAATGCCGCGCTTGTCTAAGGTGGAGGTGATTCTTGTCACGCGACTGACAAGCTCTTTTAATGCTGGGATACGTCCTTCCTCCCAAGTCATTGAGGTGCTGTCATCTATGTATTATTAGCTAGGATTAGGTGAAATAAAAAGTATCGGGAATACCGCAGTAGATAACCACATCGTAGAGAGCAACCTTCACCATGTCGATAATATCGTTTGGCGTGTTTAGGGCTATTTTCGGATGTGCTTCTGCTATGTCCGTTGTATCTCTTAAGGTATCCTCCATCCCATCGTCGTTAAAATGTCCAAATATATTGTCTTCAGTATTATCCCCCGTCATATATTCAATGGTAGGTTCAGCAAGGCGTTTAATCAAGGCAGCTGCATTTCCAGAGAGCTCATGCAAGTAGCTACTACCTGGCTTGTAGAAGCCGCCAAGGTCCATCGAAACGATGTATTCACTCAAATAGCTGTAGACAATATCTGATATCTCGATCACTCCCTAGGTGATGTATCAGCGATCATTCGTCAGAATGGAGTATCTAGTAGGATAAACACGGCGTTTCTCAAGTGCTCTTACCATTGAAGGATTGAGCCAGTTATCCGGGTTGTCATCGAGATAGAGATACTGTCGCCCCTGGTCTTGACTTTGGGGCTCGACTGGTGTAGCTCGGGGTAATGTAATTGTTCGACGTCTAACTGTACTAGTCGGGAGTTGCTTCGGTACTGCTGTTTTTGCTGGAATCTTGGTTTGGGTCTTTGACCCGGGTACCCTCAGTGGTCCTACCGGAAGGGTTTGGACTTGCTGGCCAGTTGCAATAGCACCGTTACGAGTAATTTGTTTCTGCAGAGGACCGTTACCAGTTCCTGTGCTAGAGGAATTTCTCGGTCTTGGTACCACTGCACGAGGACGTCCCTTAGTGCCTCCCGCAAGTCTGTTTTGCTCAGCAGTCTCTGTTGCCCCAAAGGATTTCCTCTGGCGTGATTCTCCAGGTGACCCTTGGCTAGAGGACAGTTTTCTACTAATCAATTCCGAGCTAGGAGTGACCTTCGAATTCCTTGCACCCGGTATAGCCCGCGCTGAAGAAGGTTCTTGCTGGGGGGGCTTCTTTGCTAGTTTTTGACTAGGACTCTTCCCTTTTGCACTCGAAACAACACCCTTAATCAAACTCTTGAACAATCCACGACGTGGGGTTTTTTCCTTTTTTGGTACAGATAATCGTGGCTGCGCCGGCTTGTCAGTAAGGTCGGTGTCGATGTCTGCAGAATTGGCCACCACCGATCTTGCCTCGGTGTCATCCATTTCAGAGGACAGTTCCTCTTGTGCCATATCAGGCTCTGGCTCTGCTACTCCAGAAGTCAAATCACCTCCACCATCTGTAGTACTCGTAGCTACGTCGGGCTTTGGGACGTCCGCATCCGACGAAGCACTTTGCATCCTGTCTCGGAGTCTGTCTTCTGTTTTTTCACCAATACTGTCTCCGCTTGCCCTCCGACCTGGACCAATGTCTTCGTCTGAGGTGTGCTCGGATGATGATCGCCGCTTTCCCTTTGTGTTGTCTTTTTGGTGCGCAGGTTGACCCTTCCCCTCTGTATCAGATCCACTGAGGGGTACTTTGGTAGTCGAGATAGCTTCAGACCCAACGGTACTCGCTGCCTCCTCCGGCATCAAGGTGTTTGTTTGCGGCGACAACTTCGGCTTCCTTTCGGTAGATCGTATCGCCCCTTGTCCCTTCTCATTCTTTTGCTTACTGCTCTGCCCTCTTGTTAGGCCTTCGCCTGGAGTATCTCCAGTTCGCCGGGCTTGTTCGGATGAAGAACCAACGGATAATCCTCTTCGACGCGAGGATGTCTGAGTACCAGGTACCACCGGTGGTGTTGGGTTGTCTCCTTCTGCTGAAAGGTTTCGCCTCCTGTTAGAGTGTTGCCTTACTGGTTTTTCCTTCCCATCTCGCCGGGTGCTACTCTGGCGCCTCTCTAGCCTATCCTCCCCTGAAGTATCCCCAGGTTGCCGGCTAGGTTCGGATGAAGAGCCTCTAGATGGCCTTCTTTGACGAGGTGATACCTTGTTATCAGGCACCGCTTGTCGCGTGGAGGTGTGCCCTTTGGATAAAGGCCTTGACTTCCTCTCAGAGGGCTTCCTCACAAGGTCTCCCGGCCCCCCCCTTTGATTATTGCTCTGACCTCCAGCTGCCCCTTCCTCGCCTGACGTGTCCCCAGTCCGCCGGCCGGCTCCTGATGCAGACCCCCTTGATTCTCCTCTTCGATGGGATTTCGCTCTACTACTAGACACTCCTTGACGGGTAGTGGCCTGTCCTTTCGATAAAGACCTTGACTTCCTATCAGAGGGCTGCCTTTCTAATTTCCTCTTCCCATCCCCTCGATCTCTTCCCCGGCGTGAGCCCATGTCTCTGTCTGACGTATCCCTGATGTGTTTGCCAGTATCTGATCTATTAGGCGTAGGTGATCTATTTCGGCTCGATACCTTAGTACTGGGTACTCTCTGTGGCATTGTGTTGTCCTTGTGTCGCGGAGACTGATCTTCCTTCAGGGCAACAGGCCGAGACTGTGGTACTCTTGACCCCGGGCTATCTCTTAATCTAGGATTGTCCGTAATATTTCGAGAATTTGCGGATTCTCCTTGCCGGGAAGCTTTGCGGGTTCTGTCGGAAGGTTTCTTTACAAGCTTCTTTCCGGAAGATTTCGTATTCCTATCTCGGTCTAAACCCGACTCCTCTGTGCCCGATGTATCCCCAGATAAAGAGCTAGCACGTCGTGTAGAGTCTACCGGTTTTTCAGTCAGACCTGAGGATGCCTTAGACTTTTTTTTGAGAGCAGCACTGCCCTGGAGCGTTGAATCGTTATCCTGACCGGTGTTGGATTTGCCAGAGATGGCTTCTTTTGATACACGATTAACCGGAATATCGGATTTCTTTTCTTCGGTTGTATCTTGCTCGTTTGCGGATTCATGTCCGTCGCTCCGGTTCGTATGCCGGGATCGTATTGAGTCTTCTCGAACCTCTGAGGGTGAGCTAGTAGCAACCGTATGATCAGCCGGTAGTCCCCCGTGTACAGAGGAATGCTCTAGAGCAGAGCTGGGGCGTGAGGTAACTGCAGTAGCATCTGGATCAATGTTTGCTGATTGCCTTTCTCGCTCTTCTGGTGTATCGTTCGTGTGTTGGTCGTCGGTGAAGATGTGATGATCCGGTAAACCGGACAATGTATCGGAAGATCCGGAGGATTTATTTGAGAGTTTCTCATCATGAGAGTTATCAGCCCTTTCATTCCCCGTCTGTGTCTTAAGCGGAAGTGTTTTCTCCGACTCAGAGGTTCGTCCTTCTCTCGATGATCCCCTATCCACACTTGAATCTACTCCCACCGGCGAATACCCCACAGCAGGTGAGGTACCCACAATACTTTCCGCTGAGGAATTTTCAGTCTGGGCCTTTGCTCGCCTACCATCCCCACCAATACGTTTGGAGGATTCAGGCTGGAAAGATTTCGATCCAGATGTTGAATCTTTCCGTGGTCTGACTTGCCCGGCTGTAATCCAATTGAGAATGGGACGTGAGGAAAGTGGTTTTGTTGCCTGTGCTGGATGTGTGGACTCCGGCGAAGATAGAGGCGACTTCTCCCTTGCTTCTGTACTGACGGCACTATCATCACTGTACCAGGATGTGGTATGTGGTTGGTTCTGTGTATTCAACCGGCGTGGTTTGACCTCACGTGCTGGTGGATCCTCGCTGTCTTCCTGTGACTGGGAAGCACAACAACAACAACGCTTCCAGCAAGAACAGCACATGGTGTTAGAATCGCTAGCCCCCCCGCACGATGGTAGTGTATAGAGATTGTGGTTTTATCAGAGAACGATGTGATGGTAGTTGTATAAACTTCCGGCAAACAGCGGGGTCTTCATATTTTATTCGCCTCCGGAACTGCACTTTTTTCCTATCGGTTTGTGCCCATCTGTAGGCCCAGCCATTCGGGTGTTGATTGCAAATCCGGAGACCTGTACATCTTGCGGATTGGGTACCGACGGTGCTGTTGTCGAATATGTTTCCTATCGTGACCCTTACAAACGCTCGATTCTGATGCGTGTCCCTACCCCGCCGACAGGTGTTCCAACCAGCAAACCGACCCCAAGTCTTTCGATTGATCAGATTTACCCGCACAGTGACTCAAAGTGGGCTGCCTGAATAGTGATTCGCTTGGTCGGGCTGCAATCGGCTTGCATTCTCCGCCGTAGCGAACCACTGAGAAGGATTCGCTTAAACATTGAAATCCAAATAGCGAATCGTATCTTAATATGAATCCCATTTGCAGTTGCAGCGTTTCAGGATCATGTTGCGGGAAAGCGACGCTGCACGAGCCTCATTCTACAACACCCCGCGATGTACGTGTCATGCCGGTTGCGTGTTGCCGGCTTCAAAACCGGACCAGCTCCCCCGCGTTCGGTGACCCACCACAGAGACGCATTGTGGGTACCCGGTTTGCAATCGGGAAGTGCGAGGCCTAGGGATAAAGCCCCCGAATGGGCATGGGTCTGCCTGAGAGAAAAGTGAGGGTTGTCTTGAAGGGAAAGAAAACATCACAGTACCTGAGATGGCTTTTGAAATAGCCAGGAGGGAAAAAAATCCGAATTCCCATCCGCAATTGCTATTATACACTAAGTAGACCCCTATGGCGGACGGCAGCAACCAGTCCGCCATAATTCACGAAGCGAAATGTAAAGTCTCTCCCGAATAAATTTTTTATCGCAACAGTACAAATTGGCAGGCGACTTCCCCGGCCCTCCCCCCCCGGTCCTCTCCCCCCGCCCCTGCCCCTGCCCCTGCCTACCCTTCCCTCTCTCCCTCCGCCTGCGCCTCCTCCTCCCACTTAGCTACAAGCTCATTGATAGCCTCTTTGGTACCCAGTTTTCCTGCCTTGCTTAAATGCCTTAAGGCTTTGCTCTTTAGACCACCAAGTGCAGATGCTTTTTTTGTCTTCTCTTTATTATTGCTTCCCCATTTAGCTGCCTTAGCATGGTCCCTTTCCTTTTTAGAGCTACCTGATGCAGAAAGGATTGCTGCTTTTTTGGCTTGGTGTGCAAGAAGATGATCTTCATCAAATTGCTTGTTATAAAGAAGGTGTTGCTAAAGGGCAGTATTGGGGTGGGGCCAGTAATTAAAAGATTTTCTATCACGATGATAATACATATATTAATCATGATTCTAATCAAGAAAATTTGCAAGATAGGTCAGCCTTTAAACCGTAACTTGAAGGTAAGTTTTAAAATAATTCTTTATTAGTATAGTTTCAATTTTAATATATATTTATAGCGGATGCATTCAGCTGTTGGTTCTTCAAGCACGGTTTCTGAATCTATTCAATTAGTTCAGCAGACGGTACCCATATGTTCCAATCATGTTGTTAAAAGGACACAGTCAAGTAAACATTTTAGTATTGGCTAGAAGTTTGGTACTTCCTATTTTTGTTTTATTATATGTATGAGGATATTTCTAGTTATTATTAGAAAGAAAATATATTCAGGGAGATTTTTGTACTTTGCTTTGTGAATTATGGCGGACTGGTTGCTGCCGCCCGCCGTAACCTCATCCATTGCCATAAAAACCCCTCATTATTTCTGCCGTCTACCCTGGCGCTTATTAAATACCCGGAGTGAGATTACGACCAAGACCGGTCATGACGCAGCCCTAAGACAACAAAGACTACCATAAAGACAGTGCAACTCTCTTGATAGACTATATAGCGACTATGTTATTTTGTAGTTCACAGTTGTTCTTGTTCTGTAGTTACTGCCATGTCGCCGTTTATGACCGGCAGCGGCCGCGATCTCACTCCGAGTATTTAATAAATGCCTGGGGACACGCTGCCTTTTATTGCATGTAGACCTCTATCGCTCGCCTTGTACCCTTAAAGGTCTACTAAATGAAGGAAACATACAACACTCTTGGTACTAGGGTTAGGTGTACTATGCCCATTAATATCTATTACTGATAAATAAATGAACTCCGTTGCGATTTTTTTAGGTCCTTTGATCTTCACCTCTATGAAATTACATATATCAAAATTAACCTTGGGGCTTCGAGATTTTGTACTCTAGATTTTATAGGTAATTCTTTTTAATTAAGAACCTGTGCACCAGAGGTTAGGCCGAGGCACAGAAACAATCCTTATGGTATCAATAATTCTAAATATTTATTAGACTGAAAGGCTCTATGTAATTATTCATTCAATATTTATTAGGTGATATTTATGACTGTATAATCAGTAGCTTTAAAACAACGCCCCCGACACACGCCCTCAATTGGGTATCCTTAGGTCCTCTCGGTGAGGGACTGTTCTCAAGCTATACTTCCCAGCTTCTGATAGTTGGTACGTTGCTAAAACAACATCCGGAAACATAGGTATCTTATTAAGTTTCAATAATGCATCGGAACCCCCAGCCTTATCACCGGGTCATACCCACGAGATCCTAAGGTATCTCCTCCTCGGACGAAACTACCCCACTCTCAAGCAGTTCCAGCTGCCGTTTTACCTCCACCCCATGCATCGGTTCGCGAGTCTTCAAGTATTCTTCTTTCAACCTCCCAAGTCGTTCTGTATCTGGGTGCCAGGTGACTCTATCCCAGGCGTACTCTGGATTCGCGGAGACTACTACCAGTCAGCGAATGAACCTCTATGAATTTTGAGAGCTTTACCTATCTCATCAAAAGCTCGCTTTCGGCTCTCATGCTCACTTTGCGAGATAGTGATAGCCGGGCTAGAAGAGAGTTGGCTAGGTACAGGGAACTCTTTACTCGACATAAATTGAGTGCCATGTGTGTTGAGAGAGTTCAGGGCTCTACCGACAACCGCATCGCCGAGCTTGAGTTTTTTCTTAGGCGATGGAGAAGGATCCTCATCCTCCGGTACCTCGGTTTCCTTCCAGTCATTTCCCTCTTTATTCCACACACGGATCCTGACACCGGGGGATGTTGTAAAAGCTTGCGCAAGTGGTAGAACCGCGAGAGCAAAACGTGCATAAAGGAACTCGGGAGCAACACGCAGCTCATGCGTTTGCCGATTGTGGTAGAGTCGACCATAATTACGTGACAGGACGAGGAAGTGAATTCGTGATGTGCCGCATTTAGGGACAAAGACAAAGCCTCCAGCATCGAGTTGGTCGTGAATGTCGCTGCGAAGGCGTAGGCAGTTTTGGATGTCAGAGACTAGTAGATGGCTTGGCAGGGCATTATTTAGGTTATATAGGACCATTTGGTTACGCCTAAACTACCAAAATTAGTAAGGAGTTATAAGGAGGTAGGACAAGACCCTTGACATACCCATGCTACGTTTTTCTGTGGTACAAGATGAGCGGTCTCGGTACAATCTTCAAAGTCCGAGACACGGCAGGAGCCATCCCGCTCAATAACCGCGGCGGAATACTGGCTAGGTGCGGGAATGCGGGGTGAAGGCTGTGGATCGATCTAAGGAATATCAATATAAATGGCTAACCTAACCGGGATAGGACTAGGAAGCTTACATACACATGAATCCATTGTAATGGAACCCTACCACGGGGGAACTGCCAGTCATCGAAACTCGGGCACACCGCGTACTTGAGATGATTTCGATCGGCCGTCTCGAGCCAAGCTGTGGGGTAGAAATAATATTCTGGGGCTGTAAGAAGTGAGTCAATGGGAGGGGTGCTCAAGTTAGGAATGGAGGATGGTTGTAGTCGTGCCGGGGATAGTACCCCGGGGGTGTTGCATGCGATGATCATACACGCCCACAGAGCGGTACCGTAGTGTACACCCCATACATCTACCCCTTCTCCATTAGATTGGGGGCCATCATGAGAAGGAAGACGAAGCATGAGATTTTGACTATCGGGGTAGCCAGGATGCCGGAAGGAGATGAAGGATGAGGGCAGTTCGGGTAGGAAATTGGGGCATTCTGCCGGGGAAGGGATCGGGGGACGGAGACACAGTGACAGCGCAAGAGAATCTATTGGACGGGTGGGGGGGGCTTCCATGATGGCTCAGGTGTATCAACTATCTTGAGAGAGTCCTTGGCAGAGAAGGATGAGATGGCGATCGACGTCGATAGCTAAACGCGTTGTTCGACATTGTGGTGTCGCGTGTGCAATCACGTGACTGAGTGGTGGAGTGAACCCTAGCCCTTAGTACATAGCACACACTTCCCCTTCGTGGAGGCTTAGACAGGGCTCTTTCCGCTAAGAGAAGGCCACCAAGGCGGAATTACTCCTCGGTTAGCTCTTCAAGTACCGAGATCAGAAATAGAGCAGACGTAAGATACCGGAATCGAAGTCAGATCCATAAGAGGGCGGCGGGAGCTGGTAGGAAAGTTGACAGAATTAGGCAGGGATCGGGGAACAAAACCTGAAATACTCAAGGTGCGATGGATGGTGGGGTCCGGGGCGAGGAAGAATAGGGAGTGAGGTGGAATCGAGAGCAGAATTAAAGCGCTGCCAGCATAAACATCGGAGGGTTGATATCAAGTTTCATTGGCTGTATTAATAAGGAATTAGGACAACGATTTGGTTCTTTCCTACACCTTTTTTTAGGGTGACAAGGCTGGTTAACACATGTTATATACTATATATATGCTACCTAAGCCACCGACCGAGATAGTACCCTAATGCATACATAATTCAAAGGCTTCCTTACAACCGGCCTAATCCTCACCTTATCCCATACCCCCCAGAATGTCGAAACCAGTCTCCTCACTTCAAAACATTCAGTCACTCCACTCACTACACCTTGGTTGCCTCATTCTAAATACCAAAGACATCCACGAAAACGTCCATGAACCATTTGAAGATCGACCAAGTGCCTCCGAGATCAATATAAATGTCTATGGTAGCTTCTCCGAGGCACAGACGTTATCCAAGCGATCAAAGTTCAAATCCTTCTTAACGGATATCCTCTCCATCTCCTATGAAAAGCAGAACAAAGCAGCCACGAACATAACCGCCCCACAGCTCACTACCCATAAACTCCGGAACTACACCACCTGGTTTGAGGATGCGTGTGCCAAGCCCGAAACCCGCGCTTGGCTCCTAGATGCGATTAAAAATCGATACGACGTGTATCTACTTGTTGGGTTCTTTATTCTCACGGATGCGAAACTAGCCACAATCAGTAACTCAATAGGAGTAGGGGCTGCCGGCGCTGAAACACCACTGTTACCCATCATGGATACCACGATCACTATGACAGCGGGGGTAAGAGGTACTAGGGACGTAAGTTACGGCCGAATCAGTATCTTGGATATACCCGGAGATCAGATCTTTGGTGTCTGGTACCGGAAAGTTAAATTTAAATGGTCTTTCAGCCGGGACATCGGTGTCCCATCTCTTAGTAATAAAACCCAGTGGGTACCGTTTTGGGATGTGAGGGATGGAACAAGTGATGATAGCGAGGATGAGGAAGAAGACGTACTGGAGGCATGTCTAGACGGCGATAGCGATTGGGAGGAGGAGGAGGATGACAACGGTGATGGGGGGACGAACAAGGGGGGGCTTTAGAAACTGCAGGATCGGGTTAGCTTCGTAGAGTCCTATCGAGGATCGGATGTTATTAGGGAAGGTTTGGGAAACTAAAGATGAGTTGACGTTTGTGGCCAGATGTAACTGATTCCCTATCTTTACCTCCAAATTCTCAAGTGATCAATTTTTAAGTCCCATGCCATACACATGACAATATTTCTTCTACTGGTTCACCTACTGACTAAATTATTTAAAATAAACAGAGGCAACCCTAACGCCAAACCATAGTAAAAGCCATGAATAGAGTCTGATATTCGTCTTAAGAAAAAAGTTAAACCCTAACCCACCTATCCTGGCACCCTATTCAGTCCCTAGTCCTCATACCTTGAGCCTAGTGAACTCTTGGCACACGAAGAGACTGTAAGGCGTCTAGTCTTCACCTTAGTGCGGACAGACTACCTCGTTCAAGGCACTGCTTGTGAGCATCACAAAAGCCTAGGTGACAACAATGATTCCAGGCTATTAGGATACTACGCCGGTATCAGGCTTTGCTTTGAGATATGACGCCCTCACAAATGTGGCATCTACAGAGCTGCCTCATTGTGTGCTTCTAGGTACTCTATCCGTGACCACACGACGGACTACCGCTAAATACCATATATACTACGCCAAGCGCATGATTCTAGATGCAATCGGCCCGTTCTGAGATCCGGTGGCCATCCCTGCTCTATAGGAAGAGCCTTCTTCATGTGTGCATTAGGTGGTGATTTAGTAGCTCGAAAGCTCACCCATGCAAGAATTCGTCATAACTCACTGACCCCGCACTTATGGTAACAACATTCTTCGGATATAGATCTATTATTTGGCAAATAGTACTTAAGAAGGCAAAACCACTGAAATAAAGATATGATAGAATTACAGCAGATACCCCAGATAAATATTATTTATCTTTGAATGTATCTTTAACTTTGTATCCTAGGCGACTTGGTGTTGCGAGGTTGCGACAATTCTCAATTATTAATTAACACTCGAGTACATACCCGGAAAAGAACACCATGTGATATTTTCTGATCTGCAGCTTCCAGATAGTTGCCTTACGATTGTATTGAGGAAGTGGCCTGGAATGACTCCCCTGAACCCCGCGGAGCTTGCCAAGTCCCTTTCCCACTCACTTTGAGCGCCCATTTGTAAGCCTGAACCTACTTTTGTGAAATATGATACCTCACTTGGTAGATTCGTCAGTAAGCGAGAATCTTAAAACACCATTAATATATCATGTGTTATTTCCCCCAACCGTTGATCTCGGTAATTCAACCTCCCAGGGAATGGCTGATTGAGTATGGTACTTCAATACTAGAGTCATTCTACTTACTATTTCGCCATAACCTTTGATCTATTTGATGGAAGAAACCACCCTAACATAAATCGACGGGGTGAGGAAGATTCATATGCATTCATGTTTCCCCTTGTCAATAACTGGAATATGGAGGAAAAACCTGGAATGCAAGATACAAGGCATCCAGTAAAACTTGAATAGTCGTATTGATAATTCCACTAGTCCAACTTGAGCGATCCACGAGCTAGGCAGCAGCAGCAAAGGTTACCCTGTTAGCACAGCACCGCCCTTCTGGTAACATCTTGTCTCAATTACGAGGTAAATGGAAAATATGATATCAGGTTCCAATACTATGGATCAAACTAATCTTTGCCTTTGTAGGGTACCCATGCATGATGCGGGCCTGTATCCTGTAATGAGGCTGCCCAAGGCCACCTCGTAGGCCACACCGGTAACACTTTAGAGGAGGCTTTCATAACTACATTTCTTACCATATCGATCGGACTAACTGGTGTGGCAAGAAAACCACCACAGTCTGATGGTGGGCGCTGACCCTGTTGGTTCTACTCTGATAAAAATTGCTGCTATTTACTGTAACAACCCACCCTAGTTCTGCCTTCGATTAGCAACTATATATCCCCTCTAACGACTAAAGAAGATAAAGCACACGAGAATACTACAGAAGTAAACACCTCAGCTTCAGCTACCCATCCCACGATACACAAGGCCAAACCCCGAAGACCCAAATATAGTTCTTAACCCATTAAGCTTGAAGATGGTATATAGCCTAGGTTTTAGTGTCATAAGCAAGTTGTTATAAGCTAATACATTTCAAAGGAGATGGAACAGCCAGCAAGTAGCAGCGGAGTGCCCCCGACGGACCCGGGAGACGATATTTTGGCGGATGTATTGGAGGTTCTTGCACAGGTTGGCGTTTTATATAATCAGTTCTTGGCAACTCGTGAAGCCAGCATTATCGATAAGGCCATCACCCTAGCCGAGACACTGGCTGAAAGCACCTCCATTAATATCTCTGGACTGGAACCCCTCTTGCTGCAAATGAAGCAACTAAGGTCAGAGGTGATAAGCTCCTCTAACAAAACTAAGCCGGATATGGACCCCAACGAGCGAGAAAAAACCCCAACCGCACCCGACGATATGAAAGATGAGTTACACGAGTATAGTTGGATATTGAGACATGAGAGTTACTCTGAAGTGGAGGACGTAGACGGTGCCATAACCTCAGCTAAGCAGGCAATATCAACAATGCCTACAGACCACCCTGCCCGGCCAGGGATGCTGAACACATTGGGGGGTTTCTTAGACTGTAGGTATGGTCGGTTAGGCAGATTAGAGGACCTAGAGTTGGCCATTGAATACGTAAAGAAGGCAATAGAGGCAGTTCAAATAAACGATCCTGACCGGCCAGCCATACTGGGCAACTTGGGAAACTATTTTAGAAATAGATATCAGCGATTTGGGGATTTAGAAGATCTTAGAAAGTCCATCGAACTAGGACAGGAAGCAGTGGCGGCAATTTCCATCAATAATCCTGATCGACCAATCATCCTCAGCAATCTGAGCCTCTCCCTTAGCAATAGGTTTGTGCGATTGGGATCTATGGGAGACCTTGAGGAGGCCATCACGATTACCAAAGAAGCGCTTGCGGTAGCTCCAGCAAGTTATCCCCATCGATGTACCATAATGACCCATTTGGGCGGTCACCTTGGCGAAAGGTACAAGCGATCAGGGTCATTGGAAGATCTTGAGGAAGCGATTGAAATGACCCACCAAGCAGTGAAGGAAACGCCAGCAGGACACTCCCAACTTGCCGTAAGATTAAACAACCTAGGTAATTACCTTGCGTACAGGTACCAGGGCCTGGGATCACTACAGGACCTCGAGAAAGCCATTAAACTAAACGAGCAGGCGGTGGAGATAACATCAGGGTCTCATCCTGATATGGCATCTCGGTTGAGTAATCTGGGTTACCGCCTTAGCGATAGATACCAGCGGTTGGGAGACCCCGTCGACCTTGAAAGAGCAATTCAGTACAGTGAACAGGCAATTGAAGCAACACCCCCTAGTGACCCTTATCAGGCGGGTAGGTTGGACAACCTTGCCAACTGCCTTTCACTCAGGTATAGTCGGTTGGGGGCTGTTAGTGACCTTGAAATTGCAATCAAACTAGAGCGGCAAGCTGTTGAAGCAACACCAGAAACTCATTCCGACTGGGCTAGTAGGATCAACAACCTGGGCTGCAAGATGGGTGAAAGATTTGAACGGCTAGGAGATTTCAATGACCTCGAGGAGGCCATTGACCGAATGATACAGGCGGTAAAGGCAACACCAGAAAACAACCCTTACCGACCAAGTAGACTAGGAAACCTGAGCACTCATCTCCATCGTAGATATCGCCATATCGGAGCGCTCAAGGACCTTGAGAAAGCTATTGAATTGGGCGAGCAGGCAGTCAAAGCAATACCTGAGAACGATCCTAATTGGGCATCCTTGTTGAGCAACTTAAGCAACTTCCTGAGAGATAGGTGTGAGAGGCTCGGGGATTTGAGAGACATTGAGAAGGCAATCGAATGCTGCAGGAGCGCAATTGATGCCACACCGGAGGATGACCCATATAAAGCAGATAAATTAAACAACTTGAGCGGCCACCTTATTACTAGATACCGCCGGACAGGGTCATTAGATGACCGCAGGGAGGCTATTGAACGGATCAAACAGGCATATGAATCAATACCAGCTGATCTCTATCTTTCGACTGTGGTAATACTCAACTTTGCCGACGCTCTCATGGATAAATTTAAGAACATGGGGGAGTCTCAGGATCTCGAAAAGGCTATCCAACTGGTTGAAGTAGTGGTAGAAAGGCTTTCTCCTGACAATTTCCTTTACGATACCGCTTTACACATATATGGCTCTTTACTAGTGTTAAGAGAGCCCTTTACCGCCGAAAGCATTCATTACGCCCTTTATATCAACCTCAAAGCCTGGGATTCGAAATTGTTGCCACCACGCCAGCGAGTGACCACAGGCTACACTGCCGCCAAAATATATCAGGCTCTTGGGAAATTCCAGGAGTCTTCTACTCTTTACGAGGATATGGTCAGATTACTACCACAACTAAGCCCGCGACGTTTGGCCCGAGATGATCAGCACCATCAACTAGGTATCTTCAGTGCACTCCCATCAGCCGCTGCGTCTATGACCCTCCAGGCAGGAGCAGGAGCGTCTGATGCCCTCAGGCTACTTGAACTAGGTCGAGGAATTACTACAGGCCTTGTGATTGACTACAGGAGTAGCTACCCAGAGCTCGAGAAGCAGCACCCAGATATTCACAATCGGTTCAACATCATCCGTACCAGGCTAGATTCCCCCATTGACTATAAAAGGTCTTATGACGTCAGCTCTTTCGTAGATCACAAGAGGTATCTTAACTGGGATCCTAGCCACCAAAGGCAGAAGGATATACAAGAGTTCGAGAATTCATTAACCACTATACGAAGCTTGGCTGGCTTTGAGGGATTTCTACAGCCACCCCCGCCAGAAGACCTAATGAAGATCGCAAGTCAAGGTCCAATAATCATTGTCAACTGCAACAGTCTTCGAAGCGACGCTATACTTGTCACATATTCCGCTATCAAAGCTCTGCCACTACCAAAGCTAGAGTTTCACGAGGCCTGCAAGCAGATGGCACAGCTAAGCCTGAAGCTTACGAGAGGTAAGATCCGCACATATCCGTCAAGGAACACCGGGACAGAGGAGTTACTTCTCTGGTTGTGGGATGTGGCTGTAGAGCCAATCTTTGAGGAATTACAACTTCTACCCGCAGATGATGATTCCAGGCTACCTCGAGTCTGGTGGATTGGTGTGAGCATACTAGCTATGGCGCCTTTTCACGCAGCCGGCGACCATTCTCCTGGGTCAAGTCGAAACACTCTTTGTCGAGCCATCTCATCATACACACCAACAATCAAATCACTCTCATATGCACGAGAGAAAGAGGTTCGATTACTCAATAGTACCTCTAAACTACTCCTAGTTGCCATGCCTGAAACACCTAACCACAACCCTCTGAAAAGTGCAGATGAGGAGGTTAAGGTAATCAGCTCTCTGGTGAAGACAGGGACTACAACCGAGACTCTAGTCAGCCCGAGTGCTACTGAAGTTGTTGAAAAGCTCACCTCCTGCGATGCTGTCCATTTTACATGTCACGGTGTATCTAGCGCCAAAAACTCATTGGATAGCCACCTCCTCCTCTGTAAAGCCCGTAGCTCGGAGCTTGACACACCAATGGTAGATAAATTGACTGTTGAAGCAATATCGAGTACAAATCTCAAAACTGCACAGATAGCCTTTCTCTCCGCTTGCTCGACAGCTAGGATTGATGTACACCATCTGTCAGATCAATCAATACATATCTCGAGTGCCTTCCAGCTTTCTGGCTTTGCCCATGTGCTTGCAACTTTATGGCAATCCGACGATAGAGCCTCTCTGCAGATTTCTTGCGACTTTTATCGACTACTTTTCGATATCGAGCGTACTGGTAGTGACGGCGGGCACCGGGAGGTCAGCGTGGCTTTTCACAAAGCTGTAAAAAGACTTCGAGATGAGAACTGGAGGCAGCCGCTTCTATGGGCGTGTTTCATCCATACTGGGGCATGAGGTCGAAGTCTCTTGGTCATACTACCGTAGGCGTCTCTTGTTAAGGTATGTGTATGTTTTATTCTTATTGAGGCTTCCATCCATATATCATCTGGTCTGATTGTATTATAGCCGTATCTTTATAGAATAGGTGTTTTCTGATTATCTTTTGGGTTATTACCTGGTTTTCGGCTTATATTTTATAGTGTTATACGTTTCTTTGCTGCGGGTGTAATAGTGGGGTATTAAAAAGTAAAGGGGCTTCTGGGTTATGTCGTGTTATCGAAAATCTGTAGCTTGTGGGAGTAACTACCATGGAGTAGATGAGAATACTAGCACGAGGGACATGGTTACAATCGAGGCTACGGCAAGTCGAGAGCATACCCTATATTTTCTTATATTTAAGCACCCAAAACATAGTTTGAGCTCTTCCGACCATTCCAGGTCAAACTCAAGAATAAGCATTACCGGGATCAAAAAACTCGTCTTTGATATATATATTCTTTTTTCGTTCGATTTTCCTCAATAGATATGCAAGCTATAAGGCTATGGTGATTTACCGGCCCAGCCTAACTAGCCTAACATCGAGATAAAAAAGTGTCAAAACGACTGCTGCCCAATTTGATATAGTGATTTTGGTACCGGTCGTACCGCATATGTCACCGTGACCACCCGGGCTGCCAAGCGCCTCTGAACAAATCCCATCAGCGAACAGAATCATATACTGTACCAGGGCCGGCCCGTTTAGAAACTCTCCGGCCTACCCAGGAACACTAGAGTTTCATTTAAACAATATAAATATGTTCTGGCCAGTTGGGGGGGCCTGCCTATCGGGGGGACGTCCCCTGAGCGGGCCAGCCTGGGAGCGGACAGGTAGGCATCCCCTGAATGGGTTACCTGTTGGAAGGATACCAGTGTCCTCCATATGGGTAGGTGATAAATCATGGCTCAATTAGTACAGGCAATCCTAAATCAACTACGTTAGTAGTCAGAAAAATACCAGCCTATCCTGAGATTCTTACATGCGTCGATAGCTACTATTCTTGAACGACATGTACTGATTACTATAACGATAGGAGCACCCAGCGGACCCTCTACCATCGAGACTAGAATGTCTCGGTAGAGCTATAGTGAGAGTAGACCACCACGAAAGAGTGTGGCGGTGCCGATGTCCGGGTGACACATGATTACTCTGAATAACTGAGTACATTTCCGCCGCGACAGGTAGCCTTCACTGTGTAACCAGTTGTGAATGTTACTGCCCATCAGTGACCAAGATCAGGCCTCTAGAGTAGTTTATAAACAAGTATTACGGGTATAGAGGTAGGTGAGGTGGTCAGGACCAGTGGTTATGGGACGCATTTGGAGGATTATCTACATTGCCATACACATAAGTCAGGAGAAGAGACCTTAGGGTAGCAATTCTTATGTATCTAATATAGGGGGCTCAAATAGTTCAGCAGGGGCCCCACCGATGACTTTTGATTTGGTAATCTTCCCCGACACGGGGTGGGGACTGCTTATGATGGGGCATAAGTGTGACACAGTAAGGGCTTAGCCCAGGGTCATTTAATCCTCCCGATAGAAGTAAAAATAAAAATAACCACGCTTGTCTGCTCACTGCTTGGCTCCTCCTCCTACATATCTCCCCATCCCCTCTCATCTTCTCCATCTCTGTCTTCTTCTTCTTTCCCTCTGTCTCCTCTCTCCTTCCTTCTCTGTCTGCTTTTCCCCTTGAACTCTCTCCACATCAATAGTATTGGTTGTGCTGTAGTTAAAGGAGTAGATGCCAGACCCCCCAAGAGGCTTGATGTCATATACAGAGCTATCTCCACATTGGAACTCCACCCACTACAAATCTAACAACACAATGCTACCTACCCTGCCTACAGAAATCCTTGTAGAGATAATCAAGGCTGTATGTTCGCCCTCTCACTCCTACATTTATAATACTAATGTCCTCTACAGGCTAGTCTTCGCTCCACCAGTCTCTATGTCCTAAACCAACACACGTACAACAAAGCCCTCCTTGCTACCTTCTGCCTCGTATCTCATGATTTCTATGACCTCGCTGCGCCCTTCCTCTACCGCGAAATCATAGTCTACGTAGACCTCAAAATCTCCCCGCTTATCAGGAACCTCCTCCCTCTCCTCTCACTCTCACAGCGCCTCCAACTATCGTCTGAAGCCATAACAGATGAAGAACTCGAAATCACCCCCCTTCAAAATAATGAACGAATTACCAACCCGTTATGGGTACACCACCTAAGCATCCTCAGCCTCAGCTCTCCTGGTCCGCGCGAGGAAATTACCACATGGAGGTACCTCGAAGAAGCAGTTTCTGGAATGCAGAACCTAAAAAGTGTTGTATGGGAGCCATCAGGGGGCAGCTCTCGACTAGTGGGAACCCTCGCAAGCTTCCCAAAGCTAACCCATGTATCTTGCATCTCCAGTAGTCCCCTTTGCTCGCCAGGATTACCGCAGAATGTTCGCTTGAAATCTTTCATAGTCTTTGACTGTGGCAGCAAGAGAGCTAGTGGGAATATCCAGAACTTCTACTTGTCGAGAGACAGTTTGGAGACCTTGCAATTGAGTTTTGTCAACAGTGTACCAACCGAGAACAACGCCTACGTCACGGCTATCTTACAGGGGGTGGAGTCCTTACCAAAGCTCAAACATCTCCGACTCGGTTGGAGTGGTCCTTGCCGTTTAACATCGGTGCTCTGGCCTCAATGGCCGATTTCAGGGGCAAACCTACCAGGCGGGTCAGCGGTTTACGTTATTGAGGCGCTACAAAAAGTTATTGATTTCACTATGCTGAAGACACTACAGTTTGTGAGCCATAGTCTATTTCATGGCCTCTCCCAGGCGCTATTGAAAGGTGGTGGGCTACCGGCACTGGAGAAGCTTAGCGCTGTACTGGTCCCGAGTCAGGCAGTGGCGATTATAGATCTCTGTAGAGGTTTGACTGAGATCCATATCGCATACAGTAGAAGTCCAGATCCAGAACCACTGGGAAAGCCAGCGGAACAGATAGTCGAGGCGGTGGGAAAACACGGTAAGACGTTGAAGGCACTAAGTTTATTCACTGGATATGGCGTTTGGAATGATAGATGCAATGGAACCGCTTTTGGAACGCGAGAGATGAACAAACTTATAAATGAATGCTCAGGGTTAGAGGATTTGAGAGTTAATATTAATTTAGATGAGTTTGTATGTTCAAGTGCCCTCTTTCATGCTACTTATTCCAGCCTTCATATACAAGAACTAAAAATCATACAGATACCCATATCGAAAATTCTCCCCCATCTTCACCACCTCACAAATCTCTCCCTTGATCTCGCCTCCTCTGTCTTGGCCACCTATACCCTCCCCGGAACCGAAACGCTCATCCCGCTCTCGAAACCATGGTATTATCCTGGGGAGGTCACTTCCCCACCGAGTCAGCTCTCAGAAATCGAACACGCACTCTACTATATCCTCTCCGCCTCTACAACATACCACCCAACACCCTGGAGGAGCCACAGCAAACTCACTCAAGTATATATTTCCTCCCGCGGGATGAACCCATTTTGGCTCGAAGCAACATACTGGCAGTACTACGTCATTCGTGAGCTCCAGGAACCCCCCTCAATTGTGGAAGCCGGTGCGGTTATGAGACCCTTCTTCAACCCGTACGTAGCGCCCCCTGGTCAGCGATTCTTATTCCAGAATAATACGACAAAGATAGAAGTTGAACTTGTGCACGGCAATCCAAGTGTAGATGACTCGTGGGATAGTAGGGTGTCTAGATGGACTACGGCTTTCAAGCCGGCAAGTTGGTTTTCGTCTTGGGAGAGTCCGATGTGATTATATAAGAGACACATCTTTAGACAAATCATACTTTATGTACCTTGCTATGCATACTCTGTTTTTCCGGCATAGTATCATTCATTATAACATCGGCTGGGATATACTTGGATTCTCATTGAGTATTCAAATTGAGGTTGCAATCTCTAGGGTTACATGTGTTTAGTAGCAATAATAGAAATATATCCAAGTACAGTAGATACATTCTTAGCTGAGACCGAAGTAGAAGAAATATGTATACCAAGACACGATAAGCTATGTAGCTTGACCTATATCCGGCGGTAGATTTTAGGCGAGTCCGCGATAACCTAGCTACATAGTGTTAAATGTACATTTGTCGTGTATTAGTCATGTATTAAAGACAATGGAATTGTCTAGAACGTTGTGGTAGTTTACAGAACAAGGAAGAGCATTCTGGCAAGAACGACTCATAATATTTGTGTAACAGGAATATTGTATAAATAGGGGACAGATTTCCCACTCGGTTTAATAGAATCATCTTCTTCACTTCACACTGAACTTCACATAGTAGGTGAATAAAGGCAAGGCGTGTCATATAACCTTCTAAACGTACTACCGAAACTTCGTTTCTCTGCAGGTACTTCTGTTCTTTGTATAGCTATATGGCTGGCGGCTGGTACTTAGACTAGGATCATGTCCTTGCCAAGGAGTGCGGCTCAACAGTAAGCTTTGAGGCTCTGCATCGGATCTCAGTGCCAATGACGTCATCTAGGACACTTTGGTTTCACCTGAACTAGTTGAACCTTTGAAGCAGTAAACCACTGGGAATCCTAAACCGTAGGTATTTAATCCGAGGAACCGTCGGGTACGCATCGAGATAGACTTGTGGGTTTACCTGTTGTGGGAGGTCGACACGTGTAGTTTGGGTAAGTGACGAAATGCACCGTAGATGGTTTTTTACCGATACCCCAACTACCTCCAGTGCGTCCCAATAAATCCGGTGATACCTTCATCGGTGGTGTCACTGTTAGTAACATATATGAGTTACCGCTCGCGCTCTTTAATAACTGGCTCTTTTGCTATAGCTCCGGGGAGTGGGTAATATAGTGTAAGCTTTCTTTGTTCCTCTCATTAATTCCAAGCGCTATGGTAGACGCAACACAGTATAGCGGGATAGAAGATAACTCCATCTAATAAAGCTCGATAAATCCTTTTTTAGTAGTAAGTACCTTGCCACATGTATATAGATTAGCGCTGATGCACGCCGGATCTTTCTACTGAGAAATCACCGGTAAATAATAGAGAGACATCAAGGTTTCTATTAAAACAATCTTACATACTACCGGTAACATTGAGGTTGGTTCTTTGGAGGACAGCTGATTCTACTCCAGCAAGTATGGGATAGTGCGGGGCTCCATGTATTTATGATTGGTTCATTCATTCATGGGATAGTGCGGGGAAGTATACCGAGTGATACCCGGTGATTACAACATAGCTGACTTATCCATTCACGCAAGAGACTTAACTACAAAGAAGGTAATGATCTACACAATCTAACCCAATGCGGTTAGACAAACATGGATTGCTCCAACCGTAGATGCCCTTTCCCCAAACTTTTTTGTACAATACAAAAAAGACACTTCTCTCAGACCCCGGTTACCAGAAGCGAACTGAATCGCTTCCAGTAACCAAGATAGTGAGAGGGAGTGGGGGAGGGTTTGGTAGTCTTGGGAGACCCCAAGGAAAGGAATAAGAGGAAGGGGGGGAGGAGGGGTATTTATAGGAAGTGGGATAGGATGCCAAGGGTGTAATTGGCCGCTGTTGAATTTTGCCGCTTGGTGGTGTGATAATTTTATGGTGAAAATTGGCCGACATTTTTCGCCGATTGGGGGGGCTGTGGAAGGTGAGAGAAATCCTATGCTGGCCCTGGGGGGCTTCTGGATTGAAAAAGTGAAGATTTTTCTTCCTATTCGGGGAAAGCTGCTAGGAGATACGGTCAAGGGAACTAAATAAGTAATATACGCTGTGTACGAATCACTAACCCTATGAGGTTACAGACTTGATCACCTTTAAGTCGTTCATTTCATCACCGTCAGTACCCGGTTCTAAGATGATGCTGAATAGTTGTACCGAGGAAATTACTATTTTGCATTGATGCAACCCCCCCCCCAAAGACAAGCCTGTTATGGGGTACAAAGGTAATGTTAAACGCTCCCACATTCAGATGGCCAGGGAAATGCCATTTCAAAATTTGTTAAAAGCAGTATTGGGATGGGAATATCACTGCAATCGCAGGGATAATTAACGAAATAAAAACCTCGGCGGCGGAGTCTTCTAGAAGCTTATCTAAGATTCTTACACCTCCGAAACATATTTCAAGTCTCAACACCAGCCGTTCTACCTACGCATCTTCTATCAACTCCGATATATCTTCATCTAGAGAACGTTATATCATTAGCCAGTATTCCCCCAAAACAGGAGCTGTGAACATACTTTATCCGTTATATTTGTTCTGCAAATCGGACACTGAACCTTATGCCGAGTCTCCCAGTCCTTGCCTTTCATCCCCATTTTATGACAACATGACTAACCTATATTAGATAAAGTGCTTTCCACAACTTAGAGAAGGCAGTACCTACAGTACACATTGCTAAATGCTTACATGGCATCACCACCGTATTCGAGATTTCAGCATAACATATGATACACGCTGCGTCGAGCAAGAAACCCTCTCCTTCCTCCGGCTGTGTATGAGGACCTGTCTCATCCGAAAGGCCCTCAAGTTCCATCACCATGACCAAAATATTATCAAGTGCATCATCGGCAAGCACCTTATCTGGACCCCCGGTAACTGAAAGCTTCTTGCTCAGGGCTTTAAGCAAGTTGCGTGTCTCTATAGCCATATTACGCAAGTCCGTATACTTTTGAGGTATGTTCTTGGCCTCTTGTGTGCCGCTAGGCGGTAGAGTCCCAGGTAGAGTATCATTTGGCGTTTGACATGGTAGGAGTGACGATGGAGCGATGGCTGTCTGCGTGGTTGACCACCTGATCGAGAAACTCCGAGGGTCTCCAGGGAAGAGAGTCCACAGCACCATCCGTATAATCCCTATACATAGCGGGGAAAGTATCTCATGAGGCCAGAGTATTAGATCTTTTATGATTATGAGGTTCTGAACCAAACTCTTCCATCGACTCCGCGGGGGTTCTTCAGGTGGATACCCTTGCGATTGATTATTCCGGAATAGATCGAGTCTTCTCTCCCGTAGCTCCTCACGTTGCCTCCTCCGCTCTTGACGTAGTTGGGCTAGCCGTAGCTCCTCACGCTGCCGCCTTTGCTCTTCCTCCCGTAGCTCTTCATGTCTCCTCCGTTCTTCGAGTAGACGTGCTTCCCGTTGCCCTTCCCGTTGTCTCCAATACACTTCAAGTAAAAGTTCCTGCTGTAGCCTCTCTATTCCTCCTCCTTTAGGTCGTCTCCACCGCTCGTCAGCTAGGTGACCATCCGCTTGCCTCCGTCGTGGTTCTCCCTCAGGTTGTCTCCGCCGTTCTTCAAGTGCGTGACTGTCCACTTGCCTCCGTCGTGGTTCATGACGTGCTCTCTCCGGTTCTTCCCGCCGTCTGCTCTGGTATGATCGTCTAGGTGATGGTTGTCGTGTTTGTCTAGATGAACGGTCCTCCAGCTCCTTCTCCTCCCATGTAGTCAATACTAGAAGGGCTGGAACGGCGATAAAAACAAATAAAAGGGCCGCAATCACCTGGATCAGTCAGTTTCTGTCTTGGCAGTATAGAACGATAGCTTACAAGAATCTCAAGTGATATCTGGTCAGGCGGGGTATCTAGAAGCATGGCCGGCGGGGGTGAAGTTGGCGGCGGTATCGGAGGAGGGAGAGTATCAAGAGTGATGATTGGCGGGGGCGAGTATATGTCGTCTAGCGAAGGCATCTTCGTAGTATAAGTTTATTGTTGATAATGTCGACTCGGAGCAGAAGGTGTTGAGCTGAGAAGGAAACCTGGATAGAGGGGTCAACCACAACAACCAAACCCTAGCCCTGGCGAATAATTGATTTGTATTCGACCCTAACCCTGAATATCAGAACATAGAGCACGGCGGGCCGCTACTCCAATATGAATTATATTTGTAATCTGCCCGAGTTTAAGCCGGCTGTGGGTTCATACATATAACTAGTCTATTAAGAGCATTGCTGGGAAAATATTCTGAGAGCTATTCGGAATCTAGACTATGGAAGGAATTTATCCGAGATAGTGGGGATCCTGGAGCAGACTCCGTATTCAGCTCGATATGTTAGTTTTCAGGCAACCCATGCCAAGGCTGCACTAACGGACTTCCGATTAGAATTACAGCATGAAAACCCGCCTATAGGAGGGAGGCATTTTTCAAATGCCTGGGACTGGTCTTCAGTAGTCTTACCGGTGCCCGGCCGTAGAGCGACAGAACCCTTTCATCATGGGATATCACTCGTCTAAGCCCACCGGTAGATTGTTGTAGTACGCTTAGTAAGGAGAGAGGACCCGACTGTCAACCAGGGGCATATATAGTGGGGGCTCTAGAGACCGAGCCCCCAACCAAGAAGCAATCTACTCTCGCCTCTCTATATTGTATCAAATAGATTTCATCCCCTTGAAATAAGTTGAGGGACATAAGATCTCTCGGGACGAGCCTTCGGAGGTGGGTAAAACCAACAGTAGCTAAATCACTACCGAAGGAATTTTCAGCTCCTGATTTGATGGTCTAGCGCCAGATTATCGATTATAGAGGATTTACAGAAGGAGGGGGGAGGACCTCTGCAGACTTTGTGTGGGTTAGGGTTGTATTAAACCCTGTCACCTGTGTACATGATCCCACTTTCGCAAGCAAAACGGTATGGTCAATATCAACGTACTCCCCCCGGCATCTCGACATAACCTTTATCCCTCAAAGCACCTAGTATTTTCATATAAAAAATACGTTCTGCATAATCACTGACTAATAGCTGTCACTCTACATAAATCAAATGCCGTAGGAGAATATGCTTCACCGGTTACCGCAACCCGTAGAATTAAAACCGTAGATATCACAGATTCCCGATTACAGCCAACCTACGAGCTCCTTAGAGATATATTAAGCTTTCTTGAGCTCAATTTACTCAAGTACCGGAGATATCACCATTGGAAGGCATCCATAATTGTGAATATGGCGCCGGAGTTTTTTGGTAGGTAGGAAACCTCGTAATTTTAGGTGTGTATTAACTAATGTCCTTAGAGCATTCATATAAAACCGTCATCTACATTGGAATTCTAATTCATATACACAAACGAAAACCCTAACATCAGCAAACCTGAAGGCTTCTCTCTGATGCATTTGATGCCTCTGATTCATGGGATACAGTTGGCGGAATTCGACAATCAGGAGACGGGATATGTCTCAGAGGCGCTCGGCTAGCTGTCAGAGCTCTCAGGAGAGCTCCGGAGGCTCCCATAATCGTCTCTGGAGACGTCAAGAGACATTAGGAGACTCTATAGCAGTCTCTGGGGGGGCTTGCTAGTCATGCTGGTAGTCACTGTTCGGAGTTTTTAAAAATTTATTTATTTTACTATGTATATTTTCTAGTCTATATATAAATATTCCTGCTTCGCCCCCACCTGCCTGCTTGCTTGCCTGCTGCCTGATGTGGCGCTGGGAGTTGTCTGGGGGTCATGTCGAGGCGTAGGACACAGGGGGTTCGTACCTAAAAACTCTATTTCGTATTCTTCAGGGAAGCCGAAACTCCTCTGTCGACCTTTAGGAATGAGTGGAATATCCTCATTTGTCAATTTTCCCTTCAGAATAATAGCATATGCGTAGTCGGTTATTCGGTATACCTCGTGTCTTTCCGATGGTGACGTTGTTAGGTTGGAAAATAGCCTCGGCACTAGTGGGAATGCTAACACGTTACATACGCTATACCGCAGTAGCCTGTGGCACAGGCACTAGCGAGTTGGCTAGTGATGGAGCAAGGTGTCACCAAGTTATGTTAGCTTTAGACCTCCGAGAGTTAGTTATCAATATCATCATCTTATCTGTTTTCGTCGATAGTCGTTAAGAATCACAGGATCATCAGTGATCAACGCTTCAAGCCTACGGAAGTATAAAGCCCTATAGCGGAAAATTCGCCAAGAAAAATGAAATGCGAGAATAGCGAACTAAGAGTGAAGCAGTAGAGTAATTAATTCAGCTATGGAATCTCAAGAGGTAATCTGCGGAGTGATGTAGGTTAAAATGTTCGTGTGTTTTATTGTCTTAACCCATTATCGTGTACCCCACGTTAGACTAGGCCCGACTATATCATAATCTGGCTATAAATGAATATTTCAAGCGAGCGCTTGGGCCTCATTGAATGCAGCCGTTTCTAGTATATATTAGGCTACTTTATGTACTATAAATGGCTGTATCCAATGGACGTAATCTGGCCAATATTGAAATGTGGAGGAGGTAAGGAGCTCGTTGCACCCGGTTGGAATGAACTGACCGTAACGAGTGACTTTTCGTGAACTACCAAAATAATTGCAACGAGGCTGTCAGTTGATTACAACTAGAGAATGAAAGATTCTTTGAATAAACCTTTCCTCCCTGTTTCACAAATTGTTAATTTACCATTAACATCCTTGGTCGGGGGTAACTGATGTCACAGTTTTGGCACGGAACCATCTCAACGCTTTACTAAACGTCCGATTATGTATCTCACTCTGCTTGCTGGTACTTGTAGTACATTCGGCTCCGTTAACTCATATGATGAATACATGTTTATATATGCCATAATGGTTTACAGATATACCATTCAAATTGCTCCCGTTGTTTTTATATGTTAAGTACTAAATGAGATCGCAGAAAATCAGATACTATAGCAATAATTATTTCTAATTAAATTTCTCGTAGCTACTTAAATGACTGTATCCGGCTCGAGTCTAACACACGCTACCTGCTATGATTGAGGTACTTAACCGGGCCTACATAGAGTTATTAATGAATACTTTACTGAAATGTACGAACGTTAGTGAAGAATACTTAAGATGATGGCTGTTATTAATCCTGTACGTTCTGGGCCAGAAAGCCCCTCCCCTTCCTGATCGAGTAGCTCGAAAAGATCACCCGGTTTTGTGTAGGGGTTGACGTGTGATGGCTAGTGCACACCTAACTCCGGCTACAACGGCAGGCCCATATGCGTTGTATAGGTCTCTGGTGCTAGTTATTGGGCTATACCTCAGGTACGGTTCTCTCTTCTTACACAACCGGAACCGCTGGTGTACAGTACCCGCAATGATATACGCCCTCCAACGTGGCCAAGAAACCCGATTATTGAGTACACTAGATGAATGGTTTTGCGATATGTAGGCAGCTGCGAGTGTAGGACTTGAATACAAAATCCTGTAACTTCTAGTCCTAGGTCTAGTAAGATTACCTGCAGAGTTTTTACCACACCAGCGGGAAAGTCTTCGGTTGCTGTAAATGCGGTATCCATCACTAGTGCCATCAATATCAGTCCCCAATAAATAAGAGAGCTATTCAAATTTGCGAGCCACATCAAGCCCAAGCCGTTTCAGCTTCGAGATAACGCTCCCTGCTTCATTTGAGCCGCCTCCTTGGGGTACTCACCGGCCAGTTTGATCATTTTGCTCCTTTTCAATAATCAGCTTTTAGAGCACGGACAACAATCACATATAGTTTCCTCATATACGAGTGCCTCCTGTAGCCTCTGTAATCCCTCTTGTTCAAGTCGTCCCCGCTGCTCCTCAACTAGTGTTCGTCATGGGGCGATTCGGGGCCTGATTTTCGATGAAGGAACCGCCCCAATGGGGGGATAACTGGCGGGGCCCCGTTGGGCCCACTACAGTTGATTAGGTTAAATTTTGGTTAATGGGGGATTTTTAAAGGGCAAACCCGACCCGGCCGGGGAATCGAGCGGTTCGGGGCGGTTTCTTGACGCGGTTCCCCGGTTAGTTTGGGGGACCGACCCCCCCATGACGAACACTATCCTCAACTAGGTGGCCATCCGCTTGCCTCTGCCACGGTTCTTGACGTACTCGCTCCGATTCTTCCTGCCGTCTACTCTGGTGTGATTGTCTAGCTGATGGCTTTTGTCAGTTTTGTCTAGATGAACGCTCCTCCGGCTCTTCCTCCCATGTAGTCAATTCTAGAATGGTTGTGATGGCGAGAAATGCGAACACTAGGGCTACAATTACCTAGATCATTCAGTTCCTATTGTAATGGTACAGGGAGACAGCTTACAAGACCCATAGTCGATGTTTGGTCTGGCGGGGTCTCTAGGAGCATGTCTGGCGGGGATGAGATGATGTCGTCTAGCTAATCCATCGTCATAGTATACGTATATTGCTGATAGGGTCGTTGGTGTTGTGCTGAGGGGAAGCTCGGCTATTAACTTGGAGTGTATCGCATCTTGCTCCGGCATGCATTGACGCAGACCCCGCACCCGGCCCGATGCGTTGACTCTTCAGGCAACCCATGCAGAGATGTACAAGCGAATAACTACCTGGGTTGGAACCGGCAGACACCCTCTATCCGGCCAAGTAGAAGCCTCCGATGGAATGCCACAGTCCCGCTGGTGTTGAGCCTAGACAGGCATCATCACGGAATATCACTCGACCATCTCTTGGTGGGTCGGTCTTCTTTCTAATATGGGCAGCTGGTTAATATAAGTCACGTGCTATTCTCTGAGAATCCAGGTACCGTATCAGGGTTAGGGTTTCCTTCTTGGGCATGTCTCGTTCAACATTTGTAACCACAGGATTTCTTCGCGTTAAACTAAACTGCGGAGATCATGCCCTCTGGAACGGCTAGGAATCCGGGGTATTGCAACACAAAACAGTAGTGCGTAGACAAAATCGTAAGGTGTCAGGATTCAGACTAGAATACGTTCCATTTCTCAACTATTCGTGAAACATGCGGTAGAAAAACAGACAAATTATGCGGCCCAGGTTGCGCTATGCATAACCGATGTACTGGCAATGCCGATGGATTGATTGCTCACATGGTTTATATTTGTGGGTAGGATCGCCACAAAGCTACATCACGTGAGAAATTCATCTATCGGCATAAGTATCTTTATCTGATCGGCCTGTGCACGTGATCTAGTAGCTATGGAAACGGTAGGTTCAATGCTAGGGAAATCTACGTAGTCAAGTGTTTCTCCTTACCGGAGATTTCCTATAACGACCGTGTTAAAAAGACCATGTCTAAAATATCCGTATAGGCATGCTTTAGTAAAGAAATAGTCTCTCAAAACCCTAACCCTTCGTGTTCCCGGTTATGGGTTCTCGTACTATACTTATACACACTGATAAAGCACTAACAGAAGTACTGCCAGTGCGTGGATGTGGTTAATAGTTTCATCTTTTTAGTGATATACAGGAGAAACGCTAGGTGTATGGAGAAAAATCCATTAAAACAGCGTTGACATAAATAAATCCCGCGCTGTGAAAAAGACTCCCATAGCTGCTGTTTTAATTCAGGTAATCCCCTTTGTAGTTGTAGAGGGATCGGTGATATTTTCGTCCCAATTTCAACATCTCGGAAGGAGGGGAGAGGATCCCTACGGACTTCGTGTGGGTCAGGGTTGTATCAAACCCTATTCCACCTGTCTACGTGATCCCACCTTTCCAAGCTTTTTTTTTGTTTTCCTCAATAATTGCATGAGCCCTCGCACTATGGTAATCTCCGCTCCAGCCCCCGGCTCTAGCCAATGCAGATCAAGATAAAGCACAAGTCAATCGCGCGTAACACCCCACAAAGCACAAACAAAATAACAAAACTGTTCCCCTCCTCCCGCCTCCCCACCTTTCCAAGCAAAACGGTATCGTGTTCAATGACAGTCAGTGTTGCCTCCCGGTATTCATCTCGACATACTTTCCCCCCCCTCAAAGTGCTCAGCATTTTCTTATGAGAAACACGTTCTGCATGATCATCCGCTAATAGGTGTCTACATAAGTAAAATACCGTAGGGGTATATGCTTCCAGTTACCTGTAGGGTTAACACCATGGACAGTACAAATGCACGATTACAGCCAACTTATAGGCTTTTTAGAGATAGGTAAAACTTGCTCGGGCTCAATTACTCAAATACCACATATCTCACCACTGGAAGGCATCTGTAATTGTAAATATGACGCTAGAGAGTTTTTTTAGGTGGAAACGCTCCAAACGTTAGGTGTATTAACCAATGTTCTTAGAGCAGTCGTATAAACCGTCATCTGCATTGGGATTCTAATTCATATACACAAACGAAACCCTAGCCCTGATAGCTTTCTGGTAAGGCTCCGGTATACCGAAGAAAGTAAACTACTATACATTTGCACTTGGGTAGAATGTAGGGATGCTAGAATCTCCAAGTACCTGCGTTGGTGCCATCAAGACGCTTAGGGATGTGATGTAGCAATTCTGTGTACTTTGTGGGTACACGCCCGTATTGATATTGACACCTCCAGTATGACATCGGGGAAAACCTCGGTCAAGTAAAAGAACCTTTTACTCACTTGTAGCGGAGATTTTGTATAGAGCTAAATTCATCCATTCTGGGGGTCTTGAGAAGGTTTCATTAGGTCTGGGGATTTGCAAATATTTTGTTATGGGCGCAGCCCTAACCCATCGAGTCCCCCTCGGTAAATAAACGTTTCGTCTCTCTTTCTCACAACCTATATACACTATAGCTGCAATTAACGTATCTCTTCATCTGTTTCATGTGGTCCTTTCCGGTTGCTGGAAGTTTATCAGATCTCCTGGAAAGATCCTCGCCGGGGGTGCCCATAGGTAGAACGCTTCGGAAGGTTGAAGTGTACTAATTGAAGAAATTTCTCCCTTAGTAGAGAATCCATACAAAAATGCTATATCCGGGCTATCTGCAACTACGCGGTGTCTTTCGAGATCCTATCTAACATTCTGACAACACCGAGTTTGGCATGTCAACTCCGATATATCTTCATCTAACACCAGCCATACCATCAGCTAAACATTCACCCAGAAGAAGAGTTCAGTGAACATACCCTCCTTATGACATCTGTTCTACAAATTGGACACTGCACTTTGTGCTTCTTCCAGTCTTTACCTGTCATCCCCATCTTATCACAACATGCCTGCTATTCATTAGGTATACTACTTGCTCTATCTTGAGAAGGGGAGGACCTACAGCACACACCGCCAAATGTTTACATGGCATTATAACTGTATCTGAGACTGTAGCACAGCACACAACACACGCTGCATCAAGAAAGAAATTCCTCTCCTCCTCCAGCCGGTGTGTCCCAGGACTAACCTGAGCCGAATGACTCTTGAGTTCCATCACCATGACTAAGAGATTATCAAGAGCAGTATGGGCCAGTTCCCTTTCGGCACTACCAGCAGATAACTTCTCGCTAAGGAGTTCAAGTAAGGTACGGGTTTCTGTGGCTAGATTCTGTACGCCCGCCGGTTCCTGTCGTGGGGCCTGGATTACTTGTGGGATCCTAGGTGGCGTTGGGGGCAGGGGCAGGCGCGGGGCCGGCCGACTCTGTAGGAACGACCACGGATTGGCAACTTTCTGCGTCATTGGTGTATGAATCCACACGCTGCAGAACTCCCTAGGCGAGAAAGACCACAGTGCCCATAGGATCCATCTAAGCAGAAAGAACAGCAACTTAGGAAGCCAGAGTAGTATCTTCATTATGGAGATGACCTTATCCGCCCATCGTCGCCATCGTGGTTTCTTAGGCAAAAGCTCCACCCAAACTCTATTCCATACATCCTCACGTAGTCTCCGCCGCTCGAGAAGCATTGATTGTGTCTGCAGTAGTCCTTGGACCTGTCTCTGCCGCTCTTCAAGTTGTTGTGCTAATAGAAGCTCCTCATTTCGTCTCTGCTGTTCTTCAAGTCGTTGTGCTTCCCGTAGTCTCTGTAGTTCTTGAGATCGCCCCAACCGTAGTTCAAGCAAATGATTCTCCCATTGTCTGCGCTGTGTCTCTTCATTTAGTCCCACCCACCATGCTTGCCTCCTCTGCGCCCGCCGCCTGCTCTGACGCGGTTCAAATGCTATGCGCCCCGCTTGCCCAGCTGGCTCCGCTGGCTCCCCCCCTGTCGATATTGAAAAGAACGCAACCGAAAAAAAAACAAAGATTATGGCTACAGCCACCTGGTATATTTTAGCTCTTGTTGTCTCGGAGGAGTTTATCAGGGGTGATGCCAGAGGAGAAAACAGAGTGTCAAAGGTGAAGACTGTCGGATGCGGCATTGTAGTTAAAGTAGTCGTTGCCGTGTATGGAGTGTGATATTCAGAATCTATTGTTGATAAAGTCCACTTAGGGCAGGTTTTGTGTTGAGGGGGAGATTTGGCTAATAACTGGAGGGGACATGACTGAGACATCCTGGCCATGATAAACGGCTGATTGATACCAGACCCTAAGACTGAACACAAGATTAGATTTGTTAAAATTAAGAAAAACCCCGCGGGGTGGGAGTGCTTTTTGATCACTGGTAGAAGATACCCTAACTATAAAAAATCAGACCGCTGTGGTAACTTTGACGGTGATTGAGACTACTACAAGTGCTGCTTGGTAAGTAGGTTAAACTTTTTGTTTTGAGTCTTTATATGCGGTGTTTGTTCAGGCACCCCGCACCCGGCCCGGTGTGTTGGTTTTCAGGCGGTCCATGCCAAGGGATACCAGCAAATTCCCTACAGCCTACCTGCGCTGGAGCAGGACGGACCCCCATTATAGAGGTCTCAACGGAGTACTGTAGTCCCCCTGGTGTCGGGTCCTAAGCAGCTATTATCACGGAATAACCCTCGATCATCTCCACCGATATAAATCACGTGCTATTATCTGAGGATCCAGGCAGGCACCCAGATAAGGGTTAGGGTTTACTTTCTTGGACTATATATCGGCAGGTCTCTCTATCTTTTTGGCATTCAACACCTGTGACCACGAGATTCCTTCATGTTAAAATGGACCGCAAAGACCGTAATCCTCGCCGGCGAGAGTCCTCCAGAACGGCTTTCATGTACTAGGAATTCAGGGTACTGTAGTACAGGACAGTAGTACATAAGCACAATCATAAAGGGTCAATACTAAGTCCAGAACACACCCTATTTCTGAATATTATATAAAACATGCGGTAGGAATTGCTTATTCAATTTATCTGGTGAGCACGAGCAGAATCCCCGCAAGGATAAATCACGTGAGCAATAAATCTATCGGCAAGTCTTCTTCAACCGATTGGTCCGTACACGGATCTGGCAACCATAGAAACAGGAGGCTCAATACTAGGACCCGGATCCTAATGATCTACATCGCCGAGTAATTATCCTCACTAGGGAGGTCCTTGATTACGTCTACGATGTCCAAGCTATCCGCATGGGTATGGTTTATAAAGGGAATGGCTCTTCATAACCCTAACCCTGTCTGTTCTCCTAGTTTTCGTGCTGATGAATTACTATATGTATGCACACGGTAAAGCTCTAACGGAGGTGTGGTTAATAGGTCCCATCTTCTTAGTGATATATAGGAGAATAGTTGGGTGTGCGGAGAGAAATCCATCAAAACAACTTTAAGATAAGAATATCATCGATTCCTCTGAAAGTACAGAGAGAGTTAATTGAATAAAAACTGCTTTTCCCCCCCCATCATATACTACATGCAACCTTTCGGCTGTGGTAGTCCTCCACTCCAGCCCTGGGCTCTAGCATACAAACCGCACCACTCCTATGCGCCTCTCCATACCTCCTACAAAACAAACTCCACGCCTGACTCGTCCCCTCCTCTTTTCTCAACATTCCTTCACCATACTCGCTTTCACTCTCTTCCCCCTCGAATAAAAACTGCGGCTACATGGGCCTTTTCTCAAAGTGTATCTAAAATTCTCACAATGCCGGATTTCTTTGTCTCAAATTCAAACACCTCGTACTCCACCGGTAACTCTACTCAACCCCTGTATATCTTTGTCTACACAATTACCATCATCAGCTATTATTCACTCATGAAAGGAGAGTAGTGAACATACCCTGCCCTTCACACGCCCTCTGCAAATCGGGCATTTCACTCTGTTTCGAGTCTCCCATTTGGTGCCTCTCATCCCCATCTCATCACAGCACGACTGCCGTATAGTAAGCATACCACTTCCAATCAGAGGTCAGGGAAAGAACCTACACCACACAGCGCCAAATGGTTACATGGCTTCAACAGCGTATCCGAGACCTCATAACAGCACACTACACACAATGTACCAGGAGAGGAACTCTCCTTCTTCTTCGGTCGTATGGTCTTGAAGCCAACCACGTTCGAATAGATCTTGACCAGTATCGAAATAGCTACAACACCGACAAGCGAGGTATCGACAAGGACATTTCGATTGCCAGTATCGCTGGATAGCGTATCGCGAAGTAGTTCAAGTAAGGCATTGGTTTCAGCGAATAAGCCCCGGAGGTCATTGTTTTTCGGGGTCAGAGCTTTAAGTGCTTGAGACTTGGGCGTTGGGTCGCCTATGAGGGAGCACAGAGCGGCCAACTTTTCTATGGTTGGCTTATGCATTAAGAGCCAGAATATACCAGGGGCGCAAATCCACAGCGCTACTGCAAAGTATTTGAGGAATGAGATAAGTAGCTTGCGCAACGGGATTACTGGATCCTTTAGGAATTTTTTTAGTTTCTGCCAATAGCCACTCCATCGTTTCCACCGTGCTTCATTACGTTCTCTCTGCTGCTGTTTACGTGAACGCACTAGAAGCTGTCTCTCTTGTTCTACTTCAAATTGTATATAATCTTCAAACAAACGCTCCTCCCGTCGTCTCTGTCGTTGCGCTTCGGGTTGTCTCCAGTCCAGTAAACGTGCCTCTCGTTGTCGCTGCCATTCTGATTCCCGTTGTCTCCATTTTTCAAGCAAAATTGCTTCAAGTTGTCTCCGTTCTTCAAGTAACCGTGCCTCTAGCTGTCTCTGCCGTTCTGCTTCTGCTCGTCTCCGATCATTACGTAGATCCGTCCTCCGTTTTTTCTGCCGTTCCCCTTCAGCTCGTCTCTGATCTCGGGGTAAACGCGCCTCCTGTCGTCTCTTGCGTAATTCTATAAATCCCATTTCCTCTTCACATGCATATATCTCCTGCTGCCCCAGCACAGTTTCCCCAGATTGTCTCTCTGCTACAGGTAAATCCGCCTCCCCTTGTCCCTGCCGTTCCACTTCAGACAATCCCTGCCCATCCAGCAAGCGCGCCTCCTGTCGTCTCCTCCGTAATTCTTCAAATTCACTTTCCTCTTCACGAAAATGTACCTTCCGTGGCATCTGCCGCTCTTCCGTATCTCGTCCCTGCTGCTCCTCCTCTACAGGCACCTCCGGTTGTTTCTGTTCGTCTTCAGGTCCTCTCAGGAGTTGTCCACGAACAGGATCTTCCGATTCTATCTGCTGTGCTTCTTCAAACCGCCTCTCCCGTCCCTCCGGTCGACTGCTCTGTAGTAATTGTTTAGACACATAGCACTCCGGCTGTTCCCCCAGCTCCTCCGGTAGAATCCCCTCCTGTGGCGCCTCAGGTAAACATGTCTCCTGTTGACCTTGCCACGCTCCTTGGGGCTGGGGTTCCTCCGGCAATATTCTCTGTCCGGGTTCTCCGGGTAGATTAAGGTTTACCGGTCTTTGCAATTCATCCTGGGGTGAGCTTTCCTCCGATTGCTTACTCGGCGCTGGTACATGTGGGATATAGGGCCCCACTGGCTCCTGTTGTACTTTTTCAGGTGAACGTTCCTCCGGTTGTATGCGAGGTCCTGATGCTTCCGGTAGATGAGGGATGTCAATAGCCTCTGTAATTCCTCGAACGAACGCTTCTCCAATCCCATACTGTGTCCTCATACCTCGGATGGGCAGGAGAGCACTAGTCCCACTAATGCTTCTCCAAATGGATATTCCTTCAATCGCCTGCTCTTTCGTATCGTGTTTGTTTGGGTGTTTGGGTGTGCTGCTCGGCCGTGGTTCTTCGAGTGGGTGATTTTCTCGTCGCTTCTCACTTTGTATGATTTGAAAGGACTTTGGAGGAGCTTGGTCTACGTCTAGGTAGCCGCGGGTATGGTTCAGACCGATATGGATAGGATGACTTCTTTCCCGGTGTTGAACCTATGCCACATGGCACTGCCTGGTGTATCGAGGGATCGTTCCTAGAAGTAATGTTGGTACAAGAGAGCGAATAGTGGGGTAGCGATTGCCTGGTTCAGAGCGCTTGTCGTGCTAGGTCGGGGGATTATGTGCAGCGAAGTGTCCGAGGAGGGGGAAGACTGAACGGAGGTTCACCGTTGTCCCTGTCTCTAAACAACTCCCATTGACTGCGCACTCAGCAGCTGCACGCTCAGCATGATGTGTTGGCTATACCACTCGTACCCGGTTGATAGAACAACCCACCTGTAGTAAGACAGTCCTCATCCAATCGCGAGGCTGGGATGGGAGGTCCCCTGATAGTTCGCTTGTTTCTGGCCATAGAGTGACCGGCCAGTATAATATCATTCGGCCACGGCCACAATGTGCTTTCTTCCATTAGATTAACCCATCGAGGTCAGAACGCCTCTCGTGGGGTCCTCGGAGGTAGCGTTCCACGTACAAGAAACTCGGGGTACCGTAAAAAAATGTAATGAAAAAAGCTACCCAGGGCCGAAAATCCAGACTTGAATACGTTCCATTTCTCAATCGTGTTCAGGCATTGTACTGGGGAGTGGGAGGAATTAGCAGATTGGCTGTCGTGTGAGGGGGATGGAGAGTGGGGACTGAAGAAGGTTAGGTTGTGCCGTACAACCCTGCGCCTAATCTCCCTTATCTTATTCATCTGTCTGTACACGTGATCTCAATCTTCTGGAGAAGCGGTAAGACAGAGATAGTAAGAATTGTAGTCAGTACGATATTTCCTTATTAATACTCCCCCACGGGTAGAAAAGCATAGGCGTATTTACGTAGTAATAATCCATTTTCTCCACTCCAAAGCGTCTAGTACCCTCTAGTATCTGTATGGCAAAAAAATTAAATATATTCGAGTACAGGGCTAATAAATGCCAATCATCTTGACAGATACATAGGCTTTCCACAATAATCCGTTCCGAATTGTCGCTCTACATATATCCAATACCATAGCATCATACTAACTACAACCTTCAGGGCCAATACGTAGCGACATACCAGCATTAACGAATGAGTAAAGCCGAGCTAAAGGGTGTTGTGATTTTTATAGTTACCGCTTTTAGTTTTCAATGTGTACGGAGTTACCCGAATAGGTAACTGAGCACACCAGGGGCTTTGTATTACATCGTTGGTATCCTCATTTACCCAAATAGGTAAGAGAAGATAATGTTGTTACAATATTTAGGCCGATGGTATGAAACAGCTATTTTGTGTTTGTTTACGCGAAAGGAGGATCTAAAAAAAACAAAAAGGGAACCGCATTGAATATTCCTAGAAATGCATCCCAACATCAGACAAGTGGGTTCTCTGTTATAGAATAAACACCCCACCTATAGTGAGGTCAGCCGCCATCCAACCGTAGGGACTAACGCGAAAGAGACCTCCACATAATATTGCGTATTATATCATCTATTCCGACCACTGGTGCAACAAATAAAACCGCAGTTTTATTTATGTTTATATAAGACTTGTAGTAAAATGAGGCTTTTTTGCAGTATATTCACCCCTTGGGCTGTCCAGCGGTCAAAACTACGCCCGGGAAGGGTATTTAGTAGGGTAGTAAGGGCTGGAAAGGTAGCTCAGGTACATGCGCTATAGCCTTTGAACCGGCATACGAGAGCACAAGACCAGAGGAGGGACAGTTATCTTATTATACAATTGTTAAAATAACTTTATAGTTCTCATCCTACGTTAGTAATATTCGGCCCGGATGCTTAAGCGAAGAATAGAAACCGTGATATCAAAACTATTTAAACGAGCCATACAACCCCCCCCCCATTCCTCGCCGATGTCTTTGCTGTTTAAGGTAATTAATACCAATACTTCCGGCGTTTATCCTATCAAGAACAAACCGCTGGCACTTCTGCTGCGATGGTCCCTTACTGCCGAGGAATGTGGCTAAATACTAAGCTTTGAGGCTCTGCGGCGCCACTTGCGTCATTTGTCTCATAATGGTCTGGTTAAGTTTAACCAACCGCCCTACCGTATTGGTAAGTTCACAAACTTAGTCATGTAAAAGAGGCAGCAGTGACATCTCTCTCTTTTTTTTCAGGTGTCCTTCAAAATGGGAACTGAATTCTTATTTGTAGATTTAAGCCCCAGGAGACCACCGGGTAGAGTTGGTTTCACCCATTTGCCGTCTGGAGTGCTCATGAGAAGTATCTGAAAGCTCTAGAGGTCTTTCCTGCTATTCTCAGATTCTACAACCACTTTGTCTACTGTCTCGCTGGATAGGTTCACAGATCTTGATGGTTACAAGTATTTGCACTTTTCTCAGTACGTCAAGTTATCTACCAGATCTTTGGAAAATCTCTGTGAAAATTTCACTGTAGTACGCACCATGGCGGCATAAAAAATAGCTTCACGTAATTAAATCCGGAGTACTCTGTTTTCGTAGGTTAACCCTCCCTCCCCGCATTTGTGGGAATTTTTTGTCGGTGTAGCACACTCGATAAGCGGCAGTGGGGCATCAATGTTTTATTTTGTACAAGTTCAAGAGCTACAGGTTCACTTAGATCCGATCCTTTGGGAGATAGTTGATTTCATTCCAGTGGTTACTGACTATTCAAGTGGTTATTGATCATAGTGAAGATACTTTTCAGAAGTATACCGAGTGATACTACGAGACTGACTTTTTTATTCACATGAAAAAATACATAATCTAACCCAATGAAGTTAGATAATTATGAGTTGCTCTAAACGTAGGGATGGTTTTCCCTAAACATTTTTGTAAATACAAGAAAAAGACACTAAAACTGAGCCCGCTGGGTGTTGCGTTCGTTGAAAATCGTAGAAGAAACAGATCAATTAACGCTAATCATATGGATACTATAGCAGTGGTGGTCAGACTACTGTGAATGTACTGATACCTGGATAAAAAAAGCAGTAATCACGAGTTGCGACTATAGGATTTATTCCGGTCGTATACTACTCGACCGCGAAAGTGGAGATATTATTGATTTTGAGTTTTAATTATCGAATCTTACCGCAGCTTCTGCCCTGAGAGAATCAAGGAAACTTCTAGGTTGGGGGTATTGAAGGTATTAGGGCGCTCCTTGATGTAGTTGCACATAGTGGCAGGGCTACAGGGGAAGACTTCATCAGTATTTTGAGACTAGGGAGCTAGGGGTTGTAAAAACCCTAACCCTGAGAGGCTGCAGTCCAGGTTTCATTTAAGTCACTCCTTAGATACCTTTGGTAACATGCTGTGCTTCTAGAAAGTTTATGGTTTGTATCGGTCCTTCCAGGTATGAAGGAGGATCTACATCCTGCGTTACGAGTAGAAGTCTCGCTACTGACGATCCACCCATCCAGGTGGCCGGGTGAATCCTACCGAAAAGTCTAGCAAAAGAAATACCGAAAAAACAGTGTCACCGGGTCATCCATAGCTACCAGTATGGTCAATGAGCTACCGAGTCTGGTTTCGGAAATTTATCTCAAGTTCTTACAACCCCGGGTACTATCATTTCAAGTTTCAACACCTGGGATTACACCCGTATCTTGCATCAACTCCGGTATATCTTCATCTAAGACCAGTCGTGCCATCAGCAAACGTTCAATCGCAACAAGGATGTAACATACCCTATCCGTTACGTCTGTCCTGCAAATTGGACATTTCATTCTTCGTAAAATTCCCCAGTCACTGCCTATCACCCTCATCTTATCACAGCACGACTACCGTATAGTAAGCACACCACTCTATATAACCGAGATGAAGAACCTACAGTACACATCGCCAAGTGATTACATGGCATCACCACCGTATCCGATACTTCAGCATAACATACCACACATGCCGCGTCAAGAAGGAAGGTGTCGTCTTCCTCCGGCAATTGGGTTTTGGAATAGCTGTTGAGCTGCATCATCATAGCCGAATTATTTGCAAGCGCGGCATCGACGAGCACCTTCTTGGCACCATCGTTGTCGGTCAGGGTCTCGCTAAGGAGTTCAAGTAGAGTACGGGTTCCGGTGGCTAAGTCTTGGAGGTCAATGTGTTTTGGGGGTAATATTTTAGGTCTCTGAGATCTAGATGTCCGACGTGGTAGTAGTGACTGTAGAGTAGTAAGTTTGTGTATGATTGGCCTCTGAACTGTTACGATCCAGAACTGTCTAGGGGAGAAATTCCACAGTGCCAGTGCAATGCGCCCGATTAGTGAGAAAAGTAGCTTAGGAAGCCATGTTACTACATCAGTTAGAAGTTTTGCAGATTTCTGGCAGTATCTCTCCAACTGCCTCCATCGTGCTTCATAGTATTGTCTCCGCTGCTCTTTACGTAAAAGTGCCTCCCGTTGTCTCCGCCGTTCAGCTTGTCTCTGCTCTTCAAGTAAACGTGCCTCTCGCTGTCTCTGTTCTTCAAGTAAAAGTGCCTCTCGCTGTCTCTGTTCCTCGAGTAAACGCTCTTCTTGTTGTCTCTGCCGCTCTACCCGTACACGCGCCTCCCATTGTCTCTCCCGTTCCTCCCGCCGTCTGCTTTGCCGTGATGACTTTGGTACCGAGGGCCCTGGCTGTCCATGCAACTCTTGAAATAAACGTTCCCCTGATAACATACCCTGTGGTGAGACTCCGGGAAGATTGGGGCTCAATAGTCTCTGTAGCTCATCGAACGAGCGCTCCTCTGGTGTCCTGTTCTGCCATGGTTGTTCGGGGAGATATCCCCCTGGTTGGTTCTCCCGTAGTTGTTCGGGGAGATGCCCCCCTGTTTGGTTCTGCCATGGTTGTATTGGGAGATGCCCGCCTGGTTGGCTCTGCCGTGGTTGTATGGGGAGATGTCCGCCTGGTTGGTTCTCTCGTGATTGTTTGGGGAGATGCCCACCTGGTTGGTTCTGCCTTGCTTTATATGGTTTAAACGGGTTCTGGAAGAGCTTCATGACCCAGTCCCAGGTAGCTGCGGGTACGTTCCGGACCGATATGGATGGGCTGCGTTCTTTCTTGGTAGTCACCGTGAGTCCACATGGTACTGGCTGGTGAATCGGAGGACGCTTCCTACTTGATACTATAAGAACCGTAGAGATAAGAGAAACGAGTAGTCCGGTAGCGATCATCTGGCTGAGTCAGTTCTTGTCATGTTAGTACAGAGAGACATCTTACAAGATCCTGAGGTGTGGCTAGGCCCTGTATTATGGGTAATGAAGCCATCTGCTGAGTAGGAGTAATGGAAGTAATGTATTCCAGATAAGGCTGGTTTAGAGTAGTAGGTATTGTGTCCAGGGAGAATGTTAGTTATTTGTGGTGACAGGTGGAGTAGTGAGGGGACCGAGACAGCCTTGGGTGGAGATTGGTTTATGCTCAACCCTAACCCTGCATATAAGGTCGGCAGTGCATATATGCCAAACCGCGAAAGGCATCAGCCGGAGAAGACTACATGCAGTTACTATCTCAATATTTCTACACTTATTCCACCAGAGTTTATAGGGACTTCAAATCTATAGAAAAAATGAATTGCTGGAATGATTTTACCAAGCGAGGATCACCAGTATCGCGCTTCTCTGAATTGTTATAGGTACTGTTTGAGTAGTGTAAAGAGATCTATCGGATATCTATTCTGGAGATAAGTACATGTACCTAGGCAACTGTCCCAGGCTGGGTATTTAGCACGATGTGCTGGCTTTTCAGGCAACCATGCCAAGAGATAAACGAGAATAAGGCCCTCAGACAGATTATTCTAGCCGACTGGTTAACCAACCTGACGGCAAGCAGGTACAGTCTTGAAATATCACTCGAGTAACTCTACCAGCTGGATTACTTATTGGAAATACTACCTAATTAGGTATAACGTATGCAGGTACGGTCAGGTGACAGCGGGGCTCTTTACTAAGCTTATGGATATAAGGCTTGGCTCAGGGTTTGGTTTTCACTGCAGAGCTACTAGCTATATATTTTTACGAGTAAGCTTCGCTGTAGTGGACATAAAAAGAGCCAAATTGGAACGGAAAACGTTTCATTTCTCATTAAAGCATTGTGTTAGAAAAGTAAATACAGTATCATTTACATAGCGGTGGAGAGGAATGAGAGCTATGGTGGGTTGCAAGCCACAGAAGATGTTGGTGTCTCCCCAGGTAAGACAATCTCAAACTCTCCTCTTTTTTATTGTGTTACAAGAGGGGAGCTTTGAACCTTGTGTGTATTTAATATAATGTATGGGCTATATGTGGGCTAGGGTTAGACGCGGTAAGTTGTGTGGCGTTCTGTTCCTCCGTCAAAGGTTTTAGAGTCGCATGTTGCAGACCTCGCGTGCACGTGTAGTTAACCCCCCATCCAGCCAGAAGGTAGCCGGTAAGGAATTGATGGGGCAGATAGAGAGATAAATTAATTATAGCTATAGTGTGTAGAGAAAAAGGAAAGAGAGAGATAGAACGGTATTTTTATAGAACATTCAATGGGCTAGGGTTGTTCTAATGATGCAGTGCTGAACTACGTACCCGGCAAGCTCTTTTGTGTCGTATCTAGGGGTGATTATTTACATCACAGGTCAGAGTTTCAAGTCATGGGCGGATACCAGTACCCGTATCCACAAAGCGTTTTAGGAATACGACAAATGGACTGCTTGAAGAACTAGGTGCAGAGGTATTTTTTACCGCGTGTTGATTAAACACAAAGGACTGACCATCTACAGGATCAACCCCAACAGTAATTTACGCAGGGGATTTTTATGAGGTGGTTTTATTTGTCGTGCGCTCATGGAGTGCATAGAGTACTCCACGCCTTGTGGGTCTTGTTTCTGTTCAAGTGAATCTTCCTATTATCTCCTAGGTTACGTAAGTTGATGCCGTTGAATAGGAGTGGATACATATCATACAAGCACTCAGGTTGTCTCGTGCCCATTGCCTACGGCGCAGCTTGCTGCGTGAACGTAGGGTCTGGAGCAGTAAAGTCCCGAGATCTTTCGGAGCTACCCCCGGAAACCTTGCACAATGCCCGTGAAGCTCGGGGGCTTTACAGAGGCTCGAGGTTTTTTATAACCTCCTAAGTACCAAGTAACACTCCGAAAACCTCCGAAAGATCCCGACCTGTTGGCACACCAGACCCTACGGTGGTGCGCAGCAATAAAACCTGGGGATGGGAATGAGACTAGGTGAAACCTTTTCATTGCTTTTGACCTACCACTTATTCAACATTAACGGGGGCTTCAATTGGATGGGGATCCTCCTACATTGGTTACACGGTTCCTTCAGCCCTTTGAGATTGGCTGTGTACCCGGCTTTAGAGTCAACCCACACTGGTTCCTCCCGCGTTACAGGCTGTGCTATAACTAACAACTCCCACGTTTTTCTTCTGCACGCAACTCTACTCGTGCATGGAACTAATATTTAAAACGTCAAAGCAACTCGCCTTCCTTTCATCATCAATAGTCTACCACTGGTCCTTGAGGGGAAGGGCATATAAATTTGTTTCATCACGGGATATGGCGTACTGAGTTGCCGCATTTCTTCAAAGGTTGTCGTGAGGGGATGGAATTAAAGTGGGTTAGGGTTGAGCCGTATAACCCTGCGCCTAATCTTCCTTATGTTATCCATCCGTGCACGTGATCTCAGCAAGCGGTAAGATGGATATAGCAAGAATCGTAGTCAGTACGATATTTCCTATCAATGCTCCCCCGCAAGCAAAATAAATTATAGGTATATTTATGTTGGAATGTTTCCTATTCCCCTCCCCTTAAAAGTGACCAGTCCCTCTAATATGTGCGTAGTGAAGAAACTAAATATGTCCAAGTACAGGTTTAAAATCTAAGTTCTCTTCGCAGACAGGTTTCCCACGATCACCCGCTCCCAAGTGTCACTCTATATAAATTTGATACCGTAGCCTTATAATTTTCCGGTTACTGACTACAACCTGCAGCATCAGAACCAGAGATACACAAGGACATACCATTAAAAAGTGAGCAAAACTCACTCGGGCTCAAGAGATCTAAGTTGATTTTTCTGGAACTCTATCCCAAGGTCGCACTAGTGGGTCCCCTGTTGTAGAGTGAGCACTCAACATGTATTGGGGTCAGCCGCTATCGAACCGTGTAATCTGGTTTGAATCACACATATTATCACTATACCGACCACTAGTGTAAGAAATTAAAAAAAAACTATAGTTATATTTATATTTATATTTATATTATTTAAAACCTACAGCAAAAGAGGTTCCTATAAAGTACATCCCCCCCTGGTTTCCCTCCAGGTTCGAACCTGCGCCCGGAAGGGGATTTATTACAGGATTAGATTTTACCGAGTCACAGACAGTTAGCCATTAGACCACTGGAGCTGTAGATATCCTTATCAAGTTCTCCCCCCCTATGAAGAAATAAAGTATTACCCTGCCTGTAGTTATTCTCTAGAGACTCTACTTTTAGGCCCCGCTGCTGTTGGGATATTATATTATTGCTGGTATCCTGTCGTAGAGCGACTGGAACAAGGGAATCACGAAGTATCACTCGGTTATCTCGACCGTTCGATTTTCTCGCCTTAGAATAGCTCATGAGGGTAGTAACGCCTTCCGATGAGAGTCCCCCGGAGGTATTCTTCGATTTAGTGGCAACTCAGAGTAGTATGTAGTAAAATTATGAGTTAACATAATAACTCAAGGCCAAAATTGACGGGAAAGCGTCTCATTTTTCAAAGCGTGCTCGGCTATAAGAGGGTTAGGGTTGTTCTACACTGTAATTCCCGCTTATCTGACCGATCAGTGATTATGGTCTCAGAACTAGGTGGGGTAAGTTCAATCTCCCCGCGAATACACAAGACGTATGGTATATCTAGGGCGATTCAAGGTTTACTCCGAAACCGGTAGTACACTATGAATAGTTAGAGCCCTGACGGACTTTCTGGAGGAACGGGTACCTGTTACTAACCACTATCCGGTAAACCCGATTCTGCAGATACAAATTACCAATCACAACCTATAGGATCAACACCGCAAATCTGTAGTAACCGTAAATGCACGAATGTTGTCAACGTATGAGAATGTCAAAAAAGAGTAACAGTCATTTGAGCTGAAGGTTGTTGGGACCAGTCCAAGCAACCGGGACCCACCTACCAGAGAGTATCCGTAAAAAGGCTTTGGAATGTACTAATTAAAGCGGCGATTTCCTTTAGTAGAGGGCCACATAAAAACAATTCTGAGAAGGCTATCTTACAGGAATTTTTTCTATGGAGCATGGTGGTGCAAAACCCTAACCCTGGTGGGTTCTCGGATAATGTATTTTCGTAGGCTGGAACATATGGACTCCTATAGCTATAGAGATGGATAAGACTCATAACGGAGCGTTGAACCCCGTCTAATTTCTATTTCCCTCTGATCTACGAACGGTAATAGCCTTGAGTATATAGGGAGGGCGTGGTAAGCCACCGCTGACCAGATCAACCAATAAAGAGAGTTATCCAGGCAGATATGAGTAAGTGAGTATAGTATTGTTTTCTTTTGGCTCGCCACTCATTCAGCTAACATTAACAAGGCGTCAATTTGCTGGTGGTCCTGCCGCATAGGTTACACGGTTCCTTCAACGTTACACGGCTCCTTCAGTTCCTTCGGATTGGCTGTGTACCCGGCTTTAGAAGCCTACCCACACTGGTTCCTCCAGCCTTGCATAAAGCCAAGCGTTTCTGTATTCCTTTTGCACACCCTCCACGACACTCTGCACAGCTGAGATTGGTACTTAAAGCGTCTCAAAGCCCGCTTTTCTTTCACCATCAACCATATGCCCACTGGCACTACCGGAAAACAGCATATTCATTCATTTTATTACGAGATACGGACAACCGCAGCGACACCAAACCGCCTGGCAGGTACCCAGGCATAGTTAATACCTGTCATAACTACCAGATGACGTACTGGTCAAGCATGGAGTTCGAATACGCAAGGCGTGGGCAGCAGGTTATTGATCCGTTGGGGTATTCTACGGAGCTAGGGCCCTTAGGTGCTCCTTGGTCGCCCTATTATTCACCCGAGAATCCGCGGGAAAAAGTAAGATTTCCAAATAGTACATCCTTGAAGCCTCGATTTTTGGCTAATAATTCCTGCTGTATATAGATGATGCGCGAAGAGTGTAAATCCATGGGGCTTGGGCGGCTGTTTAGTCATTCGTTGGAGGACACAAAGGAGAGGATATCCTTAGGTACTCCTTGGTCGCCCTATTATTCATTGGAGAATCCGCAGGAAAAAGTAAGATTTCCAAATAGTACATCCTTGAAACCTCGATTTTTGGCTAATAATTCCTGCTGTATATACAAGATTGTGCGCCAAGAGTGTACATCCATGGGGCTTGGGCGGCTGTCTAGTGATTGGTTGGAGGACACAAAGCGGAGGATATCCTTGGTTCAGGGTTTAAAGTCCTTAGGTGCCCCTCGGTCGCCCGACGATCCGTTGGGGGATTTGCAGCAAAAAGTAAGGTTTCCAAATAGTGCATCCTTGGGGCCTCAACTTTTAGCTAATAATTCCTGCTGTATATACAAGATGGTACACCATGGGTGTAAATCCGTGGGGCTTTCGCGGCTGTCCAGCGATCCGTTGAAGGTCGCAAGGGAAAGGACATACTTGGATAAGGGTTTAGTAGAGCGTTTTCAGAAAAAAGTAAGATTTCCAAATAGTACATCCTTGAAGACTCGATTGTTGGCTGATCATTCCTGCTGTATGTGCAAGATGATGCAACAAAAGTGTAAATCCATGGGGCTTAAGTGGCGGTATGGTGATTCATTGGAGGACACAAAGGAAAGGGTATCCTTGGTTAACGATTTAACGTCCTTAGGTGCTTCTTGGTCGCCCAATGATTCGTTGCAGGATTTGCAGGAAAGAGTAAGATTCCCAAATAGGCGTACATCCTTGAAGCATCCTTTTTGGCTAATAATTGAAGTATTTGAATGAAAGAAGAAGATTGGCCAAGGAGTTATCATCCTTAAGGGTTCCTTGGTTGCCCGACGATTCAGTAAAGGACTTGCAGGAAAGAATACCACGGCGAAAGGAGAACATATCTCGGCGCTTTGGTTCCTTGCTGGAAGAAGTACGATCGTCAAATAAGTTCATATCCTGGGGCCTTGCTTCCTTGCCCAATGGTTCGCTGGATAATATTCGAGAACGGATCAACCAGGCCAAGATGTATAAGAATCTCGGGTATAATCAGTTGGTTTTGATGAGGGACGAAGCCTTGGACCTTGCTTGGTAGGACAATGATGTATTGGATAATCTCTTGGAAGCAATAAGATTGGGCAAGGAATGCAGATCATTGGGCCTTCCATGGTCGAACTATGATTCGGCAGAGGATTTACAGAAAAGACTAAGACTCCCAAGGGAATGCAGATCATTGGGCCTTCCATGGTCGTACTGTGATTTGGCAGAGGATTTACAGGGGGTGTTAGCATTGGCGAAGGAGGATGTGCAGGAAAGAGCAAACCAGCACTCCCGCCAGGAAAACATCACCCTGTTACACCTAAAATTCGAAACCGAACACCTTCGGCTGTCATGTTATAGTCGAAGTCCTGGAGCTAGCAAACCGTGCCGACGTTTTGCAGGTCGTCTTTGTAGTTCGAAGGATATTTGGGGTAAAGGGATTATAACATTGAAACGACTTTTGAACGGTGGCTCACCCAGCACCCTTGTGGATGCATTAAGCGCAATCTCTATCGCCTGCGCCGTTGCTTTTGTATTGGATGCAATGGGGGAAACATTTGGAATGCGAGACGAAGTCATTGCCGACATCGAGCGGTGGAAGATGGCAATTGTGGACCAATCTGAACAGATAGCTTTTACCGAAATCGCTGCTACTCTCTGGCCTAGAAAATCCGGTGCTGTTCGGCAATCCGCATATGAAAACTCAGACGAAGGGCATCAACCTCCATGGGATTCATTCGAACGGCTCGCTAAACAACTAATTGATCGTTCACGGGGGTTTTTCAGTTTAGACCCGCAGAATACTGACTTAGTTTCATCACCATGCAAGTCAACTCTACGCATGGAGGGAACATATGGAGGAACCCTGAAAACAAATCGGCAGAGTGCCGGTAGTATCCCACCCTCATACGACCCACCTGAAACACTAGAGATATACGCACGAGATACCAGGAGTTCAACCCCATATAACGCAGTCGAAGACTTTGATGTATCTTTGTGTAAAATTGATTGGAACCCACCTTCATATTTCATAGCCGAAGACTCTGATGTATACCGGTGTGATAGTAGCCTATCTCCATATAATCTATCTGAAGACTCAAAAGTATACCGGCGGAAAACCGGCGGAGGTCAATCTCCATATAAACCACCTACCGCCCTAAATATATACCGGCGGAAGACTGGCGGTGGTCAACCTCCATACGACCCAACCAAATTCAAGGGGAGGCAAGGTGAAGAAATCTTAGGGGTTATACCCGCTGCCACTACTACCGGCGGGAATCTACCTTCCAGCATGCAGGATACAAATGGTCTTGCCCTACCCCCTGAGGTTCCACTAGACCCAAGCACAGACTTGCAACTGCCAGTTTTCATCATGGCTGGCGCCATACTGATTGCTATTCTTATCTTTATGAACTGTCCGTACTTCTTAATTCCCCCACCTCGATGAGACGAGTACTTATATCGTATTATCAATAGTAATGAGAATTAGCAATTTTGTCCGCTCCCGAGACGGAGAACGTGTACAAATCGAGAGTGAATGGCGAGCGGCAGCGCAGAGGCGATTGGAAAGCTCGGTAAAAATTGCGGAAGAGGGGGCTATTGGCGCTCTAAGAGCAGAGCCTGCGCTCTCTTGCTTCGCGGGAATTTTTAGAGATGCAGAAACTGGATTGAAAGGCAAGACCTTGACTGGATTTTCTGCTGTTGTGGATTTCATCCAAGTGGAAGCTAAGGTATGTTAAGACCCCCGAAAATCAACTATGACACTGACACTGCAAGATCCAATTTCCAGAAGCACTAGATCTACGATCAGAGCTATGCCATACAGCGGAAGTTATGCTGGGACAATGTATCTATCATGCCGGGAAGGAAAATATCGGTCCTCACATCGCCGAGTTCAAGTTTCTTCTATCTTGGTACACCGGCGGTAAGGATCTTGATGAGATATTCCCCTGGAGGGAGGAATCAGAAGCACCAGTCGAGGCAGATTTTAACCACGAAAGGTATATACTCGTGTATTCTATGAAACATTTTTTGGAATGACTTCCTTGTTAACTCGAATATATAGGGACAATCCATTAAACTTATCAGAACAGTACCAGTGCACCGTGGTACTCCCCGACGAAGAGATAGACATTTATATTTGTACAGACAAACCCGAATGGATGGATACGGCCCAGAATATTGTTGGAAGTGATCTACCAGAGGTAGAACAGCTTATTCAACCACAAGACCAGGAGGATCCAATACCTATGGGTGCGCAGTCTTATCCAGAAAATCAGACTATTCCTTGGTACATCTTCCGCCTTCCTCTCGGACATTGATTTATACTTACGAAGTGAATATTATTAGCTCTCGCAAGCGACGGGCATCTCTAGTAGATACCAGTGATGGTGGTCCTTCTGAGCCCCCTACAAAACTTATGAAACAAAATACAATCCAACCCATTATATGTGAGGAGTGTGGGAAGACGTTTTCGAGAATGGGAAACCTAAACCGGCATAACCGAGAGCACCACACTGCTAATAGCATAGAGCTATATTTGTGTCTGTACTCTGGTTGTAACGAGTCTTTTACCCGAACACACGCCCGCGAGAAACATCATCAGAATCGTCGAATACATCCAACGCCACTATCTTTCTAGGAAGCGGGTGGTGGAGGGCCGGAGGACCACTGTAGAGGAACTGGTTAGAAAGGTTCATATACAGAAGGTTGAGTGCGGACATTGTAGTGAGGAGAGAGGTGGTAATTTCATGTTTTCATTCTTGCGTTCTGATTATATGATTTTCATTATGGGTAAATGGCGTTGGAATATTTGATTGCCACATTGGTGGTCATGGTTGTTATATTTTGTTACAAGTCATAAAATGATTTATCTTATTTCATTTGTCAAGGGGTTTTTTTTTGTTTTTTTGTTTTCCTCATACATTACATGAGTCTTTCAACTATGGTAAATTTGTCAAGGGTTGAATATTAGTTATAACACAAAAGCAAGCAGACACTTATTTTGTCTATCCCATAACCCGGTGTATTTCTCATTTTGTTAGGTTAAGAATCCAGTTAGTTGGATCTCTTTGAACATTAAGTGGTAGCATTGAGTTTGACCCTTTCTGTTTCTTATTCTTGTCTATCGTACTAGAAATTGAATAGATTATGTAAGCTAGATAGCTACATTAAGTAACTCTTATGGGTTAGGGTTTTCTCAAATCTATTACTTCTTATATTGTGAGGTGAAAGTATGGATACACCACTCTCTAACGTTAAGGAATTATCAAGAAATCAATTCATCATCTTTCAACCCTATACTACCGCCAAGCTTTCGCCAAGCTTGAATCTGTCTGGCCCGGAACTAACAAGCCACAGCACGGAGATAGTGAATTTACCGAGTAGATACGGTATACCCCTTCTCCTACTAACTTGACGCATATCGTGTTCATAAGCTGATTAACTTCTTGGGAAATCTCAGTAGTTGGAGAAGAAAATACAAGGCTACGATAATTATGACCTTGAAGCTCATATTAGTTAAGCAAGTTCATATCATCCACCATGTTTAATAAGTAACCTGCTGTAGCTACCGGAGATCCAATAGATATCAGGGTTAAATCGTATAATTCTATAACGTAATCATCCTTGGAAACAACACTATATAATCTACATAGCGCACCGAAAGTACTATCCAAAAAAAACATCGATATTTCAGTATTCTTAATATTTCAAAATATTAAAGTTCATTATAAGCTTACAGTCTGTTGATGTGTATACGACTATTGGCCATGATGCTAAAAATGCCACTGTGCATGTGCTGGAAGTACCAATAGCATTCTGTGTACCCATTCCTACGTGGCATAACCCTACGCCACTTGACCCCTCACCAAGAAACCATCTTTTGCCCATTTACTGATACCGTCTCTAAACAAGTTCACGATTACGCTTGACAAGGTCACACCTATATCACCCAGTATTTATTTCACGCCAGCTTAGCCGTTACGGTAGTTCGGATTCTTTAATAGCCTTCTTATCTTTTCGCTTGGGGTATTTATTTCCTTAATTAAATTCAACACCGTCTCGAGAAACCTACGGCCAGAGACCGTGAAAAAAAAGGACCCATGGAGTCCGCACGAGCATGGGCTAGGAGGCTTAGACAAAGTCTCCGGCCCCGATCAAGGGATCGCAGAGCTAGGACACCTAGCCCTATGCCGGCCCCCATATCGGCCTCCCCTTCCGGCACAAATCTGAGTACTCAACAACTTACAATAGCAAGGTATGTGTGCCTGTAATGATTTACTGTTCCGGATTTGCGATATCTAACCGGGCGACCCAGCACCAACCGCACTGATGTTGCCAAAGCCCCCACCCGCATTCCTGCAGCGGGTAGTATGACAGGAGACCCCCCTAGAACACTGCCCATTGCACCGTCCCCCGTAGCGGGGTATGTATGATTATTTCCCCCGCTCTACCCGACGTCACAGCTAACGAGCTCAGTGCTGCTGCAACCGCAGTGACTACGGCAACTCTACCGATAGTAACACCTAGCCCGCCCCAAACACTCTCGATAACTGTAACACCTCCTCTTTTAGGGACAGTTAGTTCAACCCAAGTGGTCCCCGCGACAGCACCGCCGCAGGCAGCAACACCTAGCCTGCCTAAAGCGATCCCGAGAACTATAACACCCCCGCTAGCAGGAACACTTAATTTAGTCCAAGCAGCCCCGGCAACGGCAGCAACTCCGCCGGCAGCGACACTCCCGCCGGCAGCAACACCCCCGCCGACAGCAACACCTGCTTCGACCCAAATAGTCGCTGCAACTGCTCCGTCTTCTACTCAAAGGTCTTTATACCCTCGTGAGTAATTAAATATTTAAACTAACCAACTGGGTTGATGGTTCCTAGCACTCTAAGTTTATGGGAACAGGCAGTGGAAAAGCTACGGAGCGAGGGCCGAGACCTCGACTGTGGGGTGAAAAAAGATATACAGCTCGTCACTGATTTGATAAAAGAGGTCAAACAAAAGAAGAGTGAATGCGACGAGAAACGGTGGTTCTATATCAAGAATGGAGAGAAGGTATTTTTCGTTGATACGTGTCTCGGGCAGCTCAATAAGTATGCATTGCTTGGGGATATTGCTCTTCAACACCACCCTGACATTGTGGCGCTGGCATGGTCGGGTTTTCGGCTTCTCTTGCAAGTAAGCTATTTCCTTGCTCCCTTGACTCGTGATAGAATAAGAATAGGTCTGACGGGAATATACTTACTAGGCTGGAACCGCGTACATCGGACATATGAAGATTGTGTCTGAGAGCTTGGAATATGTTATACATTTGCTATGTTGTTGCGATATTTATGAAAAGTTATACTCGAAGGAGAATCTTAACTCAACAGGATTGCTCAATACTTCTATTGTCAATCTATATGCTTCAATATTAGTATATCTCTACTACGCTAAACAATATCTTGAGAAGAATACAAGTGGTAAGTTCCCTCCTGTGATATCGGGGGTGCCGGGACAATACTAACTACCCATTCAGCCCGAGTGGTTGAGAGTTTCTTTTCAGAGTTGGAACAGCTATTGAGTAATATCCGGGTGGGCGAGAAAGAGGTTTCTGATAAGGCTGGAATGACTGAAAAAGAAGGTACGCGGCCATAACGCTACACCAATTACTAAATAACTAACCACTATATACGATACCAGCTGCTTCCACGGGTCGTTCCGGTATGGTTCCTACAGTTATATTTCTAGATAGCCATTCCGGGATCTTTATATCACCGGAAATTGAACTAACTATTCTGCAGACCACAGCAAAAGAATGAAAGAATTGCGGAATCAACTTACTGAGATACAAAAACCAGTACAGAACATTCAAAGCACTCTTCAGGCCGTATACAAAGATATCGAAAGTAGGTAATTTCGAACGTTATTCTGTCGGTTGCTAACACCCACAACCTCCAGAAGATAGACGTTTGGAGATTCTCAACTGGCTTTCGACTGTGAAGTATGACGATCATCATACGTTCACCAGCGAGCGTCGTCAGCGGGATACCGGCCATTGGTTGCTGGAGAATACGGACTACTTGAAGTGGAAAGAGCTGAACTCATCGTCACTCTTTTGGCTGCGTGGCGATGGTGAGTTGATTTCCTACTCCAAACGTAGCCGCTCAAGCAACTCAGTACTAATAATTGTTTCAGCGGGCTCTGGTAAAACGATGTTGGCGTAAATAGCCTAACCGTTCCGTATAAGGGATGCAGCTGACGGTCGACAGTTCAATGATGATCGACGAGTATAAAAAGGACCGTGACAACCACGCACTAGCATTCTTCTATTGTTACTACCAGGATCAGGATAGAGGTGACCCAGCAAACATCCTGAGAGGCCTCGTCAAGCAGATTTGTGTTGCATATCCAGGGGAGACCCTCCCAACGCCCTTGTTGTCAATATACGAGGAGCGCGAACAAAAGGCCCACAGCTCCGGCTCTCTTAAGCTCAACGAGAGCGTGGATCTCATCATAAAACTATCGGGGGGATTCTGGCAGACTACCATCATTATTGACGCACTCGACGAATGCAACCCAAAAACGAGGAGAGGCTTATTTGGTGCTTTAAGAAAGATCGTCGATGCAACAAGCCAAGTCAAGATCTTTGTCACCGGAAGGAACGATGGAGACATCCAGGATATGCTGCTCGACTTTCCAAGTCATTATATGCATGAGGTTGACAATACCCACGACATCAATAAATATATCGATACCGAGGTCGAGCGCCGCTGTAACCCTATGAACATGCTGGACGATGAGAAGCCACTGCTCAACGGAAATATTAAGCCCGATTTAAAAAAAAAGGTTGTCTCGACGTTGAAATCAAAGGCTCATGGAATGTATGTGATTATATCCTCTCAGAACTAAGAACGAGCCTAGGCTGATCATGTACAGGTTCATGTGGGCACACTTCCAGATCGTCGCCATTTGCGAGGAACATACCGCTGGAGATATTGAGGATGCGCTTGACAAGCTACCAGAGGATCTAAATACAACGTATAAGCAAGTTTTCGAACGAATCGACTCCCAAAGCGAGGCTGCTAGTAGCACTGCTAGAAAGGTGTTAAAATGGATTCTCTACGCCAAAGATACTTCGCCTAAGACAGTTATTCAAGTGCTTGCAGTCAGGCCGGGAGATGCTACACTGGATGAAAGGAAATTCGATTGGACGATGCATGATATCCTGAGGGTCTGCCATAACCTTGTGGTATATGATAAGAAGCTTAAGAACCTTCGATTTGCACACCTTTCAGTGCAGGAGTTTTTACAGCGTCAAGCCGAATTTTCTCAAAAGGAGCAAGCCCACACGCATATGGCAGAGATTTGCCTAACAGTGCTTATCAACCACCATTCGGGGACGCAAGCCAGTCGTGTACCAGTCTTGCTCCAGTATGCTATGTCACACTGGGTGCACCATGTCCGACTGTCTGGGACCGGAGGAAGTACTTTGGAGGGCCTCTGGAAAGAATTCCTAACCCCTGGGTTAGCTTACAATACATGGGGTTCAAGAATCGCCAAGACTGAAGATGATTTTCGTACACAGGATGATCAAATTGTCCCCCCCTTATGGACTGCATGTTATTATCAGCTATACGACATCTCCAGATTCCTGTTGGACAGTGACGCAGATCCGAACCCATGTAACATATATAAGCAAACGCCACTGTCATTAGTGGTAGGCAGAGGGCATAAAGGAGCTGTTCAGATGCTGCTGGAGAAGGAAGGGATAGAAATCAACTCTCCAGACGATGATACACCACTGTCATCAGCTGTGAGGAACGGGCATAAGGAAATTGTGCAGATGCTGCTGGAGAAGGAAGGGATAGAAATCAACTCTACAGATGATGATGGCAATACACCACTGTCATCAGCGGTGAAGAAAGGGCATAAGGAAATTGTACAGATGCTACTGAAAAGTGAGGGGATAGAAATCAACTCTAGAGACCGTCTCGGTGTTACACCACTGTCATCAGCAGTGAAGCAAGGGCATAAGGAAATTGTACAGATGTTGCTGAAGAAGGAGGGGATAGGAATCAGCTCTAGAGACCGTTTTGGTATTACACCACTGCCATCAAGGATGCAGGAGAGGCATAACAGAATTGCGCATCTAATTCTAGAGAGTAGTGCCCAGGAGGATACATATACTTAGGTACAGCCCCCGCCTATAAACCTATTCCCCCGTACCTTGGTAGATGCTTACCCAAAAACTTCTGGTTACAATCCCCTCTATCTTTTCCTATTTATATTCCCTAAACTCACATCACCCCTTAATCGCCCTGACGGAGGTCACGGTTCTCAAAAGCGATGCCCTATAAAAGAGAGGACATCTACTTTCAGTAATGGAGAGTAAGACGAAGATTTTATAGAGGGATGTTTATACTCTCAGGACATGGGATGATAGGCGAGATGATTTATGATACAAGAGTGGGCGAGGCGTTTATGTTTTTTATGTTTCCTATGTGTAGTCGGATTTTGATAGTGTCCAGGGGGTGCTTTGGGACGGGCTAGTGTTTTAGAGACGAATTTTTGGAAACTTTCTTTTAAACCCTCCATGGCAATAGAGGACTATATTTTTGATTGTTAATTTGACTTTCACGTGTTCCTTACTTCTATACATGAGACGATTGTAGTGTTTCCTATGGGAGGTTCGCATCTGGAAAGAGTTGAGGAAGAAAACAGGCTGCCCCTACAGCAGCGGGTACCAGCTGGCATAGATAGGGCTTCTCAGGTAACAAAGTCTCCCCAAAAGAACTGATAGTTCCAGCAGTCAGCATGCTGGGTTTACAGTACAGATTGCTATTAGAATCGTACAGGGCTTGTCATGCAACAACACCATAGCCATCAAGAAATCATTCGCTAATAGGTGTATATAGACTGAATGGTACGCGAGGGACTGATTCTGGTAAAGAAGATACCTATCACTGCGGTGGATATTGAGTTGGCTGCCGTAGTGAATAACGTAGGAGTTCTACTGGGAGAGTGATGAGTTGGTATGTACTCGGTAGGCATTAGTGTGGCCCCTTGGTTGTAGAACAACGGATCTACGGCAATGCATTCCGTCTCAATAGCAGCCCAAGCTTGCTATGAGATGTAATGTACTCTGTTCACATGGTAACGATCCTGGGATATCCATCGGATCCACCCTGATTTTGACGTAATTTTGCTACTAATATGCCATGTGACCACTGGTACTCTCGTGAAACATATGTACATTAGATATTAGACAAAGGCAACACTCATTAATACAGTTGAGTGCGAGTGCGCGAGTACCATACCCCAGGGCTACACTATGATTATTTCATTTATTCACTACAGCTACATTTGGAAGTAACCCTAACCCTCTCTCACCCCGCGCATCTTTCCCCACGTGCCTTTCCAACAATTATACGAACAAAAACATCTTACGGGTATTCAGTTGAGTGACAGCAAGGCCTTGTAGCACAGATGTTTCGAATAAAGCCGTTGAGTAGAGATCGGCGAAGACTGCCATATGTTTCCTCGGTCAGGATCCTCTTTGTTTCATAGTGGGCGGAGGCACATCTACAATAGCATCCTCGGATTATCCGTGGCTAGAGATTAGTCTGATAAAATAAACTATCCGTGTGGTAAAATCATGACCCTATTAGATATCTACACATTAATTTCTTGTATTCTATTTCAACATGATTCTAGAAGTTTAGCTACTTCGCACAGAGAGGAGTCGTATTGTCACCTGATTTTCACTGCGTCAAGGTAACAAAATTTCGCCTGTATTGGCCTAGAAGAGGGTACTGTTGGCAACCTAATTGATTACTTGGGGGGCAGGTAAGTCTCCTGATCATAGTAGTCAGTCCGCTTTCAGGCACTCAGCCAGCCACAAATGCTGCGGTCGGCCGTCCGCAGCCGAGCGTGGGTTACAAGCGTAGGGCTGTGGCGCGTGAAATAAGCGAGGGGCAACCCAGAAAGGGGAAAGTAAGCTGGATGGCGCAACATGATCTTCCGGTCACAGTTAGCCGTTGCCCATGCAGCACCTGAAGCCCTGCAGACTACAGCCTTAAAAGCTTAGCTAGGGCCTGATGCGGGGTCCACGAAGCGGGTACGCGCTTTCCACCCATGGAGTCGCCACAACGCCAACAAGCATAGGTTTCTTGAAGTGGCCATCATACAACAGCCATTAGAGGCCTTTTCTTCATAATAGTAATTAGCTGCAGGGTCCGGAAACAGTGGAGTAACTGTGTACCCCACACACGACTATGGACAGCTCTGGATTCGCTACTAACTGACATTCTCGGGTGTTTGGCTTAATATCTCGGGGTTCCCGGGCGCACAACCCTAGGCAAAATAAGCCACATAACACATGTGAAACAGGAAAAATATCATCTACTATCTATGGTACTTGTAGTAGAAGTGTACGGGAGTGCTTGCGTCAGCTGAACGAGGAAGCCAGCATGTCTCATGAGGTGTCGAGGAGATATTGTGTTAGCTGGGGCTACCACTAGTGAGGGCCTGTCTCAGCGGAGAAGGAGCTATGATTTGTGGTAAGCACGACTATCTTCGAGTGAAATGTTGCCGGCAAAGGTATATAAGGATGAGATGATGCCCGCAGTGCTATTCCATTCTTACCAGAAACCCAGAACGAACTCCGCTACTACACTTCCAACTACTCCCTGAGCATAAAAAGTCCCAAGAACCATGACAAACTCCCTCTCCATCGACTCAGTCGCCATCCCAAAGCCAAACATCCCATTAAGGGATATCAATGGAAGAGCCAACTTTAGGGTTTCCAATTTAGCCATCTGGCAATCGGGCCAACCCAACGATGTTACTCCTGCTTCCATCGGCATCGGCTCAACCAAACAGACCACGTTTAATGTGACTATCCAGGGCCCAATCCCATCCGGCCAAACCTTCACCCTAAGCGGCGAATTCCTCGGCGAATTCCTCGGAAATTCTGTCACTAAGTCCATTCTCACTATCGAGGCCACCGAGTTCGACTCAAGCAATGCAACGGTTTCCGTTACGGTGAAGGGTTGTCTAGTTAATGTCCCTTGGGGTATTCAAGACACCATCGAGTGGCGTGTAGACGGCGAGAATCCAACAAAGACCCCTATCGAACTATATGCCATTACCCCCAGCGAATTCATCCCAGTATATTTCCAAAGTGAGATCCCGGTGGAGTTATTACAAATCTTTATTCTTCCCATACTCAATTTGGCGATCGACACTCATGAAAGATTTGTTGAATACACTGCGATTGTATGCCACAAATCCAAACTAGACGAGGACGCCATCATGAAACACACGGAATATAAACCTGTCCATGCATATAAATATAACAGCACGGGTGGTGGTGCACCGGCATTCGTATCCGAATATGGCGGCACCTTCAATCTCAATAAATGGCTGAAAAATAGATACCCTAGGGACGACTGGCCACACGTTTCAATAAACTGTTTCGACCAAGCTGGTATTGTTACTCTTATCCTGTCGTTAGGCCTCCCAGACAGTAGTACTCAGCTACGTTGGTATGTAATGTACCCTTACGGCTACATAGACGGAGACCTTGTTGGTGTGGGAAAATGTAACAACCCATATTTTGGCGAAAAGCTCCAGGGCCCGGAGAGTGATCCACCACACAATAGTACACAGGCAGGTGCAGAAAAGTATATGAAAGATGCCACCAACGCGCGGCGGTCTGGGTTTTCCAACCATGTATTCAATGGAATCGTCACTGAAAAAGGAGAGAGAATCATTGACGCTTGCGCTGGTCCACATGTCGGCGATCAAACCCTCGCGGAATATCTAGCAGCTGCAATCGAGAAGGACAACATACCACCTAGCTGGGATCCGAAGACAGCTATAGACCCAGGCTCGCGCACAAAGTACTGCAAAACCGGATCAATTGATGACCCCCATTGGAAAAGCCGTATCGACGGAAAGCCATTCGTTATCGATACTTTAGACAATGTCATAGCCCCCCGGAGCTATGAAAGTTTAACGAGATCACAAAAAAATATAGTAGACACACTCCAAAGCATGTCCACAGTACCTAATGTTAACGACACAAACCGGATGGATGACGTGGACCTTAGAGTCCTGACCAGCGACATTAACCACAAGCTTCAAGAGAAAGGATTTGGCAAATATATTGAAAAGCTCAGTGCAACCGCTATTCATCTAGAGTGGCCCCATGGTATCAGTGGTGACAATGCCATCACTGTTAATATGACATTTTATCGTACCTATGCTCAGGCATTGAGTGCCATGAATGACCACCTCTTGTCCTATACAAAATCAGAGTTTCCGCTCAGCATGAAAGGACCGAGTACTAAAGAGATAGAGGCAAATCACTATCTTGCCGGTCCCGATGTTGTTATGTGGGTCGACTCCCACATACTGGTCAGAGTCTGTAGCGTCTCTCCAAATGGAGAGAGCAGCGTCGAGCTACAAAAAACCACAGATATCATCCATTCTTTGATGTCAGATGCCGCAAAAGGTCCAAAACTCCAGAATAGTGGTGGAGTTGTCCTAAACCCAGTGGGACCATCTGAAAACCCTGTTGTTGGCTCCGAGTTTACAATCACCGTCGAGGTAAGCATATATGTCCATTAACCTATGACACAGCATTAATATTTGAATGGCAGGTATCGAATGGAAGTGAGATTGAAGCGATAACCGTTCCTAAAGATGCTGAATTGAACACACAGGTTAGCCATCCCTCTATTCTTTATTATTAACCATGGTTTCTAACCTTTGTGCCAGGCTCGTGTATTGGTGATAGATAAGAGAGTTACGCCGGTGGACAACTCGGCAACCTTCCGGTTCCTTCCTCTGTCACAAGGGGAACTGGCTATCAAGTTTCTTTGCGGGCACTTCCAAACACTTGAAATTAGTGAGAGGACGGTTGAGATTACAATTGAGGGGGAGAAAGCGTAACTATGGTTGATTTGAGTAGCATCCATCATTAGGGCTCGTCATATGTATAATCTTATTTATTGACCTATTTTCAATATCACAATATTTACATTTTTTTCAAGCCTTTTCTATTATGAGGTTACGTATCATATAATAGCAGAGGTACACCTGGTTTCAACAGAAGGATATTCAATTAAGTTACAGGAGATAAGTCAGAGTAAAGGGATCAGCGGATATCCGGAAAGTATAAGCTCACAATAATTTTGAACTATTAATATCAATGAGCTCGAGCCCTTTGAGATGCTTGAATTATTATTTTAGTTCTTGAGAGCAGGTTAGACAGCTCTAAACCCATTATAGTGTGAAAAAATGGAGCGAAATCTCCGCCATAGCATTACGGAATTTAGTCGCAAATACCGAAACAAATCGGCATTGGAAGAAGAGTACTATACCAATATCAGATGCCTCACATATCGCTAGCGTATTTGATGGAGCACTGTACTGATTCCACACCCACCCCCACTTTTTGGTACTGTACTTACCTACTTACTCATGCATGCTCCGGTCCCCTATTAAATAATCTCCCATATGCTGAGCTAGCCCTTACCTATTACGTTCTGAAGTTATGTAAATAAATAAATGAATGAAACTTGTAAAACGATATCTACGGGAGGTGAGGAGTACCGATTACCGGTTAAGGAGGAAAATAATGGCAGGGTAAAAGAAACTTATATTAGGTTAGGGTTTCTATATATTACTTACCAAGAATACCAGGTGCGGCAGTTGCTAAAGTTCTCCAGGGGCCATAAACAGAGTCTATTGTGTTGGAGAGTGCATTTTTTCGTGCTAGTTGGTATAATACTACTTGGGGTTTGAGAGGAAGAACTCGTTAGATATTTTTGTTTCTGATTTGTTTTATATGGCTACGCTATCTCAGCCATTGGTCGTATGAAGTTACGAGGCTCTGCTCGTTTATGCAGGTACGGTGTAAGTTTCTTTGAATCAAATCAATCGTACGCGGCTAACCAATACTAGCATGTTCTGGACTACGTAAAACCAAAGAAAGACGAGAAAATATGGACTTTTGACATCTATACTCGTCGTCCAGGTGTGGAGTCTATTACGTTTACGTTTGCGGATGGGACATATAATACACTGAAGACGGTGCTCACCATGAACATTATAGAATAGGAGGATATTCGGTGCCTTCGGAAGCGGAATTATACCTTCTACAGGGGGGGTGGGTTAATGTTATTTATGCCATGTATGCAGAGTGTGGGTGCATAAATTTTTTTTCCCACTAGTTTTACATAATTTTCACTATAACGTACTCTTAAGAACCTACAATGAAAGAACGTTAGTGAGCATCTCGGAATTCCCCCCTTCCCTAGGATGTAGACCCTAGCGACCCAACAAGTGACCTTTCTGCTGTGAATAGAATAGGTACAATTAGCTTGCTCAGCAGATTATTCCTTAACGTCGTGAGTTACTATATTTCACGGCCACGGTACTAACTTAAACTAACCACTGGGCCGGGTATAGCGAGGCTCTGCGGGACCTGCCGCGAGGCTCTGCGGGACCTGCCGCGAGGCTCTGCGGGACCTGCCGCGAGGCTCCGCTCGCTTATGCAGGTACACGTCTAGTGCATGACGAGAATTCTCAGGGTATGTTCTGGGCCACTCGCGAATTTCACGATTTCGCGAATGGCCTGGACTTACAGCGATCTTTAAAGGGACCTAAAAAAATGTTAGACCCTCATCAGCCATACTATATAGCTAGGCGCCCTACCCATGTACTAGGAGTTATCTCTCATAATTATAACCACCTGGGGATGCTTAGCAAAGAGGTATATACTAACTCAAATAAAAGAATTAGGATCTGGTGTTATAATATTAAGATCAACTTGCCCCCCTAAATTATGATTATAGGGTTGATATATTAGAGATTAACCACATAAATGCTCTAAGTTATTATTTGTTTGTTTGGGTGTACAATGTGTCTTCTCTAAGCTATTAGGGCTGATGAGAGTCTACCATTATCTTCTTTAAATCCCTTTAAAGATCCCTGTAAGCCCAGGCCATTCGCAAATGGACCGGGCGAGTCATCAATACATACAAAGGGCAGTCCATTCGCGAAATCGCGAAATTGGGGAGCGGCCCAGAACAGGTACGGAAATCTCCGGCGGACGGTTTGCCTACATATTAAAAACAGCTACCAGGAAATCTGCTTAAATCAGCCGTAGCAAGAATATCTTATCCTGATGTGGGCACTTTGGTGTTGAGCCGCACATTAGTCAGCAACAGAGCTTCACCCTCGCTTCGTTGAAAGTAGTATGGTCCTAGCAGTCATGTCGGTCTCCGTACATCATCTTTGGCTACGATTCGCGCAAACTGTGACATATGAAATATAGACGGCTGCCGAGTGCGTGGCTTAGAAGAAACATCAATATATTATACTAGGTTTGGAAATTTTGCGCATCATGCCCTCGTGACGTAGTTCCATGCATTTATGAATAATTCATTTATTCATTCATTCATACGCCCCCATAACATTGCTTTCTGACCTGAACCTCTATCACTTAGCCAACCAGCGACCTGTATTTCACGAGCCCCCAATCTCGCCTGTTCCAGGGGTATTCTGGAAGCTGCGGTGCTGACCTAGGCTTAGATTAAATGCCGGATGGTCTCAGCTTCCAGGGCCATAGCAGAAAATATCCCCAGCTCACGGCCGGGGTTAGTTGATTTCATTAAAAGGAGTAGTAATATATTCTTCTATATAGATTAGCTAAAACGGACTGACTACCTCTAACTTTCATGGTATGGTAAACGTTATCTCAATATGTTGAAGATACGGATAAGCGATAATCCTAAGGTGGTTGCCATAGATCATGATATCTACGGTTGCGCGCCAAACCGTCCGCCGTAGCATATCCTACATATATTCCAATTACCCATTTCCCGAGTAGCCCCCCACAGCGCCATCATACAAGATTCCTTCAACATCTTTTGAGCCGGTAGAGAGTACTGATATCGCGTACCGGAGTCTTCAGAAATCTACATCTCCGGGGAATAGTGGTTTTACAAATGCTAATGACTTTATTGGGCGGGGTATAGAGGATAGGGTGCCTGAATCACGGTTTTGGGATATAATACTATTGTTTGCCCAGTATTCTCATATAACATCGAAATTAATAATAAATTGCAGATGCGAGTAAATCTTTCGCAGTACTCTAGTGAGGTGTACGAAGTCGAGTAGTAAAAGCAAAAATTAACCAGTTGCGCTAGGCGCGTTATGAGACGCAAAGTAGTTATGAGATTCACACTAAACTACATAATGTTGAATTATATTTGAAATAGTGATAGACAATTGGGAAAAACAAATTTCTTGTGTGATCCTGATTGTCCGTCGCTATTTCGACTATATTCATCAATATACTGGTACAGTCCATACCAATAGTAACCGCCCCTCTACCCTGATCTTTGCCCCCACAAATACCCCAGTACCACTCCATAGCCTCACCTTTAAATAGTCCAGCTCGAAACCTTAGCCCCCGACCCAGATCCACGTTGTCCTTGTAACTCCACCTCAGCCGCATGTTTTTTCCCTCCAAGATGACCCTCCATGGATATAATATGCATATAATGATCACAAACCGCACAATACCACCCCGGAGTCAGGTGAGGCCCCTTCTTGCTTTCCCGGTAGTCCTGTCTACAGACATCACAGTATGTCTTCTCTACTGGCTCCTCCTCTATCAATGGCGTTGCGTGAAACCCGTATGTCTTTGCCTCCCGAGAAGCAGAATTTACCTTATGCGGTCTCGTGGCAACTAATGGTCGGGTCGTTTGGTAGCCCATGAGCTTACAGCGGTTAAGATGTTCTTCGCTGCTAGAGTGAGAACCCTGTAAGTGGAGTCGCATGGTTTTGGAGCATGGTTTACAAGTCCAGTACGCTGTTGAGTCTCCTGCGGCCGCTGTGGACTTGGTTTTGGTACCCCAGCCCCCCGACACGCTTGGGGACTTTGGTTGAAATTGGGTTAGTCGTTGCGAGTAGTCCATTTTTGCTAGCGGAAGTGGGATCTAACGATGGTCAGTTTAGCTTGTTCAATTGCTGGAGATTATTGGTGTAATTCAGGATGTGAATACTCATACGTAGTCGAAGTAGATAGGTTGGGCTGCTAATGATACAGGAGTAATAAAGATAAGACTAGCAAGTGTTGACAGGTGGTAAAGTGAGAATGATATTCTACCTTCCCCGGGAAAGATGATACATTTTATAGTAAGTAGTATAACCTGACTGCCTGAATTTTCCCCGCAGTCGTCGTATTCCTTTACGTGGCGGATGAAGACTCTTTGATATGGGTGGGTGGTTGCCTTAAGGCCTACGTAGTACCAAGTATGTACTTGAATACAGAGTCATGCAGCACCTTCCTAGATATCTAGTGTACAATCTTTTTTAGAGTACTAGACTTTAGTAATGGAGGGGTACTAAATTAGCCCAAGAGCTCCGCGGATAAGTGAGGTGGAGGATTTAGTAAAATAACTTGTAATTATCATTCACAACTACTCAGGCGTTTATTAAATACTCGTAGTGAGGGGGGACACAGCACCAAAACTCACCAAAACCCTTTCACAGAAAAACCCCAAAATCATACACAAAGCCAGGAATAAGTTATCTATAGTACTCAGAACTACTGTGATAAATCTATATTGTTATTGTGTTTGTGTTTGTTGTCTTATCATGTTGTTTTGTTGCTACAACCTCCCACACACATAATTTTGAGTGTCGCCTAAGGTTGCAACCTCCCTACGAGTATTTAATAAACGCCTGAGTACAATCAAAACAAATATCATGACAATCGTATGAAAGAAATGCACCCTAGTTGACTAAAAGTGCGACGTATTCCGCCCTCCGATTGTACCAATCCGGGTGGGTCATTCATCACAAACTAAACTATTCCCATTCCCTTACAATAAAAACCTGAATAACAAGCTCCCCTCCTCCTAGTCATAAATCACTATCGTAACTACACATGCCGATAGGCCCTCCTGGCCTCGTATACATCGCTGCCTTCCACCACCCCAGTAACACCGACTAGTATCCGCATATCCACCCCCGAAGACGTCAGCCCTCAACCACTACCCTTCAACCCTGATCTATGCCTCTGCATCGCCCACTGTCCTGCATGTTTCCTCCCACCAAGATGAGTCTCTTTCGATATAATATGCATATATTGATCGCACTCCAAGCAATACCATCCCGGTGTTGTGTGCGGTCTCCACTTACTCTCCCGGTAATCCTGTCGACAAACATCACAGTATACCCTACCCCCGACAGATGGAGTTGTCCTCACTGGCGCTACAGAGTCCCCACCCTTAGATCGAAAAGGCGGGAGCTCATCGCATCGCTCTAGGTGGTCGGTACCAGTGACGTGCAGGGCTTGCAAAGAGAGGTCCACCGTTTCTGAGCATAATGCGCAGGTCCAGAGTGTCGATTGTGTAGTTGGTTTAGGCGATTTGGGTGGATCTTCGGTGGGCAATGCGTTAACGATTGTAACTTGGTCTTCCTCGCTTGGGGCCCGTGGAGTGGGTTTTGGCGATTTGTCGGCTTTCGGGTTCTCGGTGCTCGAGGAGGATGTTGAGTAGGGCCCTTGTCGGAACTGGGACCGGCGGCCTAGGGTTTCTTAGCTTGGTTAACTAACAACTGCTGGGGATAGATAATTACCGGGTACAACTGGCATTATGTTATGAAATTGACGGTTAGTTAAGAATAGTAAGGTAAGAGTACTACAGTTTGTCTGTTAACTATTATCAACTCCGTGTGCTAGCAGGAAAGGGTGTGGTATATCAAGTAGTGGGTTGCCTGATTATCCCCGCACTTGTTGGTACTATATTAATAAGACTAGGCATTAAGTTAGTTCAGATAACGGAAATCAGAAGTATACATGAAAGGGGCCCTATAAGATTCTCTTTCTATCGTAGATTCTTGAAACCCTATATAGTACAATACAGCTGTATATTAAGATGAAAGTCAGTGCCATATCGTCGAGGGTTAGGGTTTCTCGTCACATTTGAATAGTAAATGCTTTATCCGGGGGTCATCTAGAAAAGATATCTATTTACAGCTTTTGTGCAAACAAATATACACATAAATATTAACTTATGGGTTTCACTACAACCACGACGAGCACTCTAAATAGGAATGTCACTGGTTGGAAACCCTAACCCTGAAATATATTGGTATGGGTGTCAGTATAGCTTCACATCTGAGCTTATCCTTATCCTATAAGTATAATACTAAAGATAAACTGATTTTACATTATATTATGCTATTGCTGGGTCCCTAGTCTTCGCTGGTTCGGTTAAATGTGGGCCGTAGGGTCAATGATAATCTGACACCTTCTTTTGCCTGGGGTGTTGGAATTGGAATAATACTTACTACCTCTAGTGAACAGCTGAGGTATAGTACGATTGCCCTACGACTACGCCATTGTTGTACTTAAATACTCGGGTAAAGGATGAGAGCTGCCAAGGGAAATAAAACAGCTTTTTACATCGAAGGCCTAAAGTTGAGTTAAATACTTTCTTGAAAGCTGCGCTATACCTAATTAGGTAGCTATAGTTCAACGCGAGTGATATTCTATGGTTGCGATCAGGGCAACCGCAGGATTCCTAACCGCATAAAAAATCAAAAATACCTCAGCACCAAATATATTACAGATATGAGCGTAAAATTATAACAAATCTAATACCTAAGACATGGATATCTTGACATCTACGCTTCTTGCCGAAGAAGTCTCATTTCTTTAGACTAACCCGCCTATACCCGGCTTCACCCGTGCATACCTAGTAGCCAAGAAATGCCAAGGATTAATACCGCGGAGATGCGTGAGTCATCCAACCTCGACTATACCCCCAGCCCCTTATATCATCTCAACCCCTACTATATTACCACCGTGATGTCGCCCACTCTATCCCAATTCCTTTCATTCACCCTCCCCCCTCAAAATGACATCCTGAGCTGGGACATACCCGCTACCTCGAAGCACGACACGCAGAACTGACCGTGACCACAGAACCCAATAGTAGCTAAACTAGTAGTGTGATTTGCTTGCAGCGATCGCTACCGGCACTAATGCAGCCCTTGTCAAGGCTACTAGATGTCTGCTCAAGCGTTATAGGGGTATGTTACTTGTCTCCTGGTGCTTTTGTATTCAGTTATCACCATCGTGATACTATGATAGACAATTGGAAACGGGGCTCGGTGAGTTGCATCCCCTTTACTCGCTAAAGTTGCCAATAAGCTAACGCTTTTTCTCAAAGTAGTTTGGAGAATTGCTCTCTTCCAATACCGATCCTCCGGACATCTCATAGGATAGTATTAGCTTTACCTTTTCCTCCAATGGAGTGCCTTACCTGTTGCGCCTCCGATCATCTTATGGGTGCCTGAGGCCTTCGGATAATCCGTTTATTTTACCTCAGATCACCTTCTGGGTGCCTGAGGCCTTCGGATAATCCGGTTGTTGGCCTCTGATCACCTTCTGGGTGCCTGAAGCCTTCCAACAACACGATGGTTGTGCCTCAGATCACCTTATGGGTGTCTGAAGCCTTCCGATAATCCGATGGTTGTGTCTCTGATCATCTTCTGGATGCCTGAGGCCTTCCAACAGCCCGGTGGTTGTGCCTCCGATCACCTTCTGGGTGCCTGAAGCCTTCCAACAATCCGCTGGTTGTGCCTCCGATCGCCTTTTGGGCGCCTGAGGCCTTCCACAGCCCGGTGGTCGTGCCTCCGATCACCTTTTGGGTGCCTGAGGCCTTCCATCAATCCGGCGGTCGTGCCTCCGATCGCCTTCTGGGCGCCTGAGGCCTTCCGATGACTCCCCCAAAGGAGCTGTTATAGCTATTACTACCCCCCCTTTTTTTTCTTTTTTTTTTTTTCCAAGTGATTTTTATTGTTCTGGGTACAAAATGTATGTAGTAAAAAACTATGACCTAAGCTATTACTACCTTACTTCCTTTTCTCTTATAATATTGTGTAAAGGATATCAAAGTTGCTAGAAAAAGCTTTCCATACGCCTCCCATAGTACTTTAAAAACTCAACTGTAGTCCTCAAACAATGTATATCATCAATTTTACTCTAATTAGGGCTACAATGTGCACGGTCTTCCCCCCTGTCCTTTGCTCAAAATCCGGGACCACCCGCCCTGTGCAGTGGTTCAGAGCCTTTTCTTGGTGTGGATCTCCAGGGAGTTCGGGGGACCGAGTCTGCCATGACAAACACTAACCCGCAGACTATGAATTCAATGATCGTGCTGCCATATACAGAAAGCAGCAGCGGTGGATAGACGCAGAGGATCTAGAATCAATGTACGATACGGATGGTGATCATAGTAGCATTTTATCAAGTCTAGTGAGTAGTCACTGAGTTACCTCTATTGTAAAATTGTATGGTGGCTTTGGCGTTGTTACGTAGCTCTTGTTTCGAACCAATGTATATTAACTCGTTTGTATGAGGAGGGAGGAATAATATTAGATCTCTGTAGATGTCCCGCACGGCTTATATAAGACTATTAACTATCTAATTAAGTATGCTTTATCTACCCGGTGCAACGGCCGGCCTATCACGTAGCCCAGCCCAGAGGCGCAACCCTAGCCCTGAGTTCTTGGTTTAATTTATCTCACAGCGCATGTAAATTCTCCTTAGCCTGGAGTAAACCATGGTATAATCATATTATTAGAAAAGAGAAAATTATCTGCTCGGCGTCTTTGTAGTGTAGATGGTTGTGGGTTGTACGGAATGGAAGTAATAATTGTGATTGTTGCTAAGGCTTTACCGAACAAGACTTAGAAGAAGTTGAAATGGGTTGACTTAAATTAAGGCAGCTTGCGACCTAAATACTCCATGCCCGCCACGGCTTCGTATAACTCTCAAGTAAACTATCTGGAGGAATCGCCGGATGTCGCTCAACTTTGCCGTGTTCGGTGGTGTAGTAAAAGGTGTTGATTCGGTTGTCTAAAAGAGATGGAGATATATATCGGTATATGCTTCAATAAAGGAACCCTAACCCTTATATGGGGGTGGGGTGCCTGCCCAGACCTTAACCATTGCAAATAAAGAGGCACGTGACTTATGTTCATGATCCCCCATCAGCTATCCATATTAGGAAGTATGTACAATAGGTGATTCCATAAGAGATTATAGAGAGCGTAAGAAAGAGAACGGAAAACTGTGGAAGCAAGTATATCTGGAGCATAAGCTATTCACCCGCCGGTTATACAAACAATCCAACTTATGAATGACTGATTTAAGAGAGTGTGATTATATAGAGTAGATAGTACCATTCCGTTAAATCAAGTATCACTGCGGCTTACTTGTCTCAGGTAGTACACCCGCGCTTGGTGTTACTTGTAGGAACTGATCTTTTTATTTCGATTATCCGGTAGTGTATAATTGGGATAAGGGTACACATGTAGAGGATTTTAGGTTGATTAATACCAGTGTATATCCAGAGCAGGAGGGATATTATACCAGTGTATCTCTTATTTACCATAAGTTGCTTTACCCTACAAACCTACGGTATTCCAACTAAAACCCCTTGATAGTGGAGAGTGGGTAGTATCATCGCCCCAATCAAGGCAATGCCTCAGTCCACCCTGCCTTCCCCGTCCCCACCGGATCATACCCCACCGCACAATACACCCCAACACCCAACACCCACCACACCGCCGTCACCCTCGCCACCCCCACCACATCAACCCCCACCACCGCCTTCCACAACATCCTCCCCGTATACAATGGCTGTCGATACCCCGCCTTGACCACCGCCCACCCCCTAATCACCGAAAAACACAGCACCACACCCCCGAGAAGAACCGGGCCCAATGTCACAATGGCTATATACGTAAACACCGGCGTCGCAATTAACAGCACTGGTAGCACCAAAATTAAAAATAGCGGGAAACCAAAAGCAGTCCTAAGAAACCCCGGACTATCACCTAGTATCAACCCAGCTATGGCTCCAGACCACCGCTCGCTAACCTGCACTACCCAACCCATGGGTCCGGTCAATGCCACCCACACGTAGAATCTCCAAATAGCACCCAGATGGTCCGGCTGCCCGGATCGTGGGTGTAGTATAAGTAGTAGTGTAGCGACTGCCTGGAGGAGCACAGCCCATAGGTATATACCCTGCGGGAGCTGTGGGGTATTTTCTAACCTTTCAGGGTGCGGGGTTCTCTGGGGCTTCGTAGCGGCGGCGGCGAAAAAGGTTATTTCTAGAATGGCCCATGATGCGAAAAGTACCGTTGCGATAGTGAGTGCGAGTGGGATGCCGGTATAGCCGCAGAGTTTTGTGTATTGGAGGATGCAGAATAATGAGAGTATTGACCGTACACGGAGGTCACGGAAGGCTGTGGATGTGGGTTCTGTGGTTTGTGAGAGGCGGTTTGCGACTACCGATGCAGTGGTACCTTTGAGGCTGGGCTTCTTTCCAGTGGGGGAGACATAGGTGCGGTAGTGGTGGTAAAGCTCATAGAGGAGGTATACAGCGTCGAGGAGGGTTATGAGGGGGTTTGTGCGGATGGAGAGCCGGTGTTTTGGGTTGAGGCTGCCGGTGGTGCCGAGTGGGTGAGTGATGACTGCGAGTGAGAGTGCAAGGAGGGCCCAGAAAATGTTCCAGCTGGTTACGGGCGATGTGGAGGTGGTAGCTATGGTGTTTGCGGCTGCGGGAGATGTTGTTATGTCAAGGCTACTGCTGCGGGAGAAGTCTCCAGGGCCGGCGGGAGTGGGAGATGAGCCGGCATGAAGAGCAAACACAGCGATTACTGCGACAGAGAGGGAATTTCTCATTATTGGTTTGTTTCTTTGAAGAGGTGCCGTTACAATAGTGTACCCCGGTCATGATTGTGTAGGGTGTCTGTACGACTCAAGCACTCAACTGAGGGTAGTGGCTGTATTTCCCATATAAAATCAGTGCCACCACAGCCACCTATCGTCAGGCCCCCACCCCAAAGTACTTGACTACGCCAATCATGCGGTGAACTCAGCCGCAGAGGTAGCATCGGCAGACCGCTTGTATCTGATTGTGCTAATCTTGCGGTCAGCCCGACCGCAGGGATAGCATTGGTATGTAGATCGCCAGTACCTGACCGCGCTAATCTTGCGGTCAGCCCAGCCGCAGGGATAGCACCAGCAGACTACCGGTACCTGATTGTGCTAATGTTGCGGTCAACCCGGCCGCAGGGATAGCATCGGGAGACAGCCATTATCTGATCGCACTAATCTTGCGGTCAACCTGACCGCAGCGATAGCATTGGTAGATCATCAGGATCTGATTGGGCTAATCTTGCGATCAACCCGGCCGCATGGTAGATTGTCAGTATCTGATCGCGATAATCTTGCGGTTAATCTGACCGCAGCGATAGCATTGGCAGACCGCCTGTATCTGATTGCTAATCTTGCGGTTAGCCCAGCCGCAGGGATAGCATCGGCAGACAGCCATTATCTGATCGCGCTAATCTTGCGGTCAACCGAACCGCACGGTAGGTCGTCAGTATCTGTTCGCCCTAATCATTCGGCAGAGGGGAGTGCGGTAAAAAATCATCAAGCGCTACAAGTTCGTAGCTTCTACCCTATCAAATTCTAGTCGAGAAGCAATATGTTTGACTCCTTTGACTCCTTTGATTCCTTGACCCCTTGCGTCCGGGTGTTATCGCTCGGCTTCCCTTTAACAGATCCATCATCACCCAATCCACCACAATCAAGACCCTCACTGCCGCTCTAACCCTTAGTCTTGCCTTTTCGATCTTCATCAAATACTAGCGAACATGCTTATGTATTTTATATTCTCTTTCCCGTATACGTAGATAAGCAAGTGTGCCCGACTGGAGTGCAGAATTGTCGTTGGTTTCTTCATTATACGCAACTAACTCCGTGATGAGCCACGGCGATTTCTCAACAGCAATAGAGTAAAAGCTAGCAAGCCACTTATAGATTGAGTAAGAAGTTTATGTAGGATTTAATAGTATTGGCAAATTGTGAATATATTAGGGAATTTTCCTGGGAGTAGGACCTTGTGAATGCAGGCTAGTAGATAGTTCGTGAGTTGATGGATTGTGGGAGGAAGCTGATAGTTGGGGGAATTACCGGTGCAGTTCATCGTTGTATATGTATTGCTAGATTTTTCTCGACCTTTCTCCGTGCAGTCCTCAATGGAAGCAATGTTGGAAGATGATGGTCGGAATTCTTGGCGGTACTCGAGACTAGTTTCAGGACAGTGCCCTGAACATGTTTTAACTATATTTTGCTGTAGGCTCGAGTATAGAGTGTTTTGAAAGTGGAATTGTGGAGGTGGTGGAAGATTTTCCCCGGCGTTGATGCTTTCCGTAGTGCTTATAAGATTGTATATAGATGTAGAACTAGGTAGGAGTAACCTACTACAAATATTGTTGAAATTAACAGTCTAAATCCGTAATTAGTCTAGCAAAGCTGGCTTGTGAGTTAGTCCTTTAATGGCATTTGTAGATCGACAGCTAGCTCATCTTTTCTTCCATCACCGGGATATGTTTTATTTCTATATTCGGCGAGGATGACCCGAAGATTTAGAAAGTTTGAGTTATAAACTACTCCCTAACTTTGGCTTGCTTCAATCGCTACTCCCTGTTGTGTTTGCTAAATAAAAAATGATAAATTCGGAATAGGACCTTCTAATACTGGGTTAATCTATACTACAGGACCTGTCTGTTACATTTTTCCCCATGGCTATTCCCTTTGGACCTTTTAAATCCTTCTCCTCAAGCTAACCTCACAAGAGTTCCCAATCGTCCGGGGCCCCACCGCGACCCAGGACGGGATGACCTGTTAATTATTGTCCGTCGGGAGTTAACTTGTCCCGGACTACGGTGGCCATAGGACCCTATAATCCATGCCGAGTTGTTCTTGCTACACTTTCCAACACAAAATATGTAAATTCTACAAAAAAAGACGACAATAAAGTCCAATATTACTATCAAATAAAAAAAACCCTAACCCTACTATCTTAGCGGCCTATAGGGCCCATGTAGTCCCCAGTCCTTATTCTTTTAGCCCTAGGGCGTTAGTACAGGACAGGACTGAATACAGAGTTATAGGGCATCCGGCCTTAGACTTAGGAAGGACGGACTACTCCGTTAGGAACACTGAACCTCACAATGGTTTGTATTAGCGATAGTGGCCAAACATCAGAAATAGGCCAAAAATCAAATATCAGACAATAATTAATTACCGGCCAAATACCAAACGCAAGTATCCATGAAGAGTCTGAAATAGTATGAGTCAGGAGCGTAGATAGGCACTTATTGGTGGCCATATCGTGGGTACTCTGGCATATTTAAGATCTCTGCTAGCTAGTAATTTGTTCCTTATATGTCTGATTTCGTAACGCAAGAGTAAGAGGAAATACAACGAAGAACGGGAAGCAGAGTTGAAAGTGTCTTTATGCTAATCGGGTGTGAGTTGGCTATCAATATATGGAAAGAATTTGATTATTTGCACACACCGTATACGGTACTGGCTGACTCGGTGAAATTGATTTCGAGTATTTCTATAGAATACACCGACCGTCTTCCTAATAACCCTATGGTTTTGTAGTTTAACTTCATCCTGGTAGATTTCTGTACTGGAGAAAGATTACTGGATTACAGACCAGATTAGCAAAAGTAAACTTTGTGCTCCAGTGAGACGTACATTGTAATGTCGAGCAGGATTTAGCAGACCGGCCGCAACCTATCTATGCCTCAATAGAATGCTGATGGGATGATTGTATCGGACAGTGTGTTTTCTTAGATATATCTACGCTATACATTAATTCGGACTGCTAGGAGTAGGAAGATACTGGTTGAAGGGGCATGAGGAGGTGGATTAGATACGAGGGTTTACATACCGTAGGCCAGGTGCTGCAGTAGAAAAGCAATACGTGCGGTGCAAGATGTAAAGGGATGTCGAGAACATGTCAGAAGTTATACGTATGGCGGGATGGTGTGTATAGGGCGAGTAAGCGGAATTTCTGTGTGGGGTGGATTGTAGTCGGGAAACAGGAGACCATGTCGGGACCAGGTGAGGGGTGTACTAAACGGTGAAGCTGTGGGGGGTTAGAGTCCATATCGCGACCAATTAATGATTAAAACAAAAAAAAACATATCACGACCGAGAGTAGAGAGGATTGTTTGATGTGGGAGGGGGTAATTAGGGGATATACACAGTGGTATAATATAATGTTGACTGAAGCTCTGCGGGGTGAGCCGGAGGAGAATGCACAAACTCTTGGCACTTGAAAATAACGTATTCTTAGTTTAAAGTCGAAATAACACCCCTCACAGAAATCGTATCGAAGTTGGAATAATATACTCGCATTCATAAAGGTCAGGATCTCGGCAATGGTCCTAGTGCATATGGTACCTTATTAAATTAGTATACATGGATGCCTAGAATTATTGAAGGGATCAGGGTGCAAGGCGGATGATAGGATGGAGACTTGGGACAAATTTAGGAGAGCAGAACGAGAGTGCGAGAACGCGTTTCTGAATGATGTTGAGACAGTAATAGGCGATTGGGATGATGTGGTGGAGGGAGAGAACCAGACGCAAAGGAGGCAGGGGAATAGAGTACTGTCCATTTATAGTGATGGGTCGGTCAACGAAGGGCAAGTGGGAGTGGATGTTTATAGGAATAGAGGGGTACACATTTTTACCTTAGATATTAGATGGAGATACATGATTATGCGGCGGTGAAAATCGGAGGAGGGAGCTTGGGCGGTGGTCGAGGAGAGTCGACAAGACAGATTGCCGTCGTGCTGGACAGCCAACAGGCCATTCGGAGAGCTGTGTTGAGGGAAGCTACCAAAGAAGAGTTCGTCGCGTACGAAGATGGATGATAGATACAGTGAACAAGTCAACTGTCAAGTTTTCGAGCCCAAAAGATGGTAATCTGAAGGCTTCAGATAGCAAACATTGCAGCTAACACTTTCATCGAATCAGCTAGAAAGACAGTATAGACTGCGACTGCGGCGGATGGGGGCAGAAGATTAAGCACACTCCCGGTGAGCGTCATAGCAATACCCGCTTGAAGCCTGCGCTATACCTAACTAGGTGGCTATATCCCAACACATGCTCAGAGTTATGGTCTAATCCATTGGGAGAATGCGGCTTTCAGAAATGTTCCTGAATGGACCGGTCTATCAGCAAACAGTTTATTATACAGGAAGAACTACCACCATTATAGTTTTGGTATGGGGCAAGCAATCATAGAGTGTCTAGAGATACCAGTACTATCTTATAATTCTCTAACTAGATACTATACATCTTTCACGAATATATAATACCTACTAAGGAGTTGTTACTACATGCATGGATGAAAACCCAGCAGTGTGGGGTAGGGGGTTCGGGTGGCAGCAAAGTGCTCCTGAAGTACAGTATATGGAGGAATAAGATCTCATGGATCATGATGTAGTTCTCCACCTATGGGTACCTCCAGGGCAGATAGATATATTACCCATACCTGCCGGTATCTGTAGGGCGGATGGATACGGCCTCGTCACCTGTACTCTTCTGCAGGGCCTGCGGACATCTGCGGTCCGGCATAATTGATACCCGGACGGACCGCGGGGCCCCGGCTGCGGCCCTACAGGGCACCCGGACGGTTGCAGACACTGTCCTGGATAAGCGATGTCCCTCAATCGACTAACTGGTAAAAGGCGCTGAACCGATTGTTTAAAGGAGATAGATATGATGATATATGTTCCAACAAAGAAAACCCTAAATCCTTATATGGGTTGCCTGCCTTGGATCCTCAAACATAGCAGATAAAGATAAACGTGACTCATGTATGTAACCGACCATCAGCTATCCTTATTAGAAAGCATCTACAACAGACTAGAAAAATTACAACGCGAGTGATATTCTATGGTTGTGATTAGGGCAACCGCAAGATATGTAGGAGGCTGTTTCTGACCGCATAAAAAATCAAAATACCTCCTCCACCATTTGTGAAAGACAACAACCCACACTGATTAGTTCAAGATGGTCTCAAGACGTAAACGCCGTTATCAAGAGGAGGAGAGGGTACAGTTAACTCTTCCTGAGACCCTGCCGCCATCTACGATTCAAGATACTACAACAACCGCACTACCAGTGCCGGGACCTTCAGTCCAACCCATTATACAGGAAGAAAGTCCCCCACAGGCGAATGAATGCACCTCTACCGTGGTAAAAACTCCATGCACTATGTTGGAGGAGACTTTAGCCCCTAATATTCTTACCCAGATAATGTTTCGTGAGACCCTACCGCAGTATACGATCCAATATACTACAACGACCACACTTCCAGTGCCGGGGCCTTCAGTCCAACCCACTACACAGGAACAAAGTCCTCTGGAGCCGGAAGAATGTACCTCTACCGTAGCAAAAACTCCATGTGCTGTGTTGCCAGAGTCTTTAGCCCCTGATATTCTTCCCCACATAAGTAGATATTCACAGTGTCCCTTATACCACGGGAATGGCTCCATCAAGGAACATTGTCTTTATTGCTCATCGGTCGACCATTCTAAAGATTCCGCCGACTTCCACGACGGCAAGTTAAATAAGACAAACAATCCTAGCATGAAGTTCATTGCTTCCAACCTTAGAATTGACGAAGACGATGTGTCCGAAATTGCGTGTACTATGCGGGAACTCCTCAAATCTTTCTTCAGTATCGCTAGCGGTCTCACACTAGGTATCGGGGAAGAGTCAGAGCATTGGTACTTCCAGGACGCCGGCCACACAATAGATGTTTGTGGCCCTGTTGCAGCAGCTTTGTCTTCATCAAGCGCTATTTGTACCCCGATCTCGATGGTATTTGACCTCCCCAAGGGCGAGTCTATAACATTAATACAAGGAAAAGTAGTGGATCTACGGAATAGCAAAATAGACATGCACTGTGTCCAAGGCAGAAAGTTCTTCTCTACGTTTCTCGTTGGATTGTTGATGCGGCTGTTAGAGACAGGCAACAAAGAGATATTTGATAAGCTGACCTGGGAAGGTCCAGAAAATATCCAATGGAGACGAAGATACGCTTTATACCTGGCCATGAAACTAGGCTACAACTGGCACGTAAGCTTCCCCGCAACAAAGCAGACCATATGGTGCATCAAGCTACGCGATCGGGTAGTCAATCGCGATATGTTGGATATGGTTTCAAGACAGAAGAAGCTTGAAGAAGAAGCGATATTGCAAAATGTGAAGCAGGAAGAGGCTATGACTGAGATCGAAGCTCTGAAGTTAGGGGCAATAATGAAGCGCAAGATATGTTTCGGGATGAGCTGGATTCCTTGAAGGCACGAAACGACGAATACGGGATTCGGATTACAGGTTTGAACGAGCGAGTTGGAGATTTCGAGCAGAACTACAACGCAGTGAAGACGGCCCAAGACAAAACCAACTCGAAGCTCGACACACTGATGAGCGAATTGGTTATATCCTCTGCATCCGATCCCCTACAGGAGAAACCCATTGCCTCTCCCGGCGTCCAATACTTTCTCCGTCTTCGGAATGTCAGCCCAGGTGTTGAAGTCGTATCTGATGGACCCCATCAGTTCGGAATCAAAGTGCCCGATAAACTGTCCGGAAAACCGCGCAGAATACACTCTCCAACCCTGACAGCTATCTTTTCATGGGATGAAAAAAATGAAATAGTTAGTAATACGATGATATTTGTAAGACTGCCCACCCCCCTCCAACTCTTCCTATTTTTGCATGTCTAACATCAAAATCAGGGATTAGAACAGCCCCCATTTCTACAGTTCTTTATGGGGTATAGCGGCTGCGGTAAGACGTGGACTCTTTTAGGCCCTAACGGAGTCTTAAAGGAGTACCTCCTGTCGATCAATCTCAGAAACAATATTCGTATAACTGTATCAGAACTACTTTTCTCACAAAGTGACCTGCGTGGATACACGGACATTACTCGCGATGCCATTGATACTGTAATCAAGAATATAAAAGCATCGCGAACAACAGAATCAACAGCGGCAAACAAACATTCTAGTCGTGCACACTTGGTTATTTGTGTTGAAGGGGATAGTGGGAAACTTGGGATGTTTATTGATGTCAGTGGTGAGGAGGAGAGTGCTCTTCGTGGGACTCTATCCATAACCATGAGTAAGGAATCGACAAAAATCAGCCAAGACAACATCAATGTGCGAAAGCTACTTCACCAATTAGAGGGTGGGCATACGAAGGTAATCCCCAGTGTAAAACGGGCATCGTTACTAAACAAACATATATGCGAGTATATGGAACTACTAGGAGAAGGATTGCGCACTGTGAAAGTACTGATTGCGTCGGATGGAAGGAGGGTGGATATCTTACAGAAAGGTTTGGCTATAATACACGATGATAAGAGGTAGAAGGGGTACTTGGGGGAGGGTCCAGTGTTGTCCGAATGAGTGGCGTTTGAATAGCATATACTTCTTTTAAAGAAAAGGAGGTAAGGGTTTTGGCGTGGAGTTTATCAACGTGTTGGGATCTCTTGTGAGAGTAATTTTCGCTAGAAGATAGTCGTGTACTCCAGCTGTTACTTTCTGTTTGTGGTGGTTCCATTGGCGAGGTCATGTTGCTGCTCACTCTGAGCCACTCGTGTAGCGAAGGATTAGAATAACAAAACTGTGCCACTACGGGTGATAGTGATGAGGGCTGCAGTATACTTCCCCTTCAAATCTCATATGAGGGAATCAGTATATTTCTTTCATAATATATCTCGTATCTCTCAACCAACACTGGTAGGGATCTCGGGGGTCCATCATCAGATATCACTCGGAAATGATGAATACTATTATTTGAAGCAGGTCATCCAAATTAAGTAAAATTTAGGTATAAAATACTTCCCTTTGAGACCGGTGAGCTCAGCCGCTTTGAAGTAATTTGGGAGAATATCATTTGGTTTTATTGGTGAGCACATGGTCCTCGATTCTGAAACAGTAATCATTTAGAGGCGTAAATATACTCGGACGTTTATTCGTTACTCGGGGTGTGATTGCGGTCGTGGTCATACATCATCTCAGGGGTAAATTTAATAGGCTTGACTCTTATTGTATTGATCGAAGATACGAGAAGAAGAGAAGAAGAGTGGTAACGAGAATATTGTAGTAACCCTAACCCTCGCGGGCATCTAATCTAATCTGGATTTAGATGATGCGCATACTGATCTAACAAACCGTAGCTTGAATCATAAAAATAATCACATCACAAATAACGAAAGTTAACGAATTATATACATAATGAAGCCACTAAAGCTGTTATTTGACCGAGCTACTTACTTGCAGCCTCATCCCGAGATATTCATAGATAAGTCCGTTACCCCTGTAGTTGTTGGTGGAACCATTAAGCGGGGTAAGCACAGCCTCGCAGCTACTGTATTTATTTCTTGCCTCCCCCTCGCGGTGTTGGGATCTCTCTGTTCTTCCGACAAATAACAACAGTCAGCAATGCAGAAATCCAAAAAAAAGAGCAGCTTCCTTCGGAATATCAAGGGCTGGGCTAGACCTAGGAGTCCTAGCGGAAGGAACAGTCAATCAGTAAAGCCTATACAACCCCCCTGCTCACCAACTCTCATACCCGTTTCCAGCGCCACCACCCCTGAACTACAGATAAATGATCCGTCTCTGGACCCTGCGCTAAGGAGTGCTATTGAAAAGTTCACAGCGGAGTTATCTAATGAGGATAAAGCGGCCTTTCAATCTACAGACGACATATTAGCCAGACTACAAGGTCAATCAAACAGTCAGAGTGGGGTTCTTGGGCCTCTTGGTGAACGTGTCAAAAAGGTCTTAGAAGGCATAAAGAATTTCTTGGGCTCTGTTGGACCTTTCTTTCAGTTCTTTCCACCAGCAGCCCTTGTTGTGGGTGGTATCAACGGTGTATTATCGGTGCGTTCTAGAATTTCATTTTTAAACCGCCGACTACGCTGAAAAGGACTCACTGACCTGTGTTTACTAAGTCGTTGTTGGGGTATATGGAGTTTTTTGAGAAGATTGTCGCAATGATGGAAAGGATTGAGGAGCATTTAGGATATTTGTCTGATTACGGCTTGCCAGTGTTTCAGAGCTCACCTAATGTCCAAAAGGTGTGAATACCTATATCCAGGCTTGACCTCCTAGATGATGTCGAATTATTAACTCTAGGCGCACTTGAACTGCACACATGGCTAATAACATGTAGGCTCTTATAGGGGCTTATTGCGACCTGCTGGAGTTCTTTGTGGCCGTCAAGGGCCTCTTTAAAAAAAAGGCAGGAAGGGCCTCTTGTAAGTACGCTAAGTAATTGGGGGTTCCTCCCAAACTAAACCTTTGAAACTAGACCTCGAATCCCCCAAGCTTTTTATGAAACTGTCCTGGGAGCCGTTCGAATCGAAGTTCAAACCAATTGAAGATAAATTCATTCACCACGCTCTTATAGTGAGCAGGTCGGCCACAGTGCAGAGGTTAGTGAATGACGATGAAGATAGGCTTAGAAAAGACCGGGAGAAAATGGGTAAACTGTTCCTATGCTGTTATTCTTTGTTCTCACGAGGGGTTTTAGCTTCTAGCAGGCTGTTGCTTACCTTTTTGAAGCTAAGAGACGGCACAAAGTTCTTCAGTGGTTGTCGCCGATTGACTTTAAACAAACACATGAGAGGAACTTTAAGAAGCGCTTCGGTAATACAGGAGAATGGCTCCTGCATAGCCCTAGATTTAAAGCTTGGGAAAATACGTCTGACGCAAGCCTTCTATGGTGTCATGGCCTTCGTAAGTAGCCTATCATATTAATAAAAGGATCTTTGTTCTTTATGTACAAGAGGGTATATTTACGAATCTGCTAACATGTCCGTGTAGCTGGTACCGGAAAGACAGTACTAGCGTGGGTTGACCTTCATAATCTTTATTGATCTAGAACCTGACATTTTTGGATCAGCTCATTGGTTGTCGAAGAACTATCAGCACAATGCGATACATCGAACGATGTTGGAATTACGTTCATCTATTGCGACTATCGCTACCATGAACCTTGTCAGGCTACCACTTATATAAAAGCTGCGATTAAAGAGTTATGCCAAAGAATAGATGAGCTACCTGAAGAGCTGCAAAAACTTTACGAGAACGGTGATAATTACCCATCCTATAAGGAACTCCATGCGTTGTTTTTAGGGGCTGCGAAACGCTTTAAAAAAGTATTTCTTGTTCTAGACGCTCTCGATGAGTGTATTGAACAGAGAAGAGAACTTATTAGCTTTCTCCGTGATATGGTTTCGGCTACAAGTACCGACCGTTGCGTCATCAAGCTCTTTGTTACAAGTCGAAAGGAGTCAGATATCCAACACGAATTCTCCAGTTTCCCTATAATCGAGATTGAGGCGAAAAATGTTGATGCAGATATCAAATCGTACGTTACAGCTCAGCTGCAAGAACTCATTCAATCGAAGCGTTTGAACCTAAGTGATGCCTCTTTAAAGGATCGCATACTTGATCAGCTTGTGTGTAATGCGGATGGAATGTATGTATCAACTTTAACTATGGTTTTGTTTAAATATGGCCTTAGTATACTTAGCTACTCTAGGTTTCTATGGGTCGAGCTCCAACTACAGCATATATGCACCCAGGTTTCTGACTCTGGCATCCGGGATGCTTTGACAACATTACCAGAAAATATAGAACAGACGTACAGCGAAATGATTGAAAGAATCAATAAAAAGCCCAAAGCACAGCGTGAACTAGCAAGGAGGATCTTTATGTGGATGGTGTACGCACAAGAGATTCTCTGTCTTGAAGAATTGATGTACGCTGTTGCAATCAGGAGCAACACCAAGAGTCTCAAAGAGCTGGAAAGTAATGTCCCTTCGCCGAAAGTCATGCTTGATGCGTGTGCCAACTTGATCATTCTGGATAACCCGGCCAAACACTTCAAGAGCAAAGTACGATTCGTACACTTTTCAATTGAAGAGTTCCTCCTCCGTGGGTCGGCGGGTCATGAAAACCTCACATATATTGCTCCTGAAATGGAATTGAGATCTCCAAATGAAGAGATTGCGCGCCTATGCATGACCTTTTTGCTCTACTGCAGCATAGAGGACACGGAGGACCCGCTTGGGTATCATTATCCACTACTTTTCAAGTACGCCTTTGAAAATTGGGCGGATCACATGCGCATCATTACCGAGATAAGCACTGATCTCAAGGAGCTTATAATAAAATTCTTTAAGTGTCGTGTATTCCTCAATGTTATGGGATGGGGAGGTTCGGAAGCCAATCCAGAGAAACTAAGCATGTGTCAATGTTTTCAAAGACCCAATACAAGCTTCTCACCGCTCACAGTCGCATTGATTTACGATTTACAAATCCTTTTCAAGGACCTAGAGCTTCAATACAAACACATACATTATCCCGACGACATATACGCAATGCACTATGCTGCTAGACACAATTCAGTAATAGCTGCCGAAAGACTATATAAGAAAGACCCACGCGTCGATCGGCTAGATGATTTCGACTGTCAACCACTGTGCAAAGCCACCGGGGAAGAGATAGCACAATTTCTCCTAGAGCATGGGGCAGACGTCAACGGGGGTGAGGGGTCACATGTGGGCCCGCTGCAGTCTGCTGTATGTAGGCAAAATATGTTAATGGTGCGCTTTCTCCTACGAAATGGAGCTGATGTAAATGCACAGCATTGGTGGGGTGGAAGCGTCCTGCAATCTGCTGCACAGATTGGTAACGAAGAAATAGTAAAGGTGCTTATGGATCATGGAGCAGATGTGTTCGTGCAGGCAGGGAGTGATGGCAATGCGCTACAGGCTGCAGCATATGGTGGGAGTATAGTGGTAATGCAGTGGTTCTTAGATAAGGGCCTAGATGTGAATTTGCGCGGGGGTTTTTTCCACACCACGTTGCAGGCTGCTGCATATAAAGGTAGGGTAGAAGCTGTAAAATTTTTGCTAGAAAGAGGAGTAGATGTGAACGTGCAGGGTGGGGAATGCGGAAATGCGTTACAGGCCGCCGCATCTGAGGACGTTGATGTGGTGCAGCTGTTGCTTGATTGGGGAGCGGACGTTAACGCACAGGGCGGGAAATACGGAAACGCGTTGCTGGCCGCCATCCATCTGGGGAAACGAGAGATTGTGCAATTATTACTTGATAGGGGAGCAGACGTGAATGCGCGGGGGAATCAACCTAGGAACCCGTTGCAACTCGCTATACATCGTGGCCATGAATCAATAGAACAACTATTGCGTGATAAGGGAGCAGTCGTTATAGAAAATATAATTGACACAGGCAGCAGTAATGGGGGAGATAGCGAGACGCATGAGGATGATGGGGGCAGTGAAGAGGAAGAGGACATCGGGGCCAGTAGGGGTGGAGATGTTAGAGATACAGAAGATGTCGAGACGGGGAATTTGGGATATTAAAAACTAAGTACGTATATTCCCCCATGGGATCTTGTAAAACCTTATCCAAGACATCCAAACCATCAAAGTTGACGCTCGTAAGCTAAACCGCCGACACAGTCGTATATCGAGATATTACATCAGGTATCTATAGTCCAAATGAGATATATACGATCAACTAGGTTGTGTCTTGAAATTAGGCTGTGTGCTAGAGTTGAAGGGTTATGTATTTAGCAGGACAAAGATTAGTGCTTCCATGGTTCTAGTTTATCTGTCAGGTATAGAGAAATAGCGAGATAGGTAGTGGTCGCGACCGTCCGGGGCCCAGCAGGCCTCCACTAAGTCATACTCTACAACCTCGGGGGATGTAATAGAGGATTGTTGATGAATCTACTTTATGTGGTACTAAGATAAACAACTTCGAGCTAGGAAGAGGTTCGGTGATAGAATGTAGATGGTATTTTTAGTATACTATTCTTTAGTATTAATTAAGAACCCGTAATATTTCAACCGTTGGGGAACATCAGAATTCGAGATGTCCTCTTGTCGCCCAAAGCGTAGTAATTGAATGTAGAAATACAAGGAGTAAAATTTATCCCTTGGACCGCCCGGGCGGGACTTATCTTGCCACAACCCCCGATTTTCCAGCCTTGCCACCCAACCACTGGCTATAATCCATTGAATTTATAAAAACCTTGATTTGGGGAATGTAGTCTACATTTCTAGCATAATTTCTGTAATATCTAGAGGTGTTGCTGCTGGGTATATCATTGAAAGACTGGCCCCAAATGATTGTGTGTGACGGTTTAAGGGATAATATCCGTACATAGGGTGATATTTTATCATTTATTGATATATTTTTACTATTTCCTTATAGAGAATACCGCTTTACTGGTAATTTATTAATAGCTCGTTTCATAATGAATAATAGAAGTGATAGCAACCTGACCGCAAGGGCTATACATAGCCATGAAAACGACAGGTTCAGGGTGGTGCTGTTGTTTCATGTATGATTGGTTCACCGGTATGCCTTTTTCGCCTTTCCATCATCACCAAGGGATATAAACTTTATGATAATACTTTATCGGGGTTTGGTGGTCATCGGAGATCTCGACTAAAAACGTATTATACACAATAGGCCTAGGTTATATTTGGTGGCCGAGGCGCCGGGGGAGAGGGGCTTCTACTCGTCTAATAGTGGTGAGGAATTTGGCAGGAACGAGGTTATTTATCAGGCGACAGTCAACCAAGAACTTGGGGTTCGGTGGGGGGGTCTGGTTAGTCTCTCCAGGTATTATCAGCTGGAGACCGAAATCACAAAGATTGTTGATACGCCGTCGCTGCTACTTTGTTCTCCAGGGAGTAGGCGTTAGAAAGCTAGGGGGTGTCAGGAAGACTCGCCTTTGTAGCTCCGTCCGAATAGGTAGGTGAACCGCCGTATGGGTTTAATATTTTAATGGTAACGAGTCCAAGCTCAACTTGGCTGATGTCTACTTAGCCCTGAAAATGCTGGCTCATATAGGTACCACTGTAAGGGAATTAGAGGGGACTACATAGGAATAGCACATACAATAGATAATATTCTTGAACATGGAGGTACACCCCGGTATATTTAGGGTAAAGTCGCCGTATAAATACTCTTGGAATACCGTTAGTCGTATACTATTGGGGCTCTCTAAAATGAGAAGGATTTTGTGGAAATCATCAGATATCCACTCACCAAGAGTTGGGGTGGCGAGAAACAGTTCCGACAGTTGCTCCCCAAGAACTATAAATGTATCATCAACTACCTAGGCGACTTTGTTGTAGGCCAGATATTTCGTAGTCTGTTCCGGATATACCTCGAACTCAAGTACATTTCGAGAAGCATCTAGCTCATTGGTTTTGAGGGTAGTGTCTTCATAGTGGATAGTGTTTCTTGCCTGTCCTAGTTATGGGTTTTGCGGTCGGCGCTTTCCACGGTGTTTTCCGCGGTGTGCCTTTATTCGCTCTCGCTAGTCTCTAGACGCAGCTGAATTTAACAATAAAACACTCACAGAGCCTCAGCGCCCCGCCTTCGTATATCCATAATTATCATTATGTAACTGTCCCGTACCTAGACAGAGCCGCAATCTTGTGTTAACCCTAACCCGAGTGCTTGGTGACCAAGCTTGGCATAGCCAAGACAGCAGAGCCGCACCTTAATCTGTCCTCTCCGCCCTTCACCTCTCCACCTCCACCTATCCACCCACCCCCTCCATCTTCATCTCCACGACTATTATATAACTTCTCGGCAGATACCTCTCTCTCTTTCCGTTACCCCCGATATAATTCACATCATATTCATATCATTTCTAGTACCATCAGAGCTCTCCCTACACCTTGGTCATCGTTACTCCTTCGCATGTTCGACTCAGTGGCCCTATTATCTGTCCTAATTCATTAAGTAGGCTCTCGTTCTTCCTTTTGTAGGGTTATTCTTGGCCATAACTCTATTCTAGCTCTCGGTTCCATCATGGAAAGCGCAGCACAGCCCTCTGTTAAAACTCCCCAAAACAATTCGTGCTCCCTTGCACCACCTTTGTATCTCCAAGTACCAAATCTTTATGCTCGGATCCAGGCACACCTCTGGGCACCTCAACGAGGCCTACGAAATACTGAAAGGGTGTTGCTGGGTGCCGTCTTTCGCAATATGCCAGCAACATCCCCAGTATCTGAAGCCGAGGGGGGTTCTACTGTCACCGGGCACCATACCATCACCTCGTTCGTTGATCGAGTTCTTACACTCGATGTCCCCCAACTTCGTCTTCTTTCCCACCTGTGCACAGTGGCACTTCTTGATGCCCGCTCTTGGGGCGGCCGGCGCCCAACCGAACATAGCACCGGTTCAGACCCCATTGGCACCCCCAACGACCCGATCACCCTATTCACACCTCTTTTTACAGCTCTTGGGCTGTCCCGCCTACCGGGCGCTGTAGATACGGAACCTCCTGCTACACTCTCTACGGCATCCTCTATAAAACGTAACCTCCGGCAAAAAGCAAACTGCATCCATCGTCATGACAATTGCTGCCCCATCTCACTCCGCTCAGCGACAACACTTAGTCACGCACACATCATCCCTCATAGCATTGTTTCGGATCCCCACTCATCGGCACCGTTTTGGATGTTCCTAACTATTATACTTGGCCCAGCGATGCGAGATCGGTTCTGGGATATCCTCGCCGGGGGTGCCACATATACCACCATGAATTCGATCGCACTGACCCAGGACCTCCACACATACTTTGACACGGGTCTCCTCCATCTCGCCCCTTTGCCGTTACAGGAGCCCTTTGATTATGCGACATGCAAAAGCTATGACGTAGTGTTCCACTGGTACCATGACGATGAGGAGTTGAAAACGTGGACAACACAGCTACCTGAGCTGCCTGAACAACAGGTTGTAGGTGGCGTAAAGCTATCGTACCACAAAACGACCGTTAGGGCGCTAAAGGACAGAGATGTTTTTCGGCTATATACAAACCACCCCGAGACACTTCCTCTGGTTCACCCACTATTGTTGGAGCTTCACGGGGTTGTTTGGAAAATGATTATCGAGTCCGGTCTTGGTGAATCGGTGGCTAGTAAGAAGCGAAGCCGTGCAGAAGCTGGTATTGACGGAGGGGATGATAGCCCTCGGCGACCAGGGAGTGTTAAGGGTAGTCGTAGGAAGAGAGGTCAGGAAGAAAAGCGGACTGAACAAAGATCTGGGGAGAGCAGTAGAAGAGATGAAAGGCGACGTGCTGGAGACGGCACCAATCGCACTCCGCGGTTAGACATCCATCCACCCCAGCACGATACTGAGTCGTTGGGCATTACCACCACGGCTACCAACAAGGGCGAACATCAGATTATCGAGCTGAATACTCCAGAGAGAACGTCGGAAAGGACCCATCGAAAACTTTTTGCATTGGAATCATGCTCAGAGCAAGAGTATGGGTGGGAAAGTAACGCGGAGAGCAGTTCCTACAGCTCGGAGCAAGACGAAGTGGAGTTTCCTACGCGTTATCTTACCATGGAGCAGCGGGTCGCCGAAAAAATTAGAAGGCAGCTTTACGCGCTGGATTCTTGTTCCGACAGTGATGACGAGGTATATGACGTACCGGATAAAAGCAATAGTGAGATTGACGACAGCGGCAACCCATGGACCGGCGAAGACCTTGATAGAGTTGATGCAGGGCTGAGTGCAGAGGACCGGCAGGCCGAAAAGATTCGGAGGAAACTTTTTGCCCTAGAGGAATTTGACGAGGGTGGTGGAGAAATGAGCTTGGTCAGCCACGGCAATAGCGACGAGAGTAATGGGTATGACAGCGATTCTGAAGGGTCCCCGATATATATAAAGCGAGAATCGGACAGCCCACAACATGGGATTGAGGAGGGCGGCGAGATGGTATTCTAGAGTTATATACGGTGAGTTTGGGTCTGTGGTGGCTCAGTATAATTAACCAATAAAGGCTAGGATGAATGAGTGAGATCGGATAAGAACTACCAGGATGTATTATAGTGCCACTAGGCTTACTACTTTGGGAATAAAAGTCTGCAGAACAAGCTCAGAACCCCGTAAACCTAACCCTTGTTGATATTTAACTACTAGGTATTGTCGGGTGTCAAATAGGTCATAGTTTTTACTGCATACCAGATTTTATACCCAGAACAGTAAAATCACTTGATATAAAAAAAAAATGTCGGATGTCAAAATTAAGCAAACGTCGAGACCGTAACCGCAATACACATCACCCCCTCCCCCACACAAGGTAGAGATGATAGACGTAGTCATTAAGACGAATTGGTGGTACCAAAGATATCTATATATTTAAAGTACTTTTTAAATTTATTCTGAATATCTATTCTAATTCAAACTGTGGTTGAGTAGTTGTGGATGGAAGTGGGTTATTCGCTTAATTTTGCCACCCGACAATAGCATCTACAGCCTCCGGAAGAAAAGATCGGGAAACATAAAACCTTAGATTCGGGGCCTTGATTGGCCTTTCACAGTCTCGGCGAAGATTCTAGCAATAGTATTGGCCCAAGAACCCTTGTCGGCTACCCTTGTTCCCCGATCTTTTCTACCAGAGGCTGTACAGCGAACGGTAAAAAAAATCGAGAAACGCAAGACACGAGAATCAGCGTTCCTATTCGTTCATTAGGTTTTTGGCAAAGATTCTACTTGTCCGCCAGCATAAGAACCCGGAAACAGGAGGGGTATGCACGGGCACAACCAGGGGGGGTAGATAAGTGGCGGTGGTATAAATTTTGGTATCATGTATTGGATTATATGCTATTCTTGGTAATGGAATCTTCCTGAACCTGTTTAATATTGGGAATCTTAGCTAGTTATTTGCCTTATTTGTAGATTTCAGGTGAATCTGTAGCTCCGAGACATCTCCGTGCGTACCCCCCCTGTTTCCGGGTTCTTACCCTGGTGGACAAGTAGTAGTAGGATTGGCCACAATACCCTGGTAGCAGACCCTGGTTTCTCGATCTTTTTTGCCGTACGCTGTAGTAAGACATGAAATCCGACGGCGCCCTCGCTAATCTCATAATAACCGCAACCTACCCTAAATTCCCGGTTTATTCACTATTGTCCCAGGAATGAGATGACTCTGCCGGTACTAACCAAGAAAGGGACATCAAACGAGTCAACCTAATAGCATGCTGGGGCAGCACCCAAGCGAAGTATCCCTTACCCACCAACACTTATGAATTAACACATGAACCCTCAGAGAAACCCCATAAGTTAAACCTTAGTTCTTAAAATCTTTCCACAGTATAAATATTTTGCCATGCTCTTCGCTATCATGTGACTGGCCTAAGACGTTTATCCGCTCTGGCAAGTCCCACCACAATATGCCCCCATCTTTCCAATTGAAACAGATAATACGAGATTAGTCAACATCAACTATTTCTCCCCCTCACGTGGATGCTCAGTAAAGCCGTTGGGTTAAGCTTTGCCGGCATAAACGAGCCTTGGCGTCGCATAAGCGAAACTCCCAGCTTCACGGATAATCCCGGGCAGTGATTACCTATTCCCAGGGTTGAGCTACGCGAATCGATTAATCAACGCCAGGATTGGCGGAACCGACATCCGTATGGTACAGGGTAATATTAATGTCATCAGCGGTAAGATGACAAAACTCGAGCGAGAATGTGTACATTTTTGGTGGTTTTTGTTACATACGGTATGGCCTCTATTAAGAGTAACTTGGATCATTGGCTTGGTATAATATGCGATGCCCCCTATTAATGGTCCCGTGTCTCTTTACCTAATTTCATAGGGGCATATTCTATGAAGACCGTGCTGAAGTATGGATGCCCCGGGGACTATATGTATAAGGGGGTGTCCCCGTCTCGTCCAGCCCGCATACACTACTACCATACCCGTAGCTTAATCTCACCCTGCCCTGTCTACAGCGCTATCCCAAACGAAACTAACTACTCGAATACTTTAACCGTAAGTATCCTAACAAGCCCTAAAGCCGGAAGACGACGAACCACCTAGTCAAGTAAGCTAAGGATTAATTAGGAGAATGTCGGACATATTGATGAACGAAGTTGACCCGGAGAACACACCACACGGTTTCCATTTCGATTATCAACAGTGGCAGAGTCAGGGTGTACACATGTGTGAGGAGCGGTCTGGGGCAGAGTCGGTAATGGATTGCAACTTGATATCCTCGATCGAACGGAGGTTGGAGGCGGTTACCATCGGCGGCGCGATAAGCGATGACGTTCCCGAGAACACGGTTATGCTAGATACAATGGTCGACTCGATGAACACTCCCGACGGGCGGGGAGTCGATGAGAAGGACATGCCCGACCTACCAGATAACCGATTCGAGAGTATACTCAAAGAGCTCCACGAGTCTGCAGAGTTGATAAAAAGAGCCGTGACGGAGATGATCGAACGACGCGAGATGGATGCTAGACTGATAGAGGAGGCTATTAAGCAGTGGCAGGATTCGGTGGACGAGGATAATGGTTTGAGGTTTGGGGGGAAGGTTTCTGTCAAAGCTAATGGATTATAATTACGTTTCGTTTTTTTAAAGTATTATGTACTCTGGAAAGGTACTCTTTCTCTCTACTTGGAATATACGGAATTAACCAGAAAAGAAAAGCCCGCTTGGACCGTGGGACCCGCTCTCAGTGACAGTGTTGTGATAGAATCGAATGTATTTATGTTTCACTTTTGTAGAATTGTCTTGGCATTTGGCGAGCATAGTGGGGGCGGTGTGTTCCGCTGGCGGGGACCGATGGATGACCTTTCATTACCCGCCTACATTCGTGGATCTGTCCTTTCAAAAGGGAAAAGGAGAAGAGTGATTAATAGCATCCCCGTAACAGGGCGGTGAAACCCGCAGAAGGTCAAAGCGTACGGAATGTGTCAAGAAACGTGTCTGGGGTAACCTTCATGTATGGTTCGGGTTCATGGGTACGATTATAGGTGTCTTCAAACACCCTTTCTCACCTTAAACTACTGATTTACTTGAGGTGTCATAATCCGATTACAAAAGTCTTGGGCCTGAGGGACCCCCGGGGTACCGGAAACACCTACCCTTAGCCCTGATTCGTTAAATATGCGAGAAACCTCAATGCGACAGTCAAATGACTCTCGGCACTTCTCTCAACTACTCTTAGGGCCCATGCGTAGACATTCTCGAGGTTTGGTGTTCGAACCCTAACCCTGGATATTCAGGTCGGGGCGGGTTTCTTTATTCTGGTTTTCGTCCTTGGGCTATGATAATCATGGTAGTCATAAGTATTATGTAATACTCTGGGGTAGTTTGTGACATGATACCTATACGTAATACCTCATCTTAGGACTTGGTAGTGAATACTGGCGGGTACTACGTGAGTTGAACGCAGCTCCGTTCACGTTGCACCGTAATGTTTTATGTAATGGAACTCTGTCGCGGCTTATGAATACAATATGTATAGAGACTAGAGTAGGGGTTAAAAGGAAAGAGAGTTAAAGAAAATATAGCCTAAGTTTTGTTTTTTACCTGGTGGTATTAATAGTAATAAACACATACACCAAATTACCCAAAATATGTACTAGCGAATTCAAAAAGTATCGAGGGGACTGATTAGGGTTTCAGGTTCCAGCTCGATACTTTTTAAATTTTCGAGTACATTATCATTAGATGGTACGGCTACGTCTGAATTGGTAAGTTTTAAAATGATCAAGGAGTTATCGAGGGAAGATAGTATTATCCAAGCCAACGGATTGTTCGTAAATAGGGTTTGTGTGCACGATGTGGGGTATGGTGCCGGAAGCCTTAAAGGGGGACCAAACTAACGAAACATGCAACGCTCTTGGCAGTAAGATTAAATGTATAATTCCCAGGCATACTTAGGTAGTTTTCATAAGGCTTTTATTTTGAGAAACTCTCCACTTAGGGTCATTTTTCTCAGTTATTACCAAGCTACTGAGGTGCAGTTCAAGTATAGGTTGACAACACTGGGATTGGTTATGACACTGGGGATGTATAAGAACACCTAACCCTTGTGCCAAGAGCGTTGCATCTTTCGTTAGTTTGGTCCCCCTTTAAGGCTTCCGGCACAATACCTTAGTATTGTTCTAATTAGTTACTTAAGTCATATGCTGGAATGCCTTACTTTAATTTAAGCTGAAGAATTGGGGTTTGCTAGTACCGTATTATCTCCTCCATTTGAACGGTTGCCAAGAGCGTGGCTTGCGGATACTATACTGTTCTTAGGCAGGATATACGCAGATTTTGTCTGTGCGCTCTGCTGTTGGTTGTTTTCATAGCTGAGTGCTCTTATGGGGTTCAGTTTTTGACTATTCTGTAAATCAGGCCACTTGGCAACCGTCCGCATAAGTCGAGGTAATACGGTATCTTCGGCGTTGTTTGAGGTGATCGGCAGGATGCACAGCTTGTGTCATATTCAGCCTCAACCACTAATGATATTTATTTGCTTTTTATACCGGTAGGGAGCTTTCTTGGAACCCCTATTTCCAGTCTTATTAAATTTATGAAAATGTTTAATTTGCATATTTAGTTCCTGCCCAAAGTGTACTATCGTTCGGCCATCTTTCCTAATACACTCCATCTTTTCTATCATACGATGCGTAAAACCCCATTGCTTCCAACTGTTCATAGCGCCTCGACGTTTACTGGTTCGGATATTCTTTAGCCTATCCTAGCCCTACTGTGTTCTTACATTACACACCCGATTGGCATAGTATGTGGCTTCTCCCCCGGGTACCGCTGCTACGTCTGAGCCAGCCTTCTATTGTGCATCTTCGGCACCCGATACTCCCTCTGTAGATTCCTCTACCCGGCTGATACGTAGAGGATGGCCCGGTCAGTCCCGGGACGACTAGCTTCTCCGCCGTTGCGCATCTACTAGCATAAAAAACTCCATGTAAAGACCTAATTTTGTAGACTTAATTCAGCAATTGTATAAGCGACACCCCAAATCTCCCAACATACCCCGGTACCACGATATCAGGCGGACTAAATGTCCGTATTAGGCGGGTTTTCATTATATCTCTATTAGTACCATGCACCAGACGGATTTAGTTTAGTAAAAACCGATAAAAGTAAAAATCCCTAGAGGGTATCCAGGAAGTATTAAAGGTACCTGCATTAGATTAAACTCACTTTCACGTAGGCCCAAGGCAACTGAGTGCAGTGAGAGCTATATTGTGACTGAACGTAGTTAAGCGAAAACTACATAGAAATATCAAACTCATTGGTATCTGATAGAAACTGCTAACCCATACTTTCTTCCTAATTTCAATCAATCCTACGAGCAATACCCTAAGCAAAATTTACTCTCCCTTGGAAAAATTAAATAAAACCCCCTTAGTATTTGAATCACGATAGAGGTCACCAATAGACTATAATTCGGATGGGAAAGTAAGTACGAACGTAGATGTTAGCACCAAATCCTGCTACTTATTTACACTGAGAATGAGGGGTGCCGTACCTGAAGTTGCCCTAGGATCTCCTTGAACAACTCGAGTTCTTTACACAGATTCGCTATCTCTGTCGGCGCATTCTTGACCGCGCCGATGTAATAGTAGCAGTAAGTCGTGACCTTTTCGGTAATTTGAATAACAGCTAGAATGCTGGCAACAAGTCCCAGGCCATCCGCCATATGTGGGTTACTCTATCTGAGGAATAACCTTGTAGTGTAGAGGGGTGACTGAAATATATGAGACACAGAGAGGAGTGTTATTCGTCGGGCGATTAGGGCTTAGAAAGTTTATATTGCCTGATGGAAAGTTGGGCGGGGGAAGTGAATTAGTCCGGTATTTATCCACAAAATATCCTTGCAAATAATAAATTGGCTTATATCTTAATAACCCAAAAGGTAAGACATAACCGAAATGTTACCACACCAAAATGTAGCAATCGCTTAACCCAATATAGATATAGTATGATGACTGAAGTAGACGATGTTGCAGTCTAGTCAACCGGGGCAATGAAGTGGGGTAACGACTTATCGTGAAATCTTTTAGATACAGCAGCAACAAAAAAAAAAATTTTAACCTTTGAAATCCCTTTATAATAAAAGTGAGGTATTCATAAAAATAACTCGAATTGTCGAAGTTTCAAAACTACTTTTCTGCATTGAAGAGCTTGGTTGCTGCCCTTATTACCCACCTCACAAGCCTTTTTTCTACCAAGCACTAGCGGGTTAGGGAAAGTCTGGCGATCTGGCGGTGCAATTGCTAGCCTAGAGATATCACCTCGACTACCTCCCAGGCCTCTCTTCTACACGAGGAGCTAGGGCCTCAACATGTCGGGAAAGCCGCCTTGGGTATACTAGATAGAACTTACACTGGTGAGAAGATACAAATTTATTTAAGTATTCTGGATCTGTATCGAGGTATTAGCCACAGCTGCACCGCCCGATCGCCAAACATTCCCCCATATACTAGTATTGTTTCCGGTGGGGTTATTGTGGAAATATGGCGTGCAAGACCAACGTCCTTGATTTTCTGGGTTCTCGGTGGAGATTCTAGCGTTGATATTGGCTGTAAAACCTTTGTTCATAACCCACGCTTCGACCGGAAACTCTGCTCGGGTGTGTAGGTAGGTCTGATCACAGGCAGTACAAAAAATGTGGCTTGCGTCTGCATTTCCCATATAAAATTGATGTCACTACAGCCCCTGTCATTAGACTTACCCACATACTCGGCCGAGTACTGTGGGAGTAGGGGAAAGTCGCCTTAACTATGGCGGCGTAATTTGAGTTTACCTTCTTATAATTTGCACTACCACAATTCCCATTACTTTCCGCTACACCCATAGTACCGGGTGTGCGCGTAAAATAGGGCGAACTTGACGCCCATAGTTTCGGAATTTGCTTGCGCCACATTTAGGAGCAAATGTTGTTACTGTGATGCCCATACAAAGTATGGGATGAAATCGGAAATGTACTCTAAAAAAAACTATGAGATTATGCCCTATATTAGCTTAATAATAGGAGTACTTTAAAACTGTTCTTGATTTATTTTTAGCACTCTAAATGAGTAAAATTGCGGTCTGTGAGGTGATGTAGGCCATCCCAAAAAGCATTGGTCCATCAAAAGCATATAAGCCATTATCAAAGGTTAGTATTGGCCTCTGTGGTCTCTAGTGGGCAGTGAAAGGCCTCTGTGGCACATTAGTAAAAGTTAGGTTTTTGGGAAGTATCCTGGTCTGAGGGCCCACAACTCATATAAAAATTTGGCGACCAGTGTGGCCTTATCAGACTAGCCATAAGCTTACATTTAAGAACTACCCAACGGGAGACAGTTTGCCGTACTTACCCTCAACCCCCGGTACATAGTGTCGGAGTCTCACACACATAATCCCACGTGATATATATGCCAAGGCTTAGTAAGCACGCTATCGATAGTGCTGTTGTACTGAACTCAACCGCCATGTACTAGTATTCTCAGGTCTAGGTTTGTCTTGAGAGTGGACTTGGATGGTCCGGTCACTCGACCAATAGTCTATTCAATAAATATACCAAGAAACATCCTCTTGGAATCAAGGTTAGGTTTTCCCAATTATGGTCTAATACATTTAGTCTTCCGGTGATAATAACACTACTCTGGCTCTCCCGCATCCGTATTAACAAAACCAACAGCCTAACAACGTTTCTGGAAACAAGCAATATAATAGCAATGAACGATCAAATTACTCCATCACCAAACCAGTCTGAGCCTCTGCAGAATTCTTGTACGTTGCTCTAGTCACCATACCTGCTACTCTTTATCTATCCACCCTACTGTTTGCTCTGCTGCGCCTAAAATGACTATAATGGTTCATCTACACTCAGACGGTCCGAAAATCACAAGTGCATTGGTTATATCACTGTTATTTCTCTTTTCTACTTGTAGCCTTTCCGATGGAGGTAGTTTTCCCAACGGGGCAGTCCGTCCTGAGGCTAGGACCGGACGCTGTATGATTCTATAGTCCGTCTCAGCCTCTCTTCTAAGCGGTTTAAAGCATAAGAAACGAGGACCATGAAATATATAGGGCCTTATAGGACTCTAATGTTCCAGAGCTAGGGTTTTACCGGTCCAAAACCAGCCATCAGGCTCGATTAGCAGCAGATACTACATGTCTTTGTTCACAGAATAGTGCGAATTTACATGTAGCTGACGACTAATGTAGTGTCTGCCGCTTCAATAAATAGGCCATCACTGTGATCTGCTACTTGTATAACATGCATGTCATTATGAGATGTGGTGGCCAGGGTTAGGGTTTGCCCGCGAAAACAGTGTCAGAATGTTTCTGCGAGACCCGCTTCCCCGGCCTCGGAGGGAATCTCAATCGCTGTAGAGGCTACAGCAGGGTATACTGTCTTCATACCTATATTTTATAAGCCTCACTAACTCAACGAAGGACATTCGGCGAATAGCGGCCGGGGTAATGGGCTAGCACAGCTACATAATAAAAAATATGTATGATAAAGACATAAGCACAAGGTAGATGAAAGAGATGAGTTAACCGCCGGTCGTCATATGCACTTGAGCTACTTAATTGCTGAATGACAGAACAATCACGGGAGACGGATACGGGGGGGTTAGTCATGGTATTTACGGGCTAGGCGAGGTAAGATAATTGGGAGGCAGCCAGCACGTGGCTGTACTAAGATAGGGATCGGTATGACCCACGCTATTGAATAGATATGCCTAGCATAAAGTCTCGTGTAACCCAGACTATTGTCCAGTGACTGGCTAAACGAAACTTTTTAGGTCCAAAGTAACACCTCAGGTGGTAGTCAGACCCTCCTGCATATCATTGAAATATAACAATGAATGAATTAATCATAAGTACATGGAATTGAAATAAAACAGTTGGTATAGTATACTTAGATTTCTTGCAACCCACACGGTTAGCAAAATTACAGATTACAGTAGTCCCTAGGGTATGCCGGCTACGGTAATATCACACTCAGCCCCTCAACCCTCCAATCCACGGCGAGCAATGCGCATCCCCAGAAGCCTACCCCCATCCATGAGTATATGAAAAAGCCTGGTGGTAGTACTATGGCCCCCCGGAGTCTGCTGGGACCCCACGTATATATCTTAGTTATTGTGGGTAGAGATGGGTTAGTTTGTGCAAATTCCGCTAAAAATGCCTCCTAAAAAGGTTACAAGCAGATCACCTACCGCTGGCTATGGTAGTTCAATTCCTAACGGACTACACAAGTACCAATAGGGCCCGCACTGTATTTCTGGAGGCAGTAATTCCTACTGTCCTATGTACTGTTGTTATTGGGGAGCTCTGCTATATGCGGTTCTTAAGGGATGTCGAAGATAAATCAGGCCACGCAACGCTAGTTCCACAATCGGAGTAGCAAACTTGTAGGGGTAAGTCTGTCCCTAGGCCACCACTGCTACATGGGGACAGACTTTCCCCCACCCCCGAAGTACAACCATTAAGCCCTAGACAACCCCTGTCCCAGGTAAAACTAAATACCTGTATGGATACTGTGGCGATCAACCGCTACCCCGCACTTTGCGAAACCAGTTGAATATGCGTCTGAGGAGATCTATCGCTCCTAGAATTTCCTATAACCGGTAATGGGGGGTATGTACCTCAAGTATAGATTAGCCCCGATACATCCTACCTACTACTATTACTGTTTTGCCTAATTGAGAACCCTAAGCCTATTAAAGAATAATCAGTTAGTATGACCCTAACCCAAACCGAGCGTAAGAATGGTATCGTTGTCGTAGTTTCATCATATCCAGCACAGTCACCCCTCGTTATACCAGATACCAATAATTCAGTGAATCCGAGATAGCAAGCCTAGTTTGCAGTAGAGAAAATGCCTCGGCTAGGGGACTTTGTACGAGGTATCACGGTATTCGGCATACAGAGATCTGGCATAGCAAGGTGACTGTAATCGTTATTTCCCTGTGGTGAGAACTAAAGAAATCTTTTTGTACCGAGTGGCGTTGCACTACGCTATTAGATACTAAATCGAGCTAAGCCACCTCGGCTCATTAGCGCTTAACCGCCACATTACATATATCGGCAAATACCAATAGAGGGCTTGATGCACCTTCAAGCCACTAGCGGCTAGATGAATATTAATTACCCGTTCAGAATCACATTATCATTCTCAAGATGGTGTGGGTAGCTCCTGTCGGGCATGCCGACCGCTATGTCTAGATCACACTGTGTGTCTCAGATACTAGTTATGGCGAGAGCGAGGCGGATAGTTCCTCTATGCTGTCTGTGGGGGTGTGGCGTGCAAGGCCAATGACCTTGATTAGCCTTTTTGGCTCTCGGCAAACACCCCAGCACCAGTATTGGCTACAAAACTCCCTGCTCATAACACATGTTTCCACAATAATTCCACCGTAAACTATAGTCTACCCTATACTAGTATGTCTCAGCTGCCATTAGCGATCGGTCTGATCCGTCGGATTACTATTCTGGGTGAGATTTTCATACCCAACATGGGCTTACGCCACCGAGACCTCCTAGATCCAGCATAACAGTTACGTTATCGGCGTTCAACGCATCAATGGGCTAATATCGGTGTTTGAGATAAGTCAGTAGTTATCAATTAGCCTACCGTAGACTATAGCTGAGGTACGATATTACTTCTAAGTAGGGTATATAAAGTAGCTTACACTTCCTGTGCTATAAAGGTATTTCATTGCATACGAAAGCATTACACGGTACCAACTCTTAGTCGATCTTCTATACCTCTGTACGCCTGTACCAATCTCCTATCTCATTTTCTTCACCTTATCCTAGGATAAACGACGCCTAAATCATGGACCAATTTAATGAAGATGACCCATGGGAGCTGAAAGTAGAGGGGACGGGCAAGGACAAACGCTACTATTTCGCTCTCGACGGAGATCTCCACACTCCCATCCCCGAAGTAGATCACTATGCATGGGGAATCATGCGAAAACCTGATGGCCACGGAAATATATCTCATTTTGGGTTCTTTCTGAAACTTAAAACTTGGAAGGGCTTATTGAGGAAGAAGAATACCAACAAACCTGTCAAGGCCACACACAACGGACTAGACATCAACGGCAAAGAAATCAAGGTCGATCTGAGTATCATATCGCTGAACCACGACAAGAGTGAAGGGCAAATCCTTCACAAGAAACCCCCAACTGGAAACCAAGTTAATGATTGGTTCAATGAGGGCCAGAAGAATGTGGAGGGCGTGGCCCAGAAGGTAGCTAAGTCGCCTACGAGGTGGTACCAAGTCAACAATACCTCATTAGAAGGACACACTGACTTTATCACGACTTTCACGCTCAACAACCCGGCCTATGCCTACTATGCGCCAAATCAGCTGTATGTCAAACTCAGGAATGACAATTTCAAGAGTCTTGGCACCGGGAGCGGCTCATTCTCTCCCGAGGCGGCATATATCTCGGAACATGCATTTTCCCTTCTCCGGGGTATAGGCAAAAATGGTACCCAACATGGCCATGTGTCCCTTTATCCATGGCCAGGGGGCGACACAAGGGCGCTTGTAATCCGTTCAGAGACAGGGGAGCTCTGTGATGTCGACTGCGGGATGGGTACGAAGCTTGCCGTATGTAAGACATGGGAAACATACTGGGATCGTGCGACGAAAGATTTGGACAGTGGGGGTTGGTCCAGGACAATCAATCCCAACATTGAATTGAAGATTGTGATGAATGGGACTAAGAGGATAACAAGGGAAGAGATGGTTTGCATCTTTAGTGACGCGCAGAAGAAAGGGGCAGTGCAAAGATTTTGCATATACGATCACGAGGAGTGGAGTAATGATCTAAGTCGTAATCATAAATTAGTATGCGCATACACCATATATGTTGATCACGGTATACTTATTTCTTTCATTAGCTTAGCAAGTCGCCATTTGGGGACTACTATACTTGGCTCCCTGAGCATGATTGGATCACCTATTTGCAGGTTCGGGCGGATCGGAAGTTTCCTAAAATCGAGAAGGACATCAACGATGCAAATGAAGCACTCCCTAATCTTCAGTATACCGACCAAGTCGGTAGAGTTACCGCTGAAGTCACGAAATCTAGCATCACTAACAACGTCACTGCATCCAAGATTCAAAACGCGAAGAAGGTCGATAGGAACAAGATTACGCAGTCCAAAGTGATGGGTGGAAGTGCCGGTGGTGTCAGTAGACCTACGGAGTATATATATGTATGTCGGAAGCTAATTAGTACCCCCTATAGGTTGCAGGCGCTTTCGGTTGGGATGATCCATCCGAAATAATGACTGATGGGACAGACATTTGGCCTGCAACGAAGCTTTATCCAGCCGAGGTAAGAATCAGCGGGACAGTAAAATGGAGTATTCATTATAACACTAGCTAATAAGCTTCTCAATAGTGGCTGCATAGATCTGCTTACTCGTGGGGGGGCCTGGCTGGAGTAGGTGGTACCTCCGCACTTACAAGCCAAGTTCCAGATAATTTGATATTTGGGACGAGCGAGTGCAACACTCTTATGATGCGGTAAGAATGATATTTACGAGTCGGGAGATATTGGGGGCCGTAGTTATTAACCCTATACACAGATACGAGAGCTCCTGGCAGCGCCTATTTCTGAAAGAGGACGACTTGAGGAGGAAGCACCCCAGCCAAGGCTTAGAAAATTTGAGTGGCTTACTGAGGTCAGATATCCGAAGCGCCAAAACATTTATCAATACCAGCAAGTTCCCTTATCAAATGAAGCAGACTTGGGGGCCAAAAACGCTGGATAAATGGTTTGACAAGGCACCGTGGCTCTGCTTTGCCATGGAGTACGAACTTCGCCTACTAGCCAAAAGTCGTATTCTCGGGGATGCGGAGAAGTTTAGTACAGAGTTCTATCCGTTCCAACGTGGTTTTTTCACTAAGCTCGAAGCCATAGCTGATCAACTCTTATTGGAGCATTGGGAAAAAAGGGCCAGCGCAAGCATGTCCATGCCTCAAGGGACTAAGATGTTTCTTGCTATCGAGAGGAATGCAGAACTCTCTGTGGGTGTTGAGGATGATAATATTACTAATGTGGTGGAGGAACCTCATATAGCCACTATGCCTGCTTCACCAACCTCGCTAGTTCCACCAAACTCTACACATTTGGATAGGGGCACAGTCCTCAGCTCCTTAGTGTCAATTGATGCCCAAAGTACGAGTAACAACGCACCTGTTGATACTGGCACGATCCCCGATTCCGCAACCATACAATCCGATCCATTGAACAACCTCAATGATGGAGATGACACTGCATTTCACAACGCAGTATGGTCCGCGGTGCTGTCTCGCAGGAGCCAGATACAGATAGATGGAATTACCCTTCACAACCCTCGGCTTATAACCATTGACGTGAGTGGGAATCTCATAGAAGCCTATCCAGGGCGTATAGGGCTAAACGAGCTTGGAGAGTGGCATATGAGGCCGGCAACACAAATGGATACTGAAGGGGGCCCTAACAGGCCGAGCCCAGACTCTGAAGAAGGAAAGGCAGAGGTGGTGTTGGGGGATGAGTCTACGAACGATATAGGTGCTATACCGAATGAGGGAGAAACTGGGCAACTACATCTAGATGGGGTGCCACAAGAGAGAGGCCACCAGTTAGATACACAAGAAATTCAACCCTCACCACAGACCACCAAGGCGCCGGATCATTACACTGTCAAAGCAGATTTCCAGCTCTTTGGAACAGTTGACGCCACTCTCTCCATCAGTCGCGGTAGCTCAGGCATCAAAGAGCGTGTAGAGCTTAAGAACAGTCTCTCGCTTGGTACTTTGATACCAGACCTCCAAGAATCCCCTATCAATGCCATCGCACTACAGAACACAAGTCTTACATATAACTCACAATTTCATGGGCAGAAATCCCCTGGGGTAACATGCCATACTGATGTCGTCCTAAGCGGTTTCTTGCAACCAGTTAGTGATTCAATGAAAGAGGTTTTTGGGATGGAGCACCCGTCGATATCAGTATCAGGCTTCCTAGGATGGAGTCGGGACTGGAAGACACCTATGGTACTTTGCGATTTTACGCTACGAGCTGCATTTAAAAAGCTCGAAATTAATGTTGGCGAGGTACTTGAGATCACCGAGCTTGGTGTTGATTTGAACGCAACAAGATTCATTAAGCAAGAAGATACAATCACGACAGGGTATGATTATGGTTATGGGTTTTTCGGCAAAGCGTTGGTAAAGTTGCAAAAAACTCTCCCACCACTGAAGGTTCAATGGTACTTAAGCAAGATGGACTCGACGTATAACATGACATTGACAATTCAAGACGATGAGTGGAAGGATGTTATGGGCATCAAGGGATTGGTTGTATGTAGATGGATCGCCCGTGGAATATGGGTTGTGCTAACCCCAAGTTTAATAGTTGTCTAATGTTCAGTTTGGCGCATGTTTTAACTCGGGGCATGTGCTTGACACTATTGACTTGAGTATTCGCGCTACGCTAGAGCTAAAATCAGGCATAATCGCTTTGGATGGCTCTTACTCAAAAGGTTTATAGCCCCCATATGAATCCGTGAAGAGACATACTAACAATCAATAGGCAACTGGGAGATCGGAGGGTATGTTCAAAACATCACTCTCAGTGTCCTCGAAGAGATGTATGAACACATGTTCGGGACCCAGCTTAGCCAAGTTTCGGCACAACACGATATCACCTTTACCACCCTGCAACTGAAAATAGGTTCAAGCGGAATATTCTTTGAGGGTGATGTCACTGTCAATGAGCATACCTCTGCCTCGGCGACGATCCAAATTAGTTCGGCCGGTGTGGAAATCAAGGGATCAGTAAATGATGTTCAGCTCAACGACCGGTTCAAGATTGAAGAAGCCTCCTTGGACGTATTCATCGGTGCTGCAAATGCTAGCGGACGGCCCTCCCAGGTCTCTATTACTGGCACTGTTGCCATCAATAGTGATATAAAAGTAGTAGTCGGGCTCTTTATGGATAAGCAAGCCGGTACGGGGACTCAATGGACGGTCTATGGGGAATATGAAAAAGATTTAAAGTTATCAGGGCTAGCTTCACCACTATCGGGGACCTTTCTAGACAAGGACTTAACGAAGATAGCCTTTATTGCTAGTAACCAAGACCAGCCATCACAGCAGATCTCCAATCAATTCAGGTACCAAGTCAAAAAAGGTAAACAAATTTAGCGTATGCCCTTAGCTTTTACAAAGTACTGATTTCAAGGAATTTAGGCTTCCAAGTATGTGCAACAATCGATGAGATTCAAGCTGTCAAAGACGTTACGAGAACCAACGCATCAGACCTAGTGATTAGTGTAGCTTATGATTTGGGAGAGAGCGTCAAGATTTTCCTCATGCTACCAACAAATAATACTGTATATGCCTACCTTTTGCTATACTTATCCCTACCCGTGCTTCAACTAACCAAGTGCGGTTGGCCCAGATAATCCTTACTAGTGACATACAATCAGGCCCGGTCACCTTTGAGATAATTGTCTCCCCTGATCCAAGCATTGCCATCAGTGGCAGCCTCAATGTCACTGTTCCAAAACAGAGTGATGGCCTCGTTCTTGGCCTCAAATTGGATGCGGGGATATACCAGGCATCATGTAAAGCGTGAGTACCCCTGGAGCATCATAGTTATATTAAAGTTTAGTTCGCAGTATCAAATAGTATCACGGCTAAACATGTATCCTTAACAGAACAATGCAAGGGGAGTGGAGGAATCCGTTAGGAATTTCACAACAGTTAGCTATCGAGAACGTTCTAGTTGAGGCTACAATCATTTACGAAGTATGGTTATTCACTTACCCATCTTAGCGTTGCTTATGCTTACTCTCCTTCCCCGCCAGGAATTCTTCACGACTGGCATCCCAAAGGACTTAAAGCTAGGCGGGACCCTCTTTGTTGGGGAGACAGAAGGAACTGTGCTTCTAGAGATTAGCGAGGTCCCTAGCAAAGAACTCATCTTTGTAAAGGTCACCGACTTGGACATCAGCAACCTGGTCTCCTTTGTCTGTAAGGTCATGAACGCCAACATCACCGCGCCTTCCGACAATACTCTCCTCAATATGAAAGAGATTTTCCTATATCTATCCACTGGTGTTATGATCAATGGCCGCTCCTACCCGGCTGGGATCCAGTTCGATTGCGACATGGATGTCTTTGGCCATAATGCCAAAATATCTGGTGCCCTAGGCCAGGAAATCAAATTCAACGGCACCGTAGACCCATTCAGCCTTGGTGACCTGGTGATATCCGGGGACAAAGATACGAAGCCAAGCATTGAAGTAGATCTAAGTAGCACCACACACTCTCTTGAAATTGACGGAGCTGCAAGGCTCAATGAATTTGACGCCAAAATACATGTTGTGGCTAATACTACCCCGAGTATTGTGTTTTCCTTTCACACAAACATAACGTTTGATGAACTAGAGTTCAAGCTTGACGCCACTATGTTGGAGGGGATGCAATCGAAAGACACAAAGTCACTTGACTTTAAACTCGATGCGACTCTCGGGGAAGAGGTTCTTAAGCATATTACAAGCAAGGGAAACACGCATTTCAAAGCTATTTATGATACTACAAAGGCCAAAAATGATGCTGCAGCAGATGTCACGCAGAAGAAAGACTCCCTGACTCATGATCAGGAGGTTGCCACCGCTAAATTAAATGTTGCCACTGCGAATTGGAACGAGAAAAGTCAATTAGTGCACGCGGCATTCGACAGCAAACAGGCAGAGGTCATTGCAAGCCGTAAGAAACAAAGCGATGAGCTCTCGGCGGCAAAGCGGGAATACAACAAATTGATTACAAAGCTTACGTCGGACCTCGAAACGGGTAAGGCTGAATTAGGGCAAGCGGTAAAGGAGGCAGAGCTCGCAGTTTCGATGGGTGCAAAGAGTGCGGAGAAAAAGATGGAGGAGTGGAACAGGGAACTTGGAGAAAGGGAGAAGGAATTCTATACGGCTTTTGGGAGTATGGATCAACATATCTTAGAAGCGCAGGAGGAAGTGAATAAACACTACTGTATGTATAAGCTCTCTAAAGGCTACAACATATCCGGAACTAACATTCTATAAAGCCTGGGTCACCAGCAAAGAGTCACAAATCTCAGCTCTCCAGGTCCAGATTGAAAACGCCGGTTTTTTCGAAAGAATGGGATTGGTATTTTCCCCTATATCGTTAGTCTGTAAATCTCGAATTGTACTTACCTAGCTTGTCTGGAACGCAGGGCTGGAACATTATAGAGCTCGAGGTGGAAAAAAATGGTAAATTGACATTCCTTGTAGAACATCCCCCAATGTTAATGGTTAATAATATCGATTATAGCCCTTGAAGCAGAGCTATGGCTCGCACAGAAGACCCTCGCAGGTGCAAAAGCGGTTATCGATTCAGTTGCCTACACCGATGCAAAGTATTTGTTCGATAAAGCACAGATGGCACTAGTCGAGGGCGTAGAATTTGTTAAGACAGATTCCAAGCGCTTAGAAGATGCTCTCCAGAAAGCAAACGCATTCCAGGCCGAAGAGATAGACAAAGCAACAAAAGCTCTTGAGATAGCAAAAGTCTCAGGTGCCATCCCCGAGGCTGTCGTAATAGCCACAAAAGCGGTTGAAGATTTTGAAACTCGGGCCAAGGATGAGATCACTAGTGTCCAAAAGGATATCGATGGTCTAGCAACCAGTGCTGAGCACGCTGCTGTTGAAGAAGCAAAGAAAGCTTTGGCTGAGATTGACGCTGATATTAAGGCTCTTGGGCCAGCATTGAGTGGAGCAGAGGGATGGGAAGCTAAAGCTGAGAAAGTAATTGGTGGACTGATCAAAGATGCAGAGAACATAGTGGAAGTGAAGGAGGTGACACTTTTTGGCCAATTAGGAGCCATGATGAGCCAAACGACGAAAGTACTCACTGCGAAAATCGTAGTAGATGTGGCAAAGGTAGAGCAAAAGTTTGAGTTGTTCTATACGATTGGTGATACTGAATCCTTCTTTGACGATCTCTGGAAGAATGTTTGGACCCTGCTCTAGATTCTTGTCGATATTTAAGCTATAGGTAGCTCATGTCACTGAGTATATATTTTGTATCTCAGTGGTAAAAAGTCTTTAACAAAGTCATAAGCACTATACTACTCTGAATGTGAATAATATCAAGTATACGGAATTATCTAGCCTTTTAGTACCTGGATATAAATGCTTTACAGATAAGACAGGATACATGATATAAAAGGGGGGGAATGGGTAAAAACTTCAACCCAGACTATATTCTCTAGTTATCGTTGCCGCTTTTGCAGAATGTGTTGGTTGAGAGAGCTATTTTGTTTCCTTTCTCTCATGAGGGATATGAGCAGTATCTCTAGTAGGTGAGACCAACCGGACTAGCTTGTGAAGGGGACGCCTACCAACAGTTCAGAGGTAATATGTATGTTGTCAACTTAACCCGGTTGTGTATTGCCCCCCTAAAACTATAGTATATCCTATAAAGCTTCGATATACGTTAGAAATAAGCTCTAACAAAAATTATTTCCGCTTATTCGATAAACAGACGACTAGTATTGTTGCTGATGATAACTAATATCCTGGTAGTACTTGGTGGACCTAGCGGAGTCCGCTCCACCGAGCACTATATGCCTAGACCAACCTTCCTAAGAATTGAATCTTCCGTAGATTAGTGGTGTTTACGTCTGGGAGAGCTAATACTGCCTTTTATATGTAATAGGGGCAGCTCTTGCTTCGCTAAATACAAAAGTTGTCTAGTCTCATACAACCACTAAAAGCTCCACTTATCACGATACTATCTCTTTTCTTGGCTGGGATACTTGAGCTCGAAAATTAGGTCGAATGCACAGAAGGCGAATGGGAAATAGTGGAGTAGAGATTATATTTATTTCCTTGCTTGTATTGTTTGTCTCTAGTATTATTTTTGTTTGACCTGGCACGGTGACCTTATGAGGGACCAACCCGCTAGCATGAGGCTCTGGTCACGTGTTTGTACCTGCATAAGCGAGAGGGCGGTACTCCAGAGTGACCATCCGGAATATACCAAGAGAAAGGCTACTCCCGACCTCAGAACGATACAATGAGATATGACAGGTTTGTACCATCGGGCTGCTATTTATGTTCTCCTAGTCCTCCCCGAGGTAAGTGGATATTAGCGATCGGGCGTGGTGTGAATAGCACAGTTGAGCACTGTAAATTGAAATATGGTGATAAAAGCACCAGAACATACCACTAAAGAGAACGTCGGAGCAAAGCACTAGTCGGTAGTAATGTATTAAAGTGGGAGAGATATATGGGGTCTTTATTGCTCTTTATGAAATTCGTACCTATACTGTCCGTATCGGGAATATACTACTGTCGTAAAAACTGCTGAATCGATTGTCTAATAGAGATAGAGAGATCTGTCGATATATGCTCCAAAAGAGAGAACCCTAAACTTTTATATGGGATGCCTTTCCTGGATCCTCAAACATCAAATAAGAAAACACGGACTCATATATGAAACCCCCATAGACTATCCTTATTAGGAAGCGTCTACAACAACTACTACCAACTGCTTTAGGAGCCATCCGTAGCACCTAGAAGGGTTTAGATATGGGGCTAAAGGATCATAATAGTTGGACATCGCGATTTCGCGATTGGAGTCAGCTCCTAGGCGCCGGTCTTTAACCGCTCCACTAGGTACGTTTCTTGAACCATTGCTCGCCTACTCTATCAAACCATAGAAATGAATCAAATTTTTCACAGGTAGATACTAAGTAAAAGAGTATTTTAGGGTGTTATAAAAAGGACATTAAGGGAAATTGGATGCTTTACCTAACAATTTACCCAACAAAATAACCTACACATTTCCCAAGTATTTACTCTACTAAAAAAAAACCCAGTCCACTGGGAGTTGAACCTCTGTAGCTCAGCACTATTCAGACCACTTATCATATAGACCATTTGTTAATATATTCTGGCTTGATTCTTTGTTTATAATACCTCAGAAAATAGTAGGCAAAAGGGTAGGGAAAAGAGTAAGGGAGCGGAAAAGCTAGGGAAAAGGGTGGGGAAAAGGATAGGGAAAAGGGTAGGGAAAAGGATAAGAGATGGGAAAGGGTAGGGGAAAAGGATAAGTAAAGGCAGTGGAAAGGGTAACTCTTAGTAAATGAATCATAAAATGCTTCAGGTGATGCATTTCCCACAAGCCTTGCAGGTAAATGTGTAGTTTATTGCCTTTTCCCAAATTATTTGTATGAGGTAATGTGTACCTGATGCATATACATGGCCTGTTAGAGCTATGTTCTTAACAATATACTGATAAACCTCGATACCGCCACCCCGAAACGGTTCAGCAAATGATTGGGGACATTCCTTCTGAAGTAGGACTTCACTGTACTTAAGCGGCACACCCCCGCTGCCCACAGGATCCCATGTCTTACACTACTGGACTTAGATGGTGAGAGAGGTGACCCGATGAATATACTAGTCTATTAAAAAGTCTGAACTAAACTTATATAGATAAGGTTTAAACAGTAAAGTGATAGGTACTATGGTGGATATCCCGACCTCTATGACACCCATCACCTCCTTGATATACCATTAGTCCGGGGATATTAGAACGTTGTGTATGAGTCATTATATGGTACGGTTTTGCTAACTTAGTATATATTTCTATAGAGTTTTAGTTCTAGGTATCTTCAATACATTGTCTCAGATTTATAGAGAATGTTAAAGCTAATATAAAAACGCACTCCTAGCTACATAAATCACTATTCAACGTCTTTACCGGGCCTCTCCACCATAATCCACATCAGAACAAAAATCTCTCCTGACAGCCGGAAAACACGCCTAGTTGCTTCTCGACTCGTCTTTTCGTACCTCCCTCAGCGCATCTGACAGCGTCCGGTCTGAGACCCCACGCAGGACCGATAAGTCGGGTGTAACGTGGGAGGAACCGGAAGGCGTCACAGGGGGGTCAACCACAACTGGTTGTGGGTCTTGAAATAGGGGACTTTTCTTTCTAGGCTGTACCTTCTTGCTGACGCGCTTGTGATGTTTAAGCACAGTTGCCGCATCATTTTCACCCTTGACCAGCTGTAGCGCCGTCTTCGATGAATTATCCCTAACAGTATCGTCCGCTCCCAGCTCGAGTAAAGCCTTGACGGTGCGTTTATCGCAACATTTCGCCGCCTCATGGAGTGGTGTTCTCCCAAAATGATCTCGAGCGTTCATATCCGCACCTGCCCTAGCAAGTAACCCCAACAAGGACTGATGTACTCGTACTACGTTGGTGGATCTTCCAGGGTCCTGTTCTGAAAGCCATGGACTTGAACGGAGGCTTTTGCGCGTAGTATCGGGACCATTTACTACCGCTATATGCAATGGTGTCCGCCCGTACTTATCCAATGCATTTACATCTGCGCCGTTCTCCAACAATACTGCTGCAGTTTTATCTAAAGACTGATCTCTTAATAGAGATTTTGAGGAAGCAAACTGGCAGACCCAGTGCAGTAGCCTTAGCTCTTCTTGACGATTTATGACAACGTTCGGGTCACATTTGGCATCAAGGAGAATGTCTACAACAGCCGCATTCCCACCAGCTACCGCATATGGAGCGGCTGCTGTTGCTTCTGCGGATCGGAGTCTAATATCGATGTGTGAAAGAAGTATTTGAACGACACTATCTTGACCATTTTTAGCGGCTTTTTGGAGTGACTCGCCTAGCTCCGTCCTCTCAATATAAGGAAGAAGAACCGAAACAACATCCACGTGGCCGTGCAAGGCGGCATTCTCGAGTGCGGGCAATAAGTGGGTTCCTCTGGGTAACCGATCCTGTCTGTTGTCTCCAATATAAGGGATGATTACTGAGACAGTGCTCACATGGCCACTCCACGCGGCTAATGAGAGCGCAGACAATTTTTGAGCTTTGTCAATGTGGGGTATAAGTAGCGAAATAATATCTTTGTAGCCACGCTGGGCTGCAATATTATGGACCGCATAGTGGTCTGTTTCGCTTAGAATCTCTGCGCATGTTTCTACCCAGTGGTGTAGAAATATCTTTATGACTCCGGTATGGCCGTGCTGTGCTGCGAGATGAAACGGTGTCTCGCCGTGTTTGTAAAATTCAGATATGAGCGGAGCGCCACGGTGAAGCAGGTGGTGGATTGGACGCTCGTATCCCTTCTCCGATGCCCAGCAAAGTACCTGCTCGAGGTGCGATGCCTCGGCGGGAGTCCCGAAACGTTTCCGTCGTACGCGGGTGCCGTAACATAGCCTTGTTTTTCTAGGCAACGCAGTGCGATCGTATAGTAGTGGAGTTAGGACGCATTCAAGCCAGCGGCTGACCTGGACCAGGCAGTTGAGATCTGCGGTGGGAAGATATTTTGCAATATCGTGGACGAGCTCGTTTGGAAGCGTGAAGAAATCCATGTTGTAGAATCGTGGTGAAAATTGGTGGGGGTGGAGGCTATCGTGGTTTATATAGTGGGCATCTTATCAAACGTGGACCAATAAGGTGGGCTTTAAAGATCTCTAAACATAGCTACGTCGGCTAGACAAGAATATCCCTATCTGGCGCTGCGCACCCATAGTGGGGCCAAAAGTAAGCGAGGGTGCAGATAGGTATTTCAACCTCCTGCCAATGATTTTAGGCGGAGAAGCCGGCTAATTTTTTGATTTAGAGTGTAAAAAGAGTTTAAGAAGTGAAACTTATTTCTTTATTACTATCTACTAAGAGGAGTATGGAGTATGGCTTTATATGTCTGCGCTGCTGCTTCCAGGAGATTGTGATACGAAAACGTGGGTTAGGGGAAGGGTTAGGGGGGAATACAAAGGCAGAAGTTAATACGGAGTTGATCCGAGAGCCTCTTACGAGGATCTTAGTAACTGTATGATTCCTCATAGTGAATCATCCGTTAAGATTTTTATAGTCGTAGGTAATACTTTGTACCAATACACATTTCTGTTAATTTTACTGTAACCCTCGTCAACGATTGTACGGTGCACATGCCAAACACTCTATCGTGGCATATATATCTGTAGAATATTAGTTCTAGGTACCTGCTACGCATTGGCCCAGATCCCATTTGGTTTAGATTAATTTAGCCCAGAAGCTTCCCCTCGTTGCACAATATTATTTCCCCCGGAGCCTCTACCAATGTCTACGCCATCAACTGATCATGATTCCTAAGAACATCCGCCACTGCATCTGTACCTTCGATTTCCTCTGCCAGCTGCAGCGCTGTCTTAGATCTATTATCCATAATGGTAGGGTCTGCCCCTAGCCCTAGTAATGCCTCTAATGCGACTTTATCCCGACATTGCACTGCCTCATGGAGAGCCGTCCTACCACGATTATCCCGAGCATTTATATCTACCCCCGCCCCAATAAGTAGTTCTAACAATGAGTGGTGCATTATGTCTACGTGTGTAGTGCTCCCCGAGTCTCCGGTATGGAGCGACTTCCGGAGACATCTACGTGTAAAATCAGGACCGTTTCTTGCAGCTATATGCAATGCTGTGAACCCAGCATCATCAACAACCTCAAAACTCGCACCACCTTCCAACAGCACTGCTACGGCTTTGTCAAACAATGGGCCTCCTTTCAGAGCTGTTGAACAGGCAACCTTGCATGTCCAGTGGAGTATGGTCATAAGTGAAGGTGACACAATAGCGTTCGTGTCACACCCGGCCTGGATTAGCCAGTACACAACAGCTACGTACTCCCTTGATACCGCAGGCCGGATCATCGCGGTCGCCAGTCCCGATCGAAGATCAGCTGAGGTATGTGAGAGTAGCATATGAACTACATCGGCGCGGCCGTCCAACACAGCACTATGAAGCGGCTGGTCGAGTTGAGTCCCTCCAATGTGGGGCAGAAGAAGCGCAACAGCGTCCACAGAACCATATGTCGCGGCACGGTCGAGTGCGTCTAATAAGTGCTCCCCTTTGGTTGACCCGTCTTGCTCGGTGGCATCGATATGGGGGAGAAGCATTGCAACAATACTTGCATGATTGCCCGCATATCCTAGAGTGTGAAGTATTTTATCTTTGCTAAGGTATGGTAGAAGCAGCGAAACAATGTCCTTATAACCATATTGCGCTGCAAAAATAACCGGCGTATGGAACTGCTGTTCGCCTACTAGGTGCTCTGCACAAGCTGTGGGCGAACGCTCAAGAAATATCTCTACGACCCTCGTGTGGCCATGCGCTGCTGCAAGATGCAACGGTGTCTTGACCGGGTGATAGAACTTCGATACTAGCGGAGCACCGCGGTCAAGGAGGCGGTGAATAGGACGCTCCTGTCCTTTTTTTGACGCCCAGCAAAGGAGCTCCTCAATGTATGGCTGGCGTCCATCTTCTCTGGGCACGGTCGAACGGTCGTATAGCATTCGTGTCAGGAGAGACTCAAGCCAGCGGCTACATTGAAGAAGGCGGTTGAGATCGGCGGTTGGGAGGAATTCTGCAAGGCAGATAAATATTTCGTTCGGGAACACGGGGAAACCCATCCTGTGTTGTGTATTGGAGGTTTTCGGGGGAGCATGGAAGTCATGGTTATTTATCCAGGATCTTCAGTAAGGTTAGGGTTCTTCGGCCTACGTGTCGTAACTTACAATAGGAAGGAATAGTAAATAGGGCACTCGAACCCATTCTCTAATGCCTAGTAGAACACCTACAAGAGGTGTAGCGGTGTAGCGGTTGACGGCTTTGCCGTAAGTTAGCTTTTATGCACAATGTAGAGTAATGCGGCTGTATAGTGCCTAAATCTTCGACCAAAGTGGCACTGCCCAATAAATATGATTGGTAGAGATATGATACTCTTATGGCACGAGGCTACTCTGATGTGCGGGTAAGTTTGATGACAGGTGGCTGTGGTAACAACTTCATATCGGAAATGCAGTCGCAAGCCACATTTTTTCACCGCCTCCCTCAGACATGCCCGCGCACCCGAGTACACCCCCCCACTATAACCGGCTACTACACCAACACGCGTCCACTTCTTGACTCGGAAGCACGAGTAAAATGGGGTGGTATATCACGCTCTGGGACAACAAATGCCGAGGATTAATGCGTAATTATTTCTATGCTACCGTATGGGTAATATTCACCTTTGTACTCAGTTTACCTAATAAAAACCCTTCACAAATAAAGTTGCATTCCCCAGAATGTCTTGGCAACGACTTTATCGAAATCAGCATATATGGTCGGATACATATTAATAAGCACTACAACCTTTGTTGCCGGAGTTTCTGTAGGCTGGATATGATATTTTTCAATATTCGCAGGGGACTGATTCTTATTAAGAGCTCTGACATAAGCACGTAGTGTAGATCTTGTACTGTTTCAAATGATGCTTATGATTTCAAGCGAGTCTCCGACAATCCCCTATTGTAATTATGGGAGTACCGCTTCGTCATTCAGCCACAATCTCAGCCACCAAACACAACACATCCCGGACAGGGTAGATTGATATGGAGTTTTCGCTTTGATTATTTAGTCCGTTGACCAGTTCATATAAAATATATTCTATGTTTATTCAACTACGGAGCAAGATTCAGGTCTTGTGAGGGGCATTACATTGGGCTATGCACTATACGCGGGCGCTGAACCCTGCACGACCGATAGTTAATACGCATACTCGTAGTCGTCAAGCGTTTCCGGATTATGGTAACTGGGAGAGCGACATGTCTCTCTTACCAGCTCACATTCTGAGCTTGTGGGGCCTGTGCAATTGGTTAAACATAAGAACTATCTTTTCTTAATTGTCGGTTCAGCGTATCACTGTAGTCCCTTTTGACCTACACCCTGTTTATCTGGTGGATCTCAGTGAGCGACATTACGCTCCCAATCACCCTATTCCGTAAACGCTTGACGACTACGAGTACATTGCCCTCTAAAGACACCGCCTCAAATAACCCCCTGCTCATAACATGCAGGTTCATTGTGCCTACCGCGACGAAAAATAGGAGTAAACTAGTTCGCTTCACGACAACCCTCGCTTAGCCTACAAAGAAACGATTGTAGATATTCGCTAGAGGCGCGTCCGGGGGTATGACGAGTCCGGGGGTGTGACGAATTCCAGTAAAAATCAACAAGGAGTTAATAAATGATCTCAAGCTCAGACACTGAAGTTTTATGGAGGTCAAAAGAACTTTTGATAGTTAGGATAACCTAAGGATTCAGCTTTGTTGAGGTTCATTTTCAACTTTCTGTAAAATTCGGCATCCTCAGGCTTTGTCATACCTCCGGTAGTCCCTCTAGAAGCCGAGTACTTTGAAAGAACTACAGAAAATCTGGATAAGCCGCAACGGTTTCCGGGTTCTTTTCTGGGAAAAGGTAACCGAGATTCACGATAAGGAATACACCTATGTGTACAATAGGAAATATTATATCCAGCTGCGCCCGCTTATCGCTGGGGGGTGAAGTTTTTGGCAGGGTTCGGCATCCCGTCACCCTGGAAAACATAGAATCCGGCTGCAACCGTTATCTCGTGACACCCTAGGTATGCATATAAAGACAGTCCCTGGTAGAATTACAGTCTTTGGCAGAATTATTGTGAAAACAGGGGTTCACGAGCAAGGTTTTTATGGCAAGTGCCCACTACTAGAATCCTCGTCGAGGACATCAGATGACAACCAAACCTGAGTTCTGAGCGGTGTATTTTCGCAATAATTCTACCAGAGACTTAGTCTCGTGCCCAGCCAGATTATTTGCTGCGCAGTACCGTAGGGTCTAAAGCAGTAAAGTTCCGAGAAATCCTGGGGATATCTCCGACGACCTTTAGATCTCTCGGGGGATTGGGCTTGCTCGGGGGGGCTTTTGACCTGCGATGGTACTTAAGTTTCTGTGACGGCTCCATACAAATGTAAGTACCTAATTTCCACCAAAAATCACCGAAACCCTCCGATCTGTTGGGGACTTTCCAGTAAGCTTGAGGGTTTTTCTTGGCTAGCTCGGCCTTTCAAATATACTTACCTTTGTGTGGTTGTCCCACACAAACCTAAGTACCAAACCTTTCCCGAAAGTCCCCCGAGAGGAATATCCCCGGGGGGGTGGGGTTTGACAAGCCCGGAGGGGTCTTTTTTTCCCATTAATTACATGAACCTAGCTCGGAGGGGTTAGTACACCAGACTGATAGGATATGCTTGTTCCTCCTATGGAATGCCAGCACTTTTGCTTTCTCTCTAAAACTTATTCTAAACCAGTATTAATTAAGATTTTGTCAATACGCAATCCTGTTATCCACCGCTGAAAAAAATAGTCTTCATTCTATACTACAACTGTCCAACCTATCGGGGGTTTAGAATAAATACCTCCATCTCCTAATTACATAGTTTTTTATTAACAAGATCAGCTTACCATACATAGCCCCTACAAGACAACTTTAGCCAAGGGAGTGATAAGAATAAGACATGGGGTAACGGAAGCACAGACCTCGTAGAAATCCCCCAAATTCGTGGGACTGAGGACATTAATGAGGGACGTATGGGAGTACATGAGTCGAGGCGCGGCCAGATCTCATGTGTGATCTCCTTGCCAATCTCACTAGTCAGAGCCGTTTGTCTCTCGTAGTAGAGTCTTATCAGGGAACGCTTATTGCCGGGCTAGATAAATTATGTGCAAAAGAAAATTAAACGCGACCTCCCCCCCCAAGGTGGTTTTCTCTAACCTGCACGTTAGGTTAAGTTACCCTGTCTGGCTTATCTACATGCTAGGGTCTTGTTTTGCGGGGAGATTCTTAGTCACTGGGTTCACCGGGTCTTCAGGGGTGTTCGGAGGAGTGGGTTTTATTCGTCATAATACTTTTTTCGTTGGGTATTTTTTATAAATGTATTAGAGATAGTGATGTACTGTAGTTGGCATAAAGTCCGGTTGCCCACGCGTACCATACCCAATGTTTCGACATACCGTGTGTTAATGGACTTGAGAAAGGGCGAGTCAGTAGAACTGACGGTGCAACTGATCTCAGAGTCCGTGGTCCTCAGTTGCCTACGGGGGCACGTAGCTACAAAAGTCCGGAAGTGACATTGGCGGTTCGGTGGTATTGGCAGACTACTCTAAAAGTAAGAATGTAAAAAAATAATTTCGCTTTGCTAAGGAAGATGTGGAATGCATTCTTCAGGTAATAATAAAGATATTCTCTGTAGGGTTCATACATTTTCTTCCTCTTATGGTGGAGTTGAGATATAGGTACATGTATAGGCACATGTATAGGTAGTTCCCATCGTGAGAATTCACTTCCTCACCCACGCTCCTCCCCAGTTCACCACCCACGCCCTCCTACAGCTTCGCTTCCCCTACGGTTTCAAGGGTGACAGCGTGAGGGCAGCGTAACCACAGGATACAACTAACTCGATGGCAAGGTAACTATCCGTTACAAGCAAAATACCAAAGGTTTGTGAAGTAGGAAGTGGGTTCAGCGATCGCGAAGCGATGAAACAGCGAAGAGGCAGCGAAGAAAGAAGTTTGTATTGAGTCTGACTGAAGAAACGTTGCGTAAGGAAAAGAGAAAAAAACTATTACAGAGAAGGAGCAACGCTCCCTATTTATACCCAAAATTCCCCGCTATACAATGCCTTTGTTTCCTTCCTTGCTACCTGTTACCCTGCTTCCCTCCTTGCATGAGTCACAACGAGACTCACCCTGGCGCCCCTGATCGATCCGTGAAATACGGCTTCGCCTCCCTTACAGCTTTGCGTAACCTCCATCGGAACTTTTGCGCAACGTTACGCAAAGCTTTAAAATCCTCGGCATGCCTGAAGCTTTTACCTACTTTGACATGCAGCGCATGATAGCAGCACAGTGTTATTGGTGCCTTATTGGCTGCCATAAAATATTTTTCATTTTGGGGTTTCTGTTCTGAGTTTTTATTTGGGGTTTTTATTTGGGGTTTTTATCTGGGGTTTTAATTATTTTATCTAAAGTGGTTTGGCACTGTTGGTTGTTGATTATCGCCTAAATGAGATTCCGGACTTTTGTAGTTACGTGCCCCGTAGTTGCCTAATCAAGTAAATGAGGACACCTTCCGAAAGCGGCAACTGTGAACCGACTTTTCAAACCCTAATAGTAAAATGTTGTCTAAAGATGATGGAGCTAGATGGATATATGGTGCATGCGATCTTAAAGGTGACAAAATACTGATGCCTGTGGAACACCCCCTTAGAAGCAACAGATTAATAAACAAAAGAATAAGTAGCTTTCTATGGTACTAATAAAGCTCTATCTATATTCATTAGGTTATTGGAATAGTCTTTGTGAAGTTATGTTGGTATGAGTATTATTTAAAGATTGCCAAGAGGAGCATTCCACAGAATACACAAGGGTGACCAAATACGCACATTTGCGCTAAACCCATAATTTCACTTTAAGAGTTGATAATAATATTATAAAATCTGCTATATATTACTCCAAGTGGTCTAGAAAGTACCCCTACAGAAGGCTTGTCTCTAATATATTTATTTGTGATATTATAAAAGAAAAGCGAAATTAGCGTATCTGGTCATGATAGGGTATTTTATGGAACGTTCCACTTCCCCTTTTTTACACCCAAAACTAGTCCCTTATAACTTTACAACCACAGCTATTATGACCAAACAAAAAGATATAGAGCTTTACTAGTATCATAAAAGGCTGCATATTTTTTTATCAAGTGATGGTTGTTGTGGTTGTGAAGTTATAAGAACTTGAAAATCGTGTCACTTTTATGACCTCATGCACCATATGTTTGGAGAAAGCCCTAACCCTGTATATAATGGGATGCCCTTCCTAGATCCTCAAACATCGTAAGCGAGGAACACGTGGAGCCTTGATGACCCTTCATTAACAATAAATATTTAGAGGGAACAGAGTGATACCTTGTGACTGTATCGGTCATGGTTATAGCTACTCGCACATGCAGTCGCTATGAGGTAGCTCATCAACTGCACTGCGAATTTCGAATCCTCAATGCTAGACTAACCTTCGTCCCCTACAAAAACAATAATCGTGACTTCCACAACTAGCTCCTCTAGCAGCGACGACTATAGACTGCTGTGCGTAGGGCCGTGACGCGCAATTGGACGGTTCTTCATAAAATTTCACTTCATACTCGGAATTATTCAGCTTTCGCAAGGGTGTAACCGGTGCCACAATTATCTAGAAGCTCACCCCTAACCCTGTCTCAGAACACCCAGCCTTGGTATTTTATTCATTGTTTCTTTGTAGAGGCTTAAGCCTCTCAGCTAATGAATGCTACTACAAGGACATGTATTGCGTATTGAGCTCGCTTGTAGAGTTAGAGTTACATATATCCAGGCTCTAATCCTAACCTACGGAGTAGTGATTACAACTACGGGTCTAGAACTTCGTATTGGTATAACCTATACGATATCATGTGTATCATGTGGTACCGACTTTGTCAATAATCACATGGCTGTAAGATAGATTTGTGGGGCACTGCTCTAGCCAGCCATCAGTAATCCTCATTTATGGACAGATACGAGATTTTTCCCGTGTTGTTAGTTATAATTGAAACGGAAACTCTACCCTTTAGCATTGTGTTACCGGTCTGGCTCGGTTCTATCTTGTTCGAGTTTGCTCTATACTTATTATCCTTCATCTCTGACCTGCAGCTGGATTCATAACCTATGGTTAATTTAGAAATCTCTAAGATACTATATATCATCAGCCTTAGAAGCTGGATAGTTTAATGCTTGATGGGTTACGGCATGAGTGATAGATGAGGAGGTTCTACATAACACGCATATACGACAAAAGTCTTGGCTCGCGCTGTAACTCCCTGTTAGCTCGACTTAGTCACGCTATGGCAGTATGAATATACAGGTAAGATCCGAGGGAATAATTATACACATGATGGAAATAAGGAAGAAAATTAAATAGAAAAGAGTATAATTGACTTACATATATAGCTTTGAAATCTAGGTAATCGAGCAAGAGAATCTTTAAATCACCATCATGAACTTTATAATACTTTACCAATTATGTTATCTCACCATAGGGCGGTATATGCGAGGGCAGGCCTCACTCTTGAGACATGAGTAATCACTCGGAATCATTGGTGGCCTAGTTTCTCCATGAGTATAGCTAATAAAAATCACAAAATACAGGCTACGTACCATGGATAATATCTATGTCTGAGAGGCTCAGCAAATCATGGGTCAGGGCTCCTTTCTTTCCCTTCTTTAAGGAATAAACCAAAATATCATTACCCGAATATAGGGATTCATCCAGTATACGAGTCCTATTTCGCACCCTCAACAGCATGTTTATATTATCGAGCTAACTGAATAAGATTGAGCCCGAGAGTAGACCCTGAGCATACCTGGTCTATTTAAACATAGAGTGTTTCGTTGCTGCATGGTAGTGTACTTTTTAGATACGATTAGATTCTCCGTATTGTTTTTCTTTCTGGGCAGTCTTTGTCATCAATTCTCTTGGCAGCAGTCAAAAGAATAAATATCATATTCGGCATATGCTCAGTAAACCAAACATACTCGTAGAAAATTGGTTGTTTCGTAGAAAGCTTCTGTTTAGTGAGTCTATTCATAAAGGCCCGAAAATTATCCAACTCCCAACTATACGAGTACTAAGATTATCCAAGTGTTGGGACTTATTGCCGCTCAGTTGCAGCCTAAATATAACTTCTTCTGTAGGCACGACGGTTACTTAGTCAAAGTGTCACCCAGAAACAGGTATAATGAGGGACCACCGCTGTCCTAACCACCAGATATTTCTCAGTGGTGCGAGATATCTCAGAAGGGTTAGGGGTTTGTTGCTTGGCAATTATCTTGGCACCACGTCTGCCTGGACGGAGTGCCCTGGGCGGAGTAAATGCCCTGAACGAAGTGCCCTGAACGAAGTGAAAGGGTTATGGGGTGCAAGGCCTAGCGGGTTTCTGGTTGGCCAGCCGGCTCAGCCAATAGATCAGCCCTCCGATCGAATAAACCCTAACCCAGTACAGGACCGTGCACTGGCACCTAGAACAATACTCCCGATGATCTAAAAGAACCTAGCACAGTATAAAGATATGCCTAGAGTACGGAGTATAACCAATTCTCAAGTTTCCTCTACTGGGTTCTGGTTCTGGACCTGGGCCCGGGACGCGCAGCAGTCACGGATGGAGGGGGGGGGTGCGGGGGGGGGCGGGCGTGGCCCCCCCCCCGCCCAGGGCCAGTCAATTAGGGCCTCTGGCGGGACAGTTCATTTGGTATCGATCATGATTATGGCCCTTCGTTCAGGGCATGCGACCCCCCAAATGGCACCGGGGCAATGGGCAATGATCACGACCGGACGACCGCGCCCATGGCGGGGGTCGTCTCCAGTGAAAGGGTTATGGGGTGCAAGGCCTAGCGGGTTTTTGATTGGCCGCTTTGTGAAGGGCATGCGACGCCCCACTGGGAAAAGATCTTCTGGGCACTGGCGGGCGTCGTCTCGAGTGTAATTAGGCATATCATTCCTCCTAGGCTAGGCCTCCGTCAATTGGTCCTGTAAATAAGGCCAGGCTAAACAGAGTCTCTAGGTATAAATTCCACTCGTCAGGGATTCCTTCTCAGCTGTAGGAATATTCTCAATAGTCTTAGGTACCACTGCACCATAAGGACCTGTCATGTGATCTCACTTACCATAGTACATCGGTTCCATTACAGTATTAAACCTGCTACACAAGCTCAATTGGCATGGTCCATTTATTCCTAAACTTGTTTTTTTTACGGGCCACTCATTTATTCATTTTAACTCTTGACGGTGCAGAGCGAATGGAACAGGTTTTTGGCCAATCCAATCATTCATGTGCGACGTGGTTGTAATTGCTTATCCGCGATCGTAAACAGCCTTATCACTGTCAACCCCTCTTTCCTCTACAACCTTACTTCTACCACCGAGCTCAGAATTACCTTAAGGACTAAACCTACTTAGAAAAATCTCAGCCTGCACGGTAAGATCTGTGATATGCCACCGGATAAGTCCCGCCGCTTTCTCGGTCTCGGAAAAAAGCTTTTTTCCCGGTCAAGGCCAAGTTCACCTGACCCTCCTGACCCCGCAAAGCCGGTTCCAGACCCCCGACAAATATCTCGTTCTACGAACATACCTGTTCCTAACACGAATATTTCCAGGTAGACACTATTCGCTTTCCTTATATAAATAGCTATTCATTTAGTATTTCGTCTATGTAGTACTACAACCGGCATAGGATCTACTAGCCATAGCTCGGCCACATCCCATTCAAACCCGGTGCCATCCGCTCACCCTATACAGCAGAATACCAACCCTGGGGGCGGGGGATCCCTGCCGGCAATAGCCCCAGGCCCTACTCTCCACGCGACGAGTGGAATCCCCGTGCAGATCCCCGTTCTTGTTGTGTCAAGCTCTCCAAACCCGGCAGATGATGTTTTTCGGGAAGCACTCGATCATCACAAACAAGGGCTGACCCCCGCACAACGGAAGGCTTTTCATGTCGATTCTGCTGTTCAACTGATGGATATCGTACAGGGCCTAGACCAACAGCACAATAACCGCAGCCTTACCCGGAAATCGGCTATGAAGGTCCAAGGGTTTTTGGAGGTTGTAGACGGATACCTTAAGGTGCTGGGAATATTTATTCAACACAGCCCTGAATACTCTTCTTTGGTTGTTGGAGGTCTTAAGTTATTTGTTGATGTATGTGGTATCCATTGGCTCACTAGTTCACAGCTAATTTATTATCTAGATTGGCAGGCGATACGGCGGTTTTTTTGAGAAGTTAAGCGAAACGATGCAGGTTATAACTAGTCACTTGGACTACCTCTCCCGGTACGCGAGACTGTACAGCCAATATGTCGAGGTTAAAAAGGCAAGGATAACTGTTCTGATGTTTTCGCTTACTAATTTAAAATCACAGGCGTTGTGTGATGCCTATGGCGATTTGATTAGCTTCTGTACAACTGCGTGTAGTATTTTCATGAATGAAGAAGGGAAACTGAGTAGTAAGCCTCCAATGTTCCGCTGCGGTATTGTTATATCAGTAGTCAATTGGACGAACCCACACTCATATCCTTTGTAAAATACTTGAAATTGACGGAGTATTCCAACACTAGGCAAGATTTCAGGGAAGGTGCTGTTTAAACAGCTTTCGAGTCCTTTGGAGTCCAGCTTTGATGCCATCAATATCCGCTTTACGGAACATGTCATCAGAGTAGAAAAGACGGCAAATATCATGGAAAGTGAAAGAAAGCTTTTGAAGGAAACAGTAGAGGCCCGCGAGAAAGCAGGTAAGGCCGAATAGATATATCTCTACCCAGGGTGAACAGCTTGTCTAGGGCACTTAGCCTGGGTCACAGCAAATCTCAGTTGTGGTTAAAACGAGCTATTCATCTAAACCCAACGCCTTACAGGCTTCTGCGTTAGCTAATAAGCTTATGTAATAGACGCTGAACGAGGAAAACTTCTCTCCTGGCTTTCGAAACTGGAGCCGGAGGACGATCTTGAGCGAATATACGACAAAAGACATCCAAATACCGGACTATGGCTGATCCAATCTGACGACCTAAAGAGGTGGTTTGATGCTACAAAGCATTGTTTTTTCTGGTGCCACGGACCTGGTACGTTGACGATATTACAGCCCCTCCAGAAGGCGTTCACTGATCTATTTACTGATGGAAATTTTAGCTGGTGTTGGGAAATCAGTTCTTGCGTGAGTCACATTGAATGCACTGTTTCTTGAAACCCAACAGCTAATCGAAGATAATAGCTCTATTCTCGTTGAAGAAGTTACTTCCAAGTACCTTTTCGAGGAACATATAGGGATAGCCTTTTATTACTTCAACTTTCAGAACGAAACAATTCAGACACGTGATATCCTCGCAATACTGATTAAGCAACTTTGCCGCCGCATGAAGGATCTCCCCCTATCGATACAGACACTTTATAAACAATGCTCATCTAATGATAAAGCACCTAAGCTTTTAGAGCTACAGGGCCAGTTCAAGGCGATCATCGAGACGTTTGAAGAAGTATATCTTATAATAGATGCACTAGACGAGTACAAGATGGAGGACAGAAAGCGGTTTCTAACGTACCTTGTGGATCTTCTGGACAAGTGCTCTGGCCGATTGAAGATATTTATCACTAGCCGGCCAGAGGTGGACATCAAGCGTGTATTCACATCAAACCAGTTTCAAACCATTCAGATTGAGGCAACAAAGGTTGAAGCAGATATTTATTCTTATGTGCATCATGAGCTACTGCATCGGCCACAAGACTACTGTGAGATAGACCAGGAGCTGCTCGGGGAGATCCAAACGGCTCTAATCTCGCAGTCTAGTGGAATGTAAGCTATATATCACTCACATAAAATCAGTTACTAACTTCTATAGGTTCTTGTGGGTCAAGTGCCAATTGGATTATATCTACCAGCAACCATCGAAGCAAGATGTGAAAGATGCCTTAAAATCACTACCGCAGGATATGACTGCGACTTACCGTCGGATACTAGACAAGATCTACAGCCAGCCTGAAGCGATGAAAACTATAGCTCGGCGGTCTTTGACGTGGGTAATCACTGCAAAGAGACCTCTGAAGCCTGGGGAGTTGGCTCTAGCGGTTGCTATTGATCCTAGATCAGAGTCAGGTTACGATGTGTCAAGAACGTACCACCCACAAGTGGTCATTGATGCGTGCTGCGGTCTGCTTACTGTCGAAAACGGCCTGGTCAGACCGATCCACTTTACAGTAAAAGAGTTCCTTCAGCGGAGCGGGACTGATATTCCTAGTAAAGACGAAGCCAATAACGAGCTGGCACGATCGTCAATAATATATATGCTTTCTAAAGAGCTATTCGAAGATTATATAACTTCCGTAGCAGTCAAAGATATACATTTGACCGAGGGAGGCTATATTTTCTCGTTCTGGGACCACCATGTTCGAGAATTACCATTGCCTCTACCCACAGAATTCAAGAGTCTTTTACAGACATTTTTTAGTAGTAGTAGCATCCATCTAGCATATGGTTACAGAACTGGGTTCTTTTTAGCTACTGCCCTAGGTCTATGTGCCGCGGTTGGTCTTCTCCCAATTTACAGCCAGTTGTTCATCTTAGATAGTTCCGCTTTGGACTCAGTAGTGCTTAAGAGCGCACTTCGTGATGCAGCTATGACTGGTTCGATAGACTCAATTAAGTTATTAATTGGCCTGGGAGTAGAGGCCAAAGATAGTGAGCTGGTATGCCTCGCTGCAAAGTGTGGGAGTGAAGAGGCCGTACGGATATTCGTTGATTGTGGAGCCGATATACACACTAGTGGTGTTCTCCAAAAGGCATCAGAGAATGGCCATGTATCAATAGTCCGGTTTCTCCTATCGAGAGGTGTCGATGTCAACATTTGGGGTGGAGCGTACTGTACCGCTCTCCAAGCCGCCTCCTATAGGGGCCATACAGCGGTAGTAGAGTTTCTCTTGTCGCAAGGTGCCGATATCAACATTCAGGGTGGATATTACGGTACCGCTCTCCAAGCCGCCTCCAGTGAGGGCCATATAGCGCTAGTGGAGTTTCTCTTGTCAAGAGGTGCCGATGTCAACATTCAGGGTGGACAATTCGGTACCGCTCTCCAGGCGGCGGCTGGATGTTTGTGCTATATCCCTCTTGTCAAGTACTGTAGATGTCACAGTGAAGATATAATCAGAGTGCTTCTAGCCAACGGTGCTGCTGTCAATACTCAGGGTGGATTTTTTGGTAGTCCACTCGCAGCTGCTCGTCACGGGAAAGTTGTCGATTCAGTTGTCAAACTCCTTCTGGATCATGGTGCAAGAGAGGTAAATGATAAAGAGCTACACACAATTCCGGCTCTAGACTCGAGCTCTGATTAAACAGAGTCCCTATGGCACATAGCACCTCATTTGTACTTTTATTTCTTCTAAGATTTATAAGCAAGGATTCTTTAGCTAGTTTTGTGTAATGTTATGTTTGATATCTATCTATTGAAATTTGTTTCTTAATGATCTAAGACGACTCTATACGCTAATTGTGATGTACTCTCTCGCCTGTTCACTCCTAATTTTTATTGAACTCCTTCGTTAGGTTAAATTATCATAAAGAGTAATCTCAATAGTAGAATTGAGTCAGAATCTACCTTTGAACCGCGATGTGGATAGAGAATACAGATGTATTGATATCAGTATAGGTAATATTATATGGTTTTTACATTACCGATCGTTTTGTAGTACTTTTTGTCTGCCGGTAGGAGACTGTACAACAGGAATAACCACCCCTATACTCTAATATGGAAGTCGCTATTATAGAAATAATTAATAAATATTAAGATAGCAGCAAGGACTAGCCAGTAGTCGATTATTTCTGTTTCGCTATAGTTCATTTGACTCACAAAGAGATATCTTTTCACAGGTCGTTTACCCATCACCCCACCTGGTCGGAGGAATCATGAGAGAAACAAGGGATAGCATATAAAGTAGAATCTTGTGGAAAAAGTTGTCCTAATTATAGAGCATAGTAAAAACAAAGATGCATCCTGAAACCCCCTTTGGTCTTTAGGGAGAACGAGGGAGCTTTTTAATATATTACAGGACCTACGAGACTACTTCCACTTATCACAAATATCCCAGGTCTATAAAGGTCTCTCAATCAACGATTCCTATCCCCAGTACCATAGGTCTCGGTGGCCTCAGCAACCGCAGTAAAAATATTGGAACTTTACTAATATTATTAGCGTGAAGACGGCCGCTCAAATAGGTAGCGTGTTATACATTTGCATTAGATTATCTCAGCCGATTGGACGTCTAGAAACCCTAACCCTACACAGGCTATACATACATTTCTATTGCGCTCAGTATCTTCTACTCCCGGCATTACACATGTATATACCACCACTCTAAGTCTAAAGTAAGCAAAGTATGCTTATGATAAAGACCATAGAAACTACAGAACCAGTACTTATACCACTCCGTGTCATTACACAAATCGATTAGCCACCAATGCCCCCACAGCAGAGGGGTCTGTGAGCATATTCCCAAACGATAATTTACTTACCAGTCTAAGGCTGAAACGCAATAAGCTCGTTGCTATAGATCCTGCATGCTTGGCAATCACAGCCTCACCGCCAAGCTTTGCTATGGTTGGACGGCGGGCCGAGATGTGTAACGCAACACAACGCCTCCATCTATTTACGGTAGCTAGACACAACATTGTCACCATTGGCACTTGGCAATGAACTGTCATTACCGTCACGACATATATAGTCCACTATGGGTTCCATCCGCGGTAATATTCCCTAAACTCCAACTACACTTACCCGCTACGGTGCCCCACCCATACTTAACCATCTTGTTGGTAACTATCCGGTACCACGGACCCGGAATTTATCCTGTCGTATTATGCTCTGACGGCTTGAGGGGTGAGAGGATAGCGTCCGGCCTTAGATTAAGAGTACGAAACGCCCACCAGAGCCGGTACAGCCCTCCCAAGAACATATCAACACTACTTCCTCCAGTCCTGAGTATCGCCCCTCATGGCCATTCCCAGCAATATCACCACCCTACTCTCCGGCCCCCCACCCACCTTCACACCAGAGCCCTCCGGCCGCGGTACCATCAGCCTGATCACAAGCTGCACCATCACCCTCATAATCTGTATCTGGACCGCCGTCCACCCAGACATCCCACCCCCGCGCTCCTCCGTAATCATCCGCCTCGCCTACAAGCTCCTATGGGTCTCCGGCGCAGCACTAATGCCGGAGGGCACCATAGTCAGCGCATACTCGCAATGGCGTGAATCGCGTCGTGTCCAGAAATCATGGGCAGCTACATTCAACCACCGAGGCACCCCAACCGGGCGCCGCAAAATCACACTCGAGGAGGCGTTCTTTGTCGTGATGGGAGGGTTTACGGTGTTTGAGAGCACGGACAAATCCGGAGTTACGTACCGGAGTACGCTGACGCCGTACGGGTTCATGGAGTATGTGCGTGAAGGACGGGTCGACAGTTCGGTTTTCGAGCGGTATAATGTATGTGATAAGGGGAAGGCTAGCTTCATTGCCAAGGCAATTGCGTGTCTACAGGCGGGATGGCTGTTAGTACAGTGTATTGGGAGGAAGATCGCAGGACTACCGTTGACGCTGTTGGAGATTCATGTGGTGATACAGGTTATTTGCACGATGGTTATATACGCTCTGTGGTGGTGTAAGCCATTAGATGTGGAGGAACCAATCCTATTACAACTACTACCGAAGCGTCAACAGAGGTTAGATGGGTCCGCTGTGCAGGGATATCCCCCGGTAGGGAAGGAACCACTCCTTCAGGTCCTGGACTACGAATACGATAAGCACCCTGACATCTTCACCCTCGAGGAGGTCAAGAGACATTATTCCCTACAAGGCAGTATCGACCCGCAGGATATTCCCTTCATTACTCGCCGCGGCCCCTCGACTCTCCTAGCAACCGTCATGCATGCCACATACGACACTATGAAATACCTCTACGATGATCCCATAACCGTCACTGCCGGGTTGTGTATAACCTGCACGATTGGTACTCTCCATGCCCTCGCTTGGAACGCCCACTTCCCAACCTTATTGGAACGTATTCTTTGGTGTGCATCCTCAATTGGGGTCTGTGCGGCCGCTGTTGGTATATGTGCTCTGTCGTGGGGGAATGGGTACCAGCAGATAACAGTGAAGGTACCGTTTCAGCTGAGTTTTACCGACTATGGGGTGTGGGATATGCAGGCGTTCATGATGGATGCGTCTAAAAGGATCACGGGGATGGCGAGGGAAAAGGGTAGCGTACATGTTCTGCTGGTATGGGTGTGTGTGGCTATTTGTAATCTTTATGGGACGTGTCTTTGGATCATTACGGTGGAGTCGTATCTTAGTGTGAGGAGCCCCCCCGAGGGGTCGTTTGAGACTCCGAAGTGGAGTAGTTACTTGCCGCATCTATAGATAAGAGCAACAAGGGGCGGGATGAATATATGTGGTAGTTCTGCCGATAGGTATTATAGATTAGAGGCACCCGGGGTAGGTGTACTTATATAAGTCTACAAAGGTTCTTAATGTACTGTTTATGGTACCCATGATGTTTACACCAAACCCCACCCTGAAAGCAATCATGAAAAAAAATCTTAAAGGTAAACAATATTGTTGGGTGGTGCCGCGCTTCTATCGTCACGCCTTTCTTCGCTACCGCCGCCTGTTACGCATAAATCCTACTATAAACGACGATTGCGTCATGCGGGGTCCTAGCAAACGCCTTAGCCGAATGACACGATACACCAGCTAGAGAGCTTACTATCTATGATTTATATAAATATTCCAATAGATTAGAAATAACTCACTAGATTGAAATATTTAATGACAACAGTCAGCCGGCTATCGGTGTTATCCCACACCAAACTCCTGAAGCTATGCCATTATAATCCTTTACCGTATATGATACACGAATAAATCATGTGCTTAGGATCAATTCATTCACACGATTGAACCAACGGTTGTGATATCCGGGTCTCATCAAGTAAATCATAAAAGGAACCAAAATGCTATCTACCTCGTAGTAGTGTCCCACCTACATCAACAATGAAATCAGACTACCAAACTTTCCAAACGCTCGAGCCTTGTTCGAACTTTCCCCCCGAGAGTGACATGATCGGTTAGGGAACCCTATGCCGCGCGCTGAGCCAGCAAAAAAAACTTTGGTCTGGGACATTCTATGTTAACCATACTTGTGAGGGGGCTTTTCGGAATTCTTTCACCCTGAGCCAGAAAAAAAGAAAATTTGGTCTGGGACGTTCGATGTTAGCTATATTTGTGAGGGGACTGAACAGAATTCTTTTCACATTCTGTCTTTAGAGCCCAATTCTATCTGCGTTGGAAGGTGTAGTGCGGGTAAAGGTTTGGGGCCGATCAGGGTTAGGGTTCCCTTCAAGCGAAAGGCCTACAGACAATAGACAATAGGCATCTAGACATTCTTTGAGCTCTCTAGAGATATATTAAATGTAAGATCGTATCACTGCTCTATCTATCCTATTGCGGGTATCTCCTTACGAAGATAGGTAATCGATAGGGATTGTCGGAGAGATAAATAACCACCCACAACTAAGAGCCCCACATAAAGATAGTATCTTCCCCCACTATATAAATTAAGAATACGCAGATTGGCACTCCATTCCATCTATGATTCCGTTTTCTTTTATCAATTCTTGTAGTGCCTAGTTGGGGCTGTAATTGGGACAGGTTGTCATGTGCATGGGCAATTATTCTTATCCCCAATCAATATCACGTACTTCTACTTAGGTCTGTATTCAAAAATCTAGGAAATGGTGAGTTAAATGCCTTTTCGCTGGCAATTTACCCCTGTCCCCTTGACGATCAGTAATCACTTTCACTCTCAGCAGCAGTTGACGGCGAGTGACATCTCGTGATCGCTTACTCTCTCAAGTTCCGTACCCGTATGCAGCCTCCCGGTAATTACAGGGGCTAATAAACGCGCATATGCACAATCCAGCCAATAGATTTTAAGAATTTCATTTTTGTCTTAACTGTAGAAGTACACTACTCGAACACGATCTATCACCCGAACAAAAGGAAACCATTACGACTAGAGGATAAGGAGCCCGCCACCCACACAAGAAGCAGAAAAAAAAAAAAAAAAACCAGAATAAAACCAACCCAAAAACACAAAAAAGCCACCACCATAAACCCCTCAAAGAGAAACCAAACTATTCAACACACCCAACTCTAGCATAAACGGTAACAAATCCATCAGCCGAGAAGCCATGGTCCAAGAATTCCTCGATCGCACCCCTCATAGAGTTCTCGTTATCAAACTTATATGTATCCTCGCACCACACAACCTCGAAGTAGACGATACGGACTGGGGCTTTCTGACTGCCAATTGCCTTTTTGTATGCTCCGCTGACGTTGAGGTACTCGATAAAGTTGTTGAATGTGCGGCTGATGGGGAAGTAGATGATCTCATCGCTGAGGCTGTTGCGGTGCATGTCGGTGATGGAGAGCGCCCAGATGCCCTGATACTGTTGCTGGGCGGGGGTAGTAGGGGATTGAACTGCTAAACTGCTTTGGTTAAAAGCAGGTTTTTGTTGCCCGGAGGGGAGAATATGTTAACCAGGGGGGTAAAAAACACACGGTGACTGGGGGACTTACTTGTTTTGAAACAGAAACATCTCGGCGCCGGTTTGTATAGAGTGTGGTTTTTTTTTTCGGGGGGGAACGAAGAAGTCGAGAGACCGTGTAGATAGCTAGGATGAGCTTTTGAGAGTAGATGTTGAGGTTCTCAGAGATGAGGAAGCGGATGAGGAGTGAGAATGTGTTTGGTGGGACGGGGAAAAGATTCGTTTATGAACAAAAGGGACAAAAGGGGCACTGGGGGGGTGTGCCTGTTGTGTCTCACCGAGATTGGTTAGAGAAGCTGGATGGAGCAATGGCGTGTTGGGCGTCACGTGTTTGTGCAGCTCGCTTAGTGTGGTGTGGCTGCGGAGAGTCTCAGAGGCTCACTGGCACCCCGGGGTTGATCCATCTGGTCCCTGCAGCATGCGGGTTACTGCATGCGTGAGATAAGATAACTTATCCTGCGCACGTCATGGGGGGGATCTGCGGCTATCGATAAGGACTGGAGTCGATGGCTTTTGGGTATTCACAGTGGTCAATTCTCCCCCTACACATGCATCGTGGCCTTCAGGGGATACAACAACGGACCGGAGAGACAATTGTTATACGGCATCTACCGTGGACTGTCCTACTATTATAACTCATAAAGGGTAAATGCATATATTTTTGATATCTACTACACCTGGCGTTGACATATATACGATTACTGAACAGTGAAACAACATGGCACATGCGTCACTACAATACTCCAACGCCTCCTGAGGAAAAGGTTTTTCCCGTTAATTCCCCGGTCCCATACCCGTCCCTCTCCTAACATGAAACTTCCAAACAACTACACAATCCACGTTTCTTTCTATACTGACCGGGTTCCAATGCACCCCCCTTCCAATCGCTGCTTCTCCGCGGCGGCCCCCACACAACCAGAATGCCTGCATTCCACGGAGGCGTTTCGGCGTGTTCTAGATCTACCAATTCCCAACGGTGCGACAGTCCAATAATGCAACTCGACGCAACCCGCGACCGTTTAGTCTTGAGATCCGACGACACAAAGAGAAGGGAAAAAAAAAAACTACAACAGCGGGGGGGGGGGTGCCCATTTGATTTACATATTGAAGATCCAACTGATCCACGCAATGCAAGGCACCCCACAGCCCGCATGCACCAGACCACTCCATTATATAGCGGCCATAGCACCCCCCGTCCAACGCGGGCCTTAGAACACTCTAGCACGCTCTAGACTTCCGCCTATCAGGCTTCTGCATCCGCACTGGGCACTTGGCGTAACATTCCCTCCCCCCCACCCCCGCATATCTATCCGGTGATGTGCGTTTTAACCGCCAGCACTTGTTGAGGGTAAGCGCTGGTGTGGTAGCCGGTTTCGGCTGTGCTGTACTGTTTGGGGTGCTATCGGGCAAGGGTAATTACTATTGGCAAGGGTTGTATGGATCAGGGGCCCTTCAGTATGAGAAACATCGCATGCGGGCTTGATTATCGCTGCTTCTAGATGGAGACTTATCAGACAAAATTGATCTTGTTGGTATATTTAGGATGGGTCAATGATACTTTGGCAGGTTGTGCAGTGCGAGCTGGAGATCGAATCTGTGGAGATTATTGGTTCGGTTGGAGGGTCAATTGCGGTCTGCTCGGATAGTCAACAATAACAATTGGTATATAACATTAGTAGGATTCGTATTTGGGCTGGGAGGCTTCTAGTTAGCGATATTGTCATGTGGTCATGGGTTAGGGTTACTAGAAGCTATCACGGACCACTACCTCCGTCTGGGCGCAAGAATAGATTGATTAATGATACTCGTCGTTGGTAAAGGTCTACAGGGATGGATAATTATAGACTTCTCTCCGCTTATTTTACTCAGCAGTCATGAAAGTATAATACCACTACCTCCGGGTCGTATACCTAAGCACAGGAATGTCGCTGAAAATATGTTTTACACGAGTGCACACAAGACGTGAGATCGTAACAGCTGAACGAACAAATCAGCGGTAATATCGACGTGAGGTATATATCGCGGGGGCAGACGAGGCAGACAAACCATAACCAACGAAAAACAAACTAAGCTGAATACACAGAACGAATGTCCAACTTACAGTTTGAGTCAACAACAATTGTGGAGGATGATCACGGCCCATAGAGAGTGAATCAGTATGGACGAAGTAATTGTTTCTAAAAACCGACGGTCGTATGGCGATCATTAAGTGGGCAGAAAAAAAACGGCACCAAGACGACATCGCATGACATCCCTGTAGCTGCAGGGGGAGGGGCAAGCAAGCGGAGGGTAGCAGAATATGCACTTACATAACAGGACAAGCGATGCACAACAAGGAAAGACATCCACTAACAAATGAATCAGCGGAGATGCCAGAAGAAAAGAAAAAGAGATGTATGTCTCACTATCGAGAATAGTCAAGATAACCCCCTGAGAATTCAGATGGGGTTGAAGATATGGTGGATGCAGAATTAAATCTCAGGTTCTAGTATGGCGCGGCGGCGGTAATGCGACTTTCGTCTAAAGCTAAGCGATGGAATGGTAAGACAAGATAAGGAAAAGACAAAGTCTGAGGTAGAACCTCCGGGGGCTGCGCATCAATAGTATTCCTTTGGAGCGGCTTCTTGGCGTGGATCCCAATTCTTTCTGGAGACCGCCGTCCCTTTGAGGACCGCTATGCATGCATGCAACGAGAATCAATAATTCCTTCACCGGAGTGACTGGTAAAGTTGGTTAACTGGAATATATCTCCTGGGCCAACAAACCTCAACAAATGCAAGCTCTCCGAGACAGCGCCATATGTGTACACAGCATTCGCATATTGAAAAATATTCCAACATTTGCAGTGAAACTGAGAGATACTCAGGTGATTAAAGGTCCCCCTATAATTGTGAAATTATCTCGCTCAATCAGATACCCCTAATAAGGATATTTGAATCTGCGAGTATATTGCTACTCCGGTCTGTCAGCTTGCAAAATTTTCCAAAACAACACGCTGTAAAAAACCGAGTGAGAGCCTATGATCACGCTACGATAGCGCCAAGGAGCTCAAAAAGACCTACCACAGACCCATCTACAAATTCTGTTCCGCTAAAAACCATATTCGGATAAGCGCTTGCGTCTTTCCCCTATATCCATGGCTTTGGTATTTTTTCCCTCCTCAGCGTTTTGACACCGCGGTAACCTCTGGTACGGTGGTATCCCGGATTTTTTTTTTCTCTCTTCGTGAGTCAAGGGGAACTGTAAAATAAACGGAGAAACAACTTGCCTTAGACAGTCTTATATGATTACAGTCGATCGCGATATCTTCCCTATCTTAGCTCTTACGCGATATGCCAAGTGTTTCTTCATGAGACATGTTCCCGGGTTTTTGTACGACGATGGGAATTGTGTCACGTATGTTTTGGCTCTCCTTTTATAGCTGGGTTTGATGGTATCGCTTGGGCGTGATCCTATTGGGGTAATGGATATGTGGGGTATGGCGCTAATGGGATAGGTAAAAGTTGCCTTAATTCTTCCTTATGTTTGGGTCTGGTTCGCCGCTTTGTAGGTAATCTGCGACTCATTCGTTAATTATTTCATTATGAGAGTTAAATTATTGATACAATAAACTAATATCTTGGTCGTAGGAGCCGGTATTGTTCTCTAAATAGAATATGAATCTGCGCCCGGTCTTTTAGTACATAATAGTGCCTAATCAGATAGCGTCACCCCCTTTGTAGAAATAATTGTTACGAGCTAAGTGGTGTTACAATATTCCCTAATAGAACAGGCAAATATATGGTCTACTTGGACCATAATCCGTTATGGATCAGGAGATTACCTATTGGCACCTGCATGGACACAGGGTACCCTCAGCTGAGGTTGTGGATAATTCAGTGTTGTGATACCCGGGTAATGAAATATGCATATGCTAATGTTTAATGTCTGGCGTTCGAGTTGTCTATTGGCCTTTTGGCGCTATGTATTTGGATGTACTCGTACCTGGTACTCATATTTCTGATTCACCGGTGCTGAGCTGTGAGTCAGGGTTACCTGTATCCTGCTTAATCGGTATAATTAATTGGGGGCTGTGTAGCTTGCTTATACTCAATGAGCCAACGTATTTGGGGTGAACCTAAGCCTTAGAAATTGCGATTGAGCTGAGGACCCCTGATACTGCGTAGAAACAATATCAAGTAATGGTATTACGAGAATTTACTCTTTAGGGGTACAGGTAACCGCCGATTGATACTTTAAGACGTACACAAATCTCGATGGACCACTGCCACAACTAAAAGAAAAAATATATTAACTTAGTGAGGTATTTTCAGGAAATATGGCACTAGATAGACATGTTTGCCATGGCGAATTTTTATCTTGACTCCCCTGATTCACTCTATAGTGGGTTCTTCACGGCCATGAAGATACCTTAATACAATAAGGCTCCCAGCTTCACCCAATTCCTTTTTTCTGACTATTATATGGTGCATAGAGTTCTCCATGGCATCTATACACATAGTGGTTTGTAAGCTATCCTCCCCCAGACTCGGCTCTCCACCGGGATTCAATAGTCCTTCTCCCCCGCCATCCGAGGCTTACTCCCCTGCATTATCTTACTGTTCTCATCACAAAGAACCTATTTCTCCGCTCATTTATCTCCCCTCCCCCCCTCTCTTTTAGCAAGCTGGCTTCCCCAAGTTGGTGTTCCCCGTCATCGCCTATTCTCTTCTCAACTACAGTGCACAAGTTTGTTCAAGACTATCATAAGCGGTTCCGCCTACAAAAAATCACGCCAGAGCTATTCTCCGACCGACGGCTTAGAATCCTCACCTGGTGGAAGATCTATCTATCAAATATGAATACAATTCCTGAATTAATCGGTTTATGATCAAGTGTCAATATGTACTTTTCCTCGAAAATACCGGTAAAGCTCGATATTATAGTCTAAGGGGCTAGTGCGTTGAAGTAGTGGGTAAGCTTTCTATTCTCCTACATGAACCATTTCGTTTCATCTAAATATTTAAATATTCCATCTGACCGATATTACCTCTCGCTAGGGTACGTGAGTCCTTCGTCCTACCCGACGATTTAACCAATACTTAGGCTTATACACTCTGTCGCTTGGAGGATCTACCGGTACCAAGGAGAGTTCTCGCGGTCAAGATACCCAGATTGTCTTCTCAAATCGATAACCAACCGTTTCCCGGGATCGTTTTAGAACGTGTGTGTCAGAAACGCTGGAAGAATTGAAAAAGGATGCAGAGTCGTGGCCCGTTAGTCGTGGCACTTGCAGAGGCTAAGCTGCAAAAGAAATCGGGGAAGATGAATGATGATTATAAACAAGGTAACGAGAGTGGAAAAGAAGATTTCTATTTCGACGCAAGTATTTCGTGTTGTCGATTTTTTAGTCGGCGAATGAATTGGCCCTTTTGATGCTATAGCTTAATGATTTTAACAATATGATTCGTATGGATAGGTCGATCGTGAGAGTAATTTCCTCATTAATATAAGTATAGTGCTCCCATCCATACACTAAGTCTATCAGTAGCATAGCCGGCTCCAGCGTCAGGTATCATAGCTCCCCCGTGAGGGCAAACTTACACCCGTACCTAATTTCCGTAGCTCTAGAATCGGTTAAGAATCTCTATTAGTCTAGTTTTCTGAGCTTGGGGCAGTGTTTGTAGTGAAATAAGATATAAACTAAATAATAAGAGCATTTTATAGTCCAACGGATCTAGTCTTAATAGAAAAACCTGCCACTGTCAGCCCAATAGTGAAGGTTTTCGCTATTGAGTAGTCGTAGTACTGCACACATCTAAATGTAATCCTTAACCACGATGTGAAGAGGTGGGGGTGGGGTAGGGTGGGTGCCGCCTTTCTTGAAATGGCTATAGGAGGTATGTATTTCAACCACCAAGAGCCCAAGACACAGCAACTGTCAGGGGCGCATGTGTGGCACATAGAATGCTTAGTCAGAGATGCCTCCGGATAGTGATCATCTTTGAGAATAAACACAGTTGACTTTGTGAACATCATTGTCACATCGCGTCCTGGGGACTGTGGGCGTCACAGACTGAACTAGTACATATATATTTGTCACTCCCGGTTTAGCACTCGGGGTATGGAGTATCATCAAATAGTTCAGTCCCATGCGGTCTAAGCATGTTATAAGGAGAAAGATAGTAAAAACTTAAAGAATTGAGATCAGTTGATTCATGGAACTCGATGGTGAATTGTCCCTATATTTATAGACAAATATCTTTGCCAATAATAAACCACCTTTTTCATAATCCCCTAAATAATAAAACATAACCGAAATGTTACCGTACCTTTTCTAGGGGTCATTTATTTCAACAGATAGAAGTAGGTATCCTAGGCTGTGGGTGTTTATTCCTCCTAGTTATTTTCATAGGTTAGTAGTGAGGATAGAGGATGCAACTGCTTGAGAGTGGTGGTATAATAAACACTAGTTATATGTATCTATTATATACCGGTACATATATATGTATATGGAAGCGTGAATCGGTCAAGAGTTCATTTACCACCGGTGGTAAATTAAAGTACAAAAACACTAGCTTCCAGCACTTTTGCATGCTATTTTCACTGATTCCAGCACCCTATACTTGAGTCAAAACTAAATTATTGAGACAGGTGCTTAGACATTAGTGATAGTAGCTTACCTCTCTAGTGGCTTAGTGACTTTGCCATCTAATTAAATTAACTAGTGCTAGTTAGGAGTGTTTGACTTAAGTACAAGGTGCTGGAATCTAGCGTTTTTGTACTTTAATTTACCACCGGTAGGAAAAATACGTTTGACCGATTTACGCTTCCATACTTATATACCACTCCGGATTTTAACCCGTGACAATATATCATGTCAAATTTCTTGCTTAATATTTTGACAGGTATTCGATAATTGCTGAGCGCTTGTTCCCCCATTTCCTGGATACTATCTCATGTCTAAAGAACCTTTTATAATTAGTGGTTTCCCCCGCTACCCTAAAGGATGATAGATATTCATTTCACCGAAGCTACCCCTAAGAAAGATATGAACCACTATAAGTAGCAGTACAGACAAAGAAATAAAAGAAGAAAAATGAAAGAACGAGGATCTAGATATAACTCCTTACATAACTAAATTATTTCTGGTCACCCACTTACACCTCTACCGCACAAGTGAGGTATGATCTGAGCCTCAGAAGAACTTCACAACCCTAACCGTCCACATCGATATCATCTTCCGCATCCGAATAATCGTTCACACCTTCTACATCGGAATCAGGGTTCACATTTTCGTCGTCTTCTACTTCATCTTCGACATCTGAATTATCTTCCACACCATCCAGATCCAAATCATCTCTCTCCTGATGTATCTATCACGCTATATCAGTATCCAGCCTCTCAGTAGATTGATAGCATATAAAATAGAACGTACTATACGGTCTCTCAACAGCTCTACTACCTCTTTGTGGCTGTTTTTCCGGGCTTGGTATAATGTCTCTCTTCGTGGGTTGGCACCGTTTTCCAGTAATAGTTTTACGATCTCCGTTTGGCCATGGGAGGATGCAGCATCCAGTGGAGTTTCTTGCCACGATGGAGGTATCATCCAATGGTATTCTAGCCCAGCTAAGAGCATCTTGACAATCTCAATATGACCTGCCCCGGCTGCTTTTGTTAACGCTGTTCCTCGATCGGCTAGCGCTAGGGGTGTATTGGCTAATGTTCGTGGAAGGAGTAATTCAACAATCGCTGTGTGTCCTCCTTCAGCAGCGGTCTGTAGTGCTGTTCGGCAACTACTTATGTCAACATTGGCATTTACATCTGCTCCTAGCGATAGAAGCAGTTCAACAAGCTCTAGCTCCCCCGCCTCTACTGCAGCCTCTAATGCTGTTAGATTACCATCGCTGGCATGCTTGCTGTTGAGGTCCGCTCCGGCCGAGAGGAGCGACTTCACGATATCAATGTGCCCTCCTCGTGATGCGGCCTGTAAAGCTGCTTGACCATTTTCCAGTGCCGGCTCGGCGTTTACGTCCGCTCCATTCGACAAGAGCAATTCTACAATCCCCCTGTGTCCTATGTGTGCCGCTGCCTGTATTGCTGTTCGACCGAATCTCGGCGCAGGCTTGTCGTTTATGTTTGCTTTATACTCGAGAAGTAGTTCCACAATATTTTTATGACCCCCTTCCGCCGCTGCTTGCAATGCTGTTCGACCATTCTCTGGTGATGGGCTGGCATTAATGTCGGCTCCTTTGCTAAGAAGAAATTCTACCACCTTCATATGGCCTTTCTCCGCCGCTGCCTGCAGTGCAGTTCTACCACCCTTTTCTCCTGCCTTGGCCATTATATCTGCCCTCGCAGCAACAAGGAGTTCTGTAGTATCTAAGTCGCCTGACCTAGCCGCGGCTTGTACTGCTGTAAGACCATTTTCAGGAGCTGGCATTGTGTTTATCTCGGCTTCTTTTGACAAGAGGAATTCTACTATTTCTCGGTACCCTCCTTCTGCAGCTGCTTGCAGTGCTGTTCGACTACCGCTGTATCTAGTGCCCGCATTAATTTCCGCCTCCATGGAACATAAGTATTCCACAGTACCTAATCGCCCTGCCCCCGCTGCGGCCTGTAATGCTGTGCGACCATTGTGAGTTGCTGGCTGAGCATTTACATCGGCTTTGTTTGATAGGAGGAATTCAATGATCTCTTTGTGTTCTTCCTGTGCTGCTCCTTGTAGTGCTGTTCGACCATTATGCGGTGCTGGCTCGGCGTTTACCTCGGCCCTAGCTGAGACGAGAAGCTCGACAACCGTTATGTGTCCTTCTTGCGCTGCTCCCTGCAATGCTGTTCGGCCATTGTGCGGTGCTGGCTTGGCATTTACCTCAGCTCCATTTGACAAAAGAATTTCTATGATTGCTTTGTGCCCCCCCTGCGCTGCTCCTTGCAATGCCGTCCGACCATTGTGCAAGGCTGGCCCAGCGTTTACGTCAGCTGCAGACCCCTGGAGCAGCTCTACAATCTTCTTATGACCATTCTCAGCCGCTGCTTGCAATGCTGTCCGGCCATCGTAGGGCGAAGCGTCGGCGTTTATGTTTGCTTTAGCTGTTAGAAGCTGGTGAACAATGCCAATGTGCCCCTTCTCAGCAGCCGACTGTAATGGTGTTCGATTGCTGCCTTCCTCTGGCTGGGCGTTCACATCCACATCTTGTCTAAGGAGCATCTGCACGACCTCTTTATGCCCTCCTTCCGCTGCTATCTGTAATGCTGCCTGCAATGCTGTTCGACCAAGAGTGCCTATCGCCCAATCTATCAGGATTAATTTCACTATTTCTTTGTGTCCTTCTCCTGCAGCTGCTTGTAATACTGTTCGTCCGTGATGGGCCGCTGGTTTAGCATTTATGTCTGCGTTGGCTGACTGGAGTAGTATGACAGTTTCTTTGTGGCCCCCTTCTGCGGCAGCCTGCAATGCTGTTCGTCCATGGTAGGTCGCTGGTTTGGCGTTTATATCTGCGCCAGCCCCTAGGAGCAATTCCACGATTTCATTGTATCCTCTTTCTGAGGCAGCCTGTAAAGCCGTTCGTCCACGATGGACCACTGGTTTGGCATTTATATCTGCTCCCGCTAGTTGAAGAGCTTTTACTGCCTCTGGATTATTATGCTCAGCCGCAACTTGGAGGGCAGTTCGGGGAGGGTTTCCGGTTGGAGGGGCATTAACGTTGGCACCGAGTTCTATAAGACTTTGAAGTATTTCTACGTGCCCATACTTCGCAGCAGCATTCAAAGCTACAAGTCCGTTCGTCTTGGCACACGGTACTGATATTGTAGCACCAGCTTGTATAAGCAATCCAACAATGTCACTGTACCCCCCTTCCGCAGCTGCTTGTAGAGCGGTTCGCCCTGAGACTGTCGCTGGCTCAGCATTGACGTTTGCACGAGGAAGAAGTATCTTCACGATGTCAAGATAGCCGGCCCCAGCAGCTGCTTGTAGTGCCGTCCTCCCACGATACTCGGCTGGATTTGCATTAACGTCAGCTTCCGCCTGTATGAGGGATTTGACAATACTGATATTGCCAATCTCTGATGCAAATTGAAGCGGTGTTCGGTACCCCCGGATGAGGCGAAGGGCAATTGGCACATTCCCAGGGTTGTCCATACGGATTTGTGTCTCAATAGTGGTTTTTGCAATAAGCTGTGGTGACCCTGGGCGAGATAGGTACTTCTCAAGTTCATCGGGACGAGAGAGAGAGCCATGTTTGAAGGACATAAGCTTGGAAATAAGGTCTATTTTGCCGTAGTCCTTTGGGGGCAAGCGATGTATGATGGCATTCGTGGCTTCAAGTACTTCAGCCGGATCCGTAGCCACATTGAATTTGTGTTGGGTCAGGTAGAGGTTGACTATAGCTACCGCTTGGTCGAGTGATGGCACAATGATCACACTGCAGAGTGAGTATGAGTTATACCACAGATTCTGTAGAGTTAAATCCTTATCACAATCCACTTTATCACATTCAATGATAAGCACTTCGGTAATCTTGCGGAGTCGACTTGCAATAACATGGGCTATGGCCATGGCGTAACCGCCACGCGAAATTCTCTGTTCGATGGTTCTATAGAGCCAGAGATCCTGTTTCACTACCTCAATCCACTTCCCCTGCCTGAGACACTTTGGGGAAGTGACTGCTTCATCTGCAAAAGGAAGTTTATTCGCAGAATGAAAAGCTGGAATAATTGAGAAGTAGGCTTCTTCGATTGTTCCAAGGCCGGCGTCATTGTAAATTGCTGCAAGTGAGACAAAATTGGAATTGCTGAGGCAGGAGTTCGCCCAGTTGGAATCGTCTGCAGGGTCTAGTATTCTGGGAGCCGACTGTTCTGTCCGTGGGGTTGTAGCACCGCCAACCTTGCTGATAAGCTTACTCGCGACATTGGAGAGGAATAACGTGTAAATACTCTGAGCGCATAAAGTCTCCATATCCCCCTCAGCTTCAACTTGTAGGTACTTGACTCGTGATAAGGTATCTGGATCCCCACTTCCACTGGGAAGGTTGGTGGCGTTTTGCGAAGACCCACTCCATCCGAAGTATATAATATTCGGGTCAAGCTCGGCCTCAAAGGATGAGGACCCGCGATTTATCCACAGCGCATAGTCTATCTTTGCTTCGTCAGTAGCATACTCCAATGAACGTGCTATCTTTAAATCGGGCCCTCCACCAATTTTCTGCCTTCGACTGGCCCTCGTGAGAGACGATATCCAAAGACACATAACAGCTTCTAGGTCGCTCTGATCGATTCGCCAAGGCCTCCAGTTTGAGTTATCACCCATCGACCTTGTGACTGTCAGTGTAATCCTCCCGTGTACCTCATTCTTCGTGAGCTTCGCCTTGACCGGAATTCTCCACTTGAATTCCTCTTTCTTTTCCGAACCCGGTATCAAGGCCATCGTTGTAAAAATCTCATTCATTGTCGCTTCTATAACGACCTTTAGCGTCTCCACTGCCAGCCGGGTATCTAGCTTCCACTCCGTAGACAGCTTAGCCAGTCTTGCTCGAGATTTCAGTACTTCAAGGGCATCGCCGCTGATGTCCGGAAGGTCTATGCGCCCCTCTACTGGCCCTGCGATCACCTCCCACTTTTGGCAATTATTGAGGTGCTTTGCGAGCCAATCCAGCTCATATCCTTCAACCTGCTCAGGCTCATGGATATCGTTCTGCTTGTCACGCTGTATGTATGCACAGGAGCGCAACACTGTCATAATGATGATTGCGCCAAGCTGCGCAATAGTAACCGATGAATGTAGTACACGGAGGCCAAGGAACTGAGAGATGAAGCCAATGAATGCGGTGATGATAATTGCGGGAACAATGCTATTGGTGCCGAACCTTTTGATCAAGGATGATGATGGTGGTCCTGCTTTTGCTGGATCGTCCCATGAGTCGTCATTAGATCCGTTGTTCGTATTGTCCATCGATTTCGCTCTCTTGTGCGATGTGAGAATCTTATTCGACTTCTTCGTAACCCGGGCAAATGACTCAAAACGTTGGTCGCCAACTGTTTGACCGCCCTGCTGAATCCATATCACTGATTGCCATTTTATATCTACTTTTCTCTCTGAATCTCCCTCTATCGACTTCTCTTGCGCTGGCACCCAGGTTGTCTCCGTCGTACTATGTTCCACGACCATCGCACACCCAAACATTCCAGCTGCCAGAGATATTGTGCCTGCAAGAAACACCCAGAATCCATATTCCTCCGGGGGGTGGTCATTCTTCTCCAGTTTTAAATAGTACTGGGAAAGTCCCGCGTACACCAGAACAGCTCCCTGGACTAGGATCCCCACAGCAATAAATACTCTCAACAACCAAGTGGCTAGTGGCTTGATGCTTATATTCATAGATAGATTTGGCGGCATGTCTAAATAACGCAGGTCCTCTGTATCCCGGGTATCTTGCGAACCAGCGGTGGCTGCACCCTTATAAGGCTCATATAGTCCGGAACTGACAGCCTCGTGAAACGTATATATCCCCGCAGAGTCCGGTTCGTTCGATACGTCAATACGCACCAGCTGGAGAATTACTGGGCGCCCCATTACTCGTACAACGCCCTCGCCGTTCCAGAGTTCGCAGACATCCGTGGATGTCGAAGACATGACATCTGCTTCGACACCACCACGGCTCTCTTTGGCTCGCCCGACCAGGGAGTGCAGCAATGGGCTACCAGCGACGCGGATGGCGGAGACCATGGCAGTGATAATACCGAGGGGGGCTAGTGCGAACAGTAGACAGTCGATCCGGGCAAGAGATTCACTGAGGTACTGTTTGGTAACTTGTTCGCCAAAGAGAGCGAGGAGGGGCGCCAAGTCACTCCCAAGATTGTTGGTGAAATCGTCCCACCCTTCAGGCGGAGCGATGTCGGGGGTGCCAGACTGAGCTTTAGCGAAGGGTAGGGAGAGTAGTGAGAGGAGTGCGGATATGCGGAAACGGTCCGGGTTTGACTGGAGCCTTGGGGATGGCGATGAAAGTAGTGAATCTCGTGTTCCTTCTTCGTCTTAATATAATTTTGTCATTAGTAAAGGTCTGAGAGGGGATGAAGAGGTCTAGTACCATCGGCATTTTTCATGGCGGAGCCTTCGATGTCCATAGTTTCGGATGGCCTGGCCTTCGGTATAACCAGTAAGTGTAACCCTAACCCTAGTTAATATCTACAAGCCTGATTCTCCACATGGGAAATCTCTATTTCAACGGAGGGGTAACAAACTGGTGGAGTTGAGCTAGTAATCAGGTCAGAACAAATAGTTTGTTTGATTGAAGGGATGGAAGTCACCAAAATGATTGTACGCAGGTAGCCGCAAATAGCTCTTATGCAATTTCCTAAGTTGTATAAAGGAAGGATGAAGGTGGGTAGAGTATGTCCGACGGACGCTTCTTAAGAGATAATTGCGATGGCCCGGGTCATGGGTGTGTTGGTAGCGTTATTAACAAATTGTAATATATCATATTTTCGGGTAATACTGTCGCTGGCGCCCAATGGTTCCCTGCCCAGTCGATCCGGGCGTACCATAAGATCTGATAAAATTCGACCTGCTTTAGCAGGGGTAAACAGGCGCTGGAACACTTAGGAAATAAGGAAACTTTTGTAGCTGGGACAAGAAAAGTACACACTTCTAAGGATAGAGTAGGAATGTTTGATTTTTGATATTTTTATGTCGAAAACATGTTACCCCCCGGCTTCAACTGGTCAAGATATTATGGGCCACAAAGTTGCCAGCGAAGACTGGTGACCCTATTGATTCAGGGACCCCTGTTCGCCAATACCTAGGTTCACCATAACTCCGTCAACGGCTGTACAGCAAATGGTACTTGTGCCAGGGCTAAAGTATTGGGACACACTCAAAAGGGAAATATAACGCTCCATATACTTATAATTAATTCATTCATTCATCCAAGGGAAATATAACAATTTCACACTCTCATGACGCAATCAAACACAGTAAAAAACAGTGAAGCACAGTAGTAGCAACAGAGTAAAACAGTGACCGCTCAGATCCGTGACAGCCTGGTCTATCCAAATACTTTAGCCGACACGAGTACACTATCCGGTAGAATTATTGTGAAAGTGTGGCTTGCAAGACCATTGACCTTGATTGGCCTCGACAAAAATTCCAGCGTTGATATTGACTGCAAAATCCCTACTCATAGCCCATGTTTCTACATGGGATACGGGAATCAGTGTTCCTATTTGTTTAGGATTTGAGCTAAGATTCTAGTAGTAGGATTGGCCACAAGACTCTGTTAGCAGACGCTGGTTTCTCGATCTTATTTTCCCTACGCTGTACCTCAGATTGGGTGAGAACCGGACAAGCAGCCACCTTTAATACCGGATGACACCTCCGACCCAGAGATACGTGTTGGAATGAGCGGTTACCACACTTTACTATAGGTCCCAAAGCGACATGTCCTAGGGGATAGACTTGAATAATCAACTGTGAATCGTGGGTTTTCTACTGGTATTCGGGGCAGGCAATAAGTACCCGAAAATTCAAGTCTCTGTCAAGGGTACTTTTATTGGATATGGCACCCTCTATGCATTAAAATGTAGCTCCGGCTGGTGAATATAAACTTTCATTTTCAGGTACTTATTGCCTGCCCCTGGTACATCTTCCGGCAACAGCGATCGAGAAACGCGGGGTTCGAACATATGGTTTGTATTGGTCTTTTGGTCTTGTGGCAAAGATTCTAGCAATTTCACTGGCTGTAGGGCCCATGCTAGTTAGTCAAGGTTTCTCGATCTTACCGGAGACTATATCGGGCCTAAGTCTCAGCGCGGCTGAGGATCTAAAGTCTCCGGCAAGAAAGATTGAGAAACCAGGGTTAGCGAGCAGGGGCCCAACAGCCAGTACAACTGCTATGATCTTTGCTACAATACTGAAAAGCCAATAGAAACCCTAAATTGGAACTCCACGTTTCTCGATCTTTGTTGCAGGAAGCTGTAGATCTCTTGTAAGGGGATTGGAATCACAACTGATGTTATGCTTGGCGTATGATATAGCCTCCAGTAGAATGAACATGGGGTTACGCCACAAAGGGCACAAAGTTTTCTTAGACTTTACATCGCCGATGAGAGCATCGCTGCCCCCGCTTCCAATCAAGTGTATAGGAACTATCTCATTGTAAGGATTTAGCTATATGGCTGCAGTAGGTTTGGAGGGGGCCCAAAGGAGTCTATAGGACAGTTTCAATAGCAGGTGGCGGCGCCTGCATAGCAGATCCCCCTATGGTATGTATTACCGTACCATTTCGGCAAGAGGCGAATAGACATACAGCGTATGGTAAAAAAGATCGAGAAGCCAGGGTATACTAACAGGGGCTTGTGGCCAATCCTAATACTAGAATCTCCGCCAAAAACCTAAAGAACGAATAAAGACTCTGGATCTCGTATCTCACGTTGCTCGATCTTTTTTGCCATACGCTGTAAAGAACCCGAACATACAGGTCTTATTTTCGCCAATTAATCAGTACCCTTTACTTACTAGAGACAGAGCCTCGAACCAAAACCCTGGCTTCAACAGTTTCAAGTTCTTTATGCCCGTTGCTAGTCCCTGCCAGGGTTTGCACAGGCTTAGAAGCCAATAAAGACCCCCCGGTTATCCGGCTATTCCTCTTCCGTGTGCATACTGGTACATCCTTGCTTGTGAATGAGGCTCTTCTATCCTAAAGCAGTTAGTTCCGCCATGCTGGCTGCACATCAAGAATTCTCGGCAAAGAGGGACTCACTCGGGGCAGGCAATAAGTACCCCAACTACAAGTTTTATATTCACCAACCGAAACTACTTATGTCGCCGGGTTGGCATTGCGATGCCTAACAAAGCAAGAATTAATAGACGTACAACCTTTATTGGCTACAGGTGTGCTTGAGACCCTCTGATCCTTCGCTTGGCACCTTTTTGATACCTTTCTAACACATTTTTTCCATCCATAAGACTTTGAAAGTACTAGCTTTGGATTAGATACCACCAATTTCTAGCCTTTCATATGTAAAAACTCCTAGACTGAAACTGCCTTGGGACCTTTCGGCAGAGAGATAGAAAGTTTCCTAGTCAGGCAACGCAATGTCGATCCGGAGGCGTGAGTACATTTTAATGCATAGAGGCTGCTATTCAATAAAAAGATCCTTGCCCGAGACTTGCATTTTTCGGTACTTATCGTCTCCCTAAGTGCTACAAATCACGTGACATTTATAAGCGATTCTCTTCATCGGTTCCCCGTACCTCTGCCCTCGCCCCCCTCTTGACTAAAATTTTCCAAACCGATCAATCTCTCGCCCGCCGATCTGCTTCTCCCTTATATAGTGTTCTGCCCCATATACTCAGTGTATCACGAGCATAGCCGACTCCTGGTACCAGATACTGTATAACCTCCTTCAGGATAACCCTAACCCCGTACTTAATTCCTACCACTCCGGAGCCGGGGTAGCGTCCCTTTAGATTCACCGTCCTCAGTTTCGTGTCGGCATTGTAGTGAATATAATATAAATAGGGTGCTAATATAAACGTGTGCCATGAACGATGGTAAAATAATTTCCTTAGCATAGTATTTACTATGATAGTTTTCGTCCTTTATCATTAAGGACATCAAGGAACACTTACATAATCAGTTCAATGACCAATTGTCGTTACATCTTGACGCAACCCTGGCAGTGGGCCTAGTTTTACTTACTACATGGTATGGCGCAACTGACTATTAATTATAAGATAGTTCTAAGATAATTAGACTTTCCGCTATCTAGTAATCAATACGCGGCTCTAGGAGGATCGACATCTTTCAAAAGATACAGTACCCCTTGGCACGTAATTGCTTGGCAAGCCTATCTGGGGGCAGGCGCTTTAAATGCCAAGACCCTACTTCGGACTGCACAACTAAGGCTATTGAGTTAGGAATAGTGTAATATCCGCCGTCGGTCCCTAAGACTTGATGAGGAAATGATGACTAATTTTCTATTGGTAAATGATAGCTAAACGAAAATAATGATCATTATGATCAAGAGAAGAGAGGCTCTAACTACATATATATGCCAAGAGCCACGTGACAAATGGAGCAAATGACAATTTTACTATTTATGCAGCTCAAGTTTGCGCCCTACGTACTCAGAATAATATTTCCATTATAGAGAGGTTAGCAGATAATATTTATTTTTTCGCGAATCTATAATTGGTCGTGTCTCGTGAATTACTATACTTACCGTATTAATTGTGATAAGCGGTCGGTCACACAAGACGCTGGAGTTACCTCCCCAGGCAAGGTGGCCTCAACCCCCCCTTTCTCTTGCCGCGTTACTAGAGAAGGGAATTTTGGACGTCGTGTGTGACTGACCGATTATGATAATTAATACGGTACTGTGATGGATTAGGGTTACCGACGCATATTATCAACCACCACTTAATAATTAATATACATGAAGAGGATTTCAGATCTTTGAATATTTCTGCGATAGATCTATAAGAAAGAGAGTATCTGCACTTCGGTATCTCCACCTCCGGGTCCTACATCCAAGTACCGGGAGTGTCGTAATTCTATATCGTTAAATAGGAAGGAGGAGTTGATACATAGAAGAATAAATGGACTCTAAACGTTAGAACGTTATAGATTCACACACCAGTCAGGTATATGAGTAGATAGGGCGCTAAATCAATAGTCCCAGGTATAAGTAATTGAGTGTTAGTATACTCCTACCCATATCTCCTTCTAGTATGCACGCAAGCTTACCTCCCAAGAATTAGAGGGCACGTGGCAGTTATAAGAAACTCATGAACTGCCTATATATCTACCCACAAGTTACTTAAACCTTCCGGGCCGGTGTACCCCTGGCTCGTAATTAACGTCTCCCTTACTTTCGGGTATTCTGGCTCATACACTCAGTTTACAACGAGCATAGCCAACTCCTACGGTGGAGAGCTGTAGCACCTCAGCAGCGGAAACCGTACCACCATATTTGATTTTTGAGATTTCTAGACTGGTTTAAGGCCTCTTTAGAGCCAGCGTAGTAGTTAAATATAACATACACCGGGTAGTAATAGAAGTAGGTACAGTTTGGCTTACCAACTACATGGTGCTTACCCAGGCCTTCCAAGGAATCGGTAAGTATCATATCCAGCGAGACGTCTCGCTGTCCTAACACATTCGCGCGGAATGTATTACCTGTTATCTGACCCGAAATATTGTTTCAACTGCCAAGAGCTCAAGACAGAAATGCTAACAACGACTAAACTTATCGGGCTAGTGTATCTTTAAATATAGTGCGAGTGATAATCCATGTGTAGTCCAAGCGCGAACCCACAGATTTAGAGTACTATTTGACGAGTGGAATATATTATGAGTTTAGTTAACTAGTCGTATTAATTTCGGGCAATCAGTGCGCTATGTATTTGCCGGACGAGATGTGATGAGCGGTCCGTCACACACGACGTCTAAAGTTCCCTTCTCTAGCAAAGCGACAAGAAAAAAAAAGGGACTATTTGGGACCAACTTAACTGATAAGGCAACTCAAACGTCTTGTGTGACTGACCGCATACCCCAACTCGAATGGTCGTGGTGTTCCACGACTAACGAAAACAACCATGGGTTAGGGTTACGATCACAGATCACCAACGGCCATCCGAGAGTTAATACATATACATAGGCATCGAGAGCCCTAAACTTCTCTTGAGTTAGTCTGCCATGAGAGGAGAATTATATTTTGATATCGATATTGCCGGATGACGTATATAATCACCGGAGGTGCTGTGGTATTGAGTAGTTAAATAGAAGGAACTACTACATGAGGTTGAGGCACATAGAAGGGTAGATTGGCTACATATAACAGAAACTTATGAGTTTAATCTTATGAGTAGATTTTACTAGCAGGAGAAAGGCAAATATCATAAACCGAGGCATAATTAATCAGACTGTCTCACCTAAGCCGCACTAGAAGAATGTCTAAACACCGACCAGAAAGCCAATGATACTTAACTAATAGTTCTAAAAGAAAAGGTTTGAAACTCTCCGTACTCATTCACCTTCTATTACTTTCAGTAGAAATATGCTTTTCCAAGGAAGGGCTCTTTTTCGGCGCTACTGGTACTCGCATTATGATCGAGAGCCTGGGAGACCAATTAGAGCGTTTGATCTTATACGCCGCATTGCCGCAGAAAATCTCACAGATGAGGGGTAATAAATGGGCTGCCTGAACATATGGGCTGCCTGAAGGCTTGGCAATCCCCAGGTAATATCGAATTCCTCTCTCGTTCCTCCGTTCGTTCACACCATCTCATTAAACAAACTTTTTACGCCGAGAGAGGACAAAAGACCCCCCCCCAGTATTTTTCGACCATATTACTACCCACCAACTTCTTAGCGCATCCGCGCACTGCGTTTCTTTGCTAAAATGGCGCAATCCAAGTGTTCTCTTTCCCCTGGCATAAATTGAACGTTTCTTTCTCGTAATAATTATTGACAAATATAGTCGATATACCTCCCGACTGCCTCGACTTTGTTATCAACCATGTATTTCTTCCTCCGAAACTTCCCCAGAATGCCGATGAATCCACCGGCGAGAAAAACTCTGTCCTTCTGAGGCTCCTCAACGACACAGCCGAGTCCTACGCGCGCTATCTCGCTCCCAACTCCACATGGCCCGCAGCTATCAAAATGCTCGACCACTTTGGCAAACTCGAAAACATCAACTCCGTCTCTGGAGAAGCGTTTGCGTCGGCTGTAAGGGGCATGAGGGACGGCGGTTTGATTAACCCTTCCCTTCTTAGTGATACGGCTAACGCTGGTGGGGGTTGAGATGTTATCGGTATCCATATTACGGCACAAAACGCTGGACTTGTTCTCCGCCGCACAGGTCCCTCCGTCATTTTCACCTCTTTTGAAGCCTCCCCTTCCTCTTCCGCCGTCACCGGAACAATCGGAAAGCTCCTCATATCCTACCCCGGTCCTGCCATTGCTGTTTCCTGGGTTAAGGTCACTGAACCAACATTCCTAACCAGGCTCGCTGATTTTGTAGAGAAGATGAAGCGCGATTTCCTTAGTGCTGCTGCCGGGAGAGGTAGTAAAGCCGGGGAAACATTGCAAGAAGAAAGGGAGAGCACACACCCAATGTTTATATCTGAAATGCTTACCGGGATACTCAGGGGGGTTGGAAAGCCAGCAGAGGTGGAGCGGTTTATGAAGAGGGTCGGAGATGAGGTCTTGTGGGATAATGCAAAGATCCCATGGAGGCGGAACCCATTGTGGCTGGTTATTAGGGTGGCACTGCGAATGCTGCTTGGGGAGGAAGTGTATAAAAGTTTTATGATTCTATTCATGGCACGCGTACTGGATATTGCAACGAGAACGGGGGTAGAAGTTGATCGATTATTCACCATGAATGCAAAGGTGGCGAGGAGGGTTTACAAGCTTCGAGATCACATGCCGGTGTTTGTGCTCGACGAGGCTCGGGTGGTGGGAGAGAGAGCATATATGAAGATTGAGGAGGGATGGTTGAAGGCGCAGGGTAGGTCTAGGAGACTCAATTTGAGTATGGCGGGATTGGACTCCAACAGCGATACGACTATCACGATGATGGGAAGTGGGGGGTATGTGATGGGTCTCAAGGACATCCAATGCGAGAAGCCTGAGAGAGAAAGCTTTATTCCAAGTGAGGTGAAGAGAATTGATATCATGGGGGTAGGGATGCCGGACATGTCGCAGGTGAAGGATGCGGGGCAAAGAAAGGATATCATGTTGGTGGACTTTGAGACCTGGGTTATGAATAACCTCGATATATGGCTTCTGGCCAACGACAACCGCCCAGACTCCTGTAATGATCTCGGAGAACGCATTGAGGACTACATGGCTGCGGCGCAACATGAGTATCACGGAAACCCGGAGAAGAACTCAGTTATGGTTTTGACCACAATGGAGCTGTGGGTAGCTTTGGATAAGGTAGCTGTGAAGCACTGCCCACTTCTTATGGACTACTCCCCCGTTTTCAACGAGTCTTTCCTCTCTGCACTACTCCTCCCGCAGGCACAGCAGCGCACCCGTCTATCCCGCATCGAGGCCTATATCAAGACCCGCTGCTCCTCGGCACTCCCAACTAGCGACCCCATCTTCTCCAAAGAGGTCACCGGCGCGGCATTCTCCGTCCGCTACTTCAACACATCCTACCTCCTCAAACTCCTCCAACTCAAAATTATTGAGGATGCCAATGCAGCTCGGCTAGCCAAGATTGCCGAACTCGGAAGAATGATTAAAGAATACGACCGTCTACAAGCCAAGATTAGGACGAGTGCCTGTGAGTACTTCACGCACTGGAAGGAAGGCTGGACACGCCACGACCGAAAATGTAAAAAATGTGCGATGGTTAAGCAGGCGAACGGAATGCGAATTGAGGTCCATGAGTGGCCACTTCCGGAGGACACGCTCATGCAGGCAGCAGTTATCTTTGAGCTCCAGTGTCCGGCACCGTTCGTAGTTTGGCGGGAGGCAACATTCCGGATACTAACTGACCTCTGTAGTCCTACGTACCCCCCGCCGAGTGACCAGAAACCTTACGACTCCTTGTCCACCTACTCTGGCCTCAAAAAGTATTTTAACAGGGATCTGGTCACTCGTCACGGTAAACTTAGCTATACATCTTATACCAAATCCATTCTTTCTACTCACTACCGCGAGGCCCGCCTGCCCACTACCCCCGATGACATCTGCTTCAAGAATGCCCTCCGCCTTGCCTTCTACGATCCGAGTATTCGTATCTGGGCTTCCGACCGGTTACCCGATATCGACATCCGACATCTCTGTACTTTTACTCTCCCGGACGGTCCGTATAAAAAGCTTCAGTACACAGTCAAGGGCACCTCGCACTCAGCCAACCAGGTGCTCGCCCGCCAATACGAGTGTCCACCGGAGCTTCAGCTCCATGAATACATTGCCTTCGGCCTTCTGCGTTCGGGCCGGCGTCTCCAGTGGCTCAATATGCTCCGGGAGCTTCGCAGCCGAACCTTGACCTTTAGCGCCGAGGCAGTCAGCATGCTGTATCTTCAGGCCGCCTGGCAGGTTGGACTCACCGGAAACAAGGAAGGTGAAAGGGAGTGTCATGTCGAGCCCGGGGAAGAGGAATTCGGTAGGCAGTTTATACGAGAGATGGGGGTGATGCTGAAAGGGGTGGAGGCAAATTGGCAGGAGGCTGTAGCTGCACAGACAATGATATTGCTAGCAGTTCAGATTCTGGTAGGGACGAGATCAGGTGTAGTGGAGGAAGAGGCAGTGCAGTTTCTTCGGCAGGCGCGGAAGGTTTGTCTAGCGTGGACAAGGGAGCTCGCGGGAAAGCTCCCAGATTGTTCTCACGAGGAAGTGCGGGAGTTCCAATTGCGCGTAATACAAATGGCGGCAACATGCAGGATGACTTATAATGTCGAGGAATACTATCTCTGGGACCTGCTAAATACGGATGAAGATATTTCGGTGCTTGTTGAGTGTGCAACTATCATACATGATAATGTTCCCGCAATCCTGAACTCCCTCTCGCCAAGGATGAAGGGGCTACTGGAGAGAGATAGCCGGATGGCATATGCCGTCGAGCGTCATCTGAGGGACATAATCATGACTAGCATTCGGGGAATCGATCTCAAGCCAATCTGGAACGCGTATGAGCAAGGAACACGATGGATTTCTACCAATGGAGAGAATGAAAGATGGATGTATACGTATACAAAAGGCAGTGAGGGATGTGACAGTCAGAAGGTGCATTACAACTTAATCAGCGGGAAGTTGTTGGTTGAGGGATTGCCGTTGGGGAGGATGCCGGTAGAGTATACGAGTCATCCAACATATCTAGAGTTATTCGGAGAGGTACGGAAATCGTTAATGACATGGTTCAGTGTGATACTGATGTCTTTGAGTAGAAAGTACTCAATGTGTTCCCATCGAGTATACCAGGCATGATATTCCAGACGAAAGATCCTATGTTCGGACACAAGGTAGTTGTTCCCTCCCTGATTCACAGTATTTAAACCAACAATTGTCATAGGTTGCCTTTGCTTTGCACGGAGGAGAGCTCATAATCCGCGCCGAGCGTGAAAGTAATGGCTTCATGTACCAACTTATCCCACGCTCAAAGCTTTCCAATGATTTCCCCGCAAACATTATTACTAGCCACGTCTTCTGGCTGCAGCTCCCATCATACTCCCCCCTTTTTCCCTCTGGCCTTGATTATTCTAATGGACGCATCGACCTCCACGATAAAGATCATCCATGGACCCCAAAGAAAGATTGGTACATTTCGGAATGCTATGAACCCTCGAGAACACAGCTCTACCTTGGCCACTACAAGTGTCTACTGATCGATGTCCAAAGTCCCACAGCAACTACTATTCAGAACATTCTCGCCCCCCTGGAGTCGGCGGAATTCATCGAAGTCAGCTACAAATATGGTTGGGTAAACGTGCATCTTCCAAGGTTGAAACTTGACTTTATTATTGGATGGAACAAAAAACTAGAGTGTAAGCAGTTCCAAGGCATGGTGATTGATGAGGACCAGCGTGTTGGGACTTTCATCGGATTGGACAACCTACTAGTTGTCAAACAGGGCATAACCCGCAGCATTATCGTTCCTCGTGGAAAGATCCATTTCGAACAACGTGATTCCCATACAAGAGTGTGGATCGACAGAACGGGAATGGACACAGTTAAGTATCATGTCTACACTATCAACACGACCCTCGGCACACTTGTCGGAAATGGAAGTCTCACTAGCCACCTGTATAAGGTTTACCTCCATGCAGTTACATCACACTGTCTCCCAGACCCACTCACACGCAGAACCGGGACTGAAGAGGCTCTATCCGGATTAAGGGCGGCGACGACAAGGTCTTTCCAGACGGTCGATACGAATGGCGTCGAGGCCAACCTTTTTAGGCTTATTGCGGCCCTGACGCCAGTACGTGTGTATTATCCAGTACATCGGAAGCGCATGCAACAGGTCAAATGGCAGCTGGGACTTTCACCAGTATCACAGCATGAAGAGTTTTATCAAGGCGTGAAGGAAGTGTCGGAGTATGCGAGGCTGCTTAATATTTTCGAAGATGTCAAGGGGTCAATTTTATGGTGGACCGCCGGGGATGAAGATTTGACTGAGAGAGCAGCGAGGCGAAACGCAGTGTTTCGGACGGAGCAATTTGGAGGTTCAATGGCGGAAGGTAAAAGTAAGGATAAGATATATGAAGGCAGGGATATGGTAGATGGGTGTATTCAAGAGGCCAGGGTGTCCTACGTTGCTGAGCTGGTGGAGCGTTGGCAGGTGAGGTTAAATGTACATCCGGGTCTATTGGGAGTACTAGAGGGATATGGGGAAATTCAGGGGCCTCTGCCAACCCGCGAAATGACAAAGTTGCAGCTAGGATATGATCAAAAATGGCTCGACCCGAAGCTGGCCGAGGTATGGATCACGCTATATAATGCGTTGAGAGGTGCCATAAAGTATGAGGTGTATGACTGGGTGTTCCTTCTTGGTACTTTGGCACACTCCGGTAACATTGACCTTAAGCTCATCGAGACATTACTTGCGTTTGGTACAGAGGAAGCATTCAAGGACATCGATCCTCCAGATTTCCCTTCCTACAATTTGGACCATGGATACGAACCCAATTTCGACACCCTTTTCAGTGCGATGAGAAGTTGCGCAAAGGACTTTGCGAACAGCGAGGAATCTAACCTGGAGGGCTGGATTCTCGAAACAGAGCAGGAAACATGCGAGCGGCGTTTTCAAATATTCGACCAAAATAAAGAAATTCAAGCAACGGATATGGTGAATGAGCTACTACGGAGCTGGCCTTGTACTGAACCTAGAATCGAGTATGAAGACTATTATCCGCTTTACAATGTACCAGAGGCCCTACTGGCTGCAAAGCCGTGGTTTGAAAGCTGGAAGCGCAACTCTCAGTTTCGAGACCACATGGTGCAGGTGCAGGAGGTACTAGACAAAATTAATACAAAGCAGCGGCCGGTATTTCAGCTCTATCGCTTTGAGCCTGTCGAGTATACTCAGTCATTACTACGAAACACTATACGCTTTTCCGATCTTCTCACCCGCTTGCCGCCAGTAATGCCAGCGAATCCAAGCTTCCTGGCATCCAATAGTTTGGTAGCGCGGAACTCTGCTATCCAGCAGCCCGGCTCTGGTCCAGAAATCAAAGATGACGGACTCGAAACCCTCTTACAAGATTTCAAAGGTCCGCGCCCTAAGAAACTCCGGAAGATGTACATAGAAGGACTTCAAGACAGCGTCCTTGCACTTAAGGCCCAGATAGCACCACTGGTTACTGTCGACCCTAATGGTCTAGGAGATAGACTCAAAAGCCTTAGAAACGAAGCTGAGAAGCACATGAGATCCATATTCCGTGCTATTGAAGCTAGGTTGTTACCACTCCGCCTCAAAGGCAGTTTCATGGCGTCCAAAGCTGGCTTGTGGCCACGCATCTCCCCGATGCTATTACTCCAGCAGCTGGCTAGTAACGGTCCGGCTCGTCTATCACCAGAATGGAAGGCGGCCCTCGTCAGTTACGGCGTCGCCATCACCATTGTCCAGCGTCTTCAGCGTCTCATTGATATCCTCTTTGCCACGGAGCGCTCCGAATACACCTCTGAGATAAGTTCAGACTTTGCGAAAGAGCTTAAAAATATAGGACATGAGAACTGGAACCCCATCGAGAAACCCGACTGGCTGCTTATCGAGATCGAAAACAACTTGCTGATCCGCCCAGTACAGACGGATATCGCAACATCTATGATCGCACCAAAGGGGAATTATAACTCGATTATGCAATTATGTATGGGCGAGGGTAAGACTTCCGTCATCGTCCCGATTGCTGCAGCGTCCCTTGCAGATGGTGATAAGCTGGTGCGCGTTGTCGTATTAAAGCCGTTATCAGGGCAAATGTTTCAAACACTTGTACAGAAGCTGGGGGGCCTGGTTAATAGGAGGATTTTCTTCATGCCGTTCTCGAGAGGAATCGCGATGGGTAAAGAGGAAGTGAAAGTAGTGAAGCGGCTATACGACGATTGCATGCGTAACCGTGGGATACTGCTGGTACAGCCTGAACATATTCTGTCATTCAAGCTGCTTGGCTTGGAATGGCTTTATAATTCGAAATATAAGAAGGAGCAGATGAGTAATGGGGTAGCTAGTAATGGGAGGAGTGATGCTGAAGTGGCTGGGTTATTGCTTGATACGCAAAGATGGCTAGAGCGGTTCTCTAGAGATATTCTAGATGAGTCAGATGAAGTGATTGCGGTCAAGCACGAATTAATCTATACCATTGGGACTCCGGCTCCGATAGAGAATCATCCGGATCGATGGCTCGTCATACAAGAGATCTTTGACCTGATTCAGGAGCACTTTAAGGGGCTGGAACCTAGCCCACAGCATTTTGAGGTGGAAAGGCATGAGCAAGCTAGGAGATTTGGGTCTATACGGGTTTTGCACCTTGATGCAGGCAAGGAAATGCTCCATGTTATTGCTAGGAAGATTATAGAAGGTAAGCAATTTCTCTTATGATTCGTGGGACTTATTCACCACATGGATATTCCCGTACCTACTGAGAGACAATTATAGATCAGCTACTATCTATCTCATTTCGTCTATTCCCCACTGATAAGCGGGAACTGGCCACTCGCTTCATCATCGATACAGATATGACTGAGAACGATGCTATGCCACTACTTCGATATTTTAGCGAGAACGGGATATCCAGTGGCATTCTCTATCTCCTACGAGGTCTTATCGCTCACAATATTCTACTCTTCTCATTGAAGGAGAAGAGATGGAAGGTTGACTATGGTCTTGACTTGAAACGTTCCCTCCTCGCTGTGCCTTATCGTGCCAAGGACTCACCTGCCGGAAAAGCCGAGTTTAGTCATCCAGACGTTGCTATCACATTAACCTGTCTCAGCTACTACTATGGTGGACTCAACGAGTCTCAGCTGGAGACGTGCTTCAAGAACCTCTATAAGTCGGATAACCCGGCGTTAGAATACGAACGATGGATCAAAGGTGTTTCTCTCCCTAGATCGTACATGAAACGTCTTCACGGTATCAATCTTGAAGATAAGAAACAGTGGGAAGAACTCATCTACCCAACATTCAACTTCAATAAAGCTGTCATCGATTCATATCTCTCTAGCGTCGTCTTCCCTAAGGAGGCAAAGGAATTCCCCCACAAGCTGTCAACATCAGGCTGGGATATCGCTGCATCAAAGGTGCATCCAACAACCGGTTTCAGTGGGACAAATGACAACCGCTTTCTTCTTCCACTATCCATTAAGCAGCTTGACAACAACGAACAACTGAGCACTAATGCAAGGGTGTTGAGCTACCTTCTTCGGGAAGAGAATAGCTACAGATGTATCGCCGGCCCCAATAATGAACGTATAGGTGTTGAGCAGCTACTCGAGCTACTTGCAAAAAACCGAGATAGTCGGCAGGTTCGAGTCCTACTCGATGTAGGGGCACAAGTACTGGAGCTAAGGAACCATGAGGTGGCAAAGAGATGGCTAGAGCTTGTCCATGAGGACTTGGCACACGCCGCAGTGTATTTCAATGATAATGATGAGTTAACAGTGTTGACGAGAGATGGAAACAAGGAACCGTTGTTAGTGTCGGCATTTGCAGACAGATTGGCAAGTTGCTTGGTCTATCTAGATGAGGCACATACACGGGGGACGGATCTAAAATTACCGGAGAAGAGTCGGGCGGCAGTCACATTAGGACCAAACCTGACAAAGGATCGACTTGTACAAGGTGGGACTAAAATGAAGTTTCATTAAGCTATTGTGGCATCTTGCTAACAGATAATAGCGTGTATGAGGATGAGGAAGCTTGGAAACGGCCACTCCGTCCTATTTTGTGGTCCTCCAGAAATCGACAGGCAAATCAAGGAAATTATCCAGAACGACAAACGCGACACAATCACTGTTCGAGACGTCCTGTTCTGGTGTATGCAAGAGACCTGTAATAACACCCGGAAGCTCCTTCCTATCTGGGCCAAGCAAGGAATTGGTTACCAAACGCACCTCGATGCCTGGAAGGAAATTACCGAAGGTAGACAATTCCCAAAAACACTACTCGAGAAGGAATCAAAATCACTGAAGGAGCACTACGGATTTGAGCGGTCGAGGGACGAAAAAATTGACTCCTATCGTAAAACGAGTACAAAAGACAGCGACATAGACAAGATCCTGAACAAATGCAAGGATTACAGAGTAGAATCATTCCATAGTGCGAGAATGTTAGAAGAGCAGGAGAGAGAGCTGGCACATGAAGTTGAGTGTGAGAGGGAGAACCAACGACCCCCGAGGATGGGGCCCGCAAAGCATCATCTCTCCGACGAAGTCAAACAGTTCATCGCTACCGGAACTCTACAACATACGAATCACCGGCAAAACACTAAAATTATTCCTGCATCCAATATTCTCTCAAGAACATCGGCAGGTGAACACTGGGAGCAGTCTGCATTCTCCCGAGGACTGCTGGCGACATCGGACTTTTGTGCCGTTGTTGAGAGAGGGCAGCTTAAGAATGATATGACGGATGACTTTTTACGGCCTGTCAACTGGGTAGTCTCGAGTACTGTGGACCGTAACATTCTTGTCATGATGAGCTCCTTTGAGGTCAACAGGTTACTTCCGGAGATCCGCAAGTCATCACACGTTATTCTACACATGTACTCCCCTCAGGTTACACGCTCCGCACCTTCCTACGAGCTGCTCGACTTCTGCCCTATCCCACGTCTCCCGTACCCTTGGCAACCTAACATCTCTCTGATCGACCAACTCAACATCTTCGCCGGACAACTTTATTTCCGAGACTACAGGGCATATGAAAGGGTATGCGGATTTTTAGGCCTATACTTGGACGAGGCTCCACCGGAGAATAGAGCCGCCGTACACAGTGATGGGTTTGTTAGTAAGGCAGATCGACAAGGACTGGGGATGAAATATGAGTCACCATTCCTAAAGAGTCCGGTAACACTACTCAAAATGTTGATTGGGTTTAGGCGGAAGGGACAAAGTTATATTGCTACACAAATGGGACACGTTTTACATGGGAGGTTGATTACTGAAGACGACTTCAAGGAGCAGGTTGTAGAAGAGCAGGCTATAGAGGAGAAGGTATGATTGTTAATCTTCTGAATATGAGAGTACCTGTTCACTTGATCTAACTGGCATATTCATAGTTTGTCGCGCTCGGTATAGACAATTAAATGGTTTATCTAAAATCACTTGAATACAACATAACATTTCATATTTTTGCTACTGCTGAAAGTTACATGTACAGTAAGAGGGGCATAGTTGTAAATAATTATACTTAAATCAGTTGTCGCGTCTACCACATAAGGTAGAACGAGGTGCCCTCTTGGGTCCTCACTTATCGCATCACAACCAAATTTTATCTAAACCTTTTATAAATGATTGGGATCGGCTAGCTTACCGTCTTTCTATCGATATCCTATAAGCTCAATATATTTACAATTAGTGACCGAATTCATATCGTACCAGCTACCTAGCCACAGTGCTCCCAACGGGGCAGTCCGTCCGTCTTGAGGCTAGGATCGGAGGCCCTACGACTCTATAGTCCGTCCCAGCCTCTCTTCGGGGCGGTCCAGGGCGTAAGGAATGGGGACTATGGACTGCATAGGGCCCTACAGGGCGCCAAGACCTCAGGGCTAGGGTTTATTTACCTCAAAACGGCTACCTACTCTTGCTTAGGCACTAATTTCTAGCGGATATTATATGCTTTTATCCCTAGAATGGTGCAAAATATCTCTTGGCAAACGCCCACAGGGCCCCACAGGGCCCTATAGTCCCCCGTAGTCCAGGAGAATGCAGCCCGGGACGGACTATAGCTCATAGTCCGTCCAGTCCTACGGTTACAGCGGGGCCCCGGACGGTTGCGAACACTGCCTAGCCATGTATAGCGTTTTTCGGAAGCAGGTATTATCAGTCGACATTGTTATCTTTACTAATCTTATCTAAAGGCTGGGAGGAGGAAGTTCCTAGTGTCTCTCTTCAAGTCTGCTAAGCTACTGTAGTGACTCGATTTATCTACTCTTACTTCTATCAAGTGTGTAGAAATTAGAGAGCTCGATAGTCTATTACCGCCCTAGAGGCGTACTCCCACTCCTATATATCCCCATATCGGGCCGTGGTCGGCCCGCTGTGGAGGTCTCGCCGAAATGACAAGGTGAAGATCCGGGCTATTAGGCAGATCTGTTCTGGGCTGCTCGCTAATTTCGCGAACGGACTGCCCTTTGTATGTAGTGTTCGTCTTGGGGCGATTCGGGGCGGTTCCTGAAATTATGGACCCGCCCCATCGCGGGCTCGGGGGCAAATTTTGACCAAAAAACCCGCCTCGGCCGGGGCGGTTCCCCGCTGGGAGGGTCCTATTTCTGCGCTACTGCGCATATACTGCCATTCATACGCCATTCATACGCCTCCCATACGCCTCCCACAGTGCTTTAGAACTCAATTGCAGTCCTCAAACGCTGTATATATCGATTTTGCTTTAATTGAGGCCCCGGTGTGCACGGTCCTCCCCCCGTTCTTTGCTCAAAATCCAGAACCGCCCCCGCCTGCGGAGCGGTTCGAGGCGGTTTCTTGGCGCGGTCCCCCGGGGAGTTTGGGGGACCGAGTCCCCCAGGACGAACACTATTTGTATGTATTGACGACTTGCCCGGTCCATTTGCGAATGGCCTGGACTTACAGGGATCTAAAAAAAAATAGTAGACTCTCATCAGCCCCAATAGCTTAGAGAAGACACATTGTACACCCAAATAAATACATAATAACTTAGAGCATTTATGTGGTTAATCTCTAGTATATAAACCCTATAATCTTAATTTAGGGGGGCAAGTTGATCTTAATATGTTAATACCAGATCCTAATTATTTTATTTGAGTTAGTATATACCTCTTTAATTGCCAAGCATCCCCAGGCGGTTATAATTGAGAGATAACTCCCAGTACATGGGTACCCATAGGGCACCTAGCTATATAGTATGGCTGATGAGGGTCTAACATTTTTTTTTAGATCCCTGTAAGTCCAGGCCATTTGTCAATGGACCGGGCAAGTCGTGAATACATACAAAGGGCAGTCCGTTCGCGAATGGCCCGGGTCCATTCGCGAAATCGTGAAATTTGCGAGTGGCCCAGAACAGATCTACAACAAAGTGGTGACTTATCATCCCGGGTGATAGATCATGAATCGGACATCAACCGATCCTGCTGCGAATGCGCTGGAGCAAGTCTAATTTTCTCCACTCCGAGGTATTTGACTCAAACTAGGCCTATTCTTCACTTCACGAAACTATAGCTAGTTTAGGCATCTCAAAGCGGGTACTATTTAGTGAACCAAATACGGTTCCATATTAACTTGACTTCCGCCTCCCTATATCAAACCAATGGAATATCACATTCCTCTACCAAGACATTCAATACAGCTCCACTTGTGGCGTACTACAAAGCCTACCCCTCATTTTAGCAAACCACGAAGCCAAGCTTAGTCTATCACATATCCGCCACACCCATCAACGCAGGTGTTGAATGGTAATTCCTTAACTTAATATTGGTATCCCAGGTCTGCGAAGTAACGGTGACTCCGGGTGCAGGGTTAGGGTTACCGAATTGCTCGATTATTGGTATTCACCATATTTTATAATGCTCCAACCAACAGGCTAGATAGGTAAGTTTCTCTGTAGCTGAATCGATGGACCGCAATGCTATAAATCGATATAGACGTCGTGACCTTCCGGCTATCTTTTATTATATGGATATACCATCTTATTACATCCCCTGCGCCCAAAATGAGAGTTAAAGAGCCGAGTGGAAATTATACATAGTTTCTGGGCAATGTCCTCTGGAAGGCACTGAGGGTATTATATATCTATAACAAGGTGAGGATGTAAGTGTCTCAGGAGGTAGGGTTAGGGTTTCTATGTCCTCTCATTTTTCATACCCGCATCAACTCTAATTCACTGAACGCAAGATAAATACTCCTTAGGAACAATAGGTCGATGACAACACAAATCTCGTCTATATAAAGATGCTACAAGAGACATTAAGGATAGCCCCCTCCTACATTACCTATCTCATAGCCCGGTGAAACTACCCTTTTCTACAGGGGCCAAATCTCTATGGCTAGGCTCATGTCCAGGTCTCTACTCTCTTTTCATAGGCCATAATATGTTGAGCCACAGCCACTCTGAGGGGTAGCATTTTTCATCGGTTATGGGATAAGGCTCGTTTCTCCACCCCTAACCCTGGCGAGATACTCATGTAGCAATTCTTCGAAGGAAGTATCTACGGTATACTTGTTCTATACGGCTACGGTAAGATAGGGAATGAGTGTTATAAAGTAGTTAATGCTGTAGAAACTTCCTAATATGAATGGCTGATAGATATGAGTCACGTGCTTCCTATTCGTTAGGTTTGAGGATCCAGGCAAGGCGCCCATATGAGTGTTTAAGGTTTTCTCTTTTAGAGAATACATCAATATATCTATCCCCCTCTCTTAGCCGATTGAATCAAGGTATTTTACTAGTTATCGTCACCTAGGACCAGTCACTAAGATACAGCCGGTGAATTCACAAAGAAAAGTCTTATATTACTAAGTAAGAAACATTAATCATGATGGTCGATGACCATGGTACAAAAGGTTTTAAACAACCGGCAATGCACGCCAAGCCGCACGTGACAGTTATTCTCATATGAATTCGAGTGATAATCCATGATGTGTCTCCGGTTATATGTATCTCATAACCCGTGGAGCTACCGCTTTTCTGTGAAACCCAAGGTCATGTACAGTTACATCATTTATCTTAATAGAACTATAGATTTCTTATTTCCGGCAGCTTTTCTACAGATCAGCGACAGCAACTGGATCCCTTTGTGTAATACCATAAGTTGCTTTTTCCTTCTGTGGGATGACGCCACACAACCCTCGTTCTTTGAAGGTAGCGACCACGCCTCTTCCACGTGGGCCACTCTCCGGCCATCCTACCCCTAGAACCCACCACACACCTCATCACTAACTGACTACCACCGGGAAACACCATGAAGACTCCCTAACCACTACCGCCGATATTCAACATGTATAGAGGATTAACAGAAAAGTTGGCTCTCACTCAGCTGGGAGGATGCTACGTCCATCCGCCATGTGTTTGAGCTCGACTCAACGATCCATCGCCACCGCACCGCCGTACTCTCATGTCATCAATGGCGAAAGCGATTTGACCAAGGTGAAAGGTACGTAATACGTGAGAAGATGAGTTAAATTATCCAGGCATTGCAGCTGACCATCACCACGGGGAAGAAGCCAGAGAGGCTATCCACAAATTACTGGGCTGTGCATCATCTCAGATACAGGAGAGAATTCCCGGTGCATGGAAAGATTTAGGCTTCTACGTAAGCTCACTTGCAACACCCTCTATATCTATTGGGCTGTACTTGGTGTGATTATAACTCTTGGGCTGGGATACGCTGCTTCCGAAGAATGCATCACCGGAGTTTAGAAAGTATGGGAGGTAGTTATTGACACACTACTTGAACTCGTTCACCTCATCCTGGATATCCTGGGCGAAATCACAACAAAATACCTAGGACGATGATGTGTTTATAGAGCTATTTGGTGATGACTTCCCAAGGGTTAAAATGGCATGTACGCTAGATGACGGCTGGGTAGCTTCTTTTACGTTTTTTTCTATCCTATTAGAGGATAACTTAATTCAAATGATGGTACTTGTTATGAACGCTTATGTAAGCAGGGTCTTGGCAGCATCAGTGGCATAGAAAATGTTTCGTTTCCTTTTGTTTCTAGACTATCACCATCAAATATAACTTGCTTTCAGTCTTTTTACAACAATTCGTCCTCTGATGAGATGATCATCAGCAGTGATTATAGCAGTACTGATAGAAACGTAGTAGCATCAAGAGAAAAGAAACTAAGACTTTTATTCTAATAATAGTGCTTTCTTCTACTAATAGTACTTTATTATTGTCCGCAAGTCAGTCTGATTCAAAGTATAGTAAATTAAAAAATAACTTTAGGAAACCCGGTTACTTTACTTTCATACCCGCATCAAAGAGCTCCCATCGCTCCGGTCTAAAAAAATGTAACGCAAGGAGTACTGAACTTAAACCCGCCTTTGAAAATAGTATCTGAATTGCAAAAGCTGTGCTTATGGCAATAATAGTATAGAAAAATATAGTCTCGTGCGCAGCCCCATTATTTTCTGTGCAGAACCGTAGGGAATGGTATGCTAACCTCTCCGAGCTTGCCCAATTCTTTTTTTCCGGGGTATTCCTCTCGGGGGGCTTCCGGGGAAAACTTGGTACTTACCTTTGTGTGGTTGTCCCACACAAACCTAAGTACCTTTGAAAGGCCGAGCTAGCCAAGGAAAACCTCCAAGAGTACTGGGGGCTTCGGGAATCCCCGGCGGAAATCAGGTACTTACATTTATATGAAGCCACCACACAAACGTAAGCACTCCCTTGGCCAAAATCCCCCGGTAGACCCAGAAGTTTTCAGAGGTATCCCGAGATTTCTCAGAACTTTACTTCTCCAGACCCTACGATGCTGCGCAGTAAATAATACGTCTAGGCACGATACTAGCCCCCCTCCTACATTAAGTATATCATAACCCCGGAGAAGCTACCCCTTTTCCGCAGGGGCCAAAAACCCTATTACTAGACTCATGCTCAGGTTTCTACCCTTTTCTCATAGGTCGCAATTACGTTGAGCCACCTCCACCCTCGGAGGGGCAGCATCCCCCATCGATTATGGGATAATACTTGTTTCTCCTACCCTAACCCTGGTGAGATAATCAAGCAGTAATTCTTTGAAGGGAAGCATCTACGATATACTTGTGCTATAGGGCGGTTATTCTCAAAGTCCAAACATCAGATGTTTCAGCTCCAATCAATGAACAAAACCCACCGGGATGCAATGATCCCCTACTATCAATGGAGTGTCAAATTTGATGATGGAGCAAGGTTTTGAACCAAACGATTGCACTAGCAATTAGGCTAGTAAGTGTACTAGTAGTTGATAACTAGTCTCGTTCCCAGCCCCAAAGGTTGCTTTTGCTACACAATCAACGGTGACGCAGCAAGCTGCGCCGTAGGTGATGGGCACGAGAATAGTTGATAACAGGTGTCCTCAAAAGGACTACAAGAAGGGGCTCACCCCTCTTCTGTTATTATACAGTTTACATATTTTCTTCAACACAAGGTACGTACCACGCGAGAGTATAAGTTAAATTATTTAGGCTTTTCAGCTAACCATTTACACAGAGAGAAAAAGTCCGAGCCTCTATTCACGCATTACTCGCAAGAGAAAAAAGAAAAGCAGCCCTCGGGTATGGAACGGACTCAGACTCCGTTGAGTACCCAGTTACAAATATCGCTATGTATACTGGGCTTTTATAGTCATCTTTGCTCTCGGAGTAGGATTCGCTGCTACCGGGGGGTAAAACAAGGTCTGGGAAGTAATTCTTCTGGATTCTCTAATTGAACTCTGTCTACTTCACCCTCTACGTCGTCAACGAGAAAAGAATGGCAACACTCCTGGAGATGTACTATGATTGGTATCTTGGTGGGTTTCGGGGCTACTGTTGCTAAGGGGTACCTGGTGTCGACCAGGGTCTTCTAACCATCCGTTAATTGTAAAACGGGAATCGAATGGAGATTTTTTGCACAAATATCGAGAATTAAGGACCACTTCAATGTGTTCGGCCCTGCAGCCAGTATCACCATCCAGCGATCCTTGTACCTCGTAGCGGGGCAGGAAAGCGTGAAGATGTTTTGCGGACAAGGTGAACATTTAGAAGGCATTGGTAATTATGGGGATGGGTTTCACGATAGCGAATGGACACTATTGGTGTCTTGCGTTATTTTAAGTACTACACCTTGTCACTTTCGAACTAGGAAAGACAATTATTAACACTTCCGGGTAGGCCCTGTGCGGTAAATGTCACGTTAAGGTGAGAATGATAGAGGTTTCCCGCCTCGCACTATGGTATATGCGAAGGGTGGGGATTGGGTTAAATGGGCATCTCTACTGCGTAGTTTGGTAATGCCCTATGTATCCAAATTTGATAGAAGTCCTGGGCGAGAGAGCATAATAGAGTAATAATAAAGGGTTGGAGCCATGAGTTTTTTTTTAGATTTTGTTATATGAATTACACGTAGTGTCTTCCAAGAATCAGGATAAGTACACAAAATAGGGCAGCGGACAAGGGTTTTGGGTCTAGAGTGGGATCTGTCTAGACATAACATAAAGCTAGGACTGAACTAATGCAAAGCTTTGTATATTATTCCTCCCTAGGAAACTAGGGGTAGCGTTGATAGAATTATGCTATTAATGACAGCTTTACCACAGAAGCCTTCAGTGTTGAAACCTCCACTACATATTTTAGAAGAGCTTATCCCTTCTACTTATCCCTTATTAATATCATTCCACAGCAGCACTCCCTAGCTATATCTTCCGGGAGTAGTGCTGCTACGCTGTTTGTGGGAATTATTCACCCCCGGTATTAATAACCCTCTAACTGCTTTTCATCCCACCCACCCATCAAATTACAATCCTCTCTCTTAAACATTGATGGCGCAGCGTCAATACTTGGCAACTCTCATGTCAGCTTCGGTCACTCTTATGTGTACAAAGGTTAAGTCACACCTTTTATCTAACGATACAAAAGCTTCCTTAGCCTTGGTGTATGCCTTTTCCGCCTGGTCGGTTCTCGCGAAATATGTAGCACGTAGTGCACTCTTCAGAGCATCACAAGCATGGCTCACTGCCACCCGTAAAGTCAATGCACTCTGTGCGAGCGGATTCTCGTTTTCCAACACTTGTATCAACCGCTTGTAGCAATCTTCTAAGCCCTTGATGTATCCTTGAAGAAAAACGTAAAATATGATCTCACAGATTGGTCGGAGAGCATGAATAAACTCTACCGGAGAGAGTGTTTCGAAGTCGGGGATCTCTAATTTGTGTGCTTGGGTTCCATCGGTGTGGCTGACCGCACCACGGAGAAGTTTCGGTACATTTGCGACGCGTTTGAAGTGGAAGAACTCGAAAGAGGCACCGTCCGAGAGAATAGCGTGTATAGAGCAGGAACATCCAGCTTCGGAATTCTTAATACCACATACTGAGAAGCCAATTATCAGTATAAGTACATGTACTAGAAGAGAGAGGGGTACCTTCGGCTTCGGAGATGACCTGCGCAATAGCATTGAGGTGTTCTTCGTCTGTGTCGGTCAAGCGCTCGACTTGGATAAAGATGATAGTAATAGTACCACAGACTCTATATCGGTACTGGATATTGCCGTTGGTGGGCATTATTGTTTCGGGGGTGTTGTTTATTAGGAGTTTGAACCAAGATATAATACGATTCATCAGCTACGGAAAATATTAGTTATAATTCTGGCTATGAAACCCATTATACATACCGGTGCAATAAATCTCGACCTAGTTTCTTCAGTGCAGTACCCCTCCGGAGGGACATGCTGGTGCAACACGATTTGAAGGTCGTTTACAATTTCTTTAAACAACGGTGTAGGTATCCTGGCACGCTTAAGCTCGAACTGAGAGACATCACAAAGCTTTTCACTTTCGTCGAAGTCGATAAACGGTGCCATGGAGGATAAGGTAACGTTGTCAAAGGATACGTCTTGTCTCTTGTCTACCCGCTATTACCTTCTGCACAGCACAGTTGACAGCTATGGCTAATTGAGGGGAGATACCTGAAGGTTTGTCAACTTGATTAAGGTCAATATTGAATTTACTAATGAGATAGAGAACCGCAATCTCGGCGGACGATTGAGAGGTTATCTCATTGTCAAGCATATAGGTGAGTTCAAGAGAGTTGAGCCCTGCACTCTCCCCATGGCGACGCGTAGGCAAATGATTAGGTAGAAGCGGAATAGCAGTGCTATCAGATGGTAGACATTTTGAGGATTCAGTTGTAGCGATGGTGATGGTGATGGTGATGTTATATGAACGTTGTGGGGCGTAGTTGCTGATGATGTGGAGAGGGTGTTGAGATTATGTTAGGTGTACTCAAGTGAGAGGACACGAAGACAGAATGCTCATAGAGGACACCCTAGCAGCATCATACCTGTACAGATTGTTGATTGAAATACCATCGACCGGGGGTGCTTATACCAAAATGCGTAGCGGCGGGAGCCATACCGGAGAAACCGTCGATCTAAAACTGAATCTGCCGGCCGATATCACTTTAGGGCGTGGCTAAGAGTCTGCGACTATGTGCTTATACTTTATTTGCAGCGCCGCGATACTATTTTCTCAGCCGGCATCGCAGTTATTCTCCACTAGCGCTCCGTTCTGTTCCCGCGCCATCGGAACCACCACCCGTCAAGGGGTCAGCATACATGCCGCCGACAAAAAAATCCTCAATCTTCATAAGGTGCTATTCCCATAGGGTTTACAAGTTGGCCCGAAATCAAGGATGATGTCAACCCCCACGATGAAAAGGTGCCTGTTGTGATTACAATTAAAGTGGTGGTCGAGTAATGAAGGTATGAAGGGTCTTATAATCTTTTCGGTTGAGATGCTGCTCAAGGTGTGTGAGAAAGGTTAAGGTGGGGTATGTACCTCTCTCGTTGCTATGAAAACAAGGGAGACCAGTTAGACACCGATTATCACCCGGTCACTTTGTATCATTCGCTCACACCTCATCACTCGCTCACAACTTATGACTCGTTCACTCCTTATCACTCGATCATTGTCAATCACTCGCAGAAGTTGCCGAGTGATAATGTGTGATGAAGAGGTATGGATCCCTTTGCAAAGTACATCGTCTACCTAAATAATGATCTTTTCAATGATGTCTCCCAGGCATACTACTAGTCATTTGTACCCACATAAGATCTCATAAGCTCATATAATAGCATGATTTCTCGGTAAGACTACAAAATATTATCCATCACGCTTCATATCGCTTCATGCATACACAAGATATCCCAGAGTGAAAGGGAGCTATAATATCGGCAAATACACAAGTGGTATGAATTTTATTATTGAATCATGAGACTTGGAAACCCCCCATAATGGCAAGCCTCCTTCAAAGAGATACCATTTTAGTTATTTAATAAAGGCTGAGCAAGGTTTGTTCCTCGTTGCTTTGAAGATAATGGGAGAACGGATTACTCATAGTCTATCACTCGATCACCAAATATCACTCGATATAGTATTGCCGATTTGAGTTGCAAAAATCCCGAGGGTAACTGAATGAATTAAAAAAATACAGCTAAAATTAGATACTTTTCCTTTTTTGGCTGTCCTGCACAAACCCAAGTACTTTTAAAAGACCGAGCTAGCCAAGAAACACTGAGCTTACTGGAAAATCTACACCAGGTCGGGGATTCTCGGGGGACTTCGGCGGAAGTTAGGTACTTACATTTCTAAGTAGCCATCACACAGACTTAGGTACCCACAGAGGTCAAAAGCCCCTGAGCCAACACCCAATCCCCGAAAGATCCGGAAGTTTCCGGAGATAACCCCGAGGTTTCTCAGAACTTTACCGGTTTAGACCTCACGGTGCTGTGGAGCAAATAATGGGCTAGACACGGGAGTAGTTCTTAGCTAAATAGTATGGTATCTTTCTTTTTCTCCTAAAAAGACTTTACATTATCTTCGTGGTACTCCTGACTTAATAGTCAGCTGCAATGCCTAGATAATTTAGCTCACCTTTTCATGCAACACGTACCGGGGCGTTTCGTATCATGAAATGCGCACAAGCTCTTTTAATCGGGGGTAACGTCGGGGTCAGAGGAATACCCTACATCCCCGAAAAAACGTTGGGTGTGCTTTCCCCCCGCCTCCGACGACGAGATTGAAGGGCTTAACCGGCAGTACGACCTACCAGCTGGAGAGCCACTTGGAAATCAGAAGCACTGGAGATGTTCTGCAAGCTGCAAGACCTTGGTATAAAGACTGAATAGTTTAGCTCCGCTCTGTATGCAGAGACTATTGTTCGGAACGGCCCCGGGGCCCCTATTGGAGAGAGAGGACTAGCCAAACTATGGGTCATAGTCCGTTCGGAAGTAAGATTTCTCCAGATTATAGGGAACCAGGGGTCCTCATAGTACCCTGTTGGCCTTGTCAAGACCTATGGAGAGCCTTTCAATTATATTAAATTCGCTGAATTTAAGTCACCCCACAGTCCCACAACCAGTTATGGTATTGAATAACCCTAACCCAATCGCCGTAGGACCCTACACGGCCTGTAGTCCGTCTACTCCTTCAGCTAAACCGCTAGGGAAGGCCCTCCGTAGGTTATGAACGGACTACGAGTGGTGGTGCATCCCGCCCTAGGTATCAGGATGGACGGAATGCCCTACTTCGAACACAGGCAGAGACTTGGTTATTGGTGTCTCACGTACTTAGTGAAAGCATTTCCCCTCCTTTCCTAGCAGGTTATGGGGAAACATACGATAGAGAAGATCTATTGGTGGTACTAAAAAAATAGGGCTCTAAGGAGAGAGGCAGGCCGAGGTTCGCCGATGGATAAAAAGATCGTCGGTGTTCACTCAGGAGGTAGAGCATTATCTCAGGAGCGACTATATCACTGTTGGGGAAAAGAACGAGCCGACGTCAATACCGAGAAGGCGCCATAGTGTAAAGAATTAACTGGTATAATGTATATTTGTTGCTGAAGGACCTATAGAATTTGTATTGTATAGATTGAAGAATATATCAATAAATATCAGTCTCTTAGACAATCAAATCAACATCTTCGGCTTCATATCGTTCCTAGTATTTATAATGAACTCATTCATTCATTCGGGTAGTACCGTGGAATAAGCCGAGTGATTTTACATGATCCGGGAGTGTGAAACATTTTGTAAAGCGTTGTCATACAAAATAGTCCTCCTTATTCCCTGGAGGTACAGCTGTCTCCTTTTAGTGTTGAGAGATTTCATAAGTATCAATGTTATTTATCCCACTTCATGCATTAATGGCATATCCCACACTAAGAGCGGCCTACGATCCCACTAAATACAAGTAGAGACATTGCTAGAGCTGTTTATTCTTAAAATATGAGATTATATAGTAATACTCACGAAAATAGAAGATAATTCTAGACCCACGTATCAATAGAATGATATGGAAGATAAATTAAACCCCAAGGATGGCTCCTTTGTTTCAAAGCAACCAAGTTTGAGGATCCAGATCCACCTGCGCCAAACCTACGCCCTTGCTGCCGATCTCTCCACGTCCCCATGCACACAGAACATCTTCTTGTGCGAAAGTCCAAAGGTAGACCCCCCTATCTCGCTTCGGAAACAAACGGAAAAGTCAAACACGCCCACCAGCAAAAGACTTATTTACCCACTCCTTATTGTGTTTCCCACTTTACAAATCGCCATTACCGAGAAACCCGATTCAGGTTCTCCTCCACCTGGACAGCTTATACATAACGAACCAACATACAATGACATGTCAGCCCATGCTGAAAGAGTGGAGTTCACGGCTACGTTTAGAGGATGCGAAAAGGACATACAGGCCATATCAATGGTATTTCTTTCCTGCCCCTCTTGGAAGATATATTGCTACTGGGGGTTAATCTAACTGTGCCTGACAAAGACCTAGTGTGCACGAAAAGCTGAATCGACTACAGAAAGCCGGTTTGCTCTAATCAACCCTAATTTGAGGTCCAGATAACTTATTTCTTTAACAGGTCGATATAGGGAAGCCGAGATGCTCTTGTCAATGTGGTAGCACGAACGTAATATAGTGGAAATACCTCCAGCCACAACCTCCTCGGTATCCTCTGGCCGTTGGCACGATTCGGGGGTGGTATAGCTCGTTTTCGCCCCTACGCAGATATCATACCTCATCTACGCTATCACGAGGAACCATCTGAGAAGTAGGCAACGCACAGCCTATCACAGAACCGGTCATCTCAAAACAGCTCCAAAGTCTACCATCCGCAGCTCTCTATCCCTAAACAGTGCATCCTTTTCCATACCCGCAGATTACTACACATCACCGCACCAGGCACAACAAAAGTTCGGACAAGTTTTGGGTCCCCCGGGAGAAAGCAAAGGTGCTCGGAAATACATCTCTCCCAGGCCTCTTGATTCCCGATGAGACATCCGTTGTATGAGAGGTCCCATACAAACGGGAGTATATCAACTATACCCGATAATCCTCAGAAACCGGTATAAACTACCCGAAATATACCACTCAATCCGGAACGGTAAACACGCAAGTCCTGTCATATATCACGGTAATGACTCCAGCCACAACCGGACAAATCGGGTCTTTTCCGGAGTATCCACAAGGACCTCGAGAAGACAGTGACTCCAGGCTCCCACTGGTTTCGGATATCTGCGGTCTCTCCCCGATCGTGGCATCGAAGATGATCGACACTCGGTCTCAGTAATCAACACTAGTCCAATCAGACAGGTTTCCGGGTCGGGTCTGCCGCGTCTGGAATAGCTTTAGAGCTACCAGTAGCAACGCTACGGTTTATCCCACGGTATAAAAGCAGGTTTCTAGGGTTTGTTATTCCCAAACTTAGTACATAAGGTATTTTGAGATGACGATACATCCGAGTTAATATGTATGTATTGGAGGACGATATTTATAAGTTGAACGAGTCCATAGCGAGGTGTGGTTCACGCTAACATATATTTTTGAAGTTACTCAATAGTTGGTTACTGGATCTGTTCCTTTTGGGACATCTGCTTTTACATTCGCTGGACATTTCCGGGTTTATTAGTTGCTCTGGACCATACAGTAAGATAGCTATAGCCCCGTTTTTATACTACCAGTTATACTAAGTAAGCAAACCACAGAAAACCCGTCTTGCTATCCAAACGCTTGGATATCTCATGCGAAGGTGGCGGCGTCATTTAAACCAGTTTTGTTGTGGAATGAACTATCGGCAGTTACCAATGATGAACCATTGATATTTCCATCATCCCAAGTGTAGGGCAATGGCCCCACCCCTGCCCAACAGCTTTTCATAGAAAGTTTTAGGAACGGAGTCACTGTATGTAGACCTATATCTTACGATTGCTATATCTTTCTGACTATAACAAGGAAAATTTGTGCCTTCAACCAACAAATACAAGCCTGTGGGACATCGCCGGCTAGCTAACCCACGGGAACCATGCGCCAATCGGGGTATCATGGGCCCTCAATTTAGAACCTCACTCGCTTTTCCAAAGATAAACGAGCAAAACAGACATTGTATTAGAGCTAATAGTTTTTGTCCTTCTCCCGATGTAGCCCAGTCAAGCTTGCCCTGTTCTGGGAATCACCAAAGATAGTTTTAGTTGAGAATGACGGTGAATGTAGAATAAAAATCTAACTTTTACGACTTTAGCGCTACCAGCAGGATGTCACTAATGGTGTGAAATGTTTTTTTCTCTGAGGGTGTGGTGGGTTAGGGTTACCGAATGAGACAAAATGCACTTGGTAACTGCTCGGTAAACTATTTGGAAGGCAGCATGATTCCCGGATAGATAAACCTCTATTTTCCGCACCTCCTAAGAAGCGGGGAATAGGAGAAATAACTACCTGTTAAAGTATAGTAGGTGAGTTCCGGTCGATGATCCGAGCAGGGCGTATACCTGGATCTTATTGACGTAAATATGAACCGTCCCATCTATTCGCACTCAGTAAAATTTTTGCCGGTTTCACTTATACTTTGTTCGCTCCCTAGTTGGTTTGACCATGTTGCAAAACTAAGAAAATGTATTTTTATAGGTATGGACCGGGAATGCACCTGCGGTCCCCCACCATACAGAATGCTTAGCGGCCGTCTATTTCAGCGTTTGATATAGACATGATATCCAACCCGGCTATTACCCTTGGAATTCTTGAGTCTTAACCCTATGTAACGACCGATTGAGGGAGGTAAGAAGTCCCATAGTAAAGCGCAATAAAGAATCTATCACCGCGAGGGGTTTCCCGAATCACTCTAGATCTAATCTAATCTGATTAGCCCACCCATCACATGACCGGCTGAACTCACACCCAGAGCCGGGTCACGGCCAATTCCCCACAATCATACAGGCAAAAGCGAGTTCTACCAGTTTCATTGATAAGATGACTAACGGGTTCCTGTACACCCATTACCATCACGTTGAACATTTTATGTTCTTCTAGAGTAGAGAACGTAAAACAAAAATTAAGACAAGTCATCCTATGATTTTTTACAAAGTATAGCAATCACTTATTCCAACATCCAGCTAGGCGGGGAAAGAAGTTAGCTCACACTCTTCTATATCCTCCCTATTACTCTTTCTTCGGCACAAATTATTTTTCAACAGCTATCTCTCTTACGCTTGATGGCAAGGAGTATTCGTTCATGGCCGACAGCACTTTGACACTTTATGCATTTGAGACCTTGTTCACCGCCCGAGAAGTGGTAGTCATTGAAATGGTGCGTCATGTAACGGAGAAGAAACACCCGTACTTGGTTGGCTTGCGTCAGCAGGTGAAGTTTCTTGTTGTGCTTGTTGTCTAGTCCAAGGAGTGGTCTAAGAAAGTAACAACAAAATATTCCACTAGCATACACAATGTAAGTAAAAAGGATGGAATCTAGCGGTTCTAAATTTATTGAGATACCCGCCCTGTTTCCCTCTATTGACCCCCCTCACTAGCACTAGGAATATCTTTATTTCTCCCGGAAATACCCTTTCGTCAGAATATACCCAGTGTGCTTTTTATACTTCATCACTAGCCTAACTGCGACCAAATTGAAACATCCCCGATCCGCTACCCTCATCTTTGGATCCTCCTCCTTGCGTAAATTCAAACTCCAAATCGCCCCATTGGCGGGTGTTGAATTTCTGTAACGCCTGCCTATAGTTATGGAATTAATTAGCTCAAGGAGTTTATAGGTATTCGGGATATACGAGCCTTCTGGTTATCCGTCTTGGATTAATGATTGGCTTTCGTAGGTGTATTCTTCCTGCGGTACCGTAGCTGAGTAGACAATTAACTATCTTCTGATTCCCCTCCTTTAATGCATAGTCGAGTGCTGTCTTCCCATGTTTATCTACAGCAGAGATATCGGCGCCTCGGTCGAGTAGAAGACTAACTAACTTCTCATCCAATGCCCCCGCTGCATAATAAAGAGCTGACCTTCCGTCCTCATCTGCAGCTGAGGCGTCGGCGCCGTGGTCGAGTAGAAGCTTAATTAATGAAGGCACCCGCTCCCGCACCTGCTCCCACTCCCGCTCCCGCTCCCGCTCCCGCTCCCGCAGCCGCAGCCGCACCCGCTCCCACTTCCACTCCCGCTCCCACTCCCGCTCCCACAGCCGCACCCGCTCCCGCTCCCGCACTTCCTCCTGCCCCCAGATATCTAGTACATAATGGAGTACTGACTTCCCGCGGTTATCTACAGCAGAGATATCGGCGCCTCGGTCGAGTAGAAGACTAACTAACTTCTCATCCAATGCCCCCGCTGCATAATAAAGAGTTGACCTTCCGTCCTCATCTGCAGCTGAGGCGTCGGCGCCGTGGTCGAGTAGAAGCTTAATTAATGAATGCACCCGCTCCCGCTCCTGCTCCCACTCCCGCTCCCGCTCCCGCTCCCGCTCCCACAGCCACACCCGCACCCGCACCCGCTCCCGCACTTCCTCCTGCCCCCAGATATCTAGTACATAATGGAGTACTGACTTCCCGCGGTTATCTACAGCAGAGATATCGGCGCCTCGGTCGAGTAGAAGACTAACTAACTTCTCATCCAATGCCCCCGCTGCATAATAAAGAGCTGACCTTCCGTCCTCATCTGCAGCTGAGGCGTCGGCGCCGTGGTCGAGTAGAAGCTTAATTAATGAATGCACCCGCTCCCGCACCCGCACCCGCTCCCGCACTTCCTCCTGCCCCCAGATATCTAGTACATAATGGAGTACTGACTTCCCACGGTTATCTACAGCAGAGATATCGGCGCCTCGGTCGAGTAGAAGACTAACTAACTTCTCATCCAGTACTTTTGCTGCATAATGAAGAGCTGACCTTCCGTCTTTATCTGCAGCTGAGGCGTCGGCGCTGTGGTCGAGTAGTAATGTTATGATAACCATGCTTGGCGCAGGATTGATGTCGGTTTTTATGACGGCGGTGTGGAGCGGTGTCCGTCCGTGCTCATCTATTTTTTTGATACCACCACTCCCGAGAACTTTCTGTATTAGTGGAATATACCCTATAGTAACTGCTGCGTGTAATGGGCTATGTCCTTCGGGATATTTATCCCAAGGCCGGTCCCTCCACTCCTTGTACTCTCGAGCTTGAAAGTAAGAGGATAGGTTGCCTGAGTGCTTCAAAAGGTTTGGGACCTCTTCCCGCCAATCGCCCTCGCAAGAATTAAGATGGTCTAGTAAGTACTTTCCAGCGTAGTTTAAAAGAGGATACAAGGCCATTCGATCTTTAAGGGCAGCTTGTGACTTGCATGCACCCACTGTAAACAAATCGCTGCCAAGAAACCCTACGCAAGCCATGGCGACCTTTGAATTTGCATGTTCAAGAATCTGACACTTGAGCAGATACTCTTGAACTGTGTAATGAACTAGCCGTACGGTGCTACTCTCCTCATCTATTGCAACCAAGCTACCACAGACATCAAGGATTGTCTTTTGGTCAGGCAGATCTTCTTCATCAAAACAGGTTTGAGACAGCTTGGCAGATACCGCTAGTTGAAGCTCGCGAACGGTAAGAACAGTGCGAGCCTTCATCAGCCACGAAAGAATGCTCGTTGCAAGTTCGACGCAGTTTGGAGACTGCTGCTGAATGGAATCCATGACTCTATCATAGGTAGGTGTTAGGGAGCCCCCACTATGGCTTGATGTTTTGAGTTTCTTAAGCTCTCCTAGAATCTGCTTTTTTGTTGCCTGCTGACATAGATACTCGATGTGGAAATGAACAAGTAGAAACCTAGAACATATTAATACAACTTGAGTACTCCTAGGGTAAATTTGACGACCTACATTCCGTTCGCGCAAGCTATAAGCTCGTCAATTATTTCTTCTATGTGATTTCCAACAAGTAGTTTCGCTCGTTCATTCCCAGAGACTTTTTGCTCAACATAGCTTGTGATATCATCATCCTTTGCCCAGAGTTTGATTTTCGCTGACAGTTCGAATGAACGTTGGATATCATCTGGGTGGTCTCGGCTTGTTATAAAGATGTGTATAGTGTTCGAGTCGGCCACTATTTGATGAAAGAACGGCAAAAGTTTGCCCCGCTGAGTTTTTTGGTGACATTCGTCGAGGGCATCAAAAACGAAAAAGGTTTCGGAGAACGACGCCGAGACCTCGAGCAGAGCCTTATATAGCGCTTCATAGTTTGGGTTCTCCTGGCGCTTGTGCAAATCCTTAAGGTGGCCAGGCAAGGATCGCGATTGACAAACAAGTTGTTTCACCAAGCTAGCAAGCACACGAATCGGTTGTTGTTTCCCTTGTTCTGTAAAGTTGAAGTATACATAGGCCACCCCGCACTTCCCTAAGCTAGTTCTTGCTTGCTCTTGGAGGTCGTCAATGATGAGAGAACTAGAATTTGTTGTTAGGACCTATACGACTTGAATTTAGCGAGAAGGTACCTGAGAAATGTCTTTCCGGCCCCAGCTATAACATGATACAATTAACATTTTGAGAAAAATAATTAGGGAAGGGGACGTACGAATACCGTAGCCCCAAAGCAATCCAGGAGTTTTGCGCCAACTCGTCACTTCTGGCTCTTTTAGAACCCACACGCCTGTCCCTTTCTTCCTTCTACCACTGATTTCGTTATGTCTCTCGTTGAATGCCTCTGGGAATAGCCAGTTAACGATCTCTATGAGATTCCCGTCTGTTTATAGCGAAGCGATAATTAGTTAGGTAGTAGTCTAGCAACGCAGGATTTGGATTTTTCTTACCACCCAACTCAACCTCCCCCTTTTGTATACTATTGCTTATTTCTTGGATCTTCGTCCCAATAACCATTGAACGACGCCTTGATTGTGTAAGTATAGTCCGATACTGTTGGGGGGAGTCCAAAAGGTCATAAAACACTCCCCAATTATGACACCATTTCAACAAACATACTTACATCTGATCAGCCATCATAGCCAGATTCAAGGACATCTTAAACCTTTCGACTTCCGAGATGAAGTGCATGGTTTCCGGTAGCTCGATTGGCCATTTGAGCTTTCTAAACCAGCTCGACCTGTTCCGGTTAGACTCTAACTTAACACAGAGATTTTTCATCTCCTCCGTATACTGCTTGATCTGCGCATCAAGCCCTTGCAACGCAGTTGATTCGGAGTCCTGGGTGTTCTGTATTCCAGTAATAATACCAACAAGTGATTGTAGCTCGCCGATAAGCCGTTTGACGTTGGCTGGTGACCCTCCGACACCTTTAATATAATCATAGCTCAACGAGGCTACTTTCGTTGTGATCTGAATAACGGCGATGACGCTCGCCGTGATCCCCACCACTTCCATAACGAAGGCAGGTCCCTGGGGACCGGAATTTAGGGTAGGCTGGTGAGGCTGGTGAGCAGACTGGAGTTAAGATTTGATAATATGATACCACGGCTGATGATGATGCTTCAGGCTTCTCGAGCTAACAAGTGCTACGGAGGAGAAACTAGTTACCCCGCTCTGGAGCCTGTACCAATAGCGATAATTGCTTAGTCAGCGTATCCTCAACTATCTAATCGCAGCAATTGCTATTCAAGAGTAAAGTTGACTTGATTTAAACAGATCATCAGGACCTAAATTGAGCTGTAGAGTTTATTATAAAAGGCTTACGAACTTAGTTGATTACTTGCTTTACTAGATTATACAATTATGGACTAGGGCCGTAACCAAATGCCCGGATTGGATCGCAACCATTTGTGGAACATAAGCGAAAACACACCAATAGATCCCTCTTCTCAGTCTATATTTTTGAAAGCAATAAAATCCAAACAACCCCCAAGATTTTTCAAAGAGGGCTATATGACCTTGAAATCCCTCCCTTAAATTCCTAGGCTTAGTATTTATTGCCCCTAATAAGATCTCTTAAACAGAAAGATACCCTCAAAATCATGATTTTTGGTAGAGATTGGTGATACAACCAATGCAACAACATTCTAAGCAGTCTAGCACCACAACAATATATCTGGTTATAGCTATAATCATATATCTAGAATTAGAATAGACAAGTCTACCTCTTCCCAGAAATCTATTATTTAAAGCATTTTGTGAGTAATTAATCTAGCGAGACCGAGAATCGCGCTAGGAGGTCGAAATAAGAAGTGGCAAAGCAACTAACTCGCAAAAGAAGCCCCCATCCCTAATTAAGAAAATAATAGCATAGCAAGGCGAAAACCACTTCTACTAAACCTTTCCCGGTAAGATCTTCCAGCCACACTTTGTTTAGACCTCTTAGTGTGATTCCCGATCTCGCCAGATTATGCGGTACCACCGCGAGGGTTAGGTTCGGAAAACCATTCAAGATCTAATCTAATCAATCGATACAAAGAACCGGGTCGCGGCGGTTTCCCCACGATTCCACTGGGATCCCCCAAGCGAGATCTGCCAGCTAGTCGCCACCCTCTTGATCTTCAGCTGACCATGCATACCAGAGACGCTTCACCCAACTAGAACCCCGGTTCTACTCTTTGGTGGGTGCGTCCGCTCAATGCTAGAATATGTGCATGAGGGAATTGAACTTTTCCCATGCATTGCTGTAGATGCATCGCCGGTCCCGCCAAGAGTTGTCTCGTGACCTGTTGGATACGCTTGGCAAGGACAAGCAAATACTAGATCCGCCCCCTCCTGATATCGAAAACTCTAGCTGGTCTAGTTTTATTTCACGTCAATACCTACCACGAGCAAACCCAAGAGCAAATACCCATTGCTCTCTCTCTCTCTAGTGCTCCCCTCTACACATACTCACTCAATATGTCTGACGAAATCAGGACAGCCGTCAAGTCACTCGAAGGCATCCGAGACCTAATCGTCGGAAGACCCATCACGCCGTTCTCAACACCCAGTGAGCAATGGCCTCACCTCGGGTATGGCAAATTCGTCGGCGGTCAGCTCTTCCCGCTACCCTTATCCTCTTCTTCCTCCTCTTGCTCCTCTTCCTGTTCCTCTACTCAGTATAAGCGACCCAACGGCACAAAAACACAAGGCCAGTCGCAGGCCAACCTACAGAGTCAGGTGGAATCCCTCCGGCAGTCGAATACTACGCTGCGGAGCGAGGCTGCAAGGAATAAGCGGGAGCTGCAAGAGGTGCGGAGGCGGTTCGCGGAGGTGAAGAAGGAGTTATTGGGGGTGACGGCGAGCTTAGAGAGCGCAAAGAGGCAGAATGCAGAGAAAGGTACAGGGTCTTCGCAAGCAAAGGGCACGGCAAAGGAGTTGGCAGCAGCGAAGGAGAGTTTGCGGGATGCTAGGAATCAAGCGGCGGGAAAGGAAAAGGAGCTGGCGGCGACGAAGCAGAGTCTGCGAGAAGCAAGGAATGAGACGTCGGGGAAGGAGAAAGAGTTGGCGGCGACGAAGCAGAGTTTACGAGATGCGAGGAATGAGGCGTCGGCGAAAGAAAAGGAGTTGGCGGCGACGAAGCAGAGTTTGAAGGATGCGAGAAACCAGACGTCCGCGAAGGAGAAGGAGTTAGCGAGTGCGAGGGAGGCGAGTAAAGAGTTGGATGCCGCGAGGAAGGAGTTGGCGGGTTTGAAAAAGGAGCTGGTGGTTACGAAGAAACATCTGTCGGATGTAGAGAAGATGGTCGAGTCGAACGGAGGTGATCAGGAGTTGTCTGATTTGAAGAAACAACTATCGCAGATGCGGAGGGATTTGGCGGATAAAGAGAAAGGGCTGGCGGAAGCGAAGGAGATCAACGAACAGCTATCGGCTACGAGGAAACAGTTGGAGGAGATGCGTAAGAAGCTTGCAGAGAAGGAGAAGGAGGCGAGCGAGGCGAACGAACAACTACTGGCGGCGAAGAATAAGGTATCGGATCTGGAAGGCAAGCTTTCAGATAGGGAGGATGAGCTCTCGGACACAGAAGAACAGCTCTCAAACACGAAGAAGCAGCTGTTAGAGAAAGAGAAGCAACTCTCGGATAAAGAGAAGGAGTTACAGGAGGCGAAAACAGCGAACGAACAAAATACAGAAAACAACAGTCGGTTGGCGGATCTAGAAAGTAGGCTTTCAGATATGGAGGATGAGCTTTCGGAAGCAGAAGAACAACTCTCGAACACGAAGAAGCAGCTATCAGAGAAAGAGAAGCAACTGTCCGACAAAGAAAAGGAGTTACAGGAGGCAAAAGCCGCGAATGAAGAGCTACTGGCTACGAAGGGGCAGCTATCGGAGATGAAGAAACAGCTATCAGATAAAGAGAAACAACTCTCTCAAAAAGAGATGGAGCTCGCTGAAGCCCTGAAACACAAAGGTAAAATCATTTCCATAACCACCAACAAATTACTAACTCACGCAACCCAGGTCCCTCCCGGTCGACCAAAAACCCCACGATCAGCAGTTTCAACACCAAAGATGTCCGACCAGACACTGACCCCGTCGGCGAAACCAGCAAGGAGATCACCTTCGCCAACGCCTACCCCACCCCACCAAGCATCGCCGTCGCACTAAACTCCTTCAACATCACCGACGACGAGAGCATATTCCTATCCTGCTTCGCCAGCAATCTCGAAACCAACGGCTTTGAAGCACACATCGACGGAGCACTTGTAAACTCCGCCAGCTGCAGCTGGCTCGAGATCGAACCAGACCACGCAGACTTCCAATGCGGACGATACAGCACTCTCGAAGACCGACCCTGGAACACATTTGACGGATACTACGACCGCCGAATCACATTCTCACGTCCTTACGCCGAACCCCCGACCATTGTCGTTTGGTTAACCTCCTTCAGCATCGACCGGAAACAAGGCTGGCGCATCATCGTTGAAGCGACCGATATCACAACTACCGGGTTCAAAATCAGTATCGAGGAAGCCGGTGACTCGGAGTTGCTAGGTGCCGGTGCTAGCTGGGTTGCATACCCCAAAGATAAGAAGGGTGTCTCCAGCGGTACATTCACTACCGAAGGAGGCCCGAAATCAGGTGCGGAGGGAGAGGTAGTGTTCCCTGCAAATACGTTCACGAGTGCGCCGAATGTTATGGTCGGGTTTAGCTGCATTGATGTCGAGTGGAAGGAATGTTTGGGCTTGGGACTCACGAATAAGGATGCTTCCGCTAAGGGTATGAAGTGGAATATGAAGGCGTCGAAGGATACGTCTATCCTTTCGGCTATTGGCTCTTACATTGCTATTGCCTAGTGTTCTAAAATTGTGTTTTTGTGTTTTTGTGTTTTCTTAGAGGTCTGGTAGTTTTAGTTCTCAAGATATTTTCAAAAAAACAACTACTTTTTTCGAGTGTACATCACTAAATTGATTCCTATACAATCCTGTATGACGGAACCTAATCATATGAAAAGTCACTTTATGGGCTTGTATAAAAAGGCTACCCATTATAATGCGGATCCCGTAAGAATTACCAAGACATGGAATTCATATGAGGTGTTGGTATTTGAAGCAAAAATGCATGCCCTGTAACAGTGTGAAAAAAACAAAAAAAACACCCCGCTTTTAGTGTTTTAGGCGTTTTCACATTGACATATGACCGAGGACTACTCGGGGCAGGCAATAAGTACCAGACAATGCAAGTCTTACTCTCACCAACCAATATGTATACTTACTCGCTAAAGGCAATTACCTCCAATAAAGAACCCATACTCGAGACTTGCATTATCCGGTACTTATGGCCTGCCCCGAGTACAATTGCGAAAGCTGTTGGTCCTGGGACCGTGCCCTGCCAACAAGTGTTTCGGTGGTCTACCGCTACATATGCAGGTTGCCTATTATGGTGCGAGCAAGGGTCTCACAAACGCCACCGTTGATATGCCATGGGTCTCAAGCCGTATGAAGATCCATGATATGCATTCTGCTCTGTGCCCTGGTGTTTCGCTGTTACTCGACCTCCACGGGAACAGGGGGGTGGGTATGCACAGGACCTGGGGGGCGAAAACACGTATTGACACCATTTACTCAATAATATCCCCATTTATGACAACGGAAGCTTCTTGAGTCCCTGAAAGTAGGAATAATAGCTTGTACTTGCCTTATTTAGGGTTACTAGGTTGGTGTGTTCTTCCGGGACACCCCCCCCCATGCGTACCTGGTTTATTCCCAAGAATCCAGGGGATTTCGTACGGGATAGAAAATTTATTTTGTAGTAGAAGAAATGTCATAGTCAGAGCATTGCGTACGGGACAGCAAGGGATCCGGCATATTGAGGCCCGGCATAGCGAGGTGCGACTGTACAATACCCACAGGCACTGTTCCAAAACCGTGCGAGAATAGTAATAATATCTCTAGAGGAAGGAAGAGATACAAATCCATCGAAATAAACTAAACAAAACTACACTTTTTCCTTCAGCGAACCATCACTATGGAACAACCCGCGGTACCGAGCCAGCTCAACCAATGTCTCCACAGCAAAGCCAGTCCAATACCACGTCCAGTTCCCTCCATTACTATAACTGTACGAAGAATAACCTCTAGCCCGAATAAGCTCAGTAGCGCCCGTATTCTCAGTCAGAGTGTCCACAAAGTTACTCCTCTGCTCCATGCGTAAGCCCATAGCCGCCAAAGCGCTAAATATCGCCTTAGATTCAACGGCGCTGGTATATCCCCGTCCCGGCGGAAACAACTTCTTCAGGGTACTGTGTAGGTACGTGTCCAGCTCCTTCCTCTTATCGTCGGTCATGGCATCCACATCCGCCATATGAGTCCGCCCCAGCTTGCCGTGCCAATTCGTTACAGCCATCTCTTTGCGCATTTCAACCGACCCGGCTCCGCCCCCGTTACTGACTGCAAACTCCCCCGGTTGCGCGTTCGGTGTGGTTGCCTTTGAGAGGTCGGCTTTCAGTTTCTCGTTCTCGGCTTTGAGTTTGTTGTATTCGGCGCTGCTGGAGCCTGATCCTCCGCCTGCTTGGTCCTGGCCTGCTTTCTTCATCGTGGAAACTGCATCGCGTATGGAGTCTTGGAGTGCTAGAGGGGGTATGTGCCGTTAGTAGGAGTCTTTGTAGTGGGTATAGATCATTCGTAAATTTACCTGTGCATGTAGCTCCGCACCGGTTGAATTGGGCTGGCTTCGACATCTTGACTGTGGAGGGAGGATATGTGAAGAGGTTTGTTGTTTGGTAGGGTACTACTATGCTAGCTCTAGCTGTTCCGTTGGTGTATAGAATAGAGTAACTATCACCAACATACGACCAAAGTAGGGGGGGGAATAGTAGTTTCTTCTACGACATAGGGTTAGGGTTATATCAATTGTATTCCCCCACCCCTCGAGAAATGAACCGTCTTGTTATCGTGCACAGTCTCCGGAAAAACTTTTTGGGAGCTGAAGTGAGTGACGGTATTCTAGCGCGTGAGAGAGGGGTGATGGGTGACCAAGACATGCAAGCTGGACGATCCTGTAGATTACGAATTGACCCAGGGTCTGCGCGATCGTAGATCTGATTTGGTAGAGATTATCTTCAGGGTCATACGTGTATCTGCAGGACAGCCAGATATGTGGGGGTGCTGCGGCTAGCCACGACAGCTGAGCCAGTACCGTATAATCTGGGGTAATTCGACCCGCTGAAGCAGGTTTAGCACGCACTGGAACGGTTGGAACCGTGGTAATTGAAGACACTAGAACAAGAAAGGTAGATACTTGTACTACCGTATCAACTCGGTAATAACGAACAGAGCTGTGTGAGAGCGCAGAATATTACTAGTGGCCAAAGCCTGTTTGAGTCAAGCTTGGCATCTAGCTTTACTTGCCATAACTGAGCCTCAATGTGCATTCAACCAATCTCAGAATTTCTTTGATCACACGGTCGTGTTCGGTATCGCCGAGTTATTACGGTAATACAGATGAAACCTGTTGTACTCGGGGCAGGCCATAAGTACCGGACAATGCAAGTCTTATTCTCACCAACCAGTATGTATACTTACTCGCTAAAGGTGATTACCTCCAATAAAGAACCCTTACTCAAGACTTGCATTGTCCGGTACTTATGGCCTGCCCCGAGTAGTTTTATTTTTTTTCACTACGAATTACGCACATTACCACCGGTCGTAGCGGGTCGAATTATCCCAGGTTATACGGTATCACAACGATCGGCAATTATATTTTCTTGACACAGCTACACCACCCGATCGCCAGACTTTCCCCCCCCCTAGTACAGTCTCCGGTAGAATTAATGCGAAAATACGCCACTCAGGACTCAGAGGTCTGATTTGTATTTGGTGTCATCAACGAAGATTCTAGTAGTGAGCACTGGACACAAAACCCTTGCTCGCTAACCCCTGTTTTCACAATAATTCGACCGGAGACTGTAGGTTCGTATACCTGTCCTTGCGTTGGCCGGTACTCTACCAATTGGCTTCCCGGAGGGAGACTTTGGTGGTTCACGTGGATAGTTTCTCGGATCAATAAGACTAGTGTAGAATGAAGTGATAATATAATTTCGACTATAGATTTGAAAGGCACTTATTAACTTTACTCGCCAACTCACTATGCAAAACTGGCCCGCCAACCCAACACCGAAAGTGCCAATTATAATTAATAAATTTACATCACAACAATGTGCCCTACCCGGTAATATTTATAATACCTATAAGCAAACTATTTCAGGTACCAGGTGTCCAGATAAAATCGCCCTCGCATAGTAGTACCGGATGTAGACCCCGACAGCTGCCAACCAGTCAATATATGATGATTCTTGGGGGAGCCTTCGGGTGCACTAGTGCGGGTCGAATTCTTTTTAGACCTCCCACTAGTAGTATTTAATAGTAATAGCTACCTAATCGGGTATGAGTTTTGCTATTAACAAGCAAATTAGTAGTTTACTAATCAAATATTACTCTACTAAAAAAGGCTTGGCTTTCTATTTAAGTATTCTCTAACATGGACTGCGATCGACAGTCTCACAAACGCCACCGCCGAGAAAACCTTTTCTATACCCCCCACGTCACTAAAAGATAGACCCCCATCTGCTCGGAGTTAAATGATTAGTAGCTAAAATGAATCTACACTCTATCATCCATCCTAGTTAGCTTTTTCTCCTCATTCTCTCCTCCTTGTATCGCGCTTTCTCGCCTCATGAGCGACCTAATAGTTAATCCTATCGAACTTAAGGCAAATTTAGTATTCTCCTATAAGTCACATATTTGCCCTAATTTCTACTTGGTCTGAAATTAAGTATTGTCAGATTCCAAAACTAATTTTTATGGCATTGCAACGAAGCGGCTGACAATACTTGATTTCAGTCTAAGTATCTATCCCGAGGGTATATTTTGTGGTGGAGGGTATTTAAAATTACAGTCTTTCAACTCCATGTAGCGAATACCCCCATATGGCGAACAGGGGGTCTGTATGACCCAGATCTCAAACCCTAATCCACTTTTCTATTATTCATTACTTATTTAGACGCCCTGTTCGCCGCACGGGGGTATTTGCCATACGGGGGGTGAACAACTGTACTATAGCAAAACTGCGGGCGTTGGAAAGGTTCTCTCGCCACTGCCGATATCGCAGAGACCCACTGGGATAAAGCGTATGACCCAGCTGGAGTGAGGATCATGATATTCGTTCTGCTCTGTATATTCGGCTATTACTCACAGGCACCTGTTCCAATTCCCCCAAAACTGGTAGAGGAATACCTCCAGGGAAAGAAAATAGAAAATAAAATAAACTCATTGAAAATAGACCCCCCCCCAAAAATGGAGAAAAATTACACAGCATCCTTCAGTGAACCATCACTACCGAACAACCCACGATACCGAGCCAGCTCAATCAATGTCTCCAACGCAAGAGCATTCCAATACCACACCCAACTCCCACCATGACTATAACTATACGAACAATAACTCCTACTCCTACTCAACGTCGTAGCCTTCAGATTCTCTACCTCACCATACAACGTCGTCTCCGCAAAATGAGTCCTCTGCTCCATACGTAAGCCCATCGCAGCCAATGCCTTAAAAATCGCCTTTGAATCAATAGCCCCATGACCCCTCCCCTCGGGAAACAACTTCTTCAATGTAGTATGGAGGTACACATCCAGCTCCTTCTTCTTTGCATCGGTCATGATGTCTACATCCGCCATATGGGTCCTTCCTAATCTGCCGTGCCAATTCGTGACAGTCATCTCTCTGTACATTGCTGCCGACCCTCCTCCGCTGCCATTACTGACTGCAAGTTCCCCCTCTTTCGCGCTCGGTGTGGTCGCTTTACAGAGCTCGGCTTTTAGCCTTTCGATCTCGGCTTTGAGTTGGGTTACTTCAGTGCTGCTGCTGCTAGTAGGGGGAGGGGCTGATTTGGCGGTCGATAGACGTTCTACTTCGGCTTGAAGGGTTTTTACTTCGTTGGTGCGCTCCTGGTCTGCGGTCTTCATTGCGGCAACTGCATCGCAGATGGATCTTTGGAGTACTGTGTGTGTGTGATGTTAGTATGTCTTCGTAGTGGGTACAAGATCGTTTCGTAATGCTTACCAGTACACGTAGCTCCACACCGGTTGAACTGGGTTGGCTTCGTCATGACTGTGGAGGAGGATATCTAATGTGGTTTATGGTGTATCTTACTACTGTATCAGTTTCAGTCTTGTAGAATAGAGCAACTAACACAGACCACAGCAGGGAGGGGGGGAATAGTAGTTTATTCTACCATCCAGGGTTAGGGTTCCATCAATTGAGTAATCCCCCTAAGAAATGAACCTCAGCTGTGTACACCGGTTACCGAGAGTGTCAAGAACTAATGCCACCTGAGACTCGGAAATTCTGGGACTCTCGGGAGCTGAAGTGCGGGGATAGAACACTCCCTCGTCAGCCCTGGTATCGGTAATCTGGCGCGTGAGAGGGAAGGTGACCAAGACCTGTCGACGATCCTGTAGATCACGGATTGTCTCAGCTCAGGGTCTGCGCGATCATAGATCTGATTCGGTAGCGGTTATCTTCAGCTGGGTCATACGTGTATCTGCAGGACGATCGGATATGCGGGGTATTGCCGCTAGCCGTGATAACGGAGCCACTACTGGACAGAATCACATGATCGACAATTGATATACCTGATTCTAAGTAACTGTAGACGAATGTACCCAATCGTCAGTGGTTTTCTAACTTCTACTACTCTAGCCTTGATAGGCTCACTCTTCGGGGTAGTCCCAGCATGCGATATACACTTTTTAATACGCTGCGGTGGGGGAAATAAGTACCGGGACATGCAGGATGTGGGTAATTATTTTAGTAAGTGCATACACCTGCTCTAGGTAATAACACTTGTATTGGTCGGCACAATAACAGTTGGCTGTCATACCAACCGCTCCTCGTTAGCGCAGAATAAGGTAATGTTATAACTTCGACTTTACATAGATGCAACGATATCAGATAAAGTTTGATAAACCCGAATCATAATGGAGCGCCCTACAAAGTAATATTTGTAATGCCTATAATACAAGAAAGATTCTGCGCATGAGTACCAGATGTCCAGTTTCAACCCCCCCGGATGTAGAATCCTACAGTTGCCAACTGTATATAAAAATCTGCAGGGGGGACTTCCGGGTACAGTACTGCGAGTCGAGTGTTCTTAGACTTCCCACTAGTAGTATTTGTTGGGAATAGTTACCTAATCGGGTATAACATTTGTTACAAGCAAGTATTTTAGTAGTTTACTAATCAAATACTTTCCTCTACTAAAAGGCTTGGCTTAATATTTAAATATACTCTAGCCAGACAAGGGCTATATACTTTTTAAAATCATTCCAAATTACCTACGACACTAGAGATCTAATATTCTACAGCATAACCTCTCTATGTACTATTAGTCTGTTTATTAGCGGGTGAATAAACATCCTTTCGCGGTAATGTTGCCGTATATTGCAACAATATCGGCATGGTAACTAAGGCTACAGCTTACACCAGTACCTAAGCTCTATGGAACACTAAAGATCCGACTTTTCCAGAGTCTGGAGCCTATCCTTTCTTTCCGACTGACGTGTTTCTTTCTACACATAATTTAGAATACTCAATGAGTTATCAGCATAGATTATCAATCATAATAAACAAACACAGCGTTACTTTTGATGATAAACTCTACACAGGCGAGAGAGGAATACATCAATCTTTTTCGCCACATTGTAGGACAGGAAAACACCGAATGCCATTTTAATCCTATCCTGTTTCAGAGACCTCAGGCGCTCATATTAGTCCCTTTCTACCGAGAATGAAAACTACACAAGAAAACATACATCCTCAACTCAATGTAAATTCCTCCCTTCTCAAGCCGAGGGAGGCAGTACCTCGCTAGTTTCACCGCTCTTAGGTCCTCCAACCACCTTACTCTTGACCGGAAGGATAGATTCACATCAACGAATCTATTTCCCTTGCGTCTATATTAATTCAACATCAAAATGGTGTTGCCCCACTAACCGGTGAGTCTAGGAGAAAGTCTTATAGGGTGGTAATCCTCCCGGTAGTTGTTTTTCTAGGTAAAAATGTCAGGCCATATTAAGAAGTAACGCGAGGAAAGGCGTACATACTCTTCTCTCCACAATCATTTTATATACGATTCCAAAAAACGTAAGCTCTTTAAGAGTACCATAACCTGCTTCATCCATACCATGCAGAATAGCAGGAGTACGTCGCCGCTCCGATTCAGACGCATGCGATATTTCTACAGGTTATAGCAACATATCGTATTCTATCATGTCACCAAGTGCGAGAAACTAGAGAGGTTTCTTTTGCGCGTCGTTAATTCTTTGATTCTCGGTGTCTCCGTACGGACAGTGTCGGGAACGGTAGAGGACTGGACGGACTATAGTGTGTAAGGTAAGGTTCCTCCGGACTGTAGCAGTTTAGCAACCCCATAGAGCACTATGATGAGCCTCCCAATTATACTAATCCACCATAATGTAGACAATTGTATAGTCCATATCATGATTTGTGCTATGATGGAACCCTAACCCTACTCCCATAGTTCCCTGAAGGGCCTGTAGTTCGCCCAGCCATTCATTCCAGGCCCTAGAGTGAGGTATTGGTTAGAAATAGACGTAATACGAGTGGCGGGGTGTCCGGTTCGAGGGCGGAGGACGGAATCCTCATTCCCAACATTGTGTCGGTTCGTGAGTCACGAACCTGTAAGCCCCATGATGTTGCCTTTCTAGAGCTGGGAGACTGAAGTTCTTTGGACCGACTAAGGACGTCATCGGTAATGAATACTTGATCGTTGGATACTGGTATTCAGATGGGCGTTTGTGGAATCGTTTGGTTCCCGGAAGCTCGGTTTTGGGGGTGTTGGTGTCACTTCCTTAGCCTAGGTTACCCGGAATACAGGTCCGTTAGTCCTAATTGTATCACGCGGCTCCAGCACAGGAATCGCTAACTGAGGTGCCGGATTTTTGTGCGCAACGTCTCTTCAGAATCCATTACATATGGTCTTACTACATAGACTCTTATAGTACAAATATCCTACCAGCAGAACCCGTGGAAATCATCACAGAATAGAGTATAGCTTGTGTAGCAAGAAGAGTTGTAGATTACTGATGAAATAGTGCCCATTGAGAAAATAATCACATGGGTAGATATGTGTAGATTTTAATGATTAAATATTATCATAGTGATATCTGTTTTCTTTGGTCGGGAGGTCATAGTTTAGATATGTTTAGTAGCTAGAGGTTCTTTCCTTATTGGGCTGTCTATGTGCTTATGATTCATTCATTCATACATTCCTATTTGCGCTGGGTTAGGTTTCAGATAGCGAGTGACCTACGGTGTTGCAATGGTGTTTATTTTCTCAGTGATGCAGTGGTGAGTAGTAAGTTGTAATACACCATGCTGTAAAATCGAGCTAATGAGTGAGACAACACTGTTTGAGTTCGTACTGTAATGGTGGATTTACTATGTAAGTGTTGTAGATGCTTCCTAATAAGGATAACTGATGGGTAGTTTCATACATGAGTCACGTGTATCTTTATTTGCCATGTTTGAGGATCCAGGGCAGGCAGCCCATATAAGGGTTTACGAATTTCTCTGTTAGAAGCATATATTTTCATATCTCTCTGTCTCTTTTAGACAATCAATTCAGCACCTTTTACCACAGTAAGAAATGACATAAATCGAGTGATGATCCATGAAGCAGGCACTCGCATCACTAAACACTATAGTATCAATACTTACTCTACATTCATAGATTACTATTGTGAAAGGGAGGCTTATACTAGTATGATAACTACAATTCAGCCTTGCTGCGAGATTACCAGACCGCGTCGCACTCGATAGGCTCCGGGAAGAATAAACCCTAACCCCTGCCAGCGGTGTCAGGCCCCCCACAAGTACCCCTCAAGTATCCTATAATTACCGGACATCAAACTCAACAACTTCGGACACCAGAAAATATAATCACCAACTTCTTTATCATGGCGTCCCGCGTTGTCACCCTCCACTATCTAGAAAGCCGGCCGTCTGCCTGGTACTGTATCCCGTGCGACGACGAGTTTGACCTCTCAGACCGGTCAGCGCACCTTAGCAGCGCTGCACATGCTACTAAATGCCAATCATCGGGGATAACTCAAGATACAGTTGGGGATGCCTCTATACCGACTAGGGAGAATTTACCTACGGAGGGGGTGCAGAGCACACCCACCGAGATCTCGGATATCCTGGAGGCCCTGGATATCTCAGACACCCCGGACACCCCAGAGACCACTGATACTCCTGCAAAAGAGCTAGCAGAAGACAATGATACCGCAGCGTCCGCATTATCCGGCCTAGAGTCCTCCGATCCTACCCAGTCCCAATCTACACCCCATTCAACCACCGACACCCCGGCGGAGGAGGAGCAGCCAGAAGACAATGATACCGGAGAATGTTTATCGCCCTCCCGCCCTACCTTGCCTCAGCCTCTACCCATCCCACTCCCTAACATCCACTGCGACGCCTGCGGGACCGACTTTCCACCCACCAAAACAGCACTCCACCGCGGCCCCGTCTGGGAGTGCACCCGATGTAATCAACGCCTGCATGGAAACCCACATACAAAAGAACACCAATGCCTTGAACGGCCCCCAGGACCCAGATACCGTAACCTCATAGAAACGTTCTACTGCGATATCTGTGACGCTACGTTCCTGCTTGCGTATCAGCGGGTACACGCAGCCAAGAAGTGGAAATGCCGCCTGTGCGGTATCACGACGCACCACGACTGGATAAGTGTGCACTGTGCTGGGCGTGAACATACCGAGAAACAAGCGGCGCAGACACGTATTGTTGCTCCTCCGGTTACTGAAATTCGCTCTGAGCCAGCATGTCCCGAGTTCTATTGCGGGTCGTGCGACGAGGTGATTACCGGGCTGGGATACAAGCCGGAGAGACATTATACAACGCCGTGGAGGTGCGATGTATGTGAGCAGATGATGCACATTACCGACAAGGAGGGTCATGAGCGCGGGGGGAAACATCGGGAAAGACTGCAGCAGATACGGGCTGAGGGGAGGGTCCCGGCTGCCACTTTAAATCGACCGACTACCGCTGTGAATCGACCGACTGCCGTGGTGAATCGACCGACTACCGCGAGGAATCGCCCGGCGCGGTCGTGGGGGTTCTCGACTGCTCCTGTGTACCGATTGGAGCGGTTCAGAAAGGAGATGTGGACGTGTCCCATATGTTACAAGACGATGCTGCTCTCCAATAAATCCAGCCATGAAAGCGGCTTAGCGCATCGCAACCGCGAGAGACGGAGACAAACTGCATCTGGTGCCCCCCCTCACTCTGTAGCCACCGTGATCGCCACTGTCGCGCCAACACCCCCAGATATGCCACAAGAGCCAGCTAGTGGTGGGGAGAACGAGGCAGGAAATCGACCACTAGCCGCTCATAGTACTCCTTCACCTTTGGCCTCGGAATAACTCCGGACCGGACTGATTCTTACCCTTCACATATCGGCGGAGTGGAAGTGTAAAGTCTGTGTGATAAAAACATACCTGTTGTGGTAAGAGGACCATCTAAGTAGCAGAGATCATTGTGAGAAAGAACTTGGACTACATGTGCGCGTGTTGTTTATTTGAGGATAGGGTGAAAGTATAGTGGTTGAGTAGTGTCACCTGTTTGAAAGGGGGGGGGTGGATTTGTGTTATAACGTGTCTGGGGGAGTACTTTGGTATATATAGTGGTCCTGTAGTTCAGAGAATTGTTTCAGGTTGAGTCTTTATTGCCATTGTTAACAGTGTATTGTGTATAAACGTACTGTTGCCTTAAGTTTATTCATTGAACCAGGTAAACGATGACCTTACTAGGTTCGATGTCTGGTAATTACAGCTTCTTAACACGGCTCCATAGCACTATCTCATAACCCGGTTGAAAATACTGACCCCCCAAAGTGGTGGTGGCTCAACATATAGTGGCCCATGAAAAGGGTAGAAACCTGGGTCTAGCCACACCATATCCCCTTCCTTGACGAGGAATTTCTACAACCAGCCTCCTTCCCGTATCTATGAATAATTGATTCATTCATTCCTTTCTATGTTGGAAGACTTGAGTATCTATAATACTCAGCGTGATTCTCATATTTCTGTCGACTATGTAAGAGTGTAATTGATATCCTGTGTGCTGAAACCTGCTACCGGGTCAGTTGGGAGTAATCTAGGTGAGGAAGTAGAATAACTCCAGCAAATATTTCTATAAAAGCACATCTTGTGTTGTTCATATCTTTTGATGAGATGGTTCTGCTGGTAGTGTTACTGTTATTTGATATCTGGCAAGCCCTGATCTCTTAACTCTTATTAACCCCTTTCCGTAAACAATTTTTAGGGATCTTTCAACACTAGAGTGGTATATATATAAGAAGCACTTAAGGTAGAGTGATTATTACATTATTATCGAAGTAATAATGTCAAGAGTATCAATCACCAATCCTCACTCGGTCATAGTCTGTCACTCGATTGACTGTTTGCCTTGCCCCTTTAGCCCCAATTCCATATTTGTGCCAGGTATGAGCTAATACTACCCTGGGCCTGTAATTATTACCCAGAATATATGTACTTAACTATCACTGGCTTTTGTTCAGTAATCCGAACACTTTTAGCACAGGTTGGTTCACAGCTGAGACTTGAATAGAGTTACAGACCTAAAGACCGAGAGTAAAAATATTGTTAGCCTCAACTATTCAAGTACCTTAGTTTTTGAATAATTTCAGGGTTCCTCAAATTATTTGCATTTAACAGTAACCGCTGTGGTAAATCGTGCTGGATTGATTTCATAGAAAAAATAGAGAGATATATTGATACAAGTGACGTTCCGGCTGTCGGCCGGTCTCGAGATAATCCATGGCCGTGATTGCTGTGGTTGCTGTGCCACTAGAGCCCGTGCTACCCACCCCTTTTCTTTTGCCTACTCAGATACCTTCTTTCCACCCACACTCCCACCCACCCGCATACCTTCTTTCCACCCACACTCCTACTCACCTGCATACATTCTTTCCACCCACACGCCCACACACCCACACGCCCACACACCCACACACCCACACACCCACACATACGCTGCCTACATACACTCTGCCTACATACACGCTACCTATACACCTAACAGACAATAAATACTTGCTTGCACCTGCAGTGAGTCTTGAAGCTGTATTAGAGGTTACTAAGGTCTGCCAAGTGTTTGCCGAGTGTTTGCTGAGTGTTTGCCAAGTGTTTGCCGAGTGTTTGCTGAGTGTTTGCTGAGAATTGCCAAAAACATACCAAATCCCTCTTTTACTTTACTTATAATTACAGCTTCTACATATTCCTTCCTCCTTCTTCAGTAAACACAAGTCTCTGCTGAGAAACCGCCAAGAAACCGCCAAGAAACCGATTTTTTACCGATTTTTTTATAATGGCATCAGGAAGAAGTAGGAAACCTTTGTTTTAAATTTTAATATATGCTAATCTAGTATTAGAACAGCAACAAAAAACTTTATTGGCTATTGCTACCTATATTTCAATAACTCCAGAGCTTCTTCAGCTAGCACCGAGAACCCATCTACAAACTCACCGATCTGAGTTAATTTCAGAATGTTTAATTCAATTCCCTGAAGCGATTGGAATTTCTGAGCTTTATGTGTCAATATGCACCTATCTATCTCAAAATCCTCCTCATCATAGTAGTTTACTTGAAGTACACCGAGCTTTACAGGCAGCTTCTGAGCAAACAAAGAGATTAAGAAATCTCCGAAAGGATTTTTTTATGACCTTGGTTTCTCTCAAAGTACTGCTCAGCGAGAGGAATTCTTATCTTTTATTCCAACTTGTAGTCTACAATCTCTTTCCACACCTTATCCTCCACCGAGGCACTGGATTTATGAGAATCAACCAATTCTTGATCTTTGGTATTCAAAACTACAACTAGAAAAGCAATCTGATAAGCGATTGCCTAGACTTCCAATGCATCTGCTAGACTTGAGCTAGATACAGCAAGATATTTCTGAAGAACAGAGTATGGTTTTTACGGATTGTAGCAGAGGGCCTTGGGGGGAGTGTACCTAGGTGACGCGGACAAGGAATTTGGAGGCTTCGAGAAACGAGGAGAACTTGGACAGTAACGATGGTTCTTCAGTGGGATTTTTAGATATAACAAATCTAAGAAACAGAGAATTCCTTTGATAGACTATAAAAAACAAGAGATTGCGTAACGAAAGAAATCCCACCAGGAGGGGGTGAAGCCTCCTTCTTATATACCCCCTTGTTCCCTTCCCGTGTAACCCGAGGCTCACTGCCCTTTTCCCATTACCTTTTATTTATTACAAATGTCGTTGAACATGTCATGTTCGACGCGCAAGTCCCTTTTCTATACCACTCCTATACTAAACTTACTTCCCTTCCGCTCCTCTGTCGTACGCGCTAGTCCCGTTCCGCTTTCTCCCACAGTTTCTAGACTCCTAGGGCTTCCGTTCTACCCGATCCCTGACGCCCCACCTATACTCCGTGTAACAAGATAGCTTAGCCGGCCCGGAACTGGTTTCTTTCTCGTAATTTGTCAAGTCAGACGCGTGCCCGGAGGCGGTTTGACCTTCTATTGGGAGTGGGGGCAAACGTAACCCGCTTCTGCGAGTGTTGACAGCCCACGGAGCTGCCTGTGACACAGATGCAGATACAGAAAAAGTTATTGGATGCCGAGCAGATGGAAAGAGACTTTAGAATAGGTTGATGGAATTGTTGTGGATGGCTGTGAGAAAAGAAAAAGTGTTAGTGTAAGTTTAATTCCGAGTCACTAAATTATTTCAAATAACTAATTTTTTTTAGCTTGAAGATGCTGGAAAAATATGCTAAATAAGTTTTTCTGGTGGATCCCAAAGCCAGCCTTCCTTTGATTGGGCCAGAAATCTTATTTCTAAAAAGCATTCTACCGATACACTTGCAGCTTTGGATCATTCTAGCAGTAGTGCATTTGCACTACTGTGAAATATATATATCAATTGGTTATCTTTACCAGTTATTGAAGACTTCAATAATTATCTTCAGAGCTCCAGAATCCCTCGCATGCATAATGTACCACACCTTGGTTGTGGCGGGGCGGTTGGAATGGTGCAGTAGAGCCTAGGCAACGAGTCGGCAATGGTAACTACGACGGTGATGGTAGATAGTGTTGCGGCGGAAAGAATGACAAGAGAAAAACTTTGTAATATTTCTTTAATAAATAATAGAAACAAGACGTTGTGTGCCTAAACAAATCCTCGGAGCAAGGCTCTTCCTTATCTATTTTCCCCTCTTTTCCTGCCTATAAAATAATTTTTGCGTCAAAGAAACTTTTCCACTTTAATCCCAAATTCCCCATGGTTTCTGTTGGATATGCTATATCCAACAGAAAGGTATCTTTCCCATACAAACCGCATACAAAGTGTACAAGGGGCTCTGAGAGTCCTGCAGCAACGTTACGCAAATCCTGACGCTACCATGAAGGGCCGCCAGCCCGGAAAACCTTATCACCAAAATCCTAAACCCCCACCAACCTCGCATGCACGGAAACGGGCCTTTCCGCGCCCCTCATTCCCTTTCTGTAAAACCGCTCACAATGCGCGCATTCAATCAACTCGATTGCCTAGTGGGGGCGAGGTCGAAGGTGACTCTCTTGCGGGGGCGGGTCCAGCCTTGGTACTGTTTTGTGTGATTGTGGCGTTGGTATTCTCAGAGCTGCCTGCAACACTGGTGGATCACAGGTAGCCGATTATACTGTCAGAGTTAGTGGTGAGAATATTGTTTAATGATCAGTTGAAATGGCACCTCCAGTTGGTTTTTTTGGTTCAAATTATGCCAGGTATATATTATCCGATTGTGTATTCTTTTAACTACTTCCTAACTTCTAATAGAGGGACTGACAATGAATCTTGTCCTCATAAATATGCTATTTTTGGACCACTCATTGGAGTTTTTCCCCAGAAGCTGGAGGCCATTTTTTTATTTCCAGTTATGGAATTAGAATCAAAGGAGCTACTAACTCTTTGGTTGTTTGGAAACCAAAGAATTGGCATAGAACAACTCTTTCTCTTAAAGGTCCTACTGATACTGCAATACATTACCAACAAACTGGTAAGGGTATTGTAACTCCAAATAGACTGACTACAATTTGGGCGAAATATATGGCAGAACTTATGGAGTTGGAAGAGGGGGAAGAAGAGGAAGAGGAAGAAAAGAAGGAAAAAAAGGAACAGAACTGAATGGAATGGAGTAAAGTGGTAGAGATGGAAAGTGACAGCGATGGAAGTTATTTTTGTTTCTATTAGTACTAAAACCCATACTTAGTAGAGAATTAGGTTTATAATAATGTATAGATTGTTTTTTTATACTTATTGCTTTTATAACTAAATTGAATTGTGTTTTTATATAATATTATTACAAAAGAAGTTCCTGATAAACTATATTTTTAGTAGTTTTTTCTTTCTCTTTATTATTAGTTTCCAATATATACCAAATATTACATCTATGCCTGACTCGTGAAATATTGGTATAAAGTTACCCATGGGCAAAAACAGAAGTTTGTAAATTTTAAACGACACGATCTAAAGTAAGTCCTTGACAGCTGTTAAATGTAGTAGAATAAGCTAATCGTAATGGAAACTGTCTTCTTTGTACTGTCCACGAGCAATACTTTGGCTGAAACTCAAAAAAAATTTTAGGTAAACAAAACTGAGTATTTCGAACAATATGCATCAGCAAAAAAAAAAAAACTCTCCGGGAGATTTTTGTCGCCTAGGTAGAGAAAATTCGCCCTGCCAACCCCTCAGCATCCGGGCGAGGGACCGTCGCCCCCGGTCTCCTGGAGAAGTGCTGGTATTACCCAGCCATACCACATTAACGCGCCTGCAACCCCTCTCTCCCAGCACCCCCTACCCACTCACTACCACTCTATGAACCTATGCTAACTATTGAAAACAGCGCCTTATAGCACCGCCAGCAGTAGTCCCTCCCACCAGCGGCTGTACCAGTACAAACACCTCAAGTCCGACGCGTCAATGTGATCCCCAGAGGACCTCCAGCGCGACAGCTGCAGCAAGACCCCCAGGACCCCCAGCAACTCTTCAGCAGCCCCAGGCCACCAAGCAAACAACCAACCCATCCAGGTACGAACACCATTGGTCCGACGCGTCAACTGGACTTTGACCTGACACCCAGCGCAGCAGCAGGCAGCAGACCCCCCAGGACTCCAGCAAGGCTTCAGCAGCTTCTGGGTCACCAAGTGAACAACCTACCCGTACCAGTACAAACATCCCGTGTCCGACACACCGACTAGACGTCAAGCTGTCTTCCAGCGCAGCAGCGACAGCAGCAGACAAGCAGGGCAGAGAAGCAAGCGAGGGGAGATAGCGGGAGAGGCAGCAAAGCAGGTATATTCTTGTATATAGATTAGATAGAACATAGAGAATAGAGAATAGAAAATTGTGAATTGAGACTCTTCTAGACGCAACCTTTTGTTCTACTCTTATTGAGGCTCTTCCAGCATCTCCCGGACTGCTAGCGTCCGACCTGAGATCTCTTGGAGATGACATGCAGCGTAAAGCACCTGTAGGAGGATAGGTTTGCGAAATTATCGCCCCGCTCTCCAGGAGAGCGGGGCAGAATCTTTGTTTTTGCTGATGTTGACCACTCTTCTTAACAACTTGATGGCTCTGGTGTTAAGGTAGATTTTAGTGTAATGGCTTACCTGGGTATCTTTGCGGAGACAGGTAAATTATAGATTTTAACTTCCTATGAACAATTTAGAGCGCTTGATAAGGCTTGAAGTGCAAATACCCAAATCTCACGGGGGAATTCTCACTGTCTTATAGACTAAGCCCTCCGAATAACCTGTACTCTCTTTATAAAAGTTGCCGATTCCAACTATACTCCATCCAACTAAAATATTCATCAGCAAACTAAAATTTGTATCAGAAGGGACAAGCACTGTGTCAGGATACAGGCTTAGAAAATTGTACATCAGATGCATCCACACTGTCCTGATAGAACTTCTAGAAGCTCCAGTCTCATAATGTCTCCTGACGCCTCCCGGGAGGCTTCAGGGACTTTGGTGGAGTCTCCTGAAGTATCCGGTAGAGTCTCTTGGAGCACCCAAAACTCTAAAATACTTTTTACTGCAGCTTTGTCTGACGGAGCCCTAAAAGCCTTGACGGCAGCACCTAAAGCACTGATAGTAACTATCAGAGCTTTGGGGGTTATTTCTTCCGAAAAACACCTGCACCTCGCTAAGATTTGCTAAGTCCCTAAACAGTTACCCGGCCTGCACCCATCACAACCCTCGCCAAAATCCTCTAAGTCCCCACAGTCTCGCGTACCTGCAGCAACCCCCTACCTGCAGTAACTCCGTACCTCCTACCTCTCCCCACCTAGAAGCAGTCTATTATAGAGCTAACAACCTATTCAGAATCACGAGAACCTCCTCCAGCAAAGCCTGCCTGCCTGCCCCTGGTGGCCCTGGGCCACCAACAAACAACGTACTGGTACAAACACTCCGTGTCTGACGCGTCAATGTGACCCCCCAGAGAACCCCTAGCGTGACAGCTGCAGCAAAACCCCCCTAGGACCTCCAGCAAGGCTCCAGCAGCCTTCAGCAGTCTCTGGGCCACCAAGCAAACAATCTACCCGTCCAGGTACGAACACCCTTTGTCTGATGCGTCGACTGGACCTCGAGCTGACATCCAGCGCAGCAGCAGGCAGCAGACCCCTAGGACCCCCCCAGGACCTCCAGCAAGCCTCCAGCAAGCCTCCAGCAGCCTCCGAGCCACCAAGCGAACAACCTACCCGTCACAGTACGAACCCCCTCTGTCCGACGCGTCGACGCGACCCCCAGAGGACCCCCAGAGGACCCCCAGCACGACAGCAGCAGCAGGACCCCCTAGGACCCCCTCCAGGACCCCCAGCAAGCCTCCAGCAGCCTTCAGCAGCCTCCGGGCCACCAAGAGAACAACCAACCTGTCGAGGTACGAACCCCCATATCCGACGCGTCGACGCGACCCCCAGAGGACCCCCAGCGCGAAAGCAGCAGCAGGACCCCCTAGGACGTCCAGCAAGGCTCCAGCAGCCTCTGGGCTACCAAGCGAACAACCTACCCGTCACGGTACGAACCCCCTCTGTCCGACGCGTCGACGCGACCCCCAGAGGACCCCCAGAGGACCCCCAGCACGACAGCAGCAGCAGGACCCCCTAGGACCCCCTCCAGGACCCCCAGCAAGCCTCCAGCAGCCTTCAGCAGCCTCCGGGCCACCAAGAGAACAACCTACCTGTCGAGGTACGAACCCCCATATCCGAAGCGTCGACGCGACCCCCAGAGGACCCCCAGCGCGACAGCAGCAGCAGGACCCCCTAGGACTTCCAGCAAGGCTCCAGCAGCCTTCAGGCTACCAAGCAAATAACCTACCCGTCGAGGTACGAACCCCCCATGTCCGACGCGTTGACGTGACCTCTAGAGAACCCCTAGCGCGACAGCAGCAGCAGACCCTCTAGGACCCTCCCCAGGACCTCCAGCAAGCCTCCAGCACCCCCAGCAAGCCTCCAGCAGCCTCCGGGCCACCAAGCAAACAACCTACCCGTGACGGTACGAACCCCCCGTGTCCTACGCCTCGACGTGACCCCAGACGACTCCCAGCGCGACAGCAGGCAGCAAGCAAGCAAGCAGGCAGGCAGGCAGGCAGGGGGCAGGTGGGGAGGGGGGTAAAGCAGCAGTATTTTGTATATAGACTAGAAAATGTACATAGTAAAATAAATAAAATTTTGAAGACTCCAAACCGTGACTACCAGCGTGACTACCAGTGTGACTAGCAAGGCCCTTCCAGAGACGGCTATAGAGTCCCCTGACGTTTCCTGACGCCTCCAGAGTTGACTATGGGAGCCTCTGGGGCTCTCCTGAAAGCTCTGACAGCTAGCTGAGTGTCTCTGAGACATATCCTATCTCCTGATTGTCGAATTCCACCAACTGTATCCTAAGCCTCAGATGCATCTGATGCATCTGAGAGAAACCTTCAAGTTTGCTGATGTTCATTGTTTCTGCAGTGGCTACCTTTAACTTGTTTTCGCATAATGGAGTATCCAGCCAGAGCCTGTCACCAATGAAGGCAGGGGGATATTATTACAATGAGACAAGACAAGTCGTCTCTTCATTGGACATGGTTAGGTGGAGCTTCACATGATTATCCCTGTTGCCAATCAGCCGCAGAGCTCCACAGCTACCCTTGTCGCCAAGCCTCTAGCTGAACGTCGCACAACCGTGTACAGTCAGCCCCACTATAAACACCAGCACCTAGACAATGAGAAAACCTTTCCTATGCCAGCACCCTGGGCGCATACTTTTTGGATGCCAGCCAACTCTAAGTAATGCCAGCAAGTTTATAAGACATGGTTGGTTGCTGTAGTTACTAGTAGATAAGTTTTTCTTTGTTCTTTTTTTAGAGCTAGTTGTACTCACCCACACAACCACCCACCCGCACAACTACCTTCCCCTTTCTTCTAACCTTCTCTTTCCTTTCTTTTTACCCATCAGCATCACGACAATCAGCAACCAAGCAATATAAAACTGTAGTTTTATTTGCAGGTGGAAAGTATTAGACTATAGTCTTTTCTTAAAGCCATGGACAACAATACTACTCTTCAATATCCAACTGCAGCAATGAGGACGGCAGCAGGGAAACTCAAAGCACCCCTTTACACCAACCAACAAGAAAAGAAATTCTTAAAACCCCCCCATATGGCCGACATCAGCAAAAGTTTTTTTTTCTTTAAAAATAGTCCCAGATAGTCTCAGGGATAAGGGGGACAGTGGGGGACACAACTGGGACACAATTGGGACAGAATAGAGACACCACCCAGTCCCAAGATCCATCCCAGGGACAGGCATTTTGTCTCTTGGGACTGGGTGGTGTCTCCAGCTACTATGTAATTTGTCCCACAGTTGTCCCAGGGATGCTCTGGGATTGAAAAGTACTTTTGCTGATGGACTTAATTGATCACTCCTACCAACCAGACAACTGCAGAGCTACGGATAAGCTTAGTAAAGACTACAAAAAATCTATCTCTGACAGAGCACTAGAGAAGAGGTTGGACAAATGGATGACTCTTTCTAAAGCTACTATGGAAAAATCTGAAGTGGCTAGAATAGCTGGAGAGAAAACTTTTAAACATGTTTTTGGAAAACATGGTAAGTGGTTTTTATGATACAATAATTGATTTATTTGAGTTTTTGATTTAATTATAATTCATTTAGCAAATACAATTGAGGTTTTTTTTAAGTTCAACATTGACGACAAACGTCGGCCGGCTTTGCTACCTCATAGTACTCTATCCGACGTGGAAAAACTGGGCAATCCCCTTCAACAAATCAATTTACAAGATGGTGGTTTCTATGTCGCTTTAGACTGCAAATACCACCAAGTTTTTGTTTTTTTTAGTGCTGGGTTTGATTTGGTATATGGACTAAAAGTTGGAAAGTGGATTGTAGAATATACTCATTACAACTTGGAAGAATATGCCGATATTCATCCCCCCAGTATGCCACAAGATTAAAGCCATAAAGAATATAAAAACTGGCTTCTTGCTAATCCTCAATTCTGTTAGACACCATGGGCTATAGATGGAGTTTATCATTAGGGTATTTGGATGGAACGTGGTCATTCGAATAAAGGTTCTTGTATTACCAAAGATACTAGCGCTATTCCTCAACATGTTAAACTAGTTTTAGCAAAGCTTTTCAGAACTTTTGCCAATATTACTTATGCTAAACGATTTTTGCTAGGTGCTATTGATTTTAAGATAAGAAATCTTTGTCAGGAAATTATTTCTGCTATGCCATTGGAAAAAAAATTGTTTTGGGCGACTGATGAAAATGAATGCTTTGCACTTCATGCATGCTTGGTTAATGTTTGGGCAATGATGGCTCCAATGGGGGGTTTTAAAGGTGGTGACTTATGCTTAACTCAACTTCAGAAACGCTTTGTTTATCAACCTGGAAGTATCAGAGCTATTATGGGAAGTAAACTTGAGCATTATACTCTAGCCTGGGATGGTGTTAGATATTCTTTTGTATCTACTTTGCATGAAGCCTTGCGTGCCGAGTATGAGGCCCAAAGTAGTAGAAAATAGTTAAATTTATATTAACTTTAGTTGTTACAATTATTTGTTGTATTAAAATAAAAAATTACAAGCTATTAAAAATATTTAAAACAAATTAAAGTTATTTTAAAAACTAAAACATAGACTATCACTTGAAATTAGTACATAATTAGATTTAAGGCTTTATTTTCTCAAAACATGAACATTTATTATAATCAAATTAGCCACAGTTTCGGCACGATTGACTACTTGATCCTTGATTCGGTAGTGGTTCAGTATGATTGAGTTGTGCTTGTAGTCTAGCGGCTTTTTTTCGTTGTAATCCCGAAGTCATTTGAGCTACTTGTGGTCGGCCCATGGGTGCTCGTTGCTTAATCGGTGGATTGCATGGAACGTTTATATTGGAATTTGGAATATCGTCAAGAGATATTGGTGATAGATTGCTAAAGTACGTATTTTTCCATGTGGATACAGTGAAAGTATCTGGAACATAATCTTGAGAAGACTTTCCAAGAGCATATATGCAACTATAGACATGTCCACACGGTATTCCATTCTCTTGAAACTTTCCACAATCACAACTTCGTAATTCCAAGTCAACAATATACACCCAATCATTTGCTTGAATGACTTCGCCTATAGTCTGACTAGACATTCGTACAGTATTTTTCATTGCCCATTGCCGACTTAGGATTAATTGTTGAAGACAATAATTGGTGTGTATTTGTTGGTGTTTGATTCGAGTGGCTTCGGTAAGTCTTTTAAATCATTCTGCCATAGTTATATACCAGATTTCATTAAGAAAATCTAGAATTGAAACTTCCCGCTTGTCTTTAAAAATATTATTCATTGATTCAACAACGTTTGATGTTTTATGATCGTAGGATTTGCCGGTAAAGTATGCTGTTACCCATAGACCTAGTTCAACACCTTCCAAATAAGCTGCAGCTGAGCTATTGGCATGACGCAGAGCTTCCATCTGAACTGTATACTCTTCAACAGTTTTTGAATTTGCAATCGGCCAAAAGAAATGTTCCAATATACGACTAAACCGCTTACAAAAATTTGCCTTTAAATGAAAACAACAAATCAAACAATCAACACTATTTCCTAAAATCTCATCGGCTGCAAGTAAACCTTTATCTCGATCACTAATAAGAGTCATTTGCAAAATCTGAGGAATTGCTTGTTTAAGAAGTGATAAAAACCAGGACCATGACGACTTGTTCTCACTCTCTACAACAGCCCATGCAAGTAAAAGATTCTGTCCATTTCCGTCAATTCCAACCGTAAAAAGAAGTGTTTGAATAAAACGAGATTTAAGAAAAGTACCATCTACTGCCAAAAACTTTTGCATTTGTATAAAAGATAATTGAGACTGTACAGGACAAATGAAAACTTGATGAAAAGAAAATTGATAGTTATTATCATGAACTGTTTGAAGGTTTGTGTGAAAAAAAGGATTTTTGCTATGTAGAAGAGCTAAATAGCTAGGGATTTTCCGGAATTTTTCATTTTGGTGTTCTAATTGATCTTTTATAAGAGGTGCTCGTATTATTCTTGTTGTTTCGCGATTGATTTTGTCGTTATAATGCATTTGCATACATTCGATAATTTCTCAAACTTCTGTATCTTGGGTAACAAACAAGTGTTGAGGAACTGTTTGATGAAGCCAAGATTGTGTGTTGTGTACGTCTTGAAGCACTTGGTTTGCACCAGCAATATATGTTGTGGATTAACTATTTTTGTTCAAATTTCGTTGTTTTTTGTTATGGATGCATATACACACCAGGAGCATCTGGATCCCCTATCACGACATCGGTAATCGACTCGACAGATGTTCTTTTTAATCACACTAAATGCCAAATGACAATTCACAGCCCAGTTTTGCACTTCTTCCTTCAGATTTTCCCAGGATAGAAAAAGAGTTCCAATTTCAATAGACATTATAAAAAAATAGTTTACTCAATAGTAGAATAAGTGCTGGAGTGGATTGTAGAATAGCCGGTATGATGATTTTCAAAGTTATACTTACATATTAAATAATTTTGGTTTGTTTGTTATTATAGAAGCTTTTGGCTATAGTACGTGTTGTGAAGGAAAATGTCACGGGCAGCTCCGCAAGTAGTCAACACCCGTAGAAGCGGGTTACATTTATCTTCACTCTCACCAGAAGGTCGAACCGCCTCCGGGTGCGTGCATAACTTAGCAATTACGAGAGAGAAACCAGTTCCGGGTCGGATAGGCTATCTTGTCATACGGAGCGTAGGTGGGGCATCGGGGAACGGGTAGAGCGGAAGCCCAGAGAGTTTAGGCACTGCGGAAGAAAGTGGAACGGGACTAGCGTGTATGATCGAGGAGTTAGGAGGGAAGTAGATTTTGTATGGAAACATTATAGAAAAGGGACTTGCGCGTCGAACATAGTATGTTCAATGCCGTTTTGTAATGAGTAAAAGTAACCGGGAAAACGGGAGTTGGGTTTAGGGTTGTACGGAAGGAAAGAAGGGTATATAAGAGGAGGGCTCCACCCCTCTTGGTGGGATTTCTTTCGTTACGCAATCTCTTGTTCTCTTAGTTTATCAAAGAAATTCTCTGTTTCTTAGATTTGTTATATCTAAGAATTTTATCGAAGAATCACTGCCGCCATCCAAAGTTCTCCTCGCTTCCCGAAGTACCCAAGCCCTTTGTCCGTGTCACCTAGGCACGCTCCTCTGGACCCCCGCTACAGGAAACAATGACCAAAGCACTTTTAAATTATGTTTTAAATGAAGTCTTACATTTTGGCTGGCATTATTTAGTGTTGGCTGGCATCTGGAAGATGTGCGCCCAGAGCGCTGGCATAGGAAAGGTTTTCTCCCTAGACAATATCGAACTACTGAATTTATTACCTCTATCTCGGAGCGTGTAGACTTCTCAGTGGCTCGCTATCCTATGAGGGGCTTTGGATTGGTGTTGAGTTGCATATCAATTGATGTAGGAAATAGAAATTGAAAGAGTAAAGTAAGAAACTATTCTATCAGTGCTACATATAACTTTTACTTTGCTGAATCTATCCTTTTCTGCGTTGTTATATCAATTTCAGGTACTATGGAGAAAGGAAATATATAAAGAAAATAAGACTAATGAATCAAATTCACGATACATTAAGACCGAACGAAGAGAAAGCGAAACGTTTGGTTCTTGTCAGATACAAGGGATGGCTTTGTTATATAGGAAGGGCTACCCAACCCTTGAAAAACGTCGTTTCCGCCCTGGAGTCTGCCCTTCCTGGCTCGAAAACACTGTGCTGGAGGTTCGGGAGAGCACCGAGCTGGAGCTGCTGATAGCCTCGTCGGTAGGGCTTTCGATAGTAGGAATAGAGGCCCTTGATGAATTGTGGAGACTAGGGCATGGGGGTTTGGTTTCAATAGAGCGCTGTACCACCTTGGATACTGGAATCTCCCGGGCTGGTACATCGGCTGGGCGTGGCAGTAGAGATGCGCCGCAACCGGAGGTCGAATCTTGGGTGGTGACCGCCGTAAGAGAAGGAGTGTTTTGGGCAGACTCAGCACCAACCAAATCAATTTGAGGAGGGATCCGGTCATTAGCTTGGAGGCTATAAAAATATGGTAGATTTGGTGTTCTTGCAAGCTGGCGAATTTCATCTCCAGTCTGTCCATTCTTTTAGCGCAATAATTCCACAATACGGGTTCTGCTGGACCCTGAATCCTCGGAGCCGCCAGATTGCCATCCCGGCCATGGTAGCTGTGTGGTGGCATTGTCCAATGGCGTCATATTAATCTTATTCAGGACATTTACCTTGACAAGATCCCTAGCAAGTAGTAACTCGACCGCCTCTACGCACCCTGTGTAAGATGCTAAGTGTAGTGGTGTCTCTCCACCACTGTTCACGGCATTCACATTTACCTCGCGCTTCAAAAGAAGTAAGTTTATTGTTACTTGCCCCCTCTAATGCACTGCAATATGCAGCGGTGTCTGTCCGTTGTTGTTTACGGCATTCACATCCACCTCAAACCTCGAAAGAAGCAAGTTTATTGTTTCTTGCCTGCCAGAGCGCACCGCCGTATGTAGTGGTGTCTCTCCGTTGTCTTTTGTGGCATTCACATTCACCTCAGGCCTTGAAAGAAGCAAGTCCATTGTTACTTGCCCCCCAAGGCGCACCGCCATATGTAGTGGTGTCTCTCCGTTGCTTTCTGCAGCATTCACATCTGCATCAGACCTCGAAAGAAGTAAGTTGATTGCTTCTTGCCCCCCCAAGCGCATCGCCGTATGTAGTGGTGTCTCTCCGTTGTTGTTGACAGCATTCAAATCCACCTCAGGCCTTGAAAGAAGTAATTTCGTTACTTCTTGCCAGCCGCGGACCACCACCGCCGTATGTAGCGGTGTCTCACCGTTGCTTACGGCATTCACATCCACGTCGCACCGTGATAGAAGTAGTTCGGCTGCTTTTATATTGGCTTTTGAAATTGCCATGTATAGCGGGGTATATCCACGGTTGTCTTTGGAGTTCGCGTCGATATCCTCCCTCGCGAGAAACATTCGAACAATTGATATACAGCCCACCTCACAAGCAAACGTAAGGGGTGATTGTTTGTTCACATCAATGTCCTCTAGGCTGAGTAAAAGTTGAGTAATTCCTTCCTGAGAACACCTCGATGCAACCACTAGAGGGGTAGTGTGTAATGAGTTATTGGCGGCATTTACGTCAGTATCATCTCTACTGAGTAACAGAGAGACTATATTCTGCCGCCCACCCAGGGCCGCAAAATTCAGAAGATCACGGGGAACCTCATCCATGTTACCGAGGAGCTCCTTAAAGAGCTCCAGTAGCCCAAGGTAAGAAGCAGCATGGAGCGGTGTCATGTTGTCTTCAAAATTTACCAAGTCATCTCTGAAAGATATGGGGAAACTATCCCCTTCGAGGACAGTATAGAACCAACGGGTAAATAGTGGCCCTTGGTCTAGAAGTCGCTTCTGGATACCAACGCACTCAACCCTTCTCTTTCCTGTAGAAAGATCAAAATGATCTGCCCAATAATAGTAAGGATAATCCGTAATGAAGTTGGAGGTCTCTCTTAGTGCAAGCTCCCTGCTCGTCGCTATGGAGGAGTCTGCCGGCTTTGCTAGCGGCCTTAGAAATGTGTATGTTAGACAAGTATCGTGGAGGATGCCGTGATCACGCCCAGGATCTGGGTAAAAAGAAGCTGGGAGGCTGTACTCTATGGAGTCCTCTTGCGCGTTCAGGAGGAACTCTTTAGCAGAGAAATGTATGAAATGAACAGTACTATTACCGATATCGGTACCACTGTCGTGCAGGTGGGGGGCTCCGCGAATCTCAATGAATGACCCACAGCGATTCAAGACCCTGGCTTCGACAACCTCCTCATCGATGTCGTCATACTCATCAAGCTGAACTGGACTATCAATGCTTACTTCTGTGAGTTGGAGAAGCTCAATCACTGAAAGCGGTCGAAAGGCATAGAGCATCCACCGTAGAATATCTTGTGCTTTTTTACGATCATATTCTTCCATCTTCGAGATGTTTAGAAGATCCCTCTTGAATGCATGGCCCAGACCTCTCGGGGTTGAAGCAAGTATCTCTTTAACTCGGTCAGGTCGCATCCCTTTTCTTAGCCTTTGCCCTTCAAGCCTAAGCCAGAGAAACATCCCCTGACAGTCCTCTGCGAGCTTATCAGATATTTCACTCCGATTGTGTGTGCTACTGATTTTGGAATCAGTGATAGCACGCGCAACTATTTTGATATCCTCAGTCGTATCGCTTTTAGTGATGGGGTAGTTAGATACAAAGGCGAGTTGTGACGTAGGATTATCCAATCCAAGACCTGCTTTGATTTCTCCCAGGTGACGACTCATTATGATCACCTTTGCTCCTGTGGATTGTATTGAAAGCATAAGATTTGTCAGAAATAGTTTTCTGGTTCCTTCTTGGCGAGCTCGGGAGGCAGGATCATAATCGAGGCATTCATCATATCCATCAATAGCAAGATAGCATGAGCCTAGCTCAACCAGAATGGCCTTAAAAACGTTCCACATAAGGGTTTGAGTCGCATCTCCAACATCAGGCCTCAATTTGCGGACGACCTCTAGAGTGGATTCTCTTTGGGCTGCAAGCTGATATACCCATGATCGAATAATTGATTTGACTTGGTTTTTCTTTGTGTCCTCGTGAGTACAAAAAAAAAATGCCGTCGGACGTGCTGAGTTGCACTTGAGATACTGAACGATGCTTGCGGACAAAAATGTTTTCCCTATACCAGGACCCCCATGGAGCCATGAGACAGAGGGTTTATCGTAGGGAGGTCCAAACCAATCAAGAAACTTCTCATGAGAATGAATCCAGGTACAGGTACCAACTTGTCTCTCACGGGTGGCTTCTTCATACTGTTCATCCGTTGATACTCCCCCAATCCAGGCTAATAGAGTCATACGATGATTTTCTAGCAGCGTTAGTTATCTATGATAGCTATCTCAAATATTACTGACTTACCATCAATGAAGTCCTCGATATCGCCACGCATATCATTCATATCGCTACGAAATTCCCTGCCCTCTGTTGACTCACCTATATACTATTAGCCAGAGAGCAACACGGGGTATAACTGGGATCATACCATCCAGGAGTAATTTCACCATCGATAGCTCCTTAGCTATGTCTCCCACCTTCGGATCCTCAAATGTGACTAAATCATGTAGTTTCTTAACAAAAGTGCCGACATCGATTAGAAGCAGCTCAAACTTGTTTTTATCCCTCCCCCCCCAAACTAATCTGCGAGCAAAAGTTGTCCTCCGTTCCTTATAGCTTGGTCCCTCCCCTGTTGGCCGTGTGGCGATAGATGAGGATCCGAGCTCAAGGCCATACTTATTCTTCAATGTTTCTGTGTCGCTTAGGAGAATATGTAACTGCCTGAGGATTCCATGGACAACTTGATAGTCTCTGGATCTACCGCCTAGGCAGCGATGCAGACTAGGACCTCTTCCGCCGTCAATTCCAACCCTTGTACCCCATTTGGTGAAAAGCAACTTCTCTGCTTCGAAAAGGGTAAGTAGCATTTGTGAATCCCTCCAGAAGCCTTTTCCAGTGTCGATTATGCCCATAATCTCTAGACAAGCGCCATATAACCCCACTACTCCTAGGGCAGTACCCACTGCCATCGAAATAGGTTCTACCATGGTTCGGCCTGGTGTAGAATTTCGGGTGTACGTTTCTTATACATGTCAATAAACTCGGTCTCGTTGATTGGCAAAGGCCATACAAAGGGGAGAATAAAATTAACGTACCCGAGCTTAGAATGATGAGGGCAGCAAGCCTGTGGGGTAAAGGTCCGGTAGGTGAACTTATAACAACTAGGCTGTAAAGTCTCCTCCCCGTATAGGATAATAATAGAGGGAGGTGAATCCGTTTGCGGGTATAGTATAAAGGCAAAATAGGCTTTGTAAGTGAGAGTACAAAGGTTTTCCAGGTGCCGTGTCATAGATGTGAGGTCTGCGGGGCTCATAAAGCATGACTATTTATAGTTTACTGGCATCTTGGGCCAAGGTAACTATGCGAGGTCTCCTGCTCACAGTTGAACTTGGTGGAAAATGTTACATATGATATGTGACACGTCAGATCCAGATCTACAGCCTCACAACAGACCAGCTACCAAATCAATTGGTGAGATCTGTTTCCGCACTTTGGGGTAAAAACAAAGTGTGGCTTGAGTACCTTACTGAGAATTCTTTGGAAGCTTTTTTTCGCCCAGATGAAGGTAGTATCTGCCTTTACAAGTGAGGTGATTCGTAACTTCTTGTCCCAATCTCAAAATGCAAGGGGTTTCACCCGGGTGTCTTGGCGCAAACCTTGTCTTATGCGGTACCAGTCAGACACTATTAGTAACAATAATTATATTCTAAGGATAAGATATTATGTCACTCCATGGGCTTTAGTCAGCTGTAGAACCAATCCCTATCCCTTCCGCTGGTGAAGCTGCCATTTTTGCGTGGGGGCTAGATTCGTGTGGCTAGTCCCAGGCTTCTATTCTTTTTCATAGGTCACTATTTATTAAGCACCGCCACTTTGGGTGGGCAGCATTTTTCACTAGCGTAAGGGATACGTACACTAATAATGAACTCATTTTGTTCGCACCAGCATATCCAGGTAACTAACCCTAACCCTCTGATATATATCCGATATACAATCCTCCCGCGGGGGGCCGTAGTAGAATATTACATAAGTACAGTTCACCTTGACGCCCGAGCCCATAGCCACCGTTCAAGCTCAGCACTCCCCCTCCTCGGCACAGCAGAATTATTTTGTTGCCAAGTCATCCCAAGCATGCCCATTATATTTGCCAGCTGATGTTTCTCAGGCTGGTCTATAGCCATCTGCACCTTCTCCGGGACAGACCCTGGTCCGTGCGCATTCACCATAGCATCAGCAAACAAGGAAGCAAACGCACTTGTACGAGCCGTGTCTCCGTACGTAGCGCAGATCTGCAAAGCAGTGTTGTACGTATTAACAGCCGAATCATCGTTCAACTGCTCTTCTTTATAAAGCTCTAGGAGTCTTCGTCATTGTCCCAGTGCTTTGTGCGGATCTAGGAGCACGGGTTGCGGGCCTGCGACGGCACTCTTCAGCTCGGCTATCTCCCCGGTAGGATGTCCGTAAGAGCGTATAATACTCGTTTCCCGAGTGTGGCGTTCCAAGTGGCGTGAGAGTTCGGAGCGCAGCTGTGGTTGATGCGGGAACAGATCGGGAAGATGCCCCACTCTGTTGACTGTGGATTCATTACTACACCGTTCGTTCTGAAGATACCGGCGTCCTGGCTGGCTTCGCTGGCTTCATATTGGTTATATAAAGAGTAGAGCGAGAGTTTACCAGCAGGGGGAAGGGCCCTAACGACCGATGCGAGCTCAGTCACCGCTAAGCCATGGTATAAGGTTAATGATTTGGAGGTGAAGAGTGGGGGCTCAGATAGTATGAGCTTTCCGCGGGGGATACGGGATTTGGCAACTAGGCCTAGTCCAGCAGAAGGAATAGCAACAATCTCATATATTTGAGTAGGCATTGGATTTGTACTTTGCTAGATTGATGTATGATATGCGGTTCTTTGACTGAGCAAAATGCGGAGATGGGGTAAGCATTCAGGCAACCAAATCTTGTACAACATGATTATGGTAAAACCCTAACCCTGCACATCACATTAAGTTTACCTAGGATTAAGTCTACTTAAAGCTATTGTTCGTTTAGATACCATACCACTACCTAGTTTTCTGTGGGACGGAGTATTGGAATAAGCGATTGCCACAATACGTTTGATGACACTTGGTTATGTTTTACTATTTTTGCTGTTAAGATACAAGGGGGATTATTATTAACAAGGGTATTTTGTGTATAAATATGGGGAAAATTCCCCCTCGATCTCTAGTAACCAAGCAATCTCAATTCTTTAAGTCTTTACGGAATTCATCTCAGACAATCTCAACACATGCACTCTCTAGTGGGAGCGGTTTCGACCAGTAGTATACCGCTAGATACAAACCGTAATATCTAGAAGTATTTACAAGCTTCGCAGTGGTACATTAATTTCTAGATACTACTATTATGCAGAATGAACCTATATGTTAATAATTTTAAGCCACAGATGCTAGCTGAATGATATTATGTAAATATGAATCGCCGGACGACCCCCGATAGGGCTCGTGGGATAGGTGCATCTATTACTTTACGGAAATAGCCTTAACTCCTGCGAAGACTGCCGGAGATAGGTCAGGAAGCCCCTATATAGATATTGAATGTTTGAATTATTTCTAGGGTCTCTAAGCACAGAAAGATTGATCCGGGGGTGCTGTAAGTTAAGCTCAAGTAACCCTAACCCTAACCCTTCCTCCATAGAAATTAAAATACCTACCATTTGGTTAGTTTTCTGATTGATCTGGGTTCAGGAGTGTGCTTCACTGGAAGTGCCTTAGAGAGGTATCAATCTCTACCTGGAGTTGACATGATAGTTCGATGGTTAGTCACGGGGCGGTAGCCGAGTGGGTGAGGGTTAGTTTTAAGACTGTGGTAACACTAGGGAGTTAATTTTTATCCTGACCTCTTTCTTGACCGATATGCGGTCAAAGGGATCATCTAGATTAGGCACCGCTTACGTCTTTTGTTTAGAGCGGTGCCAGCCGCCTAGATGATTCCTAGACAAAAGCTGGGGTTAGGTACGAGTGGCATTTATTAAGACTGCAGGGTACGTTACAGTATGAGGTGGTCCTGGCACAGAGACCTAACCCTTGGCACAGAGGCCTGGCCAAAAGCTGGCTCATGGCACATAGGGTATTTGTTAAGGATGTAGAATACACTCCACAGTATAAAGTGGTCCTGGCACAGGAGACCTAACCCTTGGCACGCTCTGGCACAGAGCACCTTGTCCAATACTCCCGATTAGGCAACAGCACTGAGGGCTGGCACGCAGGGCTAGCTAGTTACCCTGTGCCGGGCTGACTATATAACGAGGGTATACCCGCCCTTGGGACAGATGACAACCATCTCCCTTGGATTACTCGGACAGCAACCAACAAGACAAAAGCTGGCTCATGGCACATTAGTACATCGTTAAGACTGAAGAATTCAGGCCCATAGTAAAGGTGGTCACTGGCACAGTAGACCTAACCCTTGGCAAATTGATGTGACACACGCACCCTGCCTGGCACACTCGCCCAAGGGTTACCCGGGCCACAGCAAGGAGTATATAGAGGGGGCGGTTCGCCCTCTTCTTGGAGAATACTCCTAGACAACTTCATCTTCGACAACCCTCGAGGTACTTGCAAGATAAGGTATATCACCCGCTGCCAACGCTTGTATCTAATCGCTGCACGATTATACTACGGCCACCCAGAGACGATTCAAAGTGGGTACCCCCCTAACCCGATAATGATTTTGAATATATTCTAACCGAGGGTATAGAATAGGAATGGCTGCTCTCGATCAAGGACAGCCCGACTTCAAGGCGATGGAAGAAACAATGAACGGCGTCGGTCGTTTATCTCTCGAGTTGGCGACAAACCTCGGGAGGATGGGGAATGTCCCCGCTTTCGACGGTGGGGCGTTGATACTGGCAGAGCTGAGGGCGATGCGACAGGACATGGAACGGAAGTTCGAGAACATGGAACTGAGACTCGAGGCAGCGTGAGTATTCGACGATCCGCTCCCCCTTTCTCTTTCGGCGGGATGAGATGAATGGACGGTCAGCTGACGTTAAACTCAGTGACTATAATGCGGTAGCTCGGTTGACGAATAGCTCTGTCGCGATCACGACAGACTCCCAGTTGATTCCACTCAGGACTCGACGCAACGAGGACGTCGAAGACTTCCCGATGACTCAGGGCGACATCGATCGCCTGACTTCAGTGGATCTTAATAGACTCCTCGATAGTTATGGTCTGCCCACGGTCGGGACTGTCGCTGTTCGAAGGCGACAGCTGAAGAAGTACCTCGGCATCACGGCGACAGTGATCTAGACTCTCTATTGGAGTCTTTGTATCCCGTGACGAGATCGATCGAGTGTTTAGTACGGGACGGTGGTGTAGTCTGATACTTGTGGACAATAGTTTACTATGGCGGGCGGTGTACCGGCCGCTTTCCGTGGGCTAAGGCTCACGGTTTTCTTTAAATATTATGTATACAGTACAATCGCCCTATAAGAATATGGTTTTTGTGCAATATCATATTCTTATAGAGCAGTTATCCTTATAGGAAAGCACTGATGCATATAAAATAACTCTTGTCTAGGTCGGACTACATATTCTTATAGGGCGAATCTTCTTATAGCCTGAATTCTTATAAGGCGATTGTACTGTAATAGTTTCACTTCTGGAGAGAAGCGGAGGATAGTGCCAAGTGACTAGATCGCTTAGCGTGGCTACATTAGATCTCAGCCTCATAGGTTAATATAATCTTAATCACCTAATCTTTTTCTCTGGGAAAAAACAGGAGAGAGGGGCCCCACGCAGTGGGGATACCCGGTACTTCACAGCCATGCAGTAAAGTTCGGTCCTGGCTCGACGGACCTAACACTTGGCACATTTATATGGCACACGCCCACGCCTGGCACACCCGCCCAGTGGATTACCCGGCTACTGCAGGAGTGTACAGCCTCTGGTAGAATTATTCTGGAAACAGGGATTATCGAGCATGGGCTTCTAGCCAATGCTATTTTCCAAACCTTTGTCAAAAGAGTAGAAGACGAATTATCGTGCGTGCCACATTTCCATAATAATTCTACCGGGGGCTGTATAGAGGGGGGCAGCCCCCACTCCGGTTGGTAAAAACAATCACCGCTACACACTCCAACGGACGTTTGTTAACCACACGGTGCACAGACCTCTGTATACAGAGAACTATCGTGTGATTCCGCTACTCGAATCATTCTCCTAGCTAGACGAGTACAGGGATATCAGTCTCTCTCTATTACCTACGGTCGGCGAGAAGTAACACTGACGCATTAGTGTATATACAGACACGATGGGTGACGACAACAAGAACCAGGAGAAAAGGAAAGCGAAGTGGACTACTTCGTATACGAACATGTCCCCCTTAGACGCAGAGGACAGACTAGGCTTTAGGATGAATACAATCAAGGTGGTCCCGGTCCAACACATGTTGAGAGATGCCAACTATACGCTTGAAGGAGAAGACTCGGTCTTGATGACCAAGGAAAAGGTGTACAACCGGATATTGGAATATCTTATCATGGAAGGATATCCTACGGAGGTGAATACGTTCTTTAAAGAAACCAACGTTAATGACTTGGTTCTCTACACCATCGGTCCAATAATCACCGATCTCATACTCAAAACGGGACACAACAGTATCCAGCTATTGAGGGAGAAAGACACCGTCTCTACAGACTCCAGCGGCTATGAAGAATTTATTATAATGGACCTGATTTCAGTGAAGGAACACAACTATGTCCTCATCATAGAAGCGGAGGAATCGTCCCTTGGAGATGCGATGAAGCAGTGTTTGCTATCAATGAAGGATGCGAGAGACAACAATAGTGGAGGTGAAGTGTATGGTTTTGTTACAACTGGGGAGTCGTGGCAAATATTCAGATATGATGGGACATCCTTTCAGCACTCAGGGAAAATAGAGGCAGTATTTCCGTGGATGGATGAGGACAAAGGGCTATGGATGAAGAACTATTCGGTGCTAGTGGACTGCATGTACGCCGCGTTGAGCAGCGGAAGCATTGTTTAGCATGATTGAAGATGAGTATACGGTGGAGTTCTTTCCCGGGAGATCTATTTGTGGTAATTAATTTAGTTTAGTTAGTCCGCGCCCGGTGAAGCAAGGGGCGCCACAGTTAGTAATTAATAATAATAATAATAAATGATTGCCAAGATAATGCCAGTGATAAGATGAGAGAGTCCGGTCTTATCTAGTCTCGTGCCCAGCCCCATTATTTGCTGCGCAGCACCGTAGGGTCTGGTGTGCTAACCCCTCCGAGCTTGCCCAATTCATTTTTTCGGGGGTATTTCTCTCGGGGGGCTTTCGGGGAAAATTTGGTACTTACCTTTGTGTGGTTGTCCCACACAGACCTAAGTACCTTTAAAAGGCCGAGCTAGCCAAGGAAAACCCCCGAGCTTACTTGAAAGCCCCAGCAGGTCGGGGTGTTTTGGGGATTTTCGGCAGAAATTAGGTACTTACATTTGTATGAAGCCATCACACAAACCTAAGTACCTTCGGAGGTCAAAAGACCTCCCGAGCCCCCCCGAGCCAGCCCAATCCCCCGAGGGGTCCGGAGGTTTTCGGAGATACCCCCGAGATTTCTCGGAACTTTACTGCTCCAGACCCTACGGTGCTGCGCAGCAAATAATGGGGCTGGGCACGAGACTAGGTCTTATCTATTCTTTTTTCTTTCTTAAAAAAATATTGAGAGGGGCCCCAGTACTCTACGTACCAAACAACCTAGGAACGAAGGAGGTAGGTCACGTGGTGTGTAACGCTTACTTCTTTTGTCTAGACACGCGCCAGGCCTCATAGATTAATATAGTTCTTAATCACCTAATCCTTTTCTCTGAGAGAAAACAGGAGAGAGGGGCCCCACGCAGTGGGGATACTCGTTATTTCGAGCGTAGCGAGATTGATGACTAAGATACTAGGAATGGCAGACCTACGGTCCTTGTAATGCTTACTTCTTTTGTCTAGTATGCGAGCATAAATTATGTATTCCTTATTTTCTAGGTTGAGTTCATGATTATATGCAATGAAGGCCAGCATTTAGCTATTTCTAGATGCATTCTTATGCAGGGAACAAAACTGGCTGACAAAGCCGGATAAGAGCCCCCTTCCAAAGAGTCGCGGTTGTTCTAGTCCATTCGAGGAGAGCCGCATATCAGTAAACAACCATATAAAGACTGGCCCACCAGAAAAGAACCTACTTTGCTGACAAAACCACCACAACCGTATTGACACAAACAACGATGAAATGAGTACCGGACGGGTTCCATATCTATTGTAAGTATCTTATAACCTTCTAACTAGATGTGATACAGTCCCCGCTGATATATCTTAGCCATCGCTAGGATACTACTCTGTATATAGATCAAGTTATAAAGAGATCTAGAGATCCGGAGGCAGCATCAACATACTCCTAAAATAGCAAATACTTAGCAACAAGCTCTCCAAATACGCTACCTAAAGCCCACCGATAGAAACCCTACAATATACCCAGAACGATACCGGTACTAAAACAGAGCCGGGATGCTCATGAATGGACTGGCCATTCTACAGTGTCTGTTCCTGTTCTCCGGTACACCAGTCCATCCAGGAACGCCCTTTGGTGGGCCGGCCGATCAAGGACAGGGCCTAGATGGGCGGTGTTCCAGACCTGGCTAGAACATTACAATACACCAGAATTACGTATACGCCGTGGAAAGTTGGGCACCACGACTCTATTATCAGCCTGGTTGTGATGGATAGATATGGCTGGTGACCTAATAGTTGTAATGAGAAATCCGACTCCCAATACTTCATCTCTAACTTCTACCCTTTCATTGCTAACTTCTTTCCCCGCGACACAGACTACCGCAGATATGTTGCATCCCGAAGACAACGTACAATCCATGCGAAAGGTAAGTTAGACTTTCATAACTTACCGGTGTCATATCTTTATTAAACTTCTGTTACAGCAAGGAAAGCACTGAAGCAACGGTTCTAATAAGTTGAAAAGATGGCTGAGAGATTCAGCTATAATCTACAATCTGCTACTAAACTGGTGGAGCCATTTGACTCTGGTATTAGTTCAATTAGTAAGTAGCTTCAGACAATAGCCTGTGAGGGGGTGCCCTCCCCTCATATCTGAACCCTCTAAATAGAGCTTTTAGTGGGTATAACACAGAGGCGGATGCTGTTGATAAGATGCTCGTGGGGATGACTATGAAGGTTATATTGATTAGGAACTAATGCTTGTGACAGGTACCGCAGTCATTGTGTATCATTACATTGCCGTCGTGACCTCCTCATGCGTCTTTAGTCGAGGGCGTTGGCAGGGAAGAGGGGAAACGCATGGCGGGAGAGAGCATTAAGTATGATTAGCAATAGCGGCGGATCTAGTTATACATAGCTATAGGTAGCTGAATTCTCATGATTCGGGCACCTATAGCTATAAGAAGATACAACAGGAGACGAAACAGGAATATTGTGCGTCGTGTAAAGGAATAAATACTTATATAAAATAATACAGCTCTAGTGCCTATTTGGTAGATTGAATTGATGAATTATGAATGGAGATTGCAATTACGTAGGCTTATATGATGATAGAGTGGTTTTATATCGATCTAAGGGTACTATAATTCAAGAGCATCGAATCCTAACCCTATTACTATACAATTAAATATTTAAATACATACTGTTTGATGGGTGGCTATTGGTATGAATTCAGGTGAGGATTATACCGCCTTGCAGTTATTTTTAGCTTATATCAACACTAAACACTGCCTGTCCTTGGTATTATCCCGTTTCATAAGCCTAATCATATACTATGTCATACTATGGAACCCCGATAGAGTTGGATATAAGCAGTAATACAAAGCAGTTAGCCCACAAGCCCACGAGAATCTTACAAAAAGAGCTATTTTTCTTTGCCTGTTGTCCCAGCTCATATATGGGTAGGGTTACTCGCCGAAGGAGGGTGTATGCAATATTCAGGCATCCCACTTCTAACCTAACCCACCTCCTAAACTACCCCGCATACCCCCGAATCATCCCAACTCTTCTAGATCATCGCTACCCCAACTCAAAATGCCCCACGAAGAGACCTCCGGCCAGCGTACCTATACCGCCGCATCAGACACCCCGAGCGGCGCCGTGGGTGAGTTCCACGGGTACCTCTTCGGTGGCGGGACCAACAGCCACCACCACCCGTGCCCTTCAGTATCAACCGACACAGTAAAGTCTTTGCAAATTCATGAAGAAGTAAAACGGCTCACAGCAGAGGCCAATCGAGTTGCCGCAGAAGCTACACGGTTACAGGCGGAGGTTACGAGGTTGGCGGCGGAAAATGCCGATCTTAAGGAGGTGGTGGAGAGAATATCCGCGGAGAAGGTAATTGATGAAGAGGCAGCTAGAAAGGCGAAATTGATTGCGGGGATACTTCCTAAAGAGTTGGTGACTGGGGGTGGAGAAAAGACGATGTTGATCTGCGAGCAGGTTGGGTGTCTATCGTTGGACTTCTGGGTTGGAATGTCGGAGAGCCAGAAGGGCGAGTTGGATGTCAAGTTGGGGAAGGTTATGAAGCTGGTTATTGATGTACCTACCTGGGTGGAAGCTGGTGATGCTATCCGCAATGAACTCGCGCGCGTTGGAATTCGTCTTGCGACAAGGTCTGAGTTCTGTGGGGCTCAATCTGAGGCGTGGGCATCTGCTAAGGATACAAGTCTGCCCATCGCAAAGAGGATGGACTATGCCCTAAATAGCTCTTCTAAGTTTCTTGGGGATAAAGCTTATCCACATGAAATGCTTCACTTTTTCAAGCGGTTGGTGGAATTACGCCGTGATGATTTAGATTCCGATGTTGCTCAATCTGGGGTATAATCTTGTGGTGTTTATAGCCCTTAGTAAGACTGACTGATTATTTGTAGTACACATTTATTAGGACAAACATTGTATTCATCAGGAATTTTGAATTTCCACTTACTGTGAGATGCCAATATGCTGAATTGATTCGCCGGCTGGTATCGTGCTCTCTCTTTCCATTGAGCCTAGTGATCCAAATCCTCTCTGCCCAAAGTACTGAAAATGGTACTTTTTTATGAACATAAGATATACCTAAATAAAGAAAGATAACGTATCCTCCCCAAACGAGTTAACCACTGAGAGCAAGGAACGTTCACCCAGCCAACATACTGACCCATATCCCATTGGACGCGGTATTCAGGTTCTACTTGGAGAGAATCAATATATTAGAGCTCAGAAACAGTCCTTTAGCCCTTACTTTTATATTAGACTCAAATACCTTACCCGGAAGGTTTCATGAATTGTATCCAATAAACTAACCAGTTAAACACGCAAGCTGCCGTAGATGGTGGCATAAACTGAAACAATATTCAGGCAACTCGTTTCTACCCTAACCCACCATGCAGCTTACCCCGCGTTGTCGTAACTCCTCAACACCATCACAGCCTCCACCAAACATGTCCCATCACTGCTATCATGGCACGTGCGGATTCCCCCCCAGCGGACGGGGCCCTCCCAGTGGTGCTAACGACGAGACTCCCGTACCAGAGGGCTCCAACGCCGGAGGAGGTGAGTTCTACGAGTACATCTTCCGCAGTGGAACCAGTAGCCACCCTCGCCCGTGCCCTCCGGCTTGCGCTGGCCAAACAGACCCCCCGCGGCTTGAAGAAGAAGCAAGGCGGCTTACGGCAGAGGCCACCCGAGTTACCGCAGAGGCAGCACGGCTGCAGGAAGAGATCACGAGACTATCAGCGGAGAACACGAGGTTGGCGACGGAGAATACGAGATTAGCGGCGGAGAATACAGAACTACGGGAGAAGCCGGAGGATACGACACCGGTAGACAGAGAGAGAGATGAGTTGATCCGAGAGGCGAGGGCGATTACGAGGGTACTTCCGGTGAGAAAAACAGCAATGGATGGGGAGCGGGTGATGTTGATCAATGAGCGGGTCGGGTCTGTGTCGTTAGATTTCTGGCTTGGGATGTCTGAGAGCCAGAAGGAAGATCTGGAGAAAACGCTGAAACGTATTGTGGAATTAATTTGCCCTACCGGCGTTGGGTGGGAAGACATGGCTGGTATTATCCAGAGCGAACTGGGGCGCTTTGGGATCCACCTTCCTACGAAGGATGAGTACCATAAGACTCAGACAGCCTCATGGGACTCTGTTCATAATACCGCCCTACCGGACTTGCAGAGGGTTAACTTTCTCCTAGAAGCGTCTTCTCGGGATTGTGGGAAACATAGCTATGTACATGAGATGATACTATTTCTTAGGGAATTGATGGGGCTACGGCGTGGTAATTGAGGTTTCGATGTAACATTTGGAATATAATCTTGCGCTATCTCATGATCTATAGCTTGGTATCTAATTTATCTACCAGGTCCGGGAACTCTATTATTCATGAATGGTACTGCATTTATAAACCTACGTACGAATAGTCTCTATCTTAACCTAAAGCATTGACATGCGGGAAGAATAGGTCAAGATATTAGACGGTACACCAGATCTTGCTTCAGTCTCCATTACACACAAATAAATTCCCCGAAAAGGTTCATGTATCATGACCAACAAACTACTCAACCCTATACTGTATAGCCCCAGTGGAGTGCCCTACACGAAGTAAAGGGTTATGGTGTGGGAAAGAGCATAAAACGTCTTGTGACTGACTTCTTCTAAGGGTGTTGTCCTCCAGTTGGATAAGTAAACTGAATTCGTGGATGCAATATTCAGGCATCCCACTTCTACCCTAACCCACCATCAAGCTTACCCCGCGTTACCGCAACTCCTCTGCATCATCGCAACCCTCCCATCATCACAACATCCACAACATGTCCCACGAAGGCTTTTATGGTGCACGCGGATTTGGAGGATGGCACCCATACAGCGGCACGAGCAACGAGGCCCCCGCACCAGACAGCTCCGGCGGCGGCGGCGGCGGGGGTGAGTTCTACGAATACTTCTTTCGCAGCGGACCCGGCAGCCATCCCCGACCACGTCCTCCGGCACCTGCTGATAGCGCGGAACCATCGCGACTCACAGAAGAGACGAGAAGACTGACGGCGGAAGCATCTCGAGTTACTGCAGAGGCTACACGGCTTCAGGCGGAGGTTACGAGGTTGGCGGTGGAGAATTCAGAGCTGAGGGAGAAGGTAGGGAGTGGAATATTGGAAGCGAGAGAGACAGATGTGGAGGTGATTAGAAAGGCAGGGGTACTTCCGAGGAAGCAGGTTACGGGGGGCACGGATCAGACGATGCTGATCAATGAGCGGGTCGGATCTGTGTCGTTAGACTTCTGGGTAGCGATGTCTGAGAGCAAGAAGGCCGAGTTAGATACAACCCTGAAGGTTATTGTAATATTAATCTGCGGTGGGGGAAGTAGCTGGGAAAAAATTAGTAGTACTATCTGCAGCGAACTGCAGTTCTATGGGATTCATCTTGCGAGCGAAAGTCAGTTCAACGCGGCCCAGAAAGGGACATGGGCCGAGATTAAGGACAATAATCTACCTGACTCGAAAAGAGTTTCCGCTCTTCTTGACATTTCTGGTCAATGTATTGGGAGTCAGCGTTATGTGCACGAGTTGATACAATTTCTTAAGCGATTAATCGAGCTACGGCGGGGTAATTAATATTTTCTTTACTCTCAACCTGTCTATCTTATAGTCAATAGTATGATATCTCCTGTATGTACTACGTTAGGAATTACTTTATAAAAGAACGCCCTAATAGTCTCCATTGGCTATATTATACTAAAATACATGATTCATGGGCTGACTCTAATATTCTATCCAAATGTAGATAGTTTAATCCCTCCCATTTGAAAACCGGACTCAGTCTAATAATTTCTAGCTATATCGAAACTTTATTACTTTCACCCATACTTCTTCATAAAAAAAGAACCTAAAGTTACCTCCGTTCCACCCAACGTCGCGGGAAAAATGATAGTTTGGAACTAATCCACCCCCACTAAATCCCGGAATGACGTATTATAACTACCGCATTAACGTATTTCCATAGTCAGGCAAAAGTATTACACTTCAGTCGATTAGAGTACTGGACATTGTATGTGGCTGCCTTGATATTGTGGTTTTGCCTGTTCGCGGTTTGAGTTGCGTGTGGAATAAAGATAGGGTAAATTATATAACTAGTAAAGCCAATATCTACAGTATTATTACCGACTCACCACCGAGCTATGATTACTCAGGTCCTGCTAACGCTTATTTCAAAAACAAGGTTATTGGTGTGCCTGACGCTAGAACATTATCTATGCCAAGCTTAGACCAAACCACGTGACACGACTAACGTAAATCACAACCTATGACCTGCAGTCCGTCTATGCTATTCCCCGTAGAGAGTATGAGCCCACTGGGTTCTATGGTTCACTCCTTACTATTACGTCCAACCTTACTGTTAATATCCCTAGTATCGAAAAATTAGTAAAATTTCACAACCCTAACCCATGGTCTCTCAACGCCAGTACCGGAGGTGAAGCTAGACATAGGCAGGTTTTTATACATTGGTATCAAGGGTGGTTATGATATACTGCTGCTCCAGCGTAGGGATAACCTAGGAGCTCACACATGATTTCTCGTAAAATTACAATCACGACACCCCCCGGCCAAGTAGGTATCACTTTTCATATAACTGTTTAAGGAGCAAACGTAAGGAATTTCTTTCTTTCTTCCCTTATCAGTTTCGCTACCAGTATACGTAATGCCAAATGTAAAGACAATCTAGGTGGCCTTGACAGAACCGGTCCTCGGCGATTATTCGTCACAGTCAACCTTATGCTTTTGCTTACACCCTTAATCCCCATCCAAGAGAGTGGCAGGTACTATCGTACAAGCATATCGTCTTTCAACTTCCTCAAGGTGAAATATTCCTCGTCTTGTGATATAACCCCCCCATGGCCGTGTTTAAGGCATCCACATCCTTACCCTGGTTCCAGATGAACATACGTATATAGGCTCAATTTCAGATTGATATCTACGCTAAAAGGTTAAGATAATCCTAGATCCTTGTTATATAAGCTATCTCTATTCGGTATATCCCAGATATAAAGCAGGTTTCTTAAGAAGAGCAAGTAGTTGAACAGGGGTAATCTTAGTGTTATCTCTTTGGGCATGATAAGAAGCATATATGGATCCCACATGATTGCACACAGTAGGGGCTTCCCGCCTAAGTTATTTCAATTACTGTCCCTGGCGCGGTTCCCGCCGAGTATTTCTTGGTATTGTTATTAGCATAGATTACTAATCAGCAATATTCGAGTGAGAGTTTGTGATTCTGCTTTGTTTCTACAGTGACAGCTGTTGAAGAATCTAAAGAACAGGAAGAAAGCTACCGAGGAATGTGCAGTTCTCTCAAGAGTGAAAAATATCACAAAAGTAGTAGTCTTGGTACACCTGCAGGGGGATAGTAGCACGAGATATTCATTACGAAAAGCATATGAGCACTTTTCCTCAACGTCTGTTGACTTCTTACTACCACCGGTACGTTATCTCATGATTGCAGAATATCCGTTAGATAATATTGTAAAAGAAACTGTGCTACCCCATTTACTGCACCTTTAAGCTGCGAAAATAAGGCCACCAAGTAGGGATAATCGAGATAACTGAAACATTTCAGGCAGCCCATACAGAGTGTCTGTAAATATTTCAACGGTGACGTCTAAACGCTTTCCAAACTTGTTTAAACAACTTGCCCACAGAGATTCGAGTCAGAATCACGTGATCGCCAATTATAGTAGCACTGGTTGCCTTAAACCCCCGCAATAGTTATTATCTCCCCCGAAGCTCCCGGATAGGTGGGAGAATACCAGCCCACAATGCATCCATTCCTTGAACTCGCACTCTCCCTCCGTCCCCCGCAAGAACCCACGAATAGCACGACCGAGTCCCACGATGCCGAACCCCCTCCCGACTCTGACCAGCTACCAGAGCCCCAACTACCACAATGCCAGCCTAAACAACACCCGTTCTTCGAACTCGCATTCTCCCTTCGTCCGAAAGAGCCCACAGACACTACCGATGAGTCTCCGGCGACTACACCCCCTCCCACCTCCGAGTCGCTAAACACCTACACTCCCCGGGACCACGTACCCCATTCGTACAAGGATTCCCCCCAGTGGAGGTGCTGGAAGTGCATGCCCTTCATCAAACATTTCCCAACAATGGAGGCGCTAGATGAACACCTGATGGGACACAAGAGCCAACGCCAAGGTAGGTTCGGCAGCTTCAGCAAAGACGCCGGCCGCGGGGGTGATTTCGGCAGCTTCGGCAGCTTCGGCAGAGACGTAGGCCGTGGGGGGTATCGAAATACACCGACATCCCCAACAAACAGCTCACCGAGGAGTCAAGACGCATACTTCTTCAGAGCAGAGTATATGCGCGATATCGGTGAAGACACGGCTCGCTCACCGGAGGTCCCGCTGTCGGTTGAAATGATAGAGAATATTGATCCGGATATCCAGGAGACACAACGTATGCTCCGGTTCTCGTGACAGATGGCAGTAGTACTAATATTGTCTAGTGCTTATCCTTGCTCCTACACGTGATGCTGCACTCCGCGCTCATGATATTGTGTGCTCGCTTTCTGAGGCGATGGATATCACTGCATATCCGTGCATTGGCGGGAATGTCATCAAGATCGACATTATGGCGCTCGGTGATGGCCCACACGTCGTCTCAGGGACTCTCGGAAGGGTTGAGGATATGATAAGGAGGGGGGCGCTACGTACGGGTCATATTTCTGTTCTGGCAATTGTGGGGGTCGAAATTATGTTTCAGGCGAGTACTTATGAGCAGTGGTTTGATGTCTGGAGTTGTCTTAATTCAGGGGTGGAAATTGTTCGTGTTGGACTTGACGTGGAGTCTGAGGAGGACGATGTTTGACACTAGAATGATACGGGACATACCGGTGGGCCCTCAATTGGTTGTATATAATGTGTCTTATATTGCGAATAGGGTTAGGGTTATCTACGCAGACAGGCGTTATTCCCCACCATAAATATTTACTACCTAACAGAAATGGCTGAAGCTAACCCACACTGCACTTCATTGATATGAATCATAGTCGCGGTTCTGTGCTGTATACGTGGTCGTAAATCTCTCTGGAATAGACAGCTGATCCTGCTGGCTGTTTACATCAACTATGTATTGATTCTTTGCTTTGCTTTCCCTATTTCCTATCTCCTCCTGCCCCCATCAAGAAAACGACCGGATGATCGTATTCGCTATCATCCCTGTACTGATTACTGCGAAAGGCACCCCCTACGCTCGCGCTCGCTAGTTCAGCCGTTATATGATTACTTCTCTGCCAATACCCTGTCTCTCTCTGCATAAAATCTTTCCTTCTCTGCCAGTGCCCTGTCTTTTTCTGCCCAACATCTATCTCTTTCTTTAACCAATCTGTCTGACTCTGCTAACGACCTGTCTCTCTCTGCCCAGCACCTTTCTTTCTCTTTAACCAGTCTCTCAGACTCTGCGTTAGATCTATCTCTCTCTGCCCATATCTTGTCCCTCTCTCCCGTGAGCCTATCTATCTCTACTCTAGCTCTCTCTACATCTCCCTTTATTTTCTCGTTTTCTGCCAGCAACCGCTCCTTTTCCGCCATCGTTCTATCCCTCTCTGCCCATATTTTCTCTTTTTCTGCCGCAAACCTCTCTGCCTCTGCTCTTGTCCTCTCTGCCGCTTCCTTCACAATTTCCTTCTCGGCCTTCATTCTCTCTGCCTCCGCCATAATCTTCCCAGTCTCTGCCGTGAATTTCTGTGTTTCTGCCCTTGCCCGCTCCGCCTCAGCAAGGACCTTCTGGACTTCGAATAACCCTTTCTGTGACTCTGCCGTGAGTTCCCCTCCTCCGTTGCTTCCGCCCCCTGCATTCATCCCGGCCTTGGCAGTTTCCGCTTGGACTCTCTTAGTGTACGTTACATTCCACATGATATCCGCGGTAGTCTTGAGTAGTTGTAGCCCGAGTGATTTGTCGGAGGATGGGGTTCGCTCGACCGATTCTGGGTCAAGCAGCCTGAGCGCGGCATCGATATTTGCCTTTAGCACGTCCGCATAGGGGTTCGTGTCGGAATTCGTGTAGCGGAGTATCCCTTGTAAATCGGTACTCTGTGACATTGTAATTGTGTTTTCTTTTTCTTTCTTGTTCTGTGTCTGGTTAGGAGAGGTGCTTGTTATATTGAGTATGTTTTTAGGCACTTACTGGGTTCTTTTGTTCAAGTGATTGTTATATATGTTTGTAGAGATACCTCGATAACCGGTTACCCCGCTCGAGCTGTCGGCCAATGCTTAGCCAAAAGTGGAAATACATGAGATGTGAGATGTGATTAGGGGAGGGTTCACATGGGTTGGCAGCCAACGAGGCTCGTTGGCCACACCATGGGCGGTTGCAATCTTGGAGGGACGACAAGATGGTAAAATGAAACCTCTACGGTAGCCTACCAGACTAGATGCAGTGCTCTCCTGAATGTTGTCGTTTTTCGAGGGTGGATGTAGATGATGTGCATTGAGTGAGTCAGCAGCTCTTGTGCGTGGCGATAAGCGCGATACCTTCAGCCTCATCACCGGGTCCCACGCGATTTACCCTGCTACCAGGGTGAACCCCTCCAAATGCTTATTCCAACGTGAGACCTTGGATTAGTCAGATGAGAATACAGCTACTCCTGACAGTCATAAATACCCCCAGTCTTGGAAAGAACTTGACAATGATATTTCCTTTAATACGTAGTATTCATCATTGCGGGAGAATGTACGGAATATAACTAGACGCAAGGAAAAGACGCTGGCCGAAGTACACTATGATAATGATGTCCCTAGAGCGATAGAGGTATCTACCTGTCCTGGCCCCGGGATTCTTGTGTCAGAGGTCATCTAGATCATAAAACCGTGATATGGCACCGGCAATGATGACGTACACCGGGCCAATAATCGCCTTTCGGAGGTGTACTTTGCATCTTTCGTTCAGTTTCGGATTGGAGGGGGGGGACTACTATTGTGGGTGGTATCTCTACGTAGTAAGGGACCGCCTTATCTTTCTTATTCTTCACTCCAACGCACCCCCGTACGATATACGAGTGATGGGTCATGATGTGCTTGTGTTTCTCGCTAACTAACCTCTTCTCTAGTTCTCTCCACCTCTTCCTTCGTTTTCTTGCCTTTTGCCATTAACTGCTACATTTCTGCTATTTTTGTATCCCTCTCCGCCCATATTTTCTCTTTTTCTGCCGTAGACCTGTCTGCTTTATCTTAGGTTCTCCCTGGCTCTTCCCCCAATCTCTCCTTCTGCGCCAGGTATCTGCCTGCCTCTGCTTTAATTCTCTCCGCCTCCGCCATTATTCTGCCCGTCTCTGCCATCGATCTCTGTGTTTCCGCCTTGACTCGCTCTGTCTCAGCAATGAGCTTCTGGACCTCCAATTGTTCTTTCAGTAGTTCTGGTGTAAATCCCCCTCCGTCCACTGCTGCCTTAGCGGCTTCTGCACAGATCTTCGTAGCATAGGTTACATTCCACATGGAGTCTGCGGCGCTCTTGAGTGTGCACAATGCAAGGTGTAGGTTCGAGGCTGAAAGTCGCGCAACCGTTTCGGATGAAGTCATGGTGAGCGTGGTACTGATGTTTGCCTTCATCACGTCTGCATAGGGACTCGTATCCGGGTATGTGTAATGAAGCACACTTTCAGCTCCAGGTGCTGAACCGGTAATCTGCGACATCATAATAGTTCTGTGAATAGTGAGCAGAGCAATGTTTTTAAATGAATATTGAGTTTTGGGTAGACTTACTTTATGCGTGTTGGTTGCGGTGCTGTGACTGTGGCAGTCAGTAAAGCTTCTGTATATCTGTTGATGGGTGTAGGTGGAGATAATTAGGCAACCAGTTTACCCCGCACGAGTTTTTTGGTGCTTATGTTGGATCAAGGTCGGGGTGTGGATGTGAAATGTGATCGGGAGAGGTAACTATGCGTTAGCAGCCAGCGAGGATCCTCGATTATATATTAAGGAGTGTGACTCCAGTTATTAATACCACAGGCCGGGGACATATGTGGGGTGTATGAGTCAGCATTTCATCAAGGGCGCATCCCGCTGGGTGATAAGCGACCTCATAAACAAGGGTACCTTATCCCTAGATCTACCCGGCATGCGCTGTGACAAGCTTAACCCGATCTGCTTTTGAGCCAGGGGGTGAACTGCTCTAAATGCTTATTTCAACGTGAGATGTTTTCCAAGCGAGTACGTATCAGCAGTGGTTTGATTTCTGGAGTTGTCTTAATTCGAGGTTGAGTATTTGTGCTGGGCTTGACATGGAGAATGAAAAGAAGGATGATTGATACTAGCATAAGTTGGGTTATAACGGTGAACTTGGGCCCGGCTGTATATAATATTAACTGATTACGAGAGAAATTATGTGCTTTCCACTGGGATAGGGTTAGGTTTACTTACGCGGCTATTGTCCGTCTATGAATATCTACTGCCTAGCAGTAATAATTAAACCTAAAATACACTACATTGATTTCAGTGGTCCTATCATATATCCAAGACGTCCCCGGAGCTGAATACAGATCATTCTGGTACCTTGCACCGACTATTTACGGATTTCATTTTTCCGTATTGCTTCTCATTTCGTCTTCTTCCCCTTAAGAAACCGACTAGGTAATTTTATTCACTATTACATGTAGTTTTGTAGTTATCGCTGCTAGAGGCACCCTCGACGCTCACTCTCGCTAGTCCTACGGTTACACCATTGCTTCTCTATTCCACCTGCTAATATTTTCTTCTCTCTACCAAAGCCCTTTACCTCACTGCTGGTGCCTTATATCAGAAGTTGACTTGGGCAAGCCCAACCCCCTTTTAGATTGACCAGGCTCATTTTTACCATAATAATCCGTTATCCGTGCCTAGGCCTGGCCAACATCCGGCTATGAGATTCACTTGAAGTAACCGGTACCCCATGTTGCTCTGACCAGCATTCATCTGACTTTGTATTAATTCTATCTCTCTCTGCCTCTTGGCCCCCTCGTCAACCTGCCTGCCCCCACTCTGGCACTTTCTTCCTCCTCCTTCACCTTTTCCTCCTCTTCCTTCTGCTTCTTCTCCTCTCACGCTGCCTTCTTCGCCCTTCCCTCTTCCTCTTCCCGCTCTGCCGTCAACCGCTCTTTTTCTGCCTTCGCCCTATCCCTCTCTGCCCATATTTTCTCCTTTTCTGCCGTGAACTTGTCTACTTCAGCTCTGATCCTCCCTGTCTCTGCCATTGCTCTCTGTGTTTCTGCCTTGACTCGCTCTGTCTTAGCAATGAGTTTCTGGATCTGCAATTGTTCTCTCTGTAGCTCTGGCGTGAGCACCTCCCCCCGGTTACCACCTTCTAATGCTGCCTTAGCGGCTTCCGCCCAAAATCTAGCAGTATAGGTTATATTGGACACCGAGTCTGCGGTAGTCTTGAGTATGGACAATGCGTGGGTCATGTGGGGGTTCGAGAGTCGTATAACCGCGTCGGACCCCGTCATGGCAAGCGTGGCACTGATGTTTGCCTTCATCACTTCCGCGTATGGATTCGCCCCCGCGTATGTGCACTGAAGCTCCGCTTCAGCTCCGGTTGCGGAACCAGTACTTTGCGACATCGTGATAGTTCTGTAGATAGTGAGCAGAGGTATTTTTCAAATGGATATTGAGTCATGGGTAGGCCTACTTTATACGTGTTGGTTGTGGTACTGTAGTGGTTCTGGTAGTAAAGCGTCCGGCTTACCTTTTACAAATATAAGTAAAGATGACTACTTTACCCCGCACAAGCTGTGTGGCGGTGTAGATGTGAAATGTGATCGGGAGAAGTCAACGCGAGTTGGCAGCCAACGAGGACTCTCGGTCACATATTAGGCAGTGAGACTCTGAGAACCTGCATACAAAGCCTTCTTATTATAATGTATTTTAATATTTACGGTAACTGTGCCTTGGACTCGAGATGGGTCTTGGAGAGGAGATATTTGATAGTGGACTGATGTGACTCATAATGGTGAACTTGACATTAGCTATAGATAATATTAACTCACTATGAAGTATTCCTTATATTAGGATAGGGTTAGGTTTACTTTCTTTTTCAAACCCCTCAATCGTTGCATGAGCCATGTGGGACTGGTAACATCAGGTTTACTAGAACGGTAGGATGGCCTCTGCCTATCCAAATAAGTCAACGAAGAAATAAATTAATCATATATGCATGGAGCCTCACCCATGTCTATCAACTGGGTACCCTACCTGGCCTATTTTCCCTAGATAACAGACATCGCCGACTCATTCTGCGCTACACGACGCATAATTTAGTACTAGGGGTCACTTCTAACGTCCAAAGCTTTGAATTCAGTACTGGTCATTCCAGTAATCGAGGTTACCCACTCTCCTATAGTCTTTATCTCTTCTCATTCCTTAGATCCTTCCCGGGAAACTAACGCAGTAACTGTACTATCAACTCCAGCGCGTGTTCCTCTACAGTTTGTTATCCCTCGTATATCCCAGTCTTTCTTATCTCCGCCGTGGGATCAACTCTTCTGTGCCAGTATCTTCTCTTTCTCTGCCACCAATCTCAGCTTCTCTTCTATTATTTTGTCTCTCTCTGTTTGAAATCTCAGTTTCTCTTCGATTATTTTGTCTCTTTCTGCTTTCAACCTCTCTGACTCTGCCTTCTTACTGTCCCTCTCTGCCCAATATTTTTCTTTTTCTTTTACTAATCTCTCTGACTCTGCCTTCACCCTCTCCGTCTCTGCCAATATCTTGTCTTTCTCAGCCGCCAGCCTGTCTGTTTCTGCCCTAGCCCTCTCTGTTTCCTCCCTCAATTTGTCCTTTTCTGCCACCAGCCTCTCCGACTCTGCCATAATTCTATCCTTCTCTGCCCATATCCTCTCCTTCTCTGCTCTGGTCCGTTCTGCCTCTTCCTTAAACTTTTCCTTTTCCGCCAAGTATCTGCTCGCCTCTGCCTTCACCTTCTCCGCGTCCGCCATAAGTCTCCCGGTCTCCGCCGTCGCCCTCTGCACTACTGCCTCCACCCGCCCTCTCTCAGCCATAATCTTCTGAATCTCCACCGTCTCCCGCTCAGACGCCTTCATTTCAGCATTTTTTTTTTCTGCTTGGAACTCGGCAGCGTGCCTTTCGCTCCACACCGTGTCCACGGTAGCCTTCATCATGCGCAACGTTATCGTGAGTTGCGCGTCCGAGATGTTCCAGGAGGTTTGGGGCCCAAGTAGGGCAAACAGAGCATCAATATTTGCCTTCACTATAGCGATTGGCGTTTCTGCCCGGGCCTCGGAAGTGTGCGTTGCGCTCCATACCGTATCCGCGGTGGTCTTCAGTATACACAACATTCTCGAGATGTCCGAGGTCGAGTAGTAATCGCGGGGTTGTGCAATCGCAGTATCAATATTTGCCTTCATCACATCCACGTAGAGATTTGGGCAGGGGTTTGAGTGGCGAAGTATACCCTGTGGTGAATCGGTGCTTTGTGACATCGTAAGAGTGTATGTATTGCTGTGGATATTGTTAGTACAAAAACTTAATGGATCAAGATTGATTAGAGATACTTACCTACGGGTGTTGATTTGTGCTTTGGTTGTGAGTTTCCAATAACCGTTAAATATGGAGACGGGCATCAATAGCTGGTTACCCCGCACCAGTGGTTGGATCAGTCAATCTTGGGCCAAGAGCGGAAATAGATGCGCAGTAAAATGAGATTTGAATGATGGTTGGCAGCCAACGAGGCTCGTCGACCACATCATGGATAGTTGCAGTCTTGAAGCGAAGACAAGATAAGATCGTAAAATGAAACCCCTATGGTAGCCTACCAGACTAGACGCAATATTTGGATTGTCAATCTCCCGAGTATTTATCGCTACGCAAGCGATGAGATCAGTGGATGAGTCAGCAGCCACTCTTGTGCGGTGATCTTCAGCCTCATAAACAAGGGTACCTCATCCCTAGATTTACCCTACATAGGCTGTGACAACCTTAACCCGATCTGTTTTAATACCAGGGGGTAAACCACTCTAAATACTTATTTCAACGTGAGATAAATTCCAGGCGAGTAAGTGTCAACTGTAGTTTGATGTCCGGAGTTGTCCCGGTTCGGGGGTGGGTATTGTTCGTGGTTGGATTGAGATGGACATTGATGTTCGATTTTATGATGGCCTGGATCATAACAGTGAACTTGAGTCTGACTGTATATATGATTAATTCATTATTCAAGGAGGATGTCGTACCTTACCCTTCGGAGTAGGGTTAGGTGTATTTATACCCGAAAACTTTTAGACCACTATATTTTTTCCGGAATAATTACTTTCATGAGCCTTCCTACTATGATATCTCTATAACCACCTATCCTAGCTTTTGTGACCTTCCTCAATCACCCTAGTGTAATACCAACAAGAGCACACAGAGCATAAGACAAAAACTATATTCAGCACTCCTCCTTGCTATTCACGATTTAAAGAAAACAGGAGAAAGAGCTTTCTCTCCTTAATTCCTCCTACCTCCTCCAACACATACAAAGAGTCTGGCCCGGTGTTGGCAAATACTGGTACCCTCTTTTCAGGCTTATAATCCCACATACCTTTCCTCCTATCTATACCATTATACTACTTCTTTTGTGCGAGTATCTTCTCTTTCTCTGCCAGCAACCGATCCTTTTCTGCCGTGATCTTGTTCTTCTCTGCAACCAACCTCTCCGCCTCAGCCTTGAGTCTGTCCTTCTCTGCCCCCAATCTTTCCTTCTCCGCCGTAATCTTATTCTTCTCAGCTCCTAACCTCTCTGCCTCTGTCTTCAATTTGTCTTTGTCTGCCGTAATTTTATTCTTGTCCGCTGTTAATCTCTCTGCTTCAGCTTTAATCTTGTCTTTCTCTGCCCCCAATCGATCCTTCTCTGCAGTGATCTTATTTTTCTCAGCCCCTAATCTCTCTGCCTCTGCCTTCACTGTATCTCGCTCTGCCCACAACTTTTCTCTTTCTGCCATCAATTTCTCCGCATCTACCTTAGCCTTTTCCATCTCTACACACACCTTTTCCTTTTCCGCCGTACACTTGTCTGTCTGTGCTCTCGTCCTCTCTGTCTCTTCCTTGATCTTTTCCTTCTCCGCCAAGTATCTGCTCGCCTCTGCCTTCACCTTCTCCGCCTCCGCCATGAGTCTCCCCGTCTCCGCCGTCGCCTTCTGAGCTTCTGCTCTCACCCGCTCCGTCTCAGCCATAATCTTCTGAATCTCCACCCTCTCCCCCTCTGACACTCCCGTCACCTCTCCCGCCGCTGCGCTCGCCCTCATTGCAGCGTGTGTTGTTTCTGCTTGGACTTCGGCAGTGTGCGTTGCACTCCACACCGTGTCTGCGGTGGTCTTCAGCAGGCTCAACGCTATCGAGATGTCCGCGGGTGAGGTGCTTCCCAAGGACTGAGGCCCAAGTAAGAGAATTGCGGCATCAATATTCGCCTTCATCACATCCGCGTAGGGGTTTGCGTAGGGGTTTGCGTAGGGAAGTATAACCTCCGCTCCACATGGTAAATCGGGGCTTTGTGACATTATAACAGTGTATGTGTGACCCTGGGTCTAGTTAGTACAGTGACTTTGGTGAGCTGGGTTTGATTTAAAAAAAGTACGTACTTATGAGCTTTGGTTTCTGGTGGTGCTATGAGGGAATCGATCGGATAATCGTCAAATATGAGGGAGGATGTCAATAACTGGTTACCCCGCACCAGTCGTCAGATGACCCACACCGATCGATAGTTTGCCTGGCTCGGAAATAGATGCACAATAAATCAGATATGAAATGTGATTTGTGGGATGATTATAATAGACTGGCAGCCAACGAGGGTCTTCGGTTGCATATTGGATAATCTGAGACGATAATACAATGCGTAGTTTACATAGTAAGGTTTCTTTGTGCGAAATATGAAATTTCTACAGTATTCCAAACAAAAAGACCGTAACGGCTCCCCACTGGCTGAAATATCTGAAGCCCCCCAAACATCGTTACATGCCCTGGAGAAGATGGGAGTGAGGTGGGTGGATGAGTCAGCCACTTGTGTGCGGATAAGCGAGATACCTTCAGCCTCATCACCAGGGATACGTCATGAGGGTCTCACCTAGATGTACCCTGCATGCGCTGTGACAAGGTTCGGTGCCAGGGTGAATCCCTCCAAATGCTTATTTCAACGCGAGGTCTTGGATTAGGCAGATGCAAATACAGTCCCTCCGCAAAAGTGTTGGTAATCCGCTTAGTCAGCGCCCCTCCACATCAAAAGTACCGACCCCGAAGGCAGAGAAAAAACCGAGTTACAGCACCACTATACTAGCTAGCCACTTTATATTAAAAATACATATTGTTTTAAAGTATTAGAAATGTATAGAAAAAAGAAAAGTAGAAATATACAAATTAGTACTTGGTATACCACCCCTTTGCCTGTATAACCGCATTCACTCTATCTGGCATAGGCCTCCATAGTTTCTCAAAAATTTCTTCAGGTATAGTATTCCAGACAAGGGGCAGGACTTCAGCTAATCTCTCTCTAATCTTATCAATACCCTCTAGAGTATCCCCAATAATAGGATACTGCTCCTGAAACTGCTTTTTAAGTTCTACCCTGTTGCGGGCAGCTCTGAAGGCATAAGGCACCCACACCTACGGAAGTGGGTTGCCTTTGCCCCCGCTCCTACTAGGAGATCAGACTGATTGCGGACACGCCCCTAATTAGGTGTTATGAGAAAGAAACTTTTTCCGGGTTGTTTAAGCTATTTCTGTTACACGGGACGTAGGTGGGGCGCAGGGAATGGGCAGACCAAGCCCTTTGGAGGTTCAGAACCTGTGGGAATGTAGCGGCGGTGCTTGGGGAGGGTACCTAGATGACGGGGTACGGCAAGGGCTTTGGGTGCGTTTTCAGCGGAGCAAAGAGACAACGGCGAGAGCTTGGACGGCGACAGTGATTCTTCGGTAGAATCTTTGGATATGAAAGATTCAAGGAGAGAGTAAAATTCTTTGGTAAAACTTAGGAAACAAGAGATTGCGTAACGAAAGAAAGTCCTCCACGAAGCAGGGTGAAGCCCCGCTTATATACAAAAACCCCAACCCTCCAAGCCTTAATCCTCTACACGTGTTACCTAAAGCCGCTTCAATAATTACATATCTCTTTGGATATGCCATATCCTTCCCCTAAGTCACTTTCCCGTACTAACCCAATACTAAAGGTACAAGTGCCCCTTCGGAACCTTTCGGACATTCTGTTCCCATTCCGTTTTCTCCGACATATGCGCAAACCCTAAAAAAGCTTAACCCCCAAAATCCAGCATCCCATCAATGTTCTGTGTGACGGCATGAGCCTAAAAGACCCCTTTCGGGACTCCTTCGTAAACGGGCTGTATTACGGCGCACGCAATCGACTCAATCTCCTCGTGGGGGCAGTATTGAAGGTAATCCCCTTCCGCAAGCGCCGGTCCAGTTTGGAATCAACCGCTCTATACATTTCCCCGGTATCTCCGAGACTGCCCGCGACACCAAGCCCCTTGCCCGCGTCACTGAGGCACGCCCCCCTAAGGCCCTCCGTTACATACCCAAACATGCTCAATTGAGTTTAGACCAAGTGAATAGCGGGGATGATCCTTGATCTCAAAATTCATCTCCTCAAACCATTTCTGCACAATAATTGCCTTATGGATAGGTACATTATTTTGCATAAAGTGTGCGTCACCAAGAGTATCACAAACGTATTCCATAACCGGGGTTACAAGGCACTGCAGAAGCTGCAAATATATGAATTGATCAACTGATTCAATGATGAGTGGAACAAACTTTCCTCGGCGGCAACCATAGAAACAACCCCAAGCCATTAAAGACATGCCTTTCCTTTTAGGACCAGGATTGATGCATTCCTTTTTCCATTTCTCGCATGGGTTCTAAATACTCATACCTGTCTGGAATCTAATGATTTTTCTATACTGCATTCATTACTCCACACTACCCCCTCAAAATCTTCAGCATCCCAATCCTTATGCTGCAAAGCCCAATCTAGTCTCTCAGCTGCATGTTCATTCTTCAATAGCGGCCTTTTGTTTGCTTTCCATTTCTTAATATTTTCTTCTCTTAACACTCTATCTATAGTAACAAGTGAAACCTCAGAGCAGTGCCTGTCACGTAACTCTCGGCGCGTCATCGTATGACTCAATTGTGTGGCGCACGGGAGATTCTGTTTGGCACATCGATTAAGCTTTTCGGGTCTACCAGAGCGAAGGAGATTGTCTTTAGAACCACGTTTCATTTTTCTTGTAATAAAGTTTTTGATGGTACTCCACAGTTTTCCCATAATGCGGGCTATGGTTGCAACTACAGTAATAGTGTAGTGCAGTCCAATTACCAATCCTTCTGTTAATTGGTTAATTCTTTTCGGAAGGTTTTGGTAGCATGTCTTTTAGGCTTCTGAGTAGTACGCGCCATTTATACTGTTAGGGGTGGGATGGGGTGGAAACTGCAGGGAGTATTGACTGCCTCTCTCCTTGGGTCGGTACTTTTGATGTGGAGAGGCACTGACTAAGTGGATCACCAACACTTTTGCGGAAGAACTGTACTGTAAAAGTACACAAGACCTTGCTCTAGTGGGGACAGCAGGTGATGTTTATAGAACTGGGACACTAAGGGTACATGGACTAGAAGACTGGAAGACTGGAACTAGAGTAGGTACTTGGTATTGAATACAAGTTGAAGGATAGAGAACTAAAACTAAGAACTGGGGAAATGGCTCGATACTTATAGTATCGCCGAAACATGAAAGGGAAGGGGCTGACACGTGTAGCATGTCAGACTACATTAAACAAAAACATGATATGTGATATGAAACTAAGGAGATCTTGATGACGTGGCAAGCCACGTCATCCCATATATGAAACATAAATGAGACTAGACATGAAACTGATATGAAACGGGCAAGGCTGACTGGTGGTCGAGTGACAATTTGTGACCGAGTGAGAACTGATGATTTGTCGTTCTTGACATGTACACTTACTCTTCACAATTGGTAGTCTTCAAACGTTTCTGGAGTACGGTAATGGAGTCAGTTACTGACTCAGGTACGCAGTCTAGAGTGCCAGAAAGCTCCGCAGTGAAGTGCTAGAGGTAGTGCTGGCAATTACTGATGATGATTAGATTCTTTCTAGACTTTACGGCCAGAAGCGCTTTGGAGTGGGGGAGAAAAAGATTGTGTAGAGATTAAATTGTTGTATTTTCCGGAAAAAAATGAGTTTTTGAAGTACCAGTTCCTGCCTCATCTACAATATGCCACAAAGTCCCACCACTACACTAGGCAAGTGAGGCCAAATTGCTAGTCTTGCTTCTCTTTCAGGATCAAAGCGTATTGATTTAAAAACAATTTCTACTGTTACCAAAACTCCTATGTCCACCTACTCAGATATTATTAAGCTTTCGTAAAATCACCAAGCTTTTTCCGGTGCCTCCAAAGACCCTTGCGCAGACAAGAATACAGGGTTTCACCGTGATCCCGATCGGTACCGGGATTCCGATCATCTAAGACATTTTTCGCTTTGAGGCCCCCCATATGTAGTAGGAGAGAGGGGAGTCAATATAATAATTATTAGACAGATCATTTGGGTGGCTTTTAACTATTTAGAGAGTACAATAAGCCCTGGGTGCCAATAGGAGGCTGATTTAGAGGCCCAAAAAAGGCCCGGTTTTAGAGGTTTTTAGACCATGCTTTTAGAAAAGATGGGGCCAGATGATAGGTGATGCCACAGTAGGTCAATAAAGTACCAGAGATTACATATATATAGTTAGAGAGTGCACCCTGAGCATGGGGGGGTATGGGTAATACCCCTTCATGTGGTATATCCCCCCAAAGTCCAAAAAATCGCGATTTTTTGCCTATTTTAGGGGAGTATGGCCCAGAGAGTGATATATAATAGCTTTAGTATATAATCTGTAAAGTATAGGGTGCTTCTCTAAAAGGTATAGTGAGTCTAATCTCTATTCTATAAGGCTATACTAGCATTAGTTCCTGCAGTATAGAATATTGGTCAAAATCCGGGTTTTTTTTATATGGGTGATAAAATACTAGGTGATAGCAGGCTACTCTTACACCCTAGTGACTCCTAAAATACATGGTTATTATCATATAGGCTATAGATAATCCCCCTGATAAGTATAGCCTGTTCTATAAAATAGTTACATATCACCTTCTGGGCCATACTCCCCTAAAATAGGCAAAAAATCGCGATTTTTTGGACTTTGGGGGGATATACCACATGAAGGGGTATTACCCATACCCCCCCATGCTCAGGGTGCACTCTCTAACTATATATATGTAATCTCTGGTACTTTATTGACCTACTGTGGCATCACCTATCATCTGGCCCCATCTTTTCTAAAAGCATGGTCTAAAAACCTCTAAAACCGGGCCTTTTTTGGGCCTCTAAATCAGCCTCCTATTGGCACCTAGGGCTTGGGGGGGCTTCCTAATCCACTAAATACCATCTAATTGAGTCCCCTGATATTACTTCATATCTATTTTATATATATCCTTTCCCTACTATTGTATGTAAGGTTACAAAGAGCGGAAATGTCTCAGGTGATCGGAATCCCGGTACCGATCGGGATCACGGTGAAACCCTGTACCAGGCTCTCTGCTAATTGTCACTCTGGTGATAATCAAGTCCTGTGTGCTGCCAAGAGAAAAAGCCTGATAGACTTGGCGCTAAGTAATGCCTTACATTGCTGCAAGCCTTTAGGGGACCTGATTGCCAAGTCTACGTTAAATATCAGTGTCTAGTGTTCCTCATGAAGGGGTCGGTCCCCCAAACTAACTGGAGAATCGCGTCAAGAAACCGCCCTGATCCCCCCACCGCCCTGAACCCCCCCATTCTCCGGCTGGGTCGGGTTTGCCATTTAAAAATCTCTTATTCACCGAAATTTAACCTAATTAACTAAAGTGGCCCCAACGGAGCCTGCCGGTTATCCCCCTATTGGGACGGTTCCTTCACCGAAAATCAGGCCCCAAACCACCCCATGACAAACACTATTAGTGTCAGTATTATGGCAAGGTATTAGCTGCAGATGGAACCCACCACCAAGCCGCTACCATAAAGCCTTTCCTAACCAATACCCAACGTGAAACACATCTCATATTTGCCTGCAAATACCTCTATTTTGACTTTACCAAAACACTATTCGTTATGCTTCTCGGTGGTCAGGAGCCAGCATACGAATGCAGCAAGCGATAATCTAGCTCTTTTTTTTTTTTTTTGAATCAAGCAATTTTATTGTTCTGGGTACAAAATCTGGTATGCAGTATAAAACTATGACCTAAAAACTACCCTTCCCCTTCCTAAAAATAAACAAAAATCTGCCGTAGTAACAAACCTTGCAAACAAAAAATAAAAAAATTACAAAGGAAACAAAGAAAAACTCTGTTGAATCCTTCTGTTCTTTAAGTGGCTTAACTGCCAGTACCCGTTAGCTACAACGGGGTTTTGATGCTAGTTGTTGCTATCTGTGAGCGTGCCGTCGGAGACGGTGGTAAATGTTGAAATTGAGGAGCATGAGGGGGCTGGGGACACCAGTCCTTTCTTTGGAAAATTTATTTTGTTGGAAATTATAAAATTTCCAAGCATGAGAGTTAAAGCTTCGTTTTCCCAAAGCTAAAATCTAGCTCTTCCTCTAGCTTCAATATATTATCCGTCACTACGTGGAACTGCGCCCACCTCTATCGACCTCCTAAACCATGGAAGTATTTACCGACCTTACGGTCTTTGAAGAGGGAGGGAGATAACTTCTTTCACTGCCATCTCCTGGTATTCTAGCAACAGCAGTTCCTTATCGGCTCTGTTTTGGGCGTCCATTCCTGAGATTTTTTTTTTTTTTTTTTGGGGGAGCTCTTACATGCCGCCACTACAGTGGCATTAAGGTATCACTTCTGATTTAGGCATAAAACTTCAAAACATAGAATTATTCAAGTTGACGGGATTTTCCTAACACGCCCCCTAATAGCGCACAGTATTTTTTTACTAACTCTAGTGGAATCCCCGGGAACTCCAGAGCGCCTAGGCAATATCTTACATTTACTATTCTCAACATCGAACCCATACCTCCCAGTGAAAACAATATTGGTAAAAGCACTAACACACCAAAGAACCCCAACAACGACTTTCGAAACAAACTTGGCGAGAACGGGTAAAACAGAAGAACCTAAAACGATAAGCAAAATCCACAGCTCCTACTTCCCCCTCCCCCTCATTAATTAGATACAGCGGCACTTTAGATTAAACCCACCATTAATGTTTCTTGAATGACTTTTTGAGCCGTTTTCTGTCCCCCCCCATCCCGCTCGTCATGCAAGGGCCGGAAGGTGGGTTAACGTTTCTTTTCAGGGGGGAGATTATCATGATCCTAAGACTCCAGAGCTGATTCTACGAGATTTACAACTTCGGTACCCGAACATTGTTGAGGGAGGAGGTGGTTTGATGAGTGGTTGTAGTTGATTTTTCAGTTCCGGTATTAACTATGTGAATTTACACTCAGAATCTTTCCCCTCGGTCGGGACTCATAGCCCCAAATCAGACTAAGTAAGGGGATACTATCCTCCCAACAAAGATACATGCCCAAGTGAGAATATCTGCACGGTGGAAGCGAAGGATGATACCTGTATTGGTATCTCTAGACCAGTAGATCATATATAAGTGAAGGGTGGGTGATACTAGCTCTACACCCATCATATATTTAAAATAAACTGTATTATAGTGAATGATCCCCGCCAGTGGAGAAACACTCCAATGATCAGTTCTTATGCCGGGTGGGGGCAGGGTCAGGGTTAGAGTTACTCTTCAAAAATCATTTCTTCTGCTGCAGTAGATAGGGGGGACTCATAAGCATGAGTATACCGGTTATTTTCACTAGATGCCTGTTTTAATTAGTATATACAGGAGTCATACACAACCCGGGTTCTTTATAAACGTCGGTCATCCGGGCACATAAAACTTGTAATTTTTTTCTAGTTTTGAGGAGTGCTATATTGTCAATCCTAATGACGCATAATGACCAAAAGCCTCCAAGAAAATTCGGTAAAATACTGGAGTATTAGTGAATCTATGATGAGGGGGGGGGTTTCCGAGGTTAAGTACTGTCAAAATGATAAGCTCAGTGGTTGTCGTATTGTAGGGGGACATAGATACCTGGTCATAGCAACCGAGAAACTCATCTGGTTATGATATCTTCTTCCATAAAAATACATAGATTAATATAAGTAAATAGTATATAAACTATTAATGTATTCTTTCTCAAGTTTAACTTTCTGTTTATCTATTTTGGTTGTGTAATGATACTTATCTCAAACCTTTCGTTACCGTAGGTGACCGGGTATTTTTGTCCCCCTACAATAACTGTGGGGGGGGGACAGTGGTCGGGCAGCGCTAAGACCGTTCTTTGACTCCATCTAGGGCTAAATAGATGTAACACAGTAAGATTTTTTTTTTGCTGCCATCAAGCACTGTTATTCTGGTCACTGCGTGTATGTAGTATTTTCTCATTACAAGACAGCACACGTGCGCTGATGATACGGAAATAGTATGGTGTTATGGTAGGTGTTTCCGGATGAGGCGTGCGAGTGAGGTCATCCTAAGGAAACACTCTAGACGAGCCCCATCGAGATAGATGACATACCTTTATCCTGGAGACAAGAAAAACTGGACGTGGGGGCACATTGGTGTGGAGGGAGTTTTCAGGGAAAAAGAAGAAAGCGATTAGGAGGAGGGGGAGGAGGCCAAGTTGAGATTGAGGAAGAGAACAAGAGCGAAGAGTGGGGGATAGGGACATTGGCGGGGGAATATCAAGGAAGAGGAAGGCGAGGAGTAGTTCTTTTCTTTCATATTATTTTTTCTTTTTTTTTTCTTTCATCTTTTGTTTTCTACTTTTCTCTTTACGAGTGACTGATCTGAGCACCCTAGCTCCGTATACTTATATATGTGTTGCGGGTGTTCACCTTTGTATTTTATCTGCCTATCCTCGCGCGGGTGCTCAGAGTTTTGTAGAACGAGAGGGCATCACATACTCTCACTCGATATGCGAGTGACTACCCATCTGCCCCTAACTAATGACGGAGTATATACGGAGTCCGGAGACTAGGCTTTCGTGCAACATAAAGTATAACTGGAGGCTGTCCTTATGATACATATATAAACACATCCTATGTTCCAACCTCAGAACCAATATATGGAACCCCAAACATGGCACCGGGAGAAATTCAACCAGAGTGGGAAGATATGAACTCATGTGTAGCAAAGGGAAAACACAAATAAAAAGGAGAACCCGGTCAATATTTTTGAAAACAAGACATTGCACTAATAATTAGGCTAGTAAGTGTACTAGTAGCTGATAACAGGTGTCCTCACCTACAAGAAGGGGCTCACCCCTCCTTGCTCTTTCTTTCTTTCTTCTTCCGTAATTATACAAAGTACATATTTAACAGATATCAACCATAGCAAGATGAGTAGCTGGAGTCAACACAAGAGCTATGCAAGCAAACTAATAAACTCAAAAAATCAATCAATAGGTTTATTAAAGGAACGGGCGGTATAAAGGTACCTCCGAGCCTGACCCAGCTACAACACCAGCTTCTACCGTACCTGTCGCAATGCCTCTTTTCTCTTGGCCCGTGTCAGCGCCAGTCCCTTGGAGCCCAACCCAGCATCAGCACCGGTTCCCACCGACTTCTCCTTCACCCGTCGCTACATCGGCTCCTCCTACAGTTATCCTTATAGGCCGAACCCTATAGAGCAAATGTACTATATAGAGGAGGAAGTCCCTCTTCCCCCCTTTCCTCTCTCTATCTAGCAAATTTAAGGCGGCATCCGGGAGACATGAGGCAATCAGATGCGTTGAGTAGGTAAACCTTACCCATCTGGTATCCTTGTAGCTAATCCATAAGTGATTCCAGGCAAGACATCCAATCAAGTTATTCAATAGCGGCGTGCGTGGCCATAAACCCATTGAATATCCACATAGTCTGCCGATCGAGTATCCCTTGTTGTATACGAAGATATCACTTTCAATTATGACGGGTAGGTTCACCGGTCAAAGTGGTGTTATCCAATTCTTACAGATTGATGTAGAGCGCCACGCAGCCGCCACTCATTTGGGGCGCCCCCCGCCCCCAGGCAGTGTTTTCGTTGGGGATAGGTATATTCAGAATACGGAGTACCTGGAAGTATCTTCGCGGTCACGGGCGAAATGCTTGATTCGGGATAATGATGGGAGAAATGGCAGAGTTTTCCTCTGCACGCGGCCTGAGTGAGCGCGCATGTATACTGATACTTGTGGTTTAGTATCTTTGCGTGTGCACAATTTACCTATTGTTTTTATGAAGGCCTACGATGTCAAGGAAAGCGAGGCGGGGGGTATCGCCCTAGTATTCTACGAGGGATGGCGGTGTAAATGGTGTTACATGGCCTTGTAACTAATTAATTCTAATTATCTTGTTCACAATGTCCTTATTTATTTTTTCACTAACTTTGGTATTTGGATTTGAATACAAGGGGATCATGACGTATCTGGGTAGAGGCCGAATAACGATGCAAAATAGTTATATTATCTCTAATATTATTATGTAAGGGAGTAGTTTCGTGGAACTTGCACTGTTTGATATAAATTTCCCCCTAGGGACGTGGAAATGTGGAACTAGTGTAACAATAAGTATATAATAGAGAGTTTACAAGCGTATATCTGGAACTTCCGGAAGCAGTTCCACGCTCCATAGCGTATCACTCGGTGGGGCAAGATGCGGTAGCTGTGGTAAAAACTGCTGATTGCCGAGATGGTGTATGCTAAATCGGGCCGACTGCCGAGCATCACGTACATCAGGCTGCCTATCAATGACTTGTAATACTTACCATTGACCAGCTCTAGATCAGGATTATCTTCCGAATAACGTAGGTGTAAGCCTGCTGCCATCGGCATCGTACGTCGGAATGGCGTAATATGCCTAAATCAACAGCGGTTCATTGACACGATCCTCCACCGATTCGGCATGGAAGGCTGCAACCCCGTTTCGACACCTATGGAAGCAGGCTTACACCTACGTGATTCGGAAGCTAATCCTGATCTAGAGCTAGTCAATGATAAGGATTACAAGTCATTGATAGGAAGCCTGATGTACGTGATACTCGGCAGTCGACCCGATTTAGCATACACCATCTCGGCAATCAGTAGTTTTTACCACAGGTTATGAGCCCGGAGATATATGGTAGAATAGAGTTATCGCACGATGTGGTGGATAAGGGTTTTTGCTTTCCCTTGGCGCCTTCTAAAGTCCCTGGGGCACCTTCCTTATGGTATGTGGATGGCCGGGGGTTAGGCAAAGGGGTTGAGGTCGAGGTAGGTTGATGGGGTTGAGGTCGAGGTAGGTTGATGGGGTTGAGGTCGAGGTAGGTTGATGGGGTTGACTGGTTGACGTCATTGTATGATAGAGAGGGGCATTGCCAAGGAATGCTAAGCCTATAAGGGAAGTGCTAGGAGTAATGCTTGGTGCCAAGAGATGCGAAGCTTCTCGGGGTATGGGATCGCAAATACTCCAGGTGCGTATATTTTAGGATGGAGGTTTTGGAGCGATCCGGGCTCATAACCTGTGGTAAAAACTACTGATTCTATTGTATAAGAGAGAGGGATCTACCGATATATGCTCCAAAAGAGAACTCTTAAACCCTAATATGGGATTCCTTGCCCTGGATCCTCAAACAGAGCAAATAGAGATACACCTGACTCATATATGAAACCGCCCATCAGCTAACATTATTAGGAAGCATCTACAATAGTAGCCACACATCGAAGAGGTATGGTGGCACCGAAAGGGTGGACATCTGGGAGGGCCACCCGACGTAGTAGTGAGAGAGCTTATGAAGCAAATGAGAGGAAGTAAGGGACCACCTGAGTGGTGCTGGAAGCGACACGAATTCCATGCAGATGACCCGGTGGATGAGCCTCATTAGATATATGTAACCGTATAGGAAATGATATACGCAGAGCTACACTCAGCCTCACGAAATTACTATTTATAAGCCTGCTCTATCTTGACACCTAATCATCTCCACCTACTTACTTTACAGAACCTTTTAACCCTAACCCTAATGTTTATAATAGGGTAGTCCGTCACCCCTGAGCGTAGTACCACACGTTCTATCACTCACAGTATGTCCTTTACCAGCTCGGAGACTCCCGTAGGTCTTCAGGATAAACTACTGGATGGACTACTGATAGATCGAACCTCGTGATCGACACGAATGCTCTGTGCGTTGTATTTGAGAACAGAAACCACACATTTTGCGACTCGGAATGGCTTGATAAATGTCTAGACATCATAGGTCATTCCCATTATTCATAAAGCAGTATATATGGAGCCCCTCGGTAAACTTTGTCTAAATTGTTCAGATTCCAACTTTTAGACGTACGGGGCAATGACCTACCTATAATTCAGGGTGTTACTTAATGAAAGTCTGCGTATAGAAGGGCTGTTCGGGATTTGACCACAATGATATCTACGGAGAACCGAGCTTTGGTATGAATAAATGTTTAGATGTAGAATATTGTAAATAGGAATAATAGTTTTAGCACAGCATTACACTCATCCTCTCGGAATTACCTAGCTAGGGAATAAAGGATAAAACACAGACATATAGGACCTCTATCATGTTTAAGAATACGAAGTATAGTCTTTGGTTAGTCTACAACAAATCGGTGGATGGATTGGAGATTTGTTCAAGGTTAGAAAACGGCTTGGGAGTGCGCTGCTCCAACAGGTTGGTCTACATTTTATAGCTATCAAATTATCTGATATCTTGTGGAGGTTTAATTAATTGTATTATTATATCTATGAACCAAACAGACTACTCAATGAAGAGTATTACATATCAAATCGAAAATCCCGCTAAATTTATCCCATTAATCAGTAGGCAAAATTGGGTATCCCTTTACTTCCTGAATCATCGCATCCAATTCATATCACTAGGTCTTAACCCATTTGTTCAACCCTTGGAGATTTTCTACGGACATTTGCCACAGGTACAGGTACGGGCAGTCCCAGTGAAGTTCATTTTACACTTACCACACCTGTTGCTGTCGGTAGAGGGGGGACTGTCCGTGCCTGAGGTTCTATTGACATGGTCAGAGTCACTAGTACTGCCTATATTGGTGGTGTCGGTATATCCAGGCATGATGGTGTTGGGGTTTGGGTGGTGAGCGCCGGATAGATGTTCGTAGTTGTTGCGGTATTGAAGACGGTGTAGGTCCGGTTCAAGCTAGATGTGACACGTATGATAGGGTGGACTCTATGAAGAAATGTTGTAGAGCGAGTGAGCTGACTGTACGAGTGGACTTTGGTATGTATTGAGAAGGACTATGTGAGCGAAATGAAGAGCGAGAGAGAGAGGGCGGGCATCAACAAGTTTTATAACACCTTGAAATAAGTGGTGATTGAATGACGTATAACCGTTTCCATAGAATGCCAGGTTGTGGACCTCCAATACGACTCTTGTAGAGGATCCTATGTAGTAAATGGCTATGTGTTTGTTATATTTACTAGAATTGCCGCCCTCATTCTAACCCACCCTTTATCCGCTGCTTGAGTTGAATAGAATAAGAATGAAAGAGGATCATGTTATCGATGAATCTGCTCGGTACCGGTCTATACGAAATGAGCCATGGAGAAAGACGTCACGAATGAGATATTACCAAAAATGAAGGTTATTCTAGAAATAAATAGGACGTTAAGTATCTCCCTTTCACCTCGGCCCTTACAGTTGTATATGCCTCCTAATAAAGATAGCTTATAAAGATCGCGGGAGAGAGATCATGGGCTTACGACCGGAGAATACTTTTGAAGCAGTGTTTGCAGCTGTCTATGGCCCCGGTAGAGCCCTGCAGTAACTCCGGGCGAGATTCTCTAGGACTACGAGGACCGTGTAGACAGTTGGTAAGGAATCTTGTGCACTATTCTGGGAAAAGAACATGTAGTATTTGCTGGTATCCATAGCCTAAGGGGGAGTAGGTAGGGAATGATAGTTGTTTTGGGGGAAGAAACCCTAGCCCTGAAAACTTGGCGCCCTGTCGGGCCTTATGCGGTCCATAGTACTCGTTCCTTACGCCCTGGACCGCCTCGAAGGCAGGCTAGGACGAACTATAGAGTCATAGGGCATCCGGTCCTAACCTCAGGATAGACGGACTACCCCGTTGCGAACACTGCCTACGCCTCAGCGCCACGTTATGACATGACACGAAGGCCTACGATGTTGGGCTAACGGGTTCCACATCCGGTATACACTAAGCTGCTTCCTCCCCGCACAAGGATGAGGTCTTAGCAACTGTGGCCCCTCTTAGGCTAGCTTTATCTTGACATCTCCATCCATCCACTTTATGGGACCCCTCAATCCTAAACTCCCTATCCTCTTCACCAACATAGCAGCAGACGAGGTCCACCGATCTATTTCATCGGATAGTAACAGACGGGAAGCATCTATCCTTCCCACCGAACGATAGCACACGAGAAACAGACGTCTTGCTGGTCGGGGTAATAGGAGGTGACAAATATTATCTAGTATTTGAAGAAATCCACCTTGCTTAGGTACTGATTGTCTACTGTTTGACTTCGTCTTTCTCCTACCCTCACACACAATCAGGGCATCCATACCGTTGCTAATTCACTTGAGCCATAGTTAATGAGCCAAAAACATCCTTCCCTTACTCGACTCTGGTTCTGTAGTTTATACTTTAATTTGTTCTATAACGGACTACGGCAGAGTAGCCTACCTCCAATTGTGCTGTGCCGACATGCAACGGATATTAGTGTTAGCGCTGGGAATGTACGCACCGCGGAGCGTAATATTTGCGTATACAGCAGAACCGCCCTATAAGGGATTGTTATATAAGGATATTTGGCTTATAAGGGTATGAGTGACAGCCCAGGGTATTTTAGTATGAGAAAATAAGAATTATATCCTTATATGAAGAGTAGGGTTAGGGTTATATAAGACATCTATTGCCACTGATTCACTTGTGGTATCGGTAAAAGTATGTCCAGCTCTGAGTGGGTGTCACTGCCCTGAGTCCGCAATAAGCAAGCCCTGGGACCCCATGCCCAAAAATACCCAAAGTCATGTACAATCACTCGGTTCATCCATAAGGATATAGTACCGCTCCAACAGCATATCCTTATAGGGCGATTTCGCTGTAGTGGCAACCCATCATCCAGGGGGATGAGGTGTGTACGTGGATTCATGAGTCAGAGCTCAAGGTTGATCGATGTAGGCTCTCTAACTGCACAAGGTTAGTTAGTACCTGAGGTGTCTTCTCCGTAAATGTTCCACAATACTCCCATCTGCTCCAAAGACCTCCATAACCACCCTATATATACCGTTCATGATCTCTTTATCACCAATTTTAAGAGGTAAAAAACTTACTAACGTGGCTTAGGGCATACATACTCGATCGCCATAATACAGACGTTTATAACTAAGACGAGCATGGCACGGGACATTCGAGGTACACCAGGAACGGGCCACGAATCTACAAAGTCAACAATGAGAGAGGTAAGGCTTATTGGAAAACAATTACTGAGATGGCATATGGACTGTGGGGAGTAGCTAACTAATATATAGGACCGAACTGAATTTATCGAATTAGATGTTTGGCGCAAACTACTAGAGCGCTACCCACACGCGTCCAAATCCATTGACACTGGTACACGGACAGTGAGTCATGAGAAGAAGCAAACCAATAACATATATGACAAGAGGTGGGAAAGACAGGGATTGGAGTTTGCCAATATGCTCGTTTGCCAAGGCGTTGGAGTATCTTCAGATGGACCGATTACAGAAGAGCTGGAGTAAATCGTCGATTACCGCATTTCCAAGAGGTACCTGGGTTACAGCAAAAACTCTATTAGTGATCTACGACTTTTATTGCACACAGTGGATTTCGATATGGGTGAATATTTAGATGAAGATATTATAGACTGGGATAATGGGAGTGATACAGATGCCGAATCACATAAGAATGCCTTGTGGTGATGGGTTTTTTTATTTTTTATTTTTATAACTTTATTTTATTGAATTTCATCACGTTATCCTAAGTGAGCTTGTGTGACGGTTGTAGTTATAGGCCCTCCCGTACCTAGCCCTATAGACAGTCTTTTTACTGTGTCAATTAACCTTACCAAACCTATAATCTCGTATTTCTCAATAAATCCAAAATATGAAAATGTATTTCATTGCTGGTAAGGCGTTCCTGTATTATATTCTTTACAAAGACTGTAAGGCCTGAATCATAGATATCTGTAGTTGTGACCCCAAAAATTGAAAATGCGACCTGGTCTATACTCACCTACGTACCCGGGCGCAGGAATATACATCCAGTCCTGCAACCGCGCGCATAACCCGAAGCGAGGCATGCGACTTGTATGATACCTGACAAACTGTAGGAATATGTATTTTCTTGCTGGTAGTTTTGGCAATGTAGCATAAGTTCGGGTTACCTTTACAAGTGTACATTGCACCAAGACAAACCTAACCCTGAATCTCAGTACACATATGCGTAGTCTAAAGAGAAAGTTGTCCCCCAGATGTAAGCGGACAGTTGTCCTTCTAATACATATATAAACACACCCTGCGTTCCAACATTGGATACAACACAGAGCTCTAAAAATGGCACCGAGGGACACTCAACCAGAACAAAACGATACCAAGCCTATACGGAGAAAACAATTCAGAACCCGCTTACTTGCATTACAGGCGGATAAACAGCTGAAGGAGACACGGGCGCTAAGCAAGCAAATTCGTAAACTCAGCGAATCTATCAATAGGCTTCTTGATGCAGCGGGCGGTATACCAGATACTCTCGAGCCCGCCCCAGCTCCAACCCTAGTTTCTGCCGTGCCTGTCGCAGTACCTCCTCTCTCTGTGCCCGTGTCAGCACCGGTCCCCTCGGAGGCCGCCCATCAGCACCGGTTCCCACCCCGCCCGTCGCAGCGCTGGCTCCTCCCGCACCCATCCCTATACCAGCTCCTCTCGTACCCGTCCTTGCACCGGCTCCTCCTTCACCCGTGGCTACACTGGCCCCTCTAGCACCCGAACCATGGCCCTACTTGGAGGCCTGCAAGGGAGTACTACAGGTCCTCTGGGAATTAGCTGGTGGTAGGGTTGTTGACCTTATATTAGGATTCTGGGCCAATTTGCTCACGTCAATGGCACACGCTGCCATTAGTGAAGATTCCCGCACCGCTGCCAAAGACTCACTACAACTAGTATTATCTCTTGCCACGGGGGTGCCGGTCCCCCCTTGGCAACTTATTACTATGTCTTTTATCCTTACATAGTGGATATTATATTAACCAATATTGCTAATCCAGGGTATTTTTAATCAAGTATTGGGTATTACTTCACAAATATCGCTAACCTAGTTTTTTTCTAACCAATGCCGCTAATCTAAGGCATTTCTAGTCAAATGTTGAATACTGTTTAACCAGTATCATTAATTCAAATGCTTAAATAATATTGATTATTATTTGGGCATACTGAATTAGCGATACTGGTTAATCAAATACTGGGTATTGCATTGCTCAACTACATTGGTCGTATGGGGGCCTGACCCTGCTGGTAAGGGTTAGGGTATATTCTTCCCCGAACCTTCTTTCCGGAACCTATGGAGCGGGGTGCGGTGTAGTAATTTTGTAGTTGTAGTTAAGAACTGTTGCAGTAGTAATCTATCAAGATAGGGTAATTACTGATAAATGTAGTGCTTAGTGATGAGTGTCTGGTTCATGTTGCATCGCTCGATATATGTCATTTCTTAGTGTTTTAGATTTTCCCAAATAGCCCAGATCTTCGCCTGTCACTTCGGCGGGACCCCTGCAGCAGGCATACTACGGTCCGATATAGAGGATATATAGGAGAGGGAGTACTCTCCTAGGGTAGATAGTACCATCATGCTCCCCATCTCGTATACTTTGTATGTTCATCCAATTTCCTAAAAGAGATAGAGAATGTGTAACAGGGGCCGTTGGACGGTATCTGTGACTATACTCTAACCGAGAGGATGGCCATTCGCAACAGATAAAACAGGTTGCAATATAAAAAGATTCTATAGCTAAGAATCCAATAATCTTACGGACTCTGCTTGCTGATACTGAGGAGACTGAGTAATCCTATAACCGGGCGGTGTCGGTGCTGTTCATTTGTACATTTGTCAAGTATTAGTCATGTATCAGGATAGTAGAGTAAGCAAGGGACACTGTAGAGACTGGTAGGATGTTGTGGTAGTTTACAGAACATGGTAGAGCATTCTGGCGTGAACGACTCATAGCATTTTGTGTAACATTGTTTATGTATAAATAAGGGATCAATTTCCCATTCGACTTAATAAAATTATCTTCAATCTTTTCTGAATCACAGATGCCAGTAATTATACTGCTGACACTCGGCTACCCTACTCCGGTTCCAGCACTAATAGAGTTTGCCATGGGAGGCTCGGTCCCCGAAGGCCCGGGGGACCGCGCCAAGAAACAATCCCGAACCGCTCCATAGGGCGGGGGCGGTTATGAATTCTAAGAAAAGGACGGGGGCCATGCATATCGGTGTCCCAATTAGGTGGGAAATTGATATATACAGCCTTTGAGACTGCAGCTGAGTTCTACAGCACTGTGAAAGGCATATGAGAGGCGAACGAATAGCATATAAATAGCAGTATATGCATAGTGGCGTAGAAATAGAACTCCCAGCGGGGAACCGGCCTCGTGGACCACACTGACCTAGACATGAATAACTTATCTAAATGAACTAGCATAAAATTCACTCACCTTAGGCAGATATATTCTTGATCGGGAAGTTTCCGAAGCTGAAATAAAAGTCTAGATGTCCAATACAACTTGACATTCCCATGTTCGAGTAGAAACAATCCATGAAACTAACCCACGGGACCGAATCAGTCCCGGTGAAGCGCAACAATTGTCCTATTGTCTCCTGCTGCCTAGCCGCCACTGCAGTACCAAGTGCAGTTAGACCAAGCGAGTCCCTATCACGAATTCTACCACCCATCTCTACAAGTACCTCGACAACGGCAACGTGTCCATATGCTGCTGCAAAGTGCAGTGAAGTATACCGGAACGGAAACTCCACCCTTGACCGGACATCCGCTCCTTTCTCTAATAATACCCTAACGACTTGATGGCTCCCGGAAATAGCCGCGCAATGAAGAGAAGTCCATCCATCGCCAGTTCTGAGTTCGGTGTCCGCTCCGTTTTCGAGTAGTAGCTCAACCATATTGACATTACCAAGAATAGACACAGAGTGAAGGGCGGTTAACTCATGACAATCGCGATCGTTGATACACGACTGTGCTCCCGCCTTCAGTAGCAGCGTGGCCAGAGAGGTCCGGTTGCGTATTGAAGCCCAGTGAAGAACAGAGCGCTTGTCGCTGCGCAAAGTTGTTTTGACTGCTCGTTTGAGAAGCTCCGGCGATAGGATTGCTTTGAGCGTCTTATTAGCCCGCAGTAGGGAGTTAAGGTCCTCCAGCTTGAGACTATCCGTGATCTGATAGATGAGTTCATTTGGTAAACTCAAGAATGTTGTCTGCGGAATAAGACTAAGACCTTTCGATTCGAGATTATTGGGTGCCTGTTGGGTGAGTTCATTGGTAAGGGACGTTATTTGAGGAATAGAATTAAGTTCGTTTGGTTTTGGTATCTGGGAGATTTGATGGATTGATGATTCTGGCGTCTTAGGGGTCTTCCGAGATCTCCGGAACTTTCTACTAATATAAGAGCATATCCTTCGGTACATGTTGAGCAATTTTTAGCAGAAGTGCTTCACACGGGCAGGTATTTCTGGTATTGTTTTCTAGGGTCATAGTACACTTTATAAGGGATAGCTATATGACTCACCAGTAGTGGAACTAAAGGTTAGTACAAATTATCTGTAAATCTTACAGTTTGGGACTAAGTAAGCTTCCCTGGTTATGTCAGTTTGTGAGATGATAGCTAAGTACATGTAGTACCTTAAGGGCTAGCTAGCTATAATACAACGTTTACGTCATCGATCACCTAGTGGGTTTGTCGAGTATGACTCTTTTAACGATATATCACCGCCTGTGACTACCCTAACCCTGTAAAAAATAACGAGAATCAGGCCCCGAACCCGGGTCGGGGTAGGCCCATTGGCCCAGACATCCCCCGAATCGCCCCATGACGAATAATAACTGTATCGAGTGCTACAGATAGGATGAAATAATCAAGTTTGCAAACGTTACTCGCGGTGTCTGCTAAAGTAATTCCAAAACACGTTTGGAGGTATGAGACAATTGCCGTCACATCTGGTGTACTCGCCACAGTAGACTAGATGATATAGACCGAAGAAATCCCACTCTATGTAATACTAAGTATATAGATCAGGACTATACAAAAAGATATAAGTCTCAATATGGGATCATGTCTTATCACTCGGTAGAAACTATGATCACCCCACATAGTGCTTGGCCGGAGGACAAAGACTACACTTATTTCCTTGGGCCATAGCACCCGACTATGTAGCGAACGCTTAGACACACGTAGAGGTCGGTATAGTAGGTAAATCTACTGCTTTAATATATATCAATTATGAGAAGACCCGAAACCAATCCGTCAAGATTAGGGGGTACAAGTGATTTTAGTAGATACTTTATGAAACAAGATTGTTCATTGGTTGGATGGTCTGTGATATAACCTGCAAGTTCTGGAGGATTAAAAAAGGTCGTTGGAGCCATGTGAGTTGTGGGTAGGGGTTGGTGTTGTAGTGCCAAGAAATGAGGTTGGATAGAAAGAATCTAATCTTATCTAATCTGATTCCCTACGGGTGACAAGAGCAGACAAACAACGAAACATATCATAATAGATTAAAGAGAACATACAAGGTAAGGTAATTCCTTAAGAAATATTTTCTGATCAAATAGAGAACCTCCATAGTTTGTACACATGCATCAAGTGAACTAATGTCAGGTGGTCTTACCGCAGTATACATGCAATACTAAGAGGGACGCCCTAGAGCAACTTCTCCCCATCGAATCCGGTTAGTTCTTCATATATCTCGTATTGGTATAACAACAACTTTCAATCTAATCTAAGTTGGGCCGTCTGAGCAATGTAGGCTATAAGGCTTGGCGCTTAGTCAACTAAGACCCGGCAGAGATGGATTTCCGGAGCATCTCAATGCCAGAAACCCAGCAATAAACTACTGAATTTCACTAAAGAAAACGGCAGATGGTCCTAACCTGTGAAGCTCTTTGTTGCTGTAATTCCACACATAGGGGTAGTTGGTTGTTCTTGGGGACCTCCGGGAACGGTTGTGTACTACTCAAGTCAATTAGTTATGCGATTTGAATAACTTTTGTGCATGTCACAACATAATCTAGTATGGCTGTTGGCCCAGCGAGGAGAGGATACAGCCCTGCAGGTAATTGAGGCGCTGTGGCTGACTGCGGCTGAACTACCTTCATTACGGATTTGGATGGTGGTGGCGGTGTGCAGCAGCTCCCAAGATTAATATTTACCTAATTTAAATTATAGTATTCGCTGATCTTGTATTAACGCACTGAACTACGTAGTAATATCCTTGCCCATGCCACTTTTTTTTGAATTTTACAGTGATAGCAGCCACTTTGGGGAATTAGGTCTGTAGCAGCAAGCCGGATAAGAGTTGCCTTAGCCGAGGGTTCAGGGAATTCTGATAAAGAGCAGCCTACTCTACCCTACTCTACTGGACTTGGGCAATGAGTTAAGGGGCTGAAACACCGCCTTACTCTCACGGTTGAAGAGGGGCCAACCTGATACTCTTGTGTCGAGTGTAATAGGTACAAAGGGTATTCATTGGCTCGATCACTGTGACTCTGAAACTCATGACGTGTCAGCCTAGATATAAAGGGTTTCACAGAGATCCCGATCAGTACCAGGATCCCGATCACCTGAGACATTTTTCGCTCTGAGGGCCCCCCATATAAACTAAGAGAGACAGAAGTAAATATGATAATTATTAGACAAATAATTTAGGTGGTTTTTAGCTAGTTAGGAAGTCTATAAGCCCTGGGTGCCAATGGGAGGCTAGTTTAGGGGCCTAAAAAAGGCCCGGTTTTAGAGGTTTTTAGACCATGCTATTATAAAAAGTGGAACCAGGTGATAGGTAATGCCCAAGTAGGTCAATAAAGTATCAGAGATTACAGATATATAGTTAGAGAGTGCGCTCTGAGCATGGGGGGGTATGGGTAATACCCCTTCATGTGGTATACCTCCTCAAAGTCCAAAAAATAGCGATTTTTTACCCATTTTAGAGGGATATGGCCCAGGGAGTGATATATAATAGCTTTAGTATATGACCTGTAATATATAGGATACCTCTCTAGGAGATATAGTGAGTCTAAACTTTATTCTATGAGGCTATAACAGCATTAGTTCCTGCAGTATAGCATATTGGTCAAAATCCGGGTTTTTTTTGTATGGGTAATAAAATACTAGGTGATAGCAGGCTACTCTTACACCCTAGTGACTCCTAGATTACATATTTATCATTCTATAGGCTATAGATAATACTTCTAATAAGTATAGCTTGTTCTATAAGGTGGTTATATATCACCTTCTGGGCCATACCCCCTCTAAAATGGGTAAAAAATCGCTATTTTTTGGACTTTGAGGAGGTATACCACATGAAGGGGTATTACCCATACCCCCCCATGCTCAGAGTGCACTCTCTAACTATATATCTGTAATCTCTGATACTTTATTGACCTACTTGGGCATTACCTATCACCTGGTTCCACTTTTTATAATAGCATGGTCTAAAAACCTCTAAAACCGGGCCTTTTTTAGGCCCCTAAACTAGCCTCCTATTGGTGCCTAGGGTATGGGGGGGCTGCCTAGTCCCCTAAAGACCATTTATATGAACTCCCTGATGTCACTTTATATCTATTTTATATATATTCTTTTATTATTATTGTATGTATGGTTGTAAAGAGCGAAAAATGTCTCAGGTGATCGGGATCCTGGTACTGATCGGGATCTCGGTGAAACCCTTTACAGCCACCTTATCCGGAGCCTTGCCCACGCAAAACAAAGACGAAGTAGACCGCCGGGGGCCCCGCCAGAAACAATCAGTCCTCTACCCCGAATACCCGACCTTCACAGCATCACGAAATGAACAAACTTACCCTGAGAATTTCAAATATCCCGTCATCCACAACAGCCGAGACACTTACTAAGCTGTTGCAATGCTTAACTGTCAATACAGATCATACTACGAACCCCGCAAAACGTGCGCGTGTCGACAACATCTACACCTTATCCTTAGCCCCGTCATCATCTTCTACGGACTCAGACCGCTACCAAGTTGCAACGGTTACATTCCGGAGGATCCCGATAGATCTTGAGCCTTGTACACTCGATCCCGGATGGGTAAATATCGAGTTGGGGGATGGTGAAACGAGCTTCAGCGTCATTGCCGACTCTCATTTCAGAGGATTTACGCCCCTCAACAATCCATCACATCCGTCTGTGGAGTATGTTGAAATTCCTTACTACTTGGAACGAAACTAGTTGCTGTCATTGAAGGTGCAATAAAAGACTGTTGATATTGCTGTGTTGAAGATCAAGATTGCATCATCAATTTCAGACACTAATTTGATTTCAAGGGACAGTCTACATTCACCGGTCCTTCGGGAATAGCTAATTTTGGTTTACAGTATTATAGCCGTCACTGGACTCGGAGGTCATGCATTCGGCTCGTGGAGGTCCCGGCAGGGCCCTGAGATGTGGTTACGAGACTTCATACCCGGCGATTTGGAACATGCAGGCTATCACGCTAGAGTCCTCACGTATGGATATGATACGACGCTATCAGATAGCTTGTCCAATGCGTCGGTCGGCGATATTTCAAAGCAATTTCTCGAACTCCTTGTTGGTACAAGGCTTAAGCCAGGTGTAGGTCTTCTCTAATATCACTCACTTAGGTTATTACTAGTTTATATATTGACATCAATAAGGAACGGAATCGACCTATTATCTTTATCGGCCATAGCTTCGGTGGTTTAGTCATTAAAAAGGTCACCAGTATAGGTCCCACATAAGAATTTTGTTCCCGTGCTAACTACCCTAGGCACTGAGAGAAGCCGACTACCAGAGCGATAATACCGGGGGTGATATATTAAGATCTTGCCATGGGGTTTTATTTTTCGGTGTTCCGAATAAGGGTCTCGGGAGTGGTCACTTGATGGGAATGGTAAAAGGACAACCAAACTCACGCCTAGTCGAAGATTTATGCGGCAGGTCTCAGTTCTTGGACCTCCTGGACAAAGAGTTTTGCCGGTATTCCAAGTCGCAAGCGACGAAGATTGTGTGCTACTACGAACTGAAGAATACACCTACAGTCAAGGTATATTATCTTTCTCCTAACGTCTGACATTCACCGGATTTCTAACATTTGTTAGTTGGACCCAGAAACAGAATGTTGGCAAAGGTCAGGTACTCCAATGCTCATGGTACCCTCTGAGTCGGCTTTACATCCGCCGGCCAATACTGGAACCGCCCTAGATGCCGATCATCAATCCATGGTAAGATACGGTAATAGTTCAGAACCGAACTACCAAATCGTCAAACTCAAGATAATGGAACTTGTCGTCTGCGCACCGCACAAACGAGGCTCTGGAGTGAGATATATAGGTACGTCCCCGAAGTGTAGCTGCGAGACTAGGCGATGGAACATTTAGTGGTAGACTGAATATTCCTTGGTACATATTAGGGGAAGCAACGGAGCAACAAAAAGAGTGCCTACGTTCGCTTGTGTCAGAAAATAACGATCCCAGTGTACGACTGCCTACCCGGGCAAAGGCCCATCCAGGAACTTGTCAGTGGCTCCTCAACGACAAAACCTTCAAAGATTGGCACTCGGCAAATAATAAACCGAAGCTGCTGTGGATCTCCGGTAACCCTGGAACAGGGAAGACCGTTGTGATGCACTTTCTGCTGAACGAACTCAAGGAAACGTCCCCAACCGTCTGTTTTTTCTGTGATGATAAAATCGCAACACAGCGCACAGCAATTGCTGTTTTGAGATCTCTAGTACACCAACTACTCCAATGGAACACTATGTTCTTTCAACATATCATGCACGACTTCGAACAATTCAAACCAGGAGAACCAAAAACCTGGTCATTTAATACCCTCTGGCGTATCTTTCGCGATATAGCTTGTGACCCCGCTGCCGGATCGGTGTGTTGCCTTATCGATGCACTCGATGAGTGTCAGGATGAAGATGAAGGAATGGAATACTCACGAAGCGACCTTCTAGATAGACTTATCGAACTATACTCTAGTAATCCTGAGTGTCGTTCTCGACTGATTATTAGCAGCAGGCCTTATAATAATCTTAAGTCCTTCCTAGGGGCGTTTCCTACAATACCTATCCACGAAGGTACCAATGGCAGCGATATATCAAATTATATAAACCAGAGACTGGACAAGTCTTTCAAGAAAGGGATTTCTGACGAAGTGAAGCGCGAAGTAGCTGATTTCTTGAATAAAGAAGCAAGGGGAATGTTTCTTTGGGTTGCACTTGTCATCAAAGACCTCAGCAGAGACTTTACCGATGCGAGTATCCGAAATCGATATAAAACACTCCCACGAGATTTATATGGATACTATGATAATACCCTAGCAAAGATACCATCCGATGATCACAGTAGGGCAAAAGCAATGTTGATGTGGATCGTGTACGCCGCTAGCCCGATGACATTAGACGAGCTTAATACAGCGCTGGCTATTTCTGAAGCTACTTCAGACGATTCAACAATCCCATATAGCATCGGGGACCTTGAGCAATACAAGTCTCATAATCTCAGACATGAGCTGTTGGAGCGGTGTGGACTACTTGTAGAGGTTGAGGGAGATCTTGGAGATTCGGAGCCTGAGTCAAGAGAGGAACCCGATGTAACGTAAGGGATGGGGTAACGCCATGCGACGCAGAAACGCAAAAGGCCCACCTCACATGGCAACCAACCTTGTACCAGCACAGGAGCAAAAAGGTTAGGTACATAGGTAATAGATATAAGTTTGAGGCTGTAGAGACAATCGTAGGGACCATACAAAATAGATATAGATCTATATAAGACTAATAATAGTGAAGTAAATTTTATAAAGCCCAGTTTTAGAACCTATCTCCCCCCACCTACAACGATACAGTCTTCAATATCAAGGTGAACACTATTCTCAGATACTACAGAACTACTCTCCAAGGTCTCACCGTTATCATTACCATCACTGGATACAGAACTCTCGCTCAAAATATCCCTGGTGGCTTGTTTCCTTCTCCTGGTGTATTTTCCTTGCTTAGTCACTTTGGCCTTATCTTTTGCATCTCTCTCATTTCTGAGGCGCAGAACATCTTTATGGGTAATCACACGAGCTCTAGTAAGTACCCGCCGGTCCAAACAAGCTTTAGAAGCCTTATTTGAAACCTGTTTCCTCAACTGTTGATGCCTAAAAGCCTCCACTTCGAGATCTGCAGCTGTTTGGAGTGCAAACTTTGTTAATTTGGAAATACCAGAACTGAGAGGCCGAGAAGATGATGCAGTGATAGAGCTTGTTTTAAGAAGCTCCTGCAGTTCACATGCTAAGCGGCTGGCTTGTCGTGGTTTTTTTGGCGTAGATGGAAGTGCAGTATTATGGGAGGATTCCTGGCTCGATGGTAGACTACGCTCTGGAGCATCCAAAACCTTCCTGGAGTTAAGAGGCCATATTCCGGTTGTTGCAAACGCTTTTTTAATAGCAGTTGTAGCATATATACGCTTTCTTGCTGATATTAAAAGCCTACTATATATTAGTAACTTGGGATAACTCAGGATCATGGTATATACTTAAAGAACTCGCTCTTTTGAACTGTACAAAGGCCATGGCCAGTCCAATCGTCCAACTCATCAGTATAGTAGCGCTGCAGCTGTGAAAAGAGCCCAACATCAAGAGGTTGTAGTATATGGCTTGTATGTGATGGAAGACACAACACAATAATATTATGCTCAAGAGCATATATAAGGAACTCTGCACTAGTATGGGAAGCATGTCCATCGAGTATAAGTAGCCTAGTATCTCCACCAGCACTAGTAATATCAGTAACAATACTATAGACTAAACCAGTATGCGTAACATACATATCTGCAGTCCCAGGCTCAAATACTTGTTGTAGGTATTCCACACCAAGCTCATTATCTGTCCAACCCTTATCCGAGTAGGCAAAGACAGCAGGTTCATCTTCTGATACATAGGTATACCAGCCAGTACTGTGGCTTTTGCCTTTATAGATTATCATAGGCTGTAATACTATACCACCTGCAGATACTCCATCTATAACTGTGATCATTTCCCGATCGCCATCTTGTATCAACCTTGGGTTTTTCCGTCCTCTTTGAGTAATCACTCGACACTTATTTGCTCTTCCTTGCATAAAACCTTTCTCATCAATATTCCAGATATTGTGAGCTTTGATTTTATAATCTTTAACTACTTTGGCAAGCTAGAAACTCTATTGTCAGATACATTACAGGAAGATTTAACTTTATTAGACATACCAGCTGAAAAAAGTAAGAAAGAATCTTAGGATTATCTGCAGTAGCTCTCTGTCTATCTATTCGAGTCGCTATCTTGCTTGCCAGAACTGGGTGGCGGTCCAGAAACCGGCTTATCCAGTGTTTGCCTGGCATTTTATGATTTGGCTGAAGATGTACTGCTAGGGCCCGTACATATGGAAGCTTCAAAGGATTCCCCCAACCATCCAACTTTAGACACAAGCGAACTATTGCTTCCTCCTGCTCTGGCGTAAGCAGCTGTTGGTTTGCGTGTGACTCTGACCTTGACTTGACTCCATTTACTCTTCTGTTGAGAGTATATATCGAGATGCTGTAGTGTCTGGCAGCGGCACTGACACTTGAAAACTTCCCAGCATGGTAGTTATCCAATGCCTCTTTTATTAGCTGCTCTTTAGACTCTATCTCCTGGCGATTCTTTAGAACTGGCATTGTAGTATTTGGTGAGGTGTGACGTTGTCATGAACTCTCTGTGCTTCGCTGCACTATGAGGTGGCTGCCAAGATTACCTATTGCATTACCCGGTCGTATGGCATTACCACGTCGCATACGTTAGTGGTCGGAGGAGCTGCAACTGTTCGTTTGATTCATCAGTCAGTCAAAGACTTCTTCACGCAACCGGATACGATGGGAAATTCGACGCACCATAATATCTTCTATACTCCACTAGACCATGCGCACGGTTGTTTAGCCCAGTCATGTTTAATGTTCGCTACTCTAGAAGGGTTTATACATGCTGCTGCTGCCGAGAATTATCATTTAATGGACCCTGAGGATTGGAGTAGTAGATACCCTTCTGGGTTGCAACCATTTCTTGAGTATTGTTTTAAACATTGGGTGTACCACCTGAAACAGAGCGGATCTCTCCTACCTATCACGAAAAAGCTCCTTCTCAGCTACTGTACAACCAACCTCTCGAATTTCAATTTTCTTCTTCTTCTGAGTACTGACAACGATTGGTGGTTGGAGGATCTATCTGATGTGTCTCCGCTGCAGGCTATGTGTTACTTTGGGGTAACCCTGGCCGTATCGTTCCTCGTGGATAGCGGAGCCGATATAGAAAAGCGGGACAATGATGGATGTACCGCACTTTCATTCGCCGGTATAGCCGGACACTGGGGGATTGTCTATTATTTGGTAGACCATGGCGCTGATATCACAGTCGAGACGGAATATGGAAATATATTGCACTCTGTAGTATGGAGCGGGCCTATAGATTTGTTGCGAACTTTGGTGAGGAACGCGGTAAAGGCAAATCGAGCGCCCGATGAGGACAACAAGACTCCTTTGGAGTATTCTTTTGGTGACAATGCAAGAGCGATGGCTATAGTGGAATCTGTAGTAGAAAAAGAGGAAGTCCTGATGCTGCATCTCAGCAGGGGTACCGGGGGTCTTGGCGGAGCTGCGGTAGTGGAGTCCAAGCTAGAAGCAATGCTTTACTTGGTACAACTATGCGATAACGTGAACAAGCGGGACAAGGATGGGGGTGCTCCACTACACTACGCCTACACGGTAGAGATTTGTGAAGCTCTTGTGAAGAAGGGGGCGAACATTAATGCGGAAGATTCTACTGGAAACACACCCTTACATTACGCCCGTAATGCACCGATCGCAAAATTCCTAGTAATGAATGGAGCGGATATATTTTGTCGGAATTTCAGCGGACAAACCCCATTGGACATTGCTGATGATCCCGAAACGAAGGAGTCCCTAGTCAAAGCGGCTGTTGAGCTAAGCTTGCGTGGGCCCAACTTAGGCTGGAGAGGCCAGAACGGAGATTCGATTTTGCACTCAGCTATAAAGAGTGGCAAAGAATGTATAGTGGAATTTTTAGTTCAACAAGGTGTAAACGTAAACTCAAGGGACAATCAAGGGAACACACCCTTGGATTTAGCTGTCAGAGCAGGTAATATTGAGATGTTGAGGACTCTGATAAACCTCGGGGGAGATGTTAATGTTCCATCAGAAGGCGGAGAGTTACCATTGGGTGTCGCGGTAAAGCAGGACAATACAATGATGGTGGAGACCCTGATAAGTGGTGGGTCGGACCCTTGCTTGAAGGACTCCAATGGAGTAACGCCGCTGGAGAATTCCCTTTGGGTTGGAAATCAGAAGGTGATTTGTATCCTTCAGAATGGAGGTAAGTACGTGGGGCTCTAGAGGTTGAGGTTTTATGGTCGCTAACATCTAACTGGATAGCGGTTGGTTGATTTACGGCTTGATTAGCGGAAGGGTGGGGTTTTGTATGGTTGGATCCGGACTCTACATTTTTTGGATTTCATTTATCAGTGCCATTGCTACTCCAGAAGATTATATTTGTCTTATACTGTTAAAATATCCTGACTGTGCAAAAGGGCTCTTTGTTTACTTTATATGGACGGTTTCCCCATAGTTGGGAATAGTCGGGGTCCTACAGTGGCCCGAGCTGGACCGACGATGTGTCATAGTCCGCCTAGTCCTTGACTCCTGTGTCCTATGACTGTTAAAGCCTAGAAATGCACGGGTTACGGGTTCGTAGGTCGCTCGGTCCTGTGTTAAGATTCACTGTATCTTTTGATGGTTAGCAGCATGATATATGACAACAATGGAGTTATACTCTTTTATAGTATATAAGAGAGAATTGAACCAGTCGAGTCTCTCTTGGCGATGGTATCGGTCGACCAAATACCGGGCATGAACCGTCAAGGAACATAAACTCTCATGGGCGGACACCCAGAAGAGTTAGTCCAACATGCGATCATATAATGCCCCTTCATTAAGACGAGACAAAACATTATCGATGTGGAATTAGACGAACCCCTCTCGTTAGATACGGTTCTGTACCCAAAGGACCCAAAATACTGGACCTAGAAGCACACTGTAGAATGAGTCCAAGATGAAGAAGAAACGAGCTGTCAGGGAGAGTGGAAGGAACCGAAAGTGGAAATAATGAGTTAGGATGAGTTTCGAGGGTGATGTTGGAAGACATACAAGAGGGGGACCCCAAAAAATCAGGAGCCCCCCAATGGTGTTCTGTTTTGTTCGTTGTTTTTTCTTTATTTTGCTGTGCTTTTATTATGATTGCTTGTGGTGATTATTTTGGATTGTCGAATAACTTGGCTTCCGGGCTCTATGTATTTATGATTAATTTTATAAGCTCATACACATACGATAAACAGTGGCGTATAAGTTTACATTGACAATTGTATAAAGATAATGATCTAGCTACATTCAAGTGATTTCTTGTATGACACTGGCGCCAAGGTCAGAGCCAATGTAATGCACGTGATGGGTTCTCGTGATAAATTTATCTGTAAACTCCTATGGGTTAGGGTTATATATATCCAGAGCCATCAGTTACTTTAATAACCGATTTCATCAGGCCACGCAATAACATATATGAAAATACCCATTAAGACTGTACCAGTTGATAGAAAGGCTTCTCAACTGGTACAATCTTAATTAAATAATAGCTGACTCGTTGTACGGTGTTTCGGGACTCTACTAGGTGACCATCGACACTACCGGCTAAGTCCCTCTATGCGTTGATGGTGTAGGTGCTATAAATTTATTATCACCACCCAAGTGTAAGCTACCACTAAAGCTTGGGTTTGTGTTAGTTTAGCAGTGCTTTGTAGAGAAAATATGCATTGCTCACATGACTACCGGAGAAGGGAGATGTTTGTACATATTGTCCAGCACGCCAAGGCCGAACCCCCATATCCAGATTTCGGCCATTGAAGTGTTATCCCGCGCTAGAGCTAAATGACATCCACTAAGAAACTTTACATTCTACGGTCCCGGGGCAACCTGCTGTCGGCTACCTTAGCGGTTTAAGACCCTACCTGCCGATACGAGAGAGAACCGTGGCTGAATGCAACCCGGAAGTGCAGATCGGCTCGGATACATTTTTAGGACTAATTTAGAACCCTTCGACGGTGGCCGAGCCGAACACATCTCCCCGTCTTTATTTTGCGGAAATGCGCCCTACGCTACACTGGCGGGAAAGAGGTGTTAGATTTATATGTTTCAGAAAAATCCCCCCATAGTTACCGGCGTTGCTCATACCCCCGCATTACTCTTATTACAATGTAATACGAGTAAACTACATGGCCCAAACCGCACTCAGAACTAGGTGAGTGAATATGACCATGCATAAGGAGGTCCATTTCTCGGGTAAATTTCCTATAGTACAAAGAGCAAAAGAATTCCCATGAAGTACTTATCTACCGATAGTCGTAGCGTCAATACTGTGAAGATGTAGAGCTTAGACTGTTAGGTCAAAGGCACTGCCGGTATTATTACGTGATGGATACTCCTTGTGAAAAATTATATCAGATCCTAGAGCCACCCAACCCCTACATTATTAACTGTATTACTCGACTGTCTATCCTCAAGCAATTCCTACAGCGTGTGTACTTACTATTACCACAGATTGAATCTTATTTGGGAAATGGAGGTCTAAGCACCTTCGGCGCGTAACACAATTTGAATTCTTAATGATATTAAAAGAATGCCTACCACAAACTCACCAATGTCTCACATAGATGATATTTTTCTTGTAATTCTACAATTCAGATGAATGTCCGGACAAGGTTGAGTAAGTCTTGGCTTATCTACACTAATGCTGTTAGTCACGAGTGTGCTTGGAGTTAGGGATTAGACTAGTTATAGATTCTACACTTCTATCATAAATGGTCACTAGGAGCCAACTATCAAAGATAACAGTAAAAATATCCACGATTCAACTCGATAATTACATCTATATTTCAAATTGGTCTAGGATGCATGGATGGTCATTGATGGATATTCATCAAGGTCTGATTCCCTGCATATGAATACGAACATTTCTGTAGATCTTTGGAAACGGCGGGTTGCACGGAACGCTGGTCGCTCTTTACAAACTACCACTATTACGTATTGCCATTGCTAAAAAATAACAAAGGTAGCAGATGCCGCTTAGGTCTATTACAACGTAGGGATCCTGCTCTTTCATTCTCCGCATGAGTGGTTTAAAGGTGGAGGGTCGTTCAACTAGACAAATCGGATGTCCCGGGATTGGGGGTGTTGCTTGGAATAACCCTAACCCATCTTTACTGTCATAAATCTTCGTCTTGGACGATATCTCCTCCACCGCGCTTTAGGTGTATGAGGGGGGTCCCACGGCGATTATACGGAACATGGAGATACTGTAAATGAATTTCGCTTGTCAACTCATTTAAGTTGGTCAGTCGGCCGGCCTCAGTAGGGCACCTGGATTTTAGTTCCTCTACGGTAATGCCACATACATGATCGTACGATATAGACATCAAACGATTGATGTAATCCTTGATTGGAGAGACCCCCTACCAAGACCTTCGTATTCCATCGATAAATATAGACCCGAATATACACTAACCGGCTATCAAGTGCAAGAGTTTCTTCTTGTTCAATGTCCACCATCATAAACCTAAAAACTAAAAAACGATAAATATAGTCCTTCCAACGCCCTCACTTCATTCTCTACACAATTACAGATTTTTCTGCGTCTTGTAAGTATACCCTCTTGTCATACCGACACTTCCGACTTTTTACTAATTCTTCAAGTTCAAAAAAATATCATCGACAATCATCACCATGCACTTCCTTAACAGCCTACTATTCACTATTACCTTGGCCTTGATGTTTGAAGTCGGCTTCTCATCACCGGCACCGGAGCCCACAGAAACCAAGACAACCACTACTGGCGGCGGTGCTGATCAGGAATTTACGAAGCGGGATTGCATCCTTAACAACTGCGGATGCGCCGTGGGTACGCGCCAAGGCACCTATTGCGGGTGGTGCGCTGTCTTTACAAGCTACGGCTCCAGTATATATCCACCGATCTTCACCGGGAACGAAGCACTTTATCAGTGTACCCCGGGTGGCTCCTGCTGTAATAATGGATGGAACGAAGGCTGTGCTAATCGCCAAGGAATTTGTGGTTCTCAGTAGGCCTTGCAGAGGGTAGTTTAGGTATACATGGATAAGTAAGTTGAACATATTCACTTACCCGTGCTGCTATGGTTCTTTCTACTGTGTAAAACCTTATCTTGCAGGCGTTTACTTACTTTTGTCCAGCCTAAACCTGGGGATAGAGGTGATGGGGTATTCGTATGGTTTCAGTACCGTGTCGTAGCACTCTCATCATGAATTAGCAAAGCATGTTTTCATCTGAGATATTATGTAGTGCCTAGATAGCTGCACAATATAATAAACTTGAATAAACTACCAGAAAACCGGGTGGAACTCCGAAAACTGCCTCCACACCCACTTTTTAACAAACCTACATAGGAACCTATCTATCAACGCATAGGATGCTAGGGATCCAAATCAAAGAACAAATAGCGCAGAAAAAAGAAAAAACTATAAATCTCATACTATACCCCAATGTAAGCACTACTTTCACAGTAAAACTATAGCGCCACAACATCTCTTAGCCCATAAAAACCCATATTACACGTGTAGACCTTTTTATAAGTTAGTTTCAGCACAAGAATGATGCTTGGATTTGGTGCCTCACAGCTGTCAAGGGTGCGGCTTATCTGTATGATAGTCTAAGTCGTAGTCGAAGTATGTTTCTGCCCCTATCTCCCTACTTGCGCGCCTGCTGCCTCGGCCATCCCCATGTTTCCCGTTGCGGTTCAGTAACATCTGTGTTATCTTTCTACCATTATATGTATTCGCGGCTGCAGCCGCTATAACAGTTTCTGTGATCTCGGCCTTGTCGTCTCTTGCTAGCAGTATCCCCATTATCTTCGCACCCTGCCAGGTATTCCCTGCTGCCGCTACCATAACTGACTCTGTAATCTTTATTTTATCATCCTTGGCCAGAAGAATATTTAGTAGCTCCATGCCGTACCGACTATTGGCCGCCGCTGCTGCCAGAATACCCTCAGTACACTCAATGCTATCGTCCAGATCAAATAGCACCATTAATACTTGTGCGCCACCGTGCTCATTTGTAGCTGCAGCTGTCACAACCGCTTCAGTGATCCTGCCACTCATGTCCTTGACTCGTAGCACACGCTCAATCTGCCACCCTTGAAAATTCGCCGCCATCTTTTCCATAACCTCCTCACTGATCTTGATGCTATCACTTCTCTCCAATAGTGCTGTCATTACCTGCTCAGCCTGCCACCCCTGTATCGCCGCCGCCATTATAACTGTCTCGGTGATCTCGATATTACTACCTCTGGCAAATAGTGTCTCTATGATGCCGAGGCCACGACCGGTATTAGACGCTGCCGCCACCAGCACTGCCTGGGTGACCTCGGTGCTAACCGCAACTTTGAGTAGGAGGTCGAGTACTGACTCGGTTCCGGTATTCGCTGCTGCCGCTAAAAGGGCCGCTTCGGTAGGGTAGATGGTGTGACCAAGGTCCAGAAACTTATGCAGAATATCGGATCCGCACATAACGTTCGCTGCTGCCGCCACCACAACAGCTTCCGGTAGTATGGTGTTATGTTGTGCTAACCCCCACCTAGAATATAGCCCCCACATTGCAGTATATGGCCTGGTTGCGTGCGCCGCCGCGGCGGTCAAACATGCATCAGTGACCTCTATATTGCTGTCTCTCGCTAGCAGCATCTCCACAATCTCGTTCCGATGATAATGGTTCGATATCGCCGCAAGCATAATCACTTCGGTGATCTCGGTCTTATTATATCTCGCTAGCAGTACCTCTATTCCCTCTTTACACAAAGTCTTTGCCGCCGCAACCATAACCGCTTCGGTTATCTTGATGTCATTACCTATTGATAGCAGTAACTCCAGTATATCGTTGCTCCAATTGAAGTTACCTGCCGCCGCAACTACAATTTTTTCTGTGATATTTATGTTGCTATATCTCGCCAAAATTACTTCAACCACAGCTACATTCCCTTCACTTACTGCTGCCTCCAGGGGGTCCGCGAAAGTTCTATTATGAGCAGCAGCAATGGCACCATACTCAAGTAGCTTTTCTATTATCTCTAGTTGCCCTTTGCAGATGGCCGTCATGAGTATTGTATGGCCATGATAGTTCCTTGCATTCATATCTACTCCTTTCTCTAGAAGAAAGTCTATAGCCCATTCATTACCATGGATGCATGCAACGCATAATAATGTTTCACTGTAACCGTTTTGCATAATTGCATCAAGCTTATTAAATTCCCAATGGTTTCTGATTTCTTCGCCGAAACGAAAATAACACATTGCGAAGAGAGGGTCGGCTGGGTTCGTGTAGATATGTTCGTGAGCGTGTACTAAAGGAGTTGATTCAATCATTGTACCCCTGAGACCGAATTCGTGACTATCGACCGTAGAGAGCCAGTGACGATAACCCAGGCCGGGCTTGCCGGGTACCCCTAAGAATCTCAGAAGCCGGGCTCGCACACGACTCTTCATACGCTGCTCACCATTGAAAGAACGATCCACATGCTCTGCCCAGTATCTATGTGGATATAAGAAGGATGCCTCTCTGGATAACTCAATGGGTTTATAGGCTTTTGGTGATTGGCCAAACATTGAAAAGCAGAATTCCGCAGCCATAGAATTCGCATCCATAGAGTTGAAGCATTTCTTTTCAAGATACTCCACCACAGATAAGTGTGAAAATACCGGACGATCCAGTTGTTTGTTCCATATGACAAGGTTGCGGCACAGGTCAAAGAGGACATCGACACCGTCCACTTGCGTTGGCCAATAAGAGAATTCAGCCCATTGGTGAGGTTTGAGCGGTTCCTGCGAGCACATGACCCACATCAATGCTCTTTTAGTAACTACTTGTTCGTTTGGTGTACCAGAAAGGATTTCATCCCAGATCTGGGAGTATGTCCTTTCCAGTGTCGTAGGAAGCCTCCCCAACCTCTCCCTAATCCCCTCTTCGAGTTTTACCTGGTAGAGATGCTTAATTTGAAGATCCGCCCATTGAAACCTATCATGTCACCATTGTTAGGAGATGTAACCAATAGCTAGGATATGCAGGAGTTGAGGGGGGTAAGCCCATGATTCGATGCGTGCGAGACTTACATTCCCTTCGCACCATCTACAATTGTAGTTATGATCAATTTTTCCAACTCCTCGGTCACCTTCCCACGAAGCAGACGCCGATTAGCGATAGAATTTTTGATTTCTCGAATGACGAAACGCTCAATGTCTCCAGTATTATCGCGTGCATCAATGTAGAGGTTAGGCGCTTGTTCCAGCTCAAGCTTTATCCCAATATCATCTCTACTAGAGATAAATATTTTGACCAGGCTACTCGAGGTCTGGATTAAGGTGTTCAATGTCTGCAGCAACCGATAACGTTCATCAGGATCGCTCTCGTCTAGGGCATCGATAATGATCGTTGTTTGAGGGTATATATCGAGGAGCGATAGAATCATATCGTGACATTCTTTAAACCTTAATGACCCTGCTGCCAGCCCATCCTTCATTCTTGCCTCATACGCCGCTACGACCGGCTTTGGAAGTTCAGGTGGAAAAACAGATAGTTGCTTTACGATAGCCTGTAGTATCACCTCAGGCTTTCGGCGCTGACATTCGTTTCTGTTGCAGTAAAAGTATACCACAGGTTCGTTTCCATTAAGTAGAGATCCGAGAAAGTCGATAACCATACACCTGGTGACCAATCAGTTTCTAATCAGATATAGTATGATTATCTCATAAATTTAACCGTTCAATTACCGCAACACAACCCACAAGGGAACGCCGCGACAAAATGCCACCCCAAAGGGCGAAACTCCCAGAGAGTTGAAAACAACTCTATACCAGGAAACATACACTAGGAGTTTGCCCTATCCTTTGTGGCATCTGAAGCAGCTATTCCCCTTATAGTTCTGCGTTTGGTTATATTCTACAGTTCAATTTGCGAGGTAAACCTATTTTGGGGTCATGTCAAAGGAGCATACGTGAGTTTTGTTTTCCCTGCTCCGGCTTCATATTTGTACAGCATTTCAGCAGCTAGACCATTCCCAGAAAGATAGGGGAGAACTAACGTAGTCCACGCAACCAGAGAATTCCTGAAGCACTAGAAGATCGCCATTCACGGAATTCTTCTTTATTCCGCAGCCACTGGCCGGTATCCTCCAGTAGGTCTTCCTTGGCATTTTCATGATGCTTTATATACTCCACCTGTGAAAGCCAGTTGAGTATTTCCCCTCTCTTCCAGTCTAGGTGCCAAACGAACTTCATTAGGGTAATGAGTAAATACGTGATCTCGAAAGGTAACCAAACCTTCAACATGTCCCTGAAGCTCCTCATACATCAACGTAACATTCAAGTCAATCCTTGTAATAGGCTTCTCCATCTCCTCCAAGAAACATTTCAGCTTTTTATATTCGTCTAGGAGGTCTTGTTAGTGGATTATGATTTCTCTAGGAATATCTGAATTACAACCTCCTAGTCCCCTTTGGCAATTGTCTTGCGCTGTAAAGGACTTACGAGTCAGCGGATATCCGAGGTACCCGATCGGAACTTTAAACACTCACACTCTCTTTCAGCGGTAGTTAACTCCTTCTCAAGTAAGGACTCTTTCTCCTCAATGGCATCAAAAGTAGATTTTGGTCCCTCTATGTCGAGTATAGCATGAATGATACTGCCTATAACTCACTATCAGACATATTGACAGCGAGAAAAAACAGACTTGCATGATCGGCCGGGTGATATAACTAGGAAATACGGCCGGATATAAGCTTCAGGGTATGAAAGTAGCTTACTAGTTGTGGACTGGGTAAGATATCGATGTGCGCATGCAAGAAACTCCAATACCGCCGAGTAGAGCTCTACTAGAGCCTCTTCCACCCCAGCACGAACCGAGAGTGTTGAATTGAGGTATAATCGCTCATGAATCGCGCTTCTTAGTAGTAATCTTGCAACCCGCTCGACACCGATCATGACTACGCCCATATTCTCCTTATCGCTAAGGGAAAGCTATTTCCATGTTAGATTTAATTCAAACTAGCCCATAAATAAAGTTATGGGGGAAAGACCTGCAGAAGAAGCCGTACGCCGGCCCACGGCAGTGCAGCGTGGCCTGGATCATACGCAACAATAATATCACCAATACCTTTGAACTTATCAACCCATGTTAGTATTTTGTCCGCCATATCACGAACGATAATATCCTTCCCCCTAAAGTTAAACTTCCATCTGTTTTGCTGGCAGGTATCCCTATGCGCTCTTATCTGTTCTACAAGCTCGTTCGAATAGTCGTGCTTGCTCGTGTTGCTCGCAAAAAGATCTCTGTCTCGTTCAGACAATGTGTCCAGTGCCCGCTTCCATAAGGAAGGATCGCTACTTCCGGTATTTGGCACTGCCGGTGTACTCACTGTAGTGTTTGTCTAATCACCCGTAAGGTTAGCAAGTATTCCATAGTATAGTAAGGTCAGGTAGCAGAACCTGGGGTTGTTGGGGTAAGGGAGCAACATGTTGTACAGTTCCCACTGATAGTATAGGGGCACCCGGGACCGCCGCTAACAGGTTAGAGGTAGATGACGTGAGAGGCAAGGCTCCAGCATTCGATACACCACCAACTAGAGATACAAGAGGTCCTATGACCCCCGGTAATGCCGGGGGGGCTGACAGGGTAACATTGGACCCAGTTGGTGTTCCGGAACTAGGTGACTGCGTAATTATGCGCGATCGAGATATGTTACTGACTGCTGATGGTGTATGTGATGGGATCCGTGCGATCCGACCGGTTGGCAGAGTCGAGCTCTGATTTTTTGGGAGATCGACACTAGATGATAAAGTAACAGGAAGGCTACCGGTTGAGTTGAATGGTAGTCTACCAAAACAGCCAAACCTCCGACGGCTTTTCTGCTTTGTGCCAGCCATCTGAGGTCGGAATTTTGTAAAGGGTAAATGGTTATCTTGAGTTGTTGGGATTACAGAGAAATGTTTCTGAAATGCTTCTGGTGTTTACCTGGAGAAGAGGGGGATGCAGGGAAAAGTTGTTTTGATCCCACCAAGCGAATCATAACACTACAACCATCGGGATAATGTAGTTCTTGTGTTACCGGGAAAATTGATAAACTACATAAATTCATCTTTGGTAAAAAGGGGGAGAACTTAAATAGGAGACCATGAAGAAAGAAGTAAACTTCAACAACTTTGAACTCTATAAAGAGCAAACATTTTTCATTAGCGGTATATACATGCAGATGTCGGATATACAGCGCGGGGGATGGAGCAACATCGATAGGACCACTACTGATGGCGTTAACTATAAGTCTCATGCCCTATATCTTATATCGCTATTGAGCAACCGTTTTATTTTTTACCCTTACCAGGCAATATATTCTCCCTACCTACACCACATTTGTGCGGCGCTGTGGGTATATATGATTCAATAGATACATCTAAGTATCAAGTGACTACATGGAAAATACAGGTACCGGAGAGCTTACTAAGTTACCAATAACCCTACTACCGCTCCCCAGTATTTGATGCTTATATTAACTGAGTGTCGTTACTACATACCATTCCTAAGGCTTCGCCATTAGCCCATTCTCCCGTTATCTTATCTGATGCGAGTTACGCGATGTCAAGGTAGCTGAAACCTAACCCTTAGCATATAATATAAACTGGCACCTTGGTACGGACCGGGCTGTTCGCACCAAGATACGTAAGTGATATATTAAAAGCACTGAAAATCAATCATTTATCTTAAAAGATATTTGAGGGGTGACACTGTTAGTGAATCAGCTGAACTCTTCGTAGTTCTAGGGTTAGGGTTATGAGAAAGTTAAGCAATTATTTCCAGTGTGGTACACGAGGCGGTTTTGAGCGGCCTCGAGCCACCAAGGATTACGTTGCTTTATATGGCTCGAGGCCGCTCGAGTAGCCTCGTGGACGACATTAATTATTTTGGAACATATCCAGGGCATGAGGACATATTGCTACTACAGGATGGGGTGGCTTAGCGAATATAAGCTGTGTTTTCAAAATATGTTTGATTAAAGTCCATTGGCTGTAGAACCGCGCTCAACGGTAAAGAAATACCTAATATTAACTTACATTTACGGAGAACTGTGTATTATAGACTGTTGTACTAAACGAATGTCAACTAATGTGGATCCCCCATGTGCCTACTAAATCCTTGGCGAGGTCTCGCCACACTACTCTGCTCCCAAGCCAATAGCCCCATCCTCTTAAACTGACCCTCCCGCCCACCCCTACTCAAAATAAAAAATCCAACAGCTACCATGAAACATTTACAGACAGAGCGAACAAAGCATCGTCCCCAGCAGCAAAAACAAAATGATGAGTTCAGTACCCAGGATTCCCACATGGTCACCCACTGCAGTACTAACTAGGCGATACGATGATTGGGTACAGCAGAGCGGACGGGATGCTCCATTTTCATCGTTCTATGACCGAACACGTCAGTACGAAGTAGATAGCCAACGTAAACTAAACTTTGGCCGGTGTAGAATGAAATAATCCCTAGAACGCATTATGCCGCAAAACTGCGATGGGCTCTCGCTTACAAAAACTACAAATACCCTGGGCACCTACCAAACCACCGTTATATTCCCTGACAAAACTAGACTAGATATGAAAATACAAAGTCAGTTCGGCATACAATACTACAAGACAAGCTCGTCTACCTCGCAGCTAGCAATATTCTATATAGAGTGGGGATTTCCGCCAGTTTAGGTCTATTTCCATGTCTGGGAGGCGAATATAACGTGCGACTTCAATAGGCTTAATTGATTCCAAGTGCGGGGCCTGGATAATTCTCTTCCATTTCTCAAAGAGTGGTCCAGGACTAAAGAGCCTCCTCTGAAAATGAATAGACTTGTCGAGTCCAGACAGTCTCTGGTGTTCAATCCACCCAAGCAAAGGATACTGTATTATCTGGGACTCTGGAAGATTCTCAACGCTCAACCATGTATAGCAGAGGCAGGACTTAGTTAACAATGCGTGATGTATATAACGTATGTTGTAGAAGAGGTCCGCCGCGTTCGGGTGTGCTTTTTTCTGTTCTTCACTGAGAAGAAACTGCTTTACGGAGGGGTGTACAAGGTGGATAGTCTTGTCCGAAGGGGCAGTGCCGGGGCTTCCCCGAACCTCGATGAATGACTTGCAGGGGTATAGAAGCTTCTCATCAATAATATCATCGGTTATCGGCATGGAAATCTCTTGCAGAGCGAAAGTATATTCCTCATAGTTAACAGCAAGTAAATGGAGAAGCTCTCCAACTTGAAGAGGCCTGGTGGCGAACAATACCCATCGTAGAATATTCTTCGCTCTATTCTTTATGTAGATTTGGCTCTCCGCGATCCGGCGGAGAACCCGCCCGTAGGGCTCGTCTAACCCTACTGGTATTGAGAGCAGTGTATTCTCGACTTCTATAGCGCTCATTTCATGCTCCAGATGATCGCGCTGGAGCCTGGCCCAGAGAAACATCCCTTGACAGCTACCACATAGTTGATCAACTAACTTGTCTTCTACGGTAATATCATCCAGGTCAACAGAGTTAATAATTCCTTCTGCAAATAAGCGAATGTCTCCTGCTGTATCGTCTACCGAAATCGTGTACTCGGAGAGCCTATCCAGAGCGAGCCTAAGACTAGTTTTAATTGTCACATCTACTCTACTGACAAAGAGAATTCTTGCGGAAGACGACTTGGTTGATTGAAGTAGTCGTTCGGTGAAGAGCTTTATCACTCCCGACCGGCGACGATGCGGGGGGTATCGGAGTCGGAGCACTCGTCATAGCCATCTATAACCAGATAGCAAGATGGGACACTTTGAAGAATCTGGGAAAGTATCTCCCAAAGACGACTTTCTACTAGATCACCGTCTTTCAAATCTTTGAGGACTTTAAATGCTTCAGCACTTTCGGTTGCAAGTTGGAATATCAGGGAGCGAAGGATGGAGATAGTGTTGCATTTGTCTTTATCATCATCTCTGCAGAAGAAATATGCAACCGGTAGTGATGAATGCTGTTTAAGAAATTCAACAATGCTTGCTGAGAGAACCGTCTTGCCGGTACCTGGACCGCCGTTAATCCACAGAATGTCTGCTGTGCCTTTACATTGGTACCAATTGACAAAGGCGGCGGTTTGAAGGATCCAAGTACAGGTGCCCGGTTGTCGTTGGCTTTTTGCTTGATCATATTCGGCTTCCGTTGACACTGCGTTTATCCAGCTCAGTGTTTCGTTTCGTTTCAATTCTTATTATGGTCAGCTTTCCGGAGACCGTCGCTATTTTCTAGTGGGAATCACCGTAAAAATATTTCTTGAAGTCAGATTCACCATAAATTTCAGTTATAGCTACCTTTACTTGTGCTTCGACAGTATCTATCAACCGTTAGCAGTTATTTTTTTGTGATATCTACAATTAACAGTACCGTCTATATATCGTCTGATTGAATCCATCTCGTCAAGCTGTTTCACCGCCACGCCCTCATCGTTATCTGCCGGAGGAGTAGTTGAGCATAGCATGTTGACTAAGGTGTCTATCCTGGTAACGGGCTGCTTCAATCTGTATTATCTTTAGCAGGCCAACAGAGTTTCCGAATAGTAGGAGTCTTGCTCTGAATGTTGGGGCTCAGACTCAATGGAACCAAAGTGGGGACAATAAATCCGATAAAGAGTAGCTGAGTCAATTCGAGAAAGAACTATAAGGGCGACTAGTAGTCCGCTTATATGCCAAAGTTTCCCTCATACTATATGAATCCCTACGGAGGTACTATCCCTAGTCACATCTAGATTATTCTATATCTGTTAGCAAAGATATAAGTCCTCTGTCCATTTAGCGAGGATACAATCCCTCTGTCTAGTATTTAATTGTATTGTCATACATAATATATATATAATGTCTCTTTCAATAGGTCTTCTTATTAGCGTTCTAAGATTGTGTAAGTATATTTACTAACTTTGTGATTCCGGTAAATAGTAGCTTTGGGGTAGACTATAAGCCGTATTTTTATCTTAGTTTTTCTTACCCTTCAGCAGTCCCCCGATATTTACAAGAACGGTTTAAGCCTGGATCGCCCCTGCATGTAACCTAACCCTAGATGCGAATCATTAATCTCTGATTTTGTAGTACCGGTAGGTTAAACCCGCCCCTCCTACTCTGATCATGGAGAAAGAATTATTTCAGTTGAGTATGTATATTGAGCTACTGTCCCCCCCTCTATGCATTTGCCCTTCAATGACTCTGAACTTCTTCTAATATCTATGTAGGGAGAAACACCATTACACCCGCCTTTTTTCTTGTTCCAATCCTCTGCGCTGGGGGTCCTTTTTTTTCTTTTAGTAACTCCTCCATACAGGAGTGTCTCTCCCGTTTGAATATTTTTTTTTATCGATCTAGTGCACCCATTGCGCTAGTGGAATTTATCTACTGTTCGTACTTCTCTACCAGGAGTCTCCTCCATCTACTTCCTGTCTTACCCGCGCCTTCGTTAATTGGCCTCATTGTCCACAGTTTTTGGGTGGTTCTTTGCCTCGGCTGTCTCCCACTCGCTCTTTATACTCATATAAGGTATCAATAGTATAACATCACAGAGTGTTATCTAAATATAAAGATGAATCCTCTATTTCTCAAGATAAAAACTGGTGTGTGAAGCGTGCCACACGTTAGATCGAGCGGTGGATATTACTAGACGTGATGAAGCATACTTTGTATAAGGGTTAGGGTTCTCCATCACGCCCCACCGAGAAATTCGATAGGAGCAGCGCCTTTGGAATAACGAAGGGTTAACTGTGACAAGCATCAAAACGCTATCTCATCGCCCTTGGATCAACTCTCCAAACGAGAACCCCCAGGAAACCGTCCAGTTATATTATTATGCCCTCCTCCGTGTAGCTAATTTTTTACAAGATGGCTTAACAGCCTTCGAGCGGTAACCACTCTCTACCACTACCTATTATTAAACAACATCGCACCGACTCCCCCTCAAGCACCCAAAAGACATGCAGGAGCACTCCTACCATGCTTCCCCCCTGTTCAAAAGTGTTTCACGAATATCTCCACTCCCCCCTAACACTTCCAGTCCGGCAGCTACAGCTCAGGGGTTTCGACCGCGATTGTTTCAGCCAGATTTATTACTGCATTCATTCCCAGATCTCAGTAGACTCAGAAAAGAATACAAGCGAACCTGACCCCATAGCCTCCCAACATAGTGCAATGGGCGAATGGGGGGTCACAACCCTAACCCTGACCATGATTGTTGCCAAGCCCGGTGATGATTCGGCAACAACTCGGCGTCCGTATTATAGGCTTGTTGTTTATTGCCCAGAACTTGGAGCTGGGATGCTCTTCTTCGTTTAATGATGACGGTCTTTGTTGGGGGTGATTAAGCTTTTGGATTTCATGGCGTTGCATAATACTGTTCATGGCAATAAGATGGTAGTTAAGAAGTAGTCCTGTTTCAGCTTCACGAATATAATGACTACACCGGAATTACAGCACCGATAAGATAGTCTTCTCAGCCTACACATGTCCGGGGGCCTTCTGGACGTATGGCAAGGCGATATCAGTACAATCTCTTGTCATATGTCTAAAGCAGCATACTTGTTACTTCTAGTTTTGTAACGACAGTGCGTAAATTGGTTGTGAGTTTCGTATTCCATACTTCTTCTTTGCGGGTATCTGGTTTAAGACTCCGCTAAACACAATGTTAGATACGCCACTTCGGGGGAGAAATAGTTTGAATGAGACTCACCCTCACCGCGTACTTCTCTAGAATTAAGGACCCGATAGTGATCGCATCGTTGATAGAAACATCGGTAGTGCAGGGCGACCCTTCTTTGCCATCACAAAAGATTCCAAGGTCGGCACCTATGACAACTGCAAAGCCCAATGCGAGTGCCCTAGGGAACAGAAATATGAGTACTTATCCCTCTACATGATATATATCAACGGGAGTTTGTTACCATTGTGGGAGATAGTTATTGCACTTGCTGAAGAAATGGCTGATTCTTCAACACAATACTCATGCTTCTTATACTGCAACGGTGGGTCCTCAAGCCCGGATTCCTTAGGATCGAATATACTTGCGAGAAATTCGTCTATTATCTGTCGGTCGCATCTGTTGATCTGGAGAGGATCGATACCAGCGATCTGTATGTGGTATTCCATAGGCTGTGGTTTCTCCATTGTGGGATCCATGATTTCTGTGCGTAAACGTAAAGATAAGGTTTATCGGTGCCCCCGGAAATGCATCAGACAACGAGGTTAACTTTATGACCATCCCCGCTGCTACTGAGCTCAGCCGGACTTTACCTGATAGGATGGGAGGCCCTAGTAAATATGAGGTAGCCAGCAGTAAGTGTTGTTCGGTACTGCATGCACGCCGTTTGTCTTGCTGCGGTGGGTGGCTTGGCGAAGTCCAGCCCAGCTGAAATAAGCATATAGTAAACCGGAAGTGATGGGGGCGTATCTCTCTGGTATACCATAGGCCGTACGAGGCTTGAGACCGAAAAAAGTACTATCATATTTTTAGGGTGGCATTAGATGGTGTATCCGGGCCCAACCCCCTCCTGTAAAGTCCCACAGGAAAATGAGTCCCCAAGGGCACAGGTCGCAGCTGGGAGATGAAATCCAGCTGAGTGAGACTATATGAAGGGACCGTTACTGCAGTACTGCAGTAGGTGGTATCCCGGGGAGATTCCATGATGATGAGGAGCAAAGATAATGTCCAGCTCGGAACATATGCAACCTTCCGCCAAGGCCTCGAAAGCCAGTTCCTGATCGTTATGGGTATGTCTAGTTATATAGGTACTTCTTTGAACCTGGCTCTCCGTTCGATTTTGGGAGAGACGAAACGCAGAGGTAAAACTCTCATAGCATGGGCTAGGGTTATTTTGAACATGCTTACGTAATCTCGCTCGGGGGCTTCTTGAACCCTTGAGACCTCCTAAGGCTTCATATCATACTAATTGTGCTTCCAAATGTTGTTATCATTAAAACTCAAGTTGGTCAATCATAGATAGCTCTCGAGGGGATAGATAAACGACAATACTTGACTTCTAATTATAGCGTCTGAGACTTGTATTCAGGGTATAAATGATATAACAATTCCCAAACTAATCACCCAATTAAATCACGTATCCCAGAAACACAGCTTCTACTTCTTCATATCTTAAAAGAGACCGTAGGTTTAAACATATTGATGGTAGATTGGGAATTCTTCTGAGATTACTATTAGCTGCCTAACGCCTAAATATCAGGCTCCCACATAGCAACATGAATTAATAGTAGAATTATAAAGCAATCTGATGAGGGTAAGTTTAGCTAATTTATAACTAACGATACCGACAATACAAACGACCGATATTCACTCTTAAAATCATCATTCTGCACTCAACGGTTCGTAGAACTACGTTTATTTAACCCTTCGACTCGTCCGTACCCCCCTACCTCCACCGGTGCCCTCATAGCCATCGCGCACCATCTTCTGTACAATAGTTCCTTCCGCTCTGACCTTCCCAGCACACCCGCATACGGTAACGTAAACCCCAACCTAGTCTCAGCCATCTCCCAGCACCACCATCTCTCGATGACCGTCCCGTCAAGGCCAAAGCTCTCTCGCTGCGCAAGTGTGCACATTCTCTCACGGTCCGCAGCAGTAGGACGGCGAGGCGGGGGTTCAGCCATCATTTGACGTACATCGTCGAGCTTACTTTTTCCCTTGAGACTCTGGAAGAATGCGGCTGCTGCTTCCGGACTGTTCTCGATGCGTGGAGTTGTCATGGAGCGGATGGTACTATTAGTCATATATTTGCGTGTTTCTGTTCTAGTCCATTGAGGAACACCGCTTATCTAGGAGCATTCCTGGATAGACCAGTCCATCAGAGAACGGTCCTGAATGAACCGGTCCGTCAGGGAACAGAAGTATATACCGTATAAGGGTCAGTCCACTCAGGAATGCCCCAGTCTACTCAGGAACACTGTCAGTCTGCTCAATAGAAATAAACCTATATTTGCATATAGAGACCCCATAAGCTAGAGGCTGTACATAATTATTCATTCCTCCATATATATACTTTAATTTAAGTGTAATTTACTACGAACTGAAAGTCCCTCCACTGCTGGGCTCACAAATAGAGTAGCCCTACATTAGTAAGTATGATATATGGGTGAGAGATGTATAGTATATAGTTAGAGAGCTATAGGATAGTACCTGTATCTCTAGGCACTTTAAAACTGCCCCTTATATCAAAGTATATAGATGGTGGTTGTATATCCGGTATAATAAACCGTTCGCTAGTGGACCTGTCACGGGAGGATGTCACGTGCTGTCTTGGCACTGGTCTTGGCACCAGTGCCATAAAAGAAATCAGTTGGATGTAGCTAGTTCCTCATCTTTAATCAAAACCGTATATGTAATCGCATGCGTCACTTGCCTTTGAGCGTGCCTTGGCTTACAGAACCGGTCCATCCAGGAACGTTCCTGGATAAGCGGCGTTCCCCCAGTGGACTAGAACAGACCCATAATGCGACTACACTGGAAGCGTGCGTTTTGCCGGTTTTGCATGCATGGTGGGGTTAACGAATAGCAGCCAATGGGGTTATAGATGGTGTGCTGTATTACCTGTGCTGGCGTTCGGTGGCAAAGCCTTTTGGGGGGTTTAGCGAGACTGTAGGAGGCTTGGCAGACCGAGTGATGTCTCATGTAGCGTAAATTCACCTTAAATTTAAAATGATCGCGGGATTATTAGGGTTTGCTAGTTTTAAACTAACCGTAACATCTTCTGTGTAGTTTTATATATGATTCTTCTTGCACAGCACTGAGGGGTCAGTATCTAGTGTATTTAAGTACCTCTTTAAGCTTACCGAGTTTTTACAGGGATATGGGATTTTTCTGGAATCCTGGTTTAGAGGTGAGCAATACCTATATACATAACAGGAATTAAATAGAGGGTAGAATAATTAAACCTTCTTTATACTTCTCACTCCTAGAGCCCTCATACCTTAAGTAGTATACAGCTACAAGTTCTTTTTTTTTGTTTAATTAATTAATTAAATAAACCTTTCGGTTGTATACAGCTACAGTATTATCTAGCCATTTATTTATTTTATTTTATTTTATTCTATTTAGCCACTTCCTTTTACACTAAACTTGCTAATTTCATATTCTCGGTTCTCAACTCTCGTATTTTTCGTTGCCTAGACGCTAATTGTCATCTAGTATGCCGTCTTCTCTGTCCTCAAATTCGGGGGAATAGTTGTCCCACATTATGCACATGACTTGGACCCATTTCCAAACTCATCAGCAAGGGAATTAGGCGATAAGGTTCACCGCATACCTGCTCGGATGGGGTAATCGGGTAATCCTTTGCAAACCTCCCCAAATTCTGCTGAATTTTCCACCGCCCCTCTGTCAGCATCAGTCTCCACTGGAGACCACACAAGCTGAGCTCTGCGACAATCTCTAGTAGCATACCCCCACTGCCACATGGGGTACGAAGTTGAACCGAGTGACACCGCATGATGCGATTTCGAAACCTACTAAGACCCGGAGATATCTTTGAGTAGGTTTCTTAAGGTCCCACGAATACTTTATCCATATATAGGTATTTTTTAGATCCTCCGAAATGCCGGTATACAAAAGCCCATACCGTAGTTGTTGTTATTGCCGTTAGTGTTTGTGATACGGTCAACCAGCTCAAGTACTAAAGCGTTATGAACGTTCATGAGGCACTAATCGATAGTATGTGGGTGGAAGAGTTTGAGTGAGAGTTTCCCGCCTTCCCTCGGACGGTAAGCACCATGTATATGGTCAGAGTGAGCTTTGTACTGATTTTCCTCCGTGGAAATGTGACAGAGCGAGTCTGTGGCTCGAAAGACTGACCCAAACCGCTCCAAGACAGACACTAGAGACTCTTAACCTCTGCTTATCAAACATGTAATCATGTTAATCTGGAATAAGACTACCCAGCACAACCAAACTGTCTTCACCGGTACTAGCTGTTATGCCATCATATATTGATTCTATTGAACATCCTGGTGAGTATTACCGGAGAGATATTCCTATTAAGTGATTAACACAAAGCGTCTGAATCAGAGACTGTTTGAGATATAATACCTGTTTCATTTCCGTTCCTAAATTATCGGCCATTTTGGCTTGCATTCCGAGGAATCGGGATATAAGCTCGCGAGCCTTAATATTTCCAGGGTTAACGTGACAGTGAGTCTGGTCACTGATACAGATAGTCTTCCTGCTCCCTCATCGGGAGTACGAGAGTCAGAGTAAATAAGCCACAGGCGCTCTTATGTCAGAAAAGGGGACGTTTGGATATCCAGAGATACCATAGCAATCGCAGGGTGACCTAGGGTGAGGGGGGGCCGGTGGGGCCGGTGGGGCCGGTAAAAAAGCATGATTGGGGGGTGCGGGTTGGGAAAGTTCCCCGTTGGCTGAGATGCCAGAAGATCGTACCTCCAGGGCTTCCTGAAACTGATAAGGCTGAATGAGTACAGAACATCAATTTAATGGGGGGGTCGGCAAGAATCAAAGAGGGATAGTGGTACCTTAGATCACAAGCGGACTTATTATACTTACAGAATACCATCAAATATAGCGAAAAAAGAACGGACACGGAATTAGCGAGTATCGAAAGGTATCCGATTCCACGAGGTTGCAACTAGTTGACGGTGCTTGCAAAGTTATGAGTAGAGGATGAAGATGGATGAATATCGTAATTGGGGCATGGGGGTACCTTCCTTTATCCCTGGGAGTACGGTAGAAGGCAGCGACCAGTCCCCCGTCATTACGGATTGAAAGCCCCAAATTGCATATAAAAATACTCCACAAATATAATATACCAATAAATGTCTGAATTACCTTATACTACTGATAAGTAGATATAATTCTACTACACCCTGACTCGAGATAATAGACAGAGCGATTGAAGTGGGTTTTCGAACAGGAACCCTTACCCTGAGACTCAATTGGGATACTTCTTGTCTAGATATCCCTAAATAAATTCGTCCAGACCCTCCCACAGATATTTATGTAATAGCGCTTGCTACTACGTATGAGATTTGTCTAAATGCCTATCAATTTAGGAGTAGGAATATATTATTATTAGTGGTACCAGGTCGAATTTGACTTCAGCAGGCAAGCTTCATTAGTACGACATAGGGGAATTTACCATCTACCAAAATCTCACCTATTAAGGGACGTGTATACTATATATATTATTTTCTATAAAGCTCCGGGTATATGCATCAAAGGGCAATGAAGCAGAGATATTCCTATCGCTCCAAGGTGCTCCAATTTGATAGTAGTGTAGAGGTCTTTGCCCAAATACTCATTTCTACCTACTCTCCTGTTACCTCCCCATAAGTATTTATTTTTCAAGAGTACAAGATGATTTAAATATAGCTGTTGGGCCATTACTTACGAGGAAACCTTTGGTGGGGGATTCTAGACTTTCACTTCCATAATCTAACATCCTATTGCTGCCAACCACCGTAAATTATCACCAGGAGTGAGTTCGAGAGCACACTCAATGACAGATAAATCAACCCAATCAATAAGGTAAGAGAAATATAAAAAAAAACTCTACAAGACAGCAAAAGTATATCTGTACTCCACTGGAACAAAAGGGTTCACGCAGCATCTTAGCGAGGCTTACCTTTCCGGCACGAGCGGGGATCTGAACGCCCGACCTCCGAAGAGGGGAGGCGATCAATAAGTCCTGGGGCCAAGCCTAGACTCTATACTGCACAGACGAGGCACCCGATGATTATACCAATCCGAAAGGTCATTTGAACCCCCCCAGGTGCGGATACCCTAGGGTAAACATCTCTTGCCCTAAGATAATTTCCTAGCCGACAATGGAGGGCTGTACGCAACCGGATATCCATGCGACAGTGCGTTACCGGGGTCTTAGGGTTTGATTGCCCTCTTATGGTCATACATATCGCTCAAAACTCTCTTGGCACTGCAGGTACTTTTTCCTTTGAAAGATGAGAAAATAATGATTTCTTCTTCCGTCCATACGAAAGAGGATATGTAACTACTACCGTGTTAGCTGAGGAGGCCCGTTTTTTCGATAAGAGGTCAAAAGAAAGTGCAGCTAGAAAATGTTACTGGAAAAGGTTAAGCAGCAGCGGTTTTCGCCACTCACTACACCAAGGAAAATATTTCCTTTTCTTTGCTCAGTTACGGGGGTAGGAGTTGTCTTTAGAATTTAGGAACTTCGCCACTTTTTACTTCAGCCCTCAGCGCAAAAACGAGTTAATACTGTCTCCGGTAGAATTAATACGAAACTTCGCCACTCAGGGCTGAGAAGTCTGATTGGCATTATTCTAATAGTGGGCACTGACCACATAACCCATGCTCGCTAACCCTTTTTCGCAATATTTCTACTCGTCCTCCAGGGTAAGAACAAGAAAAGCCTTTGGGCTCCATGTACTTATGAATGATCATCATCATCAAAAACAAGAAAACAGGGGTAGGCACAGGTACGGCCGGCGGGTGGGGTAAGTGGCGGAGGTATAGATTTGGCAATGTACTCAATTATATACCGTTCTTGGTAATAGAATCTTCTTGAACCTGTTTATTATTTACCTTATTTGTAGATTTCAGGTGAATCTGTAGTTCCGAGACACCCCCGTGCGTACCCCCCCTGTTTTCTACTTCTTACCCTGGAGGACGAGTACTGGATCCTTTGCCAATTTCGACGGGCCTCAGTAAAGATTCAAGAGTGGCTAGTGGCTACAGAACCTTTGTCACTAATTCTGGCATTCACGGTAATGTTATACGAAACTATACGATGCGGTAAGCTGAGGCTCCGCGGTACCTTGCTATAGTGGCGAGATCTTCCCGAAGGATTACTCATCATTTACACGAGATCTAGTAACACCACACCTACTATCACCAGATTTTCTCGTACTACAGTCGGGAATATTCTCGGGCCGTGTGGAAGGCAACGGAATATCACGGAACAAGTGGGCAGGGTTGTTTGTGTAACACTCAGATAGTATAAAGAATATGTTTTCCTTATCTTTTCAATACGCAAAAAAAAAATTTCAGTAAAAACCCTCCAGTCTTTACAGAATAACCTTTTAACGAAGCAAACGATCATAGAGTGAGTGTCTCAGCAAGATTTTGAGATGCTTAGCACCCCCCGGAAGAAGGGCAAAGGAGAGAGCCGTGAAAAATAGGGATGCTTAGCACACCAGACACTCCCACGATCATCGCAAAATCAAACTATTTCATTCTTTACAATACTACCCCCGAGAACCATCTTATCAGATATCCCCCCAATGCCTCGAGAATCTGGATATCAACGCTTTATTACCCTTCGGAAATCATCTTATCAACGTTCCTGTTCCTTCGGAAACCATCTTATTCATATTCCTGTACCTTCGGAAACCATCTTATCAACATTCCTGTTCCTTCGGAAACCATCTTATCAACGTTCCTGTACCTTCGAAAACCATCTTATTGATCTCAATCTACCCTCCGAAAACCATCTTATTGATATTCCCCGACCTCCGAACCATTTCCTTCACGACCTCCGAACAAACCTATAGCCGCTAGCTGAGATAAGGATGGACCGGAAACATACAAAGGTTGATACTTTCATAGACCGTTGTTTAGTCCTTAGGGTTATCTGCAAGCTTATGTAGATAGATGATTCTTGAATTAAGTCACGGGCCCAGTATCTTTGTGCTGGTGGGAAAATAAAGCATTCTCTGCCCTCGATATCTTAGATATGTGTAAGAATGGCATTTATTAGAATATACTACAATTAAATTACACCCAAGTCCAAGAACAACAGGTATAATCGACTATTCACTATATAATTAACTTCCTGTTATATTATCAGTAGATCATTAGCTTTAGAAACTCTGTGAAAGATAACACTCGCTGTACACTAAGTCACGTACGATGGCGAGTGACGTATAAGGTTACATTGATAATTGTATAAACATGATGGTCTAGCTACATTAAAGTAGTTTGTTATATGCACTGGTGCCAAGACCACTGCCAAGGTAAAGCACCCGTGACACTAGCAATATTCGCTAATGCCATACCTTAGCCGGGGGGCCCCATGCATTGATGATTAATTCATCCATTCATTCGCCAATGCATCGCAGATCACCTCTACAGCGGGATCCCCGCTTAGACATAAGATGAATAGATTCACCCGCTGGTTTAACCTATTCCCAAAGTCATGAGCGCTCGGCTGCTGTAAACCCTAACCCACGCTTACCCACAGCCACCCCAGAATCAAAACGTCTTGTGGACATCCGTATGTTCACTGAATGGGGTTCACGCTACCAAAGTTGATACTCATAGTATTTTAACCGTCTATTCACCTGGCACTTCTCCCCTTAAACTGTTATGGCTTCTGTTTAATCTCCCACACAAACCGTAAGTGGTCAACACTAACTCGCCGAAAATAGCGACCATGACAGCAGGAGAAATCAGAACCGACCTCGGCAGCACCGGAAAGAAAAAAAAGTAGCCAAAACGAGAGAAAAGGTCAAAGAATCAGGGACGGTGTGGAGAGAAGTGTCAGTAGCAGACAAGCCAGCCCTTAGCAAGTCCATAGATTAAGTGTTTGAGAGTTTTGAAATGGAGCGGCCATTGAAGGAAGGGGAGCCCGACTACTTCTATGAGTAAAAAATGAGGGTATCCCAGGGAAGGGGAGTCATTTATGAATACGAAAAAGGAGATTTGTAGGATCAAGATATCTAAGAAGTTTTTGTTTTTGTTTTGCTTTATACTTGTGTGCGAGTGTGCTGATCGAGTAAGATGGTCTCCTGACTGCATGTATTAGCGAGGCTGAAAGGTATATTGGTCACGTGGTTTATCTTGGGTGGGAGGAATAGAATTATCATCAAAGATAGATCATGTGACAAATATACTTCTCGGCATTACTAGTACGTAAATAATTCATTCACTCAAAACCTTGAGCGAAGATTGAAAACCGAGTGATATTCCATGACTTCCGACTATATTTCCACAAAGTAGACACATGAAAGAAGAGCTCATCCGTAGCCACTTGGTGTGGTAACAGCGTAACCCTTAAATCACAATATAATCCAATGCTATTCCGGTGGCCTTTTTCTTGACACAATAGGTGCGTCATTGAATATCAGACCGGATACGTGTTGTCTCCTAGACCAGCACAATAAATGTGAGACTGCGGAATTGCTTCGCGAAGAGGCGGAAAAGGCGTTAGTCTATGAGCTGTGGTGAGGGATCCTCAAACCAGAAGGTCCCTAGCTGGGGTTGGTGGCGATGAATAGTTGGTATGATAGGGGACAATTTGAGCGGTTTACCCTACCACCAACCATTGACAATTTGACAATTTGACAACAGGTATATCTTTCTATAAGTTTCATGATTTGTAAACCAGCAATCTCGGGGACTTAGGGGTGTTAAATTGTACATTTGTCATATATTAGTCATGTATCTGGATGACGGAATTATCTGGAACGCTGTGGAAGTTTACAGAACAAGGGAGAGCATTCCAGTGAGAATGACTTGTAATATTTGTGTAACAGAGTTCCCACTCGAATTAATAGAATCAGCTTCTTCACTTCACACTGAATCTCAAGGGGCTTCTGTGAATAAAGCAGGAGGTCGATTACTGAACTATCTTAACCCTAACCCTGTTCTCTTTTTAATCACTAAGAAGCGTTTTATTTGCGTGTACCCCAGTACGTAGATATTAGTTTCAATAGAGTATTAGTTAAAATTAATTAAAGTTAATTAAGATCAGGAAAATAACTATTTTTTACATGCACCCCCTCTAACACGCGATTCTAACTATAAACTACATGTATATTATCTCCCGACCAACCGGTCCCGAGAAAGCCAAAATAACCGTTCAAAGCCCTCTAGTCTACTCCATCAGTCACCAGATTACTGAATATCTACGCCTATAATGGAAGCTATTGTTACTTTTAAATTTCCTTTTAGCACATTAGTAAGATGGCCTTGGTGATATGTGACGACAGTCTGGAACGATTGTGCATAGCCCTGGGTGGGTTGTGTAATTTCTGTTCCTTCATGGGAGTTTAAGTTCCTTATGCAAAAGCTGGCTCCGTGCCTTTCCATAGTGTATACTCCATCGTCGGTAATATAAATGTATATCGAAACGATAGGTATAGGAGCCATGTGACGATAATCCCTTTTAGTTGCGTAAAGAAACGCGTCAGACTAAGTGCTCAGAAGATTAGTTGGCTCCAGGGCATAATATGCGATGCAGATTTGGGCTAGTCAATCTCTAGGACGCGCAGTACGCAAAAGATCGCTGGGTAGTGGGGTTAGGGTTCTCAGGTTATAGGTCAAGTAAGCCGGAAGTCTCGTACCTGTACGGATTGCGTCTTAATGGCGAGTTAATCGCCTTCGGGTGAGGTGGTGGAAGGTGATGAGTTAAGGGTGAGCACAAGCAAATGGTAGCTCGGGACACGGTAAAGATGAAGATGGCATGGAAAAATCATTGCTGGTTTAATCTACTAGAATCTTCATTAATTCGAAAGACAATATCCTTCACCATCCCCACAATTGTATCAGCACAAAGCTACATTATACGACCTTTTTAATAAACATTGTTCTCATGAATGTCCAGCCTATACATATTAGTGGTCAAAGGGGTCCATCATCCGCGTCGGCTGATTCAGAACACCAGCAACAAACCTACGATCCGACTGCCGATAGTGTGGTCTAATTTCCCCCGTTAACTCTATCAACAACACACCCTTAACCTCCGCATTATCTATTGTATATTATTGTTCGTATTCGCATTTTGCCTTGTTGCAACAGCCCACTCAATCATTTCGTTTGACGTCATCTCTGGCCCATACAAGAATTTATTCTCTCTCTGCACACGACCTTTACGTGCCGAGGATACAGCTGAGCCCTCATGAGGATTGGATACCGGCGGTGTCAGTGGGTGATCTGATGTAGTTTCGGCATCATGGTGGGTAGCGTTGATTTTTTGTCTTTGACTACGTGTCACCTTGTCCCCAGGAGTACGTGAAGGGCCCTCAGCAGTACCATCGACACTCCCGGAAGCACTATAATGATGCTCCTGCTCGTCCTCTGGTGAATGCTCCTCATCATCCTCTGGTGAATCCTTCTCATCATCCTCTGGTGAATACCCTTTATCGTCCCTACTATGATCACCACTGTCAACCTTGACCTGTACCTTTGGTTCTGGCATCCCATAAAGATATAACAGTCTTTGTAATTTGAGAGCGACATCGTCCGGTATCCCTCCCTTCTCCACTGGATGAAGCCTTTCAAGGCCTGCTACCACTGGCGCGCTGCGTAGAATAGTTGCCACTGGACATCCCGCCCAGCGCTTAACTGGTTGTTCTAGGAAAGGTGTGGGATGAAGGTATCCTTCCCGTATCTGATACCGGACGAAAGGGAGATTTTGTAACCTATTTTCAGGGGGTGGTCGTTTGAGTAATTTACCGGCAGCCGCCGCTTCGGTACGGCTGGCTTGAAATGATTCTTCGGCAGTGATAAAAGCGTCTAGGTCCTGCGGGAGAAATGTCCACACAGGGGTGCGCTCATCAAAGCCATTGTGGCAACCAGCACAGAGATAGATAAGATTTGAAATATGGTGTATGTCGGTCATTGTGATGAGCCCACGGCGCCGGTAGTCCTTGAACTGTAGGCATGGTCAGACTATTGTCAATACGAGCAGGGGGGTGAACAAACCAAGGCAACGTCAGATCGGGCGATGACATGTGCAACATGCTTCCCAAAGTAGCCACATAACCAGCATTTCTCGTCCGCAGTTTGAATCACACGGCGGCGTGCCGAAGCAGCGACAGAGACGGAGGACCTACAGCCACCCGTTGTGGTAGATTTCCTGGGGCGCTTGCGCGGTGGGCGTTTGAAAACATCAGAGCCAGAGGACTCGGGCTCACCGCTCATTCCCCCCTCGCCACTCAGCTCTTCTCCCGCATCATCCGACCGCCCCCGTGGGTAGAGTGCACTTCCGTGGGATGAAGTTGACATCGTCGTCATTGATACCGATATGTGGGCATGCTCCACTGTAACACTTGATAGATTGAATATCAGCTTTGGAATAGCCTTTAGTAGGAAGGATTGTTCCGCTGTTAGGGGTCGGTGTGAACGTGTTGAGGTAAATGGGTTATGTCGTCAAGTACTGGTCGCTAACATTACCCGGCCTAACCTTGGGTCAGGGTTATTCCCACAATCCATCTTGAAAATAGTTTACTGTAAATTGAGAAACGAATAGAGTCGATAAATAAACCTACAAAACTCTGTGGGTGTTTTTGGAATGATCTAGAGACCTCCAAGACCTCCAAGACCTCATAAAAGCACATGTCACTTATCGATTATTGAGGGCCTCCCCAGGAACTAATAACGTGGGAATCAAGAATGAGAGCTCATAAGTCTGAGGGTGGATATTTTACCTAAAGAAAAACCCAAAGAACAAATTTAAGGTGTGATTAGATCGTCTATAACTAATCCGCAACCTCCAACAGGAATACTAAGGAATACTAAACTGATAACATGGAGTAGCTGTGAAAGAGGGAATGACGAGTGAAATCTCCGTGGGAGGGGATGTACTGATAAGATTTATGATGACTAATACTAAATCGGAACCCAATACCAGGCAGGGAACAAAATTCAAAACAAAAAAAATAACTACAACCTAGGGGCACATAGCACATAACCGTAAAAGATAGCTTTCACTTGGTCTATTAATCAGTTCCTTTAGAAAAGTGTGCCTAAAGGGGATGATAATTGTAGCACTTGTAAATTATTGCTTAGGTAATGGTAACATGGGAAAATGCACAAGGATTGTTGTGCCAGGTGCCGGAGCTACTAGGCTGGGTACACCCGCAGAGCCTCAAGTCTAAGCTACAGCTCGCTTAGCACGGGCCATCCGCAGAGCCTCACTCCACCCCTATGCCACCGATTGTGCGGCTCACTTAACCACCACTCCCTTTTGCTCCCTTCGGCTAATATCATCTGCCGAATTAGAATCGGGCAGCTATTTTATTAAACTGTAGCTACATCACCAAAAAAGAAAGTTGTAAAAAAGGAATAACAATGGGGGGGTAGAGACACTCCCGCAAGTGACATGTTACAGAAGATAACCATCAAACTCTCCAGTAAAACAAAGGACGAAAAGAAAGAAAGGGGGCTCCCCACAGTCTGTGTATTAGACCTCTGTAAGTATTCCTCAATATGGTCCACACGCACAGAATCAACCATCTACACAGAAAGAGAAGGAAAAATGACCCTAACCCCCACACTACCATCAGTATTATCATCTCCTCGAAGCCGTCTTCGCTCGGCTTTTTCTGGGGAATGGTCCCTAGTTTCCCATTGGGGTTTCCAGTGTCTCCTTTTATACCCTCGGTATCCCCACACCCAGACGTAATCTCCGGTAACCTCTGAACATCTTGCAAGCCCCCTACTCCTACGGCACCAGAAGACTCTAATGGGTCATTATCGAGCTCATCCTCGCTAGAGAACTCATCATCGGAGATATCCATGTCGCTATCCTCTACAAGATCTACCTCCATCACATCATCGTCTTGCTCACTCGGGTTCCTCCAGCCCCAATATGAAACCCATCGGTTATTCGCTTCGAGGGACACGCCCCCAGCATCCTGGGTGGAAAGAAACTCAACCCTGGCTTTCCGGTACAACACAGCAAATACTTGCTCCTCCAGTGCACCGATAGAATGTTCCTGGCCTCCTGTAGGACCATTTGCGAGTTCGCCACTGGGTCCAATGTTTGAAATTATACCCCCGGGAGGCACACTAGACGGCACTGGGTTATTGCCTTTGGTCTTTCGGGCCTTCTTTCGGGCCTTCTTTCCGGAAGCATCCCCGACAACCTTGGCGTTTTTGACACTGCGGAACCCGACAACAAGATAAACACTTCGTCTGTTATCAACCGCCTTCTCGATGAATCTGCGTGTTTCTGGTTCCTTACAGGCGCTGTCAAACCAATCCCCCGGGTTCAGGAGGTCGTAAGTCGTGGCCTCCGATGCGGTTATGGTGGCGGTGGTGCTATCTGCGTCTTCAAACGAGAATTGTAATGTACCGTTGAGAGATTGCCGTAGTTTGGAGCATTTGGAAAATCTCTGGGTTTCGGTAAAGTTTTCGTATTGGCTCCGGTGGAATTCTGCCTCTTCCGGCCGGTCACTGAGGGGGTCTATGAACTCTTGGCTGGGGTTTTTGGCGTCGAGAACGAGCCTTCCGAGCTGGACGGACCCAACGGGCAGGAGGGTGCTTAATAGATGTGCGGTGGCCATTCGTTGGTGGAATATATTGGGGTGTTTTCTGTACTCGTTGGCTACGGTGTCTAACAGTATCTTTTAGTACAGAGGATGGCTGTCTCAAAGTCTATGTCGATAAAAGAGTGGAATATGTGCCCGCTGGCCTCACTTTGGTAGCTTAAGGTCGTTACCGATCGATGCGCGAGGATATGTTAAGTGATTTTGTTTGGCGTCACGATTCTTTTGAGGTAAAATGGCGAAGTATAGCCCTTGATTATGATAGAAGCTGATAAGCTATGAATCTATCGACCTCCCCTAGGAAAGAAAAGACAGGTTCCTTTAGCTGTGCATCATTACCGCGTCTTGTGTCCGCGAAAGCCCCCGCAATCTCTCTAGATAACCAGGCTCAACGTGCTGCGCCATGATCTCATGGTCGGTAATGGGACTACTCTAGAAAACACCAAAAGAAACATGGCTATGGTTTTCCGCAGCGTTGTCAAATTCGGTGAGTGGTGCCACGGCTAGAGTTGGGTATTTGGTGAACCACTACGTATTTCGGTGGTGGGGGTAGCCATTCTTGCACTTTGCGGGGCTGAAAGGCAGCGCAAAGCCAGTAACCTGCAGTTCCACGAAAAAGGAATCAACCTTCGATCCAAGGAAACACCAGTGAGCGACGTTGACGACTGCAAGCCAAGATGGTTGGGTTGAAACGCACACCTTATGACATGTCATATTGTGATCTTGCGTGTACCTGCACCCGTTCAACCAGTGAATTTCAGCCTTGCCTGCAACCTAGCAATGCGTGCATCGGCAAGTATATTTTAAATCACTCCCGGTACGCCTTGATAAGACTCGACTCCCACACGTTACGTGTCCGGTGGGATGATCGGGGGGCGTATTGTTGACGATTATGCATATCCTGTTCTCGGTTATGTTTGGAGGCCGTGGTTTGCGAGATGAACAACCGCCTCGGCGGATATATCCAATTGGTGCGATGAGCCTAGACACCGGCTGGCTATACATGATTTACAGAAACTTGTCGAGTACATAATAATTATCTAGATATATAACCAAGGGCCTCGCAAGCCGGTCGTGGAATTAGTTGATTCATAGGAAGCAACAGACAACGTGCAGCGCATCCGGCATTGGAACATTCAATAAAAAATGTAAGATTAAGGCTCTATTGGGAGAATTACACAATATAGAAAGCTTACGTACTTCTTTGAAAAGGGAGAATCTAGCAAATAATGGTGGTGGAGAGAGCTCGCCACCAAATATACCAGTCAGGCTAGAGCCTGAACCTCCAAATCCGTGAGATATTAATTCCATCCATCTATAAAAATTCCAACTGACATGTTTAGTGCGCAAAACGGTGATGCATCGAATGACTTGGAAAAAGATAGTAATTCCCAGTCTGGAATATCGCATCTAGCGACAAATGTTGATCACACCAGCCAAGATATTGCAGCCCTGATCCGGAATTCCTTCGGTATCTTTGAATCAACAAACGACATAGACTATTTGCATAGTGCCATCGCAATAGCCGAGGAGCTTGCCTTCACTGATAGAGGCATTCTACCTTTCCTAGACCATATGTTGGAGGTCCGAAATGCACAAGGAGAGGAACCGGTGCAGGTCGAGTTGGTCAATGAGTAAGCCAGTCTAGATCACAAATATGAATATTAGGGAGCTGACTTAATGTGGGTAAAGCTCTTATGTACAAAGTGATACAGAAGTTGAGGGTACACAACAAGATGGGGTTTCCCCTCCAACAATTTACCCTAGCGGAATGAACCTTGGGTCCATGGACAGCCCTAACCCTACTGAGCGGGTTATGGAGCTAGACTCTGAAAGCGTAAAAACACCACCAGACTTTGACGGCATCCCAGAGATATTGGATGAAGGGACTGAAGGGAAATGGTATTCAGGGAATCTCAAGGAGTAAGCTCCTAAGTCCTTGTTTCAGATTATAAGGAGTGTTGTTAATATCTGTATGGGACCGTGAAGCGAGCTCTTAGAAGAAGTTGGGTATTTCGCCAGTGACCCACCAAGCCCAGTATTGCTTCAGGCCATGGATACTAGTGCACAATATCAAGAGGCTCAAGATATCGTTCTCAAACATCTTAGCGCGTTCTTAGAAACCGGCGAGACTAGATACCTAGACAACGCCTCGGAAATGATTGAGGATGCCGTTGGTTTAGCTATTTCGGAGAGAGAAGTGCAGAGCTCTCGATTACTTATGGCTGGAATATCAGAGTACCGATACAGCAAGACAGAATCGCTAGAGGATATAGGGATGGTGATCAGGGAACTAGAAGAGGCAATACCAACAGTGCCTCAAAATGACCCGGACCGTGTAGTGCTCGTGCAGACGTTGGTTGCAAAATATCGAAGCAGATATAAGCAACTTGGAGACCCACATGACCTCGAGCAGATTACCAAGTGGACCCAAGATGGAGTTACGGCAAAACTCTCCAGTGATCCTGGCCTGACAACTACATCCACCAGCCTTGAGGACTCGGCCCAAGGGCAGTTTAACCAGGCAGAAGTACTGGGAGACCTTGGACAGGTCACAAAAGAGGTTGAAAGAGTATCTACACCGGTGTCAAAGGACAGTCTCCCTCAAGCGAGTAGGTTACTCTTCCAGGGAAGCACCCTTCTAAAGAGATACCTACGCTTGGGTGACCAGGATGACCTCCAAATGGCAATCCAGTTGAATGAACAGGCAGTCATGGAAACACCCTCGGACAACCGATACTGGCCAGCTATGACCATCGATCTAGCCTCCAAGATCTTCCTCAGGTATAAGCTGAATAAGGATCTAGGTGATCTTCAACAAGCGATTACACAAGCTGAAAGAGCACTCTCAGCTACATCCGTAGATGAGCCTGGCCGATCAAGTATATGCAACAATCTGGGTGAGATGCTTCAGGCGAGGTACGACGACCTAAATGACCTGGAGGACCTTGAGCAGGCTATCAGGATGGCAGAGGAGGTAGTCGCAGCAGCACCCTACGACGAACCAAACAGAGATACCATGTTTAGTCTTAGTGTCATGTTTCAGACGAGATATGAGCGGCTGGGGCTGATAGAAGACTTGAACCAGTCAATTAAATGGATCGAAGAACTTATCCCACAATTCCCATCTGAGAATACTAGTGTAGACATTGCGAACCTCCTGAGGGGCAAGGTCTGGATGAGGTATGAGAAACTGAGAGATCGCGACGATCTTGAGAGGACCATCAAGTTAGCTGAGGAGGCGATCACCGCAACACCCACTGGAAGCCTTGACCGAGCAACTCTGTGTAGCCTGAGTATCATGTTCCGTGAGAGGTATAGGCTGTCAGAGGATATAGAAGACCTTGAGCAGTCTATTAAGTGGGCTAAACAGGCCGTCGCGGCAACACCCCCCGAAGACTCCGATCAAATAGCTATGTCTACTAACTTGGGCGTATTACTCAACCTCCGGTACGAGCGCCTGGGCGAGCTAGATGATCTCAACAATGGAATCAAGTGGTACGATAAGGCAGTTGCAGCCACCACCTCCGATAATCCGGACCGAGAAGCTATGGCCAACCTCGGAAGGGCCCTTCTCACGAGGTATAGACATTTCGGACAGCTAGCCGACCTCGATCAATATATCAAGTTGACCGAGGAAGTGGTGGAATTACCGAGTTCCCAGGGCCCAGACTCGGCAGTTATGTATGATCTTGGAGTAATGCTTCATGTGAGGTACGAGCGGTTGGGAGCTATAGATGACCTTGAGCAAGCGATTAAGTGGATTGAAAGAGCACTAAAGGCAGCACCCTCTGGAGACACTACTGGGGCCGATGAGCACTGGAGTTTGGCTAGAATGCTTTATACGAAATATAACCAACTAGGGGCTGTAGAGGACCTTGTACAGTCCATCAAGCTGGCTCAGACTGCAATCGACGCAGCACCCTCTACTCACTCGGAAAATTCGTCTAGACCTTGTCTTGTGAGTAATATGCTTATGGCAAAGTATGATCGACTAGGGGACCCGGAAGATCTTGAGCAGGCGATTGAGTCAGCTGAAGCGGGGGTCGCAGCGTTACCGTCAAATCATCAGAATAGAGCGGTCCGGTACTCGACTATGGGTAAAGTGCTCCTCCGGAAATACCAGCGGGAGGGAGACCTTGAGGACCTTGAACGGGCTATGAGGTGGACCGGAGATGCTATCGCAGAAATTCCCCTAACCCATCCCCAGCGAGCAACTGTATCCGGAAATCTGAGCGCAATGTTCCTGACGAAGTACATGCGCTTGAGATCTCCCAGGGACCTTGAGGAAGCGGTCAAGTGGGCTGAAGAGGCAGTAACAGTAATGTCTCGAGATGACCCTAGTAGAGCATCTGCACTACTACGCCTAGGTGTGGTACTCGAAATGAGTCTTGAACTCCCGGAAGAGCCCGCCAGCACCACCAGCGATGCGGCAGCAGCACTCCCGGACTACCCTGACCGAGAGAGCGGATTGACCCCACCGCGTTCACAAAACCGGCATCAGAATACGTATTCTATTAAGACTTTCAACTACCTCCTCCACGTCTTGTACGAAGCTTGGCACTGTCAGTTATCACCGCTACACCTGAGGATCATAGCAGCCCATAAGGCAGCATACCACCTTGCCGGTAAAAAGAGGTGGCAAGAATCATGCTCACTCCTCGAGGGTGCAGTCAAAGTTTTGCCAAACGTTAGCCCAAACTCCTTCAGGAGGAACGGCCGGGAGTATCACTTATCTGAATCTACCCTACTTACAGCAGAGACGGTCTCTGTAGCTCTTCAGGCGGGAGAGGAAGCTGCTTACTGTCTTCGGCTCTTGGAGCATGGCCGGGGGACAATTTTAGACTCAGTTATTGATTGTCGTAGCGATCTTTCGGATTTGCAGCTGAAATACCCGGAGCCTTTCAAAACATTTAACAGCCTTCGTACCCAGGCCGATTCTCCACTTCATTCAGCATCTGAGGAGGTAGAAGAGGCGGAAGAAACGGATGTTTCCTCCCAGCAGAATCGTCGTAATAGAGAGAGACTGGTTGAGGAACTGGAGGAAACCCTGGCCTCGATCCGTGAGTTACCTGGGTTTGAAGGGTTTCATCTCCCTCCACGTTCTGCCGACCTCATGGCAATGGCGAATGAAGGTCCAATTGTCGTCTTCAACAGCACAGAACTCCGAAGCGATGCTATCATTGTTACCCCTGCTTCCATAGACACGCTGCCACTTCCGAAGTTGCTATACTCATCGGCAAAGGCACGCATGGAGCAGATACCACAACTTACCCACGGCACCCGCAAGACATACCAATGGAGAAATAAACAAATGGAGGGACTTCTACTGTGGTTATGGGATGTAGCAGTGGAACCTGTCTTGCAGGCTTTAAAAATATTCGGGAGTGCTAAGCATGGTAGTGGTGACCTACCTCGAATATGGTGGATTGGTGTTGGGCCCCTTGCTATGGCACCTTTCCATGCAGCAGGTTATCATTCTCGTAGATCAACCCGCAATACGCTCAGTAGGGTCATTTCGTCGTATACACCAACAATCAAGGCTCTCTCACATGCCCGTGAGAAGAAGCTCGAACTACTCAGTAAATCATCAGAACCCCAGCTTCTATTAGTTAACATGCCGAATACCCCGAATCACGCACCCCTCAGAAACTCAACATTAGAGGTAGAGAACGTCACTAGTATCCTTAAAGAAAAAGTACATACCACTCGGCTAGACAACCCAAGCGCGGCACAGGTACTCGCGGAGATCCCGTCATACCAAGCAATCCATTTCGCATGCCATGGTATCTCAGACAGCAAGGAGCTCTCCAAAAGTCATCTACTTCTTGGCTCAGAATCCGGAGATGAGGATAGGTTAACCGTTGAAGCCGTATCGAATTCGAATATCAAGCAAGCCCAGATAGCCTACCTCTCGGCTTGCTCAACGGCCCAAGATTCTTCGGTCGCACTAGCCGATGAATCAACGTTTATTGCTAGTGGCTTCCAGCTTGCGGGTTTTAGTCATGTATTGGCAACCCAATGGGTATCAAACGACAAAGCCTGTGAGCAGGTCGCGAGTGACTTTTATCGCTTGCTATTCAGCGAAGATGAGAAAGACGGAGGCCACCGGAAAGTTGGTACCGCATTCCATTACGCCGTCAAGAAACTCCGAGATGAGACCTTGGGACAACCGATCCTCTGGGCCCCTTTCATACATACAGGAGCTTGATATACCCTATGGTAATGAGAACTTTAGCGGGATTTTTGAATTTGTATTCTTTTTCTAATTTGTTTTTTCATATAATTCTCGTTGGCTTCGTAATGGTTTTATTTCTCTTTTCTCATTTTTCTAATTTTCATTATGGTTTATGGTTATTATTTATTTGGCTTTCATATGTCCGGAGACATATATTGATGCCCTGCATTTTAACAGCGATAGGGGGCTGAGGACTGCTTTCATAAAATTCTTGGTGTAGAGGGCATCAGTGCCTTCCGTTATTTATTTAGTCATTATCATTCTATAAGTTTCATATGCCAACCGGTAAAGAAATTCTTTCAACTTACCATCGTTGTGTGGTCAATAACGATATTATTCCCGCTGACGTAGGTGGGGGATATTGTTAGCTTCCCAGAGCGGGATGAAGGTAGCATAAGACAAAACGTAAGGCGAACCGCCCATGTTAACCTACATGAGACGATATAAAAACAGAATGAATGTCCCTCCCTTTATGTAAAAAAAAAAAGCCGGTTATCCCTTTACATATCAAAGGATCACGTTGCCCGGTAAGATAAAGAATCTTATCTTATCTACATCATCTAATCTATGCCCAGCCAAGACAAACAGCTCCAACTCCCGGGTTCCAAGAGCGACAGAACCGCTGCAACGATCTGCGGGAAGCAGCCGCATACCACGTTCCTGGAGGCCAATGTTTCAGGCGCTCTTTGCTGCAGCTCTTCCTGCACGGCGTATCGGCCACGTAAAGTGCAAAAACAACCCCGCAAAATCCGCGGAGTTATACATAACCGAGCAGCCAAGGCTGCATTGTATGTACTTTGCCCCCCACTCACTTTGCTACCGTATAAGTTTATTTTATTAACTATCTTTCGGAGGCTTAACAATATTTCTCTTGAAGGCCACCATGGTGGGGGTTGGTTTGGCAGCAGAAGTTGTGTTATTACCTGGTTCTCGGGACTCCACTACACAATAAATTCTTCATGCCCCCAGCCGCCCGTAATTCTACAACAGCACGCGAGTACACTGTCGTCACCGGGCTCAAACAGAAAGACATAATCCCAGCAACGAATACTCCTAATCGGCATCACCGCGCCGGCCAAACAACTTCGGAGAATTTACTGCTGGGCTGTGATTAGGGTGTAGGATGAAAGATAGTCTCTCCAAGCCACTGTGTTGCTTTCTCAATCCTTACTTGCTATCTCACTAGAAAATGCGTAGTGGTCAAGCCAATCAGTAGCCTACGATCATGGTAAATGCAGCCGCATTGCCACGACAGTGCATCCTCGAAACAGCTTACAGCAACAAGGATCGAAAAACTGGTTGATGGGCAGACCCCTGGGGCCAATATTACCGTTGGAGTCGTCACCGGCAGTCTGGAGGACCAATATCCGACCCAGTCTCAAGCCTTGCATCTCTCGGTCGTTTGGATTTCCGCTATGTAGTCGTCAGACAAGCATGACCACACCAGGAGGTGCATACCGCCCCTCATTTTGTTTCTCCGCAGTGCTACCATGATACCTGGTACTACTTTTAATAACGGGAATACAGGTTGCGTACTACAAATTACACCCCCTTCCATTAGCTTCATGTATCAAGTGCATTGCATACAATCCAGGGCTTCATAGTTTACTGCCTTGCGCAATAACCTCAACACACTCAACCCTCGCATCCTCCTACACAACTACTACTCCTCGATCGTTATTACTACTTTTCCTACACATGCCGTTCAAGTCATATTTCAAAGAGCGGTTAGACCGGTACCGTGAACCGCAAGTCGAGGCACCAGTCAACCAGGTACCTAAACCTTTTACTCCGCCTCAAAAGGATGCACCCAGCGAGTCAGTCTGGCATTACCTTAGTACGAGTCTACGCCGTGCCAAAGATGTATCCCCGAGCCCTGCTCCGTCAATATCCTCCTCCCCCGGTGCTCCCTTCACTCCTCTGGCCTCCGCCGCATCAATCGCTCGTCCCTCTAGTCATCCTCTTCTAGCAGGCGAGTTCATAGCCTCGTCAACAAACGCACTACATATCCCCGTCGTGCATGGACACATATCCCAAGTGCCTACTCCCCCGATTTTGTCCCCAGCTTCTCTAAATAGGTCTACTCCTCCGCTTCGGATCCGCGAGAGCTCAGCACTCCCGACACCTGAACCATCTCCTCCGACAGTTACTGCCCAAGGTCCCAAACCCATTGAACCCCCGGAACGTACCTTCGGAACTCCGGTACCCCCGGTCCTTGCCACCACACCTCCTACATCTCCTACATCTCCAGTACTAGCCCGTTATAACAAAGGCCACCTGCAAGCGAGCTTGGTTGATGATGTACACCAGTTGGGGAATGCCAGACAGGTGGAGAGGACGGTCTTGGTGGATGATGCTAGAAAAGTAGTAGAGCCGAGCCTGGTTGACGAGACCGGCCAGTTAAATAATGCCAGCCCGGTAGATACGATCAACCAGTTAAACAATGCGTACCAGGTACAGGAGATGAACGAGGCAGAAGATGACAACAAGTCGGATGACGTCAGCCAGGTGGAAGAGGTATATCCGGTGGACGATCTGAGAAAGATCGAAGATGCCGGCCAGGTGAATGCTGTCAGATATATGGAAGAGATGCGCCATGTGGAGAGGGGTCAGATGGACGATGCCGGCCAATTGGTTGATTCCAGTCAGATGGAGGAGACGTGCCGAGCAGGCACTATCAGTCCGGCGGAGGGGAGGAGTCAGGTGGATGTTGTCAGTCAGGTTGAGGAGACAGGTGAGGTAGAGGAGACAGACCAGGTTCATAGTGCGCACCAGCTGGGAGGTGCCAGCCTGGTTGAGAGGGTGGCCGGCGCCGACCAGTCAGATGGTGACAGCCAGGTGGAGAAGACGGGCCATGTGGACGATGTCAGCCAGGTGGACGAGACGGACCAGGTGGAGGATGCAGACCAGATGGGTGTGGCCCAGAAGGTTTTCAGCCATGGAGATGAGGCCAGCAAACTGGACGAAGACAGCCGGATGGATGAAGTCCTTCAGGTACATGCCACGCACGGGGCGGAAGAGACGAGCGAGGTCGACCTGATGTCGCCGGAAGAGGTACCCAAGACCAATACGAGTAACGCGTACAACAAGGCCGCGGTGTCAATGTATCAGCAGGCTACGCAGTATGCAAACCAAGGCCAATTAGATGAAGCTGAGGAGTTGTATCTCCGTGTCTTGGAAATAATGAAGCAATCCCTTGGCCCAGAACATCCAAACACCTTATCCACTATGGAAAACCTGGCTTACACGTACTCGAGCCAAGGCCGATTTGATGAAGCGGAAATCCTCGAGCTCCAATGTGTCGAAGCCAGGAAGAGGATCCATGGTCCTGACCACCAAGAAACTGTCGGAACTATGCTTAACCTGGCTAATACATACAATAACCAAGGTCGATTGGATGAGGCGGAAAGCCTGTATCTCAAAGTTCTGGAAGCAATGAAGCGAAACGTTGGCCCCGACGGCCCGGACACTTTATCCGTGATGGGTAACCTTGCCTGCATGTACTCGAGCCAAGGACGATCAGATGAAGCAGAGTTGCTAGAACTCCAAATCGTGGAGTCGAGGAAGCGAACTCATCCTCCTGACCACCCAGATGTCTTAGGGGGAATGCTCAACCTTGCCAATACATACGACGAGCAAGGCCGGTTGGAAGAAGCGGAGAAAATGTACCAGAACATCGTAGAGATCTCGAAAAGCAGTCTCGGCCATGACCACCACGATACCTTATCCGCTATGCAAAACCTTGCCGGCACATACGACAAACAAGGCCGACTGGATGAAGCCGAAAACATGTATCTGGATGTCGTGGAGGTACTTGAGGGAAGTCTCGGCCCCGAACATCTAGAAACCTTGTATGCGATACAAAACCTGTCCTGCACATATGACCACCAAGGTCGATTTAAGGAAGCGGAAGACCTGGAAAGGCATGTCGTGGAGGTGATGAAGAAGAATCTTGGCCCGGATGACCCAGAAACCTTATTCGGCATGGACAGAATGGCTAGCATGTTCTCCGGCCAAGGTCGGTTCGACGAAGCAACCAGATTGCGGCGACAGGTTACGGAAGTCCGGATAAGGACCCTTGGACTTGAACACGCAAAGACTTTGGAAAGTATACTCAGTCTGGCTCGAGCATACTGCACCCAAGGACAGTTCTCTGAAGCAGAAGACTGGTTCCTACGGGGCGTGGAAGGAAGAAAGAAAAGTCTGGGACCTGACCACAAGGATACTTTATCTGCGATTATGGCTATGGCCAACATGTACTACAGACTAGAGCGTTTCGATGAGGCGGAGATGCTGTTTCGCCAGGTGACGGAAATGAGAAGGGAGAATCTCGGCCCTGCTCACCCAACAACTCTAGAACCCATGTGGCTCCTAGCATTCACGTACCTCAGACTTGACCGACTAGTTGAAGCGGAAGAGCTTTACACACACCTTTCAGATGCGAGAAGCGAGAGCCTTGGACCTGAACACCCCGAAACCCTACACGCCATGCAAATTCTTTCCTACATACATGTAATACAGGATAAAGGCAAAGATCACCCCGACTCGTTAACAGAGATGGCAGATACAGCAGAGATGTACCTACAGCAGGACCAATCCCACGAAGCAGAACAGCTCCTCCAACAAGTGATAAAAGGGAGGACGGAAGTCCTCGGGTCAGAACATCCCGATACCTTAGCTGCCACGGCCAGATTAGCATCGATCTGCGGGAATTTAGGGCAGTTGGAGGAGGGGGAAGACTTGCAGGATAAGGTGGTGGATACAACGGAGACACAACTTGAGGCAAACCATCTCGATACTCTAGGAGCAACTGTCAACTTAGCGGCTACTGGACACCAACGCGAAGAATCGCCCACACCCCACTTGCAATCCACAGAAACAAATCTTAGCGAGGCGATGGACCTACCCGAAGTCCATACACCGGAGGAGTATATGGGCGAACTACAACAGCTCCCAATAGAAACGACCGAAACGTGGGGCAACGGAGATGACCTCACGATATTCATCAGGGCAATTGTTTCGCTAGTCCAAAAACAGAATTTACAGTACAGTGAAGCTTCGGTGCTACACGAAATAGCTACTTAAAGAATGTATATCTCGGGGGTTTAGGTTATAGCGACGATGTGATTGAGAGGCTCGGCGAGTCTAAGCAACAATACAATTTCTTTTGTGATATTTCTTGGATTCAGGGTCTTATTTATTTCCTTATTCTTTCTTTTGTTTTCTTTTGTTTGGTTATAGGAGGGGGTAACGGATGGTACTTTCTTTTCCAGGGTCAAATTCCTTTTCATTTTATACACACTTTCGGGGGGAGAACAAACAAAACTGGCCTGTTGGTAGACGAGCATATCTAAAGAAAAAAGCAGATGATTCCAGACTCCATTTTTTCGGGCACGATATATCTAAATGCTCAAAGTCAGCATATTCATACCCAAAGCTGCTTCTCGTGTGACAGTCAATCTACCTTGAAGTAGTCTTCCCGTAGTTTACTCGGCTGTTGGGTGGAGTAATTAGGAGCCTGTCACACATGAATATTCAAATGCGGAAAGATACATACAATAAAGATGCTGGGTAGATTCCTTTATCCATTCGTGACGTAGCCTCCACGACATTAATAACTTTGGGTGTGATGACGTATGAGGCCCGTGCGTTAAGGTGCGGCTCTGCACCTCTGGGAAAAAACATAACAAGAACGCGCATCATAGAGGCAAACCAAGAGAAAAAGAAAAAGAAATATATAACTCGATCCCCTAATAGAGCCAGTACAAATCCATATCAATCGCAAAGCTAAAAAAAAAAAAAAATTATGGTAGAACTACCATAATAAAAGGAGTAATTTAAGCCTAACCCGTACTTTTATCAATGAGCTTACCACTTCTTTTGCCCCCCTCACTCAGGCTCGCTCGAATTATAGCTACCAATAGAGGGAAACGAGTTTGAGGCTTAATGATTTTCGGGGCTTCCTCCCCCCCCCCTCTCCCCATCTGGTCAGTTATTTTTTTATTTACTACTCATTTGGAGTCAGTGGCTGACCGCGTCACCGTAACACAGAAAACACGAGTACGGTGGACTGAGAAACACCAACCGGAAGTATCAGCCGTAACGCCATACTCACATGGTCTCAGTGCTGATTGGAGGCGGTCCTTGATCTGCGTTGTCGTCAGTATGATAGGAGTAAAGAGACCTCAATCAAGTGGTGGCGCATATGCATATGAATCAAGGAATGAATAAATATAGTGTGGACGAAACTCCGAAGATTTCGGAATAACCCGAAACCGTTATCAGTCAAAGCCCTTATGAGAAAATAGAAGTTTCTGCATACGGTCCATTGCATGTTATTTTCTTGTAATTCATGAGGGAGGGGGAATGTCGGCTGTTCTACCTACTCAACCGGAGTTGCTCAGCGCAACCTCGATGGGGCTGAAGAAAAGAATGAGAGAAAAACGCACAACCAAAGTTCTATCGCTAACCATGGGAACGCACCATAATCACTCGGACCATTAAAATTATTATATTTCTAAACTTAATTTACACTATGATTTGAGCTTCGTCACTCTTCCCCCCCATCACCCGGATCACTTGCGCAATCCGTATCACTGTCCGCACAGCTATCTCCATCCCCATCCGTCTCCACCGATCGTGGTATAATTGGTGATCTCGTCGTCGGTGGACCGGAGGGCTTTAGTAGCTGTTCCATTAGCTGCTCACTTGTAAGTGCCGAGGAGTTGATGATAGCACGGAAATTATTTAGCTGGTCCTATTTGTTGGTTAGTAAGTAAAAGCAGTTGGGTTAGAGCAGTTTATGACAAACTCTATATTTCCAGAAGCAAACCAATAGTTTAAATAGCGATGGGAACTCGACAATGTTGGTAGGAACCGTCTGCGTTTCGTCTGCCCATAGGATACACACATGGCCCTTGGCGTACGCCATACGTAAGAGCTGGTACCGCCATTCTATACGGCAGTCAGTAACGTCGATGCGTAGCAGAATAGTTAATCAAGTAGGGACTTGCCTGCTGTGACGATGCCTACGACCTGCAACTCACGCAAGGCCGTTGGCGAATCTACATGAGACTGGAGCTGGTACAGCATGTCATGTAGCACCTTTACCACCTTGAGAGTATCCGAACTCCATTTACGACCGTTTTCGCCGATGAATTGACGCCCATGTTCTACGACGCCAACTTCAAGAGTGTCGATGGATATAACACCATCGTAGAGGTGGCCTACTCGTCTTCGTTTGCCCGCAATAGGAGGGCGGGAATTAATTCGATTAGAGGTACTCAGGGATTTTGTTTCGCCACTATTGTGTTTTAGCAATTGCGCAGGACAGGGAATGACAGCCAGAGGATGAGGAGAAAAGAACGATAATAATAACTAGGAGTAGATCATACCGGCCAACATAACTCCCATCGATAGTGGATATACACTTGTCAAGGGCAGTCGTCCAGAACCTGCACGTATACCAGTTCTCGTTGTGAGACCTAACAAAAACCGTCGGATCCGCTAACATTTCAGCCCTACACCTCGAGTCATCAGATAGTTCCAATTCACTGGACTCAAGAGGACACACCAACAGTGAATCACAGAATGTACCCATCTCCGACCGAGGCGCTCGTCAAGGGTTATGCGAGTCAATTCCTCGGGTTCGAAAGGCGGGTTTACATCAAGATAATCTTGGAGCTCATCTAGGGATGTGAGCTATAGAGAGTTAGCACACACAAGGGGGGGAATGTTTGCTTGGTTTGTACTCACACTCATGAACCGCTGTAATGACTGTACAAGTTTTTCATCGGGGTCGGGGAGGAGCGGTATTACATCGCATACCGCTTTCCAGTCTGAGGGGGTGAAACATGCTTCAACACATTCGTCACGGGTGTTGATGACCCAGGAGTGGACGGCACACTCTTCACTTACGTCCTTGAAACAGTCATGAAGAGTGTCCTCGACACAAACACCGCTTGGGAGATACCATTTCTCGCTATCCAGCATGTTTCCGAAGGCCTCGGAGAAACGTTTGATGAACCTATGGGTGTCAGTCGACGGAAACTAGCCATGACCCAATGGACGGACATACATCGGAGTAGTAGTAGAAGTAGATCTCCATTTCCGTGGACCGGGTCTCTTCCTCTTCTTCGTCTTCGAGGTAGTTTCCGCTAGAGGTTTAGGCTCTGAGGATACGGGAGGAACATTAACAGATATAGTAGCATTGCTGAACGCATTATCGCCGGAATTGTTGACCACGATAGATGGATGAGTGGCATCGGTTGAGGGTGTAGCTTCAACAATTGCACGTATCATCCTAGCTTCACGCCAGTCTTCGCCCTACGTTTGACAATCAGTTTCTCGGAGTTCCTCGGAAAAATCCCACCGGGTCAACCAAACCGCCTTGCGGGGGGAACGCGAGACAGCCGGCCTTGAACAGCAGACAGACTACGCAAGTCATCCGTGCCCCGGTGGGACCAGGCCGGGTTGGGACGCACCCTTAACATTGATCGGCCTTTTCAGGCACATCCAATGCACCGACACTGGGGTTATGACTTGTTCACTGTTGACGTGCAACAGCGATCTCGCCTTTTCCGGATCACCTTGATGAGAAGACTGATGGGCTCACTCACCTTGTTTGCATAGCTTTGCAGCAAACGCTTCGCAACCTTCCGCTTCGTTGTCGATGATGTCTCGGCGATGGAGGTTAACGCGAGGACCCATGATCTGCAAAGCGTGTCGAAGCCGTTTGCGAGCCGCAGGGTTGAACGGTTGTCGTTGAAGTATTGACGGATTGACCAGTCCTTTGTTCTGGTCTTTGCAAAGTAGTCGCTGGCGGTATCCTGTAGCAAGTGTCAGTTGGGGTCGGGTTGATCGCGTAGACGACGCGTAGGCTGAGAGAAACGCTACCATCGTCACTCCCCCTATCTCCCTTCTCTAGGCACCTGAAGAGGGCTTCTAACAGGGCCCTACTGGATAAAAAAGATATAAAAGGAAGCAAGCGATAGTTGTTTCGATGTATCGTAGATAACACCGAGCAGGGGTGATGGAGGGGGCATGATGGGGGGGATGGAAGAGGTGATGTGATGCGATGCACGGAAAGAGGGGGCTGGAGGGCGCTAATATGTTTGCGGTCAAGGAGCCACACACCAACTGACACGCCACTCAAAAGAATAATGGCATTGTTAGCCTTGGCACTAGCCACGGGCGCAGAAACTGATTACCAGCACACTTCGCAAGGCCAAGTGAATGAATGAATTCATCATAAATACCTCGCAAGGCCAGCTACAAGTTTATCGCTTCGTATATACTTGCTCAGAAATTCAAGTACTCTATCTTGTCAAAGATTAAACTACGGCATACGTGAGATGTTTGGTAGCCGAGCAATGAGCATAGAGTGAAAGTCACCATTCCCGGAACGGACCCCATTTCCTACTTGATCAATATACTTCAAAAGAGAGAACCCTAAACCTTTATATGGGATGCCTTGCCTGGATCCTCAAACATATCAAATAGAGAAACGCGTGACTCATATGAAACCCCCCATCGGCTATCTTTATTAGGAAGCATATAAAACAGTATCTAGAGATAAAGATCGCGACGGCGCCCAGTATTATAGTATACGTACTAGCGCTAACTATTTAAAATAGCTTTATCACAGCACGCCTGGGGAAACTTGAGGCTTTTTCGTGATGTCCCTCGGAAGGAAAAAATAGTTAGTTCAGTCATGTCAGGAAATATAATCAATAATAATATACTTATCTTTCTGATCTTACGGAGAGTCTCTTCCGTGACATAGCTACAAGAACACCTGGTCCTTCGTATGCACTGTGAGAGGTAGAGCGGAGTAGAAAGGGCGAGTTTATAGAATCATTATCTCGAATCGTGCTAGAATTCTCTAGTGTACTTGGGCGATTTTGATGCGGTTCAAATATTGGCACTTTGGGAATAAAAAATCTAAGCTTCTAGAGATGACTTCGGTTTTCTTAATCCAGTTCATTAAACTTAGTAGTATATATTGCTGCCATACTTCGCAATAAGATGACACGTAACCTTCTATAACTTAAGTGAAGTTTTAGATTAGTAGTCAATATCTAATCTGAATCATTATGACCTTAGGAAGAAAAAGCTTCGGTGGTACTCACTCTTAAGCACAGAATATCACTCGATCTCCGAGTGATTTCTTGTGTTCTCGTCCTTGAAATACTGCACGAGACTTTGAGCTAATAGAATAACAATGAGTATTAAGATTTGATGTAAGGAGACATGCAGTAGTAGAGTCTACACAGTTTCGTGTAAAAAAAACCGATTCTAGTTGTCACCTTTATCCAAGCTCTGATAATAATGTTTAGATCATCTATCCCAACAATGTCAGGGTGTATAGTATACCACTACATTGGTATTACCCTCAGTCTCACTAGATCTGGAGTGGACTTGTTAATCTCTTCGCTTTTCCGTCATATCTCCACTAACCCTAACCCACACATTAGGAGACTGGTGTGATAACTTAAGGGAATTTCGTGCCTTGATCTGATAGAGCTCTCTGCTATTAACCACACCACTTCACAAATAGTTCCTCCGGCAGCCGTTCCGCCATTTGCACCACTTCGATTAGGTATAAAAAATCCGTGAGCAGAGATAGAGCCTTCATCTTGTATGGTTACACGAATACCCTAGTCTATTTCAGGCATCCCAAATAAACAACTCTTATATCGAGAGCCTACTCTACTATTCTAACCACTCTCGAGGATGGAATTCCACTCACAATTCACTCACCTCTTTACACAACCGCGTGGAATGCCTGAAATCGAAAGAAAGCCACGCTGGAGCTGCAAATTATGCAACAAACGAATGTCCATTGAACACGGACAAATCCATCTCTCCGGATCCCTCCACAAGAAGAATCTCGACGCCTTCAACGCAAAGCAGCCCCTAGACACAGAAAAAGTCCCCGCATGGAACTGTGAGATATGCAATCTTACAGCCACAATCGGGTCGCTGGAATCTCATCTGGCCGGTAAACGACATCGCGCAACGCTCGAGGCCAAGAAGAACGGTATAACACCAGATTTACTGGCTCCATCTGCTCTCTTATATCAACTACAACCTCCGAGTATGAACATTCACTCCGCCAATAACCCTGGTAAAATTACCGAGGACCCTGCTCAAGTGCCTAGCCTGACCCCGGTGGATGACGATATTGTCATAGTATGTAGCACACGGCCGTATATCGCTGCCTCCTACTGATTGTACCTAGGCATGCCTAGAATCGGAACCGAAATGGCGGACATGCCCGGTGTGTAGTATCACTATGTATGCGGAAGCCTATGGGCGCCACAAAGCTGGGAAATGTGCGGGGAAGAAGGTCGTCATTGAATTTAAGCCTCCGACTGACGAGGATTCGGTAGGGCAGCAGGAGCTGGACCGTGTGGGTATAGACAGACAGAAAGGTCTTGATGCGAAGATTAAATCCCGCCTTGGTCGTGAAAGAATCAAACGGGTTCGTAGTTAGATGCCGGGTCAAACAGTTCTGGGAGGGTGTTGTTCGAGAAGGCTTGGAAAGACGTGTTTTCGAGGTCTAGGATATACTATGACTTGTGGTTCTCCTGTAGCCTGTTGCGGGGTGTTACTATCCGTTTGAGGTCATCACGGGGAGTAGCTACTTGAGTATCTGTGACGCTGTGAAGTTAAAATGAATGTCTCGCGTGTCACGTTAAATGAGTTCATTCGAGAATATTGATCTGGAAGACTTATAGAATAACGCCATATATTTACTTTTACAACTAAATATGATACAGCGTAGTCACTCTATAAGAATATGAAATAGAGCGGATCTATATTCTTATATAGAAGGTCTTCTTATAGGGGAATACTAGTACCTCTAAAATAACCCATATCTAGTCCTGACAATATATTTTTATAAGGCGAATATTCTTATAGCCCAAATTCTTATACCAAATGCGCTGTATATGTAGTCCTCGAGACTGATAGAACTATAGGTTATGTGGGGGTGGATAGAGGGAATGTCGCTCTAGTATGTAGTGTGGGTTAGGGTTGCCTTTCGGTGGGTAACTCAGTATATGCACATGCAACCTTCCGGTGATGGCACGACCACACCAAAAATACTTTCATGCAGGCACGTCAAACATGGAAACAAGCAAGAGACAGTACATCAATATCAAGCAACCCAAAGCCGGCACAACCGATAAATCATACCCCCCTGTCGCTCATAGATGGAGGTGGGAGAGTGTTCGTCTTAGGGTGGTTTGAAACCATTCCACGACCTATGAAACTGGGGCATTTCCTATGAGGTCAGAGGTACACCTTGATGAAAACTACCAGGGCCCGGTTAGGTTTCGACGCTGACAATGTTTTACCAGATAGAGGAACAAATCTAGGTGCATTGCGCGAATTTCGATAGTCCTCTAATTACAGTGGGTGAAGGCTGTATTTCATCCATCTCTCGATACATGAGTTACTCCAGATATGAGACAGGCTCTGTGCTTCTTCTCTGGAGAGCTCAGCGCTCCGGTTTAGGACGACTACTTACTAGTTCTGATTTGGACATGGAGTCCAGCCGACTCGGCACAGAACTGACAAGACTCTCTACTATAGAGCTTCACGGTTGTTTATGATGACAGAAACTTGCATGATACGGAGATCAACCAAGTATATCTATGGGGCGGTAGCTTTGTTAGTTATATCCTAGTGAGTTCAGTTGCTAATTACGTTACTGATGCGCGGTGATAATAGTGGAATCACGCCTTCAATCACCTTACACAGTTGCTGAACGGGATATAGGGTAAATAAGATTTATTCAACATCTCTATAACAAATAAAACTTACTTATAGTGCTTTATAGCTTTTTTCTCATTTTAAAAGAGATATCCACCTCTCAGTCAGTGGCTCTACTTCGGGAATAGACCGCTCCGGAGATCCCCATCGATATGAGCAGTACAAGTGGAGCCCTCACTCCCGAAAATTACCCCCGAATCACACCAGACGCCTGTTTGATTATTATAATGGTGGAAACAGCCCCGGAACAACTTCGGGCGAGTAACCGACCGCAATCAGGTAAATCTAGAAATCATGCACTTACGTTAGAGCGTGCTGACAGATCAGAACCATGAGGCACCGGGACTTGCAACTGATAATCGGACGCGGAAGATCGGTGAATCTGAATTGGTTGGTTTAAAGGGAAAGAGAGGGATGTGGATGGTGTCTGCTAGTTGGTACTGTAAATTATACTTTCTATTAACAAATTAAAGTGCGTGCTTAACCGAACTTTCTCCAGCTCTTCCGGGCATGAATATATTTAAAAGTACGAGTTTCTTTCTCAAAAATTTCTAAATGAACGATTATACTATGGATATATACGGTTATTATTCCGACGGTAAAGGCTAGTCTGCAAACTCTATAGTCTCACCTCAGCTTTTGATCAGCTCTACCCAGTATGTGACGGGGGGGTTTAAGTTGACCGTGGACTCCAGCGAGTACTTTGGGGAGAAACGATAATGAACTGTAGTAATATTTTGAGAATGAAGATCACTGTGAATGTACGGTTTAGTCCCATTCGCAGAGTCGTTAATAATTTGCCTGGTTGTGCTGGGGCTCCCCCGAAATTATTCCGCTGATTAGCAAAATTCGCTCCGAAGGAGGGGGGGGTAAAAGTGTAAATAAAAACAGACCTAGAAGAGACTGTAGCTCTCAAGAGTTTGAAGGTATGGTACACGAATCGATCACTGTGTACTACCTTTTTGATCAACTACTCTAATAAAAAATGGTCCTCTATAAAAGCTTTCTGTAGAGACAACTATTAGATGATAAATAGAGTCAATCCAAAGACCGTTTGTTAGTAGAATTTTTTTCCATGGTGTAGTAAACTTTTGAAGCTTTGGGTCTTAGGCGGTATAAACACTCACAAGAAAGCAGAATGCAACATCTTGAGGCATAGATGTCCCCAAACTATTTCCTATGGGATTATAACTACCACAGAAAACTCCTAGAGAAATCTGGAGAATTTACAAACACTAGGAGTATCAACCACACCTCTTATTGACCAGGGTTGGCTATCTGAAAATCTTTTTGGCCTAAATATAAAGAAACGAAACACTTCCCCCAAAAACCCGGAGAAATATCAGCCTTCGGTTGCATTATAGGTCTTCTATAAGCACACTTTAATGCCTTCGTGTGCTATAGTACACTTTACCCGACGGATCATGATTCCCCGATGCGCATATTATCAATCACGTGATGCACTATCACTTGGACACATAGCTTGGCGCTTTCCAGGTAAGGGAAAAACAATCACAAGAAATACCTCACGTTCCTCACACCCCCCACTAAAAATACATGAGATCTACGAAGTACTGTTCATATAGATAAAAGATAAGATTTTGAGTTTCGTCGTTAAATCTTTTTTTTTGTATGGTTATGACGGTACAGGCCCCCCGGTACGTTGATAGAACTAAACTATTCATGTTCGACTGAGCATATAGGAAACATTACCCATGAGAAACATTTTAACATATGGCAGAAAACTACAAGATGGCTTTGTTTAATATCCTAAGAATAATATTTCAATCCCAAGTCTCGGTAACTGATTTTGGATAGGGGTCGCTCTCAAGATTTCTATAAACCGAGTGATATGATATGAATATATCTATAAAACTCTGGTGAGTTGTCCTGTTGTGCATTGGGTACACATATTTTTTATATTACATGTATTTATGCCCTCAAGATCGTACTTTCTAAGCTGTATATAGAAACAAAAAGAATGATGGCCTCCGTGCAACCTGCACTCTCGCATACAGTTTTTAGGGTACGGCCTTTCATACATCTTACATTCATTAACTCTATATAAGGTAGATTATATGTATTAAACGACTATATCAAGAACAAAGCCTCCTCGGTATATACTTCCCGGAGGTCCAAATACCTCCTACCCCACCCAAATATACACACCCCCAAACCCTACACTCATCGTAGGATCTACCCCACAACGCCAACTCTAAAAGTTTTACTCTCATCAGCCTTCCCCCTCTCCTCCACCTCCAGCGCAGTCAACTTATCATCATCAACCCTATAGACGCCAAAATGCCTCTTCCCATACCTACCCTCAAACTCACCTAATTTATACACCCCACCCAACTCCTCCAACCTCTTTAGCCGCTCCTCCGAGTTCTGCCCCAACTGGGCACACTCCTCCTTCGCATTACTCGCATATAACAGCGCATACACCGCCGCCAAGTTCGTCGGCGCATGCCCGGGTAATTCCGCCGACTGTAGCCCGTACAGTATCACCAGCACCAGGACTGCAAAAACAACTATCGCACACGAAATAATGAACATCAATCGACTCACAGCAACTCTCTCCTGTGTTATAAGTGCCGTCGCAGGCTCCGCTTCGACTTGCAGAGCTCCCACCGTGAGGACTTGGTCTTGGTACAGCGCGAGATTGATGGCAAACAAACGCCTATACACGTCCTCGAAAGTCTCGACCAGGATCTCCCGGTTGGGGACGTGCGTGAGGTTCGTGAGGTTCTGGACGATGGATGGTTCAAGGCTGACCATGAGGTGGTTGATCCATGTCAACGGGAACCCAGTCAGGCTCGACATCCCGGCCATCTCCGCTTGAATACCGCTACGCACCGTTGCGGCAAATGTGTTTGAGAGACTTACATCCTCGCTGCTATTGGTGTATATTGCTGCTAGCTCAGACTCACTGAGTAGTTGGATATCGGTTGTTGCGTTTACTTTCTCGCCTTCGACTCTGGCGGTGAGCTTGACGATTTTATCTATAGCTTTGCATTTGAGGATTGCCGTGTCTAGTGTGTTTTGGTAAAGGCTTCCGTTCCGTGGATGTGTCACTGCAGGGCGGTTTCCCCAGATGGCGAAAAAGGTGCTCGGACAGTTCTGGCTACGGATGTAGTCATCGTATGCGATCTGGTCCCACCACCATGTCATCCCTTCTTCGTAGTAATAGACCTTGTCTTCGTATTCCATACAGTAGTCGTCGATGTATGCCATATATAGCGCGTCGGCGTATCCAGTTGCGTCCCAGTCTGTTGGTGAACAGGGTGTTTTATAGTTCTGGGAGTGGTATACATGCCCGTTCTTTACGTACTCTTTTATCTCGAGTATATAACACTTGTCGGTGATTTTGTCTTCCGGAACTAGATCGCATTGGACATCGGTACCAATGCCGAAGGTGGTCCCTTCATAGCTTGAGAGGTTCCGGTCCACAGGGTAGAAGGGGAGGACGTAGTATTCCGGCGTAGTCCAGTCTTGTGCTGCGATGTTACCCTGGAGTTGGCCGGCGAGCATGTAGTTGATGTCCTGCACGGGATTCAGGAGGCTGCCATTGATCTTGATTCCTCCGGGGGTCTCTATCTCTGTCGAGATTTTAAACTCGACAGTGAACGGTGAGAACAGACCAGCGAATGCAACGGCGAGAACGTTCGATAGGAGAATTGCGATGCTAAGAACAGCCATACCGATATTTCCCATCGATAGAGAGCGTATTACTTGAAACTGAGGCGGTGACTTGTCATAGTCTGTGGTGAGGGCCTTGATATTGGGTGCATTGTTGCGGTTCATGGACCCTATGCCGAGTATATTACCACGGTTGAGAGCTCGGTATGGACCCACCATGCAGTGATATATACCAAGAGTGACTAGTATTGGCTCCATGCACATGCTAACGGCGAGCGGAAGGTATGAGTATAGAAACTTGTACCCGAAGGAGTTTGTTTCGTATATTGTTGGAAGGCCTATCTTGTCAGTATCGAATAGTCAGGGTTAGGGTTTGATATTCTCACCAATGTGTTCACGAGCATAGGCAAACCCAGTTACCAGTAATGCAAGTACGGCTATGTAAAAGATGACAATCGCGATTCCGGTGACACTTCTGAGCATCCAGATCTTCTCGATCCACGGCTCCGGATCCTCTTTATCCAGCAGCCCTAATCCTACGCTCGTCGGTATCTCGAACCGATGGGGATAGTCCTGAATAACGGGTGTCAACTGCGTAGCCTCAACCTGATCGGTCACCTGAATCATCGGTCCCTTCCCCGGTACCAGCACAAGTGTATATCTCCGACCGTTGTTATCCAGAATCTTCATGACAGTCTCCGGCGGGTGAAACTCCGCGTTCTCCAGTTCCGCACTGAGTCGCACACTACCCGATAGTAGACGCAATCCCTCCGCAATACTATTCGGCTCCCCATCAAGCTCACAGTGTCTGTGGCTTATCAACACCCCCAACAACGCCACCAGAACGATCACCACGGCCAAGCCAGCCTGAGTACCCCTCGCCCACAGCTTATTAACCACAAAGCCCCTTGCCCAAACCGTGCGCGTAATATCCACCGGCTGCGTGACAGAATCATCCACCATATCATTTGCGATCCATAACGCAAACAACAGCTGAAACGCCCTCTCATACACACTCTCAAGCGTCTCCGCATCCAGCAACTGTACCAACGTATCCGCCGTCTGATTATGTAACGCAAAGTGCGCCAGCTCAATCAAGCTATAATAAAAATCCGAGAAATAAACCGGCGTCTGCAACACGGCGTCGGTGGTGTCTAGGAAATACTCTAGCGCATTATCAGGACACGGCCCGAGTTGTCTCCGCATATGGGGCTTGGTGCTCGGTAACGCCTGGCGCGGATACCCGAAGGCGATCGTATTCCCCACACTATCTTGGTACTCTGGTGGGTCCGGGTTAATACCGGGCCACCCGTCAACGGCCTGATTGAACCCCAACGTATCGACAAACAGCTCCCGGGAGCCGATCCGGTCGACACCCACCACCTCGCCGGACGCGGCCCGGAATGTCGCCACAACCGGCTGCGAGTAGAACGCCACATCGCAGTACAACATCGTCGTGTCTCTCGGCAGCTGGGTCAGCTCCGGCTTAGGGTCCAACACGGGGTCTGTCCCGCGTGCCCAGCCGATCATGTACCTGTTCAGACCCTTATCGGAGGGGGGGTCGGCTTGTGGGTCCCAGAGATGCTTAATCAGGCTGGTCCACGGCGTCACGAAGGTTGTGTCCAGGTCGCAGTTACCGTAGCCCAGAAAGTTGCAGAATGTGACATTTTCGCCGCGCGAGGAGATGACGCTGCCGCTCATGCCTAGTGTGTTGTTTGTGCGGGAGATGTTGAACAGTGCCGCGCTGCAGCTCAGGTCTGCTTCGAAGAGTGTTGTTTCGGCACTCCAGGTCTCGTTTCCATCGATGTGGATTCCGGCAGGGTTGGTTACCGGGAGTAGTGCGTAGGTTGGGGTTGTGAATGCGGGGAGGGGCTGCTCGAGCCATAGGTAGGAGTAGGCTTGGTAGGCGAATTCGGTGGTGTTTCGGTGGCTGCCGTCTTTGTAGAGCGTTCTTTCGACGGCCGTGCCTGATACTTGCTTTTCGAGGATTTTGTCGTCGAAGATGCCCGAGATGAGTGGGGTCACGAAGAAGTTGATTATGAGCAGGATGCAGGATGATAGTAGAACAACGTAATGTCTGTTTGGGTCAGTGTCTTGTTATCGGGGGTGATGGTAGGGGGCCGGTGATGACGTACCTTCTCTTACCGGCGGAGAAAGGAATAGTGATGGTGAACGAATACGGATAGTCGAGGAACAGAGAGTCCGCAGCCGTAGCGCCACCCACAGCACTCATCTGGAAATACGGCTCAAGCCGCAACACATCATGGTACGGAAGGGCCCAGAGTAAGCCAAGCATCACACTGATGGCTGTGGGCAGCAGGTTGTAAACGAAGTTTGAGAGGTTTGATATTTTGGTGGTCGACATCTGACCAAAGACGTGACAGCCATCCTCACTGCAAGCTCGGAGAATCAACTCGATGCCTATACAGAGAAGGATACACAAAGCTGTGAACGATATGAAAAACGGCACTCGCATAGGCCATGGACGCCATGTTGACGACGGCCTCGAATTGCCGCCCCGTACCATAGAGTATTTCATATATTAATGATTCCGACCAGGATTGGTACGTCGTCTCCTCCGCGTGGGAGTAAAAGATGTTAAGAGTAGATATTCTAGTTAAAGAGACGGTACATCCGGTGTGATATACGATGTGAAATGGAGATAGGGGACAGAAAAAAAAGGAGAAGAGGACCCCCAGCAGCACAACAGGACCGACCGACGGAGCTGGGACATACTCCTCTTCCTTGGAATTCAACACCTTAGCAGAACCACGGCTGAGGATTAATGGATGCCTCTATTCATCTAGTGATATGCGTGTACTCTAATATAAATTACCGGCAGGATACATGTGTATGTGCCAGGTTCCACAGTCCCATTAAAGCTTAGATTTACGCTTAATTAGACGAGTTAACACCAGCAATGAGTCAGTCACGATAGGCGCATGCGAGAGACGGTTAAGCGCAAAGGAGAGACCGTTAATGCCAAGGTCAAAGCGCACGACACGATGCCAAATGGGGCCTAGTCAGCCCTACTCATGCGGGGGTAATGAAATGTCACCTTGCGATGGTGTCACCGCTAAGAGTTTGTGTAGGGCGGCAGGGATATCTTTAATTTCGCGAGTAGAAGCACATTCCAGTGATTCTGCAGCTCCTAACTGCTTCTGCTGTTTCGAGTTACTGACTTTTCGTACCGCCTGACCGACGAACCTTCCCTGATCCTGGTAATGTGGCTCAACAACTCGTGAGGGGGTAAGGGGGAGGGTCAGCCGCACGCGGTATTCCGATGGGGGAATCCGAGTAATTACCGCAATGGTATGTTGGGATTATGGGAGCAACAGAAGACTTCCCTCGCCTAGACCACCTTCCATATGTATGGTGTTTTTAGGTTCTGACCGTTCACGTCATGTTCTGGGCAGTGTGAAATAATATGCTCTAAGGACAGGGGCACCACACTCACATCCCGTGTCTAGACTTGGCCAGGTTGTTGCGGTTGTCTTTTGTTGCTGGTAGCACCGGCAACCCTAACCCAGGGGAGGTATTTACTCAGGTCAGGGCCAAAGTATTGGGGCACCCTGAAAAGGGAAGTATAACGACAAAATAGGTTCGTAGAGGTGTATATTGTAGTAGTTTCCGGGGTTGCGACTTACAGGACAGTGCATCTGTTGAAAGATTTTGATCTGGACTTGGAAACTGTATTCTGTATTTGGTGCTTCGCCCTAAGCTTTCTTATACAGTATCCGGTAGAATTATTGTGGAAGTGTGACGTGCAAGACCAATGTCCTTGATTGGCTTTCTTGATCCTCGGCGGAGATTCCAGCATCAGTATTGGCTGCAAAGCCCCTGCTCATAACCCATGTTTTCCACAATAATTCTACCGGAAACTGTAAAACACAACGGGACAGCAGGCACTCAAATTAGTGTTCGTCATGGGGTGATTCGAGTTCGGGGTCTGATTTTTGTTGAAGGAGCCGCTCCAACAGGGGGATAACCTGCGGGGCCCCACTAGGGCCACTGCAGTTAATTAGGTTAATTTTCGGTTGATGGGGTTTTTTTTAAAGGGCAAACCCGCCCTAGCCGGGAAATGGAGCGGTTTCTTGTCGGGGTTCCCCGGTTAGTTTGGGGGACCGGCCCCCCATGACGAGCACTATTCTTTGTATATACCCCTAAGCCAATTCCACAATACCTCGAACCATGCGATACCCCTTCTCAAGCCCTCCATAGGGTTAATAAAACAACCCCAATATTACCCGGCAGTACAAACCCCGCACACACCCCATAACAAACTCAGCACCGATATCCCAGCTGAGAATCCATATTGACGTCGAGTGAGGGATCATGACGTTGATATTAGAGAATCCTCATGTGATGAGGAGATTGCTGTTGCTCTACGTTGACCTGAAGTGGAGATAGAGTATTAAGCTCTGGAATATCTACAGTTGGCTGAAGCTCCAGGTAGAAGCCACGACCGACTTCTTTGACTATATGGTTGAAATCCTTGGTAGAAATACTAATGTAGTAGACCAAAGGCTGAGTACTCTAAACGCCTTGTGATGTTGGGTCGTGTGGCTATTTGCAGCTACGAAAGAATCTTGTGGGGCATTAATTGTCGGAATCCTAGTCATTGTGGGTCTTGTTCTTGGAGTTTACCTCTAGTATATAACCCTCTTTGACTGGGAGAAATCCGACTTTGGGCTTGGAGGCAAGATACTTACAGCAACGGGGGACAGCACTGAGGCTGTTGGCCTAGTGGTGTTAGATGGTATAGCTTGGGGCAGAAGGGTTATTGCGGTTATAGGCGTTGGATGCACCGCAGGTGCTCGGGTTACAAGGAAGGTCTTTTCAAATTCTTTGCGTTGGAGTGAGGCGGGGACCTTAAGTGAGATTCCCGCCAAGCTCGTGCTGTGCTGTCTCCGGTGGAGGTTAATGGTGACCGAGGGGAGATGGAAGATCCCCCACTACAGCACAATCGCCCTATAAGGGACCGGATTATAAGAATAGTCGCCATGTAAGGGTACGCACTCCCGAACAGACAGGAGTTGATTTGTGTGTAGTGAGCCTTTTCTGTAATGATTTCCACCCTATAAGGATATAACACTACTCTAATTTTATATTCTTATAGGGCGATCCCGCTGTATTGGAGGGTTCTCCCAGCAGGAAACCCGATACCCTCCGCCGAGCAAGTACGTACAATATGCCCCACCAGGCCGGATGCTATCTGCTAATCCATAGTTGTGTACTAGGCCCAGATAGTCTATGTCCTATGGAGCATTCATTACGAGGCGGAGTCTGAGCAGTTGGAGACCTATGAGTCAGAAACAGAGTTAGCTGTGCGTTAATATCACTCCTACCGGTGATATATTTTCAATATTCATTTTTGCTTAATTTTTTATACCCCCTTGATATTTTATTTTCGATTGATATTTTATTTTTGCATAATATTTTATTTTTGCTTGGTCATTTATATTTCGCTTAATCTTGTTTTTTTGATTGATCTGCGATATTTGTTTAGTATTCTATATCCGCTAAAGACTTTATTTTTCAATTTATGTTAGCTTAGCCGTGTGAGAATCCGTGCATGATATAATGCCCAACCCGATAAATCTGCTTGAGTAGCGCCATAAAACCGTATGCCCGCTATCCGTCGCCACATTCCGCTGAATCTCCTCAAGAGCGAACTATGGAATCCCTCAGGAAGCAGAGAAAAAACAATGCTACCTTCCAGAATAGCATTTTCATCAAACAACTCCGATTCCTCAACCGGGAGATCCAATGCCTCATACCCGACTTCGACCCCACTACCACTAAACTCAATCTATTCTGCAACCCCCCCCGATCATTGAGTCGAACGACATAGTCTCCACAAGCTATACGGGGAGTGTGTGTCGTGAGGAGTTTGGCGTCAAAAGCCACAACCAACTTCACCTTATTTCCGGGTACACTAGGGGGCACTGTGGAACATGGCGGAATGGGATGGAGTACCTCCTTCGACACAAGGGGCTGTCCTGACAAGGTTACCGAGCTATTGGTATCTTGGGAGAATATCGAAAGAGAAGCTAGGATTTTGAGTTGCCTTTTGCCGATATTAGGGAACGCGGAGACTGTAGAGAATACTCTGCCGGGCTCTTGCCTAGGATTTGGGAAGCGGTTTGCAAGCTGGCACCGGTCGAGGTACGAGCTGAGGGAGAAGGAGGAATTCAATTGGGTTTAAAATTTAGAAAATAGATTTTTTTTCATTACGCGGTGGATATTATAACATGAGCTTAGTGTTCCTGGAGAACTTCCACCGTTTGTCTGGCTGGGTAAAATATCCAACTAATATCCCAATAATACTGTGTTTGATTGTTAGAATCATTAGCTGAATGTATTATTACTTATCGTAGAGATTATTTGGTGCTGAGGTAAAGAATTGACTAGAAACCTGTAGCTCGATGGAACATCTATTGTCTCACCTAGCTTACCTCCGGAGGTACCGCGGGCGCTTATAAAATAACGACCCTGGTGTACTTGCCAGTGATTACATACTCAACTGAATTAGCACAATGCTCCTCAATTCTGTGGCTATAGCAAAAAGGGAGCTGGCCCTATGCCAGTGGGTGGGCGGCCGAGTATAAACGATGGTAGGTAATATCTATATATTCCTCTATTAAATCTCCCTCAGTGGATGAACTTCGAAGAAAGAATTGAGGAGCCTCACTACGCAAAACGTCGCTGGATGAGGCTCGGCGGGTGTTCACTTAGCGCTCTGTGGGAGATTGTGACAATCATTGTCGGTAAACCAGGACAGAAGGGAAAACCCTGAACGAAACGACCACTAATGCCAAGGCCGAAGCCACAGAATGCCAAATGGGGCCTAGTCAGCCCTGCTTGAGCGGGGGATACGCGGCATCTGAAACGCCACCTTGCGATCTCGCTTAAGATGGTGTCAGTTTGTGTAGGGCGGCAGGGGAAGGGATCTCTTTAATTTCGCGAGTAGAAGCACATTCCAGTGACAGTGCTACTCTAACTGCTTTTGCTGTTGTAAAGTAACTAATTCTTCGTACCGCTTCTCCCCTGCTAAAATCGCTCAACAACTCATGAGGGGGGTTAACCTGGCTAGGGGGGAGTGGTTCAGCCGCACATTGTATTCCAATCCCAACTCTCCAATGGGAGATCTGAGTAATTACCGCAATAATATATTGTAATTAGAGTATGGAAACGGAGGAGAAACTTCTCCTGGATCACATTCTTCTGTACATTTGTTGTTTTTTTAATTAGTATCGTGTCATTTATAAATTTATTAAAGATCAATGCTTTCTAACCCTATTAGTTTCTTGTATTATATTTTAGACTCTGTTATTTTACATCATGTACGAATTCATGACGTTGGTGTTGCAGGATCCACACGTAGTGAGAAGATTGATTGTCGCTTGGCGTTGGACGGAGGTGGAAGTAGAGTTTTAAATTCTAGAATATATCTTGAGATAAAAGGTATAGTAAATGATGGGATTTTTGCTTGCGGATATGCACCTACATGTAGTTATGTAAAATGTTGGGAATCCGCCGTGTATTTAATTTATCGCTTATCCTAGCTGTTGTATTATGTGTATCGGATAGGTATAGTGCGGTGTACAAGTAGGTTTCTTAGGGCTATGATGCAGGAGCTTATATATAGGGGCCATGGGAGTCTCCCTAAGCCTTTAATATACTCTCGCCCTCTATATGTTACAACACGAGCATGTGAAAAATATCCGAGTGATATCTTGTGGTCGAACCATAATGTATGATGGCAATCACCATATTTTTCATTGAGCCTTTAGCAACTCCAAACAACCGAGATGGAGTATGGTTGTTGCTAATGCTTGAATAGTGTCTAATCCAATAAACTTGAGCCCACCAGTCTAGTTCGGGCTCGAATTCCTGGATGAAGGATGCTCGGTATTGAATACTCAACCTATGACTGGGGTCTCGTGACACGCTAGTTACGTTGGTGGGAGGACATGTATTCATTCTCTATAGCTTTATTCTTTGTGGCTAGATTCCAGCTCATTTCCTGTTTGTGTGGAGGTCCGGGGCACCGGGGCTCTTTAATTCCTCATCTTCTCCTCGATTCACGTGATATTTATTTCCGGAATTGCCCGCCATCTCATTTCCATCTGAATATCGACTTAGTGTTCGGAGCCACTACTCCAATCTGGTACCTCCTCATGTCTAGACTCGTTTCCATATACCTTTCCTCCTATCTTCCTATTCCACAACCACTCCCGCCTCCAGTACCGGAAATCATACCGGAATCATGCAACACTGTCATGGACATAGTTAACCTTGTCCATACAGGGGTAAAACCGCTAGTTATGTGGTATTCTGCTCTTTTTGAATTGTAGAACGATATCTTTCTAGTAAAAATCTTGTAAGGGGTCTTACCAATGTGAAATGAGATGGTTTTTGAATAACTTACTCAATTGTGTAATACATAGAGTTATCTCTGACGCTTTTTTATAGTTATGTGGCTTGAATTGTAATTTAATTTTATTTCATTGTTATTTCTTGATAAAATATTGCCTGGATTGCCCCTTGTATCCTCAGCGGAGATACTTTTGAATGAATAGTATAAAGTTCTGCTTTGTGAGGGTGTGAAGTTACATCAGCGGTTGCGTAGGATGGCTTTAGGACCGATACACAGAAAGACAAATCCTTGCAAGACCCCAAGGGATTAGGGGAGGATTATTAATTTTAGAGTGGATGAACAGAATACCATCGGTAGATTCGCTGGCCAGCAGAGATAGAGGTAGAAGGCCTCCAATGGCTTTGTAAATATTTCTAAGCCAGTTCTGCGATACCCCAAACCCAACAAAGATCCTTCTCAAGCCTTCCTATAATTATGAATATAAGTCCAATGTGAACTAAATGTAGTATACTTATCTTGTATACATGCTATAACTATTCCGGTAGCGATATACTTATAGAGAATGTTGTAGATGCTTCCTAATAAGGATAGCTGATAGGCGGTTTTACATATGAGTCACGTGGTTTTTCCTATTTGCTAGGTTTGAGGATCCAGAGAAAACCCTAAACCCTCATATGGTATGCCTTTTACCTGGATCCTCAAACCTAGCAAATAGGAAAAACCACGTGACTCATATATAAAACCGCCTATCAGCTATCCTTATTAGGAAGGATCTACAACAGAGAATCTGTATTGACACCGAGTGAGAAATCATGACGTAACGGGTGAGAGATCATGACACAGCGAGTACGAATCCATGACGTTGATAGTACAAAACACTCACGTGACGAGGAGGTTGATGCGACATTACGTTGGACTGAGGTGGAAACATAGTGTCAAATTCTGGAATATCTACAGCGCACGTTTCAATGCGTTTCCTGTCGATATAGAAATCCGGGCACCGGAGTACTCTTCTCTTCGACTCACGCTATATTCATTCCAACAATCCCCCGCTGCCTCATCTTCTACTCGAATAAGATATCATCTTAGCCTTCGGAGCCACTGTTGCACAACGATACCTCCTTATTCATCGTACTTGAACACGGTTCAACATCCTCTCGTCTCTCACCTTTCCGTCTTACACTACCCCTCCAGTAACGAAAAACATACCGGAATCCCTTACAACAGCTATAGGTATAGCTTCCCTTACCGGAGTTTGCAACGGTCTATGGGGCCCCATTCAGGGCGCCTAGGTCAGTAGGGACCGGACAGACCACCGACTACATACATTCGACGTTATACACCAATTCGCAGATGTAGCAGGTAACTAACCCCTGAAACCACCTTCTTTCTACCATTGCATATATCTTTATTCTTGAACCCAACATTCCCTATCGGATGCCCAAGATCACCGAGGCTAATCTTAAATCATAGACGTAGCCGTAGGCAGTGTTTGCAACGGGGCAGTCCATCCGTCCTAAGGCCAGGACCGGACGCCCTGACTCTATGGCCCATCCAAGAGTCTCTTCGGGGCCGTCCTGGCTGTAAGGAACGAGGACTATGGACCGCATAGGGCCATACAGGGCCCCAAGCTCTCAGGGCAACGGCTTTCTTTCACCCAAACCGGATATCAGGCACTACCTGCTCCTACTCAGGCTGGGATTGGCAGCAAATACTACGTTTTGTTTCCCCGAACAACACAAAGATTCCCTTGGCAAATGTCTGTAGGGCCCTGGGCAGTTAGGAACACTGGGTCGTATTCTGATATATCTACCTGTTGTTGCTCCACGCGCACAGGTCTCAAATTGGCTTACACCGTGACGGAGGTCTTCCCCGGAAATGTAACAAAGCCTTTCGGTGCCCAAGCGGTTGACGTCTCGGGAAGTCTCATAGAATACATAGTGTCGCTAACGATCCTGCTTACTCCGGAATACGAGAGGTCCGTTTAATCTACCGTAGGGATTGTCCGGTTCGACCACAAGCTCGCGAAGGGCATTGCAGTTGCAGGGCAATGCGTCAACTGTTGATTTTTTCAACCTACTCTGCACTGCGATTGTGGACGGTATCCTCTCACTCACCGCCGGGCTCTCGTATACATCCAATACGCCATTATTCACGAGCACCAGAGAGCTATTTGCCAACAGCTCTGGTCCACACGCGGACCCTGGAAAGGTCTCTCTACCACAGATAAGAAAAAGCTTTTAGAAATTCTCCTAGTTGGTAGGTATTTCCATGTCACATTCACTGAATCTTTTTAATATGTTTGTGTAGATCCACTTAAATATAGGTAAATGTTAGGTGGTGCCTCTCGCGGGTTTCTTTTGTGTCGCTAGTTCTTGTAAGGAGCCTTAGGGTTACAAGTTAGCTGTGTAGTTTGGTTCTTGTAACGTTAACTGCCTAATATGAAATATCAAGGTCGATGTAAAGTTCAGTAGATCTATTTATATTGCCGCTTGAAGTGATTTCTTAGTTCCACAACCACAGCCGTATATTTTTGCCTTAGTAGATATCATTATCCGCTCCCGAAAATTGGTCCTATCATGAAGAATTGAGGAGCAGGGGTAACGTTCAGTTCTATTAATCCAGAGTATTCAACGCCCCTCGATCTATAGTTCTCTACGTATCCGACAGATAGCGGGGCCCTGCAAGCCAGACTATAGTTCGTGGTCCTTCGTGCTTGTACTCTAGTCCATCTTGAATTTATTTTTCGAACGGGCTGCCCGACTGCAAACGTTGCGAGTTACAATGCCCAGTTGAAACTTTAGTTCAATGAGTGTGGAGTTGGTACATCAGTTAGTCATACTAACCCGGACCCATAGTAGAATATATAAAAACATCGTCGTCACTTCCGAGGAGGATGAAAAACACGATATAGCATTTACACTTGCCAGATAAACACGCACCACCTCCAATATCTATCATAAGGTTTCTAAATTGTTGTATCTCCAACTATTGGCCTTAAACTAAAATCAAGCCGAGTAAAAATACCATTCTAAACCATAAAATTTTTTAGTCAAATCATACTCCAGCTCATCCAGTATACGAATTATCTCCATGCGCTAGGAAAGAAACTTGTCCGCACTTAGTGCGTAGACACTTTGGATATTCCACGGCCCCCCGGGGGCTAGAATGAATTTACTGAGAGAGATAGCGGAGGTCATGGACTTTCCCGATGATCTGCCCCCCCTACATTTCCCAGCACACTAAACAAGTTGGAGGCTATTTCTATGCTAAACCGCTTCCGCTATGTGTTGAATACCCCCGAACTACATAAATACATAGTTTGATTTTATGCTGTAACTTGCTGTATATTTCATCATTCCCCACGTGGTGTGGGATTACGGTTTCAGTTTATCAATTCACAAAACAGGTATATTGCGTAGGAGACTGGGATTTCTAGGCTAGGGAGGTGCTTTTCGGGGCCTGGAGCTTTTTGTGTGAGTAAGGTTTCGTTATTACTTGAGGGTGTACAGTCCTTCACCCCCTTGTTTGGCGGGTACTCTCGTATAGCGGACGGGGGTTCCATATCTCCAACCATGATCCAGCTTTCTATCATTCATTACGTATCTACACCCTGCTCGCCACACAGGGGGAGAGTGATTGTCCTTGACCCTTAAAAGCCGGACATATAATTACCGGTCGACGCTGTATATACCGAACTCCCTGACATAAATACTTTGGCGGATGAGATATACTGTCGCGTATGATCCTGTTTCTTGTTGTGCCAATAAGCAGCGCTTTTCAATGGTTTGGAACAGACCTTTACTCTGAAACAGGTTGTTTGAAAGACGAGTAATATCGCATGTTCCGTGTTTCTCTAACCGAGGCGAGTGATACCTCGTGATGCAGTCTTGTTGGTGGACCTATTTACATGTTGGGCTGGTAGCGAGTTCAGAAAGTATTCAAGATGTGTGTTCTACGTTAAAGTATCTCACTCGATATGTGCGCAGAGCCTGTTGTGGTAAAATAGTGCAGACGAGAGTTACTCATGGGTTTAGGGGAGTGTTCTCATCCCCACTCTATATTTGTTCCTGGGTGCTGACCCTCCTACATCAAAAGAGACCGGCGTGAGCCTTAGGGAAAAAATATATACCTAATAAACGATTAACCCCTTTATTGGGGTTTCCAGTACAGTGTCTACTTTGTAATCGGATAGCTATTAAGATTGGAGTCAAGACCAGCCTCTTGTGCTCGTGTATAATGCTTGAGGATCCTGTAAACCAGAGTTAGGGTCTGTTTTTTCGGTATACGAATATCAAGCGTCTTTTTTATATATCAATTGATTGTCTCCGTGTGTGCGGCCCATTTATGTGATAATTATTGGGTCCCTTATGTTGGAATAAGCGGTTGCCACATTGTGTAAACAGTTGGAAGGTTACTTGATTTATTTCTGTAGCGGTCTGGAGACTAATAAGAACCGCTCAAATCATGTTACCGGGTCTCCTTCATACTAGGAGAGCCTTTCAGTCGGTAACTTATCCTAGTGCTAAGTCAGGAATCCGTCAGTATACAGTTCATCGAACGTTACCTTACATAACCAGTGAGAACAGTCACTATCATTGTTCTAGTTCGACAGCATAGGGAGATGGGGACCCACATCCTCTCAAATCCTCTGTGCGTCGCACTCATCTCCCTAACCCTGCTCATGTCACAGCTTACGTCATCATAAAAAGCCACCTGATGATACAAGATGTATCCGCCACTTTCTAAATTACTCTTCACTCATATAATAACTATTGTGGCAACGGGAAATAAGCAATCAAAATCACTATATTGTATGCAATGTAGTGAGTAGCTTCCATGGCTATATTAGATGTGTATAAGCACAATATTATCTAGAGGTTTCTCTATATTCTGGTTGCGGAAGCGCTGTAATCATGACTATGATCGCCTTTTCTCACCCAAACATGTGTCTACCGCCTATTTAAGTATTCCAAGACGAATGCTATCCGTCTAGCACATCCTCGGATTATACAGGTTTGAAGTAGCACGGTGTTTGGGAGGTGTACAGGGTCTGATACTCCATCTAACCGATAGGCTAAAAAGCTCTTTCTACACGAGAGAATAGGGTAGCTACTTAAGTGATTCTTTAAACACCGGAGCAGGTCGCAAAGCCTGCCAGAAAAAAGAAAAGCATATTATTCTGAGAATGTGGTCTAGTCGGGTCCCCTAAATCATTGCGGCGGACGGTTCTCGGGTAAGTTAATAGTAAATTATTAATGAGTATAATGATAGAATGTAAACTGTATATTGTTTCAACGAATAATAATAGAAAGAGAAACAATGATACGTAAGCCTGTAGTTAGAACATGATTGTTTGGAAGGTAATATATTATAGGGTTAGTCTATCCTACGAGTGACCCTGTGTGACCCACCCAACTAATTTCATAACACCTCAGGAGCTTAAGAGGTGTACAACATTCAAGAAGATGTAAAGTAAAATGTATGCGAAATATAGTGACTAATGTAATGCTGGTGAATAATGCAAGGAATAGATGGTTGGGATAATCTGTATATACGGGTAGGATAGAAGTTGTGGCTTTAATACTTGAGCGCGTTGATATATCAGTCTACCGGCGCTGCTCAAATACACCATTCCTAAACCATTCCCGGCGATGTGACATATTTGCCTGTTCCTGATTGTCTATTGAATGTACAATATCCTATAATGTATATCGTCCACCTACAATAGGGCTCATACTAAGTATTTAACTATTACACTCGTTGCTATTGAGGTTGGGGTATAGATTTAGTAACAGTTGGCGTCTCTAATGGGTTATGTGTATTTTACGGCTTACATACATCCCGGCACCGGATAATCTCTTGTTCTAGTAACCTAGTAGCCGGCTCGTGTCTGAGATATCGTGTTCTCAGGTTCGAATCACTGCTTGAAGAGAATTGTTTCACCAACATTACAATCCTACACTTCCTCTCGCAAAACTTTGAAACATCATACTCATTAGTCGCTATAATTTCAGTCTGTTAATTCTCGACGCCTCTTCCAACACGCTCGCCTTTTTTTTTTTGCCATCGGTAAGACTCACCCTGTTACGTTTAAAAATTCGTATAGATTATTTACTTCCAGCCTGCCAAACTCTGCGTTGTAGCGGAATATTTTGTACAAGCTTGAGCAAATACCTTCACCCGCTAGAAAATAAAAATACATACGATGCCACAGCTCACCGAAGAGTATATTCTCGATGATGGCAGTACCAGAAGGAACGCCTATTGCATGATAAGGATGAAATCTGAGATGGTCATGGCTAGTGTTGTAGGAGACGATGCAAGAAAGCAGAATGCATCGTACATACCCCTGATCCCGGCTTAGTTATATCCTACTGACTAAATAATAGTAAGTCTTATGCGACATCCAAAAAGGAATTCTTCAGCCGTTTGGCAGAGAGGGCGAGAGGATCAGATGAGGTTGTTGACCAGACACTGAGCATCCCTCATGCTCTGTTGTATTGGGCGGTGTGGTTGTTTTCTGCAACAACTCAGCTGTGGGGTGCAATGCTTGTGGGGTTCGTGGTGGTTGTCGGGTTTACGGCCGGTGTTTATCTCCAGTATACCTGCCTATTTCATTGGGAAAAATCGGCGTTCGGATTGACCGCAAAAATTACCGCTGCCAGTGGAGATATAATTGAAGCAATCAGTCTAATTATATTAGATGTCATCAGCACCCATAGAACTGCAGTTGCACTCATAGGTCTTACCACGGCGGCGGGCGCCCGGATTGCGGGGAAGGTATTTTCCAATTCCTTGCGCTGGAGTATGGGTGGTGTTTTGTGCGAGATCTTTGGGGAGCTTGCATTATGTTGCTTGCGTTGGAGATTGATGTTGACAGAGTCGAGGTGGAATATCCCCCATTCGTGGAGGGTTCTACCTCAGAGTCACCCAATAACTGTGGCCGAGCAGGTATATTCCCTATCCCCGACAGTAATTGTTGATGCTAATGCATTCCTGAGTGGTAGGCCCAGGTCATTTATCTTTTGTGGACGATCGAATACAAACCTGAGTTTGTTAGGTCTGAGAACTTGTCTCTTACGGAACAGCAGGTGTAGCCAGGTCTCACATATAACACTATTGTAAGCTAAGGGACGTTTAATAAAAAGTGGCGCAGGAGATTACAGATAAAGATCGTATTAAAGATAGTGATTTAGCTACATTCAAGTGATTTGTTTACGTGTTCTATTCCCATGACAATTATCATACGCTCTTACGAAGTGTTGTGGAAATATACAATTAGTAATGATTCGGGCTAGCTATAGAGGTAGAAACATTCTATAATTTGCTCCCACTTATTATTATCACCATCGTATTATTCTTAGTATATGCAATATACACTGGCTCATTAAAATGACAAAGGATAGGAACTACTGAAACAGTATTGAGCTTAAACACTTGTAACCGACAGTACTGTGGCTCGTTTCTGTTCGTGTGCTAGAAACTAGGTGTAACCGATGATGTTGCATTGTGTAAGAGATTACAGGAAATCTAGCTATCTATGTATCAGCTAAGCGCTAAGCGCTAGCGTGCTCCACAGTACCTATATAGGTTTTGTGTAACGGGTGCGCTATGACGTAGAGGTAACTAGTTTGTGTGCTACGGGGACGTAATCCGAATTTACAAGCCTTCACAAACCTCATAGCTCAGGCGAATGCGGCGATTGCTTTGACCATACAAAGTGATGGATCCTCTTAAAAAGCAAATGTTGAGGAACGCCATTTGCCAGAATAAGGTCGTCTACAGTCAGCTTCATATTCTGACCCTCAGGGCTTGCTTTCGCATCCCGTCATTCGATGAGCTACCCCCTGATGAGGTCTACTACGCGACTTCGAATGACTATGCTAGCGACGAAAGTCTACGAAGGATATGCAGAAATGTGACCAAGGGGGATTTTGATAGCAAGAATCACACTCAGAGTCGAGTAGTGTATGAGTACCTCACAGCACTTGGACAGATGACAGGATGGGCTAGGCGAGTACTCGAGTGCAAGGGTTGTCCCCAGGAGATTATTGACGACTGGTTCGATTGGGAGAGGATAGAAAGAAAGCTGGGATTTTCGTTATCGTTTACATGCATTGGGGATCTTCCGGATGGAGAGTTATACATTAAAGAGGCATTTCCGAGGATATGGGAGGCTATCTGTAAGTTGGCGCCGGTGGTGGTTGGAAGACCGGCGGAGACTGGGAAGGATAGCGTTGGTCAAGTTGTGTATAGGCGGCGGTGATTCTAGAATAGCGTTAACAAAGTGGGAGGTTTTTTTTGATACAACGTAGTTCAAGCTGTGCTATTTGTTTTGCTCTAGGACGTCTACTCTCATTCTAGTTTTTTATTGTTACTCGTGTAGCCGAGGCTTTTCTTAGGCCCACAATCTTGTTCCGGAAGTACTTGATAAATATGAGTATATTGAAGTAGTCTACATTACTGCAAGGTGTATCGTAGTAATCAAGTATCTGGCTGTATTCTAGAAACACCTCCACCAGTCGGGTATTTGCCAGACATCTATTTACCCTAATCCGTAAGAGTTAATTCTGTGCCTTTCTTTACTCGTGCCAGTCGTTACTTTCGTTCCGCCGGGGGGATCCTACCTGACAATAACCTCGCAGGATGAAGTGATCAATCTGGGTCGGCCATGAAATCTCAGCACCGGAGGAGTCCCCCTCACAGGTTTTCAACAAACCAGATACAGACACCCCCGTCTCTCTTTACCTTCAGTACCATTTCTCCAGAACCGAGAAATCTCAGGCAAAGCTGGTCAGCTAAATGAAGGGTCCCCATCAAAAGGCCGACTACCGACACCTATCATACCGCCATTAAAGAAATGTTATAAAGACAGAGAGAACTTTGGTGAAGAGAAAGGAGGAGACTGAGAAGAGAAGCTAGGATTTGGACTCAGAGGGCAAAAGAAGTAAAGGGGGAAAATATTATTTGATTCAACAGCTACTACGAAACGCCCCATCAGCTCTGGAGCAGGAAACAGACAAGATAACACAACCGACACCGAAGACACTCCCGGCTAACACTCCAGCATTAAAGCCACCGCTACCGCTATAATACGCTATACCACCGCCAATACAATTGCCACAACTATAAGACCTACTACCAACTCTAGAACAGACCCCAAAGGAGCAAGAAAAACAGAGGTGCAAAGTAAGAAAGCGGAATAGATTCGACTGAAAAGTCTATACTATCGTCAACCAGATCTACAGAGCTTGCTATCTTTCAAACTGACCAGATGGGGACCTCCTCACCACGGAAGCAGATGATGAACTAATTACGAATGATAGGAAAGAATGAGAGTAGTAGGGCCTATGCAGAGAAGGACAATATGGGGCGCTTAAGACGGTACGAAGATTAGTGGAACATCCGGATGGCACAACAAGTTGGGGAAGAGTCGGAAGAGTGAATATCTATAACGGTCATGTAAGCTTCTATCTAGACAGGAAGTAATAAACATGTGTCCTGTATTGGTAAATGTATTTTCTATTTCAGGGAATACCGTAATGTTTCTCTGACCTATGTACAGTGTTCAACTTGACACGAACATAATGGGCCTAGAATTGGTGACTACTCTCTATTTCCTCCCTGCAGAGATAGCTCCTGTGAATTTGTTCTTATTCCACCAAGCTAACGCCGACCCGCCGTTCCGTTTCCTGCACCCAAAATAATATCACAAATGATTGAGACCAACTTGGAGAATTCTTCCATACGCCTTGCCTTGCAGGAGGTACACATACTATGCTCTCTCCACCGCAGGTACTGGATAGCATGACCAGCTGACTCTACTATCATAGGGATTTGCCGGAAGGCAGATCCATCGGTGTCAACAGTACTATCCAATCCAACAAACGGGCCACCGATCCGCTGACCACATATAGTAGCAACCTGCGCTACGTTACACGCAAAGCCGTTTGTCGACTCAGTATTGCAACCATGCTCCACTAAGAGCTCTACCAAGGATACATGCCCTAGCGCTACAGCGAAGTGTAGTGCATTCATACAGTAGAAAGTCGATCCTACCGACTCGGTGATAGCCCCATGATCCAATAGTAGTGAAGCTGCAGTAACGTTTCCTAAGATCGCTGCGTATTGGAGTGGTGTCAATCCGTCCTTGGTATTAATCTCGGTGTCCGCACCGCTTTCTAATAGCAGTTTGACCAAAGGAGTATGCGCTAGGACGATTGCGGAATGAAGCGCGTTCATCCCCTCTTTGTCTACCGCGTTGGGACAGGCTCCTGCAGCCAAAAGATGTATGGCAAGGCCTTTTTGATTGTGCGCTGAGGCCCAGTGAGGCACAGAACGGCCGGAGCGGTGTATTCGGCATTGAACCCCCCGCTTAATTAATACAGCACAATCGCCCTATAAGCGATCGGGTTATAAGAATAATTGCCTTGTACGGGTACGCACTCCCGACCAGACAGGGATTACTTTGTGTGTAGTGAGCCTTTTCTATAATGATATCCACGCTATAAGGATATAATACTACTCTGATTTCGTATTCTTATAGGGCGATCTAGCTATATTGGGGATACAAGCGTGGCAAGGAACTTTGTTGTCCGGGGGGAATTGAGGTCCTTCGGCCCGAGAGTTTTGGTGATTTGAACAAGGATCTCATTCGGTAAATCAAGTAAGTGTGTTGGAGTAGGATGGACTGGCCATAATTTCTGAAGGTATTGTAGGAAGCGTAACATTTTTTTGGTTGGTGGAATACTGTGGTATGTGTAGGTTCTGTCGAAGGTAATTATAGCTGTGGGTATATGTCATCGATATTTAATGGAGGCCTGGGGCCGTCGATGTCGCCCTGACGTAACCGATTCAACAGCTACTTAAGAGAGTCCCTACACAAGCCGTACGTGGCCCAGTACCAGGCCAGACAGTTGGAGTGATCAAAAAAGTCCTCGACATTTGTCTTTAGCCTATCCCCACTTAGTCTGGACCTCCTAAAAGTATCAGTTCTGGGTAAATTGGCACATTTCACTATATCCTTTCTCGCCAATTCAGGAGCCGGCCGTGTATCCTCAAAGATGGATGAAACACCGGCAGCAGAAACACCCCCTACGACGAGCGAAACGGCGTCTACTGGTAAAGTTAAGTGTGATGATAATCAGGCGCTGGTAGAACCAACTGCCGCGAGCGAAAGAACTCCTGATTTTATTGAGGATGACGAGTATCATTCCCTCGCAGAGCCCTGTGGAACTCCTCAGCCGTCAGCTACTCCGATCACCAGCTGTGATAGCGAGATGGACATTACTGCTGGTATCAAGACGAACATAGTATCTATTACCCCCGGTGATATTTCTACGAATACAAAGCATCAAATTGAGAATATATCATCGGATATTCATGTGCCAGTAATTACTGGGATTCTGGAGGAGGCTGTAGTTGTTGAAGAAGCATCTGTGGGAGGAACCACGGGAATGTCGGGTGCGTATGGGACTGAGACTGAGGACCCAGTTGCCGGTGATTAATCAGTGAACGCCGCTACTAGTGGCAATATATTGAACAGTCCGGTTGGGATATCATTCCTTACAGTATCGGGTTTATTGATACTGTGGGACGCTATATGGGCTGGTGGAGTAATAGTGGGAGGTTGTACAGAAAATGGGTAGGAAACTACAGGCGAAAGTAGTGATTACTTAGGGGAAAAAGGGGTAAAGGTTGGATCGGGTCATGCTGAAAAATATCCTGAGAAGGTTGAAGCTGAGGCATCCGGTAATCAGGGAAGGGGCAGGTAGAAAGGACGCCAGAATCAATTCGGGTGCCGCCTATGAGACTGGAAGAGGGCACCATCTTACCGGTGGCCAACGAACGGTTTTGGTAACGGGGCAGTCCGTCGGTCCTCGACTCAAGACCAGACACCCTACCACTCGCAGCACCTACTGCGCCAGGTCGTCAACTATCCCAGAGCGTCAGATTAAGGCGTGTGCAGGCTATCGACGCTCTAGAGCCCTAGCCTTATCGAGTTGGGGTAATTAAGAGACTTGCTATAGAGGGAAACTCCCTAATGGCCTTGGACATACGCATAAGGGTCATGAACCCATATATTCCGGAAGATACTTCCCTCCGAGAGTCTATGCACAATATCCCGTCTAGTCTTCCGTCTCCGATAGGGTCCGATAGAGCCCCTAGACCGTTCTTAGCACCCCCAAGGAGCGACGCTACCAGCGATCCTGGCCACAGTATATTAGTGGTCCGTTAAGACCAAAAGGTTCTGGAGATAGCGCTAGGCCTATATCCAGTGAGTGTTGACCTTCTAAAACTTCCAGCAATTAGCAGATTGGCGGAGTTCCTTATTTGTTTCCTCACGAATTTAGCAGCCAGCCTTGCGTTATCAGAAATAAACCTTCAAACACAGAGACACCTTCTGCCGCGGACGAAACGATACCTGCTGGTGTTGTTAATGATGAGGAGAACTCAATCCCCACAGAACCCTCTGGAACTCCTCAACCTACGATTACAGTCACAGTTCAATCGCTCTATAAGGATACACACATAGGCGGGGGATTAGGAAGAATATCCTTATGGAGATATTAGTTTAACACAGCTAGGTGTGTCCAAGGCAGAGACATTGCCCAATATTACGTAGTGGGGCACTTCCTAGGGCCTCCTGCTAACAATATCCTTATAAATCTACCATGATAGAGCTATTGCACTGTACTCCTTGCACTACTAGCGAGCTGGAGACTGCTGTGTATGTTGAGACTAATATAATGGCAATCATGTCTGGGTTATTTCGAATAATACCAGCTGCCATATAGAGACCATAGCAGACGGTTTCAGCGTGCCTATAACTACCAGAATGACAACTGACCCAGTAATGCCTAAAGAGACTACTGTGGGGAGGGTCACTATCGCCCTAAGCGCCATGCAAACATCTGGAAATGGGAACCCTCCTCAAGGTGCCCAATCGACGAGCGCAGCTAGCGCTTCTATCCCGCACCTTTTCAGAAGCACTGCGGGGATCTGTCTTGTGCTATTGTTTAGTTTATGGATTGCCAATGAAGTAGTTTTGCTTAGAGGTGTTTCTGGAGATAATGAGGGTGGCAACTCAGGGTAAGAACCGACCGAGCTGGCACTGGATAATGTAACAATACTCTTATAAATAAATAAAATTGTTATATGATGACTGAGTTGTATCGCTAGCACTTCTAGCAAAAAGCACGCTGCTATGAATATCTTTTAGGATAGGGAAGAATGAATTTGTATATTAAACTATCTTTGTTTTTTTTTTATTTACTTATAACCGATCTCTTCCAAGAGCAGCCGGTAGTCCACCATTAATACTCAAACTGTCATAGTTATATATACCACAGAGGTTTAAATGGGCCGGCCCGGGCTCAAAACTAGGGTGGCCCGGCCTGGCCCAATAATTGATTTAGTATGGTGATTGCTGGCCCGGGCCACATAAAAGGTGGCTGGGCCGGCCCGAAATTAATTAATGGGCCGGCCCATTTAAACCTCTGATATACCATACATTGACGATAGGGATTTTCCACCGCTCACGAGTACCCTCCCTGCTACAGCGCAAGCAGAGGCCTATAAGAGTGGACCTTGTCTAGTATACCACGCTGGTACAAATCAACATCCCTGGCTACACCAATGCGCCTACACGAGCTACTTTGTAGTAACTAGTCCAGTGGCTCAACGAAGATACACTGTACATCAAGGAAACATTCTCTTCAAAATTCCAATTAGGATAACTTGCCCACTACAACAAATTGAGAACTCTTAGAATTACAACAGTGTTTTAGTGTTAATATCAAGTGGTTTTATGATAGTCATACTAGGACCCACGATAAATCATAGGCACGAGCATTGTGTATTGGTTTTAGATTAATTCCTGTGAAATGTGTGTATCTGGAGGGGACCTCAGCACCAGTTATTAAAATTTCTTTCGCACAGTTAACAACCAACAAGTGTTATATTCCTAGGTGCATGATGGGGGGTTCTAACCAATCATTCACTCCTCTAACCAACTATTCAAGTGATTTCTAGCGGGATAGCGGCCTCTTGACAGAATACACTCTATGGCACTCAGTCTCAAAATGGATAAAGGGCGGCCTATGGCGGAGAGATCATTGAATCTGGCTTATACAATCTATTAATATGATCCAGGCATAGCCTTTCTTTTAATAGCCGCGACTCAGCCGGTCCAATCGAAATGTACATCACAATCAATCACTCGGTGCATCAATTCACGGATTATCACTCGGGATTTGAGTATTTTATAATACATGGCCATCGATGTTAGGGGTGAAATTAGTATTTCTTTGTAAAGGGTTACTGGTTAATTAAATGTGCTGGCGAGCTACTAGTAGTTAAGTAAGTTATCTATACTGTTTCCGTTATAACTGTTGATTCGCACGGGGTGGTTATGAATCATTTATCTGTAGGGCTGGTCTCGCTGTACCCCCTTTTTTGCACCACCTATCAATCGAGGATGCCTAGGCTCTAAGATCCACCTTTATCAGCTATAATATACTAGTTGAATCACTTTCCTCAGAGTGTTGTACTGTATGTGGGGCGGTTACCGTAGTAATTGGTATAAGCGGTCGGTCACACAGACAGTCAAAATAGACTTTGGGCGTTCTAAATCAAAAGGCTTTAAAATCAAAGACATTGGCCACTTTCAGCCGCCAGGGAGTTGAAGGGGGGGAAATACAGCTCTGTGATTAGCAAAGAAAAAGAGAAAATATTTCTAAGTACCAGCAACAGTCCCTGATGGAGGCAGGGCTTTACTTTTGGATCTTTAATCTTTTTTCACCATCAGCAGTGCAATATTGATACCCTTTGATATCTCATTAGGACACTGAATACTACCTTTTCTTTTTTTCTCATGTCACATATCCTATTTACTACCCTGTTTCACCCCCCCATTAGGACCCGCACAAAGCCCTCAGAACGCCAGAAGTCTATTTAGACCGCCTGTGTGACCGAACGCTTATCCCAATTACTACGGTATGCTATACCGACCTGCTCCGTAGGGTCTTTACTGCTCTCAATCCTCCGTGGTGATCTTTATGGACTAGAACCTGATAGCGAGGAAGTACCCTTCGCATAAGTTGAACAGGGTCACTGATAAAATAATCTCAGTAGATATTAACTTAACGAGATTGCATGTCCTTTAGATTAATACGGGTTGGTAACGCACCTTCAAGCTAGGGGTACTATTAGAATATTTGCGGCATAACAAAACTCTTGGTGTAGATACAGGTAAAGCCAGTTTCTGTGTGTAAGTACGGTATCATGGATATAGAAGCGCTGGTTAACGTTACACGGTTACACTGTCCGGGGGGCGAGGGCTGGGGGCTAGAAGTAGTACTTAAATGTCTATGTATAAACTATAGATTCTGGAGGAAGATCAGTAGGGTGTATATTAAGTATAACTCTGAGAAAGAAAGAACCGCCCTTGAGTAATATGGCACACCGGCTGGCGCTCTGAAGGTGGCATTTATGAGCATTTCGTCCAACACTAGGACGTGGCGTTTCGTATACCATCAAGCAGCCCGCTATCATTCATAATAGTATAGTATGCGTGGATGCGGTAACTGTAGTTAATCTAGTTTTATTAATCTATGTGAGTGTGACACTTTACAGAAAGCTAGCAGGTGCCGAGATTTGTTGAGTATAAAACGGCTGTGTGCACCACAGTGCCCATAAAAGTAACGGGTGCTGAAGTTTATCGAGTATAAAATATCCATGTTTGTTGAGAGGTTAGCAAGGCGTGACCTGAGTGATAGTTGATGATGGGTGTCAGCAAACAGCTCAGGATGTCACTAAGGGATAAGGTTTTTAGAATCTACAATATACTGGTTGATTATCAATGACCATAGATACTTCGCGGTATTATTTAGTTGTGATCTGGAGACGTTTCTGCTGGAAGAATATTGATCCTGTAGTGTGAATACATCTATGTAGACTGTAGAACAGAAACCGTATATGATGCCATTAGTTCCGTTTCCTGGATCCTCAAACTTAGAATGTATATATCACGTGACACTTATATAACAATACATCAACTATCGCAGTTAGCGTAAAAAATACTTTTAAGGAAGTATAGCAGACATTCTCTGAAAATTCTCCCAGCTATCCTTCGCGCTTTGTAATATCTATTCATCTACTCTGACTGCTAACATTTTGACGCGCGTCTGCGAGTGAGAAACAATGAAGCACTCGGTAAGAAACCAGTATTCATGCTTTCGATTTTACCCGGCCATCATAGTACCAATCCTGCTGTGCAACTCTTATCAGTGGGGTTTGTTGAATCGACCAAGTAAACCTAAACGCTGGTGTAACAGAGTGACATGGAGAAATAGTTGTTAACGGTACACAAACTCTTCCCTTCCAGATCACTTTGATCATCGATCCCTATTAGGAAGCATATATATCACACTAAAACATCGGATTCAATCATCGAGTGACAATACATGATGCAGAGATGGAGGTGTGAGCGAATTTATTATAAATATATACAGCCCGGGAGATACAGTATCTTGTCAACACACTCAATCATCAGTTCCTAAAGCCTCCGATCATTGATTAACAGATGAGTCGTCTCCAGCATTCTAGGGAATTGACCTCCAAGGTAACCGGCATAGGAAGATTTTCAACCATATTTTAGCTTATTCTGGTGTATCTTGAGGCACTGTTAACAGACTATTAGCCATGTAGTCTTTATACAAGATCGATTCCTCTAGAACTTGCTGATGGAGATAAAATATAGCACATAAATACGGGGGTACTCTTAGCTGTTCTTGCCAGCATCCAAATCTCTTTATCAACCCACGTTATGAATTAGCAAGGGTAGTCATCTTCACTCTACCCTAAGCCTAGCCTGTCTCTACAACCAATGCTTTCCTGGAGGGTACATGGGTTTGAATATCGGAAGGAACATAATTGACTGTGGTATTAAAAGTATTTTGGATGGAGGTGCGAGAAGGGAAAAAGCCGACAGGCACTATCGAGTAACCGTGAGTGTATGTAACTTATTATTTGAATAAGTTTAGGAGGTGAATAGGGATATTTCGTAACCACTCATGCGAGAGTGGAGTTAGATTCATCTTGGTATTGTGAATGTAAGACTGTTTTTCTTTCGCTTGTGAAAACTGCCTATACCGATAACGACATCGAATATTTCACTGGATAAATGTGTTGAAATAATTTAGACAATTCGGTCATGGATCTGGGCCAACGTACTGCTATAGTACACGAGTATTTCTTGAAGAATGAAGATAAGCGAGGATATGTGATGATTTCTGCATTGTCTCATGAAAGCAAAATAAGCCTACATACGTAGAAAAGGACGTTTATATCTCAGGTATTCGAATGCTAATGCTGCCTAAAGATCTATGACTTGATTGAAGTCCATTGATACCACGCCAATCGCTGTGTGATTAGCTAAATCCTATCATGGAGTGTAAAGAGTATCTAGCGACAAGATGAAAACCTAGCTTGATATATCACTGACAGAACCACCCAGGTATCTCTTATTGGATTTACTTTACTGGAGAGGTACCGGCACAATGTCTCATTGAAAGGCTCGTCACTTAGTGATCGCCATCTGGTGGTCCAGGCTGTTCCGAAAGTGAATCCAAGCGGAGAAGTTTTAGTTGGATACATAGGTGGGGCCACCGGCTGCCTCTGTTCATGAATTTGGGTAGGGAGCGAATAGGAGGAGGAATGTGTAGAGCGTTCCTGAAAGATCCATGAGGAAGTGTGGTCGGCTCGCCAGCACTCTTAGTCATTTGGTAGATTATCTATGATGTATGTCATCGAAGGTCACTATGTTATCCATCTCAGTACCTTTAGCGGTAGATACATGGGGTTTGTCTACTTCCTTAAATTCGAACGCAATAAGTCTAAGATGGCAATTGGATATATTAGGTATATGCATTTGAATCCGCACGGTTGATTCTTACACCGCCTTCCCAAAAACATTGAGCAGCGTCTACAAATGAATTGGGATATTCCTATTACAAGAGCTATAACAGGAATGGGCTGGGTGGACTGTCGTAACTCAGCTATCATACATATTCGCGCGGACATTGATCCATCAGTGCCAACGGTACTGTCCAATCCAACCAATAGCTTACCAGCCACGTGGCCAAATACAGCAGCAACCTGGGCTTCTCGGAGTCTCCACTAAGAGTCCAACCATGACATCACGTCCTAGCGCTACTCTAGAGTGTAGTGCATTCATACCTACCACACGTCATCCCATCCATAACTTTAGGTCTAATCTTTTCACCACGAAAAGATGCCTAGACAAAATCGACAAAATCAACTACTCCAAGCTCTCAAATTACAGCTAGAAGTGGAAAAAATCATAATAAAGAACTAGAGTTATGCTGCAGCAACCCCGAGGGCCAAATCCAAGTTCATATCGCAGCTGACTCAAGACAGAAAGAGTTAATTGAGGTACAAATGACAAAGCTAGATAGACTAATTGATCGATTTAGTTACTGCCGGTGGGGGTCGTCAGGTAGATGGAGTCAAATGAAAGGGGAATGATTGTGGCGAGAAGGAAACGAACTCTGTTGTCGTATATTTGAACCAAATGACCAAGACTTTGGACTCGAGATTGACGGAGATCGCAGAATACTTCGGTATTATCAATAATTACGTGACGCAAGTATCTGACAACAATAAAGAGCAGTAAGCAGACCTCCGGAGGATTTTTCAGCAACTCCTAAATGGAGTTTCACCGCCAGCTAGGGGGAGCATAATACCAGACCAACCTGCTGGAGCTGAGTATTTAAAAAGATCTTTAATATTCTTCTAAGCCTATCTCCACTAACTGTGGACCTTTTGAACCTTTCAACCCTCAGTAGGTTATCGGAGTTCATCATATCTCTCCTGGCCAATTTAGCAGCAGGCCGTGCCTCATCCAAGATGGACGGACCCCCTGATATTGTTGATAATAACGAAACTTCGATGCCAATAGAACACCCAGGAACCACAGCGCCCACATCTACCGCCACTGCCAGTACTCCTGAGGACGTGGAGGCCGCTGTGCAGGTCAAGACTAATGGGATGTCTGTTCTAGTTCATTGGGGGAACACCGCTCATACAGGAGCGTTCCTGAATAGACCGGTCCACCAGAGAACGGTTTATTATTACGGAAGGGCCACCACTCTCTATAATTCTCGCCTGAGCAATAGTAGAGTGCTTTAAAGATGCCACGACTATTCTATAGTTTCTTAGGTAGATACTCCACATTTCTCCATCATATATAATACCCACTAACGAGGGGCTAATACATATATTTATGAGGGCAGTATTGTTCACAGTCAAAGCACTCTTAAGTGCCGTATATGTAGGAGTAAGTTCTCATATATTATTACGTAGAGTCTCCAACTTACAATATGAAGATATTAATTTTCCCCTGTTAAATATAATAGCGGTGTTCCTTAGTATACCGGCGGTGCTCCTGGATGAGCGGCGTTCCCGAATTGAGTAGGGCATGGTCTATCACGTCAGTAAATATTCCATCTAGTACTAGCCCCCATATTTAACCAACATCCGACAGTCATGATATTACTATAACTGCCGAGGTGGAAGTCGACTTATTGATAACTCCAGAAACAGCTATAGGGGGCCTAGGGTCGCTCCAAGTGTCGTGCAGGAAACTAGAAGTGGGTACCCTCTTGGGAGTCCCCAATCGATGAGGACCCAGGTAATTCTGGCGGTGACTCTATTGATGTGGGAGGTGAGATGAAGCGAAATAAAGTGTATTCGGTAGTTAAAGTCGGGGTTGACTTCCATAGCGATGAGCGTACGCATTTGCTAGCTTTAAAATACATGTGAAATTTAAGAGCTTACTTACAAGGGTCTGAGTGATATTTGATGATTCGTGCTAACCATGAGGCTGGAAGGTCGATGAAAGTGCTGGTTCATTTTATTCAAGATTGATCAGTCATCAATCCTTCGTAAGGGACTTATAAGATTTCAAAATAGGAAGTTGCGGTTGTCGGGCTATATGCCAGAAGGATAGTGATTCATTATGCAATAGGAATATATTGTTATAGACTAGAACAAAGAAATCTTCAAATGGTGTTATGAGTTGCCTTTGCTGGATTCTCAAAAACAGAGAGCACCTGACTTTAATGCTACGATACACCATCAACTATCGTGGTGCAGGTAGCGAATATATGAACCAGCGAAGGTATAGGGGATCTTTCCCGAATATCTTCCTAGTTATCGTCTATGATGAACACATGTATACATCTATTCGGAATCTTCTCAGATTGACCTCTGTAACTCCGAGAGAGTTGTCATCAACTACTTGGCGACAAATTACTAATGGTCCTGCAAAATTAAGAGAAGGATCCCTCCTGGTACTATCTCTCATCTTATGGCTAATCGATTAGGCTCATATAGCTAGTACGACGAAAACTACTTGTGGTACAGTGAGTTCCGTTTCCTGGATCCTCAAACATAGAAGCATACATCACGTGACGTTCAAATGATAACTCATCTACTATTATGGGCTTTCTAGTGTAAATATAAACCAGAGGGGTATAAAGGGCCTTTTTTGAACATCCCCTTAGCTAGAGTTTATGCTCTATCAAATTTATTTATCTAGTCTAGCTATGCTAAAGTCCATGAGCGCGTCTACGAGTGAGATGCCGTGAAGCTCCAGATAACAAACCTCCCATTGTCGCAATAAATTAAGAATAGTATCCTGTGTTCATAGTTTAAATATCATCCGGTCATCATAGTTCCCACTACAGCCGTCGAAATCGTATCAGTGGAATTTATTGAATTTATTGAGTGAATCTCAACGCCCAGCTAGATACAGCGGCAGGGATGGATAGGTATTAACGGACCCAACCTCTGCGATTGTATGCAGTAAATCGTATCAGATTTCACTGTCGCACCTGAACTCGTTATAGACCTAATCAGGCCCCGAGCCGAGATACCATTAGCAAACCACGATCATCAAAGTACGTAACGCTCTAGCCATCAATCAGAGACTACGTACCATATTTTTCAATGATACTGCATGTTGATTATATATCGCATTTGTGCGCAATGCGCAGTCATATCTCATTCTTCGATGTCGCAAAGACTAACCATTGGGAGAAAAAGTGCCAAGAGTGGAGGCCTGAACAACGCGGTATCTTAATTGCCTGACCAGGGATCTACGAGGAATACTGATCAAAGCTGATAGTTATTGGTCGAATCAGAAGAATGAGCGTCGGGTTCGGGTAGTGTAGTAATAATTTATGATATTTTACACACGAAAAGCCATAGTCCCAAATATCTAGTCCTTTAAATATGAACATAAGTTCTAGTCCATTCAGGTAACGCCGCTTATCCAGGAACGGCCCTGGATAGACTGGTCCACTGAGGAACGTTCCTAAATGGACTGGGCCGTTCCCTGGTTCACTGAGTTCCTGAATAGACCGCCCAGCGAAATTCTTCCTGTTTAATTATATAATCCACGCCCTAACTGTGGTCAATACACTCGGCTCACAAAAGTTGCGCTCGGCACATGCATCACTCACTGCTATTTTGTTGCCGTTTTCAGGCGCATACCGGGTTTTTCAAGCAATCGTATTTTATCGGTGGGAAAAGCAAGATGCACTACATATAGCTCTGAGAACACAGACACTGTGTACTCCGATACCGAGTAAGCATCACCGTACCGAGGGTGTACTGTTTCCTCCACTCCACTCAGCATGATCAATGTACACGGTTAACACTCAATCCCTCTGTACGGGTTTCTCGGATGGGTAGGGATCAGGGGGCAGGCACTTCAACCTCGATATCAACTCCCGAAAGTTCGGTGGTGGTTTGCAGTAACTACCTTGAGACAACCTGACCAAGAACAAAAAATGGATTCTGCCGAACCATTGTTCTAGTCCATCGGGGAACGTCGCTTCTGTAGGAATGTTCCTGGATAGACCGACCCATTGGAGAATGTTCCTGAATGAACCGGTCCATCAGGGAACAGAATTATACACCGCATAGGAGCCAGTCCACTCAGGAACACTGCCAGTCTACACAAAAAGAAATATCCATAATTGCATATAGTGGCCACATACGCTAGAGGCTCTACATAACGATATATAAGAGATTATTCCTCTGATTCATGTGTAATTAGCTGTTGCCTAGAGTTCCTCCAGTTGGGTTCGCACATGGAGTAGCCGTACCTTAGAAGATATGATATCTGGGTGAGAGATGCATAGTATATGGTTAGGAAGTTATAAGATAGCACTGACACCTCTAGACTCCAGAGTTGCCCCCCGTACCAAGGTCCACAGACAGTGGTATTATCTCCGGTATAATAAACCTTTCGCGGGTGGACTGATCTATTCAGGAACGTTCCTGGATAAGCGGTGTTTAATGGACTAGAACAGCCAGCGACAACTACAAACAGCAACGTCGATAATCAGGCAAGACCTCGATCAAGCGCACAGCCGGCTGGGCCTGATAGTCCAGCAAGCCGTCGGTCGACTATACACCCAGCTGGACCACATGAGGAGCCATTGTTGCAAGACCATGAATCCACTAGCGAGAATGTAGAACGCCAGCGTACGGGATCTACCACAAGTAATACAGAGGACAAGATGGATGATGAATAGAAAGAGGAGGCTCAGGACATGGTTAGCGGGGTTGTTGGAGTGGCCTATGGGAATTGGGACTTCAACAAAAGGGATAGAACTTTACCACAAAGTGAGACATCGGTATGTGAAAACACCTCTCGATTGAAACAGATTCGCTGCTTACCCAAGGAATATGGGCAATGATCCGTGTACTTATATACTTTGTTGCGGCATTTGTCATAAGTGCACCGTATGTGATCATACAGCAGAGGTTTAAATGGGCCGGCCCGGGCTCAAAGCTAGGGTGGCCCGGCCTGGCCCAATAATTAATTTAGTATGGTGATTGCTGGCCCGAATTAATTAATGGGCCGGCCCATTTAAACCTCTGTCATACAGCTGTTGACAGGTTTCGAAACCCGCCAAAGCACTAGAACACAGCGATCTTGGATTCTTGCATGGCTCATCTTGGGACAAGTTGGTGGCTTGCTTTCCGGGGCATGGGGGAATGATTACTGGAGGGTCATGGGATGGTTACCACGGTCGATTTCTCCCATCATGACGAGACTTGTGATATCGTCTCTTATTGTAGCCTCCTTGTCGGTCGGGACAATTGGGGGTTTTGTTGTGGTTGGAAAAATGATTTTAGAGGATCAGGTTTGCACAGTTATCTAGTTGGGTGTTTTGCTGAGATTTCCGGCATAGTACGATAAAGATAAACCTTTCTAAACAGGACAATTAGTGTGAATTGCGTACCTAGATATATAAAACAACATCAGATAACATCTGATATACGGGGGGCAGAGAGAGTACCCACGACTTACCGAGGGCCACAGGGAGTGTTATCGAGCCTCTCATACCGGAGCTGACTGTAAAGTTGGTCTTTAAAAAAACATACTAGTTGCTGTAAGAGATCAATACCATGTCTGCGCCAGCATAATGATATGTTACTAATCCTACGGCCGACCGGCAGTATACTAAATGACCTAGTTGTATTAGTTTTGCTTAATGGATTTGAGAAAAGTTTGAGGTGGCCGGAATCCTGTGGTGGTCGTGTCATGTGGGGATTATATTATCTGGATATAGACAAATGCATCTACCCTTCAAACAATGTTCTAGTCCATTCAGGGAACGCTGCTTATCCAGGAACGTTCTCTGGCAGATCGGTCCATTGAGGAACGTTCCTGGATAGACAGGTCCACCAGGGAACGGAATCATATACCGTATAAGGGCCAGCTTACTCAGGAACGCCCCAGTCCACCCAGGAGCAATGCCAGTCTACACAACAAAAAAAATATCTGTACCTAAATATTTTGGACCTGGAAGATGGAGACCATAAACAATGACTCATGAGGGCTTATTCCTCCATATGGTCCATTTCAAAAGTGCTTTCCTGCTACCTGTAATTAACTCTCCTTATAGATTTATCTATGCAGTAGCCCCTACTGTTATGATATATGAGTAAGAGTGCATGATCATATTCAGTTGATTATGGTGATATAGGATAGCACTGCTCCTCCCATACATAAAATATGGGTGGTAGTGGTTCTTCCGGTATATGATTCCGTTCCCTGGTGGACCGGTCTATCCAGGAGCGTTCCTGGATAAGCGGTGTTCCCCAATGGACTAGAATATAGCCACCATGCAAAGTGTTCATCATCAGATAAGTCTCAAATAGCGAAATATGTCTCAGGAGCCCGGAAAGAAATACACGGCAGTGTTAACTTAGCTTAAAGATTTCACTAAAACGCAGATACCAACAACTAAAGTGTGTAATTCTTGTATTAAATTGATAGGGTTTCATAGGATGAAACATGGTTTGAACTTGTTGTCTTTTCATTTGGAAGATCTTATGATGAACTTTTGAACTCTGATGACCGTATGGGTTTTTTGCGCCACCTGGGACCTCCTCCACCACGAATATATCAGCTCATGACCTGTGGGCCCGGTGAAACTGTCCAAGTTGTATACTAGGCTTCGAATATCAACAACAGTGGCCGGAATTTTACTCCAGAGACCTATCTTTTACCGCTGTATCCTACCCTTTACCGCGGTATCATAGAGTACTTCCATGAGATTTTACTACACACTAAAAATCACAGCGGCTCATCCTAAACTTTGAAAGGAGCTCATTTACCTTTGATGGACCAAGGCTATTCGGGATGAGCCCTACGCTCTTACTGGTGCTACTGCGCATGGGGGCTCAAACAATAGAGTGCGGCACGTTAAATGACGCTACAATAGGAAAGCTTTCACCGCGTCCATGGCGTAATGGCAGCTTCTTTGAATGAACCCCACTGGTTGGCGAAAAACGGCCGAGGAAGAGAGTGAGGTTCATTTCCTCACGGGCGCGGTCCTTCTCCCTTTTTTTTACGAATTTAGACGCTCTTCCACTTACAAAAACTGAACGAATATACTCTCCTTGAGCCTTGTAGGATATGAGAATTTTCTCTTCACCTCTGGTCAATACTCCTGACACCCTCCCGTAATTGCCATTTCGGTTCCTTGAGGCCACATCTGCTCACCACAGTCAGATGTCTTCCTGCAATACTCCCTTTTATCTTCTTCGGCCCACTATGTCACCTAGAGTTCCCACGCAATCGTGGGTAAATTTCTTAGACATTCTCTGAATAACAAAAGCATCTGGAGAGTGGCTGTACATCATATGTATTGAAATTTGCATGGAACTTATATTCTCTATAAACTATTCTGTTCAAAAGTATTAAGGCTAGCCGGGTGTCCTTATGCATGCTGGGCTCCGGCTTCTACAATGCGGCCTGCAGGAAATATGGGTACCGAGTGATCGTTCCTTAACAGCCTGTATTTCCAGCCGATGCTTTGATTACATTACTGATTGTATCCCCAATTTTAGGGGGGCCCGACCCTTAGGCATGGCGTTATTCTCACTTTGTACCCGCTCTCTGTCTCCCCTATCGACGCTGTGATCAGTCGCACAACCAACAGCCGTGATCACCCCGGTATAGATATTGTTAAATATACAATATTATATTTGTGGGGACTCAATTTATATTTTTTTATACATTACCTAGTCTCGCATGATAGTTACACCACCAACAGCTCTTAAATCGGTTCTGCTGTTTGTGTCACTGCCATTGGTCTCGCGGCATCGCTCACACAGGATTTTACCAGTTACAGCAGATGCGCTGGAGATCAGCGTTTCTCCAACCCCTCCTCCAGCGGTATTGCTTAGTAATGCTCGTATACGGGGTACCGGGGTTGAATCTGCGGCTGAAAGTTATCGATAATATCACTAATGGCAATACGTAATCATATATTGTGGGGAACCATGTAATACCATACATAGGATGCATTGACAGAGGTTTAAATGGGCCGGCCCATTAATTAATTTCGGGCCGGTCCACTCCCCTTTTATGTGGCCCGGGCCAGCAATCACCATACTAAATCAATTATTGGGCCAGGCCGGGCCACCCTAGTTTTGAGCCCGGGCCGGCCCATTTAAAACTCTGTGCATTGATAAACCTCCAATAATGGCGATTAGCACATTACTCTTACCAATTACATTTTGTGACTTCCGACCTGTATTCCATTTCACAACGCCTACTACCTTAACAATACTAGTCCACGGCAGTATGAGTGATATTTCGTGATCGCAGTGTTACATGTAGGTGAATCTAGTACAACCCGGCAACACCGCCTGGAATTGTATATAGCAGTTAAAAGGAATCCTGTATGATTAAGAGAAAACTATGAGAAAGTCCCCCTTTCAATAAGCAATTGTTTGTACCTGCAAAATTGACTTAATTTATATGTACTTGAAATGAATATTTATTCGGACGGTAGAAGGTCTTTGGGAGAGGAAGTTCCCTCGCTTTCAGACTGTCATATGATTTAATACACTGCTGGCCATATTAGATATCAGCCTAGTCTCGTGCTCATCCCCTATGCTTGAATCCCGTGGCAGGGGGCTTTATATGCAGGATATTTTGCCCCCCCACCTTAATTATGTATAATGCGGAATCAATCTTTACAAAATACCTATCGAAGGTTCACCCCCTTCCCCCACTCGCTCACACTGTTGAAAGGAACTTCCTTTATTAACTTCTGGAAATAATTACAGGTATCGAAATAGCGGGCATTACGCCCACCTCTTTAGGAGCGGCCCAGATGCCTATCGTGCTGGCCACAAGGGTTGCAACACTGTATCTGCCCTTCTCTACATTAGAGGGTAGTGTAATCAAAGGGAATATACGACAGATTGAAATGATGATTGAAGTTATAGACAATGTACAGACTTTTGAAGGTCAAAACCTCCTGGGAGCCGATACAGCCGATACAGCCGCCAAAAAAGGTCTTGTCCGGCTCAAAGCCAAAGTAAACACCTCAAAGTGTTTACTGACCAAATACAAATCGGCAGATGGATCGTTGAACGCTGAGGACCAGAAAGAACGTAGATATGCGGCTAATGAAGCGGGACCTAATGGCACAGCATCTAAGATGCTTTATCTAGTTTTATAATAGTATGGCTCAGGCTATTCAGAGTCCACGTACGATCATGCCCAAGTTTGATATTGATCCACAACTAACGAATTCAGCAGGGACACAATTATACATGGGGTGGGTGAAGAGGCGGATGGAGAAGGAGGCGGTGGAGGTGAAGGTGGTAGAGAGAATGGAGGAGTGGAAGGAGTGGGTAGGGGGGAAAGCGGGGGAGCGGGTACTGGGAGGGGTGGAGGAGTGGGAGGAGGGGCAGTGTTCGCAACGGGGCAGTCCGTCCGTCCTGAGGCCAGGACCGGATGCCGTGTGACTGTATAGTCCATCTCAGCTTCTTTTCGGGGCCATCCAGGGTGTAAGGGATAAGGGATATGGACTGCATAGGGCCCTACAGGGGGCCAAGCCCTCAGGGCTAGGGTTTCATCTCATCGAAAGCGGGTATCAGACTCTACCTACTCCTACTTAGGCTGTAGTTGGCAGGAAATACTACATTTTGTTCCACCAGAATGGTCCAAAATATTCCTTGAAAAATGTCCAGGGCCCTACGGTCCTCGTAGTCCTCGCCTGTGACGGACTGTGAGCTATAGTTCGTACCGTTCTGGGTTTACCACAGCTACCCTGTGAGGTCCTACCGGGGGCCCCGGACGGTTGCGAACACTGAGGAGGAGCGGGTGGAGGGGGGAGTAGGGGCGGGTGAAGGAAGAGGTGGAGGATTGGGTGGGGTTGGCGGAGGTGGTGACAATGGAGAGGTGGGTCTAGGGGAAAGAGAAGTAGTATTGCATAATAGTGAAGAGAATAATCTCATGATTGTTTTTGTTCTAGTACATCCAGGGAACGCTGCTTATACAGGAACGTTCTCTGGTGGACTGGTCCATTGGGGAACGTTCTTGAATAGACCGGTCCACCAGCAAACGTTCCTGTATGGACTGAAGCGTTCCCCAATAGACTGGTGTTCATGGTTGGACTGTCCAAACAAGGAAGGTGCACATGCAGCCTTAGTTTAATTTACAACTTCATGATTGACATTGCATATACATGCATAATTGTCGCGGTCAACTCCGAGGATACCAACATCACCGTCACACGAAACAACACCAAAACCAGACCCCGCCCCTGCAAGAGAGTCACCTTTGACCTCGCCCCCACCAGGCAATCATGTCGATTGAATGCGCGCATTGTGAGCGGTTTAACGGAAAGGAAATAATGGGCGCGAAACGGCCCATATCCGCGCACACGAGGTTGATAGGGGTTTAGGGTTTTGGTGATGAGATTTTCCGGGCCGGCGGCCCCCTGTGGTAGTATTAGAATTTACGTAACGTTGCCATAGAACTCCAGAGCAGCTTGTATACTTTGTATGCAGTTTGGATGGGAAAGATACCTTTCTGCTAGATATGACATATCCAACAGAAACCGTGGGGGATTTCAGGATTGGAAGTGGGAAGTTTTCTTCAGTTAAGAAATTGTGTTGTAGGCGAGGAAAGAGGCGAGACGTATAAGAAGAGGCCTCGCTCTGGGGATTTTGTTGGGCACGCAATGTCTTTTTTCTATTGTTTATTAAAGAAATATTGTAAGGTTTTTCTCTTGTAATTTCTTTCGTTGTAATACTGTTCATTGTCGCCGTTGAAGTCACCTGCACCGTCCCGCTGCCTAGGCTTTGTCGTACTATGCCAATCGCTCCGCCACAATAATGATCGCCTTTACATGCAAATTCTTTATTTTACTTGGGTCTGTCTATTAATAGTAAATATTACGTTGGTACAATACATATAAATAATTGAGATGTAGCATACTTCCCTTATCATTATAGTACGCATACTTTTAATCTAACACCCATCTATTATTTTACAATGGCTTCAAACTCTGGTTATACTGCCTTTTTGGATCATGCCCGGCTTACATGGCTTGAGTATCTCGCTAGTCCAGCTCATACAAACCATTCTCGGCTTGATATATACAAAACTCTTCTCATAAACATTATCCTCAATGATATTAACATAGGAGATGGGCCTACAATTGCAAAAGAAAGAAGATTAAAACACCAAGTAAAAATGCGTTCCTACCAATTGCAGGATGGGCGAGTGCAGTACCAGCGAGCAGAAGAGCCATACCGCTATGTGGTAACTGATAATTAAGTTTATGAATTAGCAATTCAAATGCACTTGAAGCTACAGCATGCTACACGGGATAAAATCTGTGAAGAGATAGATATGGACTACTATGGGGTTACATAACAGGAAGTGCCAATAATTTTAGGGCACTGTTCCACGTGTATCAAAAAGTCTAGTCAGAAGCAGAAGGGGAAACTACGTCCAATGATAGTCACATATTTGTGGGATATCAGCAAAAGTACTTTTCAATCCCAGAGCATCCTTGGGACAACTGGGGGACAAATTACATAGTAGCTGGAGACACCACCCAGTCCCAAGAGACAAAATACCTGTCTCTGGAATGGATCTTGGGACTGGGTGGTGTCTCTATTCTGTCCCAATTGTGTCCCAGTTATGTCCCCCACTGTCCCCCTTATCCCTGGGACTATCTGAGACTATTTTTGCAGAAAAAACAACTTTTGCTAATGTAAAGCAGGAAGTTAAGTTGATTGCTTTCATACAGTTTATAGTTTAGTGGTTTATATTCACGAGTTATGTGCTTTGGACTCCTATAATAACTCCATTATTTCTGTTTCTCTATTCCGTGTTATTATATTTTATTTTTACAATTATCTGCTTCTAACCACAACTATCTATCTGGTTTAATTGAATCAATACACCAATACTGTAAAAGTACACAAGCCCTTGCTCTAGTGGGGACAGCAGGTGATGTCTAAAGAGCTGGGACACTAAGGGCACATGGACTAGAGACTGGGAGAGACTGGAACTAGAGTAGGTACTTGGTAGTAAATACAAGTTGAAGGATAGAGAGCTAAGACTAAGAACTGGGGAAATGGCTCGATACTTATAGTATGGCCGAAACATGAAAGGGAAGGGGCTGACACGCGTAGCGTGTCAGACTACATGAAACAAGAACATGATACGTGATATGAAACTAAGGAGATCCTGATGACGTGGCAGGCCACGTCATCCCATACATGAAACATAAATGAGACCAGACATGAAACTGATATGAAACGGGCAAGGCTGACTGGTGGTCGAGTGACAATTTGTGACCGAGTGAGAACTGATGATTTGTTGTTCTTGACAAATACTAACACCAACCTCCAATCTCCATGTCACTTCCGTGTCACCGACTCAGACGTAGAAGTCCAGCACCTTGTAAAGTTCCACTCGCATAGGGAAAATACTTCTTTTTTATACTTACACAGTCACACTCTTGGATCAACACTTCTGCTGCTCCGTATCAACTACCACTACATTCACATTTTTCCCCTAACCCTTCCCCTAACCCACGCTCACGTAACGTGATTTCTCGGCAGCAGCGCAAACAAGTAAACAGCCAGGTCTCTATTAGATAGTAGATAGTAATAAGTAATATATTTTACATTTATTTTTATTTTACACTCTAAATTAAAATACGAGGCGGATTCTCTACCCAAAATCATTGGCAGGAGGTCAGAATACTCGTTTGCACCACCTCGCCCACTTTTGACCCCCACTATGGGTGGGCAGCACCACCAAACTAAGGGATAATTGCTAGAATCCTTGCCACAATACCGAAAAGCCAATAGAAACACTAAATTCGAATCTCGCGTTTCTCAATCTTTGTTGCCGGAAGCTGTATCACATTCTCATACTAATCAACTACCGTAGAAACTCGAGAAATTTGCTATGCGGGCGTCAGGTGGCAAATCTGTTGAGAGGGACTTAGTGAGAGTGACAGCAGAAAGCTACAGGAGGGTGCAGGAGGTTGCAGGAGGCTTGGCAAGCCGAGTGATATCTTATGTCTTATAACTTCACTTTGAATTTGAAATCATCAACGTTTGATGGTTTTATTGCCACCTGTAGTAATACAAAAGAGCGCAATACTATGGGAAGAATACTTACATGTAACAGATAGTATGGCAAAAGTCAAAGCTTTTCAACAAGTTAGCAGAAGCAAGCAAAATACAAAAACTCATATGCGTCCAGGTCCTAAGCCTAAGTCAATTGGAGACCGAATACTGTGAGCACAAGATCTTAAAAGAATAAGACAGCCAAAGCCAGTGTTCCTAATAGGGCAGTCCGTCCGTTCTGAGCCTTAGACTGGACGCCTTATAGCTCTGTAGTCCGTTCTGCCCTGCGTTAAAATGCCCTAGGCCCAAAGCATGAAGACCGGGGACTACATGGGGCCCACAGGCCGCCAAGACAGCAGGGCTAGGGTTCTATTGTGTTTTAAGACTAATATTGGGCTTCATTGATTCCTTATCTTTTGTAAAAATTACCTGTTTTGTTTCAGAAAGTATAAAAAATGTGACTTGGGATGGTTTATAGGGCCCTGAAGGGCCCTATAGTCACTGTAGTCCAGGACAATCTCGCCCCGGACGGACTATAACCCACAGGCCGTCCCGTCCTGAGGTCGCGGCGGGGCCCCCATAAGGCCCCTATAGGGGGCCCTGGACGGTTGGGAACACTGGCCGAAGCACTTTTGGAGTCAATCACAAAAAATCCATACCTTAGTTTTCCTTTCTTACCACCGTATTTCTGCACCTACAGAATCTGGCTTCCGAGTACCTACTCAAGATGAAGCATCTGCCATGTATGGAATCCTTCAAAGAACCATTAGCAAATGGGTACAGAAGCAATTTGAAATTGAAAAATATGCAATGTACAGCACTACATGCAGTCCTCGCATGCAATCTTTTTGCTTCTGGCCAGAACTAGAGTCACAGCTATTTGAGTTATTTATGGACCGCCGAGAAAAAGGCCAAGCAATCCGGAGAGGCTGGTTTAGAAGACATGCAAATGCACTTTTCCGTGAAGTGTACCCTAATGCATCAAAAACCTCTATTTTTCGATTCTCTCATGGGTGATTTGAGAATTTTCTTGGTCGCTATCGAATTACCCTACAAGTTATTACTAAAAAAGCCCAAAAAACCCTGGAAGACTACTATAAACTGGTCCTTGACTAGCTTCGATTTAATAGACAAAATGCACCACCACTTCAATCTCCATCTTCACACAATTGGCTGGAAACTGTTTTATACAGACGAGTTGGCTGGTACTATTTAAGTAATATCTGCAATTTAGATGAAACACCACTTCCTTTTGGGTAACTCAATGGCCGTACATACAATCAAATTGGCGCCAAAACAATATGGATTAAAGAAACATGAAGTGGTTGAGATAAACGACAAGCTAGTCTAGTTCTCTGTGTTTTTGCAGGTGGGGTTAATTGGATACCACCCATGATTATATTACATGGTCAAGACAATGTGCTTTCTAAAGAATTACCTCAATATCACCTAGGTGTGCTTGTGGAATTCAATGATACTGCACACATGAATGATAGTCTTTTTTTAAAATACATTCAATTGTATTTAATCCCAGTGCTTGAAGGAAGAGCTAGTCTCTTTGCACTTGATATGTGCACTTCTCATGATACTCCAGCAGTTCTACAATCTCTTCACAGCAACAATATTATACCTAGCTTATTCCAGCTGGCTGTAGCAGTTTAGTTCAGCCTTTAGATGTATCAATTAATAAGCCATTTAAGGAGCGAATTCGAGAGCTTACTGATGAAGCTATTCTAGATTTTGAAGATGTGGACGCATTTTAGAAATGGACTGTAGGGGACCGAAGAGTTCTTACTACTTGGTGTGTTGGAGATGCGTGGTATGTGTTTTGTGTTGAAAAACAGGACCTTGTACAGCGTGCATTCCGAAAGGTTGGTCTCTCTCTTCCAATAGATGGTAGTGCAGACCACGAAATAGACATAAAAGGATTCCCGCATGTTAAGGTTGGAGACTGGAGGCGTGGATCAGATCATGAGCTCGATTCGGAGGGATTAAACAGATTATTTGCTGATATACCAATGGAGAGTAAAGACTGTGAAAGTGTAGAGTTTGTAGCATATGGAGAGTAAATCAAGCATGTAGTTTAGACTCTAAACGGGCCTCAAACAGGCTCTAAAGCCCTGTAAACATGGCTAGGAACGAAGAAAAGTGAATTGACGAGTCATAAGACATCACTCGGCTTTCCGAGCCTCCTGCAGCCTCCTGCAGCCTCCTGCAGTCATCTCGCTGAGCCCCCCTAAACGGATTTGCCACCCGACGCCCGCATAGCGGGTTTCTCGAGTTTCTACGGTAAATGCGATCGATCTGAATCTTTCAGCTGGAGACGAATATCGATCAATCGACGGAGAAGATCGGTGTCACATATTTCGAAGCTCACATATCACTGCTGACATCGACCTGCTAACCATGCCTTGCAGCTGTTTCAGCTACGTGGAATTTTACAAAAAACACAAAACGATGTATATCGTACCGTACCTAATTGAAAATTCTTTATCTCAGGTCTCAGATGTCATATACGGACCAGAGAGAGTAAGGCTTGGTTTGAAAGTTAGGGTTAAGTCGGGTCCCAAGAACGAATGATATTGAGGGCTTGACTTAAGCGGGTACGATGCACAAAACCCACCACTCACAGGGGATCAGCAAACCCCATACCACCCCTAAGCTTCCGCCGAGCCCCCCCCGCCCCGGATATGATATATCTGAGACCGGAGATAGAGAATTTTTTCGGGTAGATACGGTATCTCACTTTTCTCGACCCTGGGGATCACAAAGCTGCCGGTGGACAGTGCACTATCAGTGCAGTAGTGTCACATCACACCTCTCTCTCATGGCCTTTAACTCTTTTCGAACTCTGTAATAATCCCTGTCTATCAATGAAATTCCTCTCGAGTTATATATGCCCACCTATCCCAGAGTTTTCTTCTGGTCAAACCAACACACCCCGCAAACATCTTCTCGCAAATTAATTTCAAACTGTTAGCGATTCTTCTAACACTGCCAGTTAGTATCGCTGCTATATACCTGCTAGCCTATCAGTATGAATTCCACTGTAGATATTACTGTCGGGCGGAAAGGACAGGTTATCTGTACGCCAGCTGGATGGACTGATGTAGTAAAGTTCTTCTTTCTCAATTACGGACTTCATGCCCTCTCTGTCATGCCGGTACCGGGAGCTACCCCACTTGTTACATTCCAACTATGGTTCTTCGCTATCTTTCTGCCATTTGCAGGCTCTCAACGAGCCCTCTTAACTATATACCGGTGCGCGAAGCTTGAAGCAGACCCGTTGGCAGTGGCACATAAGTCTGAGGCGCTATGTATGGTATGGAGGTCTAGGGATCTCCCTCATAATCAGTTGTACGATAATTATCAATCTCGAATAGTCGTAATCCTAGCTAATGAATGTTACTAGCTTCGAAGTATCACCCGCACTTACAAATATTCATGGCCAGCATCCAGTAGAGATCCTTGGGGTATGGGAGCGAGTAAAGCGTGTGTTTGTGCCGGAGCCATATTGGGATAATGTAGAAACGGCTGGGCCAGAACCGTACCGGATAATCAAGGTACCTCAGGACTACACCGTCAAACCATTCATAAAGCTAGCTACCAGCGGTAATTCTGCAACCGGCAAACGCGGCCGGATGGAATCCAATTTCCAACTCTCTTGTAACTACAATTCCATCAAGTCCCTTGCAGCTATTCTTCAGATTCTCTATAGTTCCTTCGAGCTTTATGAATCACGTGGGCTTCAGTTACAGCAGTATGGTTACACTTCATACTCATTAACCGTTATACCATATTTGATTATGTCCTTGATAAACCTCGTGGCTACTTTGTGCGAACCTCAATACCCAACAATGTTCCTCGTAAACTACCGAGGAGAAATCGGCAACCAGGCAAGTGTGATAAAGTCAAATCCAGGCAATGAAGTGTTGTTTGACGCACACGGCAGTCTACCAACAGGGGACAAGAGCGGTGATATAATCACCAAGGTTGAAACAGATGTGTCACAGACTGAGGTGCTGGTGTCGGGGGCTGTCGGGGAGGCATCAGAGGGGACAGCTCGTAAAACCCGGTCGAACGAGGTAAGAATCGTTGTAATACAGACAAAATATGTATATTTTTTAACTGGCTATAGTATCCGATGAAGGAAGCATGCCTGAGGGCCGTCGTTGTTTTCTTTGCAGTGAGCTCGGTCGCTGCTCCATATATCATTATAAAGCTCTTAACAAATTTCCACCGTGGCCAGAGTACAAGAAGTCAACGCGTATGGCTTATGACATGGCTTGTGACAGGTCAGGCCTGGGGATTGTACGTCTTCATCGCTTTATGCTTTATGCGCCTGAAAAGGAAGAAGCAGACGCGCCAATATCAACATGAACCGGCGAATCGAACCGACGAGCGCAAGGGGGTCATACTGCTGTTCATGATATTAGTGATGTCTACTGGTACCATTGGCGGCTTCGTGGTTATTGCAATGATGATAAGGCATAGTGATGTGTGCAAGACGATATAGCTAGTAGCTAGATACACACGTAACGCAGTTGCTGTGCCAGGAAGTACAGTCTTGGAATTAGGATAAATAATGTGTATAAGTAATAAATATTCCCTAACATAGTCTATTGTTGAATACCTATAAGGTGGGTGGTGACTGGTTAGTGATATAGCTATACAAAGAAGATTTAGTGCGATCACAAGGCCTTGGGTTAATCCACTGAAACTCTCATGCCCAGAGAATTCCAGTCTATTACATGCCCTGTGATCTTGTATGACAAGAGAGTTAGCGGGGCGGAATATCCTACACGGAAGGAGAAATATAACTATATGGTACCTTTCACTCGATCATTTTTAGCGTTTTGTCAGGAACAATCAAATGTATTAATAATACGACAAATTCAGGCTCATTCTAGCTAATTAACTAAACATACTCCATAGGTAGCGCTCCCGTTTATAAAAGCACTATGTCTCCTTTTATGTGCCGAACATACATAACAGGTTTGTCTCTAGCTAATTAACCAATCTCGTCACTTGTCTAAGGAAGATTTATTAGCGTAAGTACCTCTTCATAAATTTACTTTATCTACTGAAACCTCATTATTCCTGACCTTGAGATATAATAGTATCAACGATATCCCCACGACTATCCGAGAATCAATGAGTCCTAAAAAACTTTCCTCAACTAGGGAGTGGTAGGTATGTACTACACAATACAGATGAATATCCCGGCGAAGCGATAATAGTAAGACGATGGTCGTCAAAACTACCGCTTTAGCGAGTGATTGCTGGTGATGGTAGTTCAATAGTAACACGGTTGCAATGATGCCCTATAATTCACCTCTATATTCATAAGTGCTTGACTACTGTTGCAATGTAGAGAAGGTTGCGAATATACTCGCGATGGGTATTAAATTGTGCCAACGTGGGTGGGCAACTGGCATAGTAAAATACGTCCGTAATCCGTATCTCAGCGCCTGTTGAGAGATTGATACCAAATACGCTCTGTAGATCGCGACTATGCGCAGAATAGCGGTTATCTTGAATAAGAATTAGTACGCATAGTTCCCTCCATCGAGATAACACTCCAGTAGATAGTGACTCCACGTCCAGCCAACGTGTATTACAGCTTCCCTGTAAATCACCCAGTAAACCCCCCGGGCCAAAAATTGCCCGACTGCCAGTATAGTCTATTTGAATATCAAGCAGTTAGTGACGTGATGCAGATGCTGTACCAGGTGACACAGCCGGTCTGTAGTGCGCACTTCAAGCAACGCACTGGCAAATTCCAGTTGCGAAAAGGGTAACTTATATGTGACCTAGCAGTATATATCCGAATTGCCAGTGAAGGTACGCCCCGTGGAAAAGATATGATATACTGCCCTCGAGGACTGGGTAGAAACTTGACACCTTTTCTCACTCTGGTAAGTGGTCATGAGTTTCCAACTGCCTTCCTTAATCTCGCCCCTTGGTGGGACTCGGTACCCGGTGCACAAAGCCGTATGAACTTGGTTTTTCTGACTGTAACCCTACAAGTGTTGAGTATCTAATGTCCTCGATGTGGAGTCAAGTGGTTTCCGGTGTCTGCCTATTTTAAATGAGGCGTTCGCCAGATTTAACCCCTTCAGCCGCATAGCGGGTCGTTTATTGTTATGAACGGTTAGCAACAGTAAATCAATAGACAACCAGGAGCAGGATTACAGGGTACAGCGAGAACTCTCAGCCCAGTGTCCTAGAGACAGCTTCCGTCGTCCTCCAGCGGGTGAGTTGGTGTATCTAATGGGAGGAACAGGTAGGTGGCCAGTATAATCTTGACGAGATGGTGTGAGTTGGGTGATGCATGGTGCAAAACTTCTCCCAGCTAATGTCCCTCTAGGAAGATGCATCACCACTTCGACTGATGAATCTACGTAGCCACTGCATTTAACGAACTGGTCCATGATCGTCCTAGTACACCACAAATCGCTACGACGGAAGTACACAATACCTTGTCTAGTGATATTTCCTGAATTAATAAATTTATCATAAGTACATTCAGCCCGAAAGCTACATGTATTCTACTCGCACCATACACTCGCACTACGCACTGAGTAACAAAACAAAATAAAGCAAAGAGGAAACAGATACAAACACAATTTACAGATACTGATTCCATATATCTCTTCCCTCGCAGTCGTGATTACCCTTCTTTTCTGGGTGAGTCTTGTCCTGATTTCGTATATGCAGTCTGGACCCATATCTCTCATTTCCTTCACTGTGATTCTTGCTTCCCTCCCCTTTTTCCCTCGCTGACAGTGCCTAATACAATATGTCAACTTTACAAGATTCCAGAACCCGAGTGCCCTACAGATAGGTATAGGTATACAGGTAATATTAGTCGGTTATATTCACTTGTTTGGCCTTAGACGACACGAAACAACATTTCATGTGGCGGGTTACATGAGACTCGAAAGGTAGCGTTGTGCGTCTGTGAGAAAACAATCGTACCGGAAATGGCAGTCACTATTAGATCTGCTGGCCATCGAGTATGTTCCGTAGGGGAGGTGTTATGGTCACCTCCGGTACATCTGTAAACAAAGGACAAACTGTCATAAACAGCGGTAAATATCTCTTGTGCTAAGGGAGATGCCAACACAGCCGACGACTGAGCGCCCACGACAGGAGGGGGCGGATTGATTAAGGCTATAACACAAATAGCTGCTAAATTAGTATAACTTGTTGTATAGGGTGGTGGAGCCGTACCTTAGAAGGGTCCAATTGATACATGACTGTAGAAACTATATTTCATGATATAAAAGGGTTCTTTTTTCATATCATGTGAATGGGGCTGTGGTTGCGGGCCTTTAAGGATCTAGGAATAATTTAGGTGTTTCCGGGAGGGTTTTCTATAAAGTACACAGAGCCAATAGGGTCATACAGAAATAAATGAGATTATTGTAGCGGCAAGACATATCCTAAAAATGAAAAGAATTACCGGGAGAGTACAAGAGCTATAATCCTAGCGGAAGAATAACCTTCCCCTACCTCTGTAAAATTCCCTGAAGCTTATAATCTATAACGGAACACAGCACAACGATAATTATTACTATCAAAATAATTAAAAACATAAAAGCGAGCACGACCAGAAAAAGAATTGAATAAAAAAATAGATCTAAGTATTTGCCCTCCAGTTCCAGCTGCCTCTGTGCCCTTCTAACGTCGGGTATTTGTTTTCCTGCCGGGGTTGTTATACAGTTTTGCTGGGGGTGTAATTTAGGCCTATTTACAATCACTTCGTTAGAGCCGATTGCCACCTGAAGCCTCGACCAATTCTAGAGGTCTTACCGGGGAATAAGAGCCACTAAAGTATCGTGAGATATGCCCTCTATGAATGTCATAGAATCCCTAGCTGCCGCAGTAATGGTACCAGGTGAGTCGGTGCTCGTTATTGTTTTCGTCGGCCGCCGAGCTTCTATAGTAGTCATCATGAGTGATGCTTTGCAGGATGAGCCTCCTGCAGTGGGCGCCCCAGTCTTTATTTACAACAGGTCTTCGGTGACGTACCTATAGCGAAATCTACAACTACATGTAGTTGATGTAACGTAGCGTTTACCTAGACTGTATTTAACTAGTAAAACTTCTCACCCGTCAGGGAGCAGCCTGCGAGCGGACCCTACCATATGTGGCAAGATGTGTATTGGATATGTTACTAACCTCACTGGGTCAGACGCCAGTATTAGGGGTATCACTCATCATACCTCAGAATACCCCCTTAGATTGCTACACATTTTGCCCGTGTAGATTGTATTAGAGGGCCATTCGTAGAATAGGTAACTAGCCTATATACAGATCCTACACACAATTCCTAGAACAGGTCTCTAACTGGTAGCGAACTGACTCCCAAAACTATTGTCAGGTTACGGTGGAACAAATCTGTCAAAAGATAGTCTCCCACTGGTGGTGAATGATGTATCCTCCAATACATACACAGGCTACAACATAGGGTAGTGCTCGCTTGGAGGCTTATTGAGAGATGGCCGGCGGGGCTAGGCTGGGCCCCACCAGTTAATTGGCTTCCGATTCGGTTAATTGGGGATATATGAAGAGTGAACCTGATGCGACCGGAGACTAGGCGATTCATTGGCGCTCCTCACGGTTATTTTGGGTGACCGATTCTCATACCTGGCAGTATGATCTGGGAGTGGTGTTGGAGGCTCTGCTGACTCTTGCCTTCCCAATTTACTGGTAGTCAAGCGAGCCGCATTCAGTTCGGAAAATTAGTATTGAATACTACCGTATCAATTATATTTTAGTCAGAGTAGTATACCATACCCAGATCCCATAGTATTGTGATAACAGTAATGTCGGGATATTACACGGCTTGCTTTATGCTGCATGCAATGAATTTATCATATTATGCTTTTCTCTACTATCTAGACATATTATCGGTGATCATTTCTCCTAAATACACAAGAAAAAATCATATGGTCTAGCTCTATTTATCTGGAATAACTCATGGTTTTACCACAATTTGATCAGGAGCTGTTTGTTCGTATCAAATAAAACGAGATATTTCAATGAACACATCTGGTTACTACTTGAGCTACTTTGACTTATATAAGACCTGCAAACCTATGTGGGGCCTGGCCGGTACTATTATTGAGTTTTGTTTGTCAATACAAAGTCAAAGAATGCCGTGATTGTACAATTTGAGGTAGTGGTTGGGCCAAACTAGAGTTTAGTGGGTTTGGGATAGTCAATTTTGACATTAACGATTTGTGTCATTTACAGGAATTTATAAAATGGACTCTACCCTTGATCAAGTCAAATTAAATACCAGATACTTATATAACTCGGACGGTATGATATTGATTCACCTTTAGCCCCGTCATTATACCTTATAGAACCGTTCGTTGAAATACATTACAAATCTACCCTTGTCATATTACCCCGCCATTTCGCCAATCCCTCAAACCACTAGTTTCGTGCACAATCTCTCAAAGACAAACCCTCACGAATACATAAAGACATGTAATCCCACTAACCACCCACGAAGCTAGCCATTTTAATTGGAACTGCTCGTCGTTGAGTCCATTTCCACCGTTTGCCCTTTGCCGTAGTCTCCAACTACACCTGCTCCTTCCGCAACACCAGCAGTCTCCACCTCATCAGTCAAATTGACTAACCGCTCTGTGTCGGTGGCCCCGACTATCTCATCGACAGAACAAGTAGTTGCAGGGCTCGCTGAGTGTACTTTATGAGTACGTTTTTTACCGTGTTCCTGTAAAAGAAATAGCCGGATAGCTACAAGCACGAAGGTGATGTAATAAATGAAGACCCCCGCTAGGAATGGTACAAGCTTGGTGGTATCTGCTTCGATTGACGGAGTGCTGTGTGAATGCTGGGCGGTATATAATTGATTTAAGCTCTCGATTATTTTCATGTCGCATGGTGTGAAGTCAGTTCTATTATTGTAAAGCTGTGGAGGTCAGTATTGGTCTTGAGGGGTGAAATGCCATTTGTAAAGTAAACTTCGCTTACGAGAGACAGCGAACGCATACATTCACCCAGGCCTGTCTTTTGAGAGAGACTACTTAATAACAACTCTTGTTCAACTCACGCGTCTATTTTCGTATGCTCAATGATCAGGATTAATGGAACTAGTAGCCATAACAGTAACACAACCGAGACCGCTGTTTATAGTCCATTGGAGGAACGCTGCTTATCCAGGAACGTACCTGGATATCGGTTCACCAGCGAACGGTTTATTGTACCGGAGATACAACCACCATCTATAGATTTTGGTATGGGGGGCAGTTGAAGAGTACCTAGAGATGCTAGTACCATCTTATAATTCTCTAATTATCTACTAGGCCTCTCTAACCCATATATCATACCTATTAAGGTAGGGCTACTCCATTTGTGAGCCCAGCAGTAAAAGGCACTCTCAGTCAGCAGAGAATTATTCTTAAGTAACAGTATGCGGGGGGTAAGCTCTCATAAATCATTATGCGGAGCCTCTAGCCTGTGGGGCCACAATATGCACATCAAGATGTATTTTTGTTGAGTAGACTAGCGGTTTTCCTGAGTGGACTAGCCCTTGTACGGTATATGATTCTGTTCCCTGGTGGACGGGTCCATTCAGGAAAGGTCTCTGGTGGACCGGTTCATCCAGGAACGCTCCTGGATAAGTGGCGTTCCCTAATGAACAAGAACAGCTGCAAAACGAAAAAGCATTGTGTGAGGAGGGGTGAAGAGGGTACGAGAGTTGGCGGGGGTCAGATTATATTTTGGCAGCTGACTATAAACATGACAGGTTGAGCCCCGAGTGAGAAGTAGTGATTATCATACATTGGCCCTGTTAGCAACCAATTAGTCAGGAATGTTTCGCGCCAAGATAAAAATGAGTTTGAATAATCTTCCGTCATCGTAAAGGCTAATATGATTTGGTAAATCATGCTCTGTATCATAGTCAATACAGGATGTACTTATGATCAATTCATTCATTCATAGTGAACATAGGAATATTAGCCGCCGGAATAAAATCCTTTTAGGATGGGGCTCTGGTACCCAGCTCTGGTGGCTCGGGCACTTCGGGTATCATAGCAATCTCCTTCTCCCCGTCCTCACCACCGAGCGATCAAAGAGGCGAAGCTATGCAGAAACATTTGCATCCCGATGGGATACAGCCCTATAGTAGCGTAGCACTTTTCTAATGTTTGACAGCTGGACTGCTTTCTATCTTCTCTAGTTATCTTTCATGTGGTATTTTGTAAGAACTAATGGCTAGAAAACTACTCTAGCTTCCAGCGAAAAATTTGAAGTACTGAATCGATTAGGATTGTTAGGACCACGGAACCCGAATACCCACGCATTGAGTACCATGATTCTCTTTTACTGTTAGGGTCTAAAATAAACAAGTCATGTTGGAGAATTAGGCCGAAGATCGAATAGAGCCCCCTGGTTGAAGTTGTAACTGACCCAATGCTTCATAAGGTCACCTGTTGAGATGGGAGCACCTTGAATGTCTGAAGCACTGCTGAGACCTTCATCTTTGGTTCTCTGGAGCATACGGAAATGTTTCTGATTCTCGAGCTTTTATATGGTTATGACCGCCGTTCGGTAGAGTACCTTTCGACTCATGTAAGTAACGCATTTGTCCTCGCTGATTCATAGGTTACGCCTTATAACTGATAGGTCAGCCAAGCTGCATTGTGTACAGTTTCTTGGGGCAGAGCCGCATTCTCGGCTGCTTCTTATTTCAGCCCACAACGGCCACCTGTCCCACTGTAAATGCTGTATCTCATCAACTACCGTTTGTGGATTACAAGATCAACTTATCCTTCCTAATACAGTAGACTTCCGCTATAAAAATATACTTCTAAGTGGGATTTCATATTCTCATAGACTACTTGTCTTTGTAGTGAACCTACCCCAAACTGACTAGGATCCATGCACCGTATACTTATAGAGTGGCTATTTCTATTTCTTGTTATCAAGAGATTTTATTGTTTTGGGTACAAAATCCGGTGCGTAGTCAAAACTATGACCTATAAAGTGGTTATTATTAAAATAAGTATTCTTCTAAAGCAAGTTTGGTGCTAACTAAGGCGATATATATGACATGGATAGCTGCTAAATTTATATAACATGTTGTATAGGCTGATGGAGCCGCACCTTAGAACCAACCAATTGATAATGACTGTAGAAATTATTGTTATAATAAAAAATGATTTCCTATTCTTATTACGCTAATGGGATTGTGCCTGTAAGCTACGAAGGGTCTAGGAATAATTTAGGAATTGCTGAGAGGCTCCATAGATTATATGACTGTGATCAGATTCGTACACTTCCGTTAAATAACATTAACTAGTCACAACCACTGATTATATTCCTATGAATACTGTCGCGAAAGTCCTGAATAGCTATTCAAAAGACCTTAAATCAACTATAGATATTGGTGTAGTTTTGCATAGACGGGGAATGTGTATATCTAGTCGTGCTTAGATATTTCATAAAGTGTTTACCTTGGGACTCTCTACACCTGTAATTAGCCCGCTATAGTAATTCTGGATAAGTAGTATTCCCTCCAGTGTTCCCAACCGTCCAGGGCCCCCTATAGGGGCCTTATGGGGGCCCCGCCGCGACCTCAGGACGGGACAGCCTGTGGGTTATAGTCCATCCGGGGCGAGATTGTCCTGGACTACAGTGACTATAGGGCCCTTCAGGGCCCTATAAACCATCCCAAGTCACATTTTTTATACTTTCTGAAACAAAACAGGTAATTTTTACAAAAGATAAGGAATCAATGAAGCCCAATATTAGTCTTAAAACACAATAGAACCCTAGCCCTGCTGTCTTGGCGGCCTGTGGGGCCTCATCGAGTCCCCGGTCCTCATGCTTTGGGCCTAGGGCATTTTAACGCAGGGCAGGACGAACTAAAGAGCTATAAGGCGTCCAGTCTAAGGCTCAGAACGGACGGACTGCCCTATTAGGAACACTGATTCCCTCACTTGACAAAAGACAATGGGTTGACTTTCTGTACATTCATTATAGTAATGTTAATTACCCGATACTTTGATTAAAGTTTATTCTGAGTTACTTCGTCACCAATTCAGTCCAGCTGAGATTCATCTTGTATGGACGATTGTCAGGGCTGTTTGACTCCGTGCTTATCTTCAATGTGGGGGCACATCAAATCAAATAGAAACCATTTATGCCTGAGAATAGAAATTAATACTCTTATTTTGAGCACAACAATTATGTTATAGAAGGGGGGGACCGATTTATGTCACATTTGTGAACTGTTATACATTCCCCCGTAGCAGGAAGACCGTTCCATCAGTAAGACAAAATGAGCTTGTGGGCCAAGATAACATATCCTACATTGTTACATTTTACTTCCATCATACCCTCGTATATGTGTTCATTTTAGCTCTAACAGGCCATGTATATGCATCAGGTACACATTACTTCATACAAATAATTTGGGAAAAGGCAATAAACTACACATTTACCTGCAAGGCTTGGGGGAAATGCATCACCTGAAGCATTTTATGATTCATTTACTAAGAGTTACCCTTTCCACTGCTTTTACTTATTCTTTTCCCCTACCCTTTCCCGTCTCTTATCCTTTTCCCTACCCTTTTCCCCTACCCTTTCCTGTCTCTTATCCTTTTCCCTACCCTTTTCCCTAGCCTTTCCTGAGCCTTTTTGCTCCCTTACCCTTTCCCCTACCCTTTCCCCTAGCTATTCCCTAGCCTTTCCGCTCCTTTACTCTTTTCCCTATCTTTTTCCCCACCCTTTTCCCTAGCCTTTCCGCTCCCTTACCCTTTTCTCTACCCCTTCCCCCACCCATTCCTCTAGCTTTTCCGCTCCCTTACCCTTTTCCATACCCTTTTGCCTACTATTTTCTGAGGTATTATAAACAAAGAATCAAGCCAGAATATATCAAAAAATGGTCTATATGATAAGTGGTTTGAATAGTGCTGAGCTACAGAGGTTCAACTCCCAGTGGACTGGGGTTTTTTTTTAGTAGAGTAAATACTTGGGAAATGTGTAGGTTATTTTGTTGGGTAAATTGTCAGGTAAAGCATCCAATTTCCCTTAATGTCCTCTTTATAACACCCTAAAATACTCTTTTACTTAGTATCTACCTGTGAAAAATTTGATTCATTTCTATGGTTTGATAGAGTAGGTGATACTCCTCCGCCTCCAACACGTTCATCGCCCCAGATACATAAATCATATTTCAAAGTTTTAAAAAACGATGGGAGCCACTATTTCTGCATTGGAAATATCCCCGCTCTGGATCTACGAAAACGAGACGACAAGCGACAGCCTGCAGTGTTCACAACGGGGCAATCCGTCTGTCTGGAGGCTTGGACCGGACTCCCTCTATAGTCCGTCCCAGCTTCTCTTCGGGGCCGTCCAGGGTGCAAGGAACGAGGACTATGGACTGCATAGGGCCCTATAGGGCGCCAAGCTCTCAGGGCTAGGGCTTTCTTTCCCCCAAACCGGATATCAGACTCTACCTACTCCTGCTTAGGCTTTGATTGGCAGCAAATAATACATTTTTTCCCCCGGAATAGTACAAAAGATCACTTAGCAAATGATTATAGGGCCCCACAGGGCCCTATGGTCCTCGCAGTCCTGGGGAACCTCGCCCGAGACGGACTATGAGCCATAGTCCGTCCCGTCCTGAGTTTACCGCAGGGCCCCGGACGGTTGCAAACACTGAACCAGGATTCTTTTGCAATGATCAAAAATATTGAGCTTGCCTCTCGTCATCAGGTACATCTTATCACCCAAGCATTTGGAATGTTACTGATCACAGTGGTATAGAGAAACAATGTTAGCTCGTTGAGTTTAACCGGAGTAGGAAACCCAGTTCTCACTGTGAACACGGTATATTTCACCATTCTCCTTCGGATATAGTTTCTAAAGCAATCAAGTTGGTCGAGCGCAGTGAAAATATACCGGATAATCCAGCAATATCTCCTCCTGCCTCCACCGCTGCAATGATTTTTGTACCTATCACCTCCTCCGTATCTCCAGCTCCAGAGAAGTTACTGACTGGTGCCGCCTAGGACGAATATCGAACTGGATCGACCTCCTGTAATCCCGGGTGCTCTGCTTCAGAGATCGATGTAGAAGTGAGTATCTCGACTTTGAATGCTATTCAAGTTGCTAAGTATGTCTTGTTTAGGATTACAGCCATGCCGGGGGTTTCATGGTGAATATAGCGGCCCGACACGTTACACGGATGAGAGTGATGACCTCTTGACCAGTGGACACGAGGTATGTATTAGCTGTCATACTTTCCGGGAACTTGGTTTTTACGAATGCTGACTATTATCATCATTCCACAAGAATTTCCAGGCGCTTCCAGCTACATCTACAGGTGGTGGTAATGATGTCTTTATTGATGTGGGTGAGGTGGGAGATGGACGAGAGTAAAAAAGTGGGGTTTAGATTGGCCATTCCGGGAGAACGGAAAAGTGTATCGAGTTGTGTTTTCTCAGGCGTTGAGAAAGTGTCTCAAAGTATCTTAGATGTTGTCTCATTAGTGTAATGTAGTAATTAATAAAAAATGCAAAATCTATTGTGCTTTTAAGCAAAGGTCTATTGTAAACACACATTAACAAGAGATTGGTTAGATTACAAATTGCAAAAAATGTCTGACTTCTGTTTCTGACTTGACTCCATTTCCACTCGCCTCCAGTAGTCTCGGCTTCACTATTTTTTCTATTGTGGTGAGAATCGGGTAGTGTCCGTTTGCCACATTTTCATTATTTTAATAACCTTATGAGGATTTTCGGGTCCGTTTGATCTCTGCCTGGTTTGAGCAATGGGAATGCCCGTTGCGACTTCTTACGCCTACCTTAATCCTCCACCATATATTGAGTATGCCAAGTGTAAGGCTCCTGGTACTATTCTGTGCTAGGTGGTACTGCCAACCCAGTGCGCACGGGTTTCCGCAACTTCCAACTCACCCATTTTTTCAGGCGCAGTCTCTGGAAATCTGAATAACTCACATTACCAGAGTCCCCCGGTCTACTTCACAAGAGTTGTAATATTTCTTGATTAGATTGAATTGGTAATGTTTTTACCTTATAATCGTCAACTCTCCTAATGAAGAAATGTCTATAATTTATGGCATTGCCATGTTATCGAGTGAGAAACGATGATTTGCTTATTCAATATCATGTCAGATCACCCTGAGATGGGTAGATTTGTGGGAATAGTAAGACCGCATTACAAGAAATATAAATGATTTACTATGATTGTCTAAGCTACGACCACAGTGGTAACTCCTATAACACTAGGAAACCGCATCTAGGGTATCGAACATGTCTATCAAAACTCTGAGGAATAGGAAAGAAGGGTAGAGTAGAGAGACAATTAGTATCCGTACCTTGAAAGAGTCACACCCGGTACCTCTCGGGTGGTTGAGGTAGGTTTTTAATGTTGAGGCGAGTTATTTTTTTTATTCTTAATCTTGTTTTATAGTGATACGCGGCTGAAAATGATCCCGATGACATTCGCGTTAACTGACAGATACCCCCACCGTCACTCAACTCTGGATCAGTTTCTATATTGACCACCGCATGTAAGATCCAGAAACAGATCCGAATATATCTCTTCAGCAGCAGAGCTTTCTAACAAACTAATCAACCCCATTCCGCCCACTTTTATCACTGAGTAATCGCTATTTTGGCTGATGTAACTGTGTATTCAGGTATCTTACACTATTCAGGGTACTGATAGATAAACTAAATTTGCGATACAGAGAAGCACACCAACTCGAGTAAGCAGCGGAGATACAGAACGTCAAGCAAGACGTCCCTTGTACACGTTGTTTAAGTGATGGTGTTGAGCTATGCATAGGCCGTAGCTGGTAGTCCTAGGACATATATAAATGAAACGCCTGTAACTTGACAAAGATCCAAGTACTTATAGTGTTTACCTCAAGATACGGATAGATTAACTCTGCCTCTAATTAATATAGGAGGCGAATAATCCACCCGTAGTTCAACCCGGTACTTTACCGCTATACAATTATAACAAGAGTTTTTATTCAAAGATGTTGAGTAGAATTACTTAGTTACTTATTGTTTGGGATAAACAATAACCACCGTCTAGCCAGTATTCTTAATATCGTGTCGATTTAGTGTGGTGGGCTTGTACGAGTTTAGGTTATACTAACATAGTAGATGCTTTTCTTCCAATCCGTACAAATATTGATTCACCAACTCACCACCCGAGTGATATTTAATGATTGTGTGTCACAACAACCTGACAAGAGTCACGAAAGGTGAAAGAGTCACGAAAGGTGAAAGAGTACACTTCCACAGGTCCCCTGAGTCTATCAGTTCACATTTAGATGCTTTTCTCAACAAACAATCAACATCAGTGATATTCAGCATGTCCTGCAAGGAAATTTATTCAGAAATCAGAGCGAGTCATTTGGCTGCCAAGAGGGATAACGGTTAAGATGGCTGGCCTTTGAAGGCCTGTATATATGTAGGCATCGGGTAAATGTTGATGAGGTAGTTGGTGTACTTTTCGTTTAAACTTGTATAGTCTTGCATTTGGTCAAGTCTAATTCTACGGCACTGTTATCAAGTGATGGAGTCTCAAGGCACCCCCTTTAACCGTAGATTAAGATCTCACTACCACCGCGGAGCAGCAGTGGTGCAGATTAATAGACAAAGAGGTGTACAATAGTTTCGGTTTCGATGTGGTATATTTGATAGGTATAGTTTCCTCTATCGATACCGATGTGTTAACTCGGTATGTTTTTCCCTTGCCCCAGTGTCTCTCCAAACAAAGTCATTCTGTATCGGTAAGATTTGAATTTGACGAGGGTTGGATTTGTGTTTACATCAGTGGTGTCTCTCTACCGCCGGAATAAGCGGTGCTCCTGGTTTTCGGCTCAAGACATTGTCACAACTCACGACTGCAAACGTGTCAAACATGCCCCTGGTGTCCCTGAGTGCGACGCTGCCGTTCCACCGCAAAACTATCTTTTACCATCCGAGTCTTACGCAAACTCTCTGACTACTATTGTATAGGTACCCAATCATTCAAGGTGTGGGCCGAGCACTTCTTGAGGACAAGGTATCTATCACCCTTTTGACGTCAGATAGATATCCCAACAGACTGATACTGGAAAGTGAGGGCAGCGACAACTGACGAGATCTAATCAGAGGAACTCCTTCAGCCACTCCGATTGAATATTTTGGTGTAAATATTGCCCCTTAAGTTATGGATCTAGTTACTGACTTTATCCCCCCAGGACCAGCAATGTACAAAGCAGATCCCCGTGAATACCAGACCTCCCGTTTCGTCGACTGATCTAAAGGTACGTGTCACGACCTAAGTTGTTTGTCCACTACTAATATCTCTGTTTGGGCAATACCACTACCGGAGGTACTACTGGCAGCGACAGGCAAGTAACCAGTGCTGGCAACGATGCAGTATGTCTTTACTGGACTGGGACCGAACAAAATGCAGTTTTCCGTCCGTCATTTGCGAACTTGGAGCTTACTCTAGGGGTCCAAGGTGAAAGACCGCAGGCACTACCGAGACTGGAGGGCCACCATGCTGTTGAATGGAGGTCCTCCAATTATAGGGTGCTAGGTGGAAGCCATGAAACGAGCTGCATCAAGAGAGTTTGTTGGAGTTGGAGAGTCTCGATAGAACTTCGTAGGATCCGTACCGATCCACTGGTCCCGGAACCTATAAAATCGGGAGGGGTCTTACCACCGGAATAATTATACAGCATAGTTGCTTTTGTCGTGGTTGGTTACCAGTACAGTCAATTCTCTGTGGTATATTCCTTACTGAGGTTTACATCACCTTTCGCGCCAGTTATCAGGGTGCTAGCTATTTTTGTGTAGAAGTGGCTCGGTGGGTTTTGTCAACGAGAAAGTTAGAACTCTGGCTTATCCGACTACCTCTCGGGTTGACATCACCGCCCAGAATACATTCAAAGGTACTAGATCCCCTAGTTATGGGATAATTGGTTCTAGCAGCGCTGGAGAGACTATCCGGACACCAGCTCCTCCGGACACCGCCTAGGAAGCAGAGGTTGAAAGAGTCCAGCTCATATCATAACTTAGGCTGTAAAAGCGCTCCTTTGCCAGACCAGAACGATCTTCGGAACGGTAAGGGCCAGGTCGGCCTCCGTAAGGAATATGTGTATGGCTCGGAATGATGGGAAATCTACTAAGTTCTTCCGGTCTTATGCCGCGGCCAGCTTTGGGGGTGGGCATTGCATGGACCGGTCTGCTCCCCTTATTACATTGACTGAGGGGTGTAATACCCGCTAGAGGAAAATCAATACGCTAACTCCGATCGGTAGGGAACAGCCATATACTCCTACTATTCACGAGATCGTCGAGGTTCAAGCTCGTACAAACAACTGCCGAGAGGTACGTACCGCTCAGACTCTCGGTTGACCCACTGATGTCATCAATCTAGATTACATACGACAGAGGAGGGGACACGGTAAACCTTGATATCCGTACGTTTCCTACCACCTTCTCCTTCTGGATGTTTTGCCCCCCCTGATATTGGTATTTGTCGTTACTGATGTCATTCCCTGAATGTATTTGTATAATTACCTACCGGTGTAATTCAGGGAATGCTGCCGATTACCATTGTTTTTAAGAATAAAGGTAGTGGTAATTATGGGGGCACCTCCCCGTAGCTACGTAGCTTCACCATGTAGACTAATAGCAAACTTACCAACATAAACCCCTTAGGAAATACATTTTTTCCTCAGAAGGCTTCGCCTCACTAGATCTTTGCTAACTTTGAATAAGAATCTACTTCTACAAAATATTTTAAACTATTGTCATCGACATACGGAAATGAGGCTACGGACCTCCGGACTCGTGAACGACATACTGGCCTGTTCATTATCATTTCTACATAGTGTGTGCCGAGTATTATAATTGAACAACATGAGAATGAGATAGGGATAGGATCGCAACAAGGTCCCTGGTTTCTATCCGCCCTCTAATTTTACACGTCTACCGGAATCCTTACCCAATATTGCCGCTCCCACTGTCTTTCATAGTGATAATCTCTTTTAGCCTCACGGAGTACTTTATCATCTTCTTTACTTTTTATAAGTGTACGAGTCTCTCACATATCGATTTGATCGCATAGGTCTCCGGATCTATTTGACCCCTTTGCCGTTTACAAATTCTTTCATCCGCGACACAGCTCTAAACCCTATTACATAGTTTGTTTATTACATTATATTGTTAACTGGGTATTGTTAACTGGTGATTCTAAGATGTTTGGCATGTGTCTCCCTAGCTATCATTATGTTTTCACTTGATCTCCTGGTGCTGTAGTTGTGGTTTTTGAAAAGGTGGCGAAGTCACATCATGATGATCTCCTTCAGCCAGTATCACGGTATTTAGAATTTCTGTCCGACCTAGTAAGACTGATATGATCTTTACCCTGTAATTGACAGTTCTCGAGTTGGGAGGTGACTACGGTATGGTGACTATACCGAGTGAGATAGTATGATTCAGGTATACAACATCACTTCGGGACACCGTCCTCATGTGATAGTGATGCTATGCTCATGGCGGAGAGCCCTGGTAAGTCCTCTTCCACCCATAAATCATTGGTCGGGTTATAATATATCTCGCCGTCATGAAACTAAGCAGCCATTTTTTGTACACGATACTATGTTACCTGGTGTTGTTAGATTACCGTTACATATAGTATTCGTACTGATTTTAGAGAATGAGTAGTGTGTAATATAGTGCTGTCGTGCTATATCCTTTTTACGAGCAGTAATGAGCAGGACTTTCGGAGTTGCGACGTAACGTGTTTGACGGGGTAACGGGACACGACCGGGTAATGGGACAGGCTTTTACATACAAAATTGCTATTTTGGCTATACTGTATTTTAGGCACCACTTAGTAGAATATCCCAATAACTCTAGGTATAAATGTTCCTTCTGTAATGATCAACCTATTAGGGTAAGAGCAATATTAGTCTGATTGGTAGTAAAGCAGAAGGCCTTGAAGTTGTCAATAAGTGAGATATATCTGGACCACAATTAATTTACTAGTTCTTGTGATAAGTAGCTGTGATCTGGAGCGTACATTCTAAACATGATGAACTCTCAACACTTGAAATTATACTGTGATTTAATTAATTCCAAGTATATACTAAGTGACTTATGTTAATGTATATATTTATATAAATAATTATAAAAATACAATAGGAAGAGAGGACTAAATATGTACCTATATAATTTGTGATTTGGGTCTTTATAACCTTATTAGAAACTATTGTTCATGCCCTGATCTGTACTAGTTATCCTGCACTGATAAATAAGTGAATTCACCATATAAAAAGCGGAAGGCTTGGCAAGGATTTGTATGGGGAAATGCTACTGCAGAGGTACCCCTCTCAGCATACACCCCAAATTTTCATCACTACATGTAATACTTTGCAGGGTAGATTATAATAGAGACATCTTCCACAGGTTTATTTATCATTCCTTCTCAGTAATCATTGTAGAAATACCTAACTACTAAAATGCCAACTTTATATGTAAAACAGTGTCCCATTACCCTGTCGTGTCCCGTTACCCCATCAAACACGTTATATCTCAGTATTATTGTAATCACGGCCTCTCCCCGTCGACGGGTTGGACCGAATACGTTACTGAGTACCACCGGTAATCTATACAATTCTGAGTGATTCATATCCAGCGGATGTTTTCGGGGAAACAAATGGAACTGGGCGCATATCTGAAAGCTAGCGTTTGCCTCTTGGAATAAATAAATGAATTAATCAAAAATGCACGGTCAAGCCCTTGGTGTAACGCTAAGAGCTACATGCGGCTCTCATAATAGATGCTAAGACATCCACCCATTGATGACAAATTTCGTGGCACCTGGGTATCTAGTAGGACCCAACAAATAAGGCCAGGAATTAAGCCCTAGGCAAGTCTCGACAAAATCCTATTCCATGGGCGATACTTGAGATATATTCTATAGTTTGAGAATAAATCCCGTATTTTTGTATCTGAAGAGTAACTACTTTTTTCAGATTGGGCCTAGAGGGTTTAGACCAATCTGAGGATGTCCAGAATATCTACATGATTTCACCTAATATTAAGATATACGGAGATCAATTTACAGCTAGGGGTATTTCCGTATTATTAACACGAAAGTTCCCCGTACTCTAGGAGTAACGGACCATATACAATGGTTGATGATATACTCAAAATTATATTACACATTATAGAAGGTGATAAATAGCACAAGAGCAACGACAAAAAGTATGTGTGGAGTGAGTCAATGGGTCATACCCGAGATTTCTCTACAGTCAATATCGGCTGGTGTTCGCGCGGCTACGAGGTTTGCCGCATATGAATAGAGAAAGTGCAACAAATGGCCGGTGGTGTAAAGCAACACGAAGACCAGAACCACAAACCATTTCTCAATACCAGAGAAACACTGACACTCAGTATGTCCGTACCAGCTCAGTGGGGCGATAAGAATTGTCTGGGTATCGGCGCCCGTCGCCACGCCGGTACATCCGGCTCCATCTGGCCCGGGCGGACTGGCCCCGACTGGGCTGAGGTTATGGATAATAATTTCTTTATCCGAAGGGCTATCACAAGTGAGTACATCTATTATATCCTGCTCCCTGAGACCACTAGACATATCCTCCGCAGCCGACCGCGTATTTCGAATCCCCGGGCCTCGGCGACGCCGCATAGCCCCCGATCTAGATGTGCATATCGGTGCTGGGGTTAGATTGCTCTTTGTATTAATATATGAATAGTTACGGTTACATCTTTGACCAAGTGGAGCCCAACTGTACTCACCTAGAGAAACCCTGCACCGGTAGACTGCTGGTATCGCTCCTCCAAAGAACGGTCTAGCCGGGACCTCAACCCACCATAGAACGGCAGAATGAATTCAGGAACATTCCCCAATAGACCAGTTCGCCAGAGAACGTTCCTTGATAAACAGCGTTCCTTGAATGTACTGGAGCAACCCGTCCCCCATCGTAACATGCTCCGGTAGTACCTGCTCTAATTCTGTTGTCCGACATCGAGTGTTGGGCAGACTGATCGAAAGTTTGAATATACCGGGAGTGCAGATTTGGTTGAGAAAGCTAAGGTTATATCTCTGATCTATTTAGTACTGCTATAAACACTTGGGTAACTTCCTTCATATACTTTCTATCTTTGCTATTCCATGAATACCTTCGCAAGATTCCTCTAACTTTGATACGAGGTTGTGATCTATTACTGGGTGTATCTCGGCGTTCCGATCTTTCTGCATGTTTCTGAGAAATTGGTACCCGATTGGGCTTATCCCTATCACCTTCATCGCATGTAAAGTTCATCGGTACAACTTTTGACGTTCATTTCAATCCACTCCATCATTCCTGGGTTGCTATACTCAGTTTTAAACCGGCCTTTTGCAGCTACCCCCCTTCGAATGTTATAAGCCTCGCGTCGAAGTTCGGTATTGAATAGATCCCTTACTGCTGTACTTTTTTCGGGTTCTCCAAGTAGTGATCGCAACGGTCCGGTGCCCTAGAGATTCGCCAAGGGATTCTTTATACTATTCTAGGAGAAAATATCAAGTATCTGCTGCCAAACACAGCCTAGTAGGAGTAGGTAGAGCCTGATAGCCGGTTTGGGGCAAAGAAAACCCTAGCCCTGGAAACTTGGCGCCATGTAGGGCCCTATGCGATCCATAGTCCTCATTGCGTACGCCCTGGACCGGCCCGAAGAGAAGCTTGGACGGGCTATAGAGTCATGGGGCGTCCGGTCCTAGCCTCAGGATTGACGGACTGCCTCGTTGCGAATACTGAGTCGCAGTTACATCCTCCTCTCGGCCGGGCCCAACTATGGTCATCTCTATTCCGATATCTTGTTTGTCCTGCTCGGCAAGACGGAAACTATGAGAGCGAGCTCCTGCGCCCCCCCTGAAACATTACTATCATCCATTTGAACGTATCTTGTGGAAATAGATGTCTGAATCGGTGATGATGATGATTATTGATAAATACATGGAGCCCTAGGGCTAAGGTATTCGCACTGCACACTGCGCACTTATCAAATATATGTCTGAATCGGTGAGCGGTGATGGGACCAGGATCAAATCCGCTAGAAAGACTTTAAAGTTGTATTCTCGGGAACCTGAAGAGAGTCTGCTTCCTCTGGATCCTCTTTTATCCATCCCTCTAGTGCAAAGCTCATTAGTCAATAGGTCTTTCGGTAGATCAAGAAACTCCGTAGGGGTATGGCGAGATTGGTCCCTCCCCCGCGTGGACCAGAATATCCTCTCTATTCTACGCCGGATCTTCTGTAGCATTTTGATGAGTAAATGGAATCGTTTCAAATTGTGGTTTAGATGGCTATTTATACAGTACAAAATAGTTAGTCATGGGCGCTACTCAGTAGCCCTCTCGTGGAATGGTGATCCTCCCTTTTAACACCGTCACATTGCAGTCAGCGATTGGCGTGCTCTATGACGTGAGGATTACCAATAGTATGATGAAAGCAAGCGATCCAGTCTACCTAAAAACGTGCGGAATTGCTAACTGATACTGCATTAATGAATGGTCGTTTTTCTGCGACTAGGTGGTAAAAAAACTAAAAACGTTAGTGTTGATCTTAACTACACGTAATATGGGAGAATATGGCTCAGGACAGGCTATTGTGACAACAATGGTTAGGATTGTATATGTATATGTATATAGCTAGAGGAGCAGGTTAGCCTAGTCATCAATTATCACCCGTCATACACTTACAACCATTCTGAAAACATCGACAACCACAATGCCCAGCTTTCTCCACCCCACTATGAGATACTATCGGTGACACCCACCAGTATACAAGGCTGTTCTCTAGTCCACTAATATACTTAGGACCGCCTCTTCATAGCCGTTACTCCCCTAATGCGATGGGACTAACGATATCGCTCACTCCGGAACGTTCCAGGTTACACTGATTTCCCAAAGTGCATCCCTGAGTATGTGGTAAATCCTGAATAGGTAAAATTAACACCAGTCCGTTATTATTGTTTGTATGCTCAGCGTCTATGCATGCTCCTACATGCATCACGATATTATTGTCTTGTAACGGCAGTATACATATTCAATACCCATAATACAACGGTATCCTTCTGGAGAAACCGAGTGATTTGACGTGATCCAGATATGTCAAATGCATCTTGACCATAAACCTCCTCTAGATGCCCACTAAACATTCCTGAGTTAAAAGAAAGGGTAAATCTCCATTTTATGACATTTTTATCCTCACCTCCATCCCGCTGTTCAACTGAATTCGTATACCAACAACACCCCAATATTTGACCCCTTGTGCTTGTTTGGCTATATCCGCCTTGCTAGACTTACTCTAAGTATTTCATTTAATAATATAGTAATAAGAAATTCTGATGTTACAAAATAATATTTTAAACAGAATCTTATTTTCCAAGCAAAGTACCTCGGTTCCTTAATGAAACCGCCACTATTCTGTCTCCACGCCGCACCGACAATGATTGTGTCGTTAAGGTCCGAGAAGGAGAGAAACTCAGCCTCATGTCCGAAGAGCAACTCAAAAAGCCAAAGTCATTGCTAGATGTGGAGATTGCAAAAGGCTTCATCCGACCCTTAACCTTGGCCTCCTCCGCTCCGGTTTTCTCCGTTACCGATCATAGCACCAAGCAACTCCGCCTCGTCATCGACTATCATGATCTCAATGAGAAGATCATTCTCGACGAATACCCGATCCCGCTGACCCACATCTTTTTGTCCCGGCTCCCGAAGGCTAAGATCTTCACCAGATCCGATGTACGCTCCGGACCCACTAACATCTGCGTTGCTGAAGGTTCGGAAGCCGACACGGCATACAAGTCTACGTTCGGTCTGTTTGAGTACCAGGTCATGCTCATGGGACTGGCTACTGCTCCCTCCGATTCCCAGCGTTTTATTAATAAAGTGCTGGCGCCCTATTTGGATCTCTCCTGCTTTGCCTATTCGGATGACATCATCATCTTCTCCGAGTATGAGGCTGAACCCCAGAAGCACGTCACTCTGATTCTTGAGGCCCTCAAGCAGAGTAATCTGCACCTCACGCCGTCCAAATGCGTCTGGGGGGTTACTGAAGTAACCCCCTTGGGATACACCGCTATCGCTGGAAAAGGTGAGAAGATGTCGCAAGTGAAGGTCACAAAGATCACTGCCCCCCGCTCCTCCTCCGAATGCCCATGAAGTTCGTGAGACCATCGGGCTGATCAATTTCTATGGGTGCTTTATACCGCATTACTCAGGTATCTGCGCTCCAATCAACCGCCTCACCGTAATGATCTCTGGAATTGGTATCTTATTTTTCATCTTCGGAATATTGCTATAGCTGATATTCTTACAATGCAAGCATAGTATATGTAGCAGATGAGATGATTATAATATGGTCTCACAGGTGCTATTATAAATGGATGTGAGTAGACCCTTTCCAGTATATTGCCCCAGTGTTTGTCGGTGGTTCAGATTCCTATTGTGGTATTCTAACATATGTAGCTGAAACTAGGCTAACTCACAGTTAGCAACGTCAAAGTTACTCTTTACGGCTAGGTGTCCCTCCCGGATGGTTCATTGTCTACATACACGTTTCTGTCTACTAATGTTGAAAATCCGATATTTGACGACCCCCGAAGCAATATTAACAGAAAAAAAATACAACATGTGCTTATACTTCAGATAATCCTTACACAGTACGTTCTTCAACGATCTTTATATCTATGGAGCAACGATTCTGGTTGGTTCCCATCCGAGTACCACCGTTCAATGTCCCGCCAAAGCGGATAATCATCACAATGGTGGAGACAGGATAATAATCGTAGTCACGCATCGTGATCGATCTAGCCACATCTTATGAATCAATAAATGCGATATGCTTCTTGGTAGCTGGTTTTGGCTGATTTCAGCTGAGATACCGCGTTTACAGAAATCCTCAGGGCTGCGTTTTGTTTCTATTATCAGCATTCTCTATGGGCGTAAACACTTGCAGTGAATGGACGGTCAAAAATAAGGGGTCGGATGGCACAGAAGTCCACGCTAAAAGGTACACATAATTCTAAATATGTACAGATTTGGGGGGGAAAACATAAGGGGTCTCGGTGTGATTTTTCTGAGGTACCCAGCTCCATTTCCCTACATTTAGGTGTAGTTCTAAACACCAGGCATTATGAGCAGTTGCATTGCCCAATTGTACCATACATGGGACTTCCCTCTGTCAGCCGTAGTAGTGATGGTTTGGGGGATGTAATTTAACTAATTACCTGCACTATTCATCCCAGCTCGCAAATATCAAAATTGTCGATTCAATGCAGTGATTCCAGCAAATTATGTCAGGTTGAGGATCTGTATGATATGTGGTTAGTAGGTTGTTTCGGTATTGGATTGAATATAGCGATAGCGGGAGACCGTAGTAAATGTAGTTGTCAGGTTGTTTGACCAGGTTGGATGAATGACCAACGTAGTTGTGTTCCTTGTGACTCCTGGATATTTCTTGTGGCGCTGGAGGTTGCTACGAATTTTTTTCTCAATCTTGTGTGGCTCCGGCGGCGTGGTAAGCTGACTAGAAAGGTCATATCGTACTTGGGTGTCGGGGTTTGATGCAATGGTGGGGCCACATGTGGGGTGTGAGTCGGATCCAATAGGTGCGGCTCCGTACATGTCATGAGGCTCTGCGCCATAGTTTACACCCCTTTTCTGAGACTCTTGGTACATTAGTGCTAGGTACAATGCACGGTGATAGGACTCCATGATAGCAAACTCAACTCGTAGAGTGACAGTGTATATCACTGGATCTCCAATATCCAGCGAAAAATTCGGTTCGGCGTGATCGCAGGCCTAGTACTCTTGTAGGTAGGGTCATCTGTGCGATGTACCTGTGCTGTACACGCCTGATTGGCTTCCATATCGGTTTTGTGTGTATGTCCAATAGGCGGCAGTGCTATGTTTAGTTTACCCAGGAGTACGCAGTCAGTATGGTGTGAACTGTTATAAACCGCTTGATGGTGAGATGCTGGTGCATATTCAAATGTCAGATGTTATTGTTTGACTGACACAAGACCTGGGAGAACAAGTACTTGCTAGACAATATTCGGAGTGATACTTAATCATCCGGATCCAAAATCTTCCAAAACAGCCACATGTTGCGACTCTACAGGCTCCTTGTATTTACCTATAGCTGAGCGGCTTTCTTCGCATGTAAAATACCGTTGCCGAACATTTTCTCAAAGATGCTCAGGAACTAAAATCATTGCTAAAGACCGGATAGAGAACCCCAGCTGCCAGAAACACAATGATTCCATTGAGAAATCATTTATGACTGCGCTTAGATTCCTGATACATTTGTTGTCGTACGGTAAATGGTGCTAGTACAGTTTATATGGCTTTAGCCAAAATACAGACGATTTATACAATTTAAAGCAGCCAAGGGAGGAGGAACTTGATCGGTTGCCGAGTTAGAGGCAAATACATAATATTTTTGTTTCTTTACCATGAGACCCAGCAAGAAGAGATAGTATGGGATATACAAGTAACTATTACTTAAGACCACTCTACACTCCTAAGGACTAACTGCGGAAGAAAGTAAACTGCTGCCATAACAAGCGTTGCAAAATGGCCAAGAGTATTTCAATGAATATTTCTATAGCCTACAAGAGTCCTATACACAATATTGTAACTAGTGGTGTCAGCACATATTAGAGCAAATATATATGAATTCACTAACACATAGCACAAACCAAGCGATGTGCCGACTTTATATCCTCACGCCTATTTCGCACCTAAAGAGTACACTATTTCACATGGCTATTGCGCCCGTCTATATTACAAGTTAGTCCTTGAAATTATAGGGGGATTGTTGTGTAGGCACAAACCGGAAATTAGATTCAATGGCCAATGCCCTAACGAGTCAGGGGACCCAGCTTTTTTAGCAAAGCCAGTTTTTCGTTGGTAGTTAGAAGGATAGTGGGAGACAGTTTTATTGAATGTCTCATATAGCTCGCCTTTTTCGCCTAAAAAGACCAATTCTGGGGACTCGGCTCGGAAAGCCAACACAAGTGGAAAAATAGAGTACGAAATCACGTTTCCGACGAAAACGAACCTATCGGTCGCTTTCATGAGACGAGAGTTAGGAATATCCCTAGTAATTAGCCACTGCTCTGAGGCCCTTGCGGCAATTACAGTAATAGTAATGACAGTAATTGAGAGCCACGCGGAGCGCCGATATTCAAGTGGGTTACGTGCTAGCAGTGAGAGTCTGCCCTGGGCTATTGTTTCGACGACTATTCGGATGAATGAGTCATACGGATGGCGAGAGGCTTGCTGATTGAACCCGGGTATGTGTCGAGGATTCCAACTGTCAGCATCAACAGCTTGATGAGTACAGCAGCCATCAGTGGTAGCCAAGGACTAATGAGGGCCCTCACCTACTGTGGATAGGCTCCAGTGCCCGCAAACATCCGGGGCCCTGCGATAATCTGTTCTAGACGAGGTTCTTCAGGGCTACAAAGGACAGTAGGGTCCTGTGGAGCCCTATAGTCATTTGCCAAAGGGTTTTCTGTACCACCTGGGGGAAACGATGTAGTGTTTTCTGTCAACCTCAGCCTAAGTGGGAGTAGGTAGAGTATGGTATCCGGTTTGTGTGAAAGAGAACCCTAGCCCTGACGGCTTGGCGCCCTGTAGGGCCCAATGCAGTCCATAGTCCTCGTTCCTTACTCCCTGGACGACCCTGAAGAGAAGCTGAGACAGAATATAGAGCTACAGGGCGTCCTGTCCTGACCTCAGGACCGACTGATTGCCCCGTTGCAAACACCGGGTGTGCACAATGTGGCGTTGGACCGTGGACTAGGTGTTGTGGTCTCATGGCTCGACGGAAGACCTGCTGAGTTCCAACGCGATATTGAAAACGCTACATCACTGCTTCACGACGACAGCTGAGTGGTGAGGCATGTTAATGATGGCACTGGCAATCGCTGGAGACGTGGTTTGCGGCGCCGGTGGAGAACGGTAATGCGCGAGATTTCCTAGAAGATTATTGCTCTTGTGCTAAACGAGTCTAGTACGTTAAGTAGTAGAACAGCTGTTGCAAGACGACATTGTGGATCGTCCGTTAGCTTGGGGGCAGGAATTAGTATGATTCTGAACGTCTAGATATCTCCGGACGCCGTTCGGCAATGCAGGATAGAGTACTCTGAATACCGTGGCCAGCGATCAAGAGAATGTTCGCGTTTACCAGTATACGGAACGGGCTAGGGTCACACCCACTAGGCAGGAATGGCTATTCCTATACTTAAAGGCAGTGTTGTCATATCTCGATTCTCCTATTCTGTTGTTATTTCTCGGTTACTTATTGCTTGCTCTATAAGAACATTAACTGAGGGCAGAAAAATACCTTTGAACACCATCCAACGTTTGGAGCGGAGGTACCTCTAGTGAGATTAGCTGGGGGGAAAGTTAGGGCCACAATATTATCTATGTAAGAGAATAATTTTAAAATTGATGTAGGTAATAGCATTAACAGACACTATCTATGGTACTGGCAATGGGAGGGTGGTCTTTCAGGTGTCAAAGGAACTCTTGCAAATACTCATGGTCTGTCACTCGGATTTAGATTTGGTCAGGAATCAAAGAGCCCTTTCGGCGCTTGTTTGCATATAGTTAAGGGTAAATTGTAATTAATGTATCAACTCAAAATATGAATGGGTTACAACGCTTGTAGTTATTTCAGTAGTGACGTTCAAAATAGTATATATATCCATGTCAGGGGAATTTAGTGTTCGTTATGGGGGGTTCCCAAACCAACCGTGGAACCGCCCCATGAAACCCTCCCGAACCGCCCTACTCGCTGTTCAATATATTACAAACAGGAGATGCAGACACACCTAAATATCTCTCTATAATCACACTCTTGACTCACCACCTTTAGGTAGGTCCTACCCTCCTGCTGAGAGTCGCCGATATAGATGAGCTGATATTCTGTGGAGGTGCTCAATTTCGTAATGTACATATAGAACGATTCCCTGTACTTCGCTCCAGGCATAGGAGTATTTCTACCAAAGACTGAAAATCAGTAGCTAATATTAATACAGCTAAGTACAACGTTTGAGCAGTGCTACGGAGGACTAGAGAAATACAAATACTTAAAACAATGACGCACACTCTACGGAGTACAGTAACCGATACGTGAGTGTATCTTGGTCGTGTTCTAGTCTACTGACAGGGCCCACTTATTTACGAATGTTCCTGGTCACCGGTCAATCTAGCGAAGCTTTATTATACTACAAATTACTTCGCCACTACATCCATTGTGTATCCCCTGATGACCGAAAAAGGAAACTAGTCTAGCTGGTCAGACATTACCTTGTAGAGTTTGTGTGCGGTATCACTATCTAATAGAGCGATGCAGGCCAGAATGATAACCCCTACTATTCCGACCAAACATATCAAAATGGTTAGAGTGCTAGGTAATCACTACAGTTAAGTCGTGAATCTTAGATTTTTCCTTGGACTTTGCTGCGTGATAGTAGTACTAAATCAGTGACGTATCTTAGGTATGTACGTCGTCACAAGTTGTCACTCGATACTCAACAACTCAATCGCCTAGGATATAGCTAGCTACCTGTTTACGGTATAAAAAGACCAATTTGAACAGTATACATCGACGTGTTACTCAAAAGAAAGATCTACTACGGCATATTACCTTTTGATTTTCATTTGGCGTTGTCAGAGTGGGCGGCGGCCTCTGTTCAGTTTGATATCATCTGCAACTAGACCCTTGGCACTACCAGAAAGTCAAAGTACATTACAGGGAACTGGAAACAGAGCCTCAAAGATGATTTCAAAACAACAACCCCGCCTATCTACCACAAGAGGCCACACCCCATATCGAGAGTACCAAGGAGGCTCACAGGTTCGAAGTTTTGAATACCTTTAAAACTCTCCACTAACATACCCAATTTATCATTTGTAAATAAGAATTACTCCGTTGATCGAAACGCTCGATAGCAATGGACTAACATTTTGTGAAGGTGTTCAATCCTATCTACCAACTAACATGGGACTCACTGTACTTTTCTTTATGCAACGGGGCATACCTGTCCGGTATTTAAACATGATCAATAATTAAGTTATAGTAATATGATCTCTGGGGAGCGGTATGGGGAGCGGTAGAATGCGCATGTCTGATAGAGCTACATGAGTTTCTCGGAGGAAGGCGGTGGATCTTAGATCATAAACTAACTATAACCACTGTAGCTAATCATTCCGTACGAGCTATAGTGGTATATCTCAGAATTTATGAGCATTGCTAACTACCGGAGCATTTTGAAACAACGAAACACCAGTTTCCATACTGGTATATATAAGGTCAGTCATATTTGTCATGAGTAGGTCCTACCAACGTCAAGTTGTTTGATGAAAGTTCTTTCCCATTGCTTAACCTATCACAGATACCTTCGGTGTGTTTCAATTAATCTGTTACCTGAAAGGTACTCCTTACATAAAAAAACTACAACGAACAGACTGGAAGCGCTCTAGGATTGTCGGTGAACGTTTCGATATTAACGAGAGAGATTTACAACTGGGTTGTGGTATCTTTAGACATGAGACCTGAGCTGACGAAAGGGAGACATTGACTATCAGCCTTACTACTGTCATATTGTTGTGGTCAATTGCTCTTAACATTATTGTAACACAGGTCAACTTATGCCCCCTAGAGAACTTAGGGTGAGTTGGTCGTGTACCATGCTGATGATTCGTAGCTCCATTGCTAAAAATTATGCTTTAGTGTATTATACAACGTGCCTTACCTGGCGCGGGTGGGGATGAGAGATATTCCTTACTTGAAAATTGGAGCGGGTGCGAGAATATCAATAAGGTGCAGCATATATAATCTCCATTGTGTTAGAGGTGCGCTGGCTGGGCGAAGGTAGTTTGATCCAATTAGCAAAGATGGAACTGTATCACCACGCGATTGGTGTATTGGTTGTCTCATCATCGACTATCACTCGAACTAGCAACACTAGCGTTCGAAATGAGCTGTAGCACTGTAAAAGCCACATGATGTCTCCTATACGACAAAAATCATGGTGAAAGCCTTCAGACAGTCCCCGCACCCCGCATCTCCCTAAAGAGAAGATAGGGCAGAAGAATCGATTACACTACACGTAGGTTGACAAATATCACCGACCATCATGTCCTTCTAGCAGACATGCAGTGTGTAGCGCGTTCCTGCAATTACGTGCTTGCCGGATCACACCTAAGTCCAAAAACAATTCTCATTTGCACTCGGGCGCTACTAACATTTTCTAGTATTCCACCCACTATACACCCCACCTCACCTCACGGCCTCTACCATCTACCTCCTACACCCTCCTACAGAATACACATCTCCCCCGTCATCACTTACACGACTATCTGGAGACATCAGTACCAGTCGTAACTCTTTGCCTTGTGCCCTGACACCTCGGCGTACTGAATGATAGTCCAAGGAGTCTCAATTGAGGCAGCATCACAGATATTCCTATTGGCTAGCAGCGCGGGCATGGCAGAGTCTATCTTGGTCTGAGGGTAACGGAGAAGCGGAAAACTCTTGAAAAGAGGGGGTATCTTGTTTGACGTATCTATTGGAGCGGCGGATAAGCAAGCGAATCCAATGAGAAGGTCAAGCTGGAGAAAGGTGAGCCTGATACTGCTATCATTAGTGTGCACATTACTTCCTACCGGTATATCTAGCTCAGGCGGTCTGGTTCCTCATGACGACATAACTGCTTACGCCTTATTCACTTCTCATATCACATCGGTGATAAGCCTTAACGACTTTACACAATTGTAGCAGTACAGGAAAACAGAGCACATGACGTATGGTGTGGTTTGGGCGTGGTGAAATACAGGCTGAGTGCTTCCATTCCCGGGTTCACTTTACCCATCAAGATACCGATATGAACTAGCTCCACAATTAAGAACCAGCAAGTAGGATTAGAGCTGACTCACAGCTTCTATACGCTTGCCGCGTACAATATACTTTTACTTCGATCACCCCGCAAGCTCTGCTTCTCGGGTATTCACTCTGTACATAACGTGGGAGAATTTTTGAATTAACATTCGTTCATCTGTGGAGTTAGGAGGTTTAATTATCTTTTAAGGATAATTTATAAGACGATACATCAATGAAATAATAATATATCCATAGGGTACTTCGGCCGTAGTATCCAACCAGATTGCCCTCGTTCAAAAGAGCCAGTGGGGGACTGAAGAATATAGAACAGCGGAGTCACTCAGAGCACAGACAGAGTGCTGTACCGGCTCTTCTTGATCTCCCTCTTTCCCTGAGTCCACTCATATCGTCGCTAACAGTGGAGCCACCCATGACAGCGTTTCCAACCACATGATATTCCGTACTCCCGAATCGGAAGGTATAAGTTTGGAGGGTGATAACGACCAACAAAACCATTTATATCCTATAAGCCGTTTTGACTGCTTGTACTACTATCAGTGCACGAATCGTACACCTTGAAGCACACTGACCACGAGAGAGGGTATATAAGGAGGCCCTGTAGAGAAAGGATAAAAACTAAACGAAGGAATCTTAGACCATGTTATCCAGGGGGCAAAGCGCATAACGCCCCGCATGAGGATTGGGTGGGAAGGTACTGAGCCACACCAACATTAGGAAAGTGTAGCATTTTATCATGAACTACCCGCAAGCTCCGGTAGCCAATGGGGGGTTCTTGGGGGTCGGGTTAATCCCGGGGTGCAAAATGGTACCCCAGTGGCATAGTTGTGTGTCCCAGAAGTGTTCCACGGACACATGAATGTCCAACAACTTTCCGAGGACACGGTACAGGGTTGTGGGAAAATACCGAGACAACTGAAAATTGCTTGGGAACCATATAACTGTATAGGGACTTGTTAAGAGATTGTCGGTTTTGTTATTCTTATGACTCCACCCGTGATGGCTTCTGCAATCGAGATTATTGGAACAATATATTTTGTATTTTCTATGTACAAGAAGCACTCCATCTCTGCTTGCTGTCCTACCTGCTGCTCCGCTCGTACCGGGAGTATAATTCCTAGTGTCCTACCGTCGTAAGACAAATTCCGGATGAAGAGGGTCTGTGTCATGATGAACAGCTTTTTTGCTTTATAAGTGCGGGTCTACCGGAGTCTGGTACGGCTGCTCATGTGTCTCCTCGTCTGGTCATAATGGAGATGTCAGTAACAGTCAGATCACGAGAGGATGAAAGGTGCCTGTACCAGGATGGATAGGTTACTTACCTTCTATGGGGCAGTCAGGTTGACCTTCTACCAGAGTTTCTGTGTTTCTACTGATTGTTGGTATACTACCCGGTTCCTAATCAACGTGTCAGTTATGGCCAGACATCGGCAGGACAAACGATCCTCAAACCACTACAGGCAGGCTGTTCCCTGTAGATGAGAGTTCACTGGGAGTGGTTTTGTGTGTTGTTAAGGGATGGTTCTGCTGTAGTCATACTGTGTAGTCGGCAACAACGTGACCTAGAAAGGTTCAGGGACCTAGACACCTTGCACGGAAGGACACCTCAGTACCTGCCGGGTAACTATAAGGGTGGCCGAACCAACTCCATACCGTCCCTGGGACTTTCGGGGCCTACAGTCAATCTATAGGACCGCCGAGAATCCTCAAGGTTTCTAGGGAGTTAGCCGTGAGTCTCAGAGGCGGTGTAATTTTTGCTAATGAAACAACCTTATCGTTTCCCAAACATGCAACTACACCACTGGCAAACTTTTGGTGATTCTCATGGAATGTTTATGCATATTCAGAATGACTGGGGAGTACAGAACATCTTATCAATGCTATTTCATAAGACATTTGTTACTACAGTACTATATAATCGCGGGAGCTACTAGGGCCATCGTGTGAGTGTCCGAGGTACAATCGAAAATGTCACCTAACTAGCCCCCTGACGCACAAACAAGCGGTAGGACGCATATAAAGACTTCGGGGGTGGAATGAGAAGTCTCAAAAGAACTTAATAGTACCCTTACGTTATACTTGGAAGGTCAGATAGCTTTATATATACTAAATCAGGCTTCATATACTTTGCTTTTGCATTGTTTTCCTCCGATAAAGTTTATAGAGGTCGTTGTGTTTTCTTATACCCATGGTTTCGTGCGCCGTACGTAGATGTTGGCGATGCCGGGGCTAGAGCAGCATACCCAAAAGTTATCATGCTCTACATCAGCCATCATCAGGAATCATATCGTTTCGGTGAATATATGTCATGTTGGTTTGATCCCGGGAAAGAGAGTGCTAGGTCTTGTAGCCCTGTTTCTAATTGCTTCAATACAAGTGGTATGAAGTATTTTATGACTGATCGCTGTTTCCGAACGTCCATATAGTACCGCAACCGTGGCTTTAGTGTTGTAACACTCGCTCTAGTGCTGTAAACGTGGCATTTCACTCAACAGTATAAATAAATGCATCTACATCTCCACGACTGCCTCATCATCCGCAACGTATAAATAAATACATTTATATCCCCACCTGTGCCACATCATCCATACTCCCGTATGTCGGCCCTAAATATACTCCTACTAATCATCTCAATTATTGGGTCTGGGCTGCCAGCTTATTTGATTGTCATAAACGCACATAAGCAGTACGAGACAAGCGAAAAGATTCTTTTAGAGTTGATAAGGAGATGTTTACCACTAACTGATTTAAGCGAGCGGACATTGATCGTGCGTCATCCCTAATTCTCTTTACCTCCTTAGAAGTAGACATACTAACATGTGTAGACAATAGATAATACCTGCCCACGGATAGGAGGGGAGGGACTATATCTATATACAACGGGACTATTGGGGGAGTTATCAACAACAATGATGACTTACCTCGCTTCATCTCTTGTTGCTTTTTATGTACTGTTTACGGGGTCATGGATTTGTATTTTTTTGGACAACCGACGGTGCCGGGTGCTGAGTGCGAACAAAGCCACTCCTTTGTGTAGGATGTTGCAAGCGGCAGATCCTACTGGGAAAGATGGGGACAATGGTGAAAAATCAGTAACTACTGGCGCATCGGGTGAAAAGCCGAAACTCGTGGCAAAAAATGATGGAGAAGATGAAATTAAGGCTCAAAAGTCTGCAGACACTACCTACGCGGAGGAAGACTTGGGACTTGTGGAGAAGAGCGCAACCGATCTTGAGAAGGTTGTGTTCTAGTCCATTCAGAGGACGCTGCTTCTCCAGGAACGTTCTCTGGCAGACTGGTCCACTGGGGAACGTTCCTGAATGGACTGAACCGTTCCCTGGTGGACTGAAGTTCCCCAATGGACCGCCCATTGGAGGAACAGCGGTACTTCCCCCACCAAAATATTCACTACCTCGCTTAACTAAAGGATTCTACAGAATACCAAGCATCAGTGACTTTGATAGGTAACAATATTACTCAAGAGAGCAATAGTGTACTGTAGATCAAGGGTAAATTATGGGTAATAGGTTAGTGTATTGGGGGCCTAGTATTAGTGTGCTGTGTCACTATAACCACAATGGTATGGATATTGGAGTGGCTAAAGTAAGTAGTCAATAGTTTGGCTGTGGAAGTACCACTGTTCATCCAATGGACAGTCCATTCAGGAACTTCAGTCCACCAGAGAACGGTGCAGGAACGTTCCCCAATGGACCAGTCTACCAGAGAACGTTCCTGGATAAGCGGCGTTACCTGAATGGACTAGAACATATCCCTCACCGCTTACCATCCTATACGACAACACATGCTCGTACTCGGCTCGTTGAGCTTGACCGTATCCCAAAAGATAGTACGCCATATACTCAACATCGGCATGAATACTGTGTTGAGAGAAGTATCAACGAGATAGAGAGGGCTCAGAGGGCCGGTTAATAGATTATGAACGGATGACACTTTTTAACTCATCAACGCTTAAAGAAAATTAACGTAGAGATTACTTTTTGAGTGTCAATAATAACCAGCTTCTATGATAGCAATTACATACCTCTACACTTCTATTTCTTCAGATGTATAGGTCTGTAAATACTAGGTATATGGCTAGGCATCCTTGATCACCCTGTATTTTTACTTTCTCTACACCTCATCCCAAGAATATGACCTTTCGGTTAGTTTAGTTAGGGTTTGATGGTGGTTTGTTGGGTTACTGTTAAAGAACTCAAGATTAGCATGTTGTAGTAAAGATAAGAATGGTCTTGCGCCACTGGATCGGGGGGGTTACTAGGTAGTGATTGTAAATCGATTACTTGTCGGTACACTTACCGAAGAATTCAGTCCAGCGACCGAGTATATACGGGACATGGGAGCATAAGGATTTCTCAAAAAACCACGTCAAAGGTGATACCTTTACACTCTTCACTCGCTTATGTATTTAGGTATCGATTATGAGATTGATGATTCCTGCTCCGTTAACGTAGCTAATGCCCCTTCGTTTTCTTCTTTGAGCATATTACAATGTGGGAAATTATTGACTGACGACATGCTTTCTATATACTACCGCTGTAATACTAGGTTGCTTGTACCAATCATCCTGAAGTACCTGGTCTACTAGGGTCGTGGCAGCTTTTACAAACTGGAAAACTCAGAATAAAAACAATCTCTCACTTATCAAGACACCCCTTTGACTGAACAATATAGAACGTACAAGTAGAAATATCTTTATTCAACTGTTATTCAGTTCTAACTAGTTGATCAACATCGGAGGAAAGAAAATAGGCCTACCTCTCAAACACCTTGGATGTGCGAAAGGACGACAAACTTTGCAGATAGGCTCTAAGAAACCAATTAGCATTGTTACAAACATCCTCTCATTTTGTCAGCATATGGTTAAGTTGATGTGGACAGGTTAGGTCAAACACACCATCAATTAACCAAAAAACCGCCGGTACTTCTCTCTTCCCAAGACCTAATGCTAAAAAGAAAAATACAAAGAAAGTCGTAAGAAGTAGACATCCGATGCTAGACAGAACAATTTATTAAGTCAATCCGCTCATCAGTCAACTGTGCATTATTACAATAGCGTTGTTATCGTGACCTCCTTAATTGTTTTTGTTACTGACATTGTCAAGAATCTTCTGCTGCGGCGCGGCCATGTGATTCTATAATATCTACTAGTGTATTTATACTATCGTTATTGGTAGGGTCTATCTGGGTGCGCATATCTTCCGCCGAGGTTATTATAAAACAAAACCTCCGGAATCCTTGTGGAGAACTGTCTTCCGAGACCATGATTAATCTCATGCGCGATTCCAAGTACTCTGTCGGACACTCCCTACACCATTGTAGGGTATAAAGTCCAAGTCCGGATGGGCTCCATACATTGATTGTGATATTGTATCATCGTTGCAGCGATGAATATCCTCCATATAATTGCTGGGGGAACTAGAGGATTGTATTAGCAGAGTGTATGAGCAATAAGGGTGCAACAACCTATTAGGTAGAAAAGATTAATCGGGATAGTACTGTGAAATGGAGCACGGAAGACGATGGGAGGATTCCGGAGGAACAAAAAAGCCAATGCAGCGAGATAACAGGATTGCACTCATGAAAAGGGTCGTTGGTATGGATGCTGTGTTTGATTGAGTGTGTTCTGGTCCATTCAGGGGACGCTGCCTACCCAGGAACGTTCTCTGGCAAACTGGTCCGCTGGGGAATGTTCCTTAATAGACTAAACCGTTCCCTGGTGGATTAAAGTTACTGAATGGACTGTTCATTGTGTTCTATTCGATTGGGGAAGGCCGCTTAGCAGGAACATTCCTAGATAGACCGGTCCATCAGAGAACGTTCCTGTATAGACCGGTCTACCAGGGAGCGGAATCATATACCGGACCAGGGCCAGCCCACCCAGGAATACTACCGGTCTACCCAACAAAAGAAAAATTTATGTTTGTATATAGTGGCCCCATGAGCTAGTGGATCTACTTAATTATTTATAAGAGATTCCTCCTCCATGTATATAAACTATAATCTAAATGAGACTTACTGCTAACTGAAAGCTCCTCCACTGCTGGGCTCACACCTGGAGTGGCCCTACCTAAGGTATGATATATGGATGAAAAATTTATATTATATAGTTATAGATTTATACGATAGTAATGGCATCTCTAGGCGCTCTAAAATTGCCTCTCACACCAGTATCTATAGATGGTGGTAATATCTCCGGTATAAGAAACCCTTCGCTGGTGGACTGGTCCATTCAGGAACATTGCTGGATAAGCGGCGTTCCGCCATTGGGCTAGAACAGCTTCTTCAGATTCCCCCGGGCTAATCACCACTACCACTTTGGCACCTTCCGGAAAACGTATGTGTCTCTGATATTTCTTGCGTTTGTAATAATAGGGAACGAGATAAGGTATGAAATGGGATAGGATAAAGTTTTTTACGTTTTAAAAGCGGCTTCCCCGAATTTTGCTGAACCTCAAAGAATGCCTTGTGGATCCGCCCCAACAACAAAAACAGAACCCTCCCCAGTTTACTTTTTCATATATCTTTCCCCCTATAGCATGACTATTCTACCGAGGCCTTCTCTACAGTTCTAATATCTGGAGAACACGCTTGGTATATCTAAATTTAGATGGTCTGCTTAAGTCCGAGTTTTTTGTTTTTGGCTGTATGGACCGGTACATTACTTTGAAGAATGGATTTATATCATGGGTAACTACGTATGTGAGGGTTCGATTTAGATTTTCTACATGCACACTTTATTGGCGCTGCTGACAATTATGTAGATAAAGCCACCCAGTACGAATGGTATGGTCAGATGGGAGTACATCATACATACATATATTGAGGATTGTTGCCCTGTCAAAATACCGTCAAGGGTTGAAAGGTTCGACCAGACACTCCGTGAAAAGAAACTTCCGTATTTCTAAACATAAAGAGTAAGTATGATGAATGCAATATCAAGGATTTTGCGGTAGCTCGTGATTTTTGTAGTCATAACTATCAATATTTGACTTTCTTGAAAGTGAGTATACCTTAAAGTGTTCCACCGAATCGCTAATAGATTATAACTAATAATTCCCGAATATTTTCAGTACTACATGACGGAACTGGGGGATGATCCCGCATTAATATTTTGGTCTCCTTATATCTGCGGCCAATCATCTGTCAAAGTGGAGGTGCATTAACTTGAGTTTTTAAGAAATGAAGGGAGCGGTGATCAAAAGCTTTGGTAGGGTATAGCTAACCTGTAACATCTCAAGTATATCATGATCTTGACATGAATATGGCTATGAACAGGTATGTAACATTTGTGGGCACTTTTTATTGTTAATGGTGTCATGTTCCATCACTCGAGTTTACGATATCTTTGGTAGTAGGAAGTGATGACTAATCACCCGAGAAGGTAGCCGATAATCTATCTACCTGGATCCTCAAACTAACAGCCTAAGTGTGGCAGGACAGCCTTATTTAGAGGTTCTCAATCTTCTATTTTTGTAGGTGTATGTTCAACTTATAATATGGTTGAAATCAAACAAGTTGAGTATCTAGAATATGTAAAGAATCAGCAGAGGAAATTCTAGGTCCTAACGCCATTCCTCCCCTGGATCCTCAAACCTACCAAACACAAAAACATGATCTATAGCGTTAATCCTTCATCCAATATCAGATATCAAACATCAGAGTGGCCCCTGTCACCAAATACGTAGTTGAAAAGGACAAAATAGAAATTCATTGTTTAGCGGTGGGCATGAAGATATTCACTGGTGTATCAAATTGTTGAGGCTACACCTATACAGGTCTGGTCATGGATAAAATCTTTGGCACGAATAGCTAGAGGAATCTCTAGGGCACCTATTGCCTTTTGCATTGTTCTAGATTGTCGAGTGACTAGAGATGTGACTAACACTCTATATCTTACCATTTCATTACTATTCAATCTTATAAAATATACACATGGCCAGCTCTGGGCGCAGCGGCTCTGCGTACGTATCAGGTCAACATGACGCAAGCACTGTGATTACATAAACGCTTTGAGGATCCTGCTTCAACCGAGGTTAGGGTTATTTAATCTCATCTTGATATGTCTGAGGAACTGGCTTTGTTTCAGGAATGGAAGTGCCTATCTAAGCCAGAAACATCCAGTATACTCTCATTGTACCCGAGAAATTTAGGAAATCTACCAGTTTTCATATGATCAGGCTAACCAGCGCTTGGATTCAGGTACGGCTATATGCAAACTCTCAAATGGATTAAGGCTTTACGATCATAACGGTAGTAAGATTCGTCAAGCTTGGAGATAGTTACCCTGGCGTTTTACCCCAATGATATATTCCTGTAGCTCGTACCAACAGAATCGGACAAAATCTGCGGTGTAGGAAGTATATCTCAGTAGATAGCTCAGGGGTGCATTGAACTATTTTATCATGACTCGTTCGATAACTCCCCAAAAATACGGCTTGCACTCCAGGCCGCTAAAGTCATCTATATCCGAACATCCACACAGCTTTCACCGCACGGGGATCATTCGCGCGATGAGTCGAGAAACAACGCCAACAATCCAGATCGAGTCCGGCTGGTCCCGTAGCTAGCACAGGCCCGCTCTCTAAGTTACTTGTAATAATCTAAGGTTAACCTAATTCATCTTTCCATAGTAAATCTTCCATATCCTACGACTATTGAAATAATGAGCGGCAGATATTATGTCATGGGTGGTACATGATGCTGAGGGGTGGTTTCACATGAGCCTGTACTGGTCGGATAACCGACCCAATGTCCAACCTGGGAAAAAGAACTGGCGGAGGAGCAATAACGGGCTAGATATATTATATAGTAGCTAACGGGTTCTGTAAGAAATTATACAGTCTTCAGCGCTCTACATGTTGGTAAAGACTATAATACGGGCATGCTACTTGAGGCTATAGTACAACGCAGCTCCGGTAAAATACGTTCACATCACCACTTGTAATTCGAACTCTGCTGACCGAGATACATGCCTGTTACCTGGGTACTATGAACAACTCTGGGTGGTACGTTGTATTATCGCCGGACTCTTAACATTTATGTGTTCTGATGTGCTATATTCAGCGTGACAGATATTTTCATGTCAGGATTTAGTTCTTCGTGCCTGCTTTTCGGTGGGGGTTTTAACCTAACTCAATATTGTCGAGTTTCTGCGAAGAAAGCTTTCTCTATTTGACAATTGACTCCTCACCAATAGCTTTGCATACTGATTGTACAATCTATATTTTAACTGTGCTATGTATTACCCAAAAGCCTGGTTGTTGCTGGAAGGTGACTGGCAAATAGTGCACAGGAAGCAGCTGTACAGCTCCTTCGTTTGACCGACCGTTCTCTTCACCCATCTGACCTTGCCGTTTAATTTATTTACAAAATTCTTAATAAAGAAGTCGATAAGTTTTGTACGTTAAATTAGCTTAAACTGGAATTTTGGACCCCGGCATACAGTGGATTACAAATCGTTAGGTGGCTTCTTTAGGTTCTGTGTTGAGTGTTGGGGCTTTACATACCATTCAGCGTTCCCAGATCCATATTACATCATCAGTACAAACCAGGTGTTCTCCGGTTAGTGCCACTGGCCACACTACATAGAGTCGCCAGCTTGCCCCTCCTTTACCACGACAATACATTCAGTCCACTGTTATTCTCTTCTCGTATGGAACATCAAGGTCGAACCACCTTCAGGTGTAATTGAAGCCATCGATAACTCAAGACCCACAAGAACATCTTTTTAGACCAACACCCCGGATCCTATCAGTACACTCGCCCTATGTGGGTACGGGCTATAAGAGTTATCGCCTTATAAGGGTACGAGGAAAGTACTTTTAAACAATAGACTAGATGTGTAGTAACAGAAGATAGAACTAACAAACAAACTTGATTGATACCTAAAGAAAGATGCAGGAGAAGCCTGCTTATATAGTTACAAATCCGCTAACATAGAAACTATTCCATAATCCCAATACAAAGTAAAAGCCAATCCGTTACCATGTAATTCTTCCGATGCTCGGATAGAATTTCCTTCCGTCGGTTATACTATTCCCCCGCTTGGTTACCCTACCGGACCATCCGGGATTCTATTCCTCCGGTGTTGCCACACCCCGTATTTGCCACACTTAACTTCACAGAGTGTCACTCATTCCAACAAGTACAAAAGTAAACGTTCTGTGGACTTGGTATTTTATATAACGATAATCGGCCTATACGAATAATGTCTAGAGCCAAACCGTCTTATTATCAGGTGAGTACACTTTATTTCCCGTATACTTCTAATCCCCAATTACTTCTACTTTATATTATACCACTATCTTTCCCATACCTCTAATGACATATACATTGTGAAACCGCTGACGTCTATGATTAACAGTAGAGTTACTCACCAGCAATACAAGAACCGGGCATGGGCCATTATGCCAAGTCGAGGAATACATGTTTCCCATCCCGGGCATACCACCAAGGCTAAGAGGATAGGAGACAGAGGTGTGGAAAGAAGTTGGAGCAGGATTATAAAAGCATTCTACCCTGGGCAAGGGTCAAAACAGGATAGAATAATGAGTGTGTAGGATGGGGAGATCTCTCCTCGCCGATGCAAGAAGCCCTGTGCTGATATGAAAATACGGCATCGCTTATGTCTATGGCAGTGGCGGGTGAAGTATGTGATTTTCCTAACACGCAGAACTAAGGGCCACAGAATTGTTACTGACTCCTGGTGTAGACCAAACTAAAGGAGCCCACACCTCTCTTAGTAGCAGTATCTGGGCTGAGATTGATAAACGAGGCACTTTTGAGAGGATAGAGACACCAAAACTCATGATACATGGCCTCCTGACGGCCCTTGGGAATTATTTGTGATAGAAATACAAAAAGAAACGTTTAGTATAAAAACTGGTTTGGGGGAAGGAGGGGATTTATGGTTTATTGGTGTAATTTTAATAATATATATTACCACTTATTTTATATTTAATGTCGATGATGTGCCTACATAGATACTTTTTGAACATAATCTATATACCCGGGGAAACCTCAACTATACGTTATGATATGTATACGCCTCAAAAAATCTTAATCTATAATTTAGTTGCTAGAATGAGAAATCCGGAGCATAAAAAATAGCATGAGTAGAGAATGCCAAGGACGAGTGAGATATTGTGACTAAGTGATATTGCTAGGGACAGTCTAGATTCCCCTGTTTTACTGGGTGACATTATCAGTATTACACCTGTACTATTACTTCTTGAACTATATTTAATATCTCTCAGGAGTCATCCCATCGGTCACTTCTATCGTTGGGATCATTGTTTGCTGTGTTTTGTCGCTTGACTGGCTATAGAGTACCTTTTTCGTTACCGCCGGGTTACCGCCGGGTAACAGGTGAACCGCAGCGCACATCATATAGATGACGATAAATGCTCATTGGGATTCATCAGGTGAGAAGTTTTGAATCACGTACGGGATGCGCAATGTGTGGTGGCGTACCTCTTAGTTGATAGCTGGCTGGTCTGCGATGTACTATTATGGTGCACATGACCATATATAGCATATAAGGATTCAGATGGATTAGATTGGTCTTTATATAGTGTTACGACGTAAAGTGGTTACCAGCATGATAGTACCGGTCCATGGTTTGGAGAAGCATCATTTCAATTGGCTGAGTGTATGAGCAAGGGTCTATTGAATAGGTTACAGAGCAATGTCCGGATAGTGAAGATAGTGGGCAGGCCTATTCGGTATCTACTCCAATATAAGTGAGATATATAGCTATCAAATGATCTTTGGAAGAGAGGGGCCTTGCCTCTTGAATTGATGGCAAAGAACCCCAAGAATAAAGAGGATCGCGAGAGAGGGCAGCTACTCATCTATATCGGACTACTTTAGAAAACTCGGGCGATATGGGAAGCAGTTCAATTACGGCAGATTTACAGATAAAATAATCAGTGAAGGTTCTGATAAAATGAAAAGGAATAGTTCCCTGGGATAAGAAGAGGCTGTTGCTGTATAGTCAATTATATTGATAGGCTTTTACGAACGATTAGGCTTATCCCTGCACATAAAATATGATAAATCGTCCATGAGAAGCCTGAGGAGCAAATTCAGTCATATTACCATCGCCACGGCATGAATTTGTGATTGATAAGTGAGTTATACACAATAAAGATATAATTGATTCTTTCTTGGCATTCAAAAGTGACCAGAAAGGGAGAGGGCGGGACTGTAAAGCTCAAGGACGACGGAACAGAACAAGGGGGGACACCTCAACATGAATTGAAGCAATCAGCCACATATCTGCAGAAACCCTCATCTGTCAATACTTAACGTTTACGAGACGTTAGCAAGTGGGCAGAAACTAATAACTACGAAAGCCACGAATTGTGTAATTACTGCCCTGCATAAGATATCATGTAGTAGGGATGACATTAAAATGGCCCAACTACAATGACACCTGTCGTTTCGCCGATGAGTAATCTTCTCTTTCACAGACACGCGCATTCTCATCAAATTGTCATATCGGCTGGATCCGGTCTCCTTATGATAGCGATATCTAATTAGTATAATTGATAAGCACCCGGGCCCACCTGCAAATGATGTAAACTATACTAAGATATACTTCTGCTTTCACGCGCGCATACTTGCGTTGAAGTTTAAACAAATACTACCATATTCTCCGAGCGTTGATAGGGGAGTAACTCATTGATTAGGGAAAAAGCCCAATATATGTTGTGTGTCCTTGTAATCTAAACGTGCAGCACTCTCGCGACCTTTTATAGAATGAACTCATGGGGGGTGTTAGACCTACTGGTGTCCTTATATTTCCTGAGGATTTTAGGGTGCTATCCAAACACTTCATGTTACGTTAAATCATGAGTGATGTACCAGTCTACCCAGATGTTGAGACTGCTGCGGAGGAGTCCCTGGGTTCTATAGTAAGATCATCTAATCAATTTAGCTTTCGAAATAACATAAGTGGGAGGGGTATTAAAAAATCATAATTAGAATAGCTTTACCCAGAACAACTCCTGAAATTCTTGATTAAGATGATCTGATCTGATTGAGGTAATGCCCATTTTCTGAGGGCGGTATCACCAGGTAAAGTGGGACTTTAAGTACCGGCTGGTATAAATACACTTGGCGTATACAGCGGTACTATCATAATCATGACTGTGGTCCAGTACTGTGACCAGAAACCCCGTTGATTCGAGTAAAACCGAGTAGGATACATTGATCAAGTGTACTACAGTGCAAAATATTAGTATCGGTAGAAATTCTTCATTAATTTACATCAATGAAGCCATCCCCCCACCAACAGATAAGCCAACAATGCTGTGCTGCCGTCGTAGGAAAGTTACTTTAATAGTCCTGACCCCTCAAGTTTTTAGGGATTACTCATCTTAAATTCTTTTTGACATTGATGCCTAATATCAAGACTGAAAGGTAGAGTCGGTGATCGTATTGGGGCTTGGATTGTATTACCGTATCTACTGTGTATGAGACCGTTAATTGAATGTTTCAAGAGTTGAGATTGCTGTTATGATATAAACCGAGGGGAAATACCTTCATCTTTATACAAGATATCCTTGCCAGTAATAATCATCCATGTAGCATATCCGAATGGTAAAACATAACCCAGTGGTATGACGCCAATTGTGGCAATTTCTGATTCCAACATTATTAAACATCTCCACATGTGCTGCCCATAGGAAGCACAACCAGGACCGACATTATACTCATAACATTCAGCTCGATAGACCCATAAACGTCCTACGGTGTTTAGGGCTCCCATCATATGTAGCTGGCATCACCATGTGGCGCTTGTGGTCGTATATAGCGACGTTGGTCTTTTGTAGGAATGGTCGTGTAGTCCATCAGGAAGGAAGAACCAATATCTGAGTCCTCAGGGTAGCTGTAAGAGCCAGGGTTGCACCGGTACCTGTGAGTTAATGGATTCCTGCATTATTGAATGGTAGAGGGGGGACCTGGGCTGGATTGATACATTAGCACTTTTACCCCACTACCTCAAAGGGGTGTAAGACGCATGCTTTCTGGGGTAAGTATATTTCCATGAGATGGCTTGCCAGTGCTGTAAATTTAAGGAATCGCTTCAATCAATCATACACAGCCGTAATCCCCCGTGAGCTAATAGCTGTCATTATCGTAATTGAATAGTATCGTGTAGCTGAGTCGCTCTAGTGTACAGACAGATGGTTTAGCTTTAGGTGAGTAGAACTGGTATGAGCAGAGGACACCGTAGTTACCAGATCAACAGCAGAGTGATATTCCGTGATGAGAATGTTACAACGCTACCACCTTGACCACATGCGGCCATGACTAGTAAAGATACAGTGTTTAGCAGGCCCTCAAGTACCTACGCATGATCATTTAGGCTCCTTCCACCGGAAACAATTATCATAAGTCACGACTTAGCACATCTGGTATACGTATCTCTAGAGAACCGAGATTATCGCTTCACTGTCAAGAGGCTCAATATTTTACCAAGACAACCTACTCATTGCTACGCCTACACAGCAGCCCCAGGCATTGAAATATAATGAATTATAGTGAGGCAGTAAATCCGGTTTCAATTCACCCCGCACTGGCATATTCGTTTGAGAACATCGCCTCAAGGTGGGAGGTATGTATTTACTACGTCATACATTATAACGTGATAGTCCATGAGATCATGCTATATCCATCGGTACCTATAACGTTATACACGTAACCACCATGAGTACTACGAACGTTGCTATCAATCACGCTGTCAAATCGTATAACCTAACACTATATATATCCCAGGGATAACACATATATCCCGGTTCAATATAGTAGCCCGACGTTCTCTTTACCGGCTCGGGTAAGAAACACTTTACTTTCCATTGAGTAGATTTCTGAGTAGCACTCTAAACGGATTGTTCCTTTTTACTTGATCTCGTTTTGACAGATGGAGGTTTCTACCGACCTCAGTAAGCTCCCCCAGAAGCAGATATATTAAGATAACTACCTCTCTATCGCTCTATCCCAAGGCAATATCCAGTCGAAATAAACAGGTTCCACCTTCCTATGAGTAGAGGCTTGTCGACTATCACGTAAGATTGACTGGTGTTACATGAATTCGCGTGCTGTTCTTCCACGGTGAAGCCGTCCGCTTTATAAATGGTGACCTGGACTGTAAAGTACTCCCCTGGAACATGAATCACTATGTATCTGTAGCTCACCGTAGGCCTAGGCAGTTTATCGGTTCTCATTCACCTTACATATTAGTATATGAGTCTAAGTAGCGTAGATCTAATATGTTCATAGTACAGCACAGTAGTCAATATGTCGGATGACGTTGTTAAAGTAGGATATATTTAATCAGAATCAGGTTTTACTAGCATGATTTTGAATACCTTCAGTACTTGCTTCTATATTAGTGCATGTTAAATTAATCTAGAAAACTTTGTGTACTCATGGAAAGGGTTATACTACGGTGACCCGGTCAAAAATAGTCAGCATTATAAAGATAGAACACTCAATATATGGTGGTTTCCTCGGTTTGATGGCACAGTTCCATATAAGTAGTATAAGAATCAGCGGAAAAAATAAATGTGGTATACAAGATACACATAGGGGGTTTCCAAAGATTAGGCCTACTTGGGCGAGAGGCAAGGCATCAGCTGCCTTGGGGGGAGTTGAACCCGTGACCCATACAGGAACGAGCACACTCCTTGCCACTACACCACCAGAGGATATTGTAACGCCGGGGTTTACCACCCAAGACTCTAGTGGTATACGGCTACTTCCAACTAAGACATACGCCACCACATAAGCCACCAGTAACGATCATATGCCCCCTCCCGCTGATAGTAACCGATCTGTAATGGCCCCCACCTATGATTGCAAGACAATCAAGGGAGAAACAAAATCACTTCGCAGGACACTGGGTACCAGTATTACGCTCAAAATATATAGTTAGTAGGTGATGCACCCCTTTCTCTCGGCTATACCTAAGGCATATAGTGTAGTTGGATCACATTAATTGCTGGAACCTTCTGTGTCGAAAGATTCATTCAGAATAGTAAAATATGTCATAGAGATGTGCCTCCGGTTCCGACACTAACTCCGTGACAGATTTTCTTTGTTCTTCCACCTCCAATGTACGTATTCTGAGTACTCCAATAACTATTCTCGCCTTGACATGATACCGAACCGACTATTCAGCCGTAGTACCCAATCATTCAATAGATCTATGTTATTGTATAGCTTCGTATCAAATCGTTGCGACGGAGTGCTGACATACACGATAGAACATATATAAGGATCGAGTATTCGAAAGACGAACAGCCAGATATAAACACAACACTTATTCCGATGGTGGGTAAGGGGTTTTGCCTGTTTAGACTGCATTAAACTACATTAGTGGTCCATCCTCATTGCTCCATTCATCATTATCCTTCGCTGCAGCATAGCTAACCGAGAAAAAGAATACGATTCTTCTGGTCGATATTGGTCTTGTATATCGTGCTGTACTGTTATCAATTTTTCGTATATTCCTGGCCTACCATAGGAACGGAAACTCACTACAAACATTCCCAGTGAACCAATACGACAACAAGTTTTGCTTTATAACAGCATATTCCTTATTTACATTCGATAGGTACCTATTGGCCTGGGCCCCACTTCGAACCACCATGATAGATTCACAAACTATGACTCGGCAACAAGTAAGTGCTATCTGTGAATGGTATGGTGTTGCGAAAGAGTATCTGAATAGCTTAGTAGACTAGGAGAGTCTCTAGCTGAAGCGTTTCTATGGTCTCTATATATATATATCCTAAGCCAATCCCACGATACCCTAAAGCCCTAAAAGAAACCCTTTCCCTAGCCTTCATAGGCTTACTAACCCATAGAGACGTCACCCAGCAATACCTGCTTTGATACCTACGCTATACCTAATGAGGTAGCCATATCCCAACACTATCTGAAGTAAAAGGTGCTCTAGTAAATAGAGAGAGATTTATAAATTCATCCTCCAAAAGAGAGAACCGTAAACCCTAATGTAGAACGCCTTTTCCTGTATCCTCAAACATAGCAGATACAGAAACACGTGACTCATATATGCAATCCCCCAGCAACTTTCCTCAGCAGAAAGCATCTACAATATTATAGGATTGTTAGAGTACCATCGATGTCTTTATTAGCCTAGAATAAGAGTCCTCGCTAGCAATATCTGATTGGGTGCAATCTTTAAATATACGTTTCCTATCACTCCAGGCGGTCTGTCTGGTTTATACTTCTAGTAAGGCTGTTTTGATAGTGGATGTTCTAAAGATCTAGTGCTTGACCATGATTCACTTTGCCCACCATCAGTATGAAGCCCCAGAGCTACGAATCTTGCATCAGAGTCAAATAAAGGTAACAGCATGAAACGTAAATCAAAAACCACAGATAATGAAAATAACATAAGCCACCTAACTTCGGAATTCGGCTCCACTACCTGCCATCCACAACGTCCTTCCACGCATCTCGCCAGCTTCAGTCTCGTTCTTTCTCTCTGTCACTTCTCTGTCTCTCCCCTACTCTCCTTCTCATAGACGGGGTCAATTTGCTGGAGATACGAACCCGCTTAGACACACAGCTCGCTCTAGAAGGTTCCTAGATCACCGGTCTCATATTAACAGAGAAGAACATGTTGTAGGCGTTACGATAATCTTGTCTGCAATAATCACTACGGCTCTCTGGACACGAGTCTATATACCAAAATTTCTGATTTATTGTACCTCGAGATGGGAACCGCCTCCTATGCTATAGCTAGTGGAAGTCGATAACGGTAAACTCATGGCCTAGTCGTCCATACTCCACAATAGACGAGGTTGTGCTTCTTTATCCTGGGTGAAGAGATTGAAAAAGCGAGATTAGGGACTTTCTGTGTATATCGGTTGGTAATGGATAATACCTAGAATGATCGTAGTTCAATAGGCTGCTGAGTTATCATTGCCCGAGTGATAATTTTTGATTGAGTCTTTGGGAAACATTTGTGTCCACATGACTTCACGAGGATTCATAACCTCCAGACACAATTGCTCAAAGTAAGTCACCACAAATCCTGCCAATAGAAGCAAATCCTTACTTACGCTGACATAGTTATCATGATAACTTGTATGACTCGAACTTGGTAAGCGTAAGAGGATAATCCCCACAAGTCGCTTACCGGATAACAGATTAAATACTCGGTTGATTTACCAGGACTACCATTTGTGCTTCCCTTGATAGTTACCAGCCCCAGCTGATATACTTACTCAGTGACTCAAATTCGTGCCCCCACCTCAACGGAATACATAACACTACTATAATAACCAGCCGTTGCACCAGACTGGTGGGAACAGAGATGTACACCCACATGCAAGGTCTCCATATGAGGTACAAGTATCAACTGGGTGCACATAAAGACCATATGAATAAGCAGGAACGCCTATGGTACAAGTTATATATGAATAGATTTAATAACCGACAATGATAAGGCTTAGATCCGGATTGTATTGGGCCCAAGAGAGACAACAGAGCCCACTCCTCACATAGCTAACATTGATGCAGCTCCGGCCTGTATTACAAATCCCGAATAGACTGTGGACATGAATTTACATGGTGTTTTTAAACTAACCGCCCAGCCGAAAACTACATGCTCGGTAAGATGGTTTTCTTAAAAGGGGCTGGATCCCATACACAATATTATACCTATAAAAGTATTCTGTAGATTTCCATCTACAAGAAAGTTCCATCCTACTGTCTTCGAACTTTATTGCTCTACTCTATTTAGATAACTTATCACATACATAATTTAATGATATTTCTTACCTAAATTTATTACCTAGACTATCTAAAGTAATAGTAGGGAAAGGATAAGGAAGAGCTCAGGGAAGGATACTGGGCAACAAAGATGAGGCAAAAGGGGAAAGATCGGGGGGTAAGTGGGGTTTGTGGGGAGAATGCTGTTATTAAGTCATGAAATAATTGAATTAATGCATTTCCCACAATACTCACCGGTCAGTGAGTGGTTCATTGTGTTTTTCCTATTTACCACAATGAGGTGATATATACCTGAATCGTATGAATGGATTGGTGAGATAATACTTCCTTAATCTTTTCAGACTCATACTCCTGCTTGACATTTATGAGTTGTGGAACTCGACCCAAATGGTGTTCAGGCACGGTATACATCCCAAAATTATCATATCCGAACCGCCGGGTCTAGCTCTGAAACTCTATTCATACTTTGTCTAGTCAGCTGGCACTCCCATGTCCATAGAGGCTTGCTCTACTTCCTTAATAGACTCTATCGTTTAGAAAAATCTATCAACCCCTATTCCAAAAGTTCATAACAATGCCAACTCCCTTGTGGATTCCGAGTATCTCTGAAAACAATGAGCGGGTATTGAATGGCCGTGCGAATAGGGTCCTCCGGGGTCGATACACAGCTGCATGCGAGACTTTTATCACCTGGAGAAGGGACCCTACAGTAGACAACGTGTATGCTCCAATTTCTAGTAATAATGTTAATAGAATTAACCTTATCATAGCCGTGCCGTTCAAAAGCACACGGGGGATCTTCTCGAGGCCTGTTCAGAATTCAAAAGAACGAGTATCACCTCTACCTGGGCTCGCATCTGGTGCCGCTGGAGTGGTGGTGTCAGTGTCATTATCATCATCATCATTTACCTAGTACAATCCCTAAAGCAATACTATGAGGTGTACCCTGGGGGTATCAAAGTTCCGAAGATTGTATGCGGAATTACCATAAGTGGCACAATTATCCAGCTCTCTCTGCAGCTTTATCTTAGGTATCTCGCAAGAGATAGCCATCAGTATACGGAGTGGTCCGGTACTATACTCTCCCTTATTGCCGGGTTCTCTATATTCTTTAAATTTGGTGAGCTAGGCGCGATTGCTGGTCATGTTCCGAATTCCAAGGTGGTTACCGTGGTAGATTACTGGAATTTCCTATCACCATTGATTATCGATGGGTTATGCTCCATAATTGTTGGCCTAGAAGCAAGTCGCAATCAGGGGTTTCCACTAATGGGTACTGGGGAGGTATTTGAAGGACTTGGAGACTCAGTTGTGGGTGTATATCTAAATCTCACTGAGAAAAGTCTTATATTAACCTCAATGATATCATGTATGTAATATCCCTTCTTCATGAACCACTGAACTGACGGCAAAAGTCATAGGGGATCCACCGCAGGTAGCCGAGGGCTCGGAACCGGTACCAGATACTGCAGTGGTAGAGGTGGATGGTTCGGGGGTGGACGCGGACACGGAGGTGCCTGTGGTAGAGGAGCTAATCAGTCTGCAGCCATTGGAACACCCCCACGTAGGTGGTAACAATTCACCAATTAGTCTCCTAGATGGGATTGTTATTTCTCCCCCGAGCTCACCTAGCTACGAAGAATAACGGCCATTACATTCCTCACGGCAACTAACCTGCGCCACCGTAGTTCTCCGTCTCACAATTACTCACCATGATACTCTGATTCATTCAACTATTCTGCTGGCTGAGGTCACCTGTTATCTCATTAAAGAAACCTTACTGTATTTGTCATAGATATTCCTGTGACTACTAGAATGATTCCCCGTTCGCTGGATACTTTGCTGGTTCTAAATTTGTTGTCATACGTTTTCATTTCCTCCTCCGTTCCCGCTGTGTTTGCTTGTGCCTCTCGCGTTATTTCTTGATTTTCTTGGATTCCTACAGCGCACTTCTATTCTCACGTATTAGCTTCTTATCATATTAATATATCTTATAGGAATTGTTCCCTGGTCTCTCGTTCAGTGAGTGGATTCAGTACAAGTTTGTGTCAACTGTCGTTCAATCTGCTTCGTTGAAACCAGAGGAACATAGGTAGCGGCTACCATGGTTGAGCAATTAGGTTAGACAGGTTACACAGTATCGTATCAGAGTCATCTAAATATCTTGGTGATCTTACAGTTGTGATATTCTTTACTTCCTAGATCAAGGAAGATTGCCTTGACCACTTAATAATACTGGGGGCTCCATACTGTTTTTTTAAACGTACAGTGGATCACGAGCAGTTACCCAGATGTGTTTCTCGAACGGACCTTGCTTTTTATTGTTTTCCTCATTCATGAATAGATCACTCAAATATAACCCTAATATAAAATACTGCTTCACTGCGTCGTATCTTCATACGCAAACTCATGTTTACTATAATTTACTAAACCTGTCTTTCTCTTTTGCCTGGAAACAGTCCTACATGTTTATAGTCCTAACATATTTCCGGCCCATTAGGAATCATTCTCTTACATAGCATATAATTATGATTTTCCTCTTAATTCTCTAATCCGAGCGAATGTTATTCACCTGTGTATAGTCTTATCATAAGGTTGTTCCTCCTTTTGTGCCCTTGTATATATCAAAAGGAGCTCAAATAATGCTGGAGTAAATTGCCATCTCTACATGACTATTCTCTCATATTCCTATTCTGGCAGTTGCATTTTAATTACCATTCTGGTAGGAACGAAAATGCCCACCAATGTAAGGTGAGTCCTACACTATCAGCACATAAACTCTATGCTCTATCATACCGTTTCCAGACAACCCTTCCCAAATCCATAATTACATCGGCTAATTCGCATTACGTAGCTAGATTACTTCATCGTATACGTCAACCACAACCACTAAGGACAAAATTTTCTTTACTTTCGTAGTCAGACCGACGCCACTAGCCATGGACTACTTTAAAACTACCTTCAACTTCTTCAGTTCTCTCTGGTATCTCAAAACGTTCCTGCAATGGATAAGGAACAAGCCGTGTTCGCTCCGCCCGGTCGGTCAGATTCTTTATTACCACGGCGAGGCATGTATGTAAAGCTGTCATGGCCCTCTGGCAAAGCCTAATAAGATGTTAACTAGTAACTGCTAAAAACCCAGACATACATTCTTTAGAGATATTATAAAACCTTGCTTCACGGCTGAGCAAGTCATTAGAGCATCAGACAGTCACTACCGAGTATCTTGCAAACTCTCCCGACAGCATTCTGATATGGTGCAGTCTCTTGCCCGTCTTCTTCGAGCAAAATACTACCCAAGCCGTGTCCCAGCGTCCGAGATGGCTCAATTCCCGATTCTCGTAGTCGAATCCGTCAACCGTCTTCTTCGCAAGCCTCCACCACGCGTAAAACCAGGACCCTATGCAAACGTTGTTATCCCAAAGGTTATCGCCCTGATCGAATCTCTTGACAATGAGTTGGAACAAATGCATATCGACGAATGGTCACTGCACCATTTAAAGTGTTGCGCTCAGTCACGCCCACCTTCGCTGCGTGTTGCGCTTGCACTGAGTAAGGCTGAATTACTCAACAAAGTGACTTACTGGATGGACCTTGATGTAGAAAATAGGAAGAACCATGATCTTGAGCAGGGTGTATCTTTCCTTCAAAGCATGCGAGCAATGATGTGGAGCACTGCCATTGGCGAACAGTCGTTTCGTGGCAACATTCAACATAATTCAGGGGTACAAAAGGCTGGTGCCGATGGCAGTGCTCTAGATTCTAACTATACCATATTGAAGAGAAACAGTATCCCCACTCCATCAAACCTGCTTGATGACTAGCATACTGCGCTGGTGGATCACGGAACTGGTCTCTTGCCATTAGTGCCTACGAAGCGGCAGTTACGTTTTATTTAGTTATCCATGTACGGTAGGGTGCTATTTATGGGGTAGTTGGATAATGGATTTTTGGGCAAACGATCTATGAACACATTATTTCTCATACACCGTTTTATTCTACAGGCTAGCACTACTACGCACCTCTAGCCTGACTACTTAATCGTTGCCCCTAACGCTAAAGACAGGTTTATTTACCAAGAGTCGACCGGTAAGACCATGTTCCGTTTCATGTAGTGATTTAATTCTTGGACTCTTTCCTTAAGTTTCCGGTATTTGATGAAATTGCCGTATCCACTTCGTAACAGCTGTATTGCTGTATTATTATTTTACAACTGAGGTGAACAGAGGTGGGGTGGTTTATACATAATATCCACTAGACAAGACGTATATCTAGAGTTAATATGGTATATGTGCTCCGATATCACATTGTCGGCCAGCCTGCTAACAGTTCTCGGCTAGTGCTCTGCACACCCCGTGTTTCCCAAGCAGATAATATTATGATATTCCCATGACCGCCAATGAAACCTAATACCTCTCCACTACATATAGGAGCGAATAAATATAATCAACCCAGATTCGCTCGTGTTATAAACATAGTGCAAGAGTAAATTTCTAGGTATTACTCACCCTAAACAATATGTAGTGTAGATAAATACCATTAAGACCCACTACTAACCAGATACCACAAGGTTGAAATTCCTTTTGCAGGATCTGGGCGAGTAGAGTTTACCCGAATTTAGGATCATCATACGGGAGATCAGGCACAGAATAGCATTTACCTCAATACGATGTATTTCTTATTGTGTTCCACTTCTTTTCATCATTTCCGGCCGAGGTTGGTGTAACCGTATTATGAATTGTACCGGGGGGTATTTCTCGCATATCTTAGCTGCAATCTTATTCCAGGTTAGGGTTTAGTAATATAACTTTGTCGGGTGATTTATTTTATCGTGGGGACATCAGTGTTATTAACTAGGCTCTGGTATCTGGACTAGGTATAAAGTGTGAAGTTTGGGAAACAATATGAGCCGTGAACACGAGATGTTAATGATCTCTTTTGGAAGCACCTCACTTTCTGTGTTGGGTCGTGTTCTATAGTACTTGAAGACTACAAATCATTATTTCTCACTCGGTTGTGGGTTGTTACCCGATGTAGAAAATAGAAAGCTCGATAGTGTATTACTGCCCTAGGGGCGTACTCCTACTCCTATATATCGGGCCGTGGTCGGCCCGCTGTGGAGGTCTCGCCGAAATGACAAGGTGAAGATCCAGGCTATTTAGGAAGATCTACAACACCCGATGATAAGATTATGGAGTTGATATAGAGTATCTCAGCAACTTAGCAGACTAGTAGAGTCTCTAGAGAAGCGCTTTTATACCCTCTATATATATATATCTATGGACCAATCGACGATACACTAAAGCTCTAATGAAACCGTAACTCAAGCCTCGGATAGGCTTACCAAATATGTAGACGTCATCACAGCAATGCCTGCTGAGTACCCACGCTATACCCTTTTAGGTAGCTATATCCCAGCACCCGACAGACTGCCTACCATGTTTTTCCCAGTCGAATGCCAGTACATCAAGTCTTGATAAGCTAGGGACTTTACATAATAATTTATGAGAGCTTATTCCTTCATCTACAGTACATCAGGAGTAACTTGCTACCAACTAGTGGTTCTTTCACCGCTGAGTTTACACATGGAATAGCCTTACCCAAATTTTCTTTTTTTACCCTACACGGCTGCCGGTGGAGACTTCTATTTTATCACAGCTAATAATATTTTATGGCAATGGTTTGTCTTCATTTTTACAATTAGTGTAGATCATATATCCCTATCAGCTTGACTAGATCCCTTCACAGCTTATCACCTAGTCATGCGTATGTATAGTTTTTGCGGCTCAGTTCAGCATGTAAATGACTGCTACTCCCCCATTCTTCAATTTCAATCATCAAATCCACTATGCCCAACGACACGCCAGATTGCGCATTCCGGGAACGATAGTAATTTCCACAACAGACTCACATACAGGGAATTCACCACAGTTCGAAGAGTCAGTACTACCACCTACACCGTTATCAAGCTTAATTAACACGTAACATCAATTAAATCACAGTCGGGTATTAATAGTATATTTCTTAAACTCCATCCAATTCCATAAGAATAAGGTTATCCTACATGTGAGTCATCCCTTTCACCCCTTCATCCATACGACTCTACTGTGTTTAAATTAAGGAAGATTTAGCTCAGAGGGCCATTTTCTCTATGACCAACGCAATATCAAAAGTCAGCCATGGGTATGTCACGGCCGTTAGATCAATAAAGCACGGGGTAGTAATTTAACTAGTCGCCGAGTATGTGATTTAATTGGTTTGTTGACTGGGGCACTGGGATAATGGCTTGAGGCGGTTTGACACTAAATCACTAGCTATCACTCGCTCATTAGGCTATTCAATAAAGTAAATATTTCTCTGGGCACTCATTCTCTGGCTATATTACAAGCTTGGAATCCTATGCATTATGTATGGTGGTCTTATAGCTTTAGGGGATTATGTATTCTTGCGCCTCAGGCGGTCCTGTGTAGTAGTGTTGTTAGAATAGATAGGGAAAGGTCTCGTACCTTAGAAGGAATATAATACTAATAGCCTATACTTTCCATGCTTAGATGACAATCCCCACAATCAATCAATCATGCCGTATATCCCCTGAACCTTGGAGCCTTATACAAACGCGCCCAGCCTTCCTAGCTACTAAATATAGGAACAGGCCCTTATAGAAACACCCAGCCAACAAGTACTCATCCTCGGTGGCACTCGCCCTATACTGTGTGAGGTTATCAAAAGTACCACGACCCTAGGTAAAATGTGATGAAGGACTTCCTTAAGAGTGTATAAAGCAAGTCGTTTCTCATCTCTCCCGATATAATATAACAGATATTACACTGCTGTTCTAGTCCATTCAGGTAACGCCGCTTATCCAGGAACGTTCTCTGTTAGACTGGTCCATTGGGGAACGTTCCTGGATAGACCAGTCTACCAGAGAACGTTCCTGAATGGACTGCGCCGTTCCCTGGTGGACTGAAGTTCCTGAGTGGACTGTCCATTGGAGGAACAGTGGTACTGCCCCACCAAAATATTGACTACTTCGCTTAACTGAAGGATTCTACAAAACACCAAGCACCAGTGACTTTGATAGGTAATAATATTATTCAAGATAGCAATAGTGTACTATAGATCATTGGTTAATTATGGGTAATAGGTTAGTGTATTGGGGCCTAGTATTAGTGGTCTGTATCTCCATAACTAGAATGAGATGGAGGTTGGAGTGGCTGAAGTAAGCAGTCAATAGTTTGGCTGTGAAAGTACCTCTGTTCCTCCAATGGACAGTCCATTCAGGAACTTCAGTCCGCCAGGGAACGGTTCAGTCCATTCAGGAACGTTCCCCAGTGGACCAGTCTGCCAGAGAACGTTCCTGGATAAGCAGCGTTCCCTGAATGGACTAGAACACTGCCAATACACCTACCAAGAGCAGCTGCTGGAACATTCCGAACAAGGGGTAGGCGACACTGGTTGCGCTGGCGTGAGTGTTGAGAAGAAATGTTGGTTCCTATGATTTATAATTAGTCTAGGTAGCAAAGAATGAAATTGCTGGAGTTGGAACTGATGCTGCGTAGGTGTATATTTCGATGCGTAGAACCTACACTATTATATCTTGCAAAGGCTGCAATCTTGTAGTTAAGGTCGAGTTTCGATGACATAGTCAGTAGTGCAATCAAGAGGAATGATGAGCATTACAGATGCCACGAAGATGGTCGTTGAGAGTATGGGCGGGGTAACCGATATAGACAGATGTTCCCTGCCTTCTTAGCCTAACCCTCGCTGGAGCGAGTACTCCTAAGCCTTTAGTTCACTCTCGACTCTCTATTTTACCACGTGTCCAATCCCAATTAATGCGAGTGATGTACTGTGACTCTAATGAATGAATGAATGAATCGGAAGTACATGGAGCCCACCAGCTAAGGTACTCACACTCCCCATCGATCAAAGGTCTATACCTGAACAACGAAAGACCTAAAGCAAGATTCCTTATCTCTGACTCCTCTCTTCTCGTTGTCTAGATCCCTATTTCCCTTTCCCTTGCCTTCTAATCATTGCTATCTGCCACGCCCTCCCACATTTCTCTCCATCCACATCCTTCTTTCCGCCCTCACCCTACTCTCTCGGTGTCACTTTAACGAACAGATGTCACAACACGACCCACAATCAGCAGGATACTCGGCAACGAAATACTGATCCACCACGTGTCCGGTGGCGTAGCCAGGCAGCTAGTGAGTGTCAATCTAAGCCATCTCTTCCCCTTAATTATTCCTACTTCCTGGATGATTTGAGCATGCGTCTATGTTGAGTTGACTGACGCATCATGCCAGTAAGCTATCAGGTGCCCGGAGTTACCCAGAGCACAAGCGTTTCGATAGAGGAAACGGTGCAAGCCACTCTAGCCATCATATTGTGTAGTAGGGCGCCTTCACATGGTGAAGGGGTGACTGATAAGGATCCGCTCCTGTTTACTAGCAACAATAACGAAATCTAAGGGGGCCGATAAAGGATAAAGCGGAAATTCTTACGAGGGATTAGGAGGAGATGGCATGGGTGGATTGTGGGTACTAGTGACCTGCGCAGACTGCTATACGTGTTACTGAAATGTATGTACCCCCACAACAGTGCGCGGTCCTCTGCACATGAAAGATGGCTAATAGATTCTCATAATGATCCCCCAGAGATATTGATAGAACTTCGACTTGCGGCTGGCAGTACAGTTGCTGGTCTACCACCATTATCGGATACGGGAGAGGTTACCGGTAAATTCAATGAAAGGTGAGAGCTGTTCTTCTCTTCAGTGACTGTCTCTCTCTATTCTACGAATACTGTAAACTCGGCGGACTACCTCGTACGATGCCGTAGTCGGTAATGGTCTCTTTCATGGGGTATAGAAACCTTGCTCCCACACTGATTGCAGATGGCCTACTTCAACTTATTGACACTGTAGACATGTGCTGTACGCAGGGGACTTAGCTAATTCGGCCCAAGCAGTTATTAGACAGTGTTACAGATCTTGTTATTGGTTTATAATAATTGCCACCATTGGTTCTACTATCCTTCACAGCCAGGTGCCCACACCGTAACGCCACTTAAGCTCAGCTTTCATCTGCGGAGCGTGTTTCAGTATTACTTTCTACTTCTGCCTCACCATAAGGTTCCACCAGCGATTCTCTTTCACGTTTTTATACAGTTCTGTACTAAATTATCATAGTTAGCTGGTTCCCACAGGCCATGCCTTTCGAGTGGTACCTCCACAGCATTTGTTTGAGTCTAGGCCGATTCCGTGATAATGGGTCGGCGGTAACATATCTCCGCTTTCTCTATTTCCCCAAGCTTGTTTTATATTTCACTAACACAGCTGCTGCACCATTGTTGATATTTCGTGAAGATTATTTTCTTGCAGCTATACGGGTGATGTAGTGTAGGGCTCACTTATTAACTTGTTTGTCTGATCATAGGCAAGATATATCGGGCACTCCATGCCGTGATAATTTACTCATCGTGTCCAATTCAATCCAGGACATGTCCTCGACTACGATAGACCACACCAGTTTTTGGTAATCCCATGGCACCGTTCCCCGGTACTTGCTTGCTGGTAACCATTCCAGCTGGTCTCCTACACGTTCCAAAATTCAGCGGCTCGTTTCATGAATATCACGAGTTACATCTACCACTTGTACATAAAGAACTACAATACTTATAGACTCGTAATCAACCTGAATATTGGCAGTGCAGCCGGTAAAGGTTACTTGTAACCTATCATTCATAATCTCCAGATATATACTCCCCTTAGATATAGTAGTAGATAGACATTGCCATTTATGGTAAAACCTCTAAGATTTAACTTTAGAAATACCAATAACGACATATATCATAAGGACTAATCTTTCTTTCATTTATTCCTGCCGAGGATACACAACCTTAAAATCTCTGCAGTTTACAGTAATCATCAAGGTTATTTGAATCACTTGAGAACAGTGTGTGAAAGCTGCAAAGCGAACCAAGGGATACATTGAGAAAATAACTCATAGTATGATTGCACTTACGGGATTCACTAGTGGCAAGCGCTAGAACATAGTTTCAGCAGCTGACCGAAACAATAATGATTACTAGTCACAGTATATTACTCGAACTCTACAAGTTAATAAGGTCAAAAACTCACGTAAATAAACATCGGTCAGCCGCTGGATCAGGAAGAATAACAATAAAGGATTTTATATACCACAAAGTACCTCTATAAGAGTAAGGCTGGGAGTAGGAGTCGTTTTTTTTATGGAGATGGTATTGTCGTAAAAGGTGCTGAATTGATTGTGTAGTATATAGAGAGATTTATCGGTATATGCTCTAAAAGAGAGAACCCTAAACCCTTATGTGGGGTGTCTTTCCTGGATCCTCAAACTTATCAATTAGGGAACACGTGACTCATACATGAAAGCCCCCATTGGCTATCCTTATTAGGAAGAACCTACAGCCGACATTCCTATGGAAAGCCGAGTGATACTTCGTGATCTGTAACTTGTTTAAGTGCTACTGCTTACTACTGGCCTAGGTACCATATATAACAACTAAAAGGCATAGTTACTCTCTTATTCCCCAGGTTTCTAACCCTTTCAAATTTCCTAAGTCTTCTTGCCTTTATATGCCTTTTCACTCTCTCAGTAAGGGGCTCCACCCGACAGATTTACCACTAAATCTACCCTTTATATAAGGATATACTAAAAGAAAAAGAACCACTGGGGATACCTTGATATAGTGGCATTCTCCTTTCTCTATAAAAAAGATAATTGGTTCTCACAGTATATCATTTAGGGAGGATATCTTTATGGTCTGAACTCTTAAATGCGACTACGCTGTGCCCCTCGCGTATGTATTGTGTGTACTTACAGTCATAATCCTTAGTTTCCGCGAAAGTCAATATTCGTGCTGAGAAAGCATCCTTGAACACCGGGACCATATTAGTCCCAGCAATATTACACATCGGTTTTCCACTTAGTAGGGTCATATTCGTCATACACATCCACTCCGTGTCCTGTGAGAGCGGGAGAAAAGGTAACGCCGTAGAACTGTCCCACAATACCGTACACTACAGTATCTCTAACGAAATATATAGTTTCCTATTTGTGACCATCCCTATGTGACGTGGGAGTATGATTGTGTACTTTATCTGTATACTTCAGGCACCTTGTCCGATAGCGTTTGTTAGTTATGAATCTCCGGTTGAGGGTCCAATAACGCATGGAGGGTAGTTCCTCCAGGCCTCTCAGGCCCTCCGGTGTACCGGACATTGTTGAACGATTTGATATTAACTGAGACCGGCGCATGGGTTTGTGGATTTCATCTCCTACACATATAATAAGTGTACGTGCATCCAGTGCCATCGTCATCCAAAGAAGCAATAGTCCTCCAGCGTGGATAGATTTGAATGTAGCAAAGGGTAACCTGTTACACGACAAGGAATAAACATTAGCGTTGAGCATGACAGTGGATGGAAAATACATCAGCGTGGAGCATGACAGTATAAAGAAACCTGATAAGGAGACTGTTAGCAGTTCCCGCAGTTCCCTATCATAATATATTAGCTACTCTCACTCCCACTACGTCTTTAGCAGTATACGTAAGCCAAACCACCACGCTGAGTTCCCAACATTCGCCGGGCGCCCCTTTATGCCCCCCGCCGCTCCTGGAAGGGGCCGTACCGAGCTGCTGATTTACATAGAATCTTCACCTCTTTCAAACAAAGAAACAATCCCGGAGCGGTAGGGGATTCTTCTGTCTGAACAAAATCCGGAGAATATATGAGGGGTGGTTCTAAATCTTCAAACAAATTTAAAATCGGACCCCAACTACAATATTTAGAGCGGTTTGAATGGACCCCGTTTTCGGTACCGTTTCGGACCACTCCATCATACCCTTCACTCCGAGGTGTGGCACCCTTTAGCCGGAGGGGTAACCATTCTCAACTATACTTCATACCAACTGTTCTCCAGTGGTCCTGTCGTCTCTTGGGCAGAGTGATAGTCTTCCAACCAAGAGGAGCGGGGAAATCATACATAAGCTATAACCACTCTCCGACCTGTAAACCATATCCACCTTTCAAACCTTGAAGGAATTACCCCATGAGAAGAATCTTGATATTAAGTTCTTTGAACGAGGAAATCCTCATACTCTTTGCCAGTAATCAATCTAGTAGCCTCTTGTACGCTAAGTGAGTTCTTGGATATTATCCTTCACTCTATTCCTTTACTCCTCGTCTACAGTCTTACTGTATCAGTGTACTCGCTACACTCCCACTCAAAACACCTCATGGTACATACTACAAAGCCTGTGACAAAACGTTTAATCACCGCCCTAAGTCAGATGCTGCACTTTGGCAGCATCTTAATTGTTTAAAATTCAGGATCAACGGTATCTCTTATATCATAAGACTAAAAGGAGAGAGATCATGAGAAAACAGTCAAAGGGAGGGAAAACTACCTAGAGAAGGGTAAAAAGGCTTCTGCTATCGAAGGTCGAAAGAGTAAAACTCTTAGACACCTAAGTAAAAAAGGGAAAGTAGCTACCGAATATATCATCAATACCCTTGTTATCCAGCGGCTTTAAGAGGGGCAAAGGCAGACTCAGGGGAGGCGGAGGAGGCGGAGCATGGGTTTCCCTAAACGTGTAATTTTTTCAAATGAACTTCTTGTGGAGCAATTCTTATATGTTGCCTCGCTAACAATGGCGGAGTGGTCGCTACCGTCCGCCGTAACCATAAGATTATACAGTACCAAACAGGTTAATTTCAATTTATAACCATTTTTCGCCAGTGTACTATACATACTGAGTGGTAGTTAGCTACTATGAGTATATAATACATGTCAGGACTTGAGATGACATACTGATAAATGGAAGAATTTCTATCACTTTAACAGTCACATTAGACATCGTAGCCTTTCAAAATCATCCCATGGTAGGTATTTGTTGCGGTCTGGTGAGCCAGTAGCCACGAAGGGGAATTATGAGCCATTGAAACAATGTATATGGTTGGTCGCATGGGCTACTGAATATATAGATTATGTATATTCTCAAACTCGCCTAGATCTCTGGATAGAATATTCGATATCGTTAGCCAGGGGCGTAACCTAGTGAAATCATATTATAATGAATATTATCCACATTATCTAACTCAGCCATAGTTCACTACAGTGTTGCGCCCATTCAAGGAGAGTATTGGTATTCATCAAATCAATAGCAATGATGGGGTGGAATGTATACCCCCGATTACATCTATATTAACAAGAGGGCTAATTTATAATATATTGCAAAGGGGCGCTAGATATAAAGGAATGAAAATTGTGCAAGAACTCACCACCAGGCATACCTCTACTCCGTCATTCAAGGCTCCTTCCAATCCTTAGCCTTGAGCTGCAAGCTATCTACCACCGTTAATGAGGTAGAAACCTTGCGCCTTCTGACACCTTCCGTCAAAGTTGAGCCACCATCGGACGTGATTTGGTCATGTCTATTCCCATCTGAAACCACATAGGTAATATCTAGGGGATGCTGGCCGTCCTCGAGGGCAGGTATGATATTTAATTGAGCATCGGTACCGCTCCAGAAGTGCAATTTTCCAATGGTGTCTACACTGCAGCCAGCGAGGATTAATCTCTACATCGCTATAGGAAAGTAGAGTACTGGTTTAAGTGCCTCATTGTCTCGAAATCCATCTCTACCTGCGCGCGAGCCTTATGTAGACGATGACTCATGTTCCTAAGGCGTAGAACAATGAGTTGGTCCGATGACTCTGGTTCAATTTGTTCTGGTCCATTCAGGACACACCACTTATGCAGGAACGTTCTCTGGTAGACTGGCCCATGAGGAAACGTTCCTCAATGAACTGCACCGTTCCCTGGTGGACTGAGTTCCTGACTAGACCGCCCCTTGGAGGAACAGTGGTACTTCTTTCACTAAAATATTGACTACCTCGTTTAACTGAAGGATTCTACAAAACACCAAGCACCAGTGACTTTGATAGGTAACAATATTACTCAAGATAGCCATAGTGTATTGTAGATCATGGGTAACTCATGGGTAATAGGTTGGTGTATTGGGGGCCTAGTATCAGTGTGCTGTGTCAGTATAATCACAATGAGATGGAGATTAGAGTAACGAAAGCAAGTAGTCAATAGTGTGGCTGTGGAAGTACCTCTGTTCCTCCAATGCACAGTTCATTCAGGAACTTCAGTCTACCAGGGAACGGTTCAGTCTATTCTGAAACGGTCTCTAGTGGCCCGGTCCGCTAGAGAATGCTCCTAGATAAGCAGCGTTCCCTGAATGGACTAGAATAGCGCCAGGGAATTCCAGATGTTTATATATGTAGTTATTTGGGAATTAGGGACCTTCTTGGGTATTGCCCCGAGTGCTGAGGATAACGAATCCAGTAAGGAATATGAGAGTGGGACCGTAGCTGCGCCGGTATGAAATGCACCCTCTAAAAATCTGAGCCACAGCTGAATTTGGTATGCAACCAGGGAATAATGATAGTTAATGCTCTCACCGTCTTAGAGACAGGTATTGAGCTAGGGTGAACCCCATACCATAACTTCAGGACCAATATTATGTGAAGAGTATTCGTAAAAACGACGCCGGCGGCCCCCACATCCCCCATAGTCTTGTGAGGGTATTATAGTAACTTCCTTTTTCTACCCTACTACACCAGTCCAAGGGCTCTCTGGCGTGTGTCCTTACACGCAAACAATGCGAAAGTCAGATATGTCTTAGTACAACATCAATGAAACCACTTACAAATTCTGTTCGGAGCGATCGTTTCTCCAATTCTTGAATGCCAAGTTTGCGTTGGTGTATGAAGTTTGCAGATTAATCTGTCCAACCGCATGGCACTTTTGTTGGGTAGTGTCTGGGAACCAGGTATAGTTCGCCATGTAGGGTGACCAGAGGGCAAGTCGTTCGGTAGAAGTAAACACGCTGGTGTTCTAGTCGATTGGAGGAACACCGCTTATACAGGAACGTTCCTGGATCAACCGGTGCGCTAGCGAACGGTTTATTATACTAGATATACAACCACCATCCATACACTGTGGTATGAGGGGCAATTGTAGAGTACCTAGAGATCCCAGTACTACCTTATAAATCTCTAACTATATTCTCTGCGTCTCTCACCCATATATATTATGCCTACTAAGGTAGGGCTACTCCATCTGCGGGCCTAGCGGTGGAGGAACTTTCAGTTAGCAGGAAATCACACTTGAATTAAAATATGTGTATGGAGGAATAAATAATGTTGTGCAGCCTCTAGCTTATGGGGTCATTATATGCAAATATAGATGTATTGCTGAGTAGACTGACTGTTCCCGAGTGAACTGGGGCGTTCTTAATTGGACTAGCCCTCATACGGTATATACTTCTGTTCCCTGGAGGACTGGTCTATTCAGAAACGTTTTCTGGTGAACTGGTCTGTTTAGGAACGTTTTTGGATAGGCGGCGTTTCCCAATGGACTAGAAAATATGGAATGGGGATTTTTGGGGAGGAAGGAAAGCTTAAAGGATTGTGGAAATGTAATTATCGAATATGATAGATGGAGGGCGATGTGTTCTTAAAATCTGAGCTACATGACGGTATCTAGGGGCGATCAGCTCTCTAGCGGTACCCTGGTGGTTCTATTTGGGGGGTTCCTAGCGGTTTGTGTAGTTGGGGATCCGTATAGAACGCGTGATATAGTATGATGACTGCTGGGGTTATTGGCTTAAGTCAGAAAGTGATATAAATGATGTGGAGATGGTTATAATACTTCTACCTGTGATACTATCATGTCACTTGAATCGTCGTGAGTTTTGTGTGACATGCGTTGCAGGTAGATTCGGGTAAAATAATCCATACATGAATGTCAAAAACACAGTACGGTAAACGCAAAACAAAGCAAAATCTTAAAACAGAAAATCCAGGAATAAATCAGGAGAACACAAAAATTGCGTTCCCATTCACTGCTCAGTACTTAGCACACACTCAATATAATCCATAGTCACTTTCGAGAGAGTAAGTGAATGAATGAATTGATCATACATACATTGAGCCCGTGGACTAAGGTACTCGCACCACATCCCGGGGCCGAGGCCCATGACAAAAGCAAACCAAAACAAAGATACAAAATATCAAAAATACCACACAAACAAAAACACTGCCTGCCATTTAACCTTCTTCATTTATAGCCTTTATGGCTTCTATCCTTATGCCAAACTCTCTCTCCTTTCCGCTTTGTCATTTGCCATGTCCTCCTACATATCTCCCCATCCCCACTCTTCTTTTTTTCCTCTTCCACTCCCGTCTGCTTCACTGGCCCCTCTTTGTGCGATTGGTATCTTTCTCTTCCTTAACTATCTCTATATTAGGCTTGCTTAGGCCTACTTCTTGGCGTTTGATGGGTACAGAATATTGTCTAGAGTAAGGTTACATAACTGAGTCTAGTGCCTGTATAGAACAGGTAATGCTGGGTAGCGAGGTGTGGGGTTGGGCAGGCCATCGAAAAGTTCGGAACCGGGTTAATATAATCTTTCGTATTGTAGGATTGACATGGAGACGTATCATAAAGGCCCGGAAGAACTTTTGAAGTTATGTGCCCTAATCTACTTTCTTTCTAATGTTAATTACTTCATGTACTTGCAGTGTTCGCACAATGGCTGACAATATGCGAGTGAGATATAGTGACTGGTGATTATAGCGGCCTCGGTTAGTTGCTGAGTTAGATCTCCATGTGCCCCAGCACATGTACCCAAACCCGCAAGTAGCCTACTATATGACTTCGGGGGTTTAAATGAGCCAGCCCGGGCTCAAAACTAGGGTGGCCCGACCTGGCCCAATAGTTGATTTATTATGGTGGTTGCGGGCCCGGGCCACATAAAAGGTAACTGGGCCGGCCCATTCAAACCTCTCTATGAATTTGTATCGGAAGGTAATAGGTTGGGTCTACTCATCTACACTCATCTTCGTTGTATTAAGCCAAGACATCCATGAGTGGGGCTACTGCATAGTATCTGTCACTCGAGCAGATAGGATGACGTAGACAGCCCCGCCACTATAGAAAGATAGGATTATGTAGATAACCCCCGACTATACCCGGGTAGGACCCCGGATAGTATTATCGTCTTGGCCCTGTTTCCCTGAGTTTCCCTGACTCTCACTCAATTCAGTGTTAGGTCTTAGAACTTGCTGAGTTTCTTAGTCTGCCTCCTGTTCTCCGAAGTTAGGGTTACTCGACCATGAACATCTTTCACGTGTGCGCTCAGTCATCCCCAGCGTGTACCCCCAGAGGGGGCCTCAACAGGAAATAATCATAACACTCTTTCCGAGGCTCTTCACGATAGATCTCCCGATTTCTACAGAGGGCGTGGTCATTTCTGTCCGTGGATCATGGAGTCTCACTCAGTTCTTCAGGGTCAGGGTTACGAGAATGGGACTACCACTGGAACCACATGGCGTGCTAAGTGAAGAGATGTTGACGATACGACGACAGCAAAATGATAAGAACTTTACGGTAGCAAAAGATAAGAGATGTCTCTCTAGATCTCTCCGGCTCCCATAATATCGTGGAAATTTTACTATCACATATACCAATGAGAATTAGGGACGTGCTGGGAGATACGTACCGCGTTCTGATGTGCCAGCTGGGGACTGCTCTGTGGCGAGGTTTGGTTGTCATGGTATACCGTAAATCCAACAAAGCTGTTAAGAAATGCTGCAGGTATACATGCCGGAGCGCAGCTCGGTAATCACCGCATTGCTGCCCCACCTTCCGTATTCGGGTGCGTATGGCAATGGAGGCTGATGTACCACCTGATCAGGCGAGTCTCATACCCTCTTTCCCGTGAACCCCGAGATATCCCTTACACTCCCGTGGCGTAAATGGTGTAGCCGCCTACCGAGGAAATAACAACTAAACCGCCCACTGCTGGGCAGCTGAGCATTCCCCACAGCTCAGCTGAAGAATGATAACTCGAAAATTAAACTTAATCAGCAGCAAGGATCTCACGTAGGAATACTGTTGGAACAAGTGATCCCCGCAGTAGCGCTTGATTGTGTTTTACAATTCGGTTTGTTATGGAACAACGGGGTTTACTGTTAGCGAGGATATTGTGTAGGGACAAATTCTCCCCAAGTACTATCAAACAAGCGATTTCAATCTCTTATGCCTTTAGATACTCGGTTATTGTCGCCTCAATAAGCTACTACCACTAATAGAGTACGACTCGGAAACGCTGTTACCCGAGTGAAATTTTGTGAACCCAGCACCCAAATAGCATATGTATGCTCAGCTGATTTTTTGTAATCTCGATCCCCTTACCCAAACCTTAAATTGACTATCTCGCTACCTCGCCGAGTAATCCGATGGGTTCTCAGCTCAACCGGAATCATACGGCCTATGGGAGTTATAGTGGTCGGCCAACAATATTTGTGCCTATACGCAATCATCCAAGGACCGCCTCGGAGGAGTTTGGCCACCGGGATGTATCGTGAACCGAGATTACTAAAGTAGAGCTAATTTACCACTCTTGCTGTTTATATCTGTCATTTCTATCGATGAATACTTTCAACCTAATTTATAATTTGAATATATAAAGAGCATTATCAATACTCTTGATGACAAGGTACTAAAGCTGAGAAATATACATGCCGGGCGAACTTCATCAAGAATACGGTAGTGTTTCAGCCGCAAGCTCACCATCTACGCCACCCCGCAGCAACTCCAGCCACACCTTGGAGAGGCCACACGAAACGCGTGGCCGCACCAGAAATAGTAAATCCGGGATAATCCGATTTTTGCAACCATCATCACCCAGGAAGCATTCTAAGCGCACTACGATAGTAGTTCGGCTATTATTCTTTTGCGTATTCTTGGGAGTTATGACGGTCGGAAACTGCACAGGCACAAACCTGGGTGTTCCTGATAGTGGTTGAATGTTACGCTAATGCCATAAGGGTATATTCAAGAGACACTTCACATAACCCATATGGTATCATACACCTCATTACAATTTCTCGCGCCGTCAAAAATGTTAATTTTGATTTTAGAGTTCTTGTATATTGATTACGATGGTTGCTTTGGTTCCTCTCTACCCTCGTGGCTTCGGATCATCCTCACCACTAAAAATATCCGTTGTAATCCCAGTTACACTAGAAGGGTTTGCGCAAAGAGAATAGAGGTATTCTAGAAGAGCATGATGGGAACTAGAGGTAAAGATGGACTGTCAGGAAAGTATCCGAGTACTGGGAGATTGCCGGGGGTGTCTTCATTGTGTCATACTAGAGATCACGCCCACCGAAAACCACCTTTCAAATACCGGCATTGTAGTGGCATTGATGGCATCTAAAATAACCTTACCCCTGCCTCATCTTATGAGGACGGAGTAACTATGAGGAGTAAGTGTTTCTATATTTGCAATTGTTCGTACCCCGTACTTGAGGGCTTCATACATTTCAATTATATTGTAGAGTTGTATTACTCACGTATACAATTAAGGAGTACGAATACAAGCTCCCAGTATTCTAGTATGTAAAGAAAACTCTACAATAGAGTAGCCGTGAACATAGAAATGTTCTATTCTGTTCTACCGGCCCGGAAATTCTATGACGCGGTGGAGCCACCACATCATACAGTATAATGCCAAGTCCGACACTAGGAGCGGCCAAAAATCCTTTTATGACGCGGTGGAGCTACCACATCATACGATAAAATGCCAAGTCCGGCACTAGGAGCGGCCAAAAATCTCTTTATGACGCGGTGGAGCCATCACATCATACGATAAAATGCCAAGTTCGACACTAGGAGCGGCCAAAATTCCCTTGGCATCTTCGACCCACATCACATATAAGCAGCCCTTACTTCCCCTTCTCCTCCTCTTTTTTTTCTCCTTGTGCCAGATAAGAGCTGCTGAAAATATGCCTCGGAGGGCACCCTAGAAAACCCCTTCTACTTCCTCCAATCATTCTGCTTGCGAGAAGCGATTTAGTTCGCTTCTTGCAAGTGGGATATTGTGAAAAGTTTCTTTTTTTGTTTATACAAAAAAAACTTTTCACAAACGAGCCCTACGGTTGGAGCATTCCATGAATGTCTAACCGCATTGGGTTAGATCGGGCCTTAGCGTTGCCTTATGTAGTTAGTTCGTAATAAATTTTCTTTGTTTGCTGCAGGGTAGCTTTAGACGCGTAGATCCCCAGAGTGACATGTACTGCATGTGCGAATCAAGCCACCCTGTCTATTAGACTTATCTTGTATATACGATTACACCGCCTATGATAGATAATATCTTTTTATATCTTTGATACACATTTATAGTTCATGGTTGGCTGCATTCGTGGTACGGTATATCTATCATCAATAAGAGGGGATATGTATTTCATCTTACGCGGCTCCCGGTCATGTAGGGCAATATAAACAGCGACTTCTTTCAATGTCAAGCAAAAGAGTACGGACATAATCACATAAAATGTTTTAGGGGTAGAGTATCACCTAGGTATAAGTTCTAAATACTTGATGTGAAAAACACAGTGGCGACCGTGGGATCGCCGGAATAAGTGAATTTAGTACGACCATGCCTATATATCTATACTGCTATTAGGAACAACTTATATCTTAAGTCAGATCCTACGAGGCATTTTATGACATACTTGAGGTCACGCTATTTTATAAAATAATCTCATTGGCATTAAACGTCGCAGAAGCATAGATCTGGTACCTGAGAGGTCTCTGGGGTCATCTCTTGTCACGCATGATGTTTATACAAGGATGCCTGTGCTCGGTTAGTTCATTTCCATCATTCATATAAGCCTACTCGTCTCAGACATGTTTTCATTGTATCCTGCGCCTGACGAATGGGTACTGACATCTAGGCGCGTTAGAAAACTATTTGTCAATAAATATGATGGTGTACATCCGACGTAGCCCCATGAACCAGTTGTCGAATAGGTTGTCTATATTAGTATTGACGAGTTCTCCGGTTATTAAAATCCTTAAAGTGGCTGGAAACACGCCCCCCGGTCGAGATAGTAGGCAACGGGTAAGGTCGGCGATATAAGCTACACAAGGGACTCGTACTCCGGCTCTCCGAGCCGGCCAGATCAAGTATTCCGGGTAGCTGTCGTTATATCTAATACTCCACTATAGTCCCACTGAACCCGATAGCATTACACAAAATTATTCAAGTGTCATAGATACCATTTACCTGTTGTACAGTACCACCCTCTGTAGGGAAATCCATCTAGTACAACCATATTCTCAATCAGCATGACGGGTGTCTGTAAATTGTAGTTGGAAGTTGGCGTGGTTGTTATACCTAGTGCAATCGGAAGAAAGTATGTCCACTAAAGCGGTCCCCCGAGGACGGTGAGATAGGGATTCCGGCCCGGTAACGGTGGTGTCGTACACGAACTATTAGATTGAGCTGACCATGTGGTGTAAGCATGATATAAAGCATGAGAGGTACACAGATCAAGCCGGCAAGGATCGTGTCATAGATAGAATGTCGACCGTAACGGAGGGCCGTTCACACCGATAGTATCTGTTAGAGATCAACGGCGGTCAAGGTCGTTAGACATGTAACTTTATCTAGATATGCTAACACAAATAATGCATGTAGGGGGGCAATTGAAAGGGGCGGAGTGAACTTATATGAGTGGGCGAGCATGTCAAAACTGGTAGAGAGATATCTAGGTATCATGGAGTAAAAGTGATATGGGATAGCAGAACAATTAGTGAAAAGAGAAACTGCATGTCATTTTTGCCGTAGAATTGCAGGTGAACGTACTGATCGGACCTAAAACTTCAAAAGGCACGTAATAACCATGTCAGTAGAAGACGCTCGATATTCAGAAGGAGCAGGTAGTGTTATAACCCGCGAGTTTGTGAAATAGTGTATTTACCATGAGACAGGTTGCTAGTGTGCGGTTGAGATAAGGTGCGGCTTAAAATGAGGCTCTGCGCCAAGACAGTCTCGATGAGTTACAATGCGACACCAAGACACCCAGCACAAATCCTAAGGAAGACATTTTTTTCAAGTCCGTGCCAGTAGCACGCTGTCTGGCCATCTCAGATTTGATGGAAGTAGGGGCACGTATTGTTCCCCAGGCATTCCGACACAGATCAGGCATTGTCTACGGCTTAGGGCCATAGATCCTTATGTCACCAGATTCGGAAACATCCTTGACGCAAGCCAGAGCTCCCAGTCTGGCAGTACCTGGAGTATCTTTATCTCAGTCATGGATGTGGAGGATTAGAAGTTGTTTATTAGGTAGGACTTCCGATTAGAAACAAAGGCTATCGAAGATTCTTGCCACCTGTTTCGGATAGGTAACGATACGGTAGAGGAGGAACGTCTTTCCTTATGTGTACTTGAGACTATAGCCTCTAGACTATCCGTACTGGCTCTACCACTACATTTCCCAATCTCTCTACCCAACCATCGTTGTTGATCCCGTATTTCCAAATGGGAGATTGGATTCACAATTTATCACTCGGAATAACCACTCTTGATGGAGGTTGGCTGCTCATGTACAGTCCGTTCCCTCAGCTCACTACAACACACTTATCTCTAAGAGTTCGGGTTATAAGGATAATTGCCTTATAAGGGTACGAGGATATCGATGTTAGTTGCTGGATTTTGGAGAACTTCACTAGTTGGTTACACGATATTTGTCCTGAAATCTGAGTTTTCACTGATATATCATCCTGACTACTTTTAGAAAAACCCCTTAGTCATTTCAATGATACACAAAGTTGCACCAGAGACACGTAAGTGGTCCGTTATCCATTGTGGGAACGGATTGAATACACATCAATGTTGACAAGGATACTTGTGAAATCAAATAGAAAGTAACTCAATTTGGAGACATGCGTATAGAGTGGATTATACGTCTCTTTTTTACTACTTCGGTTGCCTTCGCACTGTGTGGGATGGCACATCATGTGGGTCATCACTAGTCCTCACTCGATCTAGTAAACTTGCCACATTTATCGCCAACTGCGAAGATATGAGTAGGCCATTGCCAAGCCTCCCTCTGCTCACTCTATGACAATGTAAAATCACAGCATAAAAAAATGTTTTGTTTTAGAGTTGTCTTTTGTCTGATATGGTCTTTTGGAGTATCGGCATAAATTATTGCAATGATTGTAGATGTCAGGATGGATATAAAGTCCCATTATATCTAGAGTCTCTAAAGAAATAGCACTGGGTAATTCTACTCTATTGGTCCCTCAAGTAAGCAATGTTCTAGTCGATTGAAGGAGCGCTGCTCATCTGGTGACGTTCTTTGGCGGACTGGTCCATTGGGGATTCGCAAACTCTCCACAATCCAAGCACACTACTGCCTTCCGAAATACTGTCATTGCCAGTCCAGATGACTGGTATATGAACTTCTCTAAATTTAGCGAGGTATTCGTGTTTCCAGTGCCACTACTTCACCAATACATAGTTTATTCAGGACCTCCGTTCACCAAAAAACGGCGTTTTTCAATCAAGGGCATCTTTCCGTAGGCCGGTCCATCTAGGAATCCATCCCAATGGATCAATGTGACAAAATACGTTCCTGGATAACCAGGGTTCCTCAATTGACCAATACTGTGACATCTCTCGAGTTATGTTACTCCCTCCGTGCGCACTCCTATTTCTTCAGGAAAAATACTGACACCCATGGATACGCAGCGGACCCTATACATGTCAGAATACACTCATTACAATAGCTATACACATTAGCAGGATGCAACTCGTGTTCGTTTCCATCGGCGCACTGATATACTACGCGAACTTCGGCATAGTTATATCCTGGTTATATGATTCGATTAAATGCGAGCAGTGTCCTAATCGTGGCACCCGGATAAGACCGCCATAGACGCGGGTAAATGGAATGAATCAATAGAGAGGGAAAACCAAACAGGCTCGACAGAGGATGGATATACTGAAGACTAGTGTGAGCCCAACACCCGATCAGGATGGATCTTTGTAAGCAGAGGAGGCCTGTGACACTTAAGAAGGTCACGGTAAGATTTGGGAAGTTTTAAAGGTGGCTGGGAGGGGGAAAGGAGTATGATGGGATAGAATGTTGGGTCAGTCAAGTTTCTATAGGAGAATAGCGAGAGCCAACGACAGATATGAATATTAGGTACTGACTTGTATAAGAATGTAATTTTTCACTTGATTTGATATGTAGTGGAATTAGGGTACAATCAAGTTAAAGATCGATGTTATAAAATTTCGGAAGCCTAAGCAAGCTACACATTGGTTTGCCTAGACAACTACCTCAGATTAGAAAGATCACTACCCTTTGGAGATTCCGGTTGGCAGGCTCTGACAAAAAGAGTGCCGACTCAGCCCCGTTCAATTGAGTCAAGAATAGGCAAGCCGAAGTTGCTTAGATAATAGTTATAGATTTCATTGAGGGATTACTTTATCCGGTATCAATGAATCACCTAAGATCTAGTTTAGGGAACACCAAGATTTCTCCGAGAATCGTAGAGCTAGATCACTATAATGTTTTTGTTGTTGTGAATAAGCATACCCAACAACCTGTCTAAAGAATGGAGAGTTGCAAAACAGGACACATATACCATCTGAAGCGTAGAACAAGCCGTGGATGATTTTAACAGCATTGTCATAAAAGTTCTAAGGTGTTTGCATAAAAGGACATTATTCTACCGGTCATGTGACTGAATGTCTGAATAGATAGATAGAAAAATGACTATGTCACGAGACCTATTATCCATGCTCATTATATCTGGGCAGCGCCCAAGTTCTCTGAGTTGCACTTCGCTTCCATTTACACTCCTTTTGAGACATTTTCCGGTTAAACCGGGCTGCATCCGCGGGGGCTACAACCACTAAGAAAGAAGGACAGATGGATATAACCACATGATGCGTCACCGGAAAGACCAAATGAGCAGTCTCTTCTAGATATATGCTGGGCTATCTCATACCGCTGAGTATATGGACGTTTAATACTTTTACTCCACTACCGCTAACATCAATCCATTTAGCATAAAGAGCGAAGTTGTTGTTGATATTGACACTGAACATATCAAACTAAGCTTCACAGTAAATGTGGTCCAAGTGAAAAAGCTCTTGATGACGCCACTCGTAGTACGGTACAGAATGTAGTGATTAATTCTACTCATAGCGTACTTGACCCCAGAATAGCCAAGCAGGGAAGGATGAGGTAATCATCAATACCAAGGTTTTGGTTGAGATGCGGCTCTTCTGGCTATCGAGCATCTACACATTCAGGAGTGAGCAGAATTTCCCAACACCACCCCTAAATTCCCACGACAGGAATGAAGACTCATACAAGTTCCAACTAGTAATGTAGAAACTCAAAGTCCACTGCTATCTGCTATTGATCAAATTACTGACAATATCCCCTCCTCCGCAATCACCACTTCCACCGGAAAATCTACTGAGCCGTATTCGGCACCCAGGCTCTGACAAAAATCATATAAAACTCGCCCAGCGTGGCTATTTAGACCTGGTCACCGGTCAAGTGTGTTGTCAAAAGCTGTGGTAGCTGCGGTGTCCCAATAACCAAATATTCTCGATAACTACATCCAGTACCGCGGGGGCGAAGAGAAATGAAGACCGCCGTTATTTCCTGGTACTAACAATACATCGTATCTAATGGTACCAGTACTAACTAATGCATTTGGTGATGTGGTGGAACCCTTGAATTAATTCTATGTGGTTCGTGATTCAGGTACAACACCATATCTGGTTTCGGGAGATATATCATCGTAATTGTACACGGTTTCCGCAGGTCATGAACTTATATTATCCAGCTAAATCGGCTACACTACGTTTAATCGGAAGTGGTTTATATCCTTCTGCATTTTCGTCACACTTCTATTGTTCCTGCTAACCATCATAGATAACCGATATTAATTTTCGTTATGCCATGAAGCTACTTTTTTTGCTTGGACAGCGAAACAATGACGGTTAGGTCAAACTTTGAAAGCCATAATAGTATCGTCATACTACACTCAATCGTTTTCTATAAAGCTAAGCTCAACGACTAGAGGGTGACTTTTTGGTGGCCTTTCCTAAACATAATCCTGACTGTTCATTTAGCTAACCGGCGTCGACATCAATATTACATGAACAGATCAAATAAATAAAATGTTGATTTTACCATGACTGTGTTTTGAATCTTCCGATCATCTTGGTAAACCTCTTAAACATCCTCCTCATATATAACGCAGTAGTTATAGTATGTGATAATTACCTGATTAACAAGAACCCCCATGCACCATGAAAATCTTATAGACTATATGATTCGTATTCACTACGCACGGCGCTGGAGAAAGGCAAATAATACCATATGTACCTATACTATAAATCAAGCATCAGTAGTTGATCCGAGGATGGAAGGTTATACCGCAGCTCTTTTTCTAATTAGTCCCTATTTCTTATAGTAGGTTTCGGAAGGTTATATTGCTAAATACAAAGAATTAGCAGTGAAATCATGGGATACATCACCCAGATACTTGTCCCAGTTATGATATAAATCTCTTATTGATTGGCCAAACAACCCCATATTCCCAATAACGAACTTAGTTTGTAGTGCATTTTATCTCGATCTAGTTGGATCAAACCTTGGTATCCTAAGAAGTATCATATAATCTAATGAAAAATGTTCATCTGATATATACATTCTCACCGAAATTGATCTCGAATAGACCAATGAGCATTACGTGATGCGTTTTATGGTTTTCGATGCTACATCAGATTACCCCACAGTGGTTCTCCAGAGATTCAAGCCGTAAGATGAGTAACTGCCGGTATAGTAGCATATAAGCTACGGGGGTGATCAGAGGTTCACATCGATAAAATAGATACACAAGCTGTTTGCGAACTCGGCTGGTAGAATATAGTAGCCGTAGTCCGGCGTTGGCGCTACGGTATGCGTCTCAGTTCTGAGGTTTCAGGCTTTGCGTCTACCTAGAGAAACCGATAAGGATTCCTTCTAACGTATAAAACGATTCCACTTAAATCAGTCAGCCTTGTTTTAAGGGTATCACCCACTTGAGAAGCATCACAGTCCAATTTCCAGCAGCGCACGGGGAACCGGAAAGATACTCCACCATGTTCGGTCCTTGATTTAGCTCTCCCTAGCTGTGCCAAATATACACATCTGGGCTCTGGTCAATCTCTATGATCATTTGTATAAACTATCAGTGGGCTAATTCGAGGTCGAATTTTATTGAGCTTGATTGAAACTATTTCCCTGCAAACCTTCAGTATATTTCCGGAAGACTGTGGATATGGTGTCAGTAACAAGGCGGGTATCTATCTAATATAGAAATCTGAGAGGCTATGAGACTAACCCGCTATTCATTATAAACATATACGTTGCCTACCACTCCTCCCATCCGCTATATCGAATTCAAATCCCTTCCATTTCTCCGCTTCGAATCCCGATCATCCTATATTAGTACAAGGTTAATCGTTAGTTACCTATTATAGTTTTTCCAAATGGTTATTGGGAATCCAGGCTAACATACGTTCGTGCCGGTAATCGTAGTATGCTCACCCTACATCCAACATTCGGGCTTCTCTGGTGCTATATGCTTGTCAAGGAAAATAGGGAAGACGCCGCAAGCATTACCGGAGTATATTCAAAGCGAGGAAATATTGCAGAACCCTCAGAAGACCATACCATGGGGCAACCATGGAATCAATACAAATAGCTCACGTGTATAGCGTGGCGAGTAACCGACGCGGTAGCGGGTGTACCTCTCGCACCTGATCACCTGATAGTGTGGTTTACTATGGCAAATGATATAGATAGGTCCTTTGATAGAATGATCCTGACACCGCCAATGTACATGGTAGGTATCGTGTACCTCTATCGCTCACCGTAGGGATACTCCTGAGTGCGGGGGTAGACGGTAGGGATATTTGTGCTGTCGGTAATATCGTTAAAAATATCATGACTAGAACGACAGGTTAGCAGTCCGGCATATCGTTGACAGCATATGAGTGAGCCTGCGCTTTGTAGGTAGTAAATGAAATCATGTGTACCATTCTACCATTGCCTATGTTCCCCCAACGGTCAGAGCTGATGAGAGATAGTATAGCCCCTAACTTTCAAGGATAGCGATCTCAGGGGCAGTATTGACTTTGGAACGTCCACTGACATGCTCAAGCGTACAAAGCCGCATACACGCATCTGTTCTAGTCCATTGGGGAATGTCGCTTATCCAGGAACGTTCCTGGATAGACCGGTCTACCAGGGGACAGAATCATATACCGTATAAGGGCCAGTCCACTCAGGAACACCCCAGTCCATTCAGGAACACTGCCAGTCTATTCAACAAAAATATATCTATATTTACATATAGTGGCCCCATAAACTAGAGACTCTATATAATAATTTATGAGAGACCCCTCCTCCATATATACTGTAATCTAGGTATAATCTGCTGCTACCTAGAAGTGTCTCCACTGCTGGGTTCATATATGGAGTAGCCCTACCTTAGTAGGGTTGATATATGGGTGAGATATATATTAGTATATAGTCAGAGAAGTATAAGATAGTACTGGCACCTCTAGACACTCTACAATTGCTCCCATACCAAAATCTAGAGATGGTGGTTGTACCTCCGGTATAATAAACCATTTGCTGGTGGACCAGTCCATTCAGGAACGTTCCTGGATAAGCGACGTTCCCCCAATGAACTAGAACACATCCGTCATCTTCCAGGGGCGCGGTTGAAAGGAAACGCACTGTTGCTGCTACCGAGCAAGGGAATATGTATCAGGACACCAATAAAAAATGTTTCCAGCTGATTGTCGTTGGAGAGACGTGCGCGTGCTTCCCTATCCTAAAGGCAGGCTTGGTATGGTGGATGCAGTGCCATTTGTTAATCTGCTGATGACGTTCCGGTACCACAAGACGGGAAATATCCCATCGACGCACAAACAACCTACGAAACCGGGATATACTGAGATTCAATGTATCGACAAGAGGACCCGATAGAAGCTGCGTCGAGTAGGATACTATGATAAACATGATTGGTGCGTTCCCCCACTGTCGATATTCTATCCTGTCAGTGATGTAACTGAAAATCTGAAGAAATAATATCTAGATCACGAACCTCTTCGCTACCTCCACATTTCACACCGGAGACCACTTATAACCTACACGGCATGACTCATAGGAATATTGGATTCCAAAAATGGGATTGATACCTAGACCGGTGTATATACCTCGCTCCCTAGAGACTTCCTGCACTGCTGACTCTACTCTTGCCTTTGACAAAAAGCATTATTCGAAAATAATCATATACGACTTTACCAAGAGTACCCATCACTTTGATATCTCTCGCCGCATAGTGTAACTACGACAACCCGACTCCCATTCTATCCATATGATCATTCAAATTGTGAACAATGGATGCCGCAAATATCACCAATACAGCCTGCCTATGACTGTTACGCCTAGACCAGGTATGAACCCATCTACAGAGTTGGTATGTTTCATCTGGAGTTGTCGGTAATTCGAGTGATATATGATGATGTACAGCTGAACCTTGGGTTTAATAGCGAGATGTCTTTGGAATAAGTCTTCTCAGCACCCACGAAGGCATCCAGCTCTTTGTTACTACTTACCAGTGTATACAGACATATTCGGGTATCGGAATACCGGTTCGGATTACACCTAGTCCCCAACCGCGAGGTATGATCGTTACCAAAATTTTATATCGCCAAGAATGACGAAAGGAATTCTCGCAGCTTGATAAGGGTACATTTTGGGCAGTCAGTAGAAGTACAGTTCGCATGGGCTCATGGAATCTCGGCAGCGTGGTTTCCGGTAAGTTGCTATCAAAGAGACCCCAGGTAATTGTTGTGGAAACTGTAAGTCGTGATCGATCCCGAAAAGACTTAGATTTATTGAATGTGATACGCAACGAGTCCCACCCATGACAAAAACCCATGGAAATGTTGAGGCACAAATGTTTTTCAGCGACTCACCGGTGCCTTTCTGTAAAACAAGCCACCCCAAACGCTCATATCTAGGTATATTGCTTAAAGGGGCTGGTGCGTGTTACTAGTATCATCTTACTCTCCACCGGCATATTATTGTTTGTAATGGAATGGCTGTTGTGCATAATCGCCGTGATGAATAGAAATGGGTGTTTGGTCTATCGAGGGGCACAGGGCTCCTTCATTTCACTCACTGGTTTCTATTAACTATACGACAGGCGACACCTAGACAAACACGAATAAATTATCTAGAATATAGAAGAACAACCTAGAATCGATGAGAGCCACCTGAAAACAGCCCACAAAGAACAAAGAAAATATTTTCCAAAACCCGCACAGAAAACAAGATAGTTACTCATCGAAAATTCCACAGAAAACAACAAAATACTTTACAAAAGAGCCCACAGAAACCCAAGGTAAGTCGATTTTAATTTTTCTACTTTCAATCCCTCGGACAGCGCCCAGAGATCAACAGTAAAAAAAAAAAATCAAAAAAAAAAAGAAGAAAGGAACCGAAAGAAGAAAAAGCGAGAGAGGAAGCGGAAGAAAAAAGCGAGAAAGGGAAAAGAGCACACCAGAGGAAAGGAAGAAGGGAGGAAGGAAGGAAGGAAGGAAGGAGAGCGCTGAGACAGCCTCCGGACGCTCAAGCATAGGCGGCGAACTGGCCATTAAAGGCAGGAAGGGCTAGCTGCAAGCAGCTATAGGCACCGACCAGTAAGAGCTGCAGAGCCGGCACAAGATCTCATGGGGAGAGACAGAGGGGGGAAGAGGTACCGCTTATATACTGGCAGATGTAATGTAGCCAAGCTTTATTTGGCCGCCGGGCTCTCTTGGCATGCGATTTCGCCGCCCAATTCTTCTTGGCGTAGGGATCGGCTAGGTGGCATTTGCCATAGGAGAGGGATTTGACCGACAGCAAGTGTGTTTTACGCGGTATGAATGAACACACAAAATAAGATATGCTACTTGCTTTAAAGATATTATTTCACCACAGGTAGAATTGGCAAAACAGATTTAAGGGTAATAGCATAAGTATCGTTATATTGGGGTAGTTTTGTAAATACATGTAGTTAATGTATGAACCCACTCCAGTTATTCTCATGAGTCCTGATACTCATATTACATAGCATTGATCCTATCAATGTAGTGACAGGAATCGAATGCAGACTCAAAAGCGACCGTTAAACATCAAGAAATCCTTCTAAGACCCTCCTTCTGATAGCAGACCCCCCTCTCTCACTACATTCAATTTTGGTTGCCGGCGGACACCCGTTCAGAAATGCCGCTACATCTGCAATACAATCCTCAGACTCTATGAGAATAGAGCCAAACGAATGCTCACCCTTGGTCCATCTCTTTAGGACATCCACGGTAGCTGAATCGGTAACAGTATACCCCCCAGTGGCAAGGGCAAGCAACCGACGCCAGGGGGGTATCACCAGGTCGACTTTGTTCATAAGCGTTTCCTCGACCGTCAAGTGGCTGGTGGACTGATCCAACCAGTGATGCACATGAAAGATTCTTCCTAGAATAGATATAGCATTTGTCCTTTTGTAACACTCTCGATCCAGCGGACTATGTTGTCGGGAGGGGTCGCCGGAGGCTTGATCCATGGTCTCTCGCACTTTTTTCTGGAGTCTGGTAAGAACTCCACTCGCAGGCCATTCGATATCCTCCCTCTTTAATTGATATATCCTCGTTAAGTGCAAGGCCTGGGTTGTGAGTGTATGTTTGCAAGCGCAGAGCTGACAAGAGACATGGTGCAATTGTTCCCATGCATGACCGATCTCTGCGTCGCCCCTTGGCGGGGGTTAGTGTTGTCTCGAGAGAACTCTGGGGAAAGGTGAACAAACCACTTTGATCCCATTTTCTGCGACCCTCCTATGGCTCCCAAGGATAGGGGTGGGTAGTATTATTGGGGGGGTAAGGATTTTAGATATTTGGATTAGTTCGAAGTTCTGGCGGATGCTATGTCCGTACCCTAATGTACGGTAAGGAATTAAAACGTACGGTTCATTGTTTCTTGTTGTTGCGATCTGTCCGCCGTTTGTCGTCCTTAACACCACATTGCATTATAGCTATCGGGTGACGTCACATACTACGCCAGAAGCTCTTGGCACGCTAGGACTACAACGCTATAGCCCCATAAACGGCCGTGCGATTCTCATATCAATAACTCTCACACAGACTACCTAGTTGGAGCCTGTTCTATATTTTGTTGTAATCTTCCTCCATTAAAGGCCGGGATCTGACAGAGGGTATGTACATTCATCTAGGTAGAAGCACCCCGCAGTAGATATCGCTAAGTGATATCAACCACACATATATTTTACTCGAAGCGGGATAATTCAATATACATAGATCATCCCTAGAAAGTTAAATATACAATAATTCCTGGTTGAGGTTAGATCTATTGTGTTGTCCATTGACTTGGTTTTCTGATCGTACATAACACTAAACAGCTTACCATCTCAATTCATCCTCCCTACGTACATAATATACTAACTGGGGAGATGATAAGACCAAAATTAGGTTAACCTTTCCAAACGGCCTGTAGTTCCAAATAGGTAAATTTCTAGAGACCTATAGAAAGACTCTTGATATTACATACCCTATACAAAAGTTAAGAAACATGGCTTGAAGAGAGATAAGTATGGATACCCAGACATTTAAATGGGCCGGACCATTTAAATCTCTGGCTTGGATGCCATGGAGATATATAGGGATTGAAAGACCTATCAATAGGAATGGTACATATCTCAATGGGAATTGTACAGGCCGGGTTTGGCCGCGCAGACATGGTCAATGTTGTAGCGGCGCTATTGAGGGTTTAGCGCGGTCTGTTATTGAAATTCATATGATTTCCCAGGTAATCAAGTGGGAACCGGATTGTGCAGGGGTAATTTGTGCTACTAATTACCAGGATGATTCAGCCAAACCTTAATATATATGGGCATATTATTTTATAACCAGCATACACCTTGATCAAATAAGGCCATTTAGCATCTATAAGCTACTCAAGGTGGTTGGGACAAACGCCGGGAGAATATTGATTAAAAGAATCTGATTGAACTTGCTAGATTGAAATCGTTGTACTTGTTATATCCTTCCTGAAGATGTGCTAGTATAAAAAAAGCACACTTTGCTATGTCTGGGCAGCACCGTCTATTGAATAACTGATGGGCTGCCTCTCCACAATTAATGGTATTATTCCGTAGGAAGCCTGTTATATAATTCCGGTTGAGTGTGATAATAGGATATGTAAAAAACTCATAGAATATGTACATTACTTCAAGGGTTCTTATATGGCATATAATATACAATACTGGACCCCGAGACATTGATTAAGTCGCCTATAATACGCTTGTAATTGAGAATCACACACTTTTCATAAGGTCCCACGGTCCCTTTACCCCCGGCACAAACCCAGTACCTCTAATTCCCTGCTTTGCTCCCAACTCTGTCATTATCCCTAAGATACCTCGGTCTCCTAATATATTCAAAGTACCTCCGGGGGCAGAGCGCATCCTCCAAATCTTCTAACGTCTCTAAACCTTTCTCCAGTCTTCTTGGCCTTTTTCGTATCCTCTCATCACCTCCCATACCGCAGAGCTTCTCCAACCATATCATCCCCTCCTCCACTGCCCCCATCCCCTATTCCTCTAGGTCCATTGGTGTCTCCTTTGATACCCTTATCTTCTGACATAACAAAACGATTCGTAGTATATATTTCAGATCGGTCAACTTCCAAGATACAAGGCAAGTACATAGTCCGGTAATCCCCGCCCATAATTTCCATATCTCGATATTGGTCAAGGCTAACCAGACGTTGCAGCAGCTCTCTAGTTAATATGGCTAAAATGTGGCTTCCGTTGAATCTTGGCTGTGATAGTGATAGAGATACACCTCTGTTCACAGATACTAATCTAGATGACCAATACCGATATGCGGTAGAGGCATACACAAAATATCGCGCAGAGCCGTCAACTGCAAATCGGTACTTACTCCTGCTTGCTACCGGTGTGATTTATAACTTACATTCATAGTGGTTCCGTTATATCATGTTCTGAGTTGTATGTTGCAAGTGCGGCGCGCATTAAAAAGAGTTCGCTCAAGAACTCCGGATGCTTTGGATATGTGGCCTGGATATATGCAATTACCGTTAGTTGGGTATTTCTATGTTCCATTGGGGCTAGGGTCATGTTGCGATTTGCATTCTCGTTAAGCGAGTCGTTCCCGGGAGCGGTGTCAAAGCCGGAATCAGCAAAGCTTGTGGATGCACTTGGGGTTTTAGCAGAGATCACGCTCTATGTTGGCTCGGCATGTATCCCACAGTGTGTCCACTGGATTGCGGTTCTTAATGGGGCTTTTAAAGCATCACAAGAGCTCTTGAAAGGGACCTTACTCGTAGCAGAGTGTATACCGCTGACGCCATTGGACACTGTTGCCGACTATTTTAATCTTGTCTGCCCGGCAGTCATCGGAGCAATCGAATCGGTGATTGTCATAACGTCGTACCTGCAGCCACGTGAGTTGATATTGACAAAGCATGGACAACTGTTCCACTCAAGCTTTGGACAGAGGTCGGAGCACGCAGCGGGGCTATTGATGTGGGAAAAAGAACTGTTACTAGAAGTGATTTTGATTGGTGTGTGTGTATACTTTCCTTCTTGAGCATATCTAATATAATCAAATAGATCCTCGGCAATTCCCAGTCGCCCCCACAGTTCATCCAATTCCACTAGTCTCCGCGGAATATCCCCCACAGTTAATCCAATTCCACTAGTCTCCACGGAAGACCCCCCACCAATAAATAACCTAGAACCGGTAGAGCCCGTGGAGGATTCTCTACAGGTATACCTCGTGGAGGACTCCGTTGATGGGTTGCAGCCATGATTACCATATAGACGCTGTCAGAAAGGTTGTGCTAATATGTTTTACCCCATCCAAAAGTGCTTTCTGTTCACATTATTGCTTTTATTTAAGATACGTTATCTGTAATAACCCTCCCTTTGATTGATAACTATCAATTATTGGCATGATATATTATTAATCTAGTTTGTAGTTATTCTTAGCTCATATTATTATATATATTTAAATCCGTCTATATTACACAAGACCTGGTACATTTTGTTTTAAATATACGTGCCATGTACCCAAGTTCCCAGGTGGTCGTCGTGGGTTTATCCTTCATTGTGATCTATACTCGAAAGAAAACCTAACCCACTAGGAAATACCCCAGTTCTTTTTATTTTACCATATATACATGACTCATAATAACTCTACCTACAGCTATATTATAGCCCAATACTATATTACTACTATTACCCTCTATGGTAAATATTGGCATTCAATTACACACCAAAAACCATTTGGATTTCCCCCAGTGACGTCGGATGAGCATGGTAAAACAATCAGGTAAGGAATCTAGACACTGTAAAAAAACCGAGCTGGAAAAGATTTAATCATCAAGCTCCATTACAGTACCAAAGGGTGGGGTGGGATAAGTACGGTGCCCTTGCCAATATGCTAGCGACATGGGTGAAATATGTTATTGGTACAGTTATATACCTCAATTACTGATTTAATTCGGTATTTGCAACTACACTCCATAGTGGTATGGCAGTAAACTCACCCTGTGTTTCCTTACTGTAGTTGATGTAGCGTCACAGAATCAATAGAGTATGCATGCAAGAATAAAATTTATATAAAAAATGTACTGGGTTAGGTTTCCTTTGAGTGTATATCACACCGAAGGGTAAACCGTAAAAACTAACCGAAAAGTAGGGGTAGATTATACTTTTGTTCTTTTGTCTTTCTAACCTATTTCATCTAAAACATCTGTCCATATACCCCCCTCTACCATCCGGGAGACGCTTCTACCCCCACGCTATCATTTTTGGGGGTATTGGGAATATCACGGAAGGAAAGAACTCATGGCGGTACTCAAGCTACAACGAAAAAATTCTTGGGCCTTCCAATCAGTCACATGAGAATACAAGCAAGTACCGACACCCACCTTGCGCACGACACTGGTCACTCAAAGACCTGCTACAACCGTAAAGTCATTACTGCATCGTGGCCATTCATCTTCTTCATCCCCTAGTTCTAATCCTATCATTTGCTCGCTCATGCGGTAAGGGTGGTTGTATTCCAGTCTATTCTCGCGTAGTTTACCGGGACTTTGGTAACTACTCAAGAAGATATACCAAACGAACCTCAACCAGGCATCAACGCCCACTATCACATCACTCATCTAATCGTCTGAAATTGAAATCTCGTGCGTGTGTTGAAATGACTGCAATGAGCTCTCATGCCTCGTCCTTGTTGCTTCCAGATGATACTGTTCTAGTCCATTCGGAAATGCCGCTTATCTGGGAGGATTCCGGGATAGACTGGTCTACTAGGGAGCGGAATCACCTACCGGATAAGGGCCAGTCCATTCAGGAACGTTCCTGGATAAGCGGCGTTCCCTCAATGGAATAAAATAAAATACTTATTTGATCAAACAACAGCACCCAATATGTCGTTCCGCCAGCAGAAGCCGAGAGTAGGGAGCCAGATGTGTCCCATACCACTACTTAGACCATGAAGGTACTGCCGCTGCATATGCAGGAGCTTGTTATTCTTCTGCTTGTGGACTGTCAGGAATTTAAGGCAGCCTTGATAGACGCTCGAAGGCTGCTACACAACCATTACGCAATGCCTGTTCCCAATCTACATAGAAGCAACGGCGGCCATTTCAAGTAGAATGATTTACTGCTACCGTGGGAGCAATATGTATCAGTCACCCAGCACACCAGTGATGTCATCAAAGCCTTGCATCGTGCTGTGACACTGAGCAGCTGACGCACACAAGTATTGACCGTTCTTTTTTACTCCTCATACACTTGCTAATATAAGGTTATACAGCCTTTGTTTCATCAATTAATTGGAGGTGTGCAGGTCTTCAACCTTTACAACACAATATACAAATCGTAAGTACAGTCCTCTTAGCTTCATACCTGAAGTATGGCTGACGAAAGATAATGTACCAATTACGGTTCCAGTAAGGCTTTAAAAGGGGCGACGTCAAGCTCCATGAAATTTACAATTCATTACTATTAAGCGTCACCTAATGTTAATCTATTAATACAACTGATTCTCCCACTACTTGCCCACCGAGAATATAAACTACCGTTCATACAGGTGACAGAATAATCTTTTGCACTCGTATCGCCGGGGTCCGACTTGATCAGGTGACCAGTTAACCAATGAATTAACGTCTCACGTGATCAAGTTGGACCTCGGCGGCACGAGTATAGTGGTATCGAGTGACGAGTTATGACCCGTCTTCCTGCCTCCGTGTCGGATGGCATACCGTATACCCGGGATAGAGCTTTGCTATATGATACTCGAAAGTCACCAGTGGAGATTAACGCTTGATATCTTCGTAGCAGTACATTGCTCCTCGGGTATAACTAGAATACGGTTTAGGGGACCACCACGAAATTATGCTCAAGGGTCCACCAGAGAGACGATAAGTAGTCTGAATTAGTAGCCATATACATGTAATTCAAGGGCTGATCCTATACCACTCACTATCTTAACGAAGCACCTCTATCATAATCACTCTACGAAAACAATCCAAAGACATTCGTTTAAGATCAACCGAACCATAATGATCTTGCTGTTAGAAATTACTGTTGGCCGTCAGAGAGGTTGCCTCCATTTAGCGTGAGCTCGGCTTGAGTGCTTCTCTTCTCCCGGAAAGAGGACCAGAGTACAATAACAGGCTTCAACAGGTAACTGGGCATGTATCGAATGGAGATATAGAAGTCCGAAGTATTTATATAGATTCTCATTTCATTAAATATCATGTCTCGTAGTAATTCAAGGTAGAAGGTAGATAGGAAAGATGTCAACTTTACAAATAAAGAGACGTGAAAGTACGATATATCTGTTGCAGATCCTCGTAGGACCTTACACTCACTTGTGAACATACCGACTTAGGATCGTGAGCCGCTTGGAAGAAATTTAATGTATTAGCAATCTTATCGTTCTAGTCACGGGATTTATCAACTACCGTATAATTTGTGCTGTAGTAATAATAGAACAGAGACCTGTAAATGACCTTCGTGACTGAAATTGTGTTGTAGATGCTTCCGAATAAGGATAGCTGATAGGCGGTTTGATATATGAGTCACGTGTTTTCATATTTGCTAGGTTTGAGGATCCAGGTAAAAGGCATACCATGAGGGTTTAGGGTTCTCTCTCTTTTGGAGCATATATCGATAGATCTCTCTATCTTTCTTAGATAACCAATTCAGCACGCTGATTCAACAAATTGTAATGTGTATGTACTTAAATGATAAATTCATTCATTCATTCAACAAATTGTAATGTTGAAAGACAGAGTGACGGGCTGTGATGCAACCACTCCACCCTTAATACAAAATCCTAAAATACAATAGTTAAACCCCATTGATAATGGTAGTAGTTCTTAATACAATCTATTCGATTCTCTCTGAAGTATATAGGGCAGGGCTCATGTAGCCTACGCTACTATATTTCTTTACATTTTGTCTAGTGCATATTCGTTTGAACGGCACGTAGAAAGTATCGAAGATTCCCCGGTATACTTGCGATAAGGCATACATCACATACTACTACGATCCATCTTAAGAGACTTCCAGCATAGAGTGATAAAACACGGGTACTATAATTTAGGTGGCATGTTTTATGGGTGGGCCTTACAATTTCACCAAAGACACAATTGAACTTGCCACGCGACCACAACAGCTAGTTACTCTCAATAGTCTACCCATTTCCTCCTGAATTTCATAGCAAAACAATCTTCTGTCAGATGCAGCGGCCCAATACTCAAAGAAATTCTGCCACTTCACCCTAGGTCCCACAGATTCCTCGTGTACCCGGAACTATGCAATTGGCCCCCCACCTCTCATCCGGGGATGATGCCACTGTAAAAAATAAACAGCAGCTACTAGTTCTGTACAAAAGAGAGAGCGATCCCAGCACACGATATTTCCATAGCAATGAAAGTCAATAAATTATTTATGTAGGTCCCCTAGGAGAATTATGGCTCTCGTGCAATGTCAGATCGCTTTTCTCCGGAATACCTAAAATACGACAAACCTCTCTATAGAGGAGGATCTCTGCAGCGTTTGCGTATATGCGTAACAAGTTTACTCAAGTATCATGCCGTGTCAGTACAGTGAATATATACTAATCCTCCCTATGAATGTCCCAGCCTGCACTGACCGGTCGTACTGTTCCAGGTACCAAACTATACTGTGAATACGTATAGTGGGTCAAAAGGAGAACTTTACGGAAGTATAGGCATACGGGCTGGCATTACGAGACTATTACCGACTAGATATTCGTTGCCTTCATCGAGGCCATAGTCATGTTCTTGTTTGCGGTCTCCTCGAGGGGGTCGCTCAGTAACTCCGCTGAAGCCGGCAACTGCAAAGCGCATAGATGCACTGCCTGTATTAGCTCTGTCTACTATGTACGATAATTCAGCTTGCTTCTAAGCAGTTGAAACGTTAGATTACGTTCCTCCGTGGAGCTTTAGGCCAATATAAATACGGTGCGGTGATACTTTTTGTCACGGAGTGTATACCCTAAACACCAGTAGATACCTCTGGTAGACTGACATTTAATATTATAGAAGACCTAGATCACCTTGTTGTTATATACACCGGACCTGACGTACTCGGAAATAGTGGGTGGAGCTTCCGACATTCAATATATTCTCTTGAATGAGCCAGGTGTAAACAGTTGCCTTATCCGAAATCTTATAATATTGGCTACGCTACACCCTTTCACTTAACGAGATAGTTGGGTCTCTGGGAGCGTACGCTGTATGGGGGTTGGGCGTGGGTTTGGATGGTCCAAATAGTGAAGACCATTATAGTTTGTTATGTGAGTCGCGTAGGTTGAAACCAGTAAAACAATCCAGGCCTGCATGGAATGATCGTTTAATGCCTACTTTAAGCAGAGTGTATCGTTGTTCGATTTAGTAATAGTGTTAGATACCATGGATCGTTGACCCAAGAAGGGGCTCAGCTAATGACGATATGCATTGTCCTGCTGGCACAATGGCTAGCCAGGCTAGCTTGAAAACGGAATAACTCTTACTCTAGCCACCGTACTGTTTTATAGTTATAAAACATATTTAGGCTGGGTGTGGTATTTCCTATAGCTCAGGGCGCCCTGCTATCTGTTGCACAAGTGTCTTACTCATATCGTTTATGCTTAGTCTATACTAGATGCTGTGGAGCATGCTAAGGGGTAACCTATATAGCATGATCCCCTTCTCTAGATGGACAACCAGTCAGCGCTTCCGTTGTATACGTGATTGTGGTACAGAATCATTGTGGAACTAGACGCGATCACAATACTTCGCTAGCGCATTGTGGGATGATTCAATTCGCTCCATAAGGGGGTTCGAACTACAAGGCGTAGTGGGAACAAAGTAGACTGGAGTAGAGTAGCTAATCTAAATTGATAGAGAACTCAAGTGAAGTGCTAAAGATCTGCTTATAACCGCAACGTTCCTCCATACAATTGTGATCCATGCCGGGATACAATCCATCCGTTGTTACGTCACAGAAAAAGCACCTGCTACGGTATACTATACCCCCGTTGCATAACAATACAATTGTGTGTAGTTTCACCTAATTCTAGCTGTGAGACTTAGTTCAACAAAATAGACACGTCCAGGTCTCATTGGGGCTCCCCTGACCTTGGGTTCTCCCATATGCTACAGCACCCCTGTCAAAACTAGCGCTCTAGTTCAGGTCGATTACAACGAAATACCTGTACCACCACTACTTCATTATACCATTCTCAAACTACCGCTACAATATTTTGTGGGGTCTATATTTTGCCAGAATCGACTCGTTGATCCACTCCTGGCTTTGCGCAGTACCAGAGCTTTCTTTATATATAGTGGGGTGCTATCCGATAATACGACTTTGGATAAATTATGGGGACCTTGTCACGACGCGTGAGGTATGGTGCCGGAAGCCTTAAATGGGGACCAAACTAACGAAATATACAACGCTCTTGGCAGTAAAATTAAATGTATAATTCCCAGGCATACTTAGGTAGTTTTCATAAGGCTTTTACCTTGAGAAACTCTCCCTTTAGGGTTGTTCTTCTCAGTTATTACCAAACTACTGAGGCGCAATTCAAGTATAGGTTAACAACACTGGGATCGATTATGGCATTGGGGATGTATAAGAACACCTAACCCTCATGCCAAGAGCGTTGGATCTTTCCTTAATTTGTCCCCATTCAAGGCTTCCGGCACCATACACGACCAACCGTCGGTCATATCCAAGACATTCAAAGTTACCGTATGGATTGAAAAGGACCGCCCGGGCGGATGCTTTCAAATCCATGTAGATGAGGCGTATACTTTATACTCAATATAGAGAAATCTGTCGTATTGAGTAGCAAAAGTTAACTGGGAGACTAATTGTATAGGCCCGTTTAGCAAAGACACATAAGCCACCATATGATGCTTTCGAATCCATACGGTACTTGCTCTCCCAAACGAGCTTATCTTTGAAATTGTGATGAACCTAGACCTTTGAATTGCTTAGCCAGGGTGCACGCGGTGGAATTAACATTAAATGTAGGTCTGGGTTGGCACCGCTTCACTCTGCAGTCTTACCCGAGCACGAGATACCGGTTAAGCTACTTCATCAGGATGGAGCCGGTACAGAGTCATTAAATACTAAATGCGTACGGATAGACTCCACTCATCTTTGCAGCGGTTACAGGTAATCACTCGATTACAAGGCTCTTAATGGAGAACGGTGTAAACGCTGATACACGAGATCACATATTCGGTGGGGGGAGTGCGCTACACTATGCAGCAGCTCTCGGGCATTGCCCAGTGATCAACGTTCTAGTAGAGATGGGTTTCACTGCTGAATCAATAGACATGTTTGGGATGAATCCTGTACAACACGCTACAGTGTCGGGTCAGGTAGTTGTTAAATGGCTGCTGGGTTATAGGAGCAAGATATTTGGGGAGTATCCTGTTCAGTGTTCCCAACGGTCCCGGGCCCCCTGCAGGGGCCCTACGGTTGACTGCGGCCGAGAGAGGACCGGACGGACCATATGCTGCAGTCGGTCCGGGGTTATTTTGCACCGGACCACAGGTGACTATAGGCCCTACAGGGCCCTATAGGGTCTCCTCCAATAATTATAGATATCTACAGGTGACGATAAATATCTACAGTCATCTATTATACTTCCCCACATATTAAAGAGCTCTGGAGCAGTATAAAAGCATGGGATATATCTAGTATTATTCACTAGTACACAACCATCTTGGATACGAGTTCTATCAGTATCTATATCTCTCAGGTCTCCATATGTCTCAACAATCCTCTCAAGCTACTCTTAGGCCTGACGATTCCGCTTCCCAGGACTTCTACTCAATTCCTCTCGATCCTAACCTGCTACAATCAATTGATTTCACTGATGGAGATAGTGGAAGCTTAATTAGTAGTAGCTTTAACAGTATGCTTGACGTTCCAAGTAATGCTACTGATAATGATAGTGAAAGCGTCCCTACTATCTTCATGGCAAAGCGGAAGCTACGAAAAAAGCTGGGTGTACAATTCAGAGAATGGAGAGGAGTACATTGAATCTAATGGAAGGACTCGATGGAGGTGTTTACGCTGTAAGTATAATTCTATTGAGTATAATTATTGGAGTTATTACATTACTGAATAATGATACAGGCCGTGCAGCTGGCGCTACTCGCTGTGTTACTTTCTCCGATTCTTCTACCAAGAACATGATAGAACATTTAAGAGATATCCATAAAATTGGAAAAGATGGACCGCTTCAATTAGCTGCTACTGAGCAACGAATTCGCACAGCTTTTGGCAACACCCTACCTAGAATTACTTTTAATCTAGACATATTTCGGCAGCTACTTCTACGCTGGATTGTTTTAAACAATATTAGCTTTAGACAGGTTGAACAGCCTTCGTTCAAAGCATTATTAAAGTATTTGTGTGCTTGTGTATGTAACTCCACTCAATTATATAACCTCTACTAATATAAATTAGAGTCCCTCTTATGTTGCAATCTCTCGAGCAATGCCTTCCTCTGCAGAAAGTATCAGACAATTGATACTCAATCTATTTAAATCAGCCCAACTCGAAATCATTGACACCTTCAATATGATTACTACAGCCATTCATTTCACATTTGATTTATGGACTTCTCCAAACCATCGAGCCTTTCTAGGTGTTGTGGCACATTGGGTTCACCACAATGGGCAATTGATGTCTACAGTTATTGGTCTACGTCGGTTTAAAGGCCGCCATAGTGGAGAAAATCAAGCTTGTCACTTTTGGCAAATCATCTGTGACTATAACATAACACAGAAGATTGGGTACTTCACATTAGATAACGCATCTAATAATGATACAACTATGATGTGGATTGGCCAGTATCTAAAGAATATTGGAATCGAGTTTGATCCAGTTGGAAGAAGATTAAGGTGCTTTGGACATGTTATTAATTTGGTAGTGAAGGCATTTTTATGGGGTGAAAACGCAGAGGCATTTGAGAATGAGATAGCTTCATATCAGGAGTTAAAAAAGGAGGAGCTTGAGCTATTAGAGTGGAGAAAAAAAGGGCCTCTAGGGAAGTTACACAATTTACTTACCTGGATCGGCAGATCACCACAGCGGCGTGACAGATTTGAGGAAAAAGTTCGTTTAGTACTTCCAAGTAGTACTGCAGTGGCATTAATACATGGAAATGATACTCGATGGGGGGGTGACTATGATTCAATTACTCGAGCTTTTGAACTTAGGGAACCACTCGAAGAATTTATAGCTACAGCTATAAGGAATAATTTAGATGGTGAGAAAGGAGAGGGACCGAGTGCACTAAAGTGGGATGAATTGAGTACAGCTGATTGGGAGGACTTACATGAGATACTTGATGTCCTTACTCCATTTCGCAAATGGCAGCTAGCTTTACAAGGGAAAGCTTATTGTGGAGCTTTGCACGAAATATACCCAGCAATGGACGAGCTACTATCACATTTAGAGACTACTCGAGCCAGATATCAGAGCATATCTGATATTAGCAAGCATCTTCTAACGTCAATAAATACTGCTTGGGCTATGCTTAATAAGTTTGTAACTGTCTATCCTAATAAAGACTTTGCTAATCAAATAATAGATATTATGCTCTTACAGACCTTGCTCCAATTCACCTCAGCGCAATAGCTTTACATCCAGAGATGAAGCTCGATTATTTTGAGGTTGAGTGGGAAGATAGGCCAGCTTGGATTAAAAACGCTAGGGCAGAAACAAAAAAGCTTTGGCAAAATGAATATAAATCAAGACCTCCAGTTCCACACGAAAGCTCAGCAATAGCTGCACCTGTCAGTTCATCCCACACAGCGCCATATATCTTTACAGATATACCAGAATGGAAGAGAAAGAAAAGAGCACGCATTGCAGCAGATACTATGGATGAGTTCGAGCGTTTTCAGCAGAAGGGTTGTGAGGAGGACTTGGATATATCTGGAGGTCCACTTCAGTACTGGATTCAGAGGCGTAATGATTCACGCCAGCGTAGCCTTGCACATATGGGTATTGAGATTCATAGCATCCCAGCCATGTCTGCTGATCCTGAGCGTCTATTCAGTAGGTAAGTAGTATATATCAAGTGCTTTATACCGCTGGTATATTAACTAACTGATCTTATATTCACTTGGTATATCTACAGCTCTAAACTACTGATTTCTGACCGAAGAAATCGATTAGGAGATGATATTATCGAGGCATCTGAGTGCTTGAAATCATGGGTAAAAGAGGGCCTGGTCTTTTCGAAAAATAGCTCAGATATAGACCAGATGGAGACCATGCTGCAGGATTTGGAAATGCGGGCTATACAGCTAGAAAAGAAGAATTAGCTTTCTATTATGTTATACTGTTGTACTTCCATTTTAATATAAGCCTGTAGGGGACGGCAGCGTCCCAGTCTTTCTTACTATAGCCCTAGGGCGTCCTTCTGCTAGACCAGGTCGGACTACTGCTTGCAGGGCGTTCGGTCCTAGGTGCAAGACGGACGGACTGCCCGCCTCGATTCACTGATCCTGTTGTGACCAATCTGGAACAGACACTATTAATGCTGTTTATGGACAAGATTAGAGCGTTACAGATAACCTCCTGGAAGCGTGAGAACGACTTCTGCAGTATTTGTAAGGTAATATACAGATAGGTAACCAGTATACCTGGATAGCATAGCAATATGTATATATCTTGATTTGTCTTTTCTCTGTAGTGATATACAATCAAGCGGAGTTCATGACCGATAACAAAGTGTATATTATTGTGGCAGGTGGATATATCAATAAGGTATCTGATGGGTACCGAGGCACGGCCAATCAGACAGCAACAAACTAGTTTCACTCAATTTCGCAATAATGAAGTAGGGTACATGGTTTATTTCTTCCCATTCACTTGTTTGGGTTGTAGATAGGTAGTTTTGTGTATAACTCAATGTCCCATTACACTATCGTGTCTCGTTACTTCGTCAGGCACCCTAGAAGCGTTCGTTTTTAGTGCTAAGTGACACGTTCATGTTACCAAAGTCATCACTGATTCGCCAACAGGTACCACGGCCAACACCACCCTCCGACTCCCATTACCCTCGTATGTACCAACAGAACGCTACCTCACTTCACGCCAATCAAGTTACGATAACAAACATGCTCGGAGGAATTACTGCAGAAACGAGGCAAAGTTCTGGTAATGCTAGGAAGCACGATGAAATGATGGAGGGCTGCGGATGGGGGTGTCGGTTGGGGAGGGGCATACCCGCCACGAAAGAGGTATGATCGACAACACATAAATCAATGTATAGGTTCTACAAGCAACCCAGGAGCAGAAAAAGTTGATGTTAAGCAGTGTTTAAAGGGAATAGGAAAAGAAGTACTGCGGAATGCGTTAACAGCCAACGGCGCTTCCGGCTCCAGCCAAGCAAACGACAATGAAGAAAAATCTGACCTCGGAACTAGCATTACCGCCCTAGCGGATATACTTCACGAATTGCAGAACCAGCATCAGAAAATCGAAACCGAACTAGCAGTGTGCAGAAATAAATATGAAGTCACGGTGGAGCGATTAGAGTGGCTGGAAACAGACACCGATGCTCTACTCTCTGGGAGTAGGGTTGAAGGCCTGAATACGACCAATGAACCAGTGGATGAGGAAGGAACGGAGACGGTAATGGAACCAAAAAAAGAGGGTATTAATGTGGAGAGAGACGAGGAGACAACTGCGGGGATAGAAAAGCTACAGGAGATGCACAAGAGACTGGGTTGAAGGAAAAAGTCATCCAGGAGTTTGGGACGATGGGGGAGCCATTGCCGGAAATGGCACCGGAGATGTAATCGGTCACAGCAGCGGTAATGGCCGTACTAATCGCTGTAGCGAATACAAGGAACAGACGGACAGGGTGGTAAATCTGACGAAAGACCTCAGTAAAGGCTTTATAAAAATACATAGGAGTATTCTAGACATTGCGGAGGCAATCATAGGAGTGGGATCCTCCAGAAACGACAAAGACGGAGAAGCAAGGGCTAATATCACGAAGATGCTCGAGTTACTGCAATTGAACGCGACTGGGGCCTGCCAAACCAGTGTTCTCAACGGGGCAGTCCGTCCCAGCTTCTCATCGGGGCAGTCCAGGGCGTAAGGAACGGTGACTATGGACTGCTTGGGGCCTTACAGGGCGCCAATTTTCCAGGGCTAGGGTTGTATTTGCTCAAATGGGCTCTAACTACCCCTACTTAGGATGTGATCGGCAGTAGGTACTACACGCTTTTACCCTAGGACGGTGCAAAAATTACCTTGGCAAATGTCTATAGGGCCCCGTAGCCCTGGGGAGTCTCGCCCGGAACGGTTGCGAAGCTGTTGCGAACACTGTATGCAATGGGCAGGGGAGTAGTGGAGGTAAAGCATTCTGAAGGAGTGGAGGGGGGATTAGGAGGGGAAATGGGTATGTTTGCGGGTGACGGGGGAACCGAAAAAGATATTCAAAGAGATGTGACAAAGAGAAAAGGAGTGAAGGAGGTTGGGACGGTGACAGGAACCGCTGATGGATTCGTTGGGGGGACATCCCCGGGAATGGCGCGGGAGGTTCAGTTAGTCACAGCGGTAGCAGAAACAGCAGCACTAGCCAATACAACAAATGCAATGAACCAAAAAATGAGGGGGTGTCTGACACTATGAGGGCCCTCAATGACAAATTTACAAATCTGAATAAAAATACCTTAAAGGTCGTGGGTGCAATCAAGAAGACATACTAACCCTAGACCACGTTGAATTTGGAAGATACGAAGAATCCATAGGGTGAAACCGAGATAATGGAAAACGATAAATTATTCAGATGAAGAGGGACCCTAACCCACTATTTTACACTGAATCATCTTTACAGGATACGTATCTTTTTCCAGTAAGACTTTGTTAGGAAGAAGGTAAAACATGCATGTCAAATACCGCAGGTTGCGTATAAATTAGTCGGGCTGATTTATACGTACCTTAGACAATACCATTTAGTATATATGAACCAAGCAATTACTTCGTTCCATACACTTTCTATATAGCCTTGCATGATTGTCCATAGTTGTTAGTAGGGATGATTCATAGGTTCAGTCTGGTCGCAATTTTTTGATGTTATACTATTGCCTTGAATTCCCTAGATGATCATCTAGTCTCGTTATGTCAATCCTATTGGCGAGGGTGCTCATAGTAACAGAGCGAGACCCGAAACAACCTTACACAGGCTGTAAGACTTCACTATTACGCTTTGTATCCACTTCCAGCCTTGCGCAGATTCTACATCTTCATTGCAGGCTACGTTCGTTGTTGGACAGAATTAGGTTCTAAGTGGCCAGATGCTTGGTTTTACCAAACATTTCGGGGCCATTCCAATTCGGTAAGTTGTAGCCGTACGTAACCGTCACAACAACGCGCGAACTGATCTCGAGATACATCGAAACTTTTTACAGTTCAGGGTTCCTTCCGATAGGTACCTTACATATCTCTTACTTGAGAGGCTCAGTGAACCAAAATAACATTCAGAAATACAGGTAGAATTTCATTGAAATTGAAGTTCCGATTAGAAGGTACCTAAGTAACTGCCCGAGAACTACTCATTTCCGTCCATTGATCGGAAATAGTGGAACCAGCTACCAATTATATGAACTTTTGGGGGGGTTGGCTGTTCGTATATATATACAAACCTAGGAAACCAGATATTAACATTTCCTTCCGGATGTATTAAGTGGCATCTACACAACAACTAGACTCACGGTAGATTACTTGGTTCGGTACGCGTTCAGCATCTCCATTTAGTTTAAAAAATCAAGCTCTAGGCCACAAATTAAGCTGTTTATTCGTGCGAGTTTATGGCTAAAGGTTGATCAAGCGTGGGGAATGTAGCGGGAAAGCCCAGGAAAAATCGGGAAACTATCATGGTGCAGGTGTGGCACACGGAATGCATAGTCAGACAAGGAATACTTAAGCCTCCTGATGATCGTGGGGTGTCACATGTTGACTTATCTCCCTATGGACGCTTATATAAAGCGAGGTAATCCCTTGGTAGACGCGTGTGGCCTATGCGGCTTGTATGTAGCATATTAAGGCCGCAAGATCTACAGAGATTAATCTCACTGAATAGTTTAATAGTACCTCCCCCGATGTACTACTGATGCATGGGGGAAGATATACCCTTGAGCCAAAAGAAACTCTGGCCCTTTCGCTTTGGATACAATGCCCATCGCCGCAATGGGGCCGCCTTTGTCCTGTGACTTATAGCTAGAAAAGCCGGGTCAGCCCTAACCCTGTTTTTACGGGCCACTACTGCCGCCACGGCAGCTTCCGTGAGAAACTCTTCCGCTCACCTGTTCCGAACATGAGAGGATTACAATTACTCCCGTTATATTAGAGCTAGAATTTAAGGTAGATATCCAGAGGGAAAGAGCCGAGTTTAGGGAATTCGGTAAAGACATTCTCAGCATAAATTCCAGAGTTAGCAACGTTCCTCCTGGAAATTGGGAGTACATAAGCTGTGATGTATATATAGCTAGTATGGCTCTGATAGGTGTTAAGAAACAACTAGAGTAGCGACGGGTATAATGCTCTTGACGCCCGGGTTAGGGTCCGTCATCTATGGCAGCGTAAAAAAATCAACAGTATACACAATTATCCCACACTCCTATATCGAGGCCATGAATCTACAGGTAAGCCCCCATATTCTAAAAAGTATGAGAAGTATCTGTGATTCATATATTTTGGATAAGTGGTATCTCTACCGCTCCGCCAATACCGGTTAGGACTTTTGGAGCTTGTTCATCGTTGAGTCATAACTCTATCTATCTACAACGTATCAGCCATCATAGTTCACCGGTCAAACACGACGCCCAAATTTCCTTCTCCGGTGACGAGGCAAGAATTTGAGGCTACCTTATCGGAGCAGCAAAACCTGTCATTTGCATAACCGACCCCTCATAGATACATGTATCCAGCCCATCAGCGATGAGAATATTCATCATGTAACTAGAGTAATTGAATTAATTACTCCCACCCTAGGAACACTAGCGTGAGTGTATAGGTTCAAGTAGATGAATCTATATTCGATTACGCGGGTTGCCGGAGGAAACTACATCCGACGCAGAGCCTCAACCCTTGGCGCCAATAAATGAGGCTCAAAGATTACATCCGAGCCCATCGTATCTAACCAAAATCACACCAAATGTGAAGAGGTTTGTCATGAACGAGTTCTGGACCTCCTCAAGACTAGGAATATATTGCTGATTGATTGGGTCACCTCGTCCACAGCCCACTCCTTGTTAGATTATTTTTCGTACCAACGACCATCACGTCCAATCCCGAAACACTACGGACTTCAACTAAAGTAAACAATTATCCGAACGTAGAATCGGTGTTCTATCCACTAGATAGGGGTCCCGACCGGTAATCGATATTCCAGGGCATAGTTCTGCCGGGCGCTTAAGAAACATGTCCCCTCACTCGGAAACCAAGCCAAGCTAATATTGTACATTTTCATCGGCAGATCACATGCTTTCGTCATGGCATATGCTATGCTGCGTGGTGGGGGGGATTCTACAGGAGAGAAAAAGCTCCGTGGGAATGATATTTATCACCATTCATTTGATACCTCTAGTTGTAGTAAACTGCAATTATCATGGGCGTTTTCCTTGTGAATGCAGACTCTTATGAAAGGAATGTATACCGGAAGATTACGATTTTACAGTCACCTAAGAGATATAGGTGGGCAGAATGTAGAAAAATAAGAGCCGCTGAAGACCATTTACTGAAAGATGAGATGTTAGGATAGCATATAAGTAGTATTTGTTAAGGTTGCTACTAAATACCGAAGTTTTTATAGAGTAGTCTCGGTCTGGGTCAGAGAGAAATCCATTTACTACAGTATAATCTCTGCCATCAACGCTGAGGAAATATCCTAGAGCAGAAATATTCTTAACTCCGGATATCATTCGGTCGGCAAAAATAGTACAAGAGAGAACGTTCCGGAACATCACGACATTATTTTCAGCCCCCTCCGGCGGGGAAATTTTCTCGGCCTCCCGAGCGGCGAATTTTGCAGCGGCGAAACGTTCTCTTGGCACCTGAACCAGTTTTCTTTATATAGTTCTCTCCCTTCCCCTTCTCTTAACTTTTTTTCCTTGGGGTCTACCCAGACTACCAAACCTTCCCCCACTCCCTCTCACTATCTTGGTTGCAAGAAGCGATTCAGTTCGCTTTTTGGAATCGGGGTCTGAGAGAAGTGTCTTTTTTGTATTGTACAAAAAAGTTTGGGGAAAAGGGTATCTACGGTTGGAGCAATCCATGAATGTCTAACCGCATTGGGTTAGAGGGTTGGTTAGCGTTACTTAATATAGTTAGCCTGTATATCTGTAGAGTTACTTATTCATCATGTAGTATCTGGGCCTGTCGATGGCCTAATTTTCTGTAGCACTGTTTGGTCTTTACATACGCTATAGCCTCTTGGTAACCTCTAATCCATTGAATACCTCGGGGGTTGCCCGCACTGTAACTGGATGTATGTAAATGAATTATAGTTCCCCGGAGGTCCAGCCCAAACAACCGATGATACCTATAGCAGATCGTTACCAGAGCGAATACGATAGCTTTATTACTCGAAAATTGCATTCTTATATTAAAAAGGCTGATAACCTTTTTGAATGTCGAAGGTTGCTCACATACAATAACTAGGTCGCCCTGTGAGATACTGTGCATCAGATAAAGACTAGGATCAGTTCGATAAGAAAAATACGGATTAAATGTATCTTCTACTTACCTTACATCTTGACTTTTGTGGCCTGTAGTCGTACAAAGACCCGCCCCCAATGCCCAAAGAACCCCTGAGTTACAGTTACACAACACCTCGGATTTCATCTCTTTTTATATCTACGGCAATGAGATACAAGGCGGTACCGTTAATCAAGAAAGATATATCGTTGAATGTATTGTAACCCGCCGACCTGATGCTTATTAGGAGAGATCCTCACCACCTGGCTAATTACATCCTGTTAGATACACCTATGGCAGCTTTTCGATTCGACGATGGTAATAGATTTGTGGTTTTGGATACAGTGGCAGAATCCGTGTCTGAGCACAACAAAGGAAATCTATGTATTCTACCGCCTATCCAAAGTAAGTACTTGGTTGACCATGAAATGATAGTACCTAGCACAGACGAAGGGTGTGCGTCACATACCAAGAGCAGTTAAGGAAGCGAGAAAAACAGATATAAGCGAAAAAAGAGAGTATGGATGATAAAAGTGGTCAAACGCTATGTTTTACTAATATCTCTCCCTGATCGGGTGGTATATAATGATATTAATTTGTATGTGCTGTAGGAAGTCACGGGAGATATCGAGTGAGAGTTGGTGATCACATTCCGGAAACCAAATCTAATTGATTACCAGTAATATATTTGGGTGATGGCTTACAATATACTCTATGGTGGTTCCATACATATAATTTCATTCCAAACCGTCAAACCTTTATAGCGTTTTTGGGCTCGAGGTATAGTGGTTAGTGTGGTCGCCTACGCCTAGGGAAGTTAATGTTTTTTTTTTTCCTCCCATGAATTACATGAGCCTTTCGGCTATGGTAATCCCCCTCTCCAGCCCTAAGCTCGAACACAATACATCACACTACTCCTACTCCTTCTTCCCCTTCTCTTCATACCTCCTACATAACAAATTCCACGTCCGATCCACCCTCCTCCTGCTCCTCTTCGTTATACTCGCTTTCGCTCCCGCTGTTCTTGTGTCCCACCTCATTCTCAACTCATCCCCTACAATCGACATCAATTTCGTTACCATTCTATTCCCAGGGAAGTTAATGTCGTACAATGGGTGGAGACAGTAATAATGTGATTCCCTTAGGAGATTCACAAGAAAGTAACCAATGCTCAGCAAGAACCACCGGGGGGGACAAGTGCCCAGTATATTATAGGCCGTGGAGTAATCTTCGATATCATGAGTCATGTTATAGGGCGTCCCGTGTTGCGGTTACTCAGACTGATCGTGCCGAGCAAAATCACTCTGATTCTCCATACTGGTTGTGCCCCCGGGAGTGTCGCTTTCTTCACAACTAAGTATATTCTAAGAGCAGTCCTGCAGCGTCAAATATCACACTGGCAGCAGAGAAGATAGGATCGTTGGGCAACGTTTTTGTCAACGGAGGCGTTTCTAACCGTTGATATATAATATCACTTGTTCATAAGCCGAGGCCCTTAGCTACCGTATTAAGACGGCCAGTGGGTTGTGAGTTGCCTGCTGGCACCAACTATATGAGCCACGCTTATCCTACTGAGACGTTGAAGCACACCCCACTGGAATGCCCCCTCACAGCAGTCAGACGGGGGTCCTGAAGAGAGAACTGAATAGACCGGACGAGTCCACCAACTTGAAGGACATCCTATATCCAGTGGAAAAGGAAAGGTGGGGTTGGGTGGCGCTGATGTGGAATGAGTTAAGGGAAAGAAGCGAGTTGAAACCTCAAGAAGGGGGGAGGCAGACGAAGCGGGAAAAAGGTATAGAGACAAGGAATGGAGATGGGGGGCGTTATGGGAAAACTTTAAAGAGGAAGGGGGAGAGAAGTCGGACTTGGGGGCCGCGGGGGGGATTTTCTCTATTTTTCTACATTTTTATTTTGTTTTTCTTTCCTTTTCTTTCGCTTTTATTTTTATTTTTATGTTTTCTTTTCTTTTTGGTTTTGATTCTTTTCAGTTTAAGAGAGTACCTTAGGCCAGGGTTAGGGTTTATAATTCTTTTTGTAACACTGTTCTAATCCATTCATGTCTGAAGTCTATGTAAGAGCAGCGAGTGTCAAGACTACGGGTATGAGCAATAGAATGATAGTTTGATTTTACGCCTAAAAGGGGGGTAAGGCCGACCTCAGATATCCTACATGCCTATGACATCGCATGAATCGGCCGCTATCGGTCATACTATAACAGAGAGCACTCCAATATTCCATGCCCACCTGCCCACACTAGTAAGAAAGTTAGGTGTCAGGTATATAGTACACTGTGGCAAAGGTGGCTTGACCATAAACTGCGAGACTCCCGGCCCTTTAAGTGGAACCGTAAGCTAGACAAGGCCTTGAGTGATGCCTAAGGATTCCCTAGGCTCAGCGTGAGACATATCGTTGCGAGATAGAATGAACCCTAGCCTAGGAATTTTCACATCTGGTATATTCACTATTCTCTACCCGTAAGTGTCACATCACTGGTGATGCGATTCTATGAAACGCACCCTTATCACGGGTCACATTATCAATGGGTATTATGATATAAATATCGCTCGGATGCCCGGCCATCATTCCTGAACTCTTGGGATGAATTTTGGGGCTGACGGACTGAAGCTTCATGGGGTTTACTCCCTATCTTTCGGTATACTACTCAGTATATTAAAATATGGATCGTCCAGATTGTGTTAATGTCAGCAAATCTAGCTTGTCTTGATGCATCTCCGAAATGATAGGGGTGGGGGACGGGGATAGAATTATTGCTTAATATGGAACGAACAGCGCTAATATATAGGCAATATATAGATGAATTTAATGGGTGCAGCGGAAGAAAGCGTATAACAGAGATTGCATGATATTGTAAGAGGTGCGGCTCTGCGGGAGGTCCCGTGAGGCTCTGCTCGCTTATGCAGGTACCAGTAACCGCCTAGGGGCAACGAAGAGCACTGACAATACCTTAGAGCAAAGCTCCCATACAACTAAAGCTTACCTCACCAGCCCCGGTGTATAGGAGAAAAGAATGTGTTTTAAACTCACAATAGCCCGCTTTCCCGCCTAGGCGCGAGAATGTAAATTTATTTTCTCTTCCGATATACTCTTATTAAGTATTCTACACAGCAAGCGGTACCAGCGCGGCACGCGCAAGTCCTGTTCCGTAAGTGCCCCTGTAGTACGTATTATCAACTATGCACCATAGTTCTTACCTAAGGCCGGATAGATACCACCATAGGATAAGGTAGGTAGGTAGAATCTGGGGATGAATAGTAACTATTGAGGTAATTTCTAATTGGTTAGCTGTTCATAGCGGTGACGTGCGAGGAACTTCGAGTTTAGCATACTCGGGGGATATATAAGGAGTATTTAGAATCCCCTTAGAATATCTCGAACATACGAAATCTACCGAAAGTTTGAGGTGGAGATGGCCTACCGAGATACCGGGAATCCTAGTAGCACTTATTTTGGAACAAGTAAGAAACGGTCTACGATTCAGCCCCATATGAACGTTTTTTTCTTTTTACATGTCACGACATCCTAGCGAGCATTATTGTTGAGACTTTGTTATGACAATAGGTGTGTACTACCGAGATCATGACGTTTTGAGACCTCTATTTCCACAAGATTTCTACAGCTACGGATTAAGCTGTTGAGGAACGTACCGGTGTGGCGCTAGCAACTTGGGAGATAACACAGTTGCTGAACCCGTGTATTTAGCTATACCTCGGCTCGATGATCTGGACATCATCAATACACACGCGTTGGGCCCTCCTGGCTAGAGAAGAACAACACGCTCAACAACGGTCTATATCTACTAGGGTTAGGGTTACTCTGTAGTCTATATAATTATAATGCCTCATGGACCGCATGGACTATTAGGCACAATCATACTCCGAATTTACAAGATTACGTAAGTATAGATGCCTCTCGTTCCTCTATTCCCATTTCCCGACTAATTCGACCCGATGTACCCGCCCGCCTTATTTGTACAGACTCTGAATTGACAAGTGGAATACAGCTTCCTCACCGTGATATGATGCTATTGAGTATAGGTATCGTAGAAGCTCACAAACGTAAGTCACGTGCACCGGTCCTCTAAGTTTGAGGATCCAGGCCGTAACGCATCATACATGTATGTAACGATCTACGATTATTTTCTTCAATGATATATCGATATATCTCTATTATTCATTCAATTATCATCATTTATCAATGAAGATACTAATACTATAAAAACCGATAGTTCGGGGCATATATAACCGTGAAGTGAAATGTGTCACAACAGGTTCTAGTCACTACCTATCACTCGGTTGTCCTTACCTAAATTAACACAGAGATGCTCATACTCATCTCTTGTAAAACTTGAATTTATTGTCAAAAGAAAAGGGGGATCTTTGGGAGTTATATACTCAAGCATTAGAGGATACCAGAGCCTACCTCTGGGATAGAAAATATATCGCAAGGGTGAGAGCTATCCGCATCCTGGTTCACTCAAGCTAAGGTTGGATAGGTATGTTCATTGGAAGAGAGGCGAAAAGACTAGTAATTTTTACAAGCATGCGGGGCTCTTCTAGAAATAGTCTTATCATGCTTTGGTATAATAATGAATGTATGTGTAGTGGAGAGCATAACGTATTTTATGGGGTAACGGGACACGACAGGGTAATGGGACAGCCACAAAAAATTAAGTTCTGCCAATCACGAAGGTATCAACAGTCCCGAATTTTCCACAGTCTACGGCATGAATAATGGTGGAGTATACGCTAAATATAGATACTTATTCATTAATTTTCATACGTAGGTGATATTAAGCAGGCTCCTAGCTGATATGGCCAATGGTAGTTTTTGGGGTGTAAATCTTCATACCGATGCTGACTCTGGCGAGAGCCTGAACAGGTATACCAGCACCCCACAAAAGGACCTCCCTGCTCTACACCTCAAAGCAGTCGACGCCTTTGAATTTTCGATTAGTGATGGAACTCAAGAACTGTGGTATTTTCTATCTTGTCCAGTAATTAACAAGGTCATTTTTAACATGCACATAGGAAAAACTTGAATGGTAGCGCAGAGGGTCTCCTTGAAGCTTGTTCAGCGGTGAAAGAGACCACCATCACCTCTGCGACAAAGCGAATCTTCATCACCTGGGGCGGGACCATTAAAGCCCTCCTGGTGCTACTCCTACATCTAGTGCTCCTGTTAAAGGGCACTATGAGATGTACCTAGGGGGATCCAGAAGCCAGATAAGGTCCGGCGGCAGTGTTTGCAACGGGGCAGTTCGTCCGTCCTGAGGCCAGGACCGGACGCCCTGTGACTCTATAGTTCGCCCCAGCTTCTCTCAGGGGCAGTCCAGCGCGTAAGGAACGAGGACTATGGACTACATAGGTAATATAGGGCGCCAAGCTCTCAGGACTAGGGATTTCCTTCACCTAAACCTGATATCAGACTCTATCTACTCCTACTTAGGATGTGATTCGTAGCAGATACTATATTCTGTCTCTCTAGAATAGTATAAAAAGTCCCTTAACAAATGTCTATAGAGCCCCGCAGGGCCCTACGGTCGTCATAGTCCTGGAGAATCTCGTCTGGGACGGACTATGGTTCATAGTCCGTCTCGTTCTGGGTTTACAGCAGGGTCCGGAACGGTTACAAGCACTGGTCTGGCGAGTCCCAGAGGCGCGAGTTATGATAACGGAATTCCTTCACTTGGTACTTCGGTTATCGGTAGTCCGACCAAAGTATCGCAAATCCTCTCAAGACTTGTTGTACATAGTTACGGAACTTGCTCTGTTTCTGAAAGTCCCAGAAGTTGACGGTATATCCGGATTAGTTCCGGAATCTACGGTTGGGACCCCAGTAGATTGTTGGATATTTATTTCGCCCATTGCGGAGGAAACACTGATGACAGTCATGATCGCCCGTGAGGGAATTCAAGAATGGGGAGTTATACTCTGCAGCGAGGGGAGGCCCTTTTAAGGGCTCCAGGGCTGTAGAATTGGAGAATATCTTAATAACTAAGAGAAGTTCCTGATCCTCTCCTGAAAAATCAGTATGTATAACAATTCGTTCTTAAGACCTGAGCTAACTGTACAAGACGCTGCAAACACCCTTTCTGAGGGGAGTATCGGTAGTGCCAAGGACAGCGACTACGAAGACGTACCAGATCTCTTTTTGGCAGATACTCTTCTGAGTCAGCTGAAGAGCGCTTAAGCTGATGGGCACTACTTGTGGCTTTTTTGTGCAGGAAGAGAAAAATCTCCTCCCTGAGACGCAGGGCAACTAGCGTAACTGTGCCTAGTATATCCTCTCTGACTAGAGAGGATTGAAAAGGATATCTTTGCTTCTTTCTCTGGTTAGCATGTTTCTTTTCCTTTAAACATATGTAGTAAACAAAATGGTTTCTATGATAATCTGCTGCCTCTTCATGAACCCTCAAGCACCGATCCTCCGCCGGTGAAAATTAGTCAATATCCAAGCTGTAAAGTTGATTGAGCTTTAAAACCCAGATTTTCCTCGCTTCCAGGCTGTTTATGAAGGTCCACATAGTCAGCAGAATCATCAGAGGTCTTGTAATTCTATTCCGTAAAGACGAGGCAAGATAGTAATTTTCTAGGAGGTACGCACGAAGTTAAGTATCAGTCTCGGTACACCTCGTTTAATATATATATAAGATCATAGTAAGGTACTTATTCCATCACCACCACTTATAATTCACCAGCTGTCTACAGGAGCACTACGATTACACCCCAATGTCACCTGAACTCAGGAAAACCTTAGTCGTAAGTTAATGTTAATTTATTGAGACTCATATATAATACATCCAGACCGACCGATTTCCCATCTATGATACCCTACTTGGAGCACATTCGATTTGCGGTAGGGTAAGGGTTTCTCACATAGAGCTTTAGGATAACATTACCCACCCAAACTGCTACTTTGCATCCTTAATTACCTCCGCTCAACCATAGACTACACAGCCGATGAGACAATCATTGTCAATAATCGCGGAAGAATGACCAACTATACTGCTACACCCGAGCTGTCCTCATGGCTGTTGCAGGTGTACGCAGATACATTTACAGCAATACCTGGGACCACTTAGATGCTAACTATGTCCTAGATATGACGTCACGAGATTTGTGGTTTCCCCACCGGTTACGCATCGTCAGATTAAATTGTCAGCGGAATCATGCTTCCAGGCATCAACGCTGCTGACAGTTATAATATACAAACTCAAGTTAGCCCATGTCCGGCTTGTCTGGGCAATTCATTACCCATTGCTTATTCCAACCTGGGACCTCTCACGCCTCCCCTCCGATAAAGTCTACTTGCTCAAACGCTGGAAGGACAAGGCTCCACCACACCACAAGCCAACGATTGATTCTCGAGTCTTTATCAATAAGATAATCAACATTACCAATCACCTGGTCGAAACTCGTACCCACTTACGGAAGGATTCTAATGCTCTTCTCGGCCTCCTGGCCGAATCTGACCTAGGCTGGCCTGTTAGTTACATTCTTGTTGCACGCGCAGGCCCCGAGGTGATCTCTATGGTAAAGCGGTGGTCTTGTGCTGATTCAGCGGATAAGGTTATGAGAATGGTGGACGAGGGCTCACATCTCCTCGAGGAGGTTAATACACTACTAAGGAACACCAAAAAAAATGAGATATTGTCCTGTGACAGCCCTGAATGCGAGACATCTATTCGTAAACGATATAGCGGCCCCGCACAGTAGACTCTGATAATTGATTCAACTGTCGCCACTGCAATAGGACTATAGTTATGATGTAGGTGATGGGGTGAGATCTTTCATTTCTTTTCCCTTTACTGACTTAAAATGTATACAGATAGTATGTAATCGTAGGCTCATTTTGCGAGTAATGGTTACTTCAATTTAGTTCCCGGGACAGTTGAATCATGTACGGATAAAGAATACAAAAACCTTATATCGGCACCTAACCATGCTATAGAATGCCTATAAATGTCCAACAAAAGCAGTGAGCAAAAGGGTAAATGCAAACATTTAGTAGATACTTACTCATAGCTTCCTACATTACTATGCGCTGTCAACCGTTGGGCTGTGTAGGGGATGACTGTCGGAGGTTAGCCGTATATTCTGGTGGGACTAGAAGGTTTTAATTGGTGTTTAAGATGTGTGATCATGGCTATAAGACATACTACCGTGCTAGAGTGATTCAGTTGTTTTTACGCCGAACATCGGCACTTTTATAATAGAGAGCAACATACTCAGATCAAACACGGTGGCAAACAGTCATCAACGGCCTGATCTTCTATCGATACAATATGCCTACCAGTTAGTGGAAGTAGTAGAATTAAGTAGTATAACGCTCTTACACAAAGCGTAGATTGTAGAATATTGCCCCCTGGGGATCATGCGATACAACTCTCTCCTCCGTGGTTCTTAGCTATTACTCAAGCTACGAACACACCAAGATGAGAAGGCACCCCGTCTCTTACATTCAGCGAAGTGCTTATCGACTACCAGGATGAAAGCTGTACCACAGTCACCATTGCCCGTCCCAATTACCATCTTACCGCCTCGTACAACTCCCTCCTTCGGACTCCGATTACAGGCTTATGTACCACCTCCTCACCACCTTTAGGCCTACGGTACTCGCACCACTACCCATAACCAGCCCTTTCAATGGGCAAGCCCAGGCGAAAAAAGGCGTTGGCCCGGCACAACCCAGCCCACTTAATGATGGGCCCGGCCCATCACAGCTTATTTGATGAGAGGCCGGGCAAGCCCAAGTAGCCCAAATAAGAATTAATATTGCTCTTATTGTGCTAGAGCCACCCCTCAAAAAAATAATCGCTAGACTCTGGTACTAACGTTCGAGACAAGCCTCTTTTAAAAAATTTTAACGTTGGCCCAATTAGATATTTAGCCCAGGCAAAAATTTCTTACGGCCCAGCCCAGCCCAACTAGCAATAGTCTTCTTCCGGCCCGGGCAAGCCCAAATAAGGGTCGGCCCATTGGAAGGCCTGCCCATAACTAGCTAGGAGTTACTCCATAAGGATTAATACAGAACTTGGGATAGGTAGGCTCCTGAAGGGGGGTAGAGGCAATTATTCATGTCTCCTAGACCTTATATTGGAGCTGAACCACACCGGAGCTATTTTTGAAGTTACCGCTGACAATTAAGTAGTGCTATTATTCAAGGGAGAATATCTTGCACATAATGATTCGCTTGGTCTTCATAACTAAAATTAGTTGTCTATTGCTGGATACTAAGTGTTCTCAAGCGGTGATGGGCATGATTATCTCGGAATTTCAAACCTACGTATTAATAACCGCTTTGCAGTTACATGCACCGTTGGAAAAGGGATGGAATTGATGGAATCAGCATCGAGCGTAAGAAATAATCAAGCGGAAACTAACACAGGTGTGAGTTTATCACATACCCATAACGCGATCAAGGAGCACCGGACGTCGGTAGTGAATGGGTGTCGCGATACATATAGCAGGTATAACCGAAGTCTGGTTTACTTATACTGACAGTCATTCCTGGGCTCAATTACTCCAATCTAACTGATGATATAGGTTGTACGGAGGTGCGGGGGTAATCTGGGTCATAAGCATTGGTGAGTCTCTAAGCCACCGTAGGGCTATTCCTGTAGATGAACTGCTACTGGAGTTGTTGCCGAAACTGACGTGACTAGGCGCAGCAAAGTAGGGAATCTACTCCTGGTTATCTCAGAACAGGGGAGCTGGGCCTCTTCTATATCATCACCTACAAATGAGTGAGGTGGGACACGCATCTATAATACTACTATTCGACCGGATGACGCAACGACCACGAGATACTTATTATACCTAGTCACCATATATAGAAATCACCGGGAAAGTGATTAATTATGGGCATACCCTAACTTAGGGATTATCATGAATAGTTCATTTCCATACATCTGTTGGTCAGCCAATAGACAGAGTTAGTCGGGTACACTCTGACTGACATTCTATTCTTTCAGGTAAAGTACGTTAATATAAAATAGCCATCATCTCGTTGATTAGCTTTCCCCTCGTTCCACTCTCTTTCTTTGTGTATCTAACGAGAAAGACGATCTACACCAGCAGCCGGCAATGTGACGATGCAATTTAAAATGACATGCACCTCCGTAATAGTTAGCCGAGAATAAACAATAACGGTAATGGAATACTAGAGCATGTATCTGCTCCGGATATTATAATCGCAAGACCGGATATGCTTATGATGGCTAGAACCCCCGAGAAAAATAACATTGTGATCCCTAAGTCTCTACAAGATTTACCGTGGCTTGGATTTCATTTTGGTAATAGGTGAAACACCAGCTTCCGATAGGCAGTCGGTGATGCCAGTGGGCCCTACCTAATCCTGACTACAGAATGAATAGACCTTGATACTGACTCTTGTATAGCTCTCTTGCTGACCTGGTAGCACTGACTGGATTATACAGCCAAAGAATGTAGTATCGCACTCCCGTTCTGGTGCAGTATGTCATCCACAAAATCAGTGATTTTATTCTGTTGAATTGTTTTGATACATGTGGATGACCATAGAAGTAATGGGATCTCGATTTGTCAGTTCCATTGAACGTTATTGTAAGTCGTATTTATGTTTACAAACCTAGGCTGGGATGCACGCGTTGTTTTTTGCTAATTAGAGTAGATTGATCCTTATAGTGCCCCCCACTACGAGTGGCTAATCAATCTCCTTGGTATAAGTGTTTTTTCTCATGAGCGGCCAAACCACATTAGTCGCTTATTTTCCGCAAACGTACATATGCTGCTCACCCCGGTCCTCGTTATCTCATTTCTTTTCTTCCCTTGTGCCGCAAAAAAGGTGCAAAATTCTCCCGAGGCCCTAGAGACCCCCCTACCTCTTCAAGCTTTGGGACCTGAAGATACGTGTCTTTTTTGATTTGCAAAAAACGATACTTTTGTAGAGCCCCCTACGGTTAGAGCAGTCCATGACCGTCTAACTATATTAGGCTAGCGCGTGAGGCAATAGCCAACCGGAATACTCTGCAAAAAATTCAATGTATTTCTCTTCTTAGTCTACTCTGTAAACATCACCCTCATGTCAAAACAGCCCCTTCTCTTGTGGATAAAGATTATTACTCATTCCTCATGATGGTACAGCCATAGGCAATAAGTCTCCGGATACGCACAGACTCGTGACTTGGAGGGGGTCTCAGACCGGAGACCCCCCTCCTCCTCTCGCAATATACTCCAGAACCCGTTGAGCCAAATACATGTTATATATACCAAAATGACCACAAAAACCACTACTTTAACATATAGAAAGAAAGAAACTCAGTAATGTGTTGCCCCCCCACGGTTTTTCATACATTCTTTAATACTTTTAGGCATACTCTCAATGAGTTTCCTAAAGTCCTCTGGAGTAAACCGGTCCCACTCCTCCTGCAATGCCTTTTTAAGCCCTTCTTTTGTAGTAATAGGTACTGCCCTAGTATTGATTCGGTTCTTCATAATACGCCATAAATTTTCAATAGGGTTGAGGTCTGGTGACTGAGCAGGCCAAGGCATTTTTTGGATATGACGACGGTTCCTAGCCTCTCTGGAGACAACAGCACGATGAGGGGAAGCTCCATCTTCCATTACAATTGCCTCATGTGTAGCTGCATATCGTTCTTTGTAGAAGGGATAAAGAGCTGGCTCAATTATCCAGTCCACATATCCTTGTCCGGTAAGAGATAATTCTGGAAGTAGTACTAAGGGACCCTTATTATCCAGTTGAATGCACCCCCATACCATTACTGACGTTCTCCCACTTTTAAATGTGGGAAGGAGACACTCTGGTTTCTCTGCCTCCCATATATTCCTCCATACCCAGCATGTACCACCCACAAACCCCACTTCAAACTGTGCTTCATCAGTCCAAATAACTTCTGCCCACTCCTCTATTGTCCAGTCCTTCCTTTCCTTGCACCATAGCATGCGCTTGAGCTTATTAAGCTTGGATAACCACGGTTTTTTTTTGGCTCGGCGTCTCCGGAGTCCTCCCTCGGCAAGAACCTTTCTTCCTGTCTTCATAGATACCGGTTTGGTGATACTGCGTACTAGCACACCTAGTGTGGCTCGGCGCATTCGCTTGGCTAAAGAGATGAGGTGTCTCTTTTCTCTCCGATTGAGTTTTTCAGGGCGGCCACTCCTAGGGGCAGTCGCTGTGTAGGGGGTGAGGCTTTTAGGCTCTTGCCTTTCTTTATCTCTCTTGACAATATCATAGCAAGTGCTTCTCTTCACACCAGTTTTGGTAACAATCTCGTCAAATGTCAACCCTTGTTCTCTCAGGGTGACTACCTGTGATCGCTGTGCTTCTGTTGTCTCTCTTCGCTTTATATTTAGAGGCAACATCGGGGGCTGCATTATGGCTGCCTTTGGGGCTTGTTTGGTTGACATCTCGTGGAGTTACAGCTATGGAGAGTACAGGCGGGGGTCTATGAGGTGTCCGATTAGTCATAAATTACTAAGCGCATCCGGAGACTTATTGCCTATGGCTGTACTGACAATCATCTACCCCTATGAACAGCTATTTTAATCCTATATTCTTATAGTGAATATAGTTCTCCCATCAATAGAAAGTATATATAACCAGTGTACGGTATACTAATCCAGCAGGTGGATAGTAAACTATACTTGTACTTCTGAGCCTCATAAGTTGTTGGGTCTTATTCTACAGGGGAAGAAACAATCAAGGCGCAAGGTTGTACCTGGGTTTGACTTATGATTCCCAAGAGGAGCTCATAACAGTAAGTTAATCACCAACGCCCCTCCCAGATTGCTCTAATCGCGTACTCTCCTCACTATTAACAAGGCAGACAATAATGGCTAATATTTTTATATTCTAATGAAAACTTAGGGTATATAGGAAGTAGTAACTCTCCCCTACAGGTTTAGTTACCAGAAATATATAAGGTACAGCCACCGACGCCAGGGAAGCTGTGCCGTTACTGGAATACTACTTCCCCACTCCCGGCAGACCCCCAAAGCCCTACCACTATCTATTCAACAGCGATAGGCGGAGGGGTCTATACACTTATCATAAAGCCATTGATATTTTGAGCGGCTACTTCCTTGTCCGCTATATACTGGAGCGCACTAGCCAATGGCCAGCAGAACGGATTCCAGTTACATACCATGCGCGGACAAGGTAGAGCCCTCCCAGTGAATATATACGGTGCTCCAAGACTTAACCGTGAGAATAAACTATGCTCACATATGCCTTCCCGAAAACTACATTTTAAATGGCCAGGCTCATAGTTCAAGCCCGCACTACTAGGTCGCGACCAGTCGTTCTATTAAGGTAAATGGCATACTTACTGATGCCTCTCGCACTTCGATTCCCCGATAATTGGTATCTTATTTAAACAATATTATTTAATGGCCACAACAAACTTACATAATCGATTCAGGTGCATCGATCTCTATGGTGCTGTTGGGGGTTGTCCGTAGTGCAGAGTTCCTCAACACTCCAAGTGATAAAGTGGAGCATTTGGTGGTCATATTAAGGTTTAGTTCGGGATGCTCCTAAAATATTACTGAGGTCCGATTTTAAGAGATTAATTTCCCGTGGTGCGAATGAGCATGGTATAGTCTCCTCCACCCCGGCCTTATGTCTACCGGGGCCAACCCAGCTATCTATAGTCGATCAGCGACGTAATCTAGTGGTGCTTTCCATCGTAGTGTTAACAGCTTTACCACGCTAGAAACCTCGACTTATTTCATATAGCTCAGCTGTAGAATGCGCAAGAACTGTTCACAAAAAACGTTGACTACTAAAGCCTTCACCTGAGACTGCGGGAGGCTCTGCCGGATAAGCCGGAACAAGACTGAGCGCACAGGTGCGCAGCAAGGTTCTCCCACAAAGTATGTTTTTTATACGCTCTAGGCAGTTATCCTATTTAAGAAAAATAGTATTATCTATACACGATGCCTCAATACTAGTCAAGCCCAATGGAGAACCAATCCCGAGGACAAAGTATGCTTGGATAGGTTGAAACGCGCAAGGAATTCTGTGATATTCTGTGAGGTAGCGAGAAAGAAATACATTTATATAACAGAAAATATAGAGATCCACTATGTTACCCTTCCCCTCCACGCGGTGGGTCCTGACGGTTACGCAATCAGGGGATCCTACCCCATAACCAGGGTTAGGTTTTCTTAGTGGATTTGTCTTTCACGATTACCATTGAAGAATCCGTATGATTGACTGCCCCTGCCCGTAATTCGATACTCTTGCTGCCACGGCTAAGTATTTTGTGGTGTGGTTTCGTTAAGTTTTTTCCGGTTCCGAGATTTGCTGGTGTTTTCAAACGCATCAGGTAACCTTACTCAACCTGTCGCTTCTTACTACGCTGGATTCATTTCGGGATATCCAGCGCTCCTTTTCCGCCGCCGGGTATGACGGACCAAGAACCCATAAAGAAGCCCCCGTATCATAGCATTCATTAGAGTACTACGAATCCCGCGTGTTGGTGCAGCATATATAAACATATCTGATCGGAGATTATATCGGTACTTGTGCAATGGAGTGATTCGGTGTATTATTCTAGACTCAGGGCAGGAATATCCTGTCAGTGGTGGCAAAGCAAGATCATACATAGTACCGGAGGTCAGCCAAGTTCTTGGCCCGGAGCCAAAGTCATAGTAATCCAGGTGCAGCGAACTCATCCTCTAACCCTAGCCACTCCAAGAGTCGTGTATGATGATGGATAGAAAAGTCAATCCCGTTCTGCGGACCACATCAGGACCATTCTCCGACTAGAATTGAGACCTAGAAATTATCGCTTGACCGTGTGAGTCTTATCTACAGACAGGAATTTATGACACTTCACATGAAATTCAATTCTCACGAATAATAAGACCACATAACTCTGAGTGACTCACACGTTAGCCCGCTTTTTCGGGACCCATAGGTGGTCTTTAAAAGTATTTGCATAGAAAATATCGGTATTGCAACCGGCTTAGATCGTTTATTGCATTTTATCTATTCGTATAACGGGTGGTGAAAAAATTATAATACGATTGTATGAAACGACTCATACGATCGAGCAAAGAGGATACTCGCCGTCCCGCCATACAAGTGGCATAATGATGCGGGGAGGAAAGAAAGGCAGTCGACTTGAGATATGTTCTATTTCATTGGGGAACACTGCTTTTCCAGGAACGTTCCTCAGTAGACCGATCCACCAGGAAAAAGAATCATATACCATATAAGCGCCAGTTCCTTCAGAAACGGCCCAGTACACTCAGGAACACTACCAGTATATTCAACAAAATTATACCCATACCCGCAGACCGCGGCCCCGCAAGCCAGAGACCCCACCTAAAGAGCATATGTCGTGGTTAATCAAGTTGTCAAAGGTGGCTGTCATCTCCAATGGTTCGTTGAGTCAGTCATGATATCTCACCCGCATTAGCCAAGTCGGGCCTTCCGACTACCAAGAAAAGAAAGCCAACTGCGGAAAGATTAGCAATGAATAAGAATGAGCTTTCCAAGATCCGACCAAAGAAGAATCTTCCACAGCATTGGTCATATTGTCGGATGTCAAAATTAAAGGAACATCGAAAGCAGCGCACAAGGAGAGAACAGAGACGCAGAGGAAGAGTAGAAATGAAGAAGACAAAGGCGTTATAATTTGTTTTATGTTATTTTTATTTTTATTTTTACTTTATTTTTATTTTTGTTATTTTTATATTGTGGATTTAGATCGGGTACCATAACCTAAGGGTTGCATGTACTTAAATGATAAATTCATTCATTCATTCATTCATTCATTCAAAGGAACATCGAGACCGTAACCACAACACACATCGCCCCTACACAAAGTAGACAGGGTAGAAGCAGTCATTAAGGCAAATTGGTGGTAGAGAGAGTTATTTATGTATTATAAAGAATGTTTCTAAATTTCTTCTGAGTATATCGTCTGATTTATAGGTGCGGTTGGGTAGTTATGGATAGAAGTTGTTTTTCGCTTAATTCCGACACCCGATTGTGATTGGTCAATGGGTGACATTGATGTAATCCCGTTCCCGAACGCGTGCCACTATCACGGTTACAGCGTATTTAGATAATCAGACTGAGGACACGAGTTACTTTCCACGGAGAAGTTATAACAAGATTGTAGCGGACTATCAGCACCCCCACAGGAGAATAACATAACTCCTAAATTAAGTCTCACATGAATATAACGAAGTCTACGTGCATACAATTGTATTGTAATGCAAAGAAGAAATAATATCCCGGCATTCATGGATTTATATGCGGAAATAGATGATTTGTGGCTTGACCGCGATAGTATGTCTATGGTATACATGGTAACGGATGGATCGTATTCCGGCACAGATCAGGATAGCATACGAGAGTTTTGGGTAGATATCATGTTAGTGTAATGCGTAACTCAATACAGATAAATGTACTCCACACAGATATATACCCCTTTTGGGGTACTCACCTAGCCCGGCTATAATTGAGCTCTATCATTTTCGTCTACAATAATCATAGGTAGCTCACCTAGAATGATTTGTAGTTTCGATAATATAAGTATTCATTGAAAATATTGTAGAAGCATAGAAGGACTAGGCGGGAACTGCTTCATGTATTTATACTTGATTAATTTATTCACTGGGCGGAGACACAACGGGCTCAAAATTATATGGCTTAGAGTTGTAAACATTCTTCACCTATCTTAGCTTATCCAAAAACATTGACGAGTAGTGATACAACATTTGGGGGCCATTTAATGTAGGAATACTTATTTAGCGCCTCATTTGTAAGATAAATCGTATAATCGTCACGGGCTCTCTAAAGGATAGACCCGAGAGGCTCGGCATTTCATAGTATATATGGTGGCAATTTGTGATACAGATTAGTTAAATAAATAATGGGCAACTTTTATACGTGATTAGGTTAATGAGTACCATTTAAGTCTACAAAGAAAGACGAATATAATTATCAAAGTCAGGGAAGTCTATTTCCCCACCAGCCGATCAAAATACATTCATCTTTATCAACTAATGAGTATGGCCAAAAAAACCAGCCTGAGGTCATAGGGGTGCGGGTATATTGAGTCGAGTGTGTCGCCCCATCTGTACTCGAGTTATCAACTTCACAGCAAAATTACCAATACCCTATAGGTTCCATATTACGACTCATCACCGGCGAAATAATGCGGCGAAATATGGTTTTTACAGCCCCCAACCGGCGGCCAATTCCCACCTTACCTTTGTCACGCCACCCAGCGGCCAATTTCACAGCGGCCAAATATTCTCTTGGCAGCTCATCCGACTTCCTTTAAATACCCCCCTCCCCCCCTTCTTCTTATTCTTTTCCTTGGGGTCTCCCAAGACTACCAAACCCTCCCCCACTCCCTCTCACTCTCCTGGTTACTGGAAGCGATTTAGTTCGCTTCTGGTAATTGGGGTCTGAGAGAAGTGCCTTTTTTGTATTGTACAAAAAAGTTTGGGGAAAAGGGTATCTACGGTTGGAGCAATCCATGATTGTCTAACCACATTAGGCTAGCGTATGTAGATCACTTCCTATAGTAGTCCTTCTTCCACGTGAATAAATAAGTAGTCGCTTGTGATCACTCGAGATACTACTGCTGCGTAATATTAATCGGTATTCTGAGGCTTCAGACACCTATCACTTCATCTCATAAGAATTTCTTGACTGTCTTGCATAAATACATTAAAGTCTAGTGAGGGAGATATTGTATGTGAGCGTTGGTGCCTGCGATAAGTATCAAGGTTACCAGGTAAGCCCTCTACATGCGGCCGGAAGTTGGATATACCGAGAATATAGAGAGATAAAACACTCGCTCGCTGGGGCTGAGGAATTGCCGTAGCTTCCAATCTCCAATCCGACCGAATTAATCAGTTCTGTGGACGGGGCTATTATTGCAAGTGAGACTTAATCCAAGTTTTGAACCAAATAAGAAGTATTTTCACTCTAGCCGAAATATTTCTCGGTCTTCTCTGTATTATTATTTCGCTGCCGGTTACTAGAGCTTATCTTTCTATCTCTGTTTCCTAGTCGGTAAGTATTTTGATCTGTTCGGGATCCGATAGGGTAGTCACCCAACCCTAACCCACAGAATTGTCGCGTTTCATTTATTTTTGGTTCACTTTCTAATCTCTCGGATCTCTGTATTTTTAACAGAGGTCCTTCAAATATGCGCAGGCTAAGTAATTGTAGAGAAAACGTAATCTTATACACGCCCCAAGAGTGAAAGAGGGGTTAAAAACTCCGGAGGTACCAAAGGTTACAAGCGAGAGTTATTGTCACGTGAAGACCACGTAATACCTTTGTCACACTAGCTAGTGATCCTCCATAAGAGGATCATCCCTCCGATGCAGGAGGAAGACAATAATATTCTGGAGTTTGTCATCTTTTGATCAAAGTTAGTAGAGAGCTAGTCTTTCCGCTGGCAGTCGTGTCTTGGGGACCGCAGCCAGCCATCACAGCTATGTCTCTCATAAACAAACCGAAGCATACCTCAATTGTAAGGAAACAGGTATTGTTATCCACTTATTATAGCCTTTATAAAAGTTTCCAAAAGCTCTCGGCGCCACCCGTTGCAGTACCTCCTTTGCCGCGGCTCATACATACCAAAGTCCGATCTGACTTTTCGCGGTTCGCAACGCCCACCCACTATACCTAATAAAATAAAAATTATCTCAGATAGATTAGATGAGTGCTATTCCTAAGGTAAAACTATGCAAGGTTTTCACATGTCTAGTTACTTTTGGAGTTAAAATATGTTTGGTGAAGATAAGGGTAGAATTAGCTCTCACGTACTCTGTTTGAGATGATTTTTATTTAATTGAGTGTTAGGTACTAAGTGTTGCCAACTGTGAAACCTACGAAAGGTCAAATCGGACATTAGTGGCTATGAGCCGCCGTACTCCTCTCTCGTCGTCAGGTCTCAGGGTGTACCACAGCGTCGACCAAACCCTGAGAAAGTGGTAGTATTACACACTGTGGCAGTCGATGTTCTTAGAGTGGCTACCAGTGTGTGAGAGATGATGATTTATGACTAGTCTAATCTACTCCTCCAGCTGCTACCTATAGATATCTATCTACAACCCTAACCCTTGTTGTCACAATGTGCACCCATGATGTGTATTCCTTCATCGAATAGCTCGTGGGAGTTTCCTGTCCAACAGGCGGAGAGGTAGGCCAGCGATGGAGGGTTCTCGTGGATTTTTACCGATATCAAATCAAGCACTGTTAGTTTTTCATCCCAGAGATACAAAGCACTCTTTGAGGGGTCAGTAGCATCCGAGATCCCATGACCGGCGAAATGAAAGACCTGGCAGCTCGGTGTATTTGTTATATCCAAATGTTCTAGGACTTCCGCCTTCGTTGGGCGCCGTAGTACGGATTGCTCAACGAACGCAGGACGTAGGCTAGAAACTATCTGAACTTCACCCATAACTTTGTCAATGTCTTCAAGGTCAGGTTCGTATGGAGTTTTATCGACATAGCAAAGTACTGAACGAGTAGGAAAAGGTATTCTTTGTTCGTGCTGACGTGTATAAATGAGTGCTTTGATGGACGAACTGTACGAAGAAACAACTCGATCTATGTAGCATTGAAGCTTTCCCATCTTTTCGTTGCGCGGCGTGAATGGGGAAATGACACATTTGGCCAGTCAGGACTCACCATACCCGTGGCCACTGGCGATTGGGCTTCGTCAGATCTTGAGCGGGTTTAATCTTTAGAATGACCGGTCCTTCAACGGAACTCCAAAGCCATTCTAGAAGTAATATCATGAAGTTTCTTTTCTCGGGGATAATCAATGACCACTTCTTGATATCTTCCGAGTTTAATGATGGCAAGTCAACCGTCTCAATACGGTCTTTGTGAACGAGCAAAGCATCACAGCGCCAGGAGACATTGATTATAATAATCGTCCCCCATTCAGCGGCACTCATGAGGGTTTCTAAACTGGGAGGGAGGAGAAAATCCGTAAACCCCTCAAGCTTCCGAACTTTATCAATTACTTTGTCAAGCTATTGATTGGCGGAGTGCCGGCGTGAGATTGAGGACAGCGGGTCAGTGCTTGTGAGAGTAGAGGGCGTATTACTTAGGGCAGGATCAAGTTCGTCGCGAAGCTACTCAAATTTCTTGGCTAAATCGGGAGCCTTCTTCCAGAGCTCTCCTAGATCGGTCCTTGTTCCAAAGCGATGACCAGTGATGATACCCCGGCCAAGTTCGAGCAATCTCACAGCCTCACCAGCAAAACCTCCAGCTTGAAGAGCTGCGGCAGCAGCTAGCGAGGCAAAGCCAGCCAAGCCTTCCAGAGCATGCTGTTGATCAGACTGGGCCATGGCCGTGGGCTCATCCGCGGCAGAAGCATAACTGCATCTGCAGTCAATGTACTCAGGTCCCCCCATTTCTCATCTTCCAGGAGTAGAGAAGAAGCAAGTCTTGCCGCCTGAAGACGAATACTGGGTGGGGCTGTAACGACCTTAAACGATTCTTTCAGGTATAGTATGGACTGGTTCATATCACCCTTATCCTTTGTTTGCTGGTATATCTGACATAACTGATATCCCAGGTTGTAGAACATCATGCCACTGTCAACGTATCCTTCTGGAGAAAGCTTCGTGGATTCTAGGGCGTACTTTATCGATAGCTTAAGATCCTCTATTTCTGGAGATTGGCCATATCTACTGCTTGGTGCACTCAGCACGCTCGCGTGGTGTGACTTGTTCTGCCCAACCTCAAGCACAGCTCGGTTTGCAAAATTTATTGGTTCGTCGAGGGTCTTGCGCTCTTTCGTCAGGTCATAGAGTCTTCCTAGCTGATTGCTGTGATTGAGCAAGATCATCGCCTTATGTTGGGTATCGGATGGAAAAAGTGTCTCAACGCCTTCCCTAGTCTTCTGGATGGCATTACTTAGGTCCGTCTCAACCTTTGTCCAATCATATAAAAGCCCCAGATTGCTACCCAAAGTGCTCAAATAACACGACCGCAATACGTGGTGATCCGTCACAGCTTTCACCGCCTGTCCCTGATAATAGATTGCACCTGTAAGGTCGCTTCGGTCTCCTGTACGCCTGAACCTGGTTACGAGCCTGATTCCTAACCCATACAGGACCTCCACTCGGTCAAGATGCCCAGCGTCCATCATTCTAAGTGAATAAGACGCTACATCTATGGCTAATTGCAGATCGTCTAAATTTCCGGTAACCCGAGATTTGGCGTTAAGATAGTTACTCATATTGTGCTTGAGCTTTGCACCGATTGGATTCCTAAGAGGGGTAGCTGCCCACGCCTGATTTGCTCGTGCAATAGCGGACGTAAGATCGGTAATGTCGTCTGTTTTTTCGTATCTCATAAACAGTAGAGAAGCCACCGTCATAGACGCCATTGCTCGACACTCATCCACCAAGGGGGCTCCGTCCTTTGAGAATCTAGCCACCTCTCCTTCTCCCAGCTCCATAGCCTCCTCAATATCAGCTCGATCCCCGGTGCACTTATACCGGGTCCCCAGCATATTACACAGGTTGCTTCTATGCCTTTCAACATACTCCTGATTCAGACGAACGGCTTCCCTCGCATTATCAATGGCTTGCTCAAGGTCATCGATATCCCCTTGCTGGTGGTATCTGGATATTTGTCGACATGCAAGTGCACCCAGCACGCGCGCCTGCTGGGCATCATCGGGGCTCAAGGCTTGCGTAGTCCAGGAAATAGCATCCACAATATCCTGGTCTATCCCTGATCGGTCGTACCTTAATGGGTGAATAAATGAATTAGTCATAAATGCATGGGGCTGATCGATCATACCTCATGCTCAACATACTTCCTAGGTTGATCAAACAGAGACCAGTGTTCGCAACGGGGCAGTCCGTCCGTCTTGAGGCTAGGACCGGACGCCCTACGACTCTATAGTCCGTCCCAGCCTCTCTTGGGGGCGGTCCAGGGCATAAGGAACGGGGACTATGGACTGCATAGGGCCCTACAGGGCGCCAAGATCTCAGGGCTAGGGTTTATTTACCCCAAAATGGCTACCTACTCTTGCTTAGGCAGTAATTTCTAGCGGATATTATATGCTTTTATCCCTAGGATGGTGCAAAATATCTCTTGGCAAACGCCCACAGGGCCCTATAGTCCCCCGTAGTCCAGGAGAATGCAGCCCGGGACGGACTATAGCTCATAGTCCGTCCAGTCCTACGGTTATAGCGGGGCCCCTATAGGGCCCTACTGGGGGCCCCGGACGGTTGCGAACACTGACAGAGACATTGGTTTTTATCACCCACTGGACTTTCATTGACCGCCTGCGTAGCCATTAGGATTGCTTGACCTAGATCGTCACCAGTTCTTATCTGGTTATATCCGCGTTCTTATCTCTCTAGGAGGGCAAGACTTAAGGCCTCCAATAAACTCCATCGGTCGACACCACGTACTCCTCCGTCAAGTACATCCTCCATCAAAGCAATATACCTATCTAGATCTCTTGGAGATTGCTTCAGGTCGTATAGAATATTCAAATGGAGGCTAAGACTGTATTCGAACTCAGCCCTATCTGACCGAGAATGCTGTAAGGGCTTTAGCGCTGACAGCGCCTGTTCCTCTCCCAAGATACCCTGCCCAAGGTCACCCAGGCCCTTACTACCCTGGTACCTCTTCCAATATAGGCCACTCCGTTCGACTAATGGGTTCGAATTCTTACGTCCATCCGGCGAAAACTCTATCGCCTTCCGGACATATGTGATAGCACTATCAGGATCACCGGTAACGCCTGACATTTTGTATAAATTCCGGTACCCGCAACCCTACATGAAGCTTATTCCTGGTTTTTTAGGGTTATCTTCACCTAATGAGTCCAGAGCGTCCTTCATGCACTTGATGTACTCCTTAAAATGTTCAATCTGCCTTGTATAGTTAAACCTGTTCAAGAGGAGCGTGGACAAGCGTTCGAATTTGTCTAAGAATAATGTTTGCCCCGAGGGAAGTGCTGCTCGGTAGGCTTACATTTTGGTAATCATTTCCTCGATAAATGAAAGAGGAGGCACACCCGCGGGGGCATGAACGACTGGGCTGACATTCTGGGACGGTTTAATCAGGGGGTCCGCCATTGTGGTTGGCCACTATTGAAACTTTTAACGATCGTGAGTTATTACTGAAAGAAAGAGGAGATCCACCTTACAAGGGTGCTGCGGTGTTGTATTTCTACTCTCAGGGGGCTTGTAAGTGCGCTCTTAAAAACACGGAGCGTTTGGATTCAGTTGACTTCGTTATATCATTAACGGGTTGTCTCAGCTTCAATAGAGAAGTAGATAAAATACAATTTCCGATAGACGTAATGGCATTATCTCCAGTGCATTTGTAAATTGATCGGCAATCTCATAGACACCCATGAGAAGCCTTAGATGAAAATAGAATAGTTCAATAATATTAGGTGAAATAGAAATTATTAATTAGTCTGGTCTTGCGGACTACTCTTACCAATAATATAGACTATACCTTCACACGGGGGGTGTTTGCGACCAGGGGACTATACCGGGGGCAGTTCCGTGTCCGGTCACAAATATCTGGCTAGATGAGAATTCCAAGTTCACTCAAGGAACCGACTGCTGATTGTATGTTCATACCAAAGGGATCACCCATTGGTGTGGGCCTGGTATAAGCCGACATTATTGATCTGAGGATCTTTATTCTCTGATCGGCTAAAGCGCCACTATAGGACAAGCCCAACTCAATGGCGTAAGAGCTGAACTCTTAACTACCCCTAAGATAACAATAATTGTGCCCGAGTCATAATGAAGCACCAAATATTTACGAGTACGTTTAGTATCGGAGGTATCACAGAAAGTTTTGGAGATAAGTAGTTCTTTCGGTATTCCCACCTAGGAGTACAGTATTTGAATTTTCCACCCCAGAGTACATAACATGAGTACTCTACTTTTATGTGTACTCTCATACTTCATATATTATATAGTTTCGGGGCGCAATTGAGAAAAAACTCATTTCACTCGGAGAATCGAAGTTAACACCATAAGAGTTTTTATCCAGAAGCAGGGAGAAACCACAACTCATTCATCTCTCCTCTTTCTCGCATACAAACGCTGAAACCTGTTACTCAATTATTTGGTTCCGGTATACTCGATCTAGACTAATTACATCCAAGCCGGGGACTCTTGGGATGAGGAATTCGATAAGCTGCCCAAGGAGCTATTACGGTTGACGTTTATTAAACAGCTGAGAACCGCTGCTACAGATATCGTTCACCCTTTTATTTAGTTCATAATCCCTTCAATTTGTAGTTCCTAACGCATTATTACACAACATTAATTACTATAAAGGGCTAAGGGGATGCGAGAATTTAAGCAAGGGTAAACAAAAGTGATATAATATATCAGATTGAGATAGAGTATATGTTTTTACCCAAAGGTGATATAAAACCGTTGACTAAAGAATGAATGAATGAATGAATTTATCAACCATTGACTAAAGGAATGTATGGTCAGATGCCAAAGTTAAGTGAATATCGAGATAGTAACCACAATACATATTACCCCACCCCTGCTCCGTTGGCTAAAGTCACGTGGCTAGGCTCATGTTTCTATTCTTTTTTGCCACTTGTTTTGGGGGATAGCATCTTTTGCCGATTGATGGGATATTTCTATGTAGAGTCGATCACACAATGTTTGTGTGACGCGGGGTACTGCATATGCAGGTAACAGCAGCTAAGGTTGTGATTGGTAGCCACGCTATGTGAGGCTGGTTCGGCCCTGCAGATCTCCCTTTCCAATATTAAATGATCTACAGGGGTACCCCCCACCTTGTGTTCGCAGTGCCAACATGATGCACGCCGCCAACCGAGGATACTCGCTCTCGTCAGACGTTTCCGGATTACGGTAGCGGGGTCGGGCAAAGTCTCAGGTAGGCAAGATGTCAAGAACACCCATTTCCTAGTCTGCCTTGTCTATCTCCTTGTTTCATGTATTGTTTCATACTTCGTAGGATTCCTGTTATCATTGGTCATGTAAGAAGTACGCCTCGAAGGATGAGACCTCTATAGTTTCATGTAGAAGGAGGTCGCTCCTTCAGTTTCATATTGTCTCATTGTTGATCTCAGCGTCCCTCCAGAAAGGGTATAAAAGGAACGCATCTCTGTCAATTAGTTAGTTCTTCACGCAACAACTTGCATCTCATTATGAAGCATACCCACTCGGAATCCCAACTTCGTCGACGATAGAGTTAGTAGCAAACCTTCGGGCGCGCATAACTTCTTCAGCAAAATTACCTCTGTAGTACATGTTGAGCATGGGAATACCGCAAACCTTCGGGCGCGCTGGTTCCTCTTTGTCGAGTTCTACTTTCTTTCTGGTGCCCCCTGGGGGAGTTGCGTCCACCACATCAGCAAAAAAAAAAAAATTCTCCGGGAGATTTTCGTCGCCCAGGCGGAGAAAGTTCGCCCCGCTCTCCTGGAGAGCGCTACCGACCCCTCAGCACCCGGGCGAGGGACCGTCACCCCCAGTCTCCTGGAGAGGTGCTGGTGTTACCCGGCCGTACCACATTAACGCGTCTGCAACCCCTCTCCCCCAGCACCCCCCACCCACTCACTACCACTCTAGGAACCTATGCTAACTATTGAGAACAGCGCCTTATAGCACCGCCAGCAGTAGCCCCCCCCCAGCGGCTGTACCGGTACGAACACCTCATGTCCGATGCGTCAATGTGACCCCCAGATGACCCCCAGCGCGACAGCGGCAGCAGGCAGCAAGCAAGCAAGCAAGCAGGCAGGCAGGCAGGCAGGCAGGCAGGCAGACGGGGGGTGGGGGGTGGGGGATAGGGGATGGGGGATGGGCAGGTTCTCTCCTATAAAGCGAACAACCTACCCGTCACGGTACAAACCCTCCATGTCCTACGCGTCTATGGACCTCGAGCAGACCCCCAGGCAGACCCCCTCCTGCGACAGCTGCAGCAGGGCCTCCTAGGACCCCCAGCAAGCCTCCAGCAGCGTCAGGGCCACCAAGCGAACAACCAACCCGTCCAGGTACGAACACCCTTGGTCCGACGCGTCGACTGGACTTTGACCTGACACCCAGCGCAGCAGCAGGCAGCAGACCCCCCCCCCAGGACCCCAGCAAGGCTTCAGCAGCCTCCGGGTCACCAAGCGAACAACCTACCCGTACCGGTACAAACACCCCGTGTCCGACGCATCGACTGGACGTCGAGCTGCCTCCCAGCGCGGCAGCGGCAGGCAGGCAGGCAGGCAGGCAGGGCGGAGGGGCAAGCGGGGGGGGGCAGCGGGAGAAGGGCAAGCGGGGGGGGCAGCGGGGGAGGCAGCAAAGCAGGTATATTCTTGTATATAGATTAGATAGAACATAGAGAATAGAGAATAGAGAATTGAGAATTGAGACTCTTCTAGACGCAACTTTTTGTTCTACTCTTATTGAGGCTCTCCCGGCATCTCCCGGACTGCTAGCGTCCGCCCTGAGATCTCCCGGAGATGACGTGCAGCGTAAAGCACCTGTAGGAGGGTAGGTTTGCGAAATCGTCGCCCCGCTCGCCCCGCTCTCCAGGAGAGCGGGGCAGAATCTTTGTTTTTGCTGATGCAGCCCCTATTACCTCCGGACTTCACACTGCCAATCTCTGTAAGCCTAGCGCTGGAACCTTTGTCAAAGTCTTCCGGAAACCCTCTCCATCTCATTTGATTTGGATGAGCCCTTACTCGTTGCTCTCGGGCGTTCACTACAATTTTGGGGATCCTTCAACCAAGGACCACTCCCCACCACCACCAGCGAGCAGGCAGCCCCTTTCAACAACACATTATTCTACCGGACCAGGCAGACTCGATTCTCCAGGATCCCTACTATACGACAACACTTTCTCCGACCGGAAAAAGTGTACCAGTCAAGAAGTTGTTGACATCCGGTCCTCATACGGTCATCCACCCCCCTATTATCAATGGTATGCCGACTGACAACGGTCTCTACCTTCCCTACCTCGGTTCCACATAGTGGAAACTCAACTCTACTTTATATCCTATGCTCCCCTTACCTCTCTGCCAGAGGACTGTCCGTGTCTAGCTTCGGCTAGGGAAAGGGTCACGACGCCGGGAAACGGGAGCTCTCGTCCGTGAGGAACTGTTCATCATTTGCACCGCGATATTAGTGAACCTCACTCGGGACCCGATACACCCCCCGGGATTCAAGCCCATCGACATGAAACGCCAGATTGGAAGATGCTTTTGGAAGAGCAAGAGTTGTTTATTATTTTGGTTACATGTTCTTTCTTTGGTGTCGCTTAGTTAGTTCTATGTGTTCTCTCCTTGGTGTGTTCCTCTACGCGTTTAGTTCGTAGATACATGTACATTCTTTGGTCCGGTACCCAGTACCGTTTAGTTAGCTTTGGCGGACTTAGTTGGCGGTCTCTTCAAAGACTTACTTAGTGGGCCTCGGGCCTAGATAGGAAACAAATACTACTACTACTACTTGCATTCAATACCATATCTACCTTGTCTCTGAGTTCCTAGTCTCTCGATACTTGTCTTGCCTCATGATTATCGCCTGCTGTTCCCCAATAGGTGATCGGTTATTACACAAGGTGCCAATGGAGGTGCTGGAAGGTGCTAGGAGGTGAAGGCCGGCCAGATACTTGTGGTTTGACCGGTGGCAATGGTGTTGATACGCAAAATGATGGGGCATCGTGCCAGTAAGAGTTGAGTTGAGCCTCAGCGCAAGAATGGAATGAAATGATGTAGTAGTGAAATAATGTAGCGAGATGATATAGTAGTGAGATAATGTAGTGAGAAAGTACAGGTTAATTTGTTTAAAAGAAATGCTTGAGTGTGTGTTAAGTTCTTCAGATCAAACTTTCCTCATGCCTTATCAAAATACTATTTGCAATGCTTCTACTCAGCTTGGTAGGTGAGGTCAGATTGTTGGCTTTACTTCTCTTACAGACAAAAACTGTTTAGACATCAAAGCTATCTCTGCAGCTTGCAATGTTCCTTCCTCTACCTGTTCAGCTATTATTAGGCTTTCCACATCAGCAAAAGTACTTTTCAGTCCCAGAGCATCCCTGGGACAACTGTGGGACAAATTACATAGTAGCTGGAGACACCACCCAGTCCCAAGAGACAAAATGCCTGTCTTTGGGGTGGATCTTGGGACTGGGTGGTGTCTCTATTCTGTCCCAATTGTGTCCCAGTTGTGTCCCCCACTGTCCCCCTTATTCCTGGGACTATCTGGGACTATTTTTGAAGAAAAAAAAACTTTTGCTGATGCACTTCACATCAAGCCAGCTCCGAGAATGCTGAGAATGCTGATACAGACTCATGTTCAGACAACAACTCTAAGCCTAAACCTAATTGTAAGAAAGATAATAATCTGATTTTGTCAGACAAGCAAAAACAAGATTTGTTTGACCTTGCATTACTAGATGTCTCCCACTTCAGAAAATCCCTAGGGGAGTTAGTCACTAAATTAACTTTTCCAATCAGTATTAGTACCATGTACCAAACACTTGTCGTTGATGGGATCCACAGCCGCTTGCTACAATAAAACTATTTTTTACAGTCAAAAATAGAGCTGCACGCCTCTTATTTGTACAGACCTATCTCATATTCACTTTTACCAGAGTCATGTTTCAGAATGACATTGTTTTTGAGTCTAATACATTGCACTCCAAATATGCAAAAAGTGTTCTGAGATGCGCAAAAGAGAAACATAAGTCACAAAATATGGACCGGAAATCCCATAAAGGGAAATCCCCTATGTTTTGGAGGGTGTTATGCATGAATATTCATGTGCTGAGCTTCCTTATCACTTTTTCACTAGTTTTATCAAAACCACTAATTAGTATAAAACTGCAATACTTTTACTCAAAGCAGAATATGACTGAGATCTTGAAAAGTGGGCTTATTTCTTGGCGTGTGGTGAACCCCATACTTAGCCTATTATAAAAACTTACGATCCTAAATGCAAGAGTGACATTGACTGGTCCTTTCATAGGAAATCCATTCTGCGCTCTAAAGTCTTTCCTTTCCTTTTTGGGCAAATGCGGTCTCGGCAGGTTTTACTTTATCTTTGTGAGAATAATGCCCCTTGTCATATTCACAAATTTAATCAAGCTGAGATACTTGATAATGGCTTTCATAAAATTACACTTTCTTCTAGTTCTGCTGATATTAATGTTATTGGGCAAGTATGGAGTTATATAAAAAGAAGAGTAAAGGAAATGGTTGGTTGGGATTTTACAGATGAGAGAATTAGGATTATTGTGGTTGAGGAATGGCTTGCTCTTCATACTGAGTTCATTAATGATCTCATCGCATCACTGCCTGGTAGGCTTGCTGCAATTATTGCTGCAGAAGGGGGAAACGAGTTTGAAGCATAGTACTACATATATCTCCGGGTTTTTTTTATTTATGGCTCGGCTCGCTTTTCTAAGTAATAAATTTATCATGATTATTCTCTATTAGCCGGCTTGAGGCATTGCCTGACCCCGTTACCATGATCCGGAAACGTCTGACGAGAACGAGTACTTTCGGGATCGGGAAACTGTTCTAGGAACTGCAAAAAGAAGCAATGCATGCGTTTGAACCCCTTTTCAGTTGTAAAAGATGACACCCGGGTACAGGGGTCAATCCCAGATTATAACTAACGGACCCAACAACAGGCGCGCCCCGCAATGCCGGGTGCCAATATGGCGGACCTTGTTATGGCCGAGATGGGCGAAAGATCCTAAGCCAAAGGACCAGTGTTCCTTCCGCTATCAAATAGGCCGTTGCGGCCCTAACCAGCGTTATCTGGGTTAGGGTTCGAACAAGGTTGCCCGAGGTTTTCGGTCTTGGCAGTTGTACGGAATGTGATCTCGTAAGTCTCAGGGCCTTGTGGTCCCTTATGCGCTCTGTCTCAGACCCATTGGCATCGCTTAACCCTAACCTTGGGGACGAGCTCCCGGACCAGAGTTGGCAACGTCAATTACCTCTTTTACCCTCCACACAAATCCCTTCTCCCCCCAACTCCCTTTCCCCCGGCGTTAAGCAGCGGCTTCCGTGTACTTGCTATCCTCTATCTCATCACCGTCCTTATTCTCTATTCTCCGGGCTATTCAGGAGTTTCACCAGAATACAACAGCACCCCCGTTACCACTGACACCGTGAACACCGTTATATAAACCTTGGTAGATCAGCTGTGACCTGATAGCAAGGTGAATCAATAAACCAACATATACCACTATAATCTTATTCCTTGTAACTCTCTTCTAGCCGATGTCTCTACTATAACGGATACGGACACACGAGAGCCACAGAAATGGGCTGTTTTAGTCGGCGTGAACTGCTACATGCTCCAACACCAGGCAGCAATCCCTCAATCACCTATAAGCCACTCTCTGGCTGCGTCCATGACATCGAAACGGTCGAAAAATACCTTGTCGATGTTCAGGGGTTAGATTCAACAAAGCACATTCAAAAGCTCACCGCCACTGAGATATCCAAGGGTGATGGGGACCCCATTGAGCCAAAGGAAACTTGGCCGACCTACGAAAATATCCTCGCAGCGTTAGAGGAGGTCAGCGATAAACCCGCAGGTAATTTTGTATAATTTCAATATTCCGGACACGGTGCGCGGGCAAAGTCGATCATCCCGGATTTGAAAACAAACGGTTACGATGAAGCACTAGCACCCACCGATATCAACTGCGGCGGACGATATATTCGCGACTTCGAGCTAGCCTATATCCTCCGGAAAATAGTCAAGAACGGCCTCATTCTCACCGTAGTTCTCGACAGCTGCCACGCTGGGGGTGCCGTCCGCGATAAAAAGACTGCTACACCTCGCGGCCCCGGAAAAGTAGACAATGGCCTGCGGAGCGACAAGTCTGATTTCCCGATGAAGGAGCTACGGGACAACTGGATCAAACAGTCGAATAGGGACAACAGATCGAGACTAACATGGTTGCTGGAGCCGTGGGGATATGAGTTCTTCGCGACGGCGAGAGCACATGAGCAGGCCATTGAACGATGTGTAGGCCAGGAGATGTGTGGTGGGGGCGGTAAGACGGGTTTGTTCACGCACTGGCTGATGAAGTCACTGAACTCGGTGACGACACCGGTATCGCATCAGATGCTGTATCGGAGTATCTACGATAGCCTTTATGACGGAGCGGACACACAAACTCCGGTGCTCATCGGCGATGTCGACAGAGTATTCTTTGGGACCACCAGGATTCCATATTTACCATCCATTCCGGTTCACAGGGGAACAAAAGAAGAGACTACTGTGCAGCTGCGAGCTGGAAAGGCCCACAGCGTATCTGTAGGATCTGAGTATGCAGTCTACCTCTGGAACGCCCTCAATACGACTACTCTCAACAACTGCTATAAGAGGATTACCGTAACCGATGTCGGGGAGCTGGTATCGATGGCTTCAATTGTTGGGGGGTAGTTTCTCCCTGGCCTTCTGGTTGCCAGGCTGTTCTCTTGAAAAACCACACTCCAATGCAGAAACAGGTGAAGCTACTTAGCCAAATCTCCGGGCTGGACACACTAAAATATACCAACGGTACTTTTCCGTTGGCCTTGGTCTCTGGACGCAGCGAGCAGGCTGTAGACTACCAGATAGCCTCCGATACCTCTGGATATGAGCTACGGGATTCTACCGGCAAAGCATTCCTGAATATCCCCAAATCTGAGAATATAGAAGTCCTCCTCCGGCGTGCCGTCCAGCTCGCACAATATCACACACAGAAAAACATTACAAGGGTTTACTCGGAAGATAAACCACCAGCTGGTGAGAGCCTTTAGCTAAGTCAAGAAAGCCGGGGTACGTACTCAAACTCATTTGACTATAAATATTACTTATACCACCTTGTTACAGAGCCTCTCAACTCAAGTGAGGAAACCCTCAAAGTCCGCTTCGAAAACGCTTCCGAGATGTATATCAACCTCGTCATCCTTCACTTCTCGCCTAATTGGAGCGTAACACAGATCTTCCCCGTCCGCAACGACTTTGACACTGTCGACCCGGGTGACTACCGGAACTTCTCCATGACCAGGAAGATACCTCTTGGCATCATACCTGAGGGGACGGATGTTATAAAGGCGTTTATAACCATCGCACCAACCACGTACAGGACTTTTGAGATGGCAGAAATGGGCGGATATCACTACAGGGGTCTGGGTGGAGAGGCCGACACCAGATGAGAATATTCCGGCGCCTGGGAAATTACGTCTTGTAGAGTCGCCGGAGGATCAGGGGTGGGATGTAGTTGAGCTCCAGATTGCACAGTGAGTATAGTGTACATTACCGACACCACGGAGTGATTTATACTAAATGTACTCGAGTTGGTGGATCCTATGGCCACTTATTACTAATTTCTCTGAAAGTGTGAGAGAAAGGACTTTATAGTTGTTCAGCTATCATTAGGGGCGCTGGAGATTCTTATGGTTGATTGTAACTTCAAACTAAATTTCCACCACTTTTACTGTTCCTATTACTACTAGTATTTCTACTATCATCGTTGTCTTCCTAACCGTGGAAGAAAGATACATCATACTACGAACAATGTGAATTTCACACTATATTTTGATACATATCTTTGTAAAATCTGTAAATTAGACTGTAATTACCTTTCATTACTTTCTTCCTTCGGGAGGGGGGCTTTAGCACCCTAGAAATCAATATTATACCAGAGCTTAGCATTTGCAATATTCACAAGGGGACTATTCTCACCAGCAAAGATCAGATTATAATGCTACCTACCCCGGATATCTCCTGTTCAGTTAAGCGGAAAACTTTAGGTATATTCCTAATACGGTAACTCCTCCACTGCACTGCGGGATAGTCACGAAGTAAATATGCGTGGCATCGCGAAGGCGTGGCCCCCTGTCCCTCCCCGCCCTTGTCCATCAACGCTGGCCTACTGTATTGACTGGATAAATTGGTTATGCGGGCGCCGCCACCACTTGTTATCAAATATGATCGCAAGGACTATCATGAGTTAGATTTGATGGGTTTAGATGAAGCTCAAACGAGTTTACAGCTGGCGTTGACGCCCGCATGACCAATTTATCGAGTTAATACGGTACTACCGATCGTAAGAAAGGCCATAATCACGCTAAAGAGTCCAAAAAAAAATATGACTGGGAGATTCTACTAAAATGATTTTAGCATGAGCTCTTTGCCACTCGCTACACGAGAGAGTTTTTTTCTTTGCACAGCTAGGGGTAAGAACTGTTTCGACGGGTTAGATATTCGGCTACTTTTTACTTCAACCTCTCACGCACAATTATGGCCTCCTAGTTCATGCGGTACAGAGCTGATCTCTACTAGCCATCACTTTATGGCTGCTAATAGTGAGAAAATAGAATCTGTTTGGCTCGGTACACTGCTGACTCTCACAACTAAACCCCACTACAACCGATATTAAAACCGGATTAGAGCTACAAAGCGTCAGAAGATTGTATTAGGATGCATTCATATAAATAGAGATAAGAAATATTTGTTGCTCCTGATATTTTTGATAGTGTAGAATTTGTTGCGTGTACCAAACTGAGGGAACTTTAGTATGACCAGCACATATAACTAACGATCGCGGTTACTACATAGATTATGTGAGATAGAATTATTTTCAGCCTATCATAGAATATTCTTTGAGTAAACTAGACACAAAGAGGTAAAAGGTTTTCTGCAAGCCTTTGCATATATCGCTTAAGTCGGGAGAGGTTTCTCGCTTATTTCCATTCTGTAATAGGCTTGGGATTAGATTGTATATACAGGAAAGTGAAAGTCTTAAACCTCGCCAAGAAACAAGAAGTGTAGAGTTTCTTTTTAATATGCGGCCCACACCCGCACCTAATCGATCTTGGTGCGCTGATCTGCGGTTTAAGATGTTCGACAGAGCACGCCACTGTGACGCTGAATATTTCGATTTTGTCAAAAGATCTTACCAGTAGTAATTGTATTAACTAACGTGTTGTATATACAATTACTTTATTGTGTTCAACACTATTGACCAACTAGATATCCAGTAGACGTATTATTTCAATATCTTTAGGTGAGTAAAAATGATATAAAAAATGGGGCCTAAGAACTATCACCCACATGGCGTTCCGGGTTGGCTATACCTAATTTTAATACGTACCAGAAAGGATCGCCGGATGCTAGGAACAAGGTTCATGCACCTCGCATCAAACCGGTACATTCTACAGCTCGGCCTGTCCGAACATGCACTACATTCAAAGTGCCTCAGTACAGCTAAGGTGAAAATTGATTAACGAGTTTGCAGCTTTATAAACCCCTCATTCCTCTACTATTAATATGACGCTACCGATGATAGCACGAGGCTTAGAGTCATTTACAAGGGTCTGACAATAAGTGACTGAATAGTAGGGGTCCGCATGCAGGGTACAGCAGTGTTCTACAGCGTACGGCAAAAAAGATCGAGAGATCAGGGTCTGCTACCAGGGTATTGTGGCCAATCCTACCACTAGAATTTTTGCCAAAAAACCTAAAGAACGAATAGGAACGCTGATTCTCATGTCTCGCGTTTCTCGATCTTTTTTACCATTCGCTGTAACAGCCAAAAGAAAGTGTAGTTGTGATTCTAATAATCTAGTAAGACATGCAGATCTTTGGCCACAGCCGGCACAGTGGCAATACCTCAGTAACCAAGTCACTTAACTGTATTGAAGAAAAGACACGTACTTATGAGTTAATGGTAATAGTAGGTAGAAATTCCGCCATTTTCACTCTGGTATATTTTAGATACTCTTATATTATACTGTATTACTTTCCTTCCTTCTTTTGTTTATTAAAAGATACACTAGTATTGGGCTGTGGGAGCATTTTGCTAATTTTTTCTTCTGATGTTTGGTGGTGAATCAAGATCACTCCCGGCTGCTCAGGTAGACGCATGCCCGCTCGGTTACTTATTGCCATAGTCTTGTATATGGATATCGTAGAACAGATAAATACTTGTAGAAGTAGTGTGGTCTCTGGTAGAGTTGACGCAAAAACGCGCCACTCAGGACTCAGGGGTCTGGTTGGATTTGATGTTCTCAATGAAGATTCTAGTAGTAGGCACTGACCACAAAACTAAAAAACAATAAACTAAGTGTATGATAAAGATAGATATAAACTAAAGAACAAACTTGATTGATACCTAAAGAAAGACGCAGGAGAAGCCTGCTTATATAGTTATAAATCCGCTAACATAGAAAACACTCCGTAATCCCAATACAAAGTAAAAGCCAATCCGTTACCACACAATTCTTCCGATCCCCGGATAGAATTTCCTTCCGTCGGTTATACTATTCCCCCGCTTGGTTACCCTGCCGGACCATCCGGGCTTCTATTCCTCCGGTGTTGCCACACCCCACATTCGCCACACTTAACTTCACAGAGTGTCACTCATTCCAACAAAAACCTTGCACGCTAACTCTATTTTCGCAATAATTCTACCGGAGGCTATAGCAGATATACTTAAGCCATCGGAATACGTGACAGAACCATTAAGGTCTGGATTGTCGGGGGACATAAAAAAAACCCCACCCATATGACAACCAGGAGCACCACATCAACATATTGCCTCCCCCCACCATATGAATTAATAGAACGTAAATGAACACTCTATTCTCCCTGTGGCTCAGTCTTCTGTTCTTATCAGTTGTTTTTGTAGTACCTATTTAGGGTTTCAATTGGGCTGCCATGGGTAGGCGGTTTTTTTATCCCCAACAATACCAGTACCCTGTTTTGGTATGTACTGCGGGAATCATTAATCGTCGTGCATGACCGTGGGGGATATTTGAAAAGAAAATAAAGAACTCATGCGATTAAATGGGACTGTGCCTACAGAATAGAGTTTTAATTCAAGTGTCCAAATTTGAATTAAGTTACAGTTAAGCTACGTTAAAGCAATTATAATGCCGATTTCTTTGATATACGTAATACAGCTGATCCCAATCAACATTACTACATGTACCTCTGCGATCAAAGGCGTATCAAGCGAGTTCTCGGAGATAGGGACGTTTCCGGCATTGGCATATCTTAAAACCGGTACAATCAGTTGATGTCAATGATACCACTTTGATCTAGACTCCCACAATGGGTCTACACCTCATTCATATATAAAAGCCCCCCTCCGTCCCTGTCAGCCACCCATATCACCTCAATTTAACCACCTCCTCTTGTACGAACCTCATAAGAATCCCCCCATAGAAACTATTACGATGGCCCCTAGTCGCAAAATCCGCACCCTCGCTCGGAAACTCGGTGATGAGCGTGGGCCCTTGCTGTATGCTACTGTCTTCCTCCAACCTTGTCACAGTGCCACTAACACAATAAGCTCAATGACCCCGCCGAGGTGCTCTTCGAGATTAAAGCAACATGTATCGGCTTCATCAAGTACCGCATGGATCTCGTTGTTACAAAGCAAGGGGCTCTTACACGAAAGCTCGCTGCATTGTGGGAGTTTGATCCGCTTGGGTACTATACATGCCTTGAAGATGATGAGATCGAGGCAATGTGTAACACTCCCCGCTCTTCCGAACCCTCTCTTCTGTCTTACCTTCCTAGTCGCATTCTAACTAGTGAATATAGCCGCTGCCATTATCGCAAAGAATAACAGTTACAACCTCCTCACCAACAACTGTCAGCACTTTGTTAAAGCGCTGTTTAAATCTATCCTTGACAATGGCCGCGGCGGAGACGATACCGCGGAAGAGGCGGCAATTGATGGGCTGCATACAGAGCCAGAGATCAAGAGCTTGGAAAGCCTCGGTATTCAGACAGTTGAAGTGAATAGCGCATTAGAGAAGGCACAAGCACCGACTGAATGAATGAATGAATTTATCATTTAAGTACATGCAACCCTTAGGTTATGGTACCCGCACTAAAATCCACAATAAAATAAAGATTAAATAAAACAAAAATGAAATAAAAATAAAACAAAATGTAACGCCCTTGTCTCCTCATTTCTACTCTCCCTCTGCGTCTCCAAGTCCTCCTTGTATGCTGCTCGATGCTTCTTCCCACATATCACCCCATCCCCACTCCTCTTCCCGTTCTCGGTCTTCTATCTCCTCTGCCCTAACTTCTCCTCTTTCTGCTCTTCTTGCTCTGCTTTTCCTTTCACAAGCACCGACGATTGAGAGCTTGTTGAATATTTGGGCCCAAGCGTTGTATGAGGATATGGATAAGGAAACGCACGCGTAGACGGGCAGGTGTCCGTTATCGAGATTTATATACTAGTCGAAGAATATATAACTATGCTCTGCTACTATGATAGTTAGAATGTCCCACCTGTGGTTGTTATATGTCACTGTTGCTCCGGAAGTGCGGTACAAGAATTAGGTCAAATATTTATTTCAACTTAAAGTGAGACCCTTCAAACTGTTACGGACATAAATTACATTATAGATATCCAGTCGGTTCTGTGGAGCCCGGGCGTGCCAAATCTGAGTGTGGAAAGATTACACTATGGGTATTCAATCCGCACTGGTCGAGTATCTTAGCCTCAGGGCTCCACATATCACAATTCAATCTTTAGTTTATTCATACTCAATTCTAGTTACCATAGCCCAAGGGCTCATGTAATTATTGAGGAAAACAAGAGAAGATGGTAAATATAACCCTAACCCTGGGGAGTAATGTGGACAAACAATCAGAGTTACTCATGATATTACGGTGAACATGAAAGCATGGTAAAACTCAAAATAGACATAGGAATTCTATATAATACGTAGGGGTCGATATATAGATTGTATGGGGTGCCTATTGCAGAATGGGACAATTTACCACCATGATCAACTGTACCCAGACAAACAGTAGCTCCCAATCACCACATTTCAAGCCGTATACAAAGGCTGCTAATCGTGTAAAGAATTAGGTAGAAATCTCCGTTACATCAGATTCTGGAGATCGGGAAACCCTAACCCTAGTATCTCGCGGGAGAACAAGGGATTGATTACTCACCATATATGAGGAAAAGATGATTATGGAACTGTGAATAAAAAGAAATAAACTCCTTTAGAATGCTATAACGAATATAGGGATTCTCCTACTTGGTTTTGAGTGTGGTTTCGGCAGGTTCAGCACTCCGTAAACACTACCATATTCTCAACGAGCAAAGCCGACCGCCAGCACAGAACGGTCAAACCCCAACAGAACACAAATCAGAGCAGCGAAACAGGTGCAAGAATTCATTACCCACTGATAAATCCCGAACCACTCACTACTCATTCAACAGCTAACTGTGTTGAGCCATCCACCAGGACCGCAGTTACTACCAGATATTCGATACAGTATTTAGCTAAATGCATGTACCCACTCTGCTAGCTACATCAATTGAATGCATCCTCTTCAGCACTTCCCCGACCTATTACCCCCATCCAGCAATGGCCCAGGTGTATTCCGACTAGAAGACACCGTAAAAACCGCTAAACTGTCAGCAAAAACGTACCATTACGGTATACCGAGGATTCAACACACCTCTCAGAGCGCCCGGTGTGTTGAACTCCGGAGTCTCCAAGACCACCCCTGGAGGTGCCTGCAGACTCCAACACCCCGTATTCTTTGCGGCCAGTGGAGATGAAAAGCTAATTTTAATAGAAGCGTCCTCGGTACCCAGCTGGTACTCGAGCGACCCTTGGGATCCGTGAGGCCCTAGAAAATAACAGTTAATGCCGTGTTACAGGGGCCGTAGCGGACATACCGAAGGTATCGAGAAGGATTATGTCGCCGCTAGAGGTATAGGGTGGGATCGTACGCACGGGTGGTTGACCAACTGACCATTGGCCGTAGTCATTAGAGGAGCTGGTAAGCGTGAGGGGGACAGCGAGGTTGTTGGTGATGGTGATGGTAGAGGAGCGGTCGATGCGGGGGGTGTTGGCGTTGTCGGACTTGGACATGGTGTGAGAGAGTCAGATGTCTGGGAGAGGTTTCCGGAGAAGGGCCCGGGAGTGTAAAGAACGGTTCAGGAGGGTATATATACGTTAAATAGAGCGGGGAGGTGAACACTCACACACTATCCACCCAAATGCCATATGCAGACTGTAGTAAGAAAATGTGACGTGCAAGAAATCCTTATTATATAGCACCAGAGTTATGATGGTTGCACGACCACCAGTCCTGCTGCCAAAGGAAACATTTACCTTGTTTCTGAGCTTGATCGCCATATTCCTCTTATTTACCAATTATCGTGCTTTCCGAGTATCTCAGAACAGTCAGCAATACAGTCAACAGTCAACAACCAACATGTTAATACACCGTATCTAGGATAGTTTAACTTTCAAAGAGGGCATCGCACATCAGCAAAAACCAGAAACTTTCACTAAGGCTACCTAAAAAAATGAACTCTCAGGCTATCAATCTCAACACTATTCTCTCTTAAAGTCTTCGCCTCCATATGCAATCCCCTCTCGATAGGTATCCATAATCTTAAAGACCCCCTAACCATCTAGGTATTCAACTAGGAGACTAAATCAAAGTCTCTGCTATATCTTCTCTTCATGATTTATCATGATACCCACAGTGGCTTCAAATATATCACTTTACCCTTCTCCGACAGTATTCGATTCAATGAAACTCACAATGAAACCTAGAATAAAATAAGACCATGTGTCCTTTACCTTCTTTTCTCCCTTTCACATCACCCTTCTGTTCTTTTGTCTCAAGCTGTTTGTACTACAGAAATTCCTTGGTTACTGCCCCGTCACTGGGATACGGTTCTTCAAGTATGCACCAACAATCTACATATAAGAAACCTAACCCTGTTGCCAAGACAATCCCTACATTGCAGGTTCATTTATAAGGATTCATATACAATAGATTATCTGGGTGGAAATTTATATAAATGGAAGATTACCATCCGGTACAGCTTCGAGTCGGTAGGAGTCTGAATCAAGTGTGAAAAACAATCGGCAAAAGGGCGGGGTTACCATTGAGGCTCTAGTCTTGATTACGTAAGCAGTAACACCGACTTCAGCTTTGAGCCTCATTCACAACCCCAACCTGACAACCCAATCCGCAATTATACGATGGTTGACCACCATCACTCCTGGTATACAGAAATTCCCCCAAATCAAGACATCTAATTTAATCCAAGAGGTTAAAGAGCCCCGGAGCTGTTGCCGAGAGTGCTACAGGACACCATGTGTGTAGTGTCATGGGGCTTGGAGCACATCTTGCGACCGCGTTCCAAGAACGGGCAAGCGCCAGGAATGTCCCGGCCGAACGTTCGAAAAGGAGACGGGCAAGGGTTCAGGAAGACACCCTTAACAACATTACGAGTAGCAAGACCCAAAACCTCGTCGATTCTGTAAGGGGGTAGAAAGTAGTCTAAGCTCTATGTACTGTGAACTAAATACTGGTTCTCAGAAAAAATCACTTGACGAATCATTATCTTATCTTATACAACGCCCCTATCTTAATATGAGCAACTTATCCTATGCTCTCTGGAGTCCGGCTGCTTAACATTAAACCCTCTTATTACGGTTTTTTCAGCTAATACTTTGTATCGCACATAGCCTGTATCCAGATGTGTTTGCTGATTGAATTGTCTAGACTTATCTTAGGGAATACCCCCGTTCCAATATAGGGATCGTGGGACGGTTTGGGAACCAGCCCCTTTAGCTCTCTCCGTCTCGTTATTTACAACCACTTAGCTGATGAGTGTGTAGTTCGAGTACCATAGCCTCAGGGCTACATGTACCTATAATCAATTCATTCATTCATTCATTCATTCAACCACTTAGCTGACAAGAATCCCGAGTGATATTCTATGCGCCCAGCGGTTTCGGCTAAAATTTAGCTCATCATTCAATTATTAAAAGTTTTATTCGTAGAATAATGCTAATTATACATGTATATTCCTATATGCCGCCTAAAACTGATCCATGTATTGGTGGTACCGTACACTATACTGTAAAGAGAATGATTATTACTTATGGGGAAATATACTGGAAAACAATTTGTGATTATTAGTTAATTACAAAACTTTGGTTTTTGCGGCCGGTGGTGTAACTCGGCTTATATTTGGTTCGAAGCACCAGCCGCGCGGTATGGTACAGGTCATTAACCTTTCGTATAATGCCCCAGACCACACCAATACCGGAGTATCCAACAGAACTCTAGAGCGTAATAAATAATAGTTGCGTGCAAGCTTTGGATGCGTGTATCCTATTTACTCATGCTGGTCGCTAAGCTCTTAATCACCGGTAATGTTTTGGCATCTGAACGCATCTGCTACGCCTGTAGGTATCTGAAGGATAGTTTTTGCGCGATAGTTCCACGCTATTGCTGGCTGAACAAACATAATTGAAACACCTAGTCCTGGACTTTCTCACCGCCGTGACTACAATGTATGAGTGGTCTGTACTCCTAGGCTACCACTGTCTTAGTATGTAAAGAAGAGTTGCGCAAACACTATATTTCGTGTATATTTGACTAGCATAGGCGGTGCAAGTGGGCTGAGCGTTGTGGAGGCGTTGGTGCCCTGCACATATTGACATTTGCGGGTGCCTTTGCGGCTCTATTACCAACCCTAACCCTCCAGATGCGTGCCCGGATTTAAGCGAAGTATCCGAGACATCTTTCCCGGGTGCGAGAGGTCATCTACCTACCAGAACAGGACCTTTGTAAAGTTTTTTGTTTACCCGTGAATCTAGATATATTTTCCGGCTCTGGAGAAAGGTGTCAAATGCTGTTGCATAGACTCAGTCAGCCTCCCGCAGCTCAGGAAATCTAAGTACAAATTCAGTGTCACCGAATGAGCGCAAGATTCTACTACAAGGCTACTTCGCTTCGGGGCTGGGGCTAGTATTATTCATCGTGGATCATCGTTTGATTAATAGGACCGGCAAAGCTGTAATATGACCAATTGGTCTTGTAAGAGGGTTGTTAGCTTGATCTTGTGGTAACTCCGTATCCCATACACCGGTGTTGCTGCCCTTTTTCCGTGGGGGCCAAAACCGCGGGTAAGTCAGTAGTGAGAGGCAATGTCCTACTAATGACTTTAGGTGGAAGATTCAATAAATACAGTGTAAAGATTAAGTTTATTATATTCTATAGAGTTACTATCTAAGTACAAATTGTGCTCTCTGACTTAGTTGCCACTTAATTCACCTAACCCACGCTTTCTGGCCCCCACACAAAAGGGGCAGCATTTTTCACCGGTGTATGGGATACAAGAACGGTCAGGCTCCGAGTGCTCTTGTGGCCCTGCCCGCTTTGCCACCACGTGGCTGGTAACAACTCCTTCCACCAGGAATACGTATCCCCGGCGGCTAAGGCTGAGACCTGTAGGGGTATATATCTAGGACTATAGAAGGTCTTGGTACCCGATCATAATCGAGCTCTAAGACAGGTTTCCCTTCTGGAGCACTGTGGTAACATGGTGGCTAGACATGCTGCATATTCGAATCCTTTATCCGAGGCCATGCTCGAGGCTGGGTGCCGAGGAGCAATGGGTTAGGGTTTCTAAGTATCGCCAATTCTTGGACCGCACCAATCACCCAACTAGGCAGATAGATTCAAGAAATTATTCTATGAGCACTGCCGATATGTTTTTTTGGTTGTTGTGTAATGTAAGATAACGTAAGATATAGTTGTATTTCACTTAGACGGTTCAATGTCTGAGCGTTGTTTTCTCCCCAGCCCTTCAACTTACCTAGGAAATAAACGTACACTCGCACCTTGCTATGCCATATCTTAATATGCCGGATCCCTTGCTGTCCTACATGAAACACCACAGCCAAAACACATCTCTACTGTAAAATGAAATCTTTGTCTCAGATTTTTTGTAAAAACTTGGCATCTCGTACAAAATATTCTGGATTGTTGGAATCTCGCATATCGAGGTGCGACTGTAGTTATTCTCAGGACATTAAACACGCATATATCTATAACTTCGTAGCATACTCCAGAATAGTTCTGGCCGTTATGATGAAGTAGCAGCCACGGTAATTCATTTTAGGACCGAGAATCCGGGGACAGGTTCTAAAGGTTGAATAAATCTAACCCAATAGGCCTATTTTATGTAGAATACTTGCCATTTACAGTCTAGCGCGGCTACTCTCAAGCGGTTCTACAAAGAATACTATTATAGACCCGCTATTATATTCGGACACAACTACAGGGTTTACAGTACTCTACATATCCTTCATAGTTCCCAGAGATTTCCGGTACTATCAGCATCAGGCTGTACCATCCCCACAAGACGAAGGTTCAAACTTTTGTTGTATAATTTCTGGTGGCTTGATGCAGCCGCCTAACTAATTTAGCCTATCACTGCAATAGTCCAGTAGGACTACAGCCTCACTCGCTAAAATCAACAGCCATCAGCCGAGGCTTAGACGTTCACTTTAGCCGCGAGTGACAGTGGTATGCTAACTCGAGAAAGTAAGCTTTTCAAGTACATTAGATAACAGTTGACGCCTTCGTGGCTGTGTGAGACATAATTTTCGCCGAAGCCGAACCTTGGGTAACAGCTATACCAATCTAGACATCTTTTTGGCGCATGGGTAGATTGATGGCGGGTGTCTCACTATCAGGGTATGCGGCATCCCGGCCACCTCAGATCACATTAGTATGTGTTGAGCCTATTCAGAATTTAAACCCAAACACTCCACTACCACGACTCCCAATATGGCGTCTTACAAGCATTGCATAAGGCATCTATTGTGGTGTAAGGGTGCGGGGTGAAGCGCACCCGAACATGTGTAAATGCCTATGGCGCTGGTATTTAAGGTCCTCGATAGCGCCCTGTCCCTCGAATCCACTCAACCATTCTTTTAATTGCTTTATTATTCATACGCGGAATTAAATTCTCAAGTATCTCCCTATACTTAGTCCAATGGAACAGCGAAGGTTTATCAGGTCTAGTGAGAATAAGGAGTGTTTACCAGTACGCCTCATCCTTTGCTTTGATGGGACCGGAGACACCGTCAAAGGCTCTTATAACTTTCTCACTGGTTAGGACTCTCCAATCAAACTTTTTAACGTTCCAGAAAATTAATAATTTCTGATTTAGGTGTTACCGGTGGTGGTAGCAATTCGATATATGCTATTCATAATATGGTTAAACCCGGAACTGTTGCGAGTCCTGACGGTACAAGACTATTTCAGGTATACGGAATATGTAATTTCTCTGTGATAAGAATATACATCTAACTATTACCGTTCGATTTCCTTAGTATACAGAATACTTTGAGGGAATTGGGACACAGCACAAACCATTAGATGCCCCTGGTGCTATCAATGGATTCGGTATTAAACCTAGCTGCCATTCAAGTAACTATACTAATGTGCATGTAATATAGGATTTCTAGATATTCTTCGAAATGCCTATAAGGTGAGAATGCTAGTTCTATCGGAATATGATAGAAATTAATCTCGATAGGTTTGCTGCGAGCAATTGCAACAGAGAAATAACGATGAAATCTTTTTATTCGGTTTCAGTCGTGGGGCTTGTAAGATAATCTCTATCTTTGCAAACGACCTCAATTAATTTTCTCTTTAGTTATTTCACGTGCCCTTGCATCGTTCCTGCAATATGTCGGCTTGATCAAACTAGAGTATATGCATGATAACATTAGTTTTATGCAGAAGTTTAAAGAGCTGGTGACAAGATATACGAAGATTAAAGGGTCGAAACCTCCGGTATGAAAATTTGAAACCTATCCCCCCCTGTAGCTCGTAAGATCTTTTGGCAATGATCAATTGCAGAAATACAAAGGGTAGGTTGTACCTAAGCTTTGATTATTACTAATATGTTGATTATAGACCAATCCCTCCAAGGATTTTATGTGAGTAACCTACAGAGTTTATGAGTATTGAAATTCTGCTGACTGGCTGTAGGTATTATTGCAAGCAATGTCCTCGGGTACGCCTTATTGGGGCGTTCGACAGCGTCAAGGGGAAATTCTTCCACCATGATACAGTAGTCGATTTCGAAACGAATGCGCCCCATATTGTTGACAACGTTCGCCATGCGCTAGCATTGAACGAGGATAGATGGGCATTTAAACCAGACTTGTGGAAATCTCCTACAAATCTCAGCAGCAGCTATGAGCAGGCTTGGTTCTTGGGACACCATCACGATATTGGTGGCGGTAGCGCCCAACAAGGCCTAGCTCTATGGCCTCTACAATGGATACTTCAATCTGCTATTGACTATGGACTGGTACTTGATGGAGCTGTTGACCTACACAGGGTTCTGTTCTCTGGTGCGCAAAAAACAATCGATACATCACACAAAATTGCACTGAGGATGAACGATATGATAACACATCATCGTCAGAACACATCTTGGGCTTTGCGTCTTAATTCGTCCGCATCTCCATTAACCCCTATCGCCAGGAAGTTCTGGAAGAGTATTACAGCGCCACCATTGGATCCCAACTGTCACAAACTAAAGACGTTTATACACCCATCAGCGTACTTGATATTTGATGTCAGTTCATCCTTTCGCATTCAAGTACAGTCATGGATAAGCATGGGTAGGTTTATCGCCGCCCGAGCAATGACCCTCAAAGAATCTGTACCGTGGTGGGAGCAATCGGCTATCCAGTGTACCCTAGAGGAGAGTACGGCCGTTGAGCGAGTTAATATCTTAGTTTATGGTGGATTTGATGCAGGTGAAACGGAGATGATCGAGCGGGCTTTTGGTAAGGTCTGCAGCGGATGTTGGGGCTCGACCGGTTGGGTGGTACTTTCCCACTTTTCTCTGAGATATATCTTATGTGTGCTAATATTTAGTAGCCAGGACACCAGACACGGGACCACGACATTTATACTTCTTTACTAATTCCAGACAACAGCCACGTACGGGTATACTACTCGAACTGGTTTAAGTCAATGGGAGCTTTAGAGAGCTTTCTAAATGATTTTCGTGGGGTACGGAGTCGCCCGAATAGTAGTATGCTTCATGCAGTATGGTAATTATCAATGTACCGGAGAATGAGGTGAGATATAATGGGGGTAAACCTTTAATAACCGGGAATCTCTTCAGGTTTTTCGTGGATCCCAATAAGAATAAGTTAGACAGGTCAGATAAGGAATTCTTACAGATGGATTTTGGGCACACTGCAGTACATATTATCGCAAATCAAAGCCAGTTGAATGATGATGTCAAGAGGGAATTAAATATACATTCAGCCTCGGATTGCAACAATGAGCAACTGGTCCAGCAGATTGAAATTGATCATAACCCCAATAACATCGCTACGACTACTGCGGATATACGACGATTTGTGCCAACTCGAACGCGTAAGTCTATAGTAAATAGATTGAGAGATTAATAACTAACAGTAGTATATTGCAGAGACCGAGACCATGGAAAGACTTTCTAAAGAGACTTTAGCAACCATTGAGAGTCCAGAGGCGCGACTTGCTCTGATAAAAGCACAACGAGTGTTAACCAAGCCAAAAATTGCACTTGCTGTAGAAGAAAATATTCGCGCGTATACTATCTGGCACAGTTTGAAGTTTGGACACCAGCAGATCCCATTTTGGCGTAACAAGGACGGACACGGATTAACGCTTACGTTGATGTTGATGGAGCCAATTCTTCAAGCCTTCAACGCGCGCTGTCCGGGTGATGACAAGTTGATTCAGTCAAAGATTGGTGGGGGATGGACTGGCCTTGACCAGTACAAGCCGAGTCTACAGAACCCCGGCATTCCCGGATGTCTTATCCTAATGTGTATGATTGATACCACGATTATCATGATTCGTGCTCTCTCCCACCAAAAGGTCGACGGCAAGACAAGGCTATTAACAGACCCTGTGCGGCCGTTACAGACAACTGACATTGATGCTGCATGCAAATGGTACACATCTCCCTATGACAATAGACAAACGGCTATGCATGAGAAAATTGAATTCTTGCTTTCCGGAAGTGATTGGTCTCCTAGCGATCGGTCAATCTCAAATCTACAGACAAAAGTGATCGAGGCGGCGCAGCTTGAGGCAGATTATGCAGCGATAGACACGATGAGTATTTTACATCTGTCTTCTAAGAAGTTTCATGAACTATTCCAATAGCTAGGATATCTATTTGCTCATGTAATATATTTATATTTCGTTGTGTGTTAGCGTTTTATTTTAGACTAGGATGAAAACCCTGTTGTTTAACTAGTGGATACTATGGAAGAGCAAATATGTCATAATTCAATTTCCCACTGGTGGTAAAATCATGGACAAACATACTGGAATACAATATAAAACCGGACCACCTGTCTGGAATACTATAGTGGTCCATAATAGCCCACTGTAGGCTAACACAAACATCTCACACATAGATATCCCCTTTATCCTGATCTAGGCCTTATCTTTTCCTTTAGAGGCAATAGCCAAGGATCCAGCTTCAAGTGGCACTTCATGTATTTTAATTGGTAAATTTACATGTCTTACTTAATCTTTTAATTATGGACCATCATAGTATTCTAGACAGATAGTCCGGTTTTATACTGTATTCCAGCATGTTAGTCCATGATTTATCACCGATGGGAAAATTCATTTTTGACACATTTGACGCCCCATAGGATACTACCCAAAGTCATATATATAATGTGATTAATAAATCTACTTTATCAGAAATGGACATCCTCTTGTATAAGTGATTGATTTAACAATCACAACTTGTTCAGCGGACGAACCTAGCCTCTGATCATTACAAGAGGTTCAGGAGAACCTAGTATGTGCGTCCAGCAATATAGGACCACCGACATGCGTGGTAGTGCTGTAGGAGTGGATCTATCCATAACAGCTAGGACTAAAATTGCCGGAGCACCAGAATAGCCGTAGAGCTTAGTAAGTCTTTATGGTTTGAGCTTTAGGTTTGAAAGGGCCCCCTGTAGAGCTATTGGTAAAAGAGTCTATAGAGTCCATGCTAGCGATGGCTTTAGGAGAGGGTCAGATGAGAAATGGAGTGAATATTTTCAGCTGTATTTAGTAGGCCCTTCGGAAGGCTAGAATCCCTTTCTTGTGGCTACTCCGTAGAGAATATGCGTATAGGGCTCTTGTCGTGGTACAGTGTAGTCTCTAGGCCTTGACCAGGTACCCACAGGAAAGATAAAAATATTATACCCATTAGCTTTTAATTTTATTCAATAACATTTAGAGGCAATTATGGTGTTATTCCAGCCCATCCCGAAGCCTTTAGCTTTGAGACAAGCACTACTGTTTCTAGGATTCCCCCGGCACCTGGTGAGTGAATTGTAGTTGAGCCGATACCCCTAACCCTGGCATCCCACGCCCACCACCAATAGAGAACTGATCTAGTTGGTCACATAATCTATACTACATACAAAGCTCTACATATCATCCTTCATCGTCATCCTTTTCATATACCCCCCCCCATAATCGAAATCTACGGCTAATACTGGAGTGGCTGTTCTCCCTACCCTTCCAGATTCTTCAAGCAGTTGATAGCGCCAGCCAATATCTCCGTGTTACGACTTATAGTTTTGATAGCATTACTGACTTATCGACTGCCTTCTAACTCTATATGAGCACTATCAAGAAACCCTTGTGTCAAATCTTACTATATTATCTTAGGTCACAGGTACTCACTCGTGCCACGCGAAACCGAGTTTAGCCCCTGGACCCCACGGCCAAGCTATTACTGTAGTGGAGTGACGAAAGGGTAGTGAGACTTTTATAGAGATTATCCAGGGACTAGACAAACCGATTTCCATTACACTCTCACTGACATACCTACTTCGCCTAAGTTGTGCCAAGCACACTTTGAGCTTTATTATTATTATTATTATTTTATCATAGTACATGGAGCCCTAAGGCTATGGTACTCGCACTCCACACTCTATCAGAGGTGCTTGCAGGGCTTCACCCTACCGGGTGCGGAATACCCCAACCGGCTCAAGGCCAGCAAACACCACCAATCTCACTCCACCGCAGGTCCACATGTCCCATTTGGGCGCCGGGTCCACACTTTGAGCTTCTTTATGACGCAGAAATGGCTTATCTTATCTGATCCACATTGGCCAAACCTCAGCCACACTACCATAGATAGCCACCCGAATGCAGTCTTTGTCAGTAATCTAATCATCTATCATCCAAACGGCGTACTGGCATAAGATAAATGACTATGTTGATTACTAAAATACGCTCGCACGGGAAACCTTAGATATGATGGCCGTTGTAATATCATGGGTCTATTTACTGTAGAGGCACCAAAATGGCAAGAATCAGGGGTATATCTGGCAAAATACAGGTTCGTCTGCCCCCCGAGCTTACCACCTTTGACATTTTTACAATCATTAAGGAGTTTGAAACAAGGAAATATATGTCACGTAGTACAATCTATGTTGATCTAATTAGATGCTTCCTACGTTTTCGTGTTCTTGGCATTCTCTATTACCTATTTATTGGCAAATGTTTACGTGTTTTAGAGCCCCTTACAAAGCTTCAGCCTCCTTAGACAATCATATGATATACTTAAGCCTATCAGCCACCACCTCTCTTACTGAATAGTAAAGCTGGAGAAAATATGGTAATCCTTCTCACTGGTTCCGGTACGCTTATCCTAGTGAATACTAAGGTCGTTCGTTAGCAACGATAACCACTACCTATCTAGAAGAGTCTAACATTATATAGATAGATTTCTCTCTCTAGACATTAGTTCAATCAACGGGCTATACTCCACTCAGAATAAAAAATCTTCCCTTATTCTAGTTCTGTAAATACAAGAGCCATCTTGCACTGGCGATTGGAAACCCGGACCATCTATTGTACTCGGTAAAGCGTACAGGCTATACTAGGTTTATATAATCAGTCCTCGTAAAGTATAGATACCCCTCCTCGATTTTCAGGCTCAAATATCTACATTTAACAATTAGTCTATCTAGTTACAGAATATGGTACCCTACCCTATTCCCGATACTTGTGACATAGTAACATCCTGGTCAACTTACCAATGAGAAAACGCTATGCTACAGTAATATCAAGAGTGGATATAGGTGACTTATAACTATATCATAGTGCCTATCTCGTGGTGTCTTATCATTCTAGCAATCATTACAAAGGCATCCAAGGTACCTATCGACATTAACAAATAAAAAGTATTTGCCAAGCTGGGAGCGTTTGCCACTGCGGGAAGCTAGATCGGTCTCATGTGCACTACCGCTCTTAGGAATTTCCAACGTCAATCTCTCACCACGAAACATCCACAGCCCCTAGAATTGACCGACCACAAGCCACATCATAATCAATGTCCGCCGGTCTTTTGTACTCTACCCGTTTTAATAGTTCACTGAGGTCTTGATAATATCTGTCCACCCGGCAGGCATACAAATAACTGCCCTTTCGCCATGGTTGTACTTTGTGTTGTAGGGTTCATGAGTGAGACCGGTAAAGCCACTTATACTTCTAGTAGGTCTGGGCCTCAATCTTCGGTGCGAACACAGTTACTATTATGAAGTGGACTTTTGTTGATGATAAAGTAGACAACGATTCTAGCTGGAACTGGTACATGATTTTTCTAAGACAGCTGGAAGTACCCGAGATATGTGTCACCGTTTTGTAGGCTCTACACCGGGCCTCAATGATCCGCGGTAATATGACCCTTGTCTGAACGAGCCTGCCCCCCACTTCGACTACAATATCATGGAAAGATTATCAGGCCACTAATTGTTGTAGTGTCTGTGGTACAATACTGGGTATTATAGCTCTGGCTTATTAACTTGGAAGTCTTTCTCGAATTAATTTGACCTGAGTGGTTCAGCTCAAACAAACAGTTTCGACAGCTGTATCTTATCAGATAAGATATAAGGTTTTTTAGCGACAGAGGTAAAGTCGCGTATATAACCTTTTTATTAAACTGTACTTGCTTCTAATTTTAACAGCCACTGGAGTTGTAGCACCTACCGAGTCAGACTCACTACGCGACCACCATTAATAATATGAATAATCTCTGCATTCTCTCGTGATGTAAGGCAAATAAATTGTGGGTCTCATGGACCCTAGAAGACACATTTGGCGTAGAACTACAGCAGTTTATCAACCAAATCCCAGGACCCCCTACCAGCGTAAATCCCTCTGCTATTAGAGTATTCCACCACCACCACCAGCAGCAGCCTCGATAGATCATATATCTCAGAACGAAGGCAGTCCTCTATACCTCAAGCTATGAAATACAACCACATCCATCCTTATAACCAGGCTTTATTTCGTATTAACTAGCCGAGGGGGCTCCGTAAAGCAATAATACACAAACTTCAAGTAACTCTTCCGGCGGGTCGCAGAAGTTAGTTCATTCTATGAGTACTGCAAAATTTAATCTGATGATGACAGAACTTGGGCGTATATTAAACCCCATGAAAAATTAGGAGCAGGAGTAAAAGTCTTTAAAAAATAAACATGCAATAAGCTACAAGCAAAGTTATATCGTAAACTTGTATTGCCCGATGGTCGGCATTGATTGCCGATTTCCCCCGGTGCAGAATTGCCGAACTACCAGCCCTCGCCTCCAATGTTGAAGGTGTGCACGAAGCAGAGCCTCATGACTATGCACGGGAAATGCCCCACACATGATGCGAGGCATGACAGGGGTACTAAGCGAGGATGTATCTCTGCCGAACATGAGGCTGAGTGCGCTCAACTAGATCCAGGGTCTCACGATTAATAAATGAAACACCACCGGATAAAACGAAGCTGAGATGCGATCTGTTCCGGCACAACTTGTGACCATAAAAAGGCAAAAGTAAATGGGGTTTATTGGAATACTATAGCTCAGATGCTGTTGTGAAACAACTTATGGGTTAGGGTTTTATGATCACGTAATCGTCGTGAACTGGTATACCTATTTTACCAGCAACGACCCATTTGACAAACCAAGGGACCCGTAGACTATATGGACGGGATGATGTTGGATGGAACATTAACGATACCAGGCACGATTTATCTAATATTATTATTAGCGGCCAAAACGATCTGAAACCCCGAGGTACCCATAGCAACGACCAAGGCCAAAGCCACCACGCTAGAACCACAATAAGGGCTAAGGAGTAGCTGCTGAAAATATCAAAACTTTTTGGAATAGAGCTTTGGCTATATGTTATATTTTCTATATTGATAACTACTTTTATAGGAAGTTATCACTTGATTGATGCGCGCTATACCTGGACCATGCGATACCAATGTGTGCCCCCCAATCTGCTCATGAGTGTCATCAGTAGAGTCGTCGATGGTAGAATAAGTCCAATAAATTGAAAGTTCATGAACACGTTTAGCGACTCGAGGATAATATATGACAGACCGTAGGAATAGATGTAGACGTTGTCAACGCCACCAGTACTTCTCTGCACAACTGAGTGGTAGAGGCGGAGGAGAGGTACAGTGACTCTCCCCCGCAGGGTCTTTGAGACACGACAAGTGCTGATAGTGTCGACAACTGCAAGAAGGCTGAGGATTTGTAAGAAGATATCCGTTGGCAGGCTCACAAGGCCCGCCATCACCATGAAAGATGACTGCAGGTTAACACGACGTAAAATATGGGGGGGGCTTATCTTGTCTAGATCTTATCATGTGGAGAATCTAGATCATATTAGATTGAATCCGATAAGATAAGATTACCGGAGGGTCAACTCGGTTGCACTACGAATCCCGGTGCCTCGTCTGGGTTCTCCGCCCTACCATTACTGCAATCCCTGACGGATGTGAGTTGGTCATTCCAGTTTTGATACGACTGCTAACTATTCCACCCCTTAGATCATGTCCGTTATTGACCAGTCTTTCGATTGGCTAAACTGTCCTATCGACATCATCTATTGCATCAAAGATGAGCTTACTCCGAAAGATGTTCACGCTCTTCTCCTCACTAGCCGTGTACTCAACCAGTTATTCACCCCATTCTTCTACGAATTTTTTGTAACACACAAAAACTTTATCCTCCCCTGGGCCGCAAAGAATCGTCGCAAGACAGCACTCCTTCTAGCACTTGACAAAGGTGCTCTCATTGACTCTTGGCTTGATGGTCAAACAGCCCTACATTGGGCAGCTCAAACTGGCTGGGACGAAGGTGTTACCATAATGCTTGACCATGGTATAAATATTGAACTCTCGCACAGACGTAAAGAATGCGTGCCAGTCCTTGAAAGGATAACTGGAATGACTTCTTTGTTTCTGGCAGCATGTCATGGCCATGAGAGTACAGTAAACCTCTTGATTCAAAGAGGAGCGAACATCCACGCGCAGGAGGAGACCTCCGACAGAAGGGGACTCACCCTTCTACATATGGCAGTGGTGGGAGGACTCTGTACTGTAGTTGCTTCCCTGATTCGTGACGGATCTGATGTCAACAGCATGGCCCACACACAGTCTGCAACACCCTTACATCTGGCGGTTAGTAATGGGAATATCGACATGGTGGAGATGCTTCTCGATAGTGGAGCGAATATCAATGCCCGCCTCGGGTACGGTGCCAACGCTCTTTTTTTAGCCCTCCGGCCCAATCCCCCAGACCGTCACATGGTAGAAACACTGCTTGCTGCAGGGATTGATATAAATTTTCGAGCATACGGTGGTGAGACAGCGCTACAGATAGTAGTCCAGCAGGAAAAGACGGAAATGGTGCACCTGCTCCTTCAAAATGGAGCTGGTGTTAACATACGAGATCGGGTAGGCAACACACCACTTCTGTCAGCGATAAGGAGGGGCAATGAGAAACTAGTACAAGCGATCCTGGATAGTGGGGCCGATATCAGTCTGGCTGGGATAGACGGAAGACGACTATTTTTTCTCGCCCTATCCGCTACGAAAACGATGTTTGAAGTGTTACTCCGCAATGGGCTAGACATCAATCATATGTCTGAGGGATCCACGGCACTCCACTTGGCAGCAATGGACCGATACTTTAGTTCCAGGCAGGAGGAAGTCCTTCAATTATTATTGGATAACGGTTTGGATGTTGATGCACGTGATCATGAAGGGATGACTGTACTGTACTGGGCGGTGAGGCAGCATAACCCGCGCTATATTCCTTTGATTCGGTTTCTTCTGAGATCTGGTGCAAGTCCGATAGCTTGTGACCTTGGCGGGCACAATGTACTTCACTATGCCCGACGAATTCAGAAGAATAACCCTTTTCCTTTGATGGCGCAAATTTTGAAACTTTTGGAGGAAGACCGCGAGAGTCAGTCCACAGGGAAGGGAGTATGACTTTGTCAGGGTTAGGCCGCAGTGGTGTGCCATTATGTAACTCACACAGAACTACATGTAAACAACACTTTTGGGAGATTATAAGTGGGTTTAGATACTTATTGAAATTGTATCATCATCCAGCTGGTGACTCCGAATACGGTATAGGGGCTCTATAGAGAGATAGAGAACTCTAATTATTTCTTAGTAGTACATGAACTTAGGTTGCGCAAGGTACCTAGGTATCTTGCTCGAAGGAAAATACTTCTCGGTGGGGTAGTCCACTCCAGTGAATTGTGTTTCAAATTATGTGCGAGCGGTCCTATACCAACAGAATGAGGAAGTAGTAGGAGTGTGTAATTGTTGTATATGAGTTAACTAGCGTTGAACACAACGCCATAACTATATTGACGGAAATATCGACCGCAATACCGGGGATAGCCGGTGCTGTAGGGAAGAACAGGGTAAGTATAATATGAGACTTCCGGGATTACCCCAGGAACTTCACAGATTCTAGAAACATAGTATCCTGCGGCATATCCTTGTTATGCTTATGTCTGACAGCTAACCGAGCTTTTGCTGCACCCGCTCAATTCTCCGTTTCCTGCGCTACAACCCTCAGTGTTCTAGATTGCTGCAAGGAACACCTATACAAGGGTAGATTCTCGTGTTCGGAATATTCTTCCCGTCTTGACAAACAACCTCCTTATTCTAGAGTAGCTCACTTACCTATATTTTGTTCCTGCAGCTAGTTTTAGCAAGATAGGCCGCATATTGTAAGATTAACGACGGGATCAATGAGGGTTAGGGTTATTTCTCTAGATACGCTCCGGCAGGAAAACCTTTAACATACAAGGTGGATATGCGAAGGAAGATACTAACGATACCACCCGCTGGGCATCTTGTGGCCTTTTTGTTGGTTGCGGCTTTAAGAAATAGATAGGGTTAGGGGCAGCAAAATCACGACCAGGGAATACAGCCGTATTAAGTGCGCACATGACGTTTTATCCTCTAGTCTGCCACCCCAGTTCCAGCTCTACCGCTATAGGAAGCCAAAAGCTCAGACCGCAAGTTTAGAGAGGTGGATGTATTTGATAAACCGAATCACCAAAATAGACAGTGGGAATACATGGAGACGGCTGTGAGTTGGTCCGGGTTCCACGGTACATAGTCACAGCGAGCTCCCGTGGAAAGGGGTTAAATGGTGTCTTATTACATAATAGTTCCGAGATCCCAGGCCAAAGTAACATCACTTGCTGTGTTTATTTCATCGTGGAGCACATGCGCCACTACCTCGGCAAAGCCACAGCACCATATAACATCCATGTATCATGTTCATGTCTCCTCCGCGAGTTCTTGGTTCGTGCGGGAGTTCTCTAGTGTAGCAATAATGTCAGTGGTGCTGACGGGTCGGCATACCTCCCGGGTCCTAAATTTGGCAAGCTTCGGGGGATCCCGCTACTAGGAATATACGGTAGATTTGTTCCTGACAGGGGGAATAAGCTAGATCGCCACGCGAGATAAAGTTTTAATTAATTATCCCCCCGTATTCTTTATTCGAGTTATCTGAATCTAGCACTACCAGGGTCCTATTTTGTCCCCATTAGCTGTATACACCTTAGGCCCACACAGCTACTAATACGGTGCTATATTTAGGAACTACCATGGATACACCGTTCACACAATGGTAAACCTATTATCATAATCGTATGGTATTCAGCTACTATGAGTATAGTGGTATGATGTCCCGGGAATGCTGGTACAAAGATTAATCTCAATTGAACCAAACTGGTTCTATAAGAACACCGAGATCACCATGACCATCGAGCATTCTATCTACACCATCCCACAGTCATTCTTTACCGACATACCACAATCACCGTGGTGCACTCTTGCTTCACCAATACTTCGTTCGTTACCCGAGCATTTTCTAATATCATAAAAGTCACTCGTTTACCTTCCCTTTTACCTTTCACAACATGCTACCCATCCAGGTACTCCTCTGTGTCCTCCCAGCAATCGTTTACGCCGCTACAAATCAAACCCAAACCCCTCCTCAGCGGGAGTTCAAATCCGTTAAAATTGCAGTCTCTAACACCCTCAACGCAAGAGGTCTTGAAGCCGAAACCGAGCGCGTAGTTTACTTCGTAGACCAAGGCTACGCTATCGCCCATGGAGATATTAGCATTGGTCTCGAGAAAGATTTATTAGCGCTTCAGGTCCCCGATGGTGGTATTCAAACTCGTAATCGTGTTGAGAGCATGTTAGATTCTAGGTCCCTTTCAATCTTTCCTAATTCAACGGCCCAGAAATGGCCAGGTGCGGTGTTCAAGTATAAGTTCAATGATGCGAATGCGGAGTCGTATCTATTTTGGAGAGTGGGACAGGCCATTGAGAAGTGGAAGCAAGCCAGTCCGTTTTTGATTTTCCAGCAGATGCCAACTGGTAGTGAAACTATTCTCGGAGTTGTGAATATTGTCCTGACGGAGGGACAACCGTCTTGCTGGGGTGAGTGATATCCCCCTGAGAAAAACTGCAATAACCCCATCTAATCAAGATCGCGAATAAAGCACCAATTGGGTACAATAACATTTGGGGAATGACAATCTCATTGGATATCTCCTGCGGTGTTGCGAGCACTGTCCACGGTACGCCCTTCCCTACAGTTCGGTAATAGCGCCGTACTAACCCACTCTTACTAGAATTGGGCCATGCCCTAGGCCTCCAACACGAGCACCAACGCCCTGACCGAGACGAAAATGTTTTTTTCAACTGCTCTGCCCTAATGGACTATGACACTTATGGAGGCGCCGACACTCCCTGCCCTGGGGCGCCTGAGAAATGCTGCGAAGACACCACCTGTTGGGGCTGGGCATGCTCATTCCGCCATCTGGACTACTACTACATGGACGACCAGTATGATATCGGCTCCGTCATGCACTACCGAGAAACCGGCTTTGCGTCCTGGGATGGTAAGACTCTCGTGGGTCTCAATGGCAAGACTGTCTTTGCATGGGAGCCCGAGTCACCGACGGAGGGTGATGCGGCGAGGATATGTAAAATTTATTCAGATGAGTGTCAGAACCCGACTATTCCGGTATGTGGTAATGGGATAGTAGAGAGAGGAGAGGACTGTGACGATGGAAATACGGTTAGTGGCGATGGATGTTCGGCGACCTGTACAGTTGAGGGGTGCGATACATGCTCGCCCCTTCCGCTTGATAACAAGTGTGATATTACAACGAGTTGTATCACTACGGAATCCGGGACTCAGAACTACTGTGCCTGTAGGGCTGGGTTCAAGGCAGATCCTGGGTTCAATGAGACACTTGATGGTGTTGATGTTCAGTGGAGGTTGCCTTTCCTCGGGCAGGAGTATAGGGTCTTTGTTAAGGTAACTATTAATCTAATCCGTAGTTAGCTTTCTGATTACCGGAACAGTCCACTAATTTTGAAACTTATTAGCCCGGAGTGCCGTGCAATACACTTTGTAGTCAATGGGGCTCTGGAACGGATGCATGCTCCGAAGTGGCCATCAGGTCTGAATGTTCAAGGTAGGTATCTGGGTAGAATACAATATACTTGGTAATATAGAGTAGATAGGGTGCATGAGCGATATCATGTGCCTGTGTGTAGTTAGATTTTGATATATATAATACATATTAGGCACTACCATACTCAGTTGGATAGAGAAAGAGTGCTTTAAGAAGACTATTACTCATAGGACAGGGCCCTGCATCTTCTATTCGCTACTTTTGTGAACATCAATGGGTTCGTTTGCCGCCGTGATGAGCCTAATTAGAAATTCCAGCGTTCCCAAACATCCGGGGCCCTGCATTAATCCTAGGACTAGATGGACCGTAGGGCCCTATGGAGCCCTATAGACACCTGCCAAAGTATCTTTTGAACTATTCTAGAGAAAGATCATACATTATCTGCTGCCAATCACAACCTCGGTAGGAGTAGTCAAGTCTGATGACTAGTTTGGAACAAATAAAACCAAAGCGCTGACAGCTTAGCGCCCTATGAAGTTCTATGCAGTTCTTAGTCCTCGTTCCTTACGCCCTGGACAGCCCCGAAGAGAGGCTGGGATTACTATAGAACTATAGGGCGTCTTGTCCTAGTCCCAGGACTGACAGACTGCCCTATTAAAAACACTGGGAGTACCTGTAGTCCCTATGTAGGCAGAACGGGTTATTATGTTTGTGGGAACTTTGACTCACAATCGCTAGTCGGTCATCACCGGTTGTAGAGTCGTATCCGTACTGTCATCTTATTGTAAGCCTGGACCACCTAAAGAGGGTTGGGCCGGCCCAGGTCAATCTCTTACAGCAGATGGTAACCCATTGTGTCTAGTTTCGCTACCTTCAGTCCAAGACTGATATTCTTCTTACAGCTAGGGAGGCCCTAGAACCAGATGGACTGTGAGTCGTGGTCTGTCTGGGGCTGGAAGTCCTCCGCACCATGAGGCTTAAAGTGCCTCAACAAACAGATAACCTACCGTTTTTCGGCAAGACACACAATACAATATCGACCCTAGTTCCATAGATGAACACCTAAAATTTTCCCTTGGTGGGTTGAGGCACTTGGGTAAACCCACTAGTATCGGTGACAACAGTCCATTAAGTCCTTCTAGTTCTTGATTTCCGTGCCTTATGGCATGTATAGTCCTCGGATAGGATAGACTGTGGAATATAAGGCGTCCAGTTCTAGTATTAAGCACAGAAAGAATGCCCGGTTGCCCCCACTGTTATCAGTAACGCGTGTAATAATACACCTAAGAACGATACAACTAAAATAAAATGCACGAACGACAATGTAATACTATCATTTTTTTTCTTTCTCATTAATATGTAATACTATGCAAGTTCGGGTCTAATAACCTGATCAGAGGAATCATAAACGTTAATTAGTAAGAGATATAGACTATGGCTAGAGATAGTGAACAGGTTAATGCCCGCCTCAGGGCGGAAAATACTATACCTGTACACTAGATGTAGCCAGTTTTCGACGAAGGAACGTAGTGAGGTTTTGCAGAGATTAATGAAGGAAAAACAATAGCTGCACGGGGTAGTACAGCTTCAGGATTTCTCTGTATTAGTAGAATGCTGATGGCGAGGGGTGAGTGGTAAAGGTGGAGAAGTAGATGCACTGATACGTCGAGAGCAAAAGCCACGGCTGCAATACTGTAGTACCGAGTGAGAGGTAATAATTCGTCATGAGAGACTTGATACTACACAGCTGAAAGCCTTAAGAAACAGAACTAGGATATTTAGTGATGTCTTACGGGAGTTCCAACAGTGAAAAGATACATTCACTCAACAGATACGATTAAAGACAATAAATAGTAAAACGGATAGTGATTCTTATATATGTTTCTCCATGTTAATGCAGCTAACCTTTATATGTGACTTGCAAGTACTGTGCGAATATCTAGGCACTATCCGAAATGTTGATGCTTTCAAAAGTATATACTGCTATTCCAATTTCTGTCAAACTAAACTTATATTACAAAGTCAGAGTAGTAGCACTTCAATTGATGATACTATTCCGCTGTGTTGTTTACTACGTTGGGGCTTCGCCAATTATATACACAGTTTCAAGGTGGTGAGCTGAAAGTACTCATAATATCATTATATTGCATCTACGTACAATCACATGGCTGATCCCCTAATACTATAGAAGCTCAAACTCTTCCGCAGGCACACATTATTCTTCCAGAGCTTTTATAGGCATACAAAGCAGTCAATTAACAAAAGATTCAACTTCCGTTACTTCATTTTAAAGTTTCATGTATTAGAAGTAATTCTGATAACGTCAATTCACTCCCTAATGATACCGTTTTATAACTCGCCTAGATCCTGAGTTTAACTCCTATTCCTAGGGCACTGACTGTTTTCTTAGAATGGTACAGTTTTATGCGTTTCAGGGCAGTGCTAACTTTCTATTAGAATTTGACTACACGGTCTTCTATTATAGCCCCAACTCCCATCGGCCAATACAATGAGCGACTATCGTAGACCTTTCTGATCGTGGTTTTCTAATCATAGAATAATACGGTATCTATATCCTTATAAATACTGCCCTCAGAACCCCCATCTTCCTTATCCTATTCTCCCAACAAACACTACTCTCTCCTCAACCGCCATCGCTCCCACTCTGCTTACTTATTTAAGGCTTCAATAATCTCTCACCAATCATATCATACCCTAAACGCATCCCACAAAAAATCCCGAATATCTATTCTTGAAAAATGGCTTGCGGTCATGTGTCGCTCACTACATATCAAGGTAATATTGAAGATTGTAGTGTATGCAAGGTGAGGTCTATGCCAGTCTGGGTTTGTGCACAGTGTCCAATGATTTTTTGCGAGGGGTGCAAGCCCGGGGCTTGAGAGATACTAGGCGTGTATGTGAGACCGAATTGTTAGACAATATTAGCCTCAGTCATCTCTTTCATATTTGCTATTTTTTGATTTCATAGTATCCTATGTAATGGTAGTTGTACTCTTTTTTCTGACGTTCTTTGATATCTCTAAACTACTGTTGCTTGAATTTAGCACCTAGGCGAATTTAACAGACACTATAAACTTATGTTCTGCATTCAAAGACTTTATTTTTAAAAACGGTACTCGTGACTTCGTTTACTAGCCACAGAAGATGGTACGAAATACCGGGAAAGAGCCGCGGTATGTCCCTAAGACAATCAAATAGCGTCCAGGAAATCAGGAGAGAGTATCGAAGGGCTTCTCCGAGTCTCGGCCGTCAGACAGAACCATAGACCGGTCGCAATGGCTCATCAGTCAAGAGTAAAGCCCAAAGCAGCCATCGAATCCTGAAGATAACTTAGCATACTAGATAACTACGGGTACATAGTAAATGATAATGGATAAGGCTCCTTCGTTGTACTATACATTCTCCTAGCAGTACTTCTTCCCCACTCGCCTGAGCGCTAGAGATTAGTAAGGCAGTTCTTCATACCAAGGGCTTTGCATCGCGTACAGTGAGCACTATTTCTAGAGGTATTCTAGTCTATTGGGGGAGCGCCGCTTACCCAGGAAGGCCCCTGAGTGAACTAGGGCTCTCATGTGTGGTGGGCGGTGTGAAGGTACGGTTGCAAACAATAGGATGATACTTCAATAATACACCTAGAGGCAGTCTTTTCAGTGGTAGGAACAGTTGCGGATTTTAATGAGTACCACACCAAATGTACCGCTGTTATTTAAGAAGCCTAGTAAACTGTACAGTTCAGTAGCACGGGTGACCGGACAAACCTCAAAACCACGCCAAAAAGGGCTAAAATTCTAAATGCTTCCCCAATGCAATTATGAATTAAATTGTATGGTATTAATAATAATAATAATTATTGATATATGAAATATTATTATACAGTCTTATGTCAAATATAATGACCCTATTTTTTGTAGGAGAGGCTTTTGTGGGGGTGAGTTTAGAAAAATTGCCAAGACCATAAATTTGTATGAGGTCTTGGCAGATTTCAGTAAGAATCCTAAGTTGCCCTACTTCAACACAGTATATCCGTCCATATATAGGTAGTATTTTGTTCTGCATTTCTGGATGGAATATTAAGCAATGTATTAAGTAGCTTGCATGTTATTGTAAAGGTTGGGTAATAATTGAGTACTGGGTAATTTTGTGAAATATGCTAATTTTGGTGTATTTTGCCTTTTGTCCAGTCACCCATGCTACTGAACTATACATAGAGTACTACAAATTGATACAACGCCTAGCTTAGCAATGCCTAAAACCTTGTCAAGAATGACAAACCATCAGTCCTCACTCGGTCACAAATTGTCACTCAACTACCAGTCAGCCTTGCTTGTTTCATATCAGTTGCATGTCTAGTCTTATTTATGTTTTATGTATGGGATGACGTGGCTTGCCACATCATCAGGATCTCCTAGTTCCATATCACGTATCATATACTTGTTTTATATAGTCTAACACGCTACGCGTGTCAGCCCCTTCTCTTTCATGTTTCAGCCATACTATAAGTATTGAGCCATTTCCCCAGATCTTAGTCTTAGCTCTCTATTCTTCAACTTGCATTCAATACCAAGAACCTACTCTAGTCCCAGTCTTTCCAGTCTCCTAGTCCATATGTCAATAGTGTTCCAGTTCTTTAGACATCACCTGCTGTCCCCACTAGAGCAAAGGCTTGTGTACTTTTACAAACCTACCCTAAATACTATTTTTTTTCAAAACACAACACCCAAGATTAAAATTATTTTTGTTTATATAGTTAATGTAGTAATCTATAGTATGAAGCATTTGAAGTTAAACCTAATAAAAATCGTGTGGGTGGATGAGTGGGTACTGTGAAACACAGACTATGCTCCATTTGTAGTTTATTTCCTCTTTAGGTTCACAATCAATTTTAGTGTGTTGTGTCTATGTTACGTACTATTATATAGTAGGTATACCTATTGCATTGCTATATATATTGGTACAATTACTTTTTATACAGTTGATTCAATATATACATACTAAGAGCAAACAATACAATCAGAATAGAAGCCTAACTTACAAACTTCTAATACTCTTTATCAACGGTAGACTCTAAATTCATTTTAAAACTACATTTATCAGCTATACTCCCTATTCTATACTGTCAAAATGAGACTCCCGATACAATCCCATAAGAGTTGAAAATAACCCTAACCCTATCAGAGCCTCTAACAACAATGAATGACGTATATAAAGTAATTACATGCATATATTTCAAATGAATAGTCTAAAACCTGTTTTTCATGAACGCCAGTATAACATGGAGTTCTTTTTATAGTAGCTATGAGATCATACATTGTAATGAATTGTTGGTGGCGTTGAAACTATACCAAATACTGATTGTAATGACGTAGATACTTACACCTAGGGATCGTATACAGCAGACATGATTAGACACAGTTTTATCTATTTTAAGTACATGCTTTAAGGTTTTTCTCCACTATTAAACTTCCCTGATCTCCCGTCTGCTCCTGATCTCTTTACTATCCCACATCAACTTCAATTCTTCTAATTCTCTCAACGAAACCTCTATTCTCCCTTTTTTCAGTATATCTATCCAATATTGGTACGTATATTTCCACTATGCCTATTTATTTCACTTTTATTGGAAGAGTTCTCTCTGTTACTGGTGTTGGTGGATTCAAAGCTGCTAAAGTATCCCACGAAGATGGTGAGGGTATTATTCATGAGGTGGCAATCAAGTACTTTCAGAGCTCTGAGAATGCTCTGTATCCTGATCGTGTGTATTTGTTCAATGGAACAGTTATTTTCACTGCTGGAAAGGCTCCCGTGGTAAGCACATACAAATCCAGCTTTCTATTTCTCTCTAAATTGCTTTTGAAGTTAATACCTATTTAGTATTCACTCATCCGTAATACTGAGCTCTTTCATAATACTTCTATTGATAAATCTATTGCCAACGATGCCTACTGCACCTCCACTGTTACTATGCTCTCTGATTTGGTCAAAATGCCCGATACAAGTCTCTCCCACTTTCAAGGCCAGATGTATCAGTATAATAGTGAGGCTAGAGAGGATGTTGTTGTAAGTATAAGCCAGAGTTAAGTAAAATAAAGGAAATACTAACTAGTATAGTGTACGGTTACCTTTCTCATAGATACCAAAGTTCCATTATTTGCCAAATTAGTCACCTATCTGCAGTCGGGAAAAACATTAGATATAGCTTTCAAGTATATCTATGAAACTGATATTGATCGTGGTATGTAAACCCTCTAAGTTGATACCCATCAGTACTAATACTTTATATGGTGAATACAGCTTATGGTTTTTCTTTGGCCATCAGCTTCTCACGGGATTTGGTTCCTAAAGAAGACAAGGCTTCTATATTTCAAACTCCCAAATCAAAACGCAAAGTACTGCTGGGTCCACTTACAGCATCTACCAGCCCAATCAAAACTATCAAACCAGATCCTGATAGTAGTGTGACCTCACCCTTTTCTTCTCCGAACAGTATAAGGTCTAGCAGAAATCTGTTCAGCAGCTTCCGTAAGATTATCCAGCTCTCTGAATTATTTAAAGCAATAATTAACCTATACATACAATCTATAGAGAAGAAACAACCAGTTTCTAATTCTGACGGAGATAGTGGTGGTATAGAAACACCATCTACTCCTGCCAACAGCCTCATTATACCAGCTACAGAGGCTTCTGGTAGCAACGATCATGGGTTTGAAGAGATTGATATGTTGGAGACTTCCGAGGATGATGAAGATGAGTTGGGATTAGCAGATTCTACTTCAAAAAAAAAGTATCATAATACGAAGAAGGCAAAAGGAAAGGGCAAAGCTTGACGATAGGGACAGACATTGTATTTAGTTTTATATTTTGGGGTTTCTTTTTACTTTCCGGTGGAAATTATTGGTATTCATTGATAGCTAATCAGGGGAATTTTTTGTGGTATTCAGGGTTAATAATGTCTTATCGATTCCGTTCCTATATTCCACAGTCAGATGCAAATCATATAAACAGAGACAGATCCAGTGCAAACGGCAACATACAAAACTATCACCTTATTCCAGTTACTTCTAATATTGAAACTGAAGACACCAGAGCTTTATTCACCACCTATTCCTTTATTCAGCATAACAATCAAAGCTCCCGAGGAATAGTCCAACCAAACCCATCACAGTTAGCTCCAGCAGAAGTAAATAATCTCTCTTTACCAACTTCTATTCCACCTCAATCAGCTCCTCAGAATGCTGTATATTCTCCTAGCCCGGCTTTTAAAAAAGTTCTTCAACTTTTTAGATCAACATACGATAAAGCTTTCCCCAGTACACCATGCTCTTTCTGTTCAATCCTACTTCTTCCACGTCATATACACTGGATCACTAAGAATGCTGGTCAATCATTCCCATTGACTGAAGTCTTTGGTGTTCCTACTACGGAGAGGTTAAAAGGTGACAGTATTCAGATTGCTGTTTGTGTTCATTGCAAGACTAAGCCTAAGGAACCTTTATCAGCTGGTCCATGGCCTGAAGTATTATTAGTATTGGCTCAACGGTCTCGTGTCTTTCTTAGTCCAATTTCTCTACAAACAAACTTAGGAAGAACCGTCAGTCATTCGGAGCATATAAACCCATATTCAACCTACAGAACAGTAACAGGTAATTCTTTTACTTACTATTCTTCTGTAAACCTCACTAATAGTATATTGCAGGCAAAATGAGCTTGTCTAAAAATCCTCGTGCTATTGCACTTTTTAGTGGCTGTATTGGAGCTTTTCTAGAGAGCTCTAGAAATGTATTTGACGGAGGACATGATACTCACCAGCTGGAGCTTTGCCGCAGCTGGCTTCTCCAGCACAATCCACTATTTCTCCGTTATGATGTCAGAACTGAACTTCAACTGCATTCTCTACCAACAGCATCCCTTTCCACTTTAAGTAGTCAAGAAGAATCAAGACCATTGAACCGTCCAGATATTGTCCTAAATTCTTTCAATTACCCACCAGATACAACAAATGAAGACCACCGTAACTTCCGCTTACCTGTTGGCTCTCTTCCAAATCAGTCATTTCCTAGCAGTCCTATTGGACTATCCCGCTCAGATCCTGCAATAGAACCTCTATTGTTTCCAGTATTGTATCCTTGGGGCCACGGTCAGTGGACTCTACCAGCAAAGGAAGACAGAACACCTTACCACAACACCCGCCTTGCAGATGCAAAGCTGAAGCTTAACTCAGTGATTTCTCACTTCCGTGATGATCACTATTGGTCAGCATGGACATATATGGAAATTGAAGCCTCCCGTATCTTTCAAAATAATATCCGTCTGACTAAAGGTCAAGCCCAGCGCTCAGCTGATCAGAGATATACCATAACTCAACTCCTACAACCAAGTCAGTATGGTCCATGGTCAATAGTCAATGAAGAATTGACAACAACTGTTCCCAAGTTTATACGTACTGGTGATTCTTTCTTTATTGGAGCAGAAGCAAAGGTCCGCTGCATGCTTCAAACATTTGGAATCCCTACTCTATTTGTTACCACAACCTTCTCAGAACGCTGGTCTCAATATCAGCAGATTCTACTCCAGTCAGGTAATCATGATACTCTTCCTTCAAACCGCCCATGGGATGCTGTTCAGTACTATTATGAAAGATGGCATTGGGTAAAGACAGCATACTTTAGAGAGCATAAGGTTTCTGGCTTTGGTCAGTTGCGGGAGTTGGTGGAACGTCATGAATTCCAGTTAAGAGGTGCAATCCATACTCACTCACTTTTATGGACGGAGAAGACTCAACAAGAGTTGATTGAAATCAATTTTATCCGTGCTGATATCCCTGATACTGTACTGGAGCCTGAGCTATATCAGCTAGTACTTGATCACCAGATTCACCGTTGTGATATCGAGGCTTTGTGGTAGAGATGATACAATGACTGGTCCTGCGTAAGAGGCTTTCCTGCAGAACTTTCATTAGTAACCTATCAAAAGCACGGAGAGATCAGATATACCTACCGGAGGTTGACAGAAGCAGACCGTTATGTTGTTCCTTATTCACCCCAGCTCCTACTGCTCTGGCAAGCTCATTGCAACGTACAATACTGCACTTCAGGTGGTTTGGCAAAGTATATTTCAAAATACGTCACCAAAGCTGAACCTAAATCCCTTGTCAATATCCAGAGCAACGATCATACATTATCTCATTTACTGTCACGTAGAATGGGTTCCATGGAATGCATGGTCCTACTTCTTAGCTTTCCTATATTTCAAATGTCAAGTGGTTGCATTTATCTTCCAACGTCTACTCCAACAGAACGCATCTCTGTAGTCAAACCTGCTTGGCTATTAGAACAAGAAGAAGACGGAGACTCACCTTACTACCCAGATGCCATTGACAAGTACTTTGCAAGACCCTTTGGCTACCCCTTCGAATCATTAACCTACTTCAAATATCATTCCCAGTATAAAATAGAACGTCATCAACGTAGAAGCAAAACTAAATTCTGGAAAGATAATACTGGCAGCTTTGTCTATGCCCGTCAAAAGGTTATTCTTTCCCGTACCTGCTCATTACTGGTTCAATACTAATACTCTCATAGCTTATATTAATCAGAACTGCCTACCGAAGACTTGCAGATGGTGAATCTTTTTTCTTCTACAAGCTTCTCGAACTTGATTCTTGGAGATCAGATGATGAGATTGCAGGCCATGGGCAATACAGTTCCTATAAAGAACATCTGTTAGCCAGGCACCCCAGACTTTATCACCAACTCCTTTCAACGTACAAGCAAGAAATTCAACTCACACGTCTTCACCTATCAGATATCTATTTGGAACTTATCGATACTATAACAGCAACAACAAGCCAGTCAGTTAAAGCCATTATCAATAACCAACTCCTAGAGTTGCAACATCTACCTCCTCCCGCCCTCAACCAAGCTATTGTTTTTGATCTCCAGCCTGAACAGTATCAAGCCTACAGCAAAATAACTCAAGCTATTACTGGAACCCGCCCTACAAGCCCAAGTGTTAAGCTTTTTATCACTGGTCCTGCTGGTACAGGGAAATCATACTTGTTGCGTGCCCTTCAACAATGGTTCACAAGTCAACACCTTCCATATCTCCTTCTTGCACCCACAGGTATTGCTGCAAATAATATCAATGGCCAAACAATCCATTCTGCACTACATATAGGTGGTTCTGACGGAGGTGGCTTTAAGTCAAGTGTATTTCAGTCACCCGAAAAGACTCTGATTTTGCAAAAAGTCAGAGTTATAGTTATTGATGAGATTTCAATGGTAAACACAGACCTTTTTGAGTTTGTATCCTCTTTATTTGCCCGTCTTCACAACAATATTAGACCTTTTGGCAATATCCATGTCATCTGTCTAGGAGATCTCTTGCAGCTTCCACCAGTTACCGGCTTAAAAGTCTTTCACTCCAATCTCTGGAAACTCTTTAGCCCTCTGTTCCTGAAAAACTCTATACGTCAGAATGAAGACTTGGAGTTTTTTCAGATGCTAAATGACCTCCGTTTTGGTTATATTAGCCCTCATAGCCAACAACTTATCAATCAAAAAATTCAAAGCTTTCAAACACGGGATCAAACCTATCTTACAACCCACTTAGTATCTCTCCGCCAAACAGCCACAAGCATCAACAGTCTTTTGCTTGACTCTTTACCGGACAATCGAAAACATATACAATATGCAATAGACCGTGAAGAAGGGAGACAACTAGAAGGAAGTCAGAACTCTCGCACATTCAAAATGGGTACTAACTATCCTGCTGAAGTGGTTTGTGTACCAGGTGCTAAAGTCATGTTTCTCAATAACATGATGATGGCTTTGGGAATATCAAATGGCACTTGTGGTGTTATCGTAGAGTTGAGAGATAATGGGTTGCCAACAGTAGCATTTCCTACCATAGAAGGCATACGTGTAAGTACTTCAAATTAATTTGTATTAGTAATAAAGCTTGATAGAATTACTTACTAATACGCATTGAAATATAGATGGTAGAAATACAGCTGCACACTGTGTATTTCCACCACAACGGCATTGCATATTCACGTACTCAGCTACCAATTCAGAATGCTTTTGCACTCACTATCCATAAAACTCAGGGCTTGTCATTGAATAGAATCTGCTTGACATTGGATGCTACAGTCTTCAGCGTTGGTCAAGCCTATACAGCAATAAGTAGAGCTAAACGGTGGAAAGATATAGCTATTAGCTCATTTGACCCTCTAGCTATCAAAGCTGATCAAGAAGCTATTCAAGAGTATAAGCGTCTTGAAGCATTGATAGCTATATAACTGTTAAATCCATCATCTCTTAATGTGGCAATAGTAGTGAAGGTAACAGTAGTAGTAACGGTGGTAGCTGTAATAGCGGCAGCAGCTATAGTAGGCATTGTAGCTGTGCTAACAGAGATTTTTGTATTAGCAGTAGTAGCTTTGTTGGCGGTTGTAGCTGTGTTGGCGTAGAAGTAGCTGTGTTGATGAAGGTAGCTGTTTGGGCGGAGTTAGCTGTATAGGCGGAAATAGCTGTATAGGCGGAAATAGCTGTATAGGCGGAAATAGCTGTATAGGCGGAAATAGCTGTATTGGCGTAGATAGCTGTATTGGCGTAGATAGCTGTATTGGCGTAGATAGCTGTATTGGCGTAGATAGCTGTATTAGCGGGGAGATAGCTGTATTAGTAGAGATGGCAGCTGTATTTTTACGTAGCTGGCTTCAGTACAAAATAAAGAAAAATATAATAGTTATTTGCCACCGTACAATTTGTTTCCACCAATTTGACTTCTCTCTTCTCTCCAGTACAGTCTCCTAAAACACTAACATGAAATACAAAGTAATTAACCAAGACATTTTCCTTTGACCTGATCCGAACCCTTTTGCCTTTCCCTTTTATCTTCCCTCAATCCCTTTCTCACTACCTGATGCTCCTTCCTACTCTGTTTTAAATCCTTTTCTCTCCTTTTTTTCTTCTCTTTCTTTCCCCGTTTTGGTATACCAGCCCTAGCATTAGCTTTATCCAAAACATCAAACGTACTCTTATGCACAAACAGGTCAATACTATTCCTGACTCCAGAAGTAATCTCAGTCACCTTATGAGCAATAATAGCACCCATAAACATAAAGCCTTCACCAATTGATACCTGAACTCTCATTTTTAGTTGCCAAAGAATCAAGTCCCCACCTGTAAAGCCATCACCATACGGTGCAACTGCATTATAGCTGCTAGGTAGATCCATCCAGTCCTGATGAGAAGCTGAAACATCACCTGTCTGTCCCCTATTGATACAGACTCCATGCCACGCACCAGCAACAGGCTTCAAAACCTCTCCTGATCTGGACTTGTACTTCAGCATCTGTTTAGTAACAGCTCCCGTAAGCCTAACATATTGCTCAGGATCCCTCATTCTCAGCTCATGAGACATAGCTTTAAACAATCCCATGTTCTGAGCCAACCAAGTACCCGAAGCTGGCTGATCTTGATGCATCTCTTTAGTCTCCTTCATAACATGCATGTAATCAGCCCAGATTGCATAATGTCTAGTATCAAAAACTCCACGGGCTTCGGGATCCCCTCCACCACCTCTTCTCCTAGGAGTTCTATCTGGCAGTAAAGTATCTGATTCCCTTAAGGTATCAAGAAGAGCTGGCTCTATCTTAAACCTGTATCCTAAAACAACTCCCTCGGAATCCCTAATCTCCAATGGTCCAAGAGAAGAAGGATAGTAGGAGAAGGTTCTAATAGCACCTTCATGCTCTGCAATAGATGCTAGCAGTCCTGTTTCCCCCCCATGGAATCTGTCATAGAGTTTAAGGTAGGTAATAGGTGATATAGCAACAACTTGGTTCTGTCTCGTAGCCATCCAATCTCTCCAGATTTTCTCCACTTCTGCCTCCAGGGAGCTTCTCCTAGGCATAGGGTAAGGAAGACTTTGACGGGTGAAAGCACCACTCTCAATTAGGTGGAGAACTCTGGCAGGATAGGAACTAGAAGTCATGTCTTTTCTCTCCCGTCAGTTTATATTTTTTAAAGTAAAGCTAAGAAAGTAAAAGGTTAAGTAAAGAGCAGGTAGCAGATAGCAGGCAGCAGGCAGCAAGTAGCAGGTAGCAGGTAGCAAGTAGCAGGTAGCAGATGCATGATTCCATCATACGTGGGCTTTTAAAACCTCTAGCAGGAGGGTATACGGTGTAATCACGTCTACAGATCGAACAAGACGGGTGTTTATAATCTCTACCAGGAGGGCGTTGCGTGAGCAAGTCACAGCGGTGCCGTATTTCAACTCCGGAGGAGCGGACCTTTATTTCCCGAGAAAGCTTTATCCCCACGGCAAGGGTGCAGAATAGGGCAGAGACTCGAGTCAGACTCAGAGTCAAAGCCGTACCTGCGGGCCGAATTGCCACGCTTCACTGCTCTCTTCTTTCACGGAAAGAAGAGAAACTCCCTGTCAACCGTACATGTACGAGTCGATGCGGCCTAGGAGCGCTGCGTCCGTGAAGCGAACCGGGGGTGGGTTGCTAAACCCAATATCACACACGCAAATAGAACACATAAAGAAACTGACGAAAGAGAGCTGGGAACCAACCTAAAGAACGGTAGCGATAATTGGAGCGGGATTGAGAGCGGGATTGAGAGCGGGATCGAGAGCGGAAACAGGAGTGGGATCGGGAGCGGTATCGAGAGCAAGAGCGAAAACGGGAGTGGGATCAGGAGCGAGAATGGGAGCGGAGCGGAGTGTGAACTCGAGCTGGAGCGAGAACAGGAGGAAGAACGTGTTGTAGATCAAGGCGGGACAGTTGTCTAATTACTGTCTATATATGTATGGTCAGCGCAGGGATTCTATATCAATCGATACAAAGGGTGCTTGCAGGCAGAGGTTCTCTCAGAAAGGGAGTCGCTGTCCAGAAAGGCAGAGGTTTGCTGCCAGGGCACGGGAGACAGAGAGTCGCTGTCTGGTCGAGGTCCAGAAGAGGTCTCTGCTGCAGGGGTTCGTTCCTAGGGGGGGGGGTTGCTGCTGGGGCGAAGCAAGCACGCAGTCGAGGTCCAGAAAGGCAGAGGTTCTCTCCCAGGGTACGAGAGTCGCTGTCTGGTCGAGGTCCAGGTAGTCAGAGGTCCGCTACCCGAGCAAGCAGGCAAGCAGGCAGTCGCTGTCTGGTCGAGGTCCAGGTAGGGGTTCGTTCCTAGGGGGGGAGGTTGCTGCTGGGGCAAAGCAGGCACGCAGTCGATGTCCGATCGAGGTCCAGAGGGGTTCGTTCCTAGGGGGGGTTGCTGCTGGGGCAAAGCAAGCACGCAGTCGATGTCTGGTCGAGGTCCAGATAGTCAGAGGTTCGCTGTCCGAGCAAGCAGGCAAGCAGGCAAGCAGGCAAGCAGGCAAGCAGGCAAGCAGGCAAGCAGGCAAGCAGGCAGTCGCTGTCCGGTCGAGGTCCAGAGGAGGTATCTGCTGCAGGGGTTCGTTCCTAGGGGGGGGTTGCTGCTGGGGCGAAGCAAGCAGGCAGTCGATGTCTGGTCGAGGTCCAGAGAGGCAGAGGTTCGTTCCTAGGGGGGGGGGTTGCTGCTGGGGCGAAGCAAGCAGGCAGTCGATGTCTGGTCGAGATCCAGGTAGGCAGAGGTTCGCTGCCAGAGCAGGCGGGCGGGCGGGCGGGCGGGCAGTCGGCGTCGGAGAGACGTCAGAAAAGGCGGCGAAAAGAGGTCTAAATAGACAGAGAATCGAGGCCAGCAGGGGGGTCGATATGGGGGTCGATATGGAGGTCAGCGAAGCATGCAAATGACGTCTAAATGGGGGGGTACTCACAAGCAGCAAAATCCAGTCGATATGGCAGTAGATAGGTGTTTGTCGGTAGCAATAGGGGGGGTAGCAAGCAGGAGAGGTACGCTGATGTCGCCTGTCAACACAAAGGGGTAGGCCGGGTAACCACCAGCCACCCAAGCCACCCAAGCGCTCCCAGTATCCACCACCCATTGCTAGTTATATTACCAAAATATGACTAGTTAGCAAAAAGTAGTATAGCGGGAGCAGTGTTTAGCATAGAATCTCTAGCCTAGAATATAAGTTGGAAGTGAATTATATTTTTTGAGTCATACCAAGAATCTACATACTCCAATAAACTTATAAACAACTCAGCCTGTCTATATTATGTGTTGTGGTTGTGAAATTGATGCCGCTGGATCGTTTTACAGTACCCTATATACTAAATACAAATATAATATAATGAACAGTTTAGAACCAATAAAAACACTAAAATATAATTATAAAAGTGTATATGCGCTAGAGGACTAGGACTAAGAAAAGCAATAATAATAGGTAAACAAGGTTGGAGATACTGGAGTCAAACAGATTACAAATACAATTCACTCGAGTAGTCTCATGATTCTAAGCACTCAAGAGCCTCTAATATACTTGATGAAGTAATAGAACTTAATATTTTAATAAAATAAGAAGCAGCATGTGTAGTGTTTGTCACGGGGGATTCAGTCCCCAAAACTCTTCGGGGAACCACGCCAAGAAACTGCCCCAAACCGCTCCATTTCCTGGCTGGGTTGGGTTTGCCCTTTAAAAATCTCCTAGCAACAGCAAAAAAAAAATTATTCCTCCCACAGTCTCCTAGACATCTTCTAGACATTTCTTGGAGACAGAGTTTCAGGAAAACTGCCTCCCAGTAGCTCCTAGAGATGACTTTTTCTAAAAACAGTCTCCTGAAGATCAAATGTTGAAAACATATCTCTTGGAGATAGAATTTTGGTATTTTGTCTCCAGGAATGTCAAGAACCCCCATTTCCTAGTCTGCCTTATCTGTCTCCTTGTTTCATGTATAGTTTCATATCTTGTAGGATTCCGGTTATCATCGGTCATGTAAGAAGTACGCCTCGCAGGACGAGACGTCTATAGTTTTATGTAGAAGGAGGTCGCTCCTTCAGTTTCATATTGTCTCATTGTTGATCTCAGCGTCCCTCCAGAAAGGGTATAAAAGGGACGCATCTCTGTCAGCTAGTTAGTTCTTCACGCAACAATTTGCATTCAAATACCATACCTACCTTGTCCTTGAGTTCCTAGTCTCTTGGTACTAGCTTTGCCTCGTGATTATCGCCTGCTGTTCTCCAATAGGTGATCGGTTTTTACAAGGAAAGCCCGGAGGAATATTTTTTTTTGCTGATGCTATGAACCAAAATTTAACCTAATCAACTAAAGTGGCCCCAACAGAGCCCCACTAGTTATCCCCCACTGGAGCAGTTTCTTCACTCAATCAGGCCCCAAACTTGGGCTGGGGCAGGTCTATTAGCTTAGAAACTGCCCCGAATCACCCACTAAGCAGGTGAAGAGTAAAGAGGAGGGAATTCAAGTAGCAATTAGAGACTACAATGTCTAAAAGTTTAAGTCAATAAGAACAACAGTGGCAGCCCATAGTGTACCAATTCATACACTCAGCAGGCATCTCAAAGCAGCTTTACCATTGTCTCAAGCACATTTAGAAAATACATTACTTGTAGTGGAGTGGAAGGAGGCCATAGTATGCTTGTACTTAAAGCTTGATAGTTGAACTAGATTTTAAATAACTTTTTGGAGCCTAAATAAAATATATACTGCTTTATAGTTATTTACTACTAAATACTTGAATCAAACTACTTCAGTAGCCTAATAGTTAGATTGTTGCTTTGAACTGAGGAATATTTTTCTCATTTGATCAGAAGTTCAAATTCTGTTGCATGTATGAAAGTAAATCATGTCCACTAAAGTCTAGCAGCTATGCTGTATACAGACTTAGGCACTGGTTTATAATTATAAAAATTCTAGAATAAGATAAATATTGAAATGTACAAGAAAAATAAAGTTCATGTGTATACTAATAATGTTTCATCAGCATATAAATAATTTTATCCTGACAGACAAGCACTGTGTCAGGATACAGGCTTACTAATTTGTACATCAGGTACATTCTTACTCCCCTGACAGGGATATTAGGTACTGCAGCCTCCTGACATCTCCTGACGTCTCCCAGGAGGCTTCAGAGACTCTGGTAGAGTCTCTTAAAGTATCTGGTAGAGTCTTCCAAAACTCCCGGTATATTTTACTGCAGCTTTGTCTATATCAGGAAACCTGCAATCGTATCATGACGCAATTGGTGTAGCAACTGTTGCATCACAGGAAGTCACCCGCATCACAAGCATCCCTAGCACACCAAGCGTCACTATAAGGCTGCCAGCGCCAGGAGCGCTCTGCAATAGTTACTAGTACTGCTGCTAGCGTCTGGAGAGCCCCGCAATAGGCTCTGAAAACCGTACTACTTAAAAATTCTTGTTTCTTGTGAGAGAACTATTGTTCACTCCTACCCGCAGATTACTAGTCTTTATTTACCACCGTTCTGTCAAGAAAAACAAGCGAGGTTTTGGGGGCGTATTCCGCCAACCCTAACCCTGCCCAGATACACTTAACCCTGCCTGGAATACACCTAACCCCTACCCCTATTACTCTAGGGACTTTGCCAAAATCCTCTAAGTCCCTAAACACACCAAACCACATCTCATTGCACCACACCACGCCTGCCCCCACCACCTACCCCTCTATCCCTACGCCTGTACCCCTACCCCTCTACCCTATTTCTCTATTGCTCTTTGAACAGTAAAAGCTAGCTTATATGCAGGCTGTCTTGTCTTTTTTCACCCGTGTCATGATACGTTCTACTGACGCGTCGTGCCAGCAGCAAGACTCTCCAAGCGACAGAAGCAGGACCTCTTAGGCAACAGAAGCAGGATCTCCTAAACAACAGCAGCAGGACCCCCTAAACAGCAGCAGGAGGACCCCTAACCGACAGTAGCAGGGTCCTCGAGACCCTCCAGGCAACAGCAGTAAAACCTCCTAAGCAGCAGCAGCAAGAGCTCCCAAGCAACAGTAGTAGAATCCTCGGGACCATCCGGGCAACAGCAGCAGGACTCTTGAGACTCCCCCCAGGCGGCAGCAGCAGGACCTCCTGAGCAGCAGCAGCAGGGTCCTCAGGACCCCTCAGGTACCAGCAGCAGGACCTTCTAAGCCACAGCAGCAAAACCCTCCAGGCATCAGCGACAGGACCCCCCAAGCAGCAGCAGTAGGATCCTCAAAACCCCCCAGGCCACAGCTACAGTCTCCAGGACTATGGGTATCGTTTGCGTGACAAGTAACATCAGCAAAAAAAAAGTCTCCGGGAGATTTTTGTTGCCTGGATGAAAGAGGTTCGCCCCGCTCTCCTGGAGACTGGGGGTAACCATTCTCCGCCCGGGCAAGGGATTGTTGCCTCCAGTCTCCTGGAGAGGTGCTGGTGTTACCCGGCCGTACCACAATAACGCGCCCTGCAACCTCTCTCCCTTCAGCACCCTCCCCCCACTCGCTACCACTCTATGAACCTATGCTAACTATTGAGAACAGCGCCTTATAGCACCGCCAGCAGTAGCCCCCCCCCAGCGGCTGTACCGGTACTAACACCTCATTTCTGACGTGTCAATGTGATCCCCAGAGGACCCCCAGCGTGATAGCTGCAGCAGGACCCCCAGCAAGCCTCCAGCAGCCTTCAGCAGCCCCCGGGCCACCAAGCGAACAACCCACCCGTTCAGGTACGAACACTCTTGGTCCGACGCGTCGACTGCACCTCAAGCTGCCTCTCAGCGCGACAGCGGCAGCAGGCAACAAGCAGGCAAGCAGGCAAGCAGGCAAGCAGGCAAGCAGGCAAGCAGGCAAGCAGGCAAGCAGGCAAGCAGGCAAGCAGGCAAGCAGGCAAGCAGGCAAGCAGGCAGGCGGGGGGTGGAAGATAGGCAGGTTCTCTCCTATAAAGCAAACAACCTACCCGTCACGGTACAAACCCTTCATGTCCTACGCGTCTATGGACCTCGAGCAGACCCTTGAGCAGACCCTTGAGCAGACCCCGAGGCAGACCCCTTCCAGCAACAGCTGCAGGCTCTCTCCTATAGAGCAAACAATCAACCCGGGGCGAGACAAACCTCCCATGTCCGACACGTCAACGTGACCCCAGAGAACCCCCAGCGCAACAGCTGCAGCAGGACCGCCAGCAGGACTGTAAAACTGGCCTATACAATTGTCCAGAGTAGTTTCTGTCAAGCTCAGAGTTCAGTTTGAAGGTATAAGATACCAGCTACCAATGTCTCCTCAGTCAACGGTAGTAGTTGTTCCTTTAAATCCCACAAGAGAGTTACGAACTACGATATCGTCAATGTGAAGAATAGTGGAGTAACAGCTTAGGACGCGAGTCCTAATGGTATAACTCTACAGGTACGATGCACAGAAAGAAGCGTAAAGCCAGTGAGTGGGTGGTAGCAACAGAATAAACTATTACTATAAAGAACAGGCAAGCGAGGATTCTGAGCATGTAATACCAAACAAGATAGCGTAGTAGATTGTTGTCTATGTCTAGAGAATTACTGTCCCAGAAAGAGGGAGAACGGCCCGCTATTTATACAGAAAAGTCCTTTATCCTCCAACCGAGATAACTATGTAAAAACCGAGGTGGGAACGCCGTTTGACCCTGAAAACCGTAACAAAGTAAAGGTAACCAAAAGAAATGAGTAATACAATGCTTGTAAGCGAAATGGTGTGTTGAGTAAACATAAATGAGCGCAACAAAATATGACTCATAACAAATGGCGCAATACATGTGAGTAATAAGGTATGCGACCTTTCGATAAACATTAGTAGTTATGTAAAAATGTAATAAATGTAAAAATGTATCAAGAAAACAATCAGAACTGTCATCGTAATGACATGTAGCAAATGGAGATAAAAGGTTATACAAACAAGGAAAGACAGACTGAGAATCTGGAAAAAATAACAGGATTTAGAATAAATCCGCGAGCCCAAACCGCGGTATATAAAATAGTCGGCAGATTTGTCTCTTTACCAGAACATCAATGGGAAGAATGAGTCTTATCAATATATTTGAATCTATCGAACTACCTTTACCTTATAACTCTATTACAAACATTTTGCTTGTGACTTTGGAAGCTTCAACTGAACAACTTTCTGCTTTATCTAACTAACTCTAGTGAGTCTTGACAATATCATAGTTTGTAACTCTCTTGTGCGATTTAAAGGAACAACTACTACTGTTGACTGAGGAGACCTTGGTAGTTGGTATCCTATACCTTCGGACTGAACTCTAAGCTTGACGGGATGTAGCCTGGACAATTGTATAGGCCAGTTTTACAGTTTGCTCTCTCGAGTCCCAGGTGCCCAAGGCGAACAATCAGTGCAACGCCACTCTAGGTTCAAAGCAAAGCAAGTAAAAAGAGAGGAAATGAAAGAGAAACCGACAAGCACGGAGAAGAAGGATGATAAATCCGCCCCTCCAGCAAAGAAAACTTACCCTCGAAAGCACTTCAATTTCGTGGAAGCAACCAAAGGCGTCCCACGAGATGCCATGGCCAGATGTGAAAAAGAAGATACATGCTAACGATGTGGCAAGAAGGGGCATGTCTGGGGCTATTGTGCTTCAGATATTAATACCAGTGCCGCTGTTTCAGCCTACACCTTTACCAAGCGTTTGAGAGAGGAGGAAGAGGAAACCCCAGAAGAGCCTCCCAGACCACGTAAGCAACAACATCGGGTCAAGGCAAAAGCCGCCGCAGCCGCTGCTAGAATGGACAACAAAGGAGATACCCAGATGGTGTTCGATAACGCAGGCACATCTGAGGGGGATTTTTGGAAGGGCGTCCATACTCCCCAGGTCTAGTGTAACCGCCCCTGCTGTGTTACTTTGTTTTTTTTGTTTTACATGTTTTGGATGCGGTTATGGCACTAACCACCTTGGGATTTCTTTATTGTTTCTTTGGATCTATTTTACTATGTTTGGGAACCCCGCCGGAAACGGAGCAATTGTTGTACCAGGGTGGTACCGGATCGGGATGATTAGTATTTCTTTAGTGTTTTGATCCTGGCATGGATCGGGGATTAGGGTACCGGGATCGGAGGAACATGACAGAAATGGAGGAATGGTTGTGCCGGGTTATTTTGATTACTGTTTATCTGATTTTGGACTGGAGCATGAAATGCCCCGGCTTGTTTATGTATGTTTTCGTTTTAGTATAAAACCTGCCGTGTCTAGCTAGTTTTGGGTCGGCAGGATTCAGCTACCCAAGTTAGTTATCAATATATGCAATTGACCGGCTATCTTTAGTTCTTATGAACATATTAGCCTACCAAGTTTAGTCTAGTAAGTCAATCTCTTTGAGATAGCTACTAGGCTTAGCCTGAAACCTCCCCCTACCACAATTCATCCACTAGATTAGTGCCGAGCAGTGCTTGCACTAAACTAGTGTGTGATTGTGTTACATCTAGATTTGCCCCATATTGCCACACTTTTACTGGGAGAAAAGTCCAAAAACAGTTCTAAAAGAAAAAGACCGGAGGAGGAGAAATCCACCCCGAAGAAAAAACAAGCGACGGAGCCAGTACACGGAGCACGTCCTATTGCCACCTTTAATTTTTGTTTAGCTAATTGTATAAAACGCTGTAAAGTATTGTTGGATACCGGAGCCACGGGCCCGGTTTGAGTTCGCGTTTTGTTTCTTTATATAATGTCCCAAAGATGGAAAGAGACGACCCCGCCCAAATAATGGAATTTGATGGAAAAATGGCATCAGGCGTGGGACAAGCCTTTACATTACCTATACTAATGATAGAAGGCATGCACCAATCCGAAATATCATTCGAGATTGCAGATACCCTGGCAGACTTTGACGCAATTCTACCAGCCTGGTGGATACAATAACATAACCCAGTGCTTCATTCCAATGGAAGACTTGAGTTCCGTGGTAAGAATTGTCCTCATGCTTGTACCGCTAATAAGCCGGTGGTAGTCTATGACGAGAGTGTGGCAGAGGATCCTGACGCCCAATCAATTGGAGCAGTTAGCTGTGAGTTAACCGAAAGGGAACAGCTGGGAGGCCTAATACCTAAGGAATACCACGAGCTACTTGACGTGTTTTATCCGTCAAAAGCCGACGAGCTACCCCCTCACCGCCCATATGACCATGCCATAGACCTGGACCCAACAACAAAGCCTACCTGGGGTCCAGTGTATAACTTATCGGCTTTGGAGTTGGGTGTGCTGAAGGAGTACTTGGAAAAAATGATCTGGCTAGGTAAGATCCGCCCCAGCAAGTCGCCCTACGGCGCGCCTATATTATTTGTCAAGAAAAAAGATGGTAGCTTGCGACTTTGCGTCGACTACCAAGGGCTTAACAGGATAACTATCAAAAATAAGTATCCTTTGCCCCTTATGGATGAGCTTAGGGATAGAGTATCTGGCTCTACCATTTTCTCGAAGATAGACCTGAAGGAGGGGTACAACCTCATCAGAATTAAACAAGGGGACGAAGAAAAAACCGCTTTTAGGACCTGCTACGGACATTACAAGTACTTAGTAATGCCGTTTGGCATGGTGAACGCACCAGCAACATTCCAGAACGTGATGAACGACATCCTCAGAGAATACTTGGACCAAGGTATAGTAGGCTATCTTGACGATATTCTAATTTATAGCAAAACAGCAGAGGAATGTTATTTTTTTGAGATTCTCAGTCTTTCCTTGATTGTATAACCTTTTATCTCCATTTGCTACATTTCATTACGACGGCAGTATTGATTGTTTTCTCGATACATTTTTACATTTATTACATTTTTACATAACTACTAATGTTTATCGAAAGGTCGCATACCTTATTACTCACATGTATTGCGCCATTTGTTATGAGTCATATTTTGTTGCGCTCATTTTATGTTTACTCAACACTCCATTTCGCTTACAAGCATTGTATTACTCATTTCTTTTGGTTACCTTTACTTTGTTACGGTTTTCAGGGTCAAACGGCGTTCCCACCTCGGTTTTTACATAGTTATCTCGGTTGGAGGATAAAGGACTTTTCTGTATAAATAGCGGGCCGTTCTCCCTCTTTCTGGGACAGTAATTCTCTAGACATAGACAACAATCTACTACGCTATCTTGTTTGGTATTACATGCTCAGAATCCTCGCTTGCCTGTTCTTTATAGTAATAGTTTACTCTGTTGTTACCACCCATTCACTGGCTTTACGTTTCTTTCTGTGCATCGTACCTGTAGAGTTATACCATTAGGACTTACGTCCTAAGCTGTTACTCCGCTATTCTTCACAAGGAACACATCCGATTAGTCAAAATTGTTCTCCAGAAGCTACAGGAAAACAATCTGGTTGCCAATCCTAAGAAGTTCTTCTTCAACCAGCAGAAAATCAAATTCCTTGGCTATATGCTAGGTCTTGAAGGTGTCTCCATGGCAAATGACAAAATCATGTCAATCCTGGAATGGCAAGCTCCACAGAGCGTGAAGGATGTGCAAGCTTTTATGGAGTTTGCCAACTTCTATAGAAAGTTCATCCATAACTTCTCAGGGGTCTGTAAACCCATAATCGATTGTACCAGACATGATAACGATAAGAACTTCACGTGGTCAAACGAGGCACAAGAGGCGTTCGACAAACTCAAAAACCTCTTCACCTCAGTCCCTATTCTAGCCCACTTCGACCCTGATTGCCAGACATACGTGGAAACAGACGCTAGCGACTTTGCAATCGCAGCCATCCTGTCCCAAGAAATCGACACTAAGTTACACCCTGTCGCTATCTACTCACAAAAGCTGGTCCCGGCGGAAGTCAATTATGACGTTTGGGACAAGGAAATGTTGGCTATAGTGGTAGCAATCAAGCAGTGGAGGCAATATCTCGAAGGCGCTAGGTACATGGTAGTCGTTTATACCGATCACCGTAACCTAGAGTACTTCTCTACCACTAAGCAACTCACGAGGCGACAGGCTCAATGGGCGGAGAACCTGGCCGAGTTCGATTTTAAAATTATTTATCGACCCGGAACAAAGAATGAAAAGGCTGATGCACTATCAAGGCGTTCGGAGTACCGCCTGGAAGGGGGGGGCACTACTGACAAACAACCCGTAGAAATTTTCTTCAAATCTGGACAACTCGAACTGGAACCCGGAGAAGTGGAACTGGGATCATCAGCCTCGCTTGCTGCCATGGAAATTGTCAACTGGGACAAGGTGTTTTTGGGAAAAGTACGGCAGGCGGAGCTGGGAGACCCAAAATGGGTAGGAATTAAGGAGAAGGTTCTCAGAAAGAAGTCAGGAGCAGCAAAGGAATTCTCAGTGCACGACAACCTGGTATACTTCCAAAACAGACTTTATATACCAGCAAGCAACGCCCTCAAAATCCAGATCGCAGAGGCAGAACACGACTCTAAAATCGCAGGACATTTTGGTCAGGACAAAACACTAGAACTAATCTCACGAAATTTCTACTGGCCTAACCTAGATCACTGGGTAGACGATTACATCCGTTCCTGCGACCACTGCCAACGCAACAAGCCAAGCCAACACAGTAAGTACAGTAAATTGTTGCCTCTCAAAACACCACACTGTCTGTGGGAATCCGTGTCTATGGATTTCATTACGCAGTTACCTGTGTCTGAAGGAATGACACAGATATGGGTCGTCGTGGACAGGTTCACAAAGATGTCACACTTTATTCCTCTGAAAGAATCAGCTACGGCTCAGGACCTAGCCAAAACCTTCCTGAGCCAGATTTGGCGCTATCATGGCTTATCTCTCAGCATCGTCTTCGACAGAGACGCTAAGTTCACCTCTAGCTTCTGGAGATCGCTGATGTTTCTCCTCGATGTGAAAACTCAGATGAGCACAGTGTTCCACCCTCAAACAGACGGACAAACAGAACGGGTCAACCAAGTACTAGAACATTACATTCGTGCATTCTGCAATTACGAACAGAATGATTGGGTCGAATTGTTTCCACTAGCTGAGTACGCATATAATGTTATTTTTTCGAGATTCTCAGTCTGTCTTTCCTTGATTGTAGAACATTTCATCTCCATTTGCTACATTTCATTACGACGGCAGTACTGATTGTTTTCTTGATACATTTTTACATTTATTACATTTTTACATAACTACTAATGTTTATCGTAAGGTCGCATACCTTATTACTCACATGTATTGCGCCATTTGTTATGAGTCATATTTTGTTGCGCTCATTTTATGTTTACTCAACACTCCATTTCGCTTACAAGCATTGTATTACTCATTTCTTTTGGTTACCTTTACTTTGTTATGGTTTTCAGGGTTAAACGGCGTTCCCACCTCGGTTTTCACATAGTTATCTCGGTCGGAGGATAAAGGACTTTTCTGTATAAATAGCGGGCTGTTCTCCCTCTTTCTGGGACAGTAATTCTCTAGACATAGACACCAATCTACTACACTATCTTGTTTGGTATTACATGCTCAGACTTCTCGCTTGCCTGTTCTTTATAGTAATAGTTTATTCTGTTGCTACCACCAATTCACTGGCTTTACGCTTCTTTCTGTGCATCGTACCTGTAGAGTTATACCATTAGGACTTGCGTCCTAAGCTGTTACTCCACTATTCTTCACATATAATAACTCAGCTGCAACAACTACGAAGCAAACTCCTTTCTACACGAACTATAGTTACCACCTGCGAACCAACTGGCCAACTCAAGTGGAAGTCAAAAATCCGGCTAGTGAACTGTAAGCTCACTATGTCCGAGGCATCCACGACAAGGCTAGCAACCGTCTGAAAGAAACCAGAGAGCGCATGGGAAAGTATTTTGACCAGAAACGCATGGACCCTCCAAGTTTTAAAATAGGAGACCGCGTCATTGTCAACGCTGTGAATATTAAAAGTCGCCGAAGCACCAAGAAACTCGACCATAAAAAGCTAGGACCTTTCAGAATTGCTAAGCTAGTGGGAACTCGCGCGTGCCAGTTGGACTTGCCCCATCAGGTCAAGATAAATAATGTCTTCTACGTAGAGTTCCTCGAGCCCTACCGCCTGAGCAAAATCCCTGGACGTCAGCAAAGACTACCAACCCCTGACAAAGTAGTGTTGTGACTAAAATTGATTGCACGATGGATGATCTTAGGTTACATGAGTGACGGGTGGGTTATATACCCACCCAGTGTGACCACCTATATCTTAACTTATCCTTAACCCGTGACCCACAATGGCACTCCCACGCGTGCTCTCGCCCGAGAGCAAAAGAACCCACAATGCCGTCTAAATATATGCACCCGACTAGCTAATACTGTCCCGATAATAAAATAACTTATAATATCCAACCATTCACCATCCCTCCTTTCTCTTCCTCCCCTTATCATTTGACCCTTGTAGTCCTTACCAGAAACCCCTCTTGATCTCCTCCTACCTCCATCATTATCAATATATAATCATCTGTGTCTGTCCTTTCACTTCATTGCATCCTCCGGGTTGACTATAACTCTCTGAATTATTTATTCAGTGTCCCATCACCTCCTAATACATATTCGACTGTTTTTTTAATCGCTACACTTTACCCATAAGATATTTATAGATCTTCCTTTGATAGGTTTGCAGGTTCAGATTTGGCGGTACACTTATCATTGTTTCACCGCCCAGTTCTTTAGCCCTTGGGAGATACAACTTGAGGGAATCCCGGTGGTGAGTCCCTGGAAATGGTACTTGCGTATGTATATGCTGTAGAATGAATGCGGATCCCCGAGTTTTTCCAGCAACTAGGAAAGGTCCATTCCATCTGCTATGCAACTTCATTCCTTTTTGAGCTCGTACATGACTGTCTAAAAGCATCACCATATCCCCAATCATGATTTGTTCTTTCTTTGTCAATTTCTTCTGGCTTCTCTCCACTGTCCTCTCCGCTTCCTCTATTCGTCTCTTTCGCGCCTCCGTCTTCCACTCTTGCCGCCTTTCATCAAACCAAATCATTTCACTCTGGTCCGGTTCTGGATATTTTTGAACTGTATTATTCATAGCCCCCATTATAATCTGTTTAACTTCTAGCAATTGCGCAAGCATCGGATTCTCAGCGGGAAGTCTGAGTTGCGGGGCAACTCCAAACATCAATTGAAAGGGAGAAAACCCATGGATGCTCATATCCCGAGTATTCAGTGCATGTGATGCCCTTGAGAGGTACTTATCCCATTCCTCAAGTTCATTCCCTCCTGCCGACTTGGTGACCCTTCTAAGTCTCTCTTCCAGAAGTCCATTGTGTTTCTCAACCATGCCTGTACTACGTGGTGATGATGAAGGGAAAGGTATGTGCAGGATTCCTTTCCGCTTCCAGAATGCCTTGATGGTCTTTCCCACAAAGTGGTTTCCTCGATCGGAATAAATCACCATTGGGGCTGCAAAGTCATTGAAGAATTTTTCCATCACATGGATAACTATCTGCCCCGTGTTATTGGGTAGTGCAAAGGCCCAACTGTATTGTGTAAAATAGTCAACCACGTGTAAGATGTATTTGTTTCCTCGACTAGTGAGATCTAATGGCCCAATAAAGTCAATACCCAGCATATCAAATGGGTCAAATGTGAGGATTGGTCTAATTGGTTCTGATCTCTTTGTGGGCCCAATGTGAACAATAGCGGAGTAACAGCTTAGGACGCGAGTCCTAATGGTATAATTCTACAGGTACGGTGCACAGAAAGAAGCGTAAAGCCAGTGAATGGGTGGTAGCAACAGAATAAACTATTACTATAAAGAACAGGCAGGCGAGAATTCTGAGCATGTAATACCAAACAAGATAGCGTAGTAGATTGTTGTCTATGTCTAGAGAATTACAGTCCTAGAAAGAGGGAGAACGGCCCGCTATTTATACAGAAAAGTCCTTTATCCTCCAACCGAGATAACAATGTGAAAACCGAGGTGGGAACGCCGTTTGACCCTGAAAACCGTAACAAAGTAAAGGTAACCAAAAGAAATGAGTAATACAATGCTTGTAAGCGAAATGGAGTGTTGAGTAAACATAAAATGAGTGCAACAAAATATGACTCATAACAAATGGCGCCATACATGTGGGTAATAAGGTATGCGACCTTCGATAAACATTAGTAGTTATGTAAAAATGTAATAAATGTAAAAATGTATCAAAAAACAATCAGAACTGTCATCATAATGAAATGTAGCAAATGGAGATAAAATGTTATACAAACAGGGAAAGACAGACTGAGAATCTCGGAAAAAATAACACCCAAAGTAGGCACAAACTTTGCAAGTCGCGATCCATTGTTGTACGTCAGCAGCTCTAGTTGGCCACCATACGTCTGCCAGTCTCTTGAGCACAATCTTATGTGAGAAGTGACCATGTCTGTCATGAGCTTCTCCCAGTGTCTCGACTACTTGGGATTCCATGATACACAGTCCCCTATTCCCATTCGCAAACTTATAGAAGAGTCTTTTGTTGATAAGGATAAACCGGGACGCAGTTCGTCTAAAGTTTTTTACATGGGTATACTGAGCCTTATGATCCTTCGGAAGGCTCCCTTTTTTAAGATACCTCACAATATCGCAATACCAATCAGATTCCTGATAATATTCTTCTGCATTTGTTGTTTCCAATTCCGGCTCTTCTACCGTACTCATGGGTACTGCTGTCTTCTTTGGAGGATTACCCTCGGATATTGTGGTATCACCATCCTCATCCAAATCCATTTCTTGTGTGCTTCTCACTATAAGAGGCTTCAAGTTCATTGCAACATGAGGGATCCATTTCTTCCGGACTGCCTCCTCCTTCCTTTCTTAACTTATTCTTGGGGCTGTAGTGAATGCATCTTCCACATGCCTGTCCCACCGCTCCAATCTCCGAGCCTTTCTTGTCTGTCTGTTATTTAGCAAGGTGTTCTCGTCTTCTGTCTTCCCCTCGACTCTCTCTACTCTTCTAACATCTATCTCATCTCCGAATTGCTCTAGCTCCTCACTTTTCTCACAATCGCCAGCTTCACAGAATATCACCTCGGCAATCCCTTTTGCAGGTCCCATGCGTATCTCCGTCACCAGTTTGAACTCAATGTTCATCCCTTCCAGAAATATGGCCCATTTAAGGAATATCCCTTCATGTTCCTGATTTATGAAGTCGATTATTTGCCTATTCGGTGTACAGATGAGTGAAGGGCCCCTCGGATCCTGACAATGTATAAGATGTTTCCATCTTTTAAGGAAGTGCACTAATGTCCATCGTTCTTGTTTATGAGTTGTATATCTTTGAACCACCGGTGGGTAGGGTACTGAATCAAACAATATTGGTCGAAGGGTTGTAGCCTTTGTAGATATTGGAGTGTCATCCGTTTCTGGCTGCATTATAACAATGCCTCCTGCCTTCTGTGATGCCTTGGAAAATACTACACATGCTCTGCCTGGTCTTGGCCCATACATCGTCAATCTTTCAATCATTGCTTCTTTGATAAGGTTGAAGGATTTATTTTCAAATTCCTTTCTCCATTGCCAGGTCCCCTTTCCGGTCAACCGGGTTAATGGTCTAGCGTTTTCTGTGTAGTTTCTTATCCATCTTCGGCAGATTCCCATAGCTCCTAGGAACGCTCTAACCTCGGTGGGGGAAGTTGGGGTGCTCCATGCGAGGATCCTCTCTATTCTTTCCGGTAGTATTTCAACCACCCCCCCTATGTTGAACTTGATCCCAATCGCTGTAATGGTTCCCATAAATAATTCCATTTTTTTAAATGCTAGCGAGAATCTTGCCCACTCGATGCGAGGGAATAGTCTGTCTTTAATAAAGTTGTATTGTGACCAAAACCCTCCTTCGTGTCCCGCCATCAAATCATCCTAATAAACCATGAACTCCTCACCAAACAGCATTGAATCTGGCTGTGGCAGGGGTATAGGTCCAAACGCAATTTTTACCGCAGCTGCCCCTGTCTGTGCCACCCCTCCTAATCCTTGTAGAACTGTTGTAGGACAGACTTGTCCTCCTGGGTATGAGAATGCAAGATATATCTGAGAGGCCTCCTCTACTGGTAGGCTATAAAAGTAGTTGGAAAAGTCCTATTTTGAATATGATGTGATCTTTGGGTTTGATAAGTAATCAACAATTCGGTCTAATGATTCCAGTTGAAAGGCTGTTCGAATCTCTTGCTTGTTGAAAGGTTGATAGTTTATTGTAAACCTCTTCTTTGCGTCTGATCGAAGGACCACTTGTGGAGCCGCATTGTATGGTGACATGCATCTTTTGTAGAGTGGTGGAATTGTTGTGAGTCCGGCATCGACTCTTTCAACCATGAATTCCTCGTCACTAGCAAATGTCCTTCTCCGATACTTGGCTGCCGCTGGCTTTGATCCTGGTACCAGATGAACTTTATGATATATGAGGTCGGTGACTTTCAGGGTAGAGAGATCACCTGAGTCGAGGTCTCTGTATACCCACGCCAGTTCTAGTACTAGTTGCCTCTGTTCTCTTGTCTCTGCAATTGGTCCTATTTTTATGCCCATTTTCTTTGACTACTCCTCCAGCTCATCATATGCTGGTAGATCTGATGGTTTAAGATCCCTGTAAACTAGTCTGCGATCTGTGGGAAAGGCTTTCGGCAGTAATAGCTCATCCGGCATCTCTATATGCGATTTAATTTTTGGTCCTTTGGATAGTTTCTGTTCCTGCATGACCGCGATCCTGACATTGGCTATCTTTTGTCTCTCTTTCTCATTTGCCAGTCTTTGAGGGATACACCTTGGCGCCTGTTCGTCATTCCAGTTCTTTCAGATGAAGAGTGTTGTAGGCACCTGATAAGAGGAGTATTTCTGGGAACCATGAAGACCACTTGTTTGACTATCTAGGTAACTTGATCCCTTGTTCGTTTCTCAAACGTGAGAGGGGTTTGGGGAGAAGCATGTATGGATATAATTGCTGGCGGCTATCTCCTGCAGGACGCCCCACTATACCACCCACCGGGTGCTGGGGGGGCCCCTCAGAGTTGCTGTAAATGCATAGTAAAAATACAAGCTTTGGACCCCAAAAATAACCCCTGGAGCGTCAGGAAAATTCGTCCGTTCGAACCAAATTTGGAGGGTATATGAGAGGGCATGATTTGGAGCTGACTGGTGAAAGAATCAAGGAAATCGGATAAGAACTGACGGAGTTGTGCCCTCCGCCAGTTGGGGCATGTTTCTTGACAAACTAACGGTATGAAGGAAGGCCCCGCTTCCCAGTACTGCTTGCTGATTAGTACCAAAGGGCTTTGGTGACTCTCTGCCACAAGGGAACATGCAAGGACGGAACAGATACGGTAGTTAGTACACTTATTGGCCCGTCCGCACAGTACAGATTGGCTCACTAACAGTTTTACATGATTGCATTACTCTAGTACATCTTCGGGCTTGACTAGAATAGACGATAGGGCCGGGACAAAGTGCTTAGACTGGTCGGGATTTGCATAAGTATGGGGGGAATGTATTTGTATTGGCGTTGATACTGTGTTGTAAGATTTGTATTGTATGGCACGATTGTTTGGCAGGTTTTCAGGGTCTTCGGGGGTTCCCAGGCATTTGTATTAGGATTTAGAATAAATCTGCGAGCCCAAACCGCGGTATATAAAATAGTCGGCAGATTTGTCTCTTTACCAGAACATCAACGGGAAGAACAAGTCTTATCAATATATTTGAATCTATTGAACTACCTTTACCTTATAACTCTATTACAAACATTTTGCTTGTGACTTTCGAAACTTCAACTGAACAACTTTCCGCTCTATCCAACTAACTCTAGTGAGTCTTGACGATATCGTAGTTCGTAACTCTCTTGTGCGATTTAAAGGAACAACTACTACCGTTGACTGAGGAGACCTTGGTAGCTGGTATCTTATACCTTCGAACTGAACTCCAAGCTTGACGGGACGTAGCCTGGACAATTGTATAGGCCAGTTTCACAAAGAGAACCTCTATTCTGAAGAGTATGATCTCTTCCGGCTCTTCAGTCCTTTCTCTGGTCGGTATGTGTTCTTCAAGTGGTTCTTTCCATCGGACTTTCTTCTTGGTCCTTTCTTGATTATTTGTTTCGATAAATGTATCTGATTCAGGTCCTTAATGTCCGACATACCACCACTCATCTTCCTTGCAGAACTTGTGTCCAGATCCATCCTTTCCATCCTTCACCAGATTCTTCAATCTTGTGGGTGGCTCCGGACATTGACACACACAGTCCTCACTGCACTCCATCCACACCCTACAGTTTCCCTTTTCACAACACCCGCAGCCTTTAGATGCGACACGCCCTCGTGTCCTCCTCATTTCTGCGTCATACTCATTCTCCACTTCTTCTATCTCAGGACTCCGCCTTGCCCTATTACATGAATTATCAGTCTCCATGCTTGCCAAGGAAAAAACCCTCTGGGGTACCTCTCTAACTACTTCTTTTACAGAATTTCTGTCACATGTAGTATTCTTCACATCGTCGCACAAGTAAGGAAAACTATTTGTCTTAATATTGACCTCTTGGTCATAGCTAGGCAACAAGTCCATTTCCTTCCATCTTCCCACATCTATATCCTTTATTTTCTTTTCAACAAAGCAAGTCTTTCTACCTATGCTCTCATGCAGACCCTCCTGGGCCGCAGCATTCAATGCATAGTTAATCATATACGCGTCTTTATTATAAGTATCGTTACTAAAAGCCTCATCAGCAAGCACAGCCTCCTTAACATTAGCAAAATCAACATCAAAGAACAAAGTATTTGAAAAGCAATAAGCACCGCATTCATCATGTGTGAACTCATTCATCCAATCAACAGGTGCTCTAATAATATTCTCCACCGCTAATTTCCTGTTGATTCTTTCATCACTATCACTCGTCTTATCAATATTTGTTTTTCTTATTTTTATTTCCCAACCTTTTTCATTTCCCTTCTGAGGTACACCCGCCTTGCCCTCTTTTTTCTTCCGGATAAACTTTGACCATCTTAGTTTTTTGACGACTTCTTCTTTCCCTCCTCCTTCACATAACACTCCCATGCTTCCTTAGACTGTTCACCATGACTTCCGTACAGTTTCAAATAGGTACTTGCATCCACGTAAGGGAATTCTCCAACTAGTATTTTCTCACCTTGCTCCTCTTCGGCGAACATCTGGCATAGTGCGAGACATCTAGCACCATATTCGCTGTTCTCCTTAGCCTCTGAGTCGCTTGTAGACAATCCTACGGACTCATCTCCGGAATGTTCTTTCATCTTTCTTGGGTACCCTCCCAAACGATCTTCATCTCCTTTCTTGAGCACTTTAAGTCTTGGTGCTCCTCCCATAAACGTTGTTTTTGCCTGATCACAATCGTAGATATATTTCTCTATTATTTTCCCTGTGATCTCATGCTGATACTTATCAACCACCAGTGGATATTCGAGGGTCAAATACTTACGTGGTTCATACTTTTTCCCTCTTAGTTCGATGATCCTTCCATCATGTTCCTGTATAGTATACATGAAGCTTCTGATGTCGAACTTCGCATGAGCATCATATAGCTATGGGAGTCCTAAGAGCATTGAGAATTCACAGTCATTTGAGTTCTCATAGGGTACTAAGAAGAATTCTTGATTGTAAGTGGCTCGATTGACCTGAAAGGTCACCTCTGTGACTTGTTTGAGTCTGTGGCGTTTCCCATCTGCCGTTCTCATTGCCATTCCCGACATTGAAGTGCCCTTAGTGTCGATAAGTAGTGCTCTACAGAGGTTTGCAGCTTTTGGGGTAATCAAGTTGAGATCCGACCCCGGATCTAGAACTGCCTTTTTGAATACCATCTTTCGCGTTCCCACTGTAACCGTCAGAGTGAGAAAGAATGACCCAAAGTTATTGGTTTGTAAATCTTTGATGCTACAGTTGCGGATATCAAACCAATCTTTCCTAGCGCCCTGGTCGCTTATCCATTTGACCGTGTTCGGTGTCTCTTGAAGAAGTTCACTAACCGTCTCGATCTTTCTAGAGTTGTGTTGCCTGCGACATCGCTGTGGGTAGGCTAATACCATCTCCCATCCTAGCAATCTCCTGCCCTGAGGACTTGACTGTAGGTATTGCAGGACAGACATAGAAATGCATGTATCTTTTAACCATTGGTGAAAATCAAATAGTTGCTCACCCACCATACCTTGAATTGATTCTAATTGCTTCCCTTTGGCCCTCACTTTAGCCTGCCTGACCTCCGCCTTCGGTCGTTTATCCTTCTTACGCGACCCATTTGCCGGATCGTCCTTGGCACCGCCACGTTTCTTCTCTCTACGCGACCCCTCCACCGAGTCGTCCTCGGTATCAGCATCTGTCCCCGCATCTATATCAAAATCCTGGAAAACTCTTTTCTTTGCACTTGGGCCCTCTTTCTGTTGTCTCTCAGGATTCTTGGTAGGAACTTCAAAAGTGCCCATGCAAGGTCTTTCAAAATGTGCTGGCATCTGAAATCCTGTCGGTATTTTGAATGGGGGCATTTGGGTTTCCCCTTCTTGCATATTCTCATCTATAGAGATCTTTGATGCGACCCTACACCTGCTCTCCCTATTATTTGACTTCTCCAACTGTTCGGTCTCTGATCCAGAGTCAACAGCGAGTCCTATTGCTCTCCCTGCGTAAGTGTTTATCTATTCTTCGACGTCCTCATCAGCCAGTACTGTCTCAAGATCATCATCTGAACTTCCTTGCTGGTTTTCATGAGAGTTATCATTCATGGCTTCAATTCTGTTCACTGTAATTGCCGGAGCAGTCGTAGAAATAATGGGTGCTGGCACGTTTGGAGTCCGGGTAGTGGCAGTGTTAGCTGGCCAAGCTCCATTCTTCGGAAGTGTATTGTTTGTAAGTTCGTTAATCTGGGCTTCCCTACGAGTATTATGTTCATTTCGCAGTCTACGTCTCTCTGCCGGAGGTAGTACTGCATTCTTGCAATCATAGTTGGAGTGTCCTTCTTGGCCACAATTCCAGCAGATAAACGGGTCACGGGTCCCGCCATACCCTCCTGGGCGTGGGGCAGGCCACATGGGAACAAAGTCCTTCCTATCAAAACCAGACTGTCTTGGTGGTGGAGTTCTTACCATCGAATTTCTCGGAGGTGCCGCCTGATTATTGGACATCTCTCCTGATGATACATCACTTACCGGTTGGATCCGAGCATCTTGTGATGTCACCTCACCTTTCTGTGTTCTATTGTGGTTCATCGCTCCATGAAACAGTCTAAGGATTTGCTGAAAACTTCTATTCTGCTCCTCGGCCATTTGAGTCATTTTGCGAGTGTTGGCCTCCTGCCGTATGATGCTTTCATTGTTTGCCGTAATGACACTTATTTGGGCCTACAACAAGTCCTGTGGCATAAAGTTCTTCGGCTCTGTCTGTTTGGGCTTCAAGGTATTGCTATCGGTCTCACCGGTCCGTTTCTCGGTAGGTTTCTCGGTTGGCTTGGCCCCATAAATGTATTTCTCATCTTTATCATCTAGTGCTGCCTTACCCATTTCTCCAGATACACATGCCTTATATGCTTCGATGACTTTCTCGAGTGTTCTCTCCCTTGGGTCCATAATCATACCTCTAATCATGAATCCATCTCCACGATGGGCCAGTCCACTGAGAAAAAGTCGGCCTAGTTCAGAGTGTAAGCTTTCCGGTAGTTGTTGCTGGTACCATTCTGCTCTCTTGATGTACTCTTCGGGATCCAGGACTTTCTCGTCAACTGTTTATGAGAACATATGTGTAAAACTGGCCTATACAATTGTCCAGGCTACGTCCCGTCAAGCTTAGAGTTCAGTTCAAAGGTATAAGATACCAACTACCAAGGTCTCCTCAGTCAACGGTAGTAGTTGTTCCCTTAAATCGCACAAGAGAGTTACGAACTACAATATCGTCAAGCCTCACTAGAGCTAGTTAGGTAGAGCGGAAAGTTGTTCAGTTGAAGTCTCGAAAGTCACAAGCACAATGTTTGTGGAGTTTATAGAGTAAAGGTAGTTCGATAGATTCAAGTATATTGATAAGACTCGTTCTTCCCGTTGATGTTCTGGTAAAGAGACAAATCTGCCGACTATTTTATATACCGCGGTTTGGGCTTGCAGATTTATTCTAAATCCTAATACAAACGCCTGGGAACCCCCGAAGACCCTGAAAACCTGCCAAGCAATCATGCCATACAATACAAATCTTACAACACAGTAACAACGCCAATACAAATACATTCCCTCCATACTTATACAAATCTCAACCAGTCCAAGCACCTTGTCCCAGCCCTATCATCTATTCTAGTCAAGCCCGAAGGTGTACTAGAGTAATGCAATCATGTAAAGCTGTTAGTAAACCAATCTGTACTCTGCGGACGGGCCGATAAGTGTACTAACCACCGTATCTGTTCCGTCCTTGCATGTTCCCTTGTGGCAGAGAGTCACCAAAGCCCTTTGGTACTAATCAGCAAGCAGTACTGGGAAGCGGGGCCTTCCTTCATACCGTTAGTTTGTCAAGAAACATGCCCCGACTGGCGGAGAGCACAACTCCGTCATTTCTTATCCGATTTCCTCGATTCTTTCACCAGTCAGCTCCAAATCATGCCCTCTCATATACCCTCCAGATTTGGTTCGGACGGACGAATTTTCCTGACGCTCCAGGGGTTATTTTTGGGGTCCAAAGCTTGTATTTTTACTATGCGTTTACAGCAACTCTGAGGGGCCCCCCCAGCACCCGGTGGGTGGCACAGTGGGGCGCCCTGCAGGAGATAGCCGCCAGCAATAATATTCACACGCGCTTCTCCCCAAACCCCTATCGCGTTTCTCAAGAAACGAACAAGGGATTTAGTTACCTAGGTAGTCAAACAAGTGGTCTTCATGGTTCCCAGAAATACTCCTCTTATCAGGTGCCTCCAACACAGTCTCAGGTCCATCAGCAAACCTGCAAGATTGTGTCAGGAGCAACTGTAGCACAGGACGCTAGGAATGCCACATTCAGCAATTGGCTGAATATGACGCTACTGTGAAGCGTTAGGGGCTCCTGACGCAACACCAAAGGCTCCTGATGCCTCTGACGCTTTCTGGTAGGCTTCCTGATGTTCTCTGGTGCTGCTTGGTACTGTCACGCTCTTGTCACGGTCACATCACAGAAGTACTAGTATGGTTCTCAATTATTTTATTATATGCTATCTAATATGTACAAAATATCCCTAATTCGCTTGTCACCCTAATGGTCTCAAGGATCCTGCTGCTTAAGGGATCTTGCAGCTGTCGCCTGGGGGGGGGTCTTGAGAGTCCTGCTACTGTTGCTTAGGGGGTCTTACTGCTGTCGCCTAGGGGGTTCTGCTGCTGCTGCTTAGTAGGTCTTGCTGCTGTCGCCTGGGGGGGTCTCGAGGACCCTGCTACTGTCACTTAGGAGGTCTTGCTGCTGTTGCCTAAGGGGTCCTGTTGCTGTTGCCTGGAGGGTCCTGCTGCAGCTGCTTAGGGGGTCTTGCAGCTGTTGCCTGGGGGGGGTCTCGAGAGTCCTGCTGCTGCTGCTTAGGAGGTCCTGCTTGTTATTTTTTCGAGATTCTCAGTCTGTCTTTCCTTATTTGTATAACATTTCATCTTCATTTGCTACATTTTATTACGATGACAGTTCTGATTGTTTTCTTGATACATTTTTACATTTATTACATTTTTACATAACTACTAATGTTTATCGAAAGGTCGCATACCTTATTACTCACATGTATTGCGCCATTTGTTATGAGTCATATTTTGTTGCGCTTATTTATGTTTACTCAACACACCATTTCGCTTACAAGCATTGTATTACTCATTTCTTTTGGTTACCTTTACTTTGTTACGGTTTTCAGGGTTAAACGGCGTTCCCACCTCGGTTTTTCACATAGTTATCTCGGTTGGAGGATAAAGGACTTTTCTGTATAAATAGCGGGCCGTTCTCCCTCTCTCTGGGACAGTAATTCTCTAGACATAGACACCAATCTACTACGCTATCTTGTTTGGTATTACATGCTCAGAATCCTCGCCTGCCTGTTCTTTATAGTAATAGTTTATTCTGTTGCTACTACCAATTCACTGGCCTTACGCTTCTTTCTGTGCATCGTACCTGTAGAGTTATACCATTAGGACTTGCGTCCTAAGCTGTTACTCCGCTATTCTTCACAGGTTATGAGCCCGGCTGCACACAACAGCTAAACTCTAATCTCACAACAACACTGGCGTCTTCTGCTGTCACCTCTCCTGCTCGCTCACCCTCTCCAACTCTATCCGAACTAGACCTCCTCACATACCCTGAGTTATCACTCAATCAACCCATCGAAATGTCAAACAACGGTGAACCCTCTAACACACAAAATCCGATTGAGGAGACAGTTGAAGAACTGAACCTCTCATTCTCGGAACGCGTCAGCAAGGACAAACCCATTACCATCAAACTCGACAATGTGCGCCCTCTCGAGGGTCAACACAACTACAACACATGGGCAGCCGTGATGAAAATCATCCTGAAAGGGATGAAGGTCTACGAAATCGTGGTGGACGGAGCTGAACCACCAACCGGTTCAAGCGCAAAAGAGAAAGCAGCATACGAATCTCTATGCAACCAAGCCTCAGCGGTCTTCATTCAGGTTGTTTCAACCGATCTTTTGGAGAAAATCATCGAACTGGAACATCCCCACAAAATGTGGACTTACCTGAGAGCAGAATTCTATCGTGACACTGCTTATGCCATGGTCTCTCAGATCATGAACCTCACAAATCTTTCAGTTACCTACGACCCTTCCCTACCAATTTCACAGTTCATCTCATCGTTCGAAACCGAGTGGCTAAGGCTCTATAAAATGGCCAAAAGCTCCAAAGACGACTATCGAGTACTGTTCGCAAAGTTCCTGGAACAAGACAAGGCAAAACGAGACTTCCTGCTTGGCTTTATTGTTAAGCACCATTCAAATGTCGTGGACAATCTGTCTACAAAAGACGACCTCACCTTCTCGGATGTCAAACAACGCCTCCTCGAACTCAGTCATCAAGACACCTCCTCTCTTCCCGATCAGCAAGCCCTCTTTGCGGCAAAACAAAAACAAAAGACCTACAAAAAGCCTGTCACCACGGCTCCACCACCCAAAACCGATGTTGAAACTTGTTCCTGGTGCAATGCTCATCGTAAAGATGCGCCCCTAAAGGACAGACAACACAAATGGGAAGCCTGTGACAAACTAAAGGCAATGCAAGCTGAAAGGAAGAAGAACAAGAAAGGGAAATCGGAAAAAGCACTGGTTACAACGGGGAAAGACTCTGACTCGGTAAGAAGAAACTCCCTATTTTACTTTGACACCGGAGCAACCTCTCATATGTGTCCTCTCGCAGAACGGTTCGAGTCTCTCCAGACATGTTCCGGATTTGTGAAGTCCTCTTCAAAGGCTTCCATGGCGATAAAAGGAAAAGGCACTGTGGTGATGGACTCTGTGTTAAATGATGGGACTATTTCTTCTTTTCGTGTTCATGATGTTTTATTTGTACCTGAACTAGAGCGACCGTTACTTTCTTGGAGGAAAATTAAGGAAAAGGGATATACCATGGTTGGTAAAGGGGATCTGATTTCAATTGTTAAGCATAATAAAATTCTTTTCGAAGCAGTCTTTGACGGAACACTTTTTAAAATACCCGAAGTAAACGACGCAGCATTCCTCACATTTGACTTTTGGCACTCTGCTTTAGGACACTTAGCTCCAAGCTCTATTGAAAAGGCTAAGGAACTTTACAGTGACGCCTCAGTCATACCACAGGCACCAACAAACTTTCACTGCCCCCAATGTTCACTCTCGAAGTCTACACACAGCAAACCAAAATCTTCCAATACACGAGCTACCCAGAAGTTGGAACTGATACATTCCGACCTATGTGGCCCCTTCCCAGTACCTAGCTACGGAAACTCCCTCTATTACATCACCTTTATCGATGACAAGACCAGAGTCTCCTGGGTTCGGTTCCTAAAGAAGAAGTCAGATACGGCGAAAGCCATTGAAGATTTCGTCAAGGAAGTTGAACTTCAGTATAGTCTCCCTGTCAAAAGGTTTAGGACTGACAACGGAGGAGAGTATGTCAACAACACCTTGTTGACCTTCTTTGCAAACAAAGGGATCGTGCACGAACTAACACCACCATACTCCCCCGAGTCAAATGGTGTTGCTGAACGACTGAACAGAACCATTGGTGAAGCTGTGAGAGCCATGATACTTCCCCTCGGAGACAAACGATTATGGGCCGATGCTGTCGCCACCTTCATTTACATCAAAAACCGTCAACCACACTCAAGTGTCAAGAATCAGACACCCTATGAGTGCTTCCACGATATAAAACCAACGATTCATCACCTCCAACCCTTTGGCAGAGAATGCTATGTGCACATACCTGAGAATAAACGCTCAGCTGGCAGCAAACTCTCTCCTAGGGCAACTAGAGGCATTTTTACCGGATACACCAATGTCAACCATCACTACCGAGTGTTCCTACCAGAAGAAAAGAAGTCAGTCATAACAGGCGATGTCTTCTTTCCACCTCTGAAGCCAGAAGGGGCTCAATTAACGAGCAAAACTCCCATCAAACACGTTGTACGGAAATCACCCAACACATCTATCTCCTATACAGAGACTGAAGGGTTTCCAACTGACGAGATGTGGTTCAACTGGATGGATCGCAACCCTGAAACTGCAAACACCTGGTTTCATCAAGGGCATCCTAAGGTCACTACTCTCTTTCAGCAAGCGTACGAAAACGGAAAACGTGACGGCTTCCTAGGACCTCAATTTTGGGAATTTCAAAACCCAACTCCCTCAATTCAATCTTCCAACAATGATGATCTATACGTCAATCCGAATAACATTCCACCCTCACCTACACCCTCTGCAATGGAACTTGACTCGTTAGTCGGCTCACTTCGACTTTCACAAACGGCACAGTCAGATCCTATGTCAGAAGTATCACACCATCCACAGTTACCCCTCGATGAATCCCTACCTTCCTTCCACTCTTCATTTCAAGCACCTAGAACACGCTACGGCAGAGAGATACACCCTCCAAGAGAATGGTGGATAGTACCTCGAGTACCTACTCCTCCTCCTGCATCTTCGGAACATGGGTCCACTCTACCTGACGCTGAACCTCTCATGATTGAAGACACACCATCGGAAGATACCATTCTGGTGTCAGTTCTAGAAGTCAATGAACCTAAGACCTACCGACAAGCTGTTAACTCAGCTAACTCGGATAAATGGACTCTGGCCATGAACGAAGAACTTGATTCACTTAAAGAGAATGAAGTATGGGATGTGGTTGATAAACCACCACAACGAAACATCGTGGACTCCAAGTGGGTATTCAAGGTAAAAGGTGATGCCAACGGACAAGTTGAACGATACAAGGCTAGACTAGTTGCAAAAGGGTTCTCACAAGAACATGGCCTTGACTACGACGAAGTCTTCTCCCCTGTCGTCCGTTTCGACTCCCTACGGCTCCTACTTGCCATTACCGCCATAAAAGGCTGGCGAGTTCGTCAACTGGATGTTAAAACGGCGTTCCTCTATGGAATTTTGAACAAGGAGATCTATATGCAACTACCTGAAGGCAGCAGGTCAGACAACAAAGTTGCAAGACTAAAACGGTGTATTTATGGTTTGAAGCAATCCCCAAGGGAATGGTACGGCAGGCTGGTTACCTACCTCCAACCTTACGGGTTCTCTTCCTCTGCTTTTGATCCATGTGTCCTAACCCACAGCTCTGGTGAAATATTCCTGGCCATCTATGTGGACGACATCACTCTTTTTGGACCCGATAACGACCTAGTCGAGCAGTCCGTACAACTTATGAAGTCGGAATTCAAAGTCAATGACATGGGCTCTCTAAACTATCTCCTTGGCATCCAAATCGAATACAACAAGGATGGAATATCCCTATCGCAAACTGCATTTATCGATAAGATCCTATCACGCTTCTCAATGTCAGATTGCAACCCAGTCACCACGCCCATCGATCCTAACCATCGTCTGATGAAGGCTTGTGATAATGACGAACGGGTCAATGCAACTGAGTACAGACAGATAATAGGCTCTCTTATGTATCTCGTCACTGCGACTAGGCCCGACCTTGCCTACACAATAACTCACCTATCTCAATTCTGTTCGGACCCAACAAAAGTACATCTCAACGCTGCAAAGCGTGTACTCCGCTACCTCAAAGGCACAAAGAACCGGAAGTTACTCTACCCTACCGGCACCTCTTTACCTCTATCGGCTTTCACTGATGCATCTCACGGAAACTGTCTCGATACAAGAAGAAGCTTCTCTGGCTACCTATTCCAACTCGGCCAATCAACTATATCCTGGTGTTCCCGAAAGCAAAAATCAGTTGCCACCTCCACCTGTGAGGCTGAATACATGGCACTAGCTATGACGGCAAAACACTACCTATGGTTGACTCGTGCTATTAACGAGTTGTTAAAGACCCAGATTCCTCATGCTCTTCTCTGTGACAGCAACTCCGCTGACGATATCGCTCGGAATCCAAAGCTAAACGATAGATCCAAACACATAGACATCTCCTACCACTTCGTCCGTGAACTCGTCGAAGACGGAACGATCAATCTATTACATGTTGCCTCTGCGGATAACTTTGCAGACATTTGCACCAAGGGTTTACCACGACAGACACACGACCACTTATGTAGTTACATTTTTAACGAGACTACAAAGTGAGAAGGGGTGTTATTTTTTCGAGATTCTCAGTCTGTCTTTCCTTATTTGTATAACATTTCATCTTCATTTGCTACATTTTATTACGATGACAGTTCTGATTGTTTTCTTGATACATTTTTACATTTATTACATTTTTACATAACTACTAATGTTTATCGAAAGGTCGCATACCTTATTACTCACATGTATTGCGCCATTTGTTATGAGTCATATTTTGTTGCGCTTATTTATGTTTACTCAACACACCATTTCGCTTACAAGCATTGTATTACTCATTTCTTTTGGTTACCTTTACTTTGTTACGGTTTTCAGGGTTAAACGGCGTTCCCACCTCGGTTTTTCACATAGTTATCTCGGTTGGAGGATAAAGGACTTTTCTGTATAAATAGCGGGCCGTTCTCCCTCTCTCTGGGACAGTAATTCTCTAGACATAGACACCAATCTACTACGCTATCTTGTTTGGTATTACATGCTCAGAATCCTCGCCTGCCTGTTCTTTATAGTAATAGTTTATTCTGTTGCTACTACCAATTCACTGGCCTTACGCTTCTTTCTGTGCATCGTACCTGTAGAGTTATACCATTAGGACTTGCGTCCTAAGCTGTTACTCCGCTATTCTTCACACTGCTGCTGTCGCCTGGCGGAGTTCTCGAGGGTCTTGCTGCTGGCACGACGCGTTTGTAGCACGCGTCATGACACGGGTGAAAGAAAACAAGACAGCCTGCATATAAGTTAGCTTTTACTGTTCAAATAGCAATAGAGAAATAGGGTAGAGGGGTAGGGGAGAGGGGTATAGGAGAGGGGGTAGGGGGTAGGCTTGGTGTGGTGCGATGAGGTGGGTGTGGTATGGTGTGTTCAGGGACTTAGAGAATTTTGGCAAAGTCCCTGGAGGAATAGGGGTAGGGGGTTAGGGGTATCCAAGCAGGGTTAGGTGTATCCAAGCAGGGTTAGGGTTGGCGGAACGCACCTCCAAAACCTCGCTTGTTTTTTTGAAGAGAACGGTAGTTAATAAAGACTAGTAATCTGCGGGTAGGAGGGAACAATGGTTCTCTCACAAGAAACATAATTTTTTGAGTAGTACGGTTCCCAGAGCCTCTTGTGGGGCGCTCCTGGTACTGGCAGTAGTATGGTGACGCTTGGGGTTCTGGAGATGCTTGTGACACGGGTGAGTTCCTGTGATGCAACAGTTGCTACACCAATTGCGTCAGGACACAATTGCAGGTTTGCTGATGTCTTTTCTGATGTAGGTAGCGCACTTTGCTGGGATTGCTGGGGTAAATAGATCAAAATTCGGTATAGATGGGGGGAGTCCGTTTTCCTGGACCCACGGTACTTGTAGTAACAAAAGAAAAATATTTTTGGATGAGTTGGCTTGTTCTAAAACTGAAAGGGTGCAGGCCATTCCCTTAGTGCAGTTCAGTTGCTGTGCTAGGGCTATGCCTGTTTCTGGAATGTCGCACATTTAGTCGGCGTCCATGGCCTCTTTGTATGCTTCTTCTTGTACTGTTCTGCGGTCTTTTGCTATCTGTAGCTTCATTGGGCAGTTCCTGTCTGAAGATTTGTGTAGCGAGTTGTTGCAGTTTACGCACCGGTGTGGAGTGTGCTCGCAGGTAATGCCTCCTTTGCATTGGGTGCATTTGTGGTCCTTGCTGTGATGCTGTTCTGTGCATACTGCACAGGGGGAGACTTTTTCTTTGCACAATGGTGTGGAATGTCCTAGCTTATTGCAGTTATGGCTTTGTGTGCTTGATCCATACTGATCATATGTTTCCATTCTGCAGAACTTGTTATCGACTATAAGGTACCTGAAGCCCAGGGTTTCTAGAGTGTAGTTGCTGTTGACGGCTATGACCATTGTTGACCATGGTTTGCTTTCTCTGCTTTCTTTTCGGGTGAGCCAGTATGGTACTTGCGCTAGTTTGACTTGTTTGTAGCTTTCAGTGATTATGCGGCTAGGTTCATTCCCAATTCCTTGTCATCTTTTCCAATGTTCGTTGGAATGCTGTGTACCAAGAACTTTGTCAGCCTGGGATTGGGCTTGACTTCCCCGACACTAAACCCGTGTCTACTGAGGGTGTCCACTATTTCTTTGGTAAACTTGAGAAGGTGTGAGGAGTCCTAGTTGAAGGGGGCAGGCGCCACTATTGTTTGTTTGCCCAGTTTTTTGGTCATGAGAACTTTCTGTCTTGTCGGCTCTAGTCCCTTGCTTATAATGTGATGTAGTGCATTGTCAGTGGTGGTAACGGGAATGTCGCTAATTGTTTTGATGATAATTTCTCTATTGACTCTAGAGAACTCTGGTTTAAAGAACAGGGCGTTTTTCTTTGGTACTACTCTTTCCCAGTTGTCTGTTTTTGGTGCCAATGCTGCTGCTGCTGCATAGCTCTTGTTGTTGTTCTTGGGTGGTTGAGCTTGGCTGCTCTTCTTGCTTTGCTGCCTAGGTCTGGTGTCTCTGGGGACCAGAGGGGGGTTTGTCGGGGCTGGGTGACTGGTGGCTACGTTTAACTGTAGCATATTGGTGGTAATGGTGTTGTGCCTGACTTGTGCGTCCAGGGCTTGTTTCTGGATGATTTCTTTGAGGTCTGAAATCTCGTTCCTGAGTTTCGCAATCTCGGACTGGTTTGCCAGAGAAGACTCTCCGACTAGCCATACTATGTAGTTAAAGGCTCCTGACTTGGAGACGGTGGAGTCTTGTGCTACCGGAAGGTAATTGGTTTCTAGGTCATATTCCTGGGTGTATGGGGGGGCAGTGAAGTGTGTCTTTCTTTTGTCGGAGCTGGAATCTTTGTCTTCGTCCATTGCTTCTTCCTCGACAACGGGGAAAGTGGGGTCGGGCATGGTTGAAGTGTCCGTCGTGAGTTCCGGTGTGTTGTCTGGGCCTGTAGTGGTCCTAAAAGGGAGGGTGCTTTTTTTAGATATCTTGTTAGGCAAGCTTGACCGGTGGTTTGGGGAGGAGTTGATTTGCTTAAGGCTGCGCTTCTCTGGGGAGAGCGGTAGCGCAAATATTTTCGGCAGTAGAGGGGGGGGAGTGGATGGGCTCTCAGGACGCGAAGCTGAAGTATCCACGATGTTTGTAGTGTAATGTTTTCAAGCTATGTGATAGCGTTGAAGAGGAATGTTGATGGAACTAAAGCAGGGAAATTGTCTGAAGTTATGAAAATAATAGATTTTGGTGTGTGTAACCGTTGCTTAGAGTGATTTCCGAAGTATTTTGTCCCTAACGATCAAGAAAGGTTGTGTAAAGAAAGAAGAGAAAAACTATTACAAGAGGGGAGGAAGGCTCCCTCTGTATACCCAAATCTCCCCCCTCGTCTCTTTCCTTTTTCCCTTGTGTGCATGAGTCGTCGCTACGGCTCACCCTTATTCCCTTGCGTGTATAAGTCGTTGCTACGGCTCACCCTTATTCCCTTGCGTGTATAAGTCGTCGCTACGGCTCACCCTTATTCCCTTGCGTGTATAAGTCGTCGCTTACAACTCACCCTGTATCTCTGCATCCCTATCCGTGAAACCGACCGGTACAATAAACTATTTAATACCAGTCCAGGTAATCGGAGTGAATTCATCTATCGGGCAAATAGTTGCACTATAAGTTCAATATCCTCAGTTACTTAAACAGATAAATGAAGCTGGTATCATAGTGACAATCACTTGGTGAGCGACAAAATTCCAACAGCTGCTACTCCTGATAAGACTCCACTCAAAATTTTACATCTTTTAGACAGCAGCTCAGAGTGACATGTTGTACATTGTGGGCGCTAGCAGTAGCTGTAATCAATCGGAATTTCCTTGCTTTATAGTCTTCCATGGCAGCTTGAATAGCTGTCTCAGTTGCACACATAATCAGGCACTTTTTAAATTTGAGCATTTTGATCAGGGTTGAAGTATATGGTTGTTGCGTTGAGATAGAGCTTGATGAGCTGGCAGCCAAGGAAAGTGTTTTATTACCCGGTTGTATTACACTACACCATTACATACATTAAATAGCTGGCCATTTCTCCTCAATCTGGGACTTTAATTTAAACCATAAAATCAATTTGCTATGCTATTTTGTTTGGTATTACATGCTTAGACTTGTTGCTTGCCGTTCTTCTTAGTAGTAATTTATTCTATTGCTAATACAGACTCTCTTGCTCTACACTTCTTTCTTTGTATTGTACCTGCAGAGTTATACCATTAGGACTCGTGTTCTAGGCTGTTACACCCTGCCATATTATCACAGAATCAATATCATTTTCTCAGAAAGTATGGAATAATATGCAGTAGGAGTGACTGTATCATTTCATAGATGCTATGCCCAGCAGGATCACTACTGTCATAAGGCACCATGGTGGTCATACAAATTGGTAAATGTACTTTGAGTATTATTCTATCAGTTTACTATTCTAATTTCTGTGTACATAATTGCCTTCATTGAGGGTTATCATTTTCCTCTCCTCTTGTAGGTTGTGTCGAGGCACGCCAAGCCTCGTGTCCCGTCATTAAACGACTACAATTTTAGGTGTCGGTTAATTTTGTCCCCTCACAATATTTCTGTTGACGGCGGTAGCGTTGGTAGCATAAACTGTTTTGCTTCCGCCGCAATCTTATCTCCGGTGGTGGTGTCGGTTCTGGTGTGTAATCCCACCTCTTTTTCTTCTGTCTTCTCGTCTCTATTCCTATCGTGTCTTATTTCCTTTTCTTCCCCTAAGCACTACCAAGGAATGGGTTAGGGTTGGTGTTGCTGTCCTGGGGACACTTGTTGCGAGTGAATGGTGTATAGATGGGCCTAGGAGAGCTCCTAGGACATTCATGAAGGCCATGAAATCCTCTGGAGGCACGGCAAAAGCTCCTGGGCGGCATACCCTGTCCATGGAGTCGGTGAGCCGTGGGAACCTTCGGATGATGTGGGGGGACCCATGAGCTATCCGACCCGCGGCTTGATGCTATGGAGCCGGGGACATTTGAGCTGAGAATTTTTACCGATGGGGCCGTCTATTCAAGAGCTAGGTCTATTAGATAGTGTTGTAGTCAATCAATGAACATTCCCTGCTAGATTGATCTACCAGAGAATGCCCCCGGATATGCGATGTTCCTCAATTAACTACAACAATAATCCCGGCGATTACCTTGCCCATTGGGACTGCCGTTTAATAGCTTCGCACCCCAGTTAGATTAGCTGTAGCTTGTTTAACAATGGAACTTATTAAACCTGAACGTTGAATAGTGTTGAATGTGCTATTATCATATAACGTGCATGTCGAAGTAGTAGCCTGGGAGCCACAAATGAATAGAAGTACCCAACTAAACACTATCACCTACGACTACCTCGCTCATTAGCCGTACAATGTAGATAGACCCACAATGGCAATGAAAGGGAATCCCCATGCCACGGCTATATGTTAGCGGTGGATTATTATAGATCTAGTATTCTTATCCCCCAGCATATTGCCCTAGTACATGATATCTTCAATGGTAGTGATTGATCTTCAATTCAGTTTGTTGTCCCTGGCTGTACTCGGCCCAGTTCTATTGGTAGCGGTATTGACCAATTCCACGTAATAAACACATGATGATCTATGCTGGTAGGGCTCTGAATGCATTTAAAGTAGCTATAAAACCGGTAAGTACAGTTAACTAAATTTCAGCACCTCTACAACATCGCAGCACGTCGCCTTTCAGCTCATACCCCTACTAGGAGACTAAGGGCTTTTGTCTCTCGTAATTCAGCAGGCACCTATACACAAACGGTACCAGAACCTCATCTGCATATTAAATACTCACAGCTACCGTACGCCCTATCCTTTACTTCAGCACCAATATTTGTCTCTGATGTACCTATCCTAAATAAGACTTTTTTGCCCCTCCCTCGCTAACGTAGGTAGTATTTTTAAAAGGAAATATCGGCCAAACACATCATGACGCTCATCACTCAGGATATGCTTCTAAAGAGTCGGGTTACACGGAAGTTAGTGTATACTATCCTAGCAGCCAATGCTGGCATGGTTAATGCTGTTAGAGAGGATAATATCCCCTTCTATAACGCTGCAAAGTAAGTAACACCAGGGAGATAGCCAACCAAACGATTCTAAATACTCACATCATGTAGGTTAAAATTCGACGAGGCTCGTAGAGGCCTTATTGATGAAATGTGTTCTGTGCTAGGAAGAAGGAGGAACCCCTCTAACCAGCGCATAAACTGCTGCATGGCTGCCTGGTCATTTATTAGCTATGTATTCTCCACATCGACTACTATTTGGGGAGCTGCCATCTTTGCATTGGTTGTTATTTTGGGGATAACCGTTGGCATTTATTTACAATATTCTTGCTTGATGGTATGGGAGAAATCAGACTATGCTTTGGTAGCTAGGATTACTGCCGGCATCGGCGACGGACTTGAGGCACTGTTCCTTGTCATCCTAGATCATTTGAGGGTTGATAGAGTCATTGTTTCTGCCATTGGATTATCATTAGCGGCTGCAATGAGAATCACGGGAAAGACATTTAATAACTCACTTAGATGGAGTTATGGAGGTATTCTCTTGGAGGCAATCGGGGAGGTTGCCCTCTGTGCGCTTCGCTGGAGAGCACAGCTCACAGAGGGTCGGTGGAAAATATCCCACAAGTGGCATCCATGGGTTCCTAAATCAGGACTTACCCCAGGCGAACAGGTATGGTCTCCCTGCCGAGCTAATTCCACTCATCTGACAGCCTTGTATACAGGCTCAGTTAATGGCGATCCTGTGGGATATCCGATTCTCTGCCGAGTTCGAACAGCAAGTTCCATTGACTCACATCCGTCCATCGGCTCCACTGCGTCCAGTTGCTCCCCGCCGTCCTTTGGTTGCTCCTCGTCTGAATAGGCAGCATTAGCCAATTCCAGTTTACTGTTTCCGACCCACTCTGCCTCTATATCTTTATCTAATGATTTTTTAAGTACTACCTTAACCAAAACACTCCCGTTCGTATAGTATCATTGGCATTATTCATATAGTTAACTACCTTCTTTATGTATATGTTATGCACTTAGTTTCCTCAGATTCGCGTCATCTTCAGTACGTTTGTTGGCGGATCTGGTGTATCTGGCACAGGGCGCCGGAGGGAGGGGAAGTTCATGGTAGAAACGAGTAATCAAGGGAAGTGGTAGGAAGAGTAAGCGAGCTAGTCGTTGGTGAAACCTTGTTCAGCGGGCTTAATTGCGGGCGGTGTGGCCGGCTATGCGGTGCACCGGTAATGAACGATGTAATAAAATGATGGGCAAAAGTGATTTTTGTAGGGCAACTTATGGCCACACTAGTGTAATTAGGTCTCATGATGAATAGATTCTAGATAGGGAGGATTAAAAACCTAAGTAACAATTATATTGCTGGTAATGTACTATATGCAAACGTCTCAACGAAACGCGTGCAATTGTCATTCAGCGCAGTACTCTTCACCTGATATTTTCGGTAGAATAACCAAATCAATAATAAAATTATAAGTGGATGCTGGAACGTTCTGCCGATCTTTGTTAAGTTAGCAGTATAGTGCTCTCCAGTTCTACGCCTTGCTTCCCATCATAAAGAGTGATGAAATACCCACAACGCAGTCGATACTTTCTGGAATCATTGTAATAGCATTACAATTCTAATGAAATTGTGAAATTTTTGGTCGCTCTCGCTCTCTGTTGGGTCCGCTTCAGACGTCAGACGTGCGAGCCCAAATCGCCTTCGATCAATGAATTGGGGTGTATTCTGGGCAAACAAATGACTTTATCGTTATTTATGTGTACAGAAGCTATCTTTATAGAGTTTAATGGCCAAAATTCCGACAGCAGAATTTTTCCCAATGTAAATAGGACAATCAAAAAAGGTGCACTAAATCGTTTACCATTGTTTATACGGGTTGGAACATTGGTACTTTAAGTCGGGGGTTATACTAGGGCTGTAATTAAATATTCAGATTGGGGTGCAATGATAAACCTCAACTCAGGAGGCTACAACTAAGTAATAAAATTGGCAACAACAACACACTCAACGTAAATAGAAATTAATAGGAATAAAGAGAAATAGAATATTATACAAGTTGCTATCCATGAAATAAATTTCCGCCTTTTTGAATAACACTCCTGCATTTTGCGCTGGAGATCCTCAATAAACGCGTTTGTGGTTTCTACAGGTATGGCTTTCCACTCTTCTATCCATGCTTTTTTAGCAGCTTCCTTAGTTTTTGGGAGCAGTTTTTTTGCTGCTTGTTTCTTTCTAATGTAATCCTATACCTTTTCTATAGAATCAATGTCAGGTGATGTTTGGAAGGGGGGGTTAAAATAGTTAATAAAATTTCTATCAAATTTTGTTACTAGGAAAAATAACTTACAAGCAGGCCAATCCACTTTATTGATTTCTTTCTTATAATGATACTCATTTAGACTCTTTGCTCTATGTAGTCCAGCGCTATCCTCCATAAGCCATATTTTTCCTCTTTCTTTCCGCTTTTCTGACTCCTTCATTTTATCATAAAAAGGGTACTAATGTGGTTTACATATATTTTCTCTATATCTAAACCAATCAATATCACTTTTTCGATTTTTCCTCCAGATTTTTTTGACCACTTTGTATGGGTTTGGGGGTTGACCGCGTTTTTTGGGGAGCTGTGGTTGTGCTTTTTTAGCTGCTTTTTTGGCAGCATTTGCCATCTCCTCTGCAATTCAATTTTTTTTGAGCCAAAATAACCACTGCTTTGTTTTTTCCGTTTTTGTCTCCTGCTCCCATATATAAAAAGAGTATTTACAACATGGTATACCATATATGATTGCACCCGAAAACATGATTCTGACGTCTCCAGGCCTTTCCAAATTTGCACAATCGGAATGATATTCCTCTTCTTTTTTCCAAATAACACGATGAGGACCATAGTGTGAGCCCACAATCAAGTACATTTCATCTGTAAATATCCAGCCATCCCAATAGTCTTTTACTGTTGCATTTTGTCTCTCTGATGCAAATTTCAACCGGCGGTCTAGATTAACTTCTGAGATTTGTGGTTTTGTGCGAGTAATATGCTGAGAATAGCCTTCACTTGTTAGGATTTTGACAAGCCACTGGCGACTAATCTGAAACAGACATTCCTGCGCAAGGAGAGTGTATGACCTGCGTCGCTGCAATGCGTTAGAGGTTGCGATCTCAATCACTACCTTTCGCTGTGTTTCGGTAAACTTGGGAGGTCGACCTGGCCACGGTACTGAACGGAGGTTCACATCTGACAATATGTTCTCTTTATTTTCTGCCGCATTTTTCTCGGCATGCTTGATAATATCGCCTGTGGTTGAGGTTGGTACACTCGCCAGGTTCTTAATTTCAGCCAACTTATGTCCTGCTCTCGCTAATGCAACAACTACACCTCGCTACCCCAACTCTATTTCAGTATGGCCCTACCGAGATTTTTTTGCCTTTGCTCTTGTTACTCTAGCAGGTAGAGTCTTGCTCTGTGCTTTGCGGCGTGCCATGGGGACTCACGGGTGTTGGGGTTGTGGATGGTAAGTAGGAAGATCTGTCATCTATGTTGAGGCTCATGGTTGCAACCCGATCCGGGTATTTAATTACGGCCCTAGTAATAATAGAGAACTAGATTACTCTCTCGGTTAGGGTTGACACTAAACATTACTCGCGACAAAGCTCTCACAATGTTCCGCAACCTCACACGATTGCTTCAAACGCAGCCGATGGACGCCCTCTACAAACAAAGGCTCCAGGCCGCGAGGTTTCAATGCAATGCTATCAGAGACCAGCTACATTTCCTCGATTGTCGTATAGATTGGCATATCCGGCAATACAGCACCCGAATAAACCCATTTGGGTACAGGGACTACTGGGTCTCTATGAGTCACTTTGGCTTAGAAGATCGTCAGAGTACGTATGGTGTTGTTCAGCGAGAGGAATTTGACCTACAAAATTATACCCATCTTTGGATTGTTAAGGAGTATATTAATATCATTCATGGTAAGGATGCTACCTCGGACTGGCTGGTTCTGAGGCAAGATGACTGTTCGGAGGAGGTTATAGAAAAGTGGTCCAACTGGGAGATAATTGAAGGGAGGCTGGGATTCACCTTGCCGATTATGGAGATTAGGGAAATGGTAGGCGCGCTGAAGTATGTGGATGAAGCATGGCCAAGGGTCTGGGCTGGGATTCGGTTGGCGGGGAAGACGGCTAGCGTTCAGGATGATAGGAATACGGGGCTACAAAAACGGAAGATTGGGGGGCTTTGAGAAGTTAGGGTATGGGTATTTCTGTACGGTCTGCTGTATATAATAATTTGCATACAATTTGATAGGGATATGCGATCTACTCGCGCTGGATTGGATATGTCGATGTTATTTACAACCGAGAAGCTCTATAGCTGCCACGTCACACCTTTCTGTAATCCTGAGAATGCAACCGGCTTTCATTAGTTAGCCATAGATAAATCTTTGAGTGATAGTAAATGTAAATTACCTAATACGGACTACCCAAAGTTATTTTGAGAAATCCACGAATGTATGCTATAGTTTGACCTGTTTCACTCAGAGCTTAGTGAAAATTGACCTTGGTGCATGAAGTCACTGTATAGATGCTTAGGCCAGAGTGATACGCTCTTTATCGAAGTCGAACAGCTTTGTAATATAGTCGCTGACAGCACCCTACCCGGGCGGCAAGTGGACTGGAGCCATGCTTGATATGATGCTCGTGAGTGCACTTGAACTTGGCAACTCACAAAATTTGAGCGAGCATATGGCAAATTAGCAACGATAGCATCCGGAAATATCCTATAAAAGTAGCATCAGTCTGGATGGGGTATTGCTATAGCCCCTGGCACAGGTATCCAAGTATTGTGATCGAGTAGTGAAAGTTATCTTTCGTGGTTACCTGGTAGATCAGAAATAAATTTACATTATGCTCATAATCTCAAGTGTAGGAGCGTGACCTCCTCATAGGACACCATCTCCAAGCACTTATAGCAGTTATATAAACATATTGTGATAGTTATACTCTATCTATATTGATGATCATAGATATTTATTGATATGCATCATTTAAAACAAGTTTAAGTCATACGAGTATCGGTATTTCTACAGTGTGAGTGTGATAACAGTATTTCCCCAGTGGGGAGAGGAATTAGAATATAGTGACGTAGGTGGTAGGGGGGGAAAAAGGTGGCAATATGACGAACTATAGTACCAAGTACAGTATTTTCAGTGGTACAAATCGGTACGGATTTTGACTAACCACATTAACTGTCTCATTATCATTTACGCTACGGGTAGAGCTGCACTAACCCCGTAAGCCCAATCATGCACGATTTTTCCTGACAGAACCATCAGATTTCTTGGCAATCGAAGCACTGCCCCCGGCCTCTAGAGATGGTCATACCCTCTGACCATGAGAGTTAGCTATAGATAGGCCATAATAGTCCTGTCCAAACATTGTTCTTGATCTCTTTTCGCTAAAATCGGAGTGTCGTGACCTCTGTATCATGATATGTCACTCTGATAGTGATTTAGTAAAGACTAGTTCCCTACAAGATCTATCTCAATTAAATCACAGCGTTCGCCAAGAAAAGACTAGACCGGTTATTTCATTACTGTTTAGGTTATACCAGTTCCCACCCCAAAACTGGCCTACGGTTGAAGACATTGGCCAAATGACAGCTAACAATCTATAGCATGAGATTTAATGAAATACCTCCATACAACCTGAAACGAATTAAGGAGAAACCTATAACGTATATATACTCAGACTAGGACAAGTGGTTAAGTGTTATTAGGAAATAGGAATAAGTACAATACAAGGAAGGGGATGCCCATAACCTGGCGTTTATAATACATGTCTATTATGAGTGTGGTACAAATATCGTCACAAAATGCGTATGTAAATAATCTATAACCATATACCGCCTCAGGAGCCCTCCAACTCTCATTTTAGTACATAGGAGAGATTTACACCGACCGTCCCTTATGGACATCTGGTAATCTTGTGTAAGTTTAGAATGTTGGTTGATAGGGTAGGGAGAAAACAAGATCTATCTGTTTTAAAAATCAAGTGGCTACGTTACCTTAAACGTATGCCTCATTAACGCAGGAAAAGTAATCAACAAGTGGAAAAAGTAGGCAACGACAGCCTATAGCAAGTGGTGCGTTATCGTTGCGAATGCATAGCACCATAGCCTACCACATACCGATTTCCTCTAGGCACCATCGGGCTACCTCGTTATATCTCCTAATCTCTAGTTTGCGATAGGGTATACACCCCCGGATGTTGGTATCAGCGGTTGCTATTTGTCACACAAAGTGGCCTGTATTATTTTCTTTCTAGCACCTTGATATTTACTCTCAACTATTACAACCATGATATAGGTTTTGTTCTGTAAAAGGAAGACTATTTTATAAAGACATGCAATTTAGATCTCTAGGTACAACATCTAGCATGCTCTCACAAACTATGGCCTAGATACAAAAGAAGGGATTTCCACTCATCTATTTATCTTGTTTTAGGTTAGACATTAATTTAACTATAACTAACCGAGGTTTTTCGTGTACATATAGTTAATACATTTTAGAATTAATTTGGGTACGGGGGTCGACAAACATTCTTTACAGATACCCTAGCCCCAAGACCCCACACAGGCAGCCGAGCCAATAATGCTATGTGTAGATATTTCTAGGGCTATAGACTATGGTCATTAAAATTTGCGTGTTGGCCAAGTTTACTGTAGATGAGTCGCACCTGACGCAAGGCACCGAGCCATTAATCGACCCCTGGTTTGTATAAAGGTTTTGGATAAAGTTACCGTACGGGCAAGAGTGCGCTTGTGAAATAAGCGAGTCACCTTCATTCAGGAAAAAAGTGTTCCAAAACTCAGTGCTACATTATCCTTTAACTAGGAGAGAGTCTAGGGGGACTGTGTGAGATTATGCGAACCTTGCATCACGTTTACCAACTGTTTCGTGGCAAAGCGCCCTCTTACTTTACCACCTTCGGTATCGTCGATATTTCAAAAGCGTCATTATCGCACTACTTGAGATCTACATGTCTTACCAGATAAATTTCATAGTACTCTCCCGCATACATTTTAGGGCTCTGTGAGCCAAGCAACTGAAAAGCCAAAATGCTGTGATGATCAGGGTTAGGGTTATGATCTCTAGTGGTCAATCTATGTTCGTCATACTGGGTATTCGGTGTTTAATTTTGACATTCCGGTCCCTAAGAGTACCACATAAGATTTAATTTCTTAATGTTTTCGATTAAAGAGACTTCTTTTAGAAAATTTAAATTTCTATTATGAGACCTGAAGAGAGAGCGTGTCTCCTCTCAGGTTCCTATTTTATCTATCCTCCCTTCTAGCGCAAAGTCTATTTTATGAGCCCTAAGCCATAGGTCTTGAACAGCTTTGCTGCCTACCAAGTCATCAGAACTCGTCACGTAAGCCTCTACAAAAGCCACATGCCTGTGCTAGAAACACCAGCCACTCTCGTATCCACACCTAATCAAGACACTCCAACGCCACAACTTGAAATAATAGGCATAGTAGACCTTTCTTGCATAGTTCTGATGTTAAATCCAAGTAGTTGGTTATCACCTCTATTGTGCCCGCCAGGGCTAATATGATTATGGTTCTATAAGACCACGCGGTGTGTCACTTGCTTCGTCGCTCTTACTCATGATTAATGGTAAGTCTGTCGGCAGTGGCAGTGGTGGCGCCGGTCCCCACGCAAAACTATTGGCTATCTCCTAGGAAAAGCATGTGCCACCACAGCCAGGTGCCGACAGACTTTCCCCTACCCCCGTAGTACTACAGATGCCAGTACCCTCTATACAAGGGCACCACTATCTCTGGTTCAAATGTAGGAGATAATCCGTAAGCGAAGAGCATGGTAACTCTTCCAGAGCCCGGACCAATGTTTTGTGCGTAAAAAACAAAATCCTGATTACTAACGAGGTTTTTCTAGGCATAGGTTCTGGAAGATGAGTTATGACATAGGTGAGATCGTACCCACCCCAACGCATTGGCCGTGAAAAGCTTTTTAAGGAAGCCTTCTTGCCGGTATTTCCTCACCCCTCCTTGCGCATCGACTCCGACAAGATTGGCAACCGCGCTACGCACTACCCCACCACGTGGTCCCCACCAAACGTTGCCCGCAATGTCGCTCAAAGTCCACCCTCTCGGCAATCTCATCGCTGCCGAGGAAGTCAAGCTCGGCAGACTAGTCCGCAACGCCCGGGAGCCGAATCAAGAATTCTACGACCCCTTCAGCGATAGACCGCAGCACTCCGACATTGCCGTCAGTTCGTTCGGGCCATTACAAGAGACACAGGCGAAGACGAGGAACTCAAAACTACGATCCTACCTCAGCGACGCTGTCTCCGCGTTTAGTCGGAAGCAAGGCAGCGTCGTCACCCATCTCAACGCTGCGAAAGCTACCACGCACGAATTGAAGAACTCTGGAAAGTGGTTCAAGGAGGCGTGCAACGATGCCGACACCCGCGTGTGGATTGAGGAGACTATCGATGAGGGGGAGGATGTGTATCTAGTTGTCGGAACCCTAGTTGTCAGCCAGGCGACACTGTCAAAGATATCCGAGGGGCGTACTACAACAGGGTTGGGTGCCGAGGTGGCTCTGAATCCTGTTAACAATAGTATTGCGAGTGTCAGCACAGTTATGAACTTTGCTACCGGTGTCCAGTTTACGAACGAAACCGCGTATGGTCATATGACGGTTTTTGAAGCCCCCGGGGATAATGTTGTCGCTGTGCGGTACCGGAAGGTTAAGCACAGATTTTTCAGTAGCAAGAGCATTGATGGGGCTGTTCTAGAGTCGGGGAGTCGGTGGAAGAGTGATTTCATCATGAGGGGAGAGGAGGATGATGAGGATGAAGATGCGTTGGAGGTTATACTTGGTGGTGTTGATGACCTCGGCATTGAAGAGGGAGATGAAGGTAATTTGCTTGGTTCTCTGAGTACGGGAGAACATCAAGATTAAGACTTCTGAGGTATCGCATGGAAACTAGAAATATTGCTGTTCCAATAATGTACGTTTCGCGCGGAGGGTCGGGAGTGTAGAAATAATTCCTGGAGGCGGGGAAGACGCTAAATCACTGCGATCTAACCCCTGGAATTTCTCCTAGCTACGTGATATAGATAATTCTTGGTTTGTTTCCATCGGCTCGAAACATTGCCTATATCTATTCCATTGATACGTTAGCAAATCTCTAGCTAGGGACTGTCTCGAGTTTATATAGTTTTCTTGCTTTGATACTTGTATGTCCTACGTAGTGTACCGCTGAGTAACATGAATTCCGGCTCGGCATCGGTATAAATGGTACTCAGCGCAGAACAGCACATTCAACTTCATCGTCGAAGACATTTGGTTTGTTGGTTCACCGCCTTGGGTGCGTTGTGAGTTAGCTATATGGTAACCTACAGTACGCCTCGGCCCATAGTGTGGTGCGTCTACGGGGATTGATCCCTGTTTCACGCTATAGATTGAGATTAGTCGTGTGAGTAAGCAGTTAGTTTGGTTTTGACGTTTGGACAACAAGGGTAGTTTTTGTCTTCATGTGGTGAAGGCCGCTTCCCGAGTTCACCGCATACATGTAGTTAGGCACCTCCAACACTAAGCTACTATAGGAACTAAAACATCTGAAAAAATCTACTTAGTTACAGTTAGTAGTTATCCCAACCGATTTCCCTTTCAAAATCTTCTACAAAAAACTTTGTGTCCACAAACCTTCATACAGGAAACCCTAACCCACCAGCACATATAGGGGTTAGTAAGCACCGTCATCTAACCGAGCGCAAACATATAACGCTACTGGAATAGTTATTCACTCGCTATAGCGATAATAAAACAAGCCTTAAAGTCATAGATAATGCTGGATGGACGTAAAGTTGTTTAAAACAATAGATGTGAGGCTCAAGAGTCTGCAGAGGTTGGCAGGCTGAGTTGTGGCTAAGTGGGCTTGATCTTTCAAGCTCCGCAGTACCAGCGGTTAAATACATACCCGGAAGTACGCCAAGAAATGGAGTCTGTTATCAAGCGATAAGATATGAGAGCCAGTGCGGTGGGGATTACTGGATAGTCTGGCTAAACTTGATACCCACAAATATGAGGAGATGGATGATTTATACCTTCTCGAAGAAGCTATTCGGAGGGGCGAGAAGGCTGTTGCTGAAAAATACGACGACACCGTTGACCGTTGCCGAGCATCATTGAAACTGGTACAACTTTACCGCATTCGGTTCACGCAGGAGGCAAACATGAAAGATCTCGAGAAGACCTCCGAAGAGCTTCAACAGCTCTTAACGTGGGACCACGAGACGGATAACATCCGGGCGAGGGAGATAAGTGAACTCGGCGTATACTTGGCCGGGCGATATGACGGGCTTGGTGACTTGAATGATCTTTGTGCGACAGTCCGGATGAGTGAAAGGCTGGAAGAAATGGATCCACCTAACCGGGGTAGGGTATTGACCTCGTGTTGACTGTACGTCGACTATCCTTATCAGGAAGCATCTACAACAGATGTTCCAACAGAATAAACGAGTGACCACCCATGACCACACATGAGAAATTTACAACGAAATATAGAATAACTTAAGCCTCTTCTTTTGCAATTGGAATATTGTGAAGCACACTTCTTGAAAGTAGTAATTAAGAATCATACAACTACGAGGGATGATTATCATATTGTTCGAACGTGTATAGGTAGCTATAGGTGGCTAGATGTCTGGTTAGGCGGGTTCTAAGAAGGGGTTTATTGTGCTCACGAGAGTACGGTTTGGCTGGTGGATGAGCAGTAATTAATGCAAGATGACGAGAAGGGCGACGAGACGATTATCGAAAGATGAAGGGGGAGCTATGGGGTGGAGAGTGGTACTTTGGGAATTGTATAGTTACCGAGATAGATGAGATGGATGACGATGGAGATATTAATCACCTCAATAAGTGAGTCAAGATTACCGAGATGAGAGGGGTAGGGGTGTTGATAAGCCCTCATTATTGTAAAACATGAGATACATTCATGTGATCATTGAAGCCCCCTTACATTCGTTAAGTCATGCCGATGTGGTGTTCTGTTTCATGGAAGACGGGTTTAAATACCGCTACGGAACAGTACTTACATCTGTCTCTGTTAATACAATGGTCGAGCAGCTTATGCGCCGGCTGTTTTCCTCCGAGCTCTCCACGCCGCCAAACGAGTGTGGAAAAATGGTTTTTGTTGCTCGTCGGTAGAAACCGTGTTCAGATCTCCACCACCTCATTTTTGAAAAGAAAACTTATTGTCTCCGATCAAGATAATGAAATACTAGGTAGGTATTACTCACTCTTACTTAAGAAATAGTAAAAGCTAACGTAAGTATAAAGTCGTCTTATGATTTTAAATATCATTCCGTAGAGTTGTCATTCTAGGAGGTTGTAGCTATGTAGCACCGTGGATGGATTACTTACTCCCTGCTGGTACGAGACGACAAGAGATATCCTCATAACTAGAGAGGAAAGCTGTTATTGATAGAGACTCTTATATTGCAAACCAGTACAAGATAAACAACAATGAGCAGTGTTCCCAACGGTCCCGGGCCCCCTGCAGGGGCCCTACGGTTGACTGCGGCCGAGAGAGGACCGGACGGACCATATGCTGCAGTCGGTCCGGGGTTATTTTGCACCGGACCACAGGTGACTATAGGCCCTACAGGGCCCTATAGGGTCTCCTCCAATAATTATAGATATCTACAGGTGACGATAAATATCTACAGTCATCTATTATACTTCCCCACATATTAAAGAGCTCTGGAGCAGTATAAAAGCATGGGATATATCTAGTATTATTCACTAGTACACAACCATCTTGGATACGAGTTCTATCAGTATCTATATCTCTCAGGTCTCCATATGTCTCAACAATCCTCTCAAGCTACTCTTAGGCCTGACGATTCCGCTTCCCAGGACTTCTACTCAATTCCTCTCGATCCTAACCTGCTACAATCAATTGATTTCACTGATGGAGATAGTGGAAGCTTAATTAGTAGTAGCTTTAACAGTATGCTTGACGTTCCAAGTAATGCTACTGATAATGATAGTGAAAGCGTCCCTACTATCTTCATGGCAAAGCGGAAGCTACGAAAAAGCTGGGTGTACAATTCAGAGAATGGAGAGGAGTACATTGAATCTAATGGAAGGACTCGATGGAGGTGTTTACGCTGTAAGTATAATTCTATTGAGTATAATTATTGGAGTTATTACATTACTGAATAATGATACAGGCCGTGCAGCTGGCGCTACTCGCTGTGTTACTTTCTCCGATTCTTCTACCAAGAACATGATAGAACATTTAAGAGATATCCATAAAATTGGAAAAGATGGACCGCTTCAATTAGCTGCTACTGAGCAACGAATTCGCACAGCTTTTGGCAACACCCTACCTAGAATTACTTTTAATCTAGACATATTTCGGCAGCTACTTCTACGCTGGATTGTTTTAAACAATATTAGCTTTAGACAGGTTGAACAGCCTTCGTTCAAAGCATTATTAAAGTATTTGTGTGCTTGTGTATGTAACTCCACTCAATTATATAACCTCTACTAATATAAATTAGAGTCCCTCTTATGTTGCAATCTCTCGAGCAATGCCTTCCTCTGCAGAAAGTATCAGACAATTGATACTCAATCTATTTAAATCAGCCCAACTCGAAATCATTGACACCTTCAATATGATTACTACAGCCATTCATTTCACATTTGATTTATGGACTTCTCCAAACCATCGAGCCTTTCTAGGTGTTGTGGCACATTGGGTTCACCACAATGGGCAATTGATGTCTACAGTTATTGGTCTACGTCGGTTTAAAGGCCGCCATAGTGGAGAAAATCAAGCTTGTCACTTTTGGCAAATCATCTGTGACTATAACATAACACAGAAGATTGGGTACTTCACATTAGATAACGCATCTAATAATGATACAACTATGATGTGGATTGGCCAGTATCTAAAGAATATTGGAATCGAGTTTGATCCAGTTGGAAGAAGATTAAGGTGCTTTGGACATGTTATTAATTTGGTAGTGAAGGCATTTTTATGGGGTGAAAACGCAGAGGCATTTGAGAATGAGATAGCTTCATATCAGGAGTTAAAAAAGGAGGAGCTTGAGCTATTAGAGTGGAGAAAAAAGGGCCTCTAGGGAAGTTACACAATTTACTTACCTGGATCGGCAGATCACCACAGCGGCTTGACAGATTTGAGGAAAAAGTTCGTTTAGTACTTCCAAGTAGTACTGCAGTGGCATTAATACATGGAAATGATACTCGATGGGGGTGACTATGATTCAATTACTCGAGCTTTTGAACTTAGGGAACCACTCGAAGAATTTATAGCTACAGCTATAAGGAATAATTTAGATGGTGAGAAAGGAGAGGGACCGAGTGCACTAAAGTGGGATGAATTGAGTACAGCTGATTGGGAGGACTTACATGAGATACTTGATGTCCTTACTCCATTTCGCAAATGGCAGCTAGCTTTACAAGGAAAGCTTATTGTGGAGCTTTGCACCTAAATATACCCAGCAATGGACGAGCTACTATCACATTTAGAGACTACTCGAGCCAGATATCAGAGCATATCTGATATTAGCAAGCATCTTCTAACGTCAATAAATACTGCTTGGGCTATGCTTAATAAGTTTGTAACTGTCTATCCTAATAAAGACTTTGCTAATCAAATAATAGATATTATGCTCTTACAGACCTTGCTCCAATTCACCTCAGCGCAATAGCTTTACATCCAGAGATGAAGCTCGATTATTTTGAGGTTGAGTGGGAAGATAGGCCAGCTTGGATTAAAAACGCTAGGGCAGAAACAAAAGCTTTGGCAAAATGAATATAAATCAAGACCTCCAGTTCCACACGAAAGCTCAGCAATAGCTGCACCTGTCAGTTCATCCCACACAGCGCCATATATCTTTACAGATATACCAGAATGGAAGAGAAAGAAAAGAGCACGCATTGCAGCAGATACTATGGATGAGTTCGAGCGTTTTCAGCAGAAGGGTTGTGAGGAGGACTTGGATATATCTGGAGGTCCACTTCAGTACTGGATTCAGAGGCGTAATGATTCACGCCAGCGTAGCCTTGCACATATGGGTATTGAGATTCATAGCATCCCAGCCATGTCTGCTGATCCTGAGCGTCTATTCAGTAGGTAAGTAGTATATATCAAGTGCTTTATACCGCTGGTATATTAACTAACTGATCTTATATTCACTTGGTATATCTACAGCTCTAAACTACTGATTTCTGACCGAAGAAATCGATTAGGAGATGATATTATCGAGGCATCTGAGTGCTTGAAATCATGGGTAAAAGAGGGCCTGGTCTTTTCGAAAAATAGCTCAGATATAGACCAGATGGAGACCATGCTGCAGGATTTGGAAATGCGGGCTATACAGCTAGAAAAGAAGAATTAGCTTTCTATTATGTTATACTGTTGTACTTCCATTTTAATATAAGCCTGTAGGGGACGGCAGCGTCCCAGTCTTTCTTACTATAGCCCTAGGGCGTCCTTCTGCTAGACCAGGTCGGACTACTGCTTGCAGGGCGTTCGGTCCTAGGTGCAAGACGGACGGACTGCCCGCCTCGATTCACTGACAATGAGGTTGTGCGTTGCGTTTTGGTCTCAGGTGGTGTGGTTGAACTAAGTCACGCCTGGTAAGGGGTCGGTCATGTATATCGCTACAGCACTATCTAGCTAGACAGAGGCAACAACCTCTTTCCTTAACTACACTGTTCCTCCGCACCCACCTCCCACCCTAGATAATGATATAACCAGTATGGTATAATCGGACATTCCATGAATTGAGTATTTTCTATCCTGCATGCTTAAGGAGGTTTTAGCGTAACATGTATGAGTGACATATGCATTTTAAATAACACCTAACCTGAGAATACCGGTCTAGTTACATTGTTGTCTTATATTACAATATAAATGCTGATCCTACTAGCTAGAAACACCAAGCATTTGGTAACATATCGCCGTACAATAAACTAAACCTGGACGGCCCAGTCCGTTCTGTAAACCGGCACTGAGATAAATCTAAGAGTAACAAATCAGCTCTAGAAAAATCAAAAATTTGCAGTGCCGATGACGAGTCTTCTACAAGTAGGCTGTAGGGGCGTGTTACCTTTTTCCCTTTCTCCGTATTCGCAATCATCTAGCCTCATTTCTCTCAGTTACCGGGGAGCCACCTTCGCACCCGATCTCTCGCTGCCTTTTTAAGTGAATTTGCAGAAGATTAAATACATCGGTATCAAGCAGTCCTTCCATGTCGCTTACGGCTAGAACGACAGCTGAAACATCCGCACCCTTCTCAAGTAGTAATTGAACAGCCTCCACCTCCCCCCCTAATACCGCATAGTAGAGCGATGTCCTCCCATCATCGTCCATAGCTGAAACATCGACACCTCTATCTAAAAGCAATTGGACCAATTCCTTGACCCTGCAGTCGCCTAACCTACAGTCGGACCTCTGTAATAACACATGTAGCAGTGTTCTTCCACTATCAACAGCCGAGATATCCGCCCCCTCATCAAGCAGTAGAGTCACCATTTGGTTGATACCTCTCTCAGTAGCGGCATGAAGTGGGGAAGTACCAAAGCTGTCCTTGGCGTTGATGTCGGCACCAGCTTTAAGCAATGACCGGACTATAGCTTCATAGCCGTGGGACGCGGCAATATGTAAGGGGGTGGTGCGCGTGGGGGCAGTAGCTGTAGGCGAAGCACCGTTTTCAAGTAGTACTCGCACGCTGTTATCCCGCCCCTGACAGGCTGCTTCAAACAAAGGTGTCCACCCGGCGTTATCACGTGATTCTGTAGATAAGTGATTATCAAGAAGTACCCTTATCACGGATTCATGACCTTCACCCGCGGCGACTTGTAAAGCCGTAACACCCTCACGAGTTGTTGCCGAGAGTATGTGCCCTTCTCCCAGAAGTGTCCTCAACGCTAGAGAATTTCCTACTCTGCATGCTTCAAGCAGGGGAGAATGCCCAACAGTCCTACGTATATGTCTGTAGTATGGGGAGTACAGTTGGCTGGGGGTGGGATCAAGGCGGGAATTAAATTTGTCACGAGCCTTCTGGTATAGCCGAAGTGCTCCTGGGGCCCTGAGAAGCCGAAGGTATATCTCAGCAGATGACTCTTCGCTGCATAATTGAAGATGAGAGTCAAGGCTAAGTCCTACGTAACTCAGAAATGAGTGCGTCGCTAATGCCTCTATCTTGCTGTTGTGGTACTGAGTAAATGTATCGAAGAGGAGGTAGGTTATGCAACAGGTAGCAATTTCGAGATCAGGATTCGGTGAAATAAGAGAATACTCAAACAGGTACTCCTGAACCGAGTAATGCGCAAGTCGGACAGTATTGCTTATATCGTCGATGATGACAAGACCAGCGCATACTTCAACAAGCGTCACCGCATCTGGCATATCCTCCTCACTTGGTGGCGATTTGTCGGTTTGCTCTACAGACACCGCCAGACGGAGCTCGTCAACCGTTAGGACACGCTTTGACTTAGCAAGCCATAAGAGGACCTTGTTTGCAAGCGTCACTCGACTTTCGTGTTGCAATCTGATCTTCTCGATTGCCCTATTGTAGATACGATTCAGTGGCTGGTCTGTAGTAAATGAGGTGGCCAGCTCTCCCAGTGCGACGCTGACTTTTTTTGTGGTTGTGTACTGGCAAAGGTCCTCAATATGGAAATAGGCTGCAAGGAACCTACAACACCGTTATGATAGGTCCAAATAGGTCATGTGTGCTACTCACATTCCATTACAGCATTCGACAAACTTGGATATGAGGTTACCCCTCAGCTTCCCCTGGATAAGAGCCTTTGCGTGAAAGTTCTTATCAATGAATTCCTCAACATATATCTGAATATCTTCCTCTTTGGCAGCGAGTTCTATGTCTGCAATGATATCGCTCTTTAACGATTCCATTATATCACGAGTATATGGCCGACTAGTCAGGAAGACACTAGCCCCATTCTGTGATAGTTTGTGCAGGAACGGCAGAAGTACAGGTCGGTGTGTTTTCTCGTCACACTCGTCTAATGCGTCGAAGATAAAAAAGACACGGGTAAAAAGGCTCGATGTTGAAAGGAGGGCCTGTTGTAAGTCATCAATAGTAGGTGCCTCTCCTCTTGGCTTGAGTCGGTCGTATAGATGTTCCACCACTGATGGGAGCTTGCGTTCAGGAGTCTGGGTGAGAAGCTGTTTTATTAGACTACCAAGAACATTTGAAGGTGTCTGCTGTTCCTGCTCCTTAAAGTTGAAGTAAATGTATGCCAGCCCGTAGGTTTTCATGCTTGCCAAAGATTCAAGCTCCTCGATCACAAGAGACCTACTCTGGATTAGCATCATATAGGAATTCTCTAGTTGATGTTGAATATGGTATACGTTAGGAATGTTTTCCCTGCTCCAGCTATTCAAAGAGTTTATGATCAGCCACCATCCCATCACAAAAGTATAGACAATGACATGCATACGGATACCGTAACCGCATAGCAGTTTCTTTTTCCCATCGCCCTGTACCCAGCCCTCAAACTGCGGGTCATGTAGAAGCCATTTTCCGGTATTCTTTTGCCTCCTACCACTTATTTCATTATGCCTCTGGTTTACTGTGTCAGGGTAGAACCAATTTAGGACAGTGGCTCTTTTTTTTCCTATTAGAAGGTATTCTTAGCGGGGGTCAGTCCTATCTACGGACTAGAGTGGTAGGTATAAACAAATTAAAAATATTATTTGATGCTACCTACCCGCTCGAGATACGATCTCCTGCGGCGTTGGACGCCTCAATGTAATAAACTCCTTCTTCAACGATTCTGTAATATCGCCGATAGCCGTATCTGTATTTTGTAAAAACACTTCCACTGCTCTTAAGATACAGCTACCGAAATGTCAGAACGCATGTATGAGAGGAGGTGCCTAACTTACTACTGATCATAACTCAAAGCAAGATGAAACAGACTCTTCTGCCGCTCAATACGCGTAACAAAAGTCATAGTTTCCTTCCTTTTTAGTGGCCATTTACAGTTCCGGAAGAAATCGCGTCGCTTGTTCTTAGGAAGGGCAAGCTTCTGGTGCAGCTCACCCATCTCGGTAAGACATGTCCGGATTGGTTGGGTAAGAACTGAACCAGCGCTGGTGTCTGTGTAAACGGGGCCCGATTTCAGCTGCTTCAAAACACTCTCAAACAAATTCAGCTCGTCCAATAATCTCTTAATTTCCTTTTTGGCGCCCTTGACTGAGCCGATGTAGCCATATGTTGCACCCGCGACAAGTCCTGTTATCTGTATCAGACCGGCAATGCTTGCCACAACGCCTGCGACCTCCGCCATAGTATACACAATGTTGGTATGGGGTATCAATTAGGTAATGGTATTAATAGTTTCTCTTCCGGAAAGGGTGGAGGTTTGGTCGATCAGGAGTGTCCGATCGAAATGTCTCCATTCGAAGCGGGGTAACCCGGTAGACAATGTGTGGCTAGTGTCATGTGCGTGGCTACCCAAGTATAAACCATGTGGCTGGCAACGGACTATTTAGGGAAGCGCAGACGACGAAAGAGACATTAGAGTTATTCTATTCATACTTGATAATAAATTTACATTTATCGACTCAATTCCACGGCACTATTCGTTTTCGCCCTGAATGGGCACTGGAAACGCTCCGGGAGGCTAAGTGGAGGTGGGATACCAGCATACACATATTAACGGCTCCATATACTTGGGGCGAAATTAACTACTCGGATTACAACTTGTACCAAACACTATAATGAAATGAGAAGTATCACCCAGAAACTGAGGAGCCCCTCGATAAAAGTTGGTTATAAGCCTTGGAGTGAATTTCTACTCTGTGCTGTCAGGAATGCCTTTATGTTGTTCTAGGAATGTAGGAAAGTATGAATGTTGAGGCTCCTGACTATTACAATTACCTCGCTTAACTGAAGGAAAACTGAATGATTCTACAAAACCACAAGCACCAGTGATTCTAAAAGGGAATAAAATTATTCAGGATAGCAATAGTGTGCTGTGGATAATGGGTAAATTATGGGCAGTAGCTTGGTGTATTTGGGCCTAGTATTAGAGCTCTATGTTACTATAACCTTAATAGGGTGGAGTAATGCTTGGCTGTGGAAATACCTCTGTTCCTCCAGTGGCCAGTCCATTCAGGGGCTTCAGTCTATCCAGGAACGTTCCCCCCAAACTAACCGGGGAACCGCGCCAAGAAACAACCCCGAACCGCCCCATTCCCCGGTCGAGTCGGATTTGCCCTTTAAAGATCCCCCATTAACTGAAGTTTACCCTAATTAACTGCTGTAGGCCCAACGGGGCCTCGCCGGTTATCCCCCCATTGGGGCGGTTCCTTCACCGAAAATCAGGCCCCGAACCCCCAAGACGAACACTACAAAAAACACGCTATAGAAAATTTAACATACCTAGTACTAAGGGACAAAGTGTGTTTATCAAGAGGTTTATTCGACCTTAGTCACTACATGTAGAGGCAACGGTGGCCCATCGAATGGCAATAACCGACCCCCCTCAGAGTTCTTCCTCAATTGCAATGCGGGGACTATATTGGAGTAAACAACTTTCCGATATCTGTCCGACAAGTTGGTAGTTACATTATGTTTGATACTTATAGCATGGGTTGGAGAATCTTTAGCTATTAGAAAACTGAAAGGTGCTTGTTCCATTGATGTCGCCCAAATCAGCGATCACCGCTTGTATCAGTGGTAATTTCACAACGGTGTGACTGTGCCCCACTACATGATAGGCAAAGGATCCCACGAAATTCAAGTGAGAAATAAAAAATATATCATAATAATCCATCGAAAGAATTACCTGAAGCTTTCCACAATGCAGTCATCATATTATGGACGTGGAAGAGAACCATTCCTGAGTGAATTCGATTACGGTCGCATGTATAATCGGCCACACTACCTACGATACACGACCACTCTATTTCTAGCACGAGTATTTTCTAGGTGTGTATAATATAGCTGTAGACAACATCACTTCACACAACAGTTACGCTTTAAGGAATTATTTAGAAGAATCATGAAATATATTAATTAATTAAGAAGACTACTAAATCGTAGGCTTATGATATTAGTAACTGTAATTGCAGTGTATAAGTACGCATAACCGCAAATGATAATGCAACCGGTCCCGCGCCGGGGAAGCTATAATCCGTGTGTAGAGCCTACAAGAAATACAGGGGTATCGAAGTCTAACCATGTCCATTATCTAACAATTACGCGACAGAACCACCCAGCCAACAGAAAAGTCTAAGACCTCAGCCAATCAAAGAGAAAAAGAAAAATTAGGTATTGGAACAAAGCTTTGCTAACCTCGAATATACACTTTCTCAAAAGTATATAAAGTCAGGAAGCTTACCTAGAGTTTGTATTGTAATGTTCAGGATATTCACCAATGGTTCTATTCTGAGGAGGATTCTGACTTCAATTCTCGCTATAGTTTAGCTTCTTCTTATCAATTATTATTTTAGTACCCATGTGGGGTTGGAAGGAGTATATGGCTGTCATAGGTGGGCGGTTATTTTTGTCCTCCAATAATATCTTAGTGTAGCCCGGGCTGTAAAACACTATACTGTAAATATACCGAATCGAGGATAACTATAGGTTTTGAGAGCAAGATCAGTGAAGAAATTTGCCCTAATCTAGAATGGGGTACAAGAATATGGAAAATAAACTTTGACCGGGAGGTTCGGATCCACTTTCTGGGGAAGATTGAGTGACTTTTATACCCAGCCACATATGAAGAGTAAGCTCGGAGGGGTATATGTTTAAGATATTTATAGTGAGAAGTTTAAGACAAGGTTACACTACCGTATTAGCCTACATAATCTGTCAAAACGGGTTTATGAATAAAAGACCATGACATTTACTGGTAAAGGGTGGGATTTGATCTCACTTTGAGTTTCGAGGCATCTTTTATCTTTGTCCCATATACAACGGGTTCTCTTGGTGGTCCGACTAGGTAATTAACTCCTGTTCCTCAGCCTGGAGGGACTATATCACCTCTGGAATCTGGTCATTGTCGATCACGCGATTAGGGTTATTTCCTTACACAACAACCTTTTCTTGCAAGAATACTAGATGCGAGGTGTTTTATAAACACACATGGTTCGGCAAACATAGGGGGCTTGTGAAAAAAACCCCGCACTCTAAAATAAGACTTGTCATGTGATGGTGCTAACGGCAGTTCCAGCTAGCCAAAAGGACTCAAGTATTGCTAACTTACAGGAGGTCCGGTCTCCTAACGGAAACGCCCCCGCACCGGGATGCAGGGGGCCGCACGTTCGAATCCCGTGGAATCCTATAAAGATGTACTCGAACCCTGTATGCCTTGCGCTGGGATAGAGGAACTTTTTCTCTTTTAGTTATCGTTGCTGTCTGCCCAGTGTCCGATCACCGTTAAAGATAATACATAATGCGAAAGAATAATGTATTTTTATTTGGCCTAGTGGTAAACCACGGTTGAATGAATGAATCATAAATACGGATAACCCTAGGACCTAGTTTTCAACCAACTCAAAACAAAAAACAAAAACAACATAAAGCACCGCTAATCACCTATACCACCCCCTCGCCACTATAATAGCGATCTCCTGGTTATTTTAGCGCTAATTTCTTTTTCTGCTCCCACTGACACTTTCATCTTTCCTCTATGTCCCTTTCTCACTACAGGGCAGTCCCCCTATAAGAATATAGAAGACCTAATCATCCCTTAGGCTCTATATACTTATGTATAATCCATTCATTAGTTTATACATCGAAGACCCGATCTGTTGTACCATTATAGCATATATATTAAAGTGTAATAGGGGGAACTTTCCCCAGCAAGTCTCCCATGCTCTCTCTTAGTTTGTTAAGTTACAGAGAGACTCCATATATATACTCTTTTATCCATATGTGTTGTATTACGAGTATCGCATAGGTTTAGTACCGGGTACAAATAGGATCTGGGTCTCTAGAGAAGCGCTCCCATGGTCTCCTATATATATTCCTGAGACTAATCCCTGATAATTCTATACCCCAAAGAAACCCTAACTCGAGCCTTTCATAGGCCAAGATATCACCCCAGTAATATCTGCTTGATACCTGTTCTATATCTCACTAAATAGCTATACCCACCACATTTTTATTGGAAGTTCGAGTGACTATTTATGATTTCGTATAATTTTCTTGTTCCATTTACATATTTCTACTCGACCCACCTGGTCTCGTATCCAGCCCCATTATTTGCTGCGCAGCACTGTAGGGTCTGGTGTGCTAACCCCTCTGAGCTTACCCAGTTTTTATTTTTCGGGGATATTCCTCCCGGGGGGCTTTCGGGAAAATTTTGGTACTTACCTTTGTGTGGTTGTCCCACACAAACCTACATGTAAGTATCTTTAAAAGGCCGAGCTTACTGGAAATCCCCAGCAGGCCGGGAGGTTCGGGGGTTTTCGGCGGAAATTAGGTACTTACACTTGTATAAAGCCATTATATAAACTCAATTACCCTCGAAGGTCAAAATTCCCTCTAGCAAGCCCAATCCTAGGAGAGATCCAGAGGTCTTCGGAGATATCTCCGAGATCTCTCGGAACTTTACTATACCAGACCCTACGGTGCTGCGCAGCAAATAATGGCTGGGCACGAGACTATCGACCCCCCATATCTGGGTACAGCACCCTCTCAACTTGTCCTGTAATACACGTTTGCAAAACAACCCTAGCCCTGCTTTTGTATAAGGATACTCATATCAAAAATTACAAAGGTTCGAAGATATTATTGTACGGAAATATCATTATTTTATAATACAAAAACGGTGGGGCCCAAATTCATACTCCTACAGAGTCAATCTATTATAGGCCGAATACTTATAGGGTGACTGTACATACAATTCGGGGAATCAAATTAAATATAGTGCGTAATTCTACTAAATGCGGGAATAATGCCGTATGATTTTGTATAATCGGGTTGTAGTGCCGACTTACTATGGCACTTTTAAAGATGCCGCATTAATTCGGTATCGGTTACACCCGGCTTTCCAGTACTGTACTTACAACACAAAAAACGCCTTACTTGTCTTCTTTTCTAACTTGGTCAGTACACATTCCACAGCTGTATTCTGTCTGACAATGTATCCGGAGGTCAATCACCGTTAATGAGTGGTATAATATGCAAGAATCACCTCCGATGATTTCTACCGCAGTCATGTGACCAAGGGGGCTTATACACCTGGAATAAGGTTTAGCATGTGATAAAAGAAAGGACAGGCCCAGCTACTCAAATAGTCAATAATTTCCCTAACTCACAGGAGGTCCGGTCTCCTAACGGAAACGCCCCCGCACCGGGATGCAGGGGGCCGCACGTTCGAATCCCGTGGAATCCTATAAAGATGTACTCGAACCCTGTATGCCTTGCGCTGGGATAGAGGAACTTTTTGATGTTTTAGCCAGCTATCCTTTTCATCCGGCTTAGTGTTTGACCACCATTAATGAGCATACGTAAGGTTTTAATTATTTTTCTTTGCCGACTATGACTATCCCGCTAAAAACCGAGAGTATTTTCTATATAGCTAAGATCAATACACGATACTCTGGCGGAGTACAAGATTGTATCCCCCCAGGTATCTAAATGCTATGTCATTCCAGCGGCGGTAACATTGGACGCCTTCACCAAAAGTCGCAAGTCCCCCCCATGGTCGATTTCAAAGGAATTGAGCGCCAGCAAAACCCGAGGCGGAGAGTTGAATGAGTTGTTGCTAAACTGCTCCTGTCCACTGCTACGAAACCCCTGGTCTTTTGACACACGGCAATGATTAGTGCTGAAAACACCACTACAGACTCCCGGCATGTCAGCCATGTAAGCAACCCATGTTGCCACTGCAGAATACAGCACCGAGTCCCCTCAGGTGTCGATATTCATTTTGAAGCAGGTCTCCGTAAAATCCGTTGCATATGCTTTTATGCGCCAGTTCTTCTCACTACTCATATCAAATATCATCAACCAAACCACCATGGTCGGCGCGACGAGGTGCTTCTCTATGACTCAATACTACCCGGATCCACCTGATATTGTTTAGAGTTACTTACATTGTCAACCAAACGCTCAAAACAAGCTCAGGTGTAGCTGAGAAATATCTGAGGTTATTTTGGAAGTCTACGAAAATGCATAAGCATTCATCAAAGATGATATACGTCAGGAATCTCTAGGGGAAGAACAAACCGTTGTACTGTGCGGCTAACAGTTGAGCGGTGAGGAAAGAACTACACACAAGGTGTGCGGGTGGGGCATAAGTGTTAATCTCCACGCGATCAGATACGACGAGTGATATGCCTCCGCTGCTATCTTATAACCGGGGAAATGTTCTATTTGTAATGTTTCCTTCAGGCCACTCAATCGTCGGATGCTTGGCAGCCATCGAAATAGCGCGCATGTAACCTAATACTCTTTATAATGTGTGTGTGGCCCCTGCTTCTATTAGCCATGACAATAGATCACTATACTACTAATTAAACAGTTCTTGGGCCTTTCATATACATACATGCTGATTCTAGGTTTGACTGCTAATCAGCCACGTGATCGAGATTAGATTAGATTATCTCCCAGGGTTAGGGGACCTTACTATCTTGTACAGGATAACCAAAGCACAGAGATGGGTATCGCAACACAGCCATAGTAGGTAACAAACAGAAGGTTCAACTAGAGAACGAATGTATTGATCTGTGTATCTGTTGATGAATAAAGGTAGTAAGAAACAAATTATTCTTCAATACTCCACCATATTAAGCCATTCTTTCCGAGAAATCCTGATATACCCCCGAAATAAGAGTCTCAATTAAGCGAAATATAATCCGTAAATTCCAGCTGAGATTAGAAATACTACCACTGTGACACGGAAGGGATAACTGAGCGACTTGAAGGACACTCTTTTTTGGCTGGTTGTCTATCGAGAGCCTTTGGAATTTTCCGGGGAGGTTATGCTCAGGGGTCGTATCTATATATACATAGAGTGATATTACTATTGATTAGGGCTCTATGGCTAGGACTGTTATTTCATTAGAGGGTTTTCACTAGTCGGTTTCTATAATTACATAAAAAGTAGCTGAATTGGTGCTTGGAGCTGGGGCCTGATCCTCAACCACGTTTGCACTTTGTTGGGATACTATGATGGAGTTGTTGCTACTGCTCTAATTTGTGATTATTGTTTAACCCCTAAAGATTCATTACATCATATTGTCTCTAGCAAGTTGCAATTCCGCCGAGGAACATGCTCCTAATCTTTTCTCTACTTTATTTAGATACCCAGCCAGGAAAATACAGCGCAAAAATCATTAGTTAAGATTACGCCCGTTACCACAGCGGTGCACCGACTACAGTAGGTATTACGAGAAGGTTACGTAATCACCGCACCATGTGCCCAAAAACAATTACTTACAGCTGGATCATGCTCTCTCACTCGATAACATCATAAGATATATGTTGTATATGCTTCCCTAATAAGGATAGTCGATGCTTTGTTTCATCTATGAGTCACGTGTATCTCTATTTGATATGTTTGAGGATCTAGGGTAGGAAACCCATATGAGGGCTTAGGATTTCTTTTGCTAGAGCATATATCGTTCTATCTCTCCATCTCTCTTATACAATCAATTCAGCAGTTAAAACCACAATATATGTTCCCCACTCCTCATAGTTAGAGACCACCGAAGTTCATCTGAGCTCTTACGGCTCAGTACCCGGTATTACACATAGAGTACCACTTTCCCGATACATATTGTCACCTAAGAGCAGTCTTTAAGATGCAGCCGGCCATGGATTCCCAAAGAAAGGCCCTTTATTAGCTAAGAAACATGGTAATCACGATGGCCAGTGACTACGATACAAAAATTTTTAAGCAACTATCAAGCCTCACGCGCCACATATTCTAATAATGTACACCACTAGTCATTACTCGCCCTCCATATACTATGAAGTTAGTATACTCTTAGGCCGTCAATACACCCGGAATATAGAACCTGGTATAAAAATCACCACGCTTTAAGATAATACAAACCCTGATTGATAATGACTCTTAGCGTGCCACCGTCCCCTCATCTCCGATAAGCTACCTCGAGCGCCCCCGTAGAATTTGATTAGCTAGCCACTAAGGGCTAGGGTTCTGTGAGTAACCCCAAGTATCACCTCTATTAACAGAACATTCTCCCGCTACATACACACGATCGCGCCGCGTACCTAAAAGTTAATCTTTAAATAGAACTCAAGATACAGAGGTTGGTATAAAACGATATCAGTAGAAAACACGTATGTCTAAAAAGGTTCCCCATCGCGTCTATACCCGTGCGATATCCACTTGTAAGATAATACTCCCAAAGGTTTCTCCAAATAGGTTATCCTTACCTATAGTGAGCGTGCTTGATATGGAGGTAGCGGGTCTCTACGTATCACTAGCTATGCACAATAGTAGTATTAGTATGATAGCTATAACGTTCATGTTAGGTCCCACCCTTGGACTTATGGCTGTGGTCATTTTAGTAAAGAACTAGCTGAGTGGCACGCTACTAGTGCTCTCAGTATACACTTTGCATGAATAGCCCGTTCCTAGAAGACCTATCCCGTCCGAGGGTTCATTTTTCACTCTGAAGATTCATCCTCCGGTCCTATGTATGGCTCAGTACCTTCGTGTCGTATGTTATCCCTTTCATTTATACCTTTATAATGAATGTAGTTCAAGGATACAGCACAGTCGCCCTGTAAGAATTCTGGCTATAAGAATATTCGCCTTAGAAGAATACGAATTCAGGACCGGACATGGGTTATTTTATGGGCACTAGTATTCCCTTATAAGAATCTTCTCTATAAAAATAGAGATCCGCTCTGTTTTCATATTGTTATAGAGCGACTACGCTGTAGATGGAAGCCCTGCGCATGGCCTATTCCGGGAGTCCGCGGGATATTGTAGGGTTAGGGTTTCACCATCCCACTATTGTTGAATAAATACTTAACCACTTCTGTTGTAATGTGTAATCTCTTCACGTAAGTCCGGATCCTTTCTTCGCAGTAAGATCTCACGAAATGTTGTTTGCGGAGTAAGCGATAACTCTATATTATAAAGTGGCGAAGATGTAATCAGATGTGTTTTTAGACGTTCTAAACCACCGGGCTTAGTAACTGATAGTATTAGATTGAGAACCACCTGGAAGGACAACCATATAAACTCATGTTACTAGACATGTGCTAGCAGGTCCAATTTGATGAGCGGTGCTTATCCCACCCATCAATCCTACCGCGGTTCATTCTGTCGCACCAAATCGTACCTGCTGATCAACTACCATCCAACGAATCATTTGTCCCCATTTCACCCGTCTCCAGAGTATTGTCTTACTATACGAGAGAAACTACGGTAGTGGCAGTGATCCGCCCACGGTACTTGACTAAGCGAATAGCGGGGGGGTTTGCCCGTTATAGTCCAAGGTTCTATAGAAGCGGATCTTTGCCCATCACTTCCAATAATGGTAGACTAGTGCTATCTATCCTGGTCAGTGTTTATGCGACCGTGGGAATAATTCTGTAGGACGGAGAAACTAATTCCGCGGGAAAGGCGAACCAAATGATCAAATTATGATGTTCAGCCCTGCGATCAGCAAAGGTGCATTTCAAAAATAGACCCCTGAAAATCAGATACCAGATACGACTGCGGCACTTCATTCAGGCCCTCTAGTGAAAAACAAAAAAAAAACCTACATAAATAACCCTAACCCACACAATTACCCGGTAGTTTTTGCTTTCGAGCCCATGAAGTAAACAGTACACTGAGTTTCCCAAGGATAGCACTATTTATATCTAATTGCTTAGAATTCAGCGCCAATAGCCCATACTGAAAAATAGAACATACTGAAAACATAAAGGCAATAAATGTGGCATAGCGATACACACGGGAATGCCAACAAACCATGCCAGGACAGTAGCGTACTACTGTTTAGTTTATGTAGTCACGCAATTGATATACAATAGCTAGGATACGCATAGTGAGCTGACGAGAAATCTATTACTCCCACGACTACGCTAGTGCTTTGAATACAGTAACAATTAATGTAATTTCCTCCTAGAAACCGTAGCTCAGACATATAAAGAATGAGTAAAAACCTTGAATCTCACCTCTTACGCCTCCCGACCTTCTTTAAATACGTTATTGGGAGCCCTTTATTATCTCTCCCACCTACTAGTCCCATTTAGTCAGGTGAACGGACCACAGAGCAGCTAATATACCGCGTAATCTGGCGAGACCGAGAATCCCACTAAGTCGTCTAAACAAAGTGTGGCTGGACAATTTTCCTAAGAGTAGCAGCAACTGTTTTCGCAACTTACTATACCGAGAGAGATGTCTCCTTTGCTTTGCTTACTTAGGGATAGTGGCTTCATTTACCAGTTAAGTACTTTGCCACTTCTTATTTCAACCTTTTAGCGCGATTCTGCTCTCGCCAGATTATACGGTATTACCTTCTATCCCATAAGTTGGTAAAGCTGCCCCCCAATACTGGGGGCAAACATTGCAATATCCCATTGGCTAGCTCTAGTTGACAAAGCTGCTATTCTGCGCTGAGCCACCGCCACTTTTGGCGCAAGCAAGAATATAAAATTAGCCTCATGCACGTTTAAGGGTTAGGTGAAGTGCTTTAACGAGCGTTGCGGAATTAATACCCGTACCAACCTTTCTTCTTCTCGGTGTTACCCGAGAGAAACATGGATTTCTCTTTCCATGATTGATGCATCCAAGATTAATGCAACATTGTGGCAGAGGGATAGAACTAGCCCCCTTAGGCTGCAATCGTCATAATAGCGAGGTGAAAACCGGTATGGCCTGCGGTCCCCTGGTACTGCGCTATTACATCACATACTAAGCTTCTCACCTGTCAGAGCTGGGGATTAAGGTATGCGGGTAAACTACTCTGCGACCGTTAGCCTCGTTTAGCACACTGGCTTACCCCCTAATATTGGAAAAGCCGCAACGCCTCGATTTACAAATATATAAAAAATAAAAATCGTGAATTCCCCACTGAGTTTTATGCAATACAGTATGAATTATAGTAAGTGGTTGGTCACACAAAAAACGTTGAATCTACTCTCCGGTAAGGTGGTCCTCAAATTGTTTCCTATTCTCTCACCACTGCAAAGGGAAATTTTAGACGTTGTATGCAACCGACCGTTGATTACGGTTCATACATGCCGATCTATCTGCCTTGAGGGTGGAGGCTGGGAACCATCCCTTGACGACGGTAAAATTGTAATATACACAATAGGAAAGGATTGTCTGGTAACCGCCAGGCCTAAGTATCAGCCAGGTGATGTTCAGTTAATCTTCACGATATTTGGCCATGGGCTATGTAATCGGATGGTCAGACTATCATTGCGTTGCCTAACCAAGCAAGAGCCAGTAGATATACCATCCTCTGACTGGTTAAAACATACTTGGAACCCCTGTATGGACCCCATAAAACATTCGTTACATTGGTTTTAAATAAATGCTTGCCTTGCCTTGGCTAGGTTTTCCAGAAACAATTTAATCCCCGTATGGTACTGGGGCTTACGAGTTCAAGAACCTCCCCCTGCATCAATAATATCGGGCTTTAGGTAGGGGATTGGCCTATCTATCGTAAGCGATATGTGATCAGGCCAGTAAAATCAGACTAAGACGCATCCAGGGCCAACATATTAATAGACACACAAGAGTGGATCCAAGTAAAGATTCCAAGATCCTAGCATCTAGGTTAGACTAGGGAGGCAAATTCGCTTCGCGGACACCTTGGAGTGGGCATGGGGGATTGGCTTTCACTCACACTATCCAATATCTTCACTCCACATCCCCCTTCACCCGACAGACTTCTTTCAAGATACAAAGTGTTTATTACTTCGCTCCTTTCTACATTCGTTCTAAACCACCTGGGTTGTAGTTCGTTACAATGTCGTACCAGCGGAGATCTGTGTTCAACCTCTGGGCAACACTATCACTCCTTATTTCCGGGATCTGCCTGGCAACTGCACAATCGGTATTAGAGTCAGAGTCGCTGTACCCACGATCAACGGTATTCCGAGATGTATCCGACTATGCGTTCTATTGCACAATAGCGTTTCACCAGAGCATGTGCTACCACTCCCGGTGTCATTGAAATCCATACTAAACGTGAACAGGCGCCCTGATTAATAATAAACTCTATATCGTTGGTGGGAGTGTTGCGTACATCGCTAATAGCTCAAGTACTACTAGGACATTCCTCTCAAGTGACACCCCCACTCCCGGCTGAAATATAAGTAAAGAGAGAGAGAGACTAACTATCATAGATACCTATCAAAGATCAATATCCATCGAAGATGCATTCAACCCACTCGCCAACGATTCACAAAATTACGACAAGATGAAATCATTCATCGACATCGAGGCACTACCGCAAGCCATGCCCGAACTTAGCGAAGGTTACTTCTGGGTCGACGAAGTCGCCAACGAAGCATATCTTGTAGCAGGACACCAGCAAGCCTCCGACCTAGTGATACCGAACATCACCGCTCCGGAGAAGAACATTGGGTGGTCGTACGACATTTCCAATACTGGTACAAACCTTTCCGATGCGTGGTCTTCATTCCCGATCAGTCCGATAGATGCAGTGCCGATTCGGGCGTTTCAGCAAGGCGGGGTGTTTATACCGGGTATACGGCAGGGGTTCTTGTTGGGGGGTACGATATCGCAGGATTCGGATCCGGATATTGGCCTGTTGGGTGTGCAGGAGTTGTTGTCGGGGCTGCTGACGTTCGATGCTGAGACGAAGACGTGGACAAATGAGACTACGCCGGATACTATTTCGCCGAGGAGGTGGTCGAAGATGGTTGCGGTGCCTTATGGTGGGAAGGGCACTCTGTTGGTGTTGGGTGGGAGAAAGCCGGCGTCAACGGTATGTTACCAGAATATCCCCAGTAGCCACTCCAGCCCCGGAGAATACTGTACTAATACCTCCAATCTAGTTCCCATTCACCTCTATCGACGTCTACGATATCGAGAATAAAGAATGGTACTCACAAATCACAACCGGTGCGGTTCCAGACTGGCGACAAGACTTCTGTGTCACCGTAGTATCAGCCAGTGACGGTCTGAGCCACCAAATCTTCATGTTCGGGGGCTCATCAGACGGCACCATAAAATCGGACATCAACGTACTCTCCATACCAACGTTCGAATGGTTCTCAATAAGCTCGACCGGATTCGGCTCCCCCGGAGCCCGCAAAGCTTCCTCTTGTGACTTATACGGAAAGCGCCATATGTTAGTATTCGGCGGGCAGAAGCCGGATATCACTTGTGATGCCACGGGGGTCTTTTTGTTTGACATGACAACTTTGGAGTGGGAGACGGAGTATCCGGATATAACGGCTGAATACGAGGTTTCGAGTCGGATCAGCCGAAGTATTGGGTCTGGTAATAGCACAAAGGTTGAGCCCGAGAACGGCTTTGCAAATGATCGACTTGCGAGCTTGTTCAGCACCACAGCTACTGCAATCGCTACCGCAACCTCAACCTCAACCTCAACCTCAACCGCGGATGCAGATAGTGGCAGCTCGGAACCGGATTCATCTAGCTCCTCGAAACCTGCGGCAGGGGCAATTGCAGGGGCTGTTGTTGGTGGGCTGGCAGCTATCGCGTTAGGTGCCTGTGTGTTTGTGTTGTTTATGAGACGGAGGAGAGCGAGTAATCAGGAAGATCTAAACGAGCCCAAGGGTCATACCGGAGATCAACAAGCTTTTGCCTATGAAGGAACTAGGATGCAAGAACTTGACCCGGACGCTATGCGACATGAGCTGGATGGACAGAAGATTCACCCAGGGTATTCAGGTTTGTAGTTCCATCGTTTTAATTTCTTCAGCTAGCTATGGTACTAACACTATTATCACCGGTCTGTAGCAGGGAATCAAAATCAGCCCGCTGAGCTTACAGCGTGAGTCTCATGCTGCTTGGAGAGGTAGTGTAATGATTGAAGCGGAGTGACTGACTCTCTTCAATGGTGTTTATATTTTGGGGGATTTTTTTGGGTGAATATTTAGTGTTGCAGCGCTTCCAACGGTACTTTCTTGGAGTGGAATGTTGTGCGAAACATGCCTCCGGTTTTAGATCCCTAGAGGTATCTATCTTATTCATGTACATAGCCATTTTGTGCTTATAGAATGTAGAGATATATAATGGGTCAAGTGGCACCCGTATTGTTCAACAATCTTGATTATGCGGTTGCGAAGATGTAGGGTGCCGAATGTGAGGATCCAGGTGTCTCAAAAACGCAAACCGAAACATGCAGCCACAGATGCGTAACGCACATTCGATCCCTTAAAGCTTTGTACTACTGTGGCTTCTTGGGTCTGGGAAGTTCAATAACACGTGGAGGACCTGCATATAGGAGGAAGCCGGGTCCGTAGAAAGTCTAGAGAACTGTGCAGGGCAAAATCTTGTCTAGTCTGTAACATATTATGTCGTTGAAGATGAGGTTGGATTCTAACATACGTCATCAATGACTAATCAGCATAAACTATCGCCTCAATCAATGGGAGTTGAGGCTCTGCGGCTGGCTTGGCAGTAATGGGGCTCTGCACGAACGGGGTGGATCTTATCCGTTAATTCTTGTTAGTGCTGTATCAATTCAATTTCTCAACCTGCCTTGTGAGATAGCCGATTTAAAAATTCTAATTTTCTAGATCAAAGCACCTGAGGAGGAAACCCCCCTCTTCCGTTTTTCTCTGCTTTACGCCATTTGTTCTTAACGTAATCCTTATTCTTAAACCCTCAGCACCGTCAATGATGACTAATCCCCATGAACTCGTCAGTTGCGGACAATTAGGAAGCGCCAAGCCCACAGAATAGTAAAGGCATCTACACCGGGCCCTACGCCTTGCCTTCGCGGAATATAAAATGATCTAATTACCCCAGAAAATTTCAGCTGTTAAAGCCCGAGCTCAGTCTATGTACACCCGCTACGCCAAACTCCATTAAACAAAACCTTTCCAACACCATCAATACGAATTCCCGAAGAATACCTGTATGCAAAGCATTTAAACCGGACTTCGTGACCGAAATACTGGAGTTGACTTGTGGTACCTGTTGCTATAATTATTAACACGTTGACGGTTATCCGCATGGGAGAAAGCGACTTCTAATAGTGTTTCTCCGTGGGCATAGTCAACTGCTGGCCGTAGCATGGATGCTAACGCACCGAACTCAGTTTGTGGAGGTGCAAATATTGACACTCCCGGTAAAAACGTGGGTGTTGGTTCGTTATCTAACAAAGTTTCCTTTATGAAAGTGGATGACACCCCCGATTTCGCGTAGGACATGTAGTGTCCGCAGAGGTCTGAGTCCTGGAAGAGTACAGCCTGTGTCACGTTGGTAGTTGAGGATCTGCGCACAACTTGGGTCTTACTCCATATAGAAATTAACACCCCCTGGTAACATCTCCGTCCGTCGTAGGAATCTAACGGAGACTATTCCTTGATATTTTGCTTGTTCTTTAATTGTGATTGAACAGTGGACCAGAGAAAGACGATAGTGAAAATAGCAAAAAGTTCCTCTATCCCAGCGCAAGGCATACAGGGTTCGAGTACATCTTTATAGGATTCCACGGGATTCGAACGTGCGGCCCCCTGCATCCCGGTGCGGGGGCGTTTCCGTTAGGAGACCGGACCTCCTGTGAGTTAGCTGCTTTTGTGTCTACTTGAGCTGGAGCTTTCCTTAGATCAGTCACATGCAAACGCTCGTTTCGGGAGTGTATGAGCCCCCTCCTCGGTACTTAGGGCTCTTCGCTCTTGCCTAGGGTGTTAGAGACCCCCAGATTTTCATGAGTATTGAGCTAACCTTATCTCAACTACTGCTGCACCTGGTATACAATGCTAAATAATTCTATATAGTCGCTAAGGGTCAAATAATCTATTTTAATCCCTGATTTTTCTTCATTATATGGTTACTATGAATCTTTTTCAAGTTGATGGCATATATCGTTCAAAATAACGCGACGTCTGTAGAGCACCTTCACTGTACTGTCACACAAATACTCCACGGCTATGGCATTTCCGGTGCCTGTCATGCGACTTCATTATGAATTTTTCCAATTGAGTTGTGATACCTCGTGGTCTGCCTTAATGTAAATCACACTGCCTAAGTCCTGGATGCCTGAATATCGGATGCCTGAACAGTGCATATCGGAAGAACGTGTACCGAGTCCCGCGTCCGGCCTTACTATCACTCGTCCAGATAGACTCTCGGAAGGAGAAGTGCAGTATTCAGTGCATATAGCTCGTCATAAATACATCATACCTTTATCTCAGCATTTGCAGCCATTAAGGTACGAACTCTCTCTATGTACACCGATAGGACGGCTCATTATCCGACTTCGTAGCCTCCAATTGATATATACTTCTGCCCTGTACCTAATAGAAGTGTTAACCGAATGGTTTGCCGAGCAGGTTGTGGGGTTTTCTACCAATTAATCATTATCCAGACTTCTATAAGAACCTCTCTCCCGACCCACCATACCCGCCCTACCCTCTGCATTCTATTATCTCGTCAAAAGCCAAAACTACAGCAACACTTCCAATTACCGATATCATAAGTCTTTAGAAATGCCTAAGCGTGAGATGTCCAAGACTGACTCATCCCGCATTCAATCCTCCCAAGTAGGTTCTAGTCCTTCGCTTGTAATTATTAACTCACCAATGGTTATCCGTTTTCTATGTAGGCGAAGGCGGGTCGTGATACTTCGTCTAATAGCTTTTCTGCGCGTGCGCAGTCGACTGCTGATCGCAATGCGGCTGCGAATGCGCCGAGCTCCGGGGGAGCTGCAAGTAGTGGTACTTCCGCTACTCAGGGTGCTAAGAAGTGAGGTATTGTTCTCCCCCTTATCCAATGGGTCTTTTTCTCCTACAACTTAAGGCAAGAGTAACCTGACATAGATAAGTTAGATGAGATACATCATTTTCGGTACCGGAGCTGTTGAGGTGAATTGAAGATGTCGTTGGTCCCTACTAGTATTCGCCTTACTTGTATTGCTACATATTAAAGAATGAAAAATACTGCGAAAAACTTGCAATACTAGACGTTGATACTGTGAATTCCAGGATTGACAATATTTGTATTCAAGATTGCGAATCTGCCCCCAAAACTACGAAGAACAGGACATGTAATATCATGCTCAGAGGATTATTGCCACCGCATGGACCTAGACATTGATTAGTCATTGATGACAGAATTATGAACTAAACCCAGTCACTGACATACCAACCGAGAGCCCCATCTTGATGTGATAATCTTCCACAACGTGCAACTGTAGGTTGATCGCGCATGAACTATGAATGTACGCTTTCTCTACTTGAAGTTTCTGTTTCTTACCTATTGCGGTTGTGTAGTGATACTTGTCTCAAGAATTTCGCTACTCGCTGCCGACATATCTAACTCGGTAATCAGGGTTAGGTTTCGCCTCAGTTTATCCAATTTGTCACCACATCAAGTTGTCAGATAAGAAAAGAAAGTTGGACGGGTAGACAAGTAGTAACCCAGAATACATATTGTATTCCTTGCTTCTGACATGCATTTCGAGTCCTTCATGGCTTCCCCGAGGAGAGGGGAAGATTGCATATGCATGTCCTGGTAGCAGCTGTCTGGTTCGAGATTTGATGACCCAATATGGAGTTCTACGACCCCGCAAAAATAGAGACATGCGGGAAGAGTCACTCCTGGACTTCTATCAGTTTAAGCTTCCAGCGGCCCATATCTCCTTCATCTCCAACCTGTCGGCTATGATGTTTACACCAATTCCAGTATCATAATACTAAACACAGCTTCGAACTCCGAAATTCGTTTCCTACTTTACTCTTCACGGGCTATCAGATCCTTACGAGCTTCCCAAGCGGGTTGAATATTTGCTTCATCCGTCGGTTTTTTTTTTTTTTTTTTTTCCTCATACTTCATCCGTCGGTAGTAACCCGACCGAGAAACATTCCTTGTGCCAACAACAAATAACTTGCTGCAATGCCCCTCCTGGCACTCCCGAACGAGATCCTCAGCGAAATCATACAGTATGTATCTGCCGACGGGCCGCCAATCTCCGAGGAATCCAATTACCCCCGTCTAAACATCGTCAGGTTTGCCCATACATGTAGACATATACGATCTCTCAGTATCCCATCAATATACTCCGACGTTGATTGCACCACCCGTACTGTACCTGCTATACACAGTCTCTTATCCTTCTCTAATTGAGCTCTCTACGTTCGCTCCCTCGGCATTCATGTTAGATATGCACCCTACCAGCAGAGCGCCGACATTCCTGGACCGGACCTTCTCCAAGAGATTATTAGACGTTGCCCTAGACTAGAGGAGTTGATATTAGTTTAATTCTATCCATCACAATTTGAGAACAATGATTTCAACAAATCTCTGCTAGGGGGTCTGACACCAGAACGTAAACTAGCAATTAAAAAGCTTGGGTTCGGATTGATAGATATTGCAGCGTTGATCCTCTATTTCATTCAACTTTCAGATAAGGGAAAGGGCAGCAATTTCTGCAGGCTACACAAATTAACTATTTCCTGTTCCACGGGGGCACCCCACACAGGCAGCTCAGGGCTCTATCGTCTCGCGGAGGCCCGGAGGTTTAAAGGTAGAGTACTTGCGTCCGTAGCCTCATTAGTGATTAGAGATACGCACCCCACAATGTACAAGGAAGCAACAGGGGGTTACATTGGGAGAATGGTTCCAAACATCACACGCTTGTTTTTTGACAACGTCAGTGCAAAAAGCGTTATAGGGATGTTGAAAGCATATAATAAATATGACTCACGACTAACGTACCTCACGATATACTTCAAGCAGGGGAGGTATAACACGTATCACGATATCTGTACCTTGGTTGCGGGAATTTCAACTCGGCTCGAAATCTTCACTGTCCGTGGGGCTACAATTTGCGAGAACCTTTTCACGGGATTGGAGGCATGGTCAAGGCTGAGAGTACTCGATATTCGGTGTGACGGAGGGTGTGAAGAGGTTGATCCTGGTCTCGTTTGGGAAGGGTTTGAGAAGATTACGCAGAGTCGCCCAGAGGTCTCTATATTCTTAGCGGCTGGAAGTCAATGCTTGGCTTCTTAGAACTGGTCTTCTGGACTGGAAGGCTGGCGCGGTACAGAAGGCTGGGTACCAAACGTCAATATGGTCTCTTCTTCAGAGGGTTTTAGAAAGGCCTTGTTTGACGGGGAAGACGAAGGTGGAGATGACGGGGGTGAAGAAGAGGAAGAAGAAGAAGAAGAAGAAGAAGAAGAAGAAGAAGAAGAAGAAGAAGAAGAAGAAGATAGTGATATAGAATATTAGGATGATCCTTGCATGTGAGTTAAAAGTAGGTTGAGGTTTTAAAATACTTAGTCGAGGGTATTTGATATGAATGTAGATCTACAGGATACTATTTAAATTTTAGGAAAGACTAACGTAGGCGTATTCAACAGCGTATAGTATTACTACAGGCGGATAAAATTGAAACAGATGGGGGGTTGTGTCGCAAGGATCTATAAAGTCAGTACTTCTCTAAAGAATACCTCGGATAACCTCGGACATCCGGACAGTCTCACTCTCAGCGGTGCGGTGGTATCACCGATAATACTCTAGTAGTATTCAACTAGCATGAGAGTGAGTACTTCCCCTACGCTTCTCCTGGATCCTCGTATCCATAGCTAAATTCTGATTTAAAACCCACAACGCAAAATGACCTACATACTCATCACTCTCTCGGAATTTCCAAGGCCCATTCTGGCTATCATACGTATCAAAGACTGGCTAATGAACACTATAATCGCTTATAACATACTCAAACCTGTCACCGGAATAGATATAACCTCCGTGTGAGTAGGGTTAGGGTTTTAATGTAAACCTTTAATATTTAGAATTAATCAGTGTGGCATACGACAGGTGGAAGCAGTCAACTAGGGGCTGTACTACGGCTGTATTATACACTCTGGGTATTTATCGCGACTCTCCATTGATTTCTGCAACTCTGGGGGGTCACCCCAAAAATACATGCATACCTGAATTTTATAGTAAATTACTAAAGTCAAGGTACCGAAACCACTCCAACACCAATACCACAGAAATACACAATATATGAGCGTGAAATGTCTAAATTCTACCCTACCGCGTTCAATTATTCCAAGTAAGTCTAACATATTGATGTTGCGGCAGCGAACCACTTTGCGTAGGGCTCTGAAGACGGGCGAGATATCCAGCTTGTGCATGAGTTAGGTGTACTCCAAGTGGCCGTTCAAATAGCCGCAGGGGATGATATTCCCAATCCCATACACCACCTGGGACATGCATTGTGTCACGTTGGGAGCTGAGGCTCTGTAGTGGTCTTGGCACAGCTCGGGTTAGTTTACAACTACACCTCCCCACCGTTGCCCCCCATTATCCATATTTACAACAAGTTGAGTCAACAGGATTTTTTCGGTTTTCTTTGCTGGTATCTGTCTCTGTTTACCCACAACCTTCAGTTTTTCTTCGAGCAGAGTTATCCTAGTAAACTGCTCCAGACGTTCACCAATTCACTTACTCGGTAATCTTTATGATTTCCATGACTAAAGAATTACACACTAACTTTTACGGTGTAGCAATGATATCTCTATACATCGTTATTCTATTGATCTCGATAATCGGTTCCGCACTACCTTCAGTCTTGATAATCCTCGGAATTCGTACCGAGGTTGTGGCAAGCGAAAGGATAGTAATAGAACTTATCAGAAATTCTTTGTCTCTGACAGATACAGGTTTGCAACCGTCCGGGCCCCCGGTAGGGCCCTATAGACATTTACCAAGGGATTTTTTTAACATTCTAGGGGAAAACGATCTAGTATCTGCTGCCAATCACAGCCTGCATAGGAGTAGGTAGAGCCTGATAGCCGGTTCGAGGCAAAGAAAGCCCTAGCCCTGAAGATTTGGCGCCCTGAGGGCCCTATACAGTCCATAGTCCTCGTTGCGTACACCCTGGACCGCCCTGAAGGGAAGCTGGGACATACTATATAGTCATAGGGCGTCCGATCTTAGCCTCAGGACGGACGGACTGCCCCGTTGCGAACACTGGGGAAGTCTACTAACATCCTTAAAGTACGTACTCAGCAAAATATCAAACAGCCCTCAGTTACAGACCTTATGCTCGATGTCGCGCGAGCAGAGAGGCAGGTAGAGTCGGAGCAGCGTATATAGATCTGTTGTTTTTTGGTACAATTGTTCTCGTAGTTCTAGTACTCATTCTTGTTATCATTGGGGCGCTACTATGTTTCTATATATTTTGGTCTGCAATTTCTAAGTATACTGAGACCTTTGGGGATGTTGATACGATTGCTAAAGTTCAGCTGTAATTATGTCTATGATTATTGAGTTTCATTCGGTCACTTACTGCCCCTAATAGAACGCCAGTTATATAGTGAGAGCCGGTATATTCAAAAACAATAATGAGTGATTCGGTGTAGTCTGACTCATTCACTGGTGCCGTTAAACTGATTGATGTCCCCTGGAGAACTGGCTACAACAATACCGTGCCATAAATTACCGCTGAAACAGCTAAGACACCTAGAACTACCACCATAAAGTATATAAACCCATGAGTATAATACTAATAGAAGCCTTAGAAACCGGCACATTTATATTAAAATTCACCTAGGCTTTTGACTGAGGTTGTGTTGACAGATCTGTGAGATAGTGATTTGTTCGGGGAGGCGTTAGCGCCACAACGGTGGCCTGTAGCACGATTCTAAGCCATACTACCACTAGAGTGATTCTTCATGATCCGTATGTATCTATTTCGCAGTCAAAAAGATAATTTTCGATACGCGGCACGCGCAGTGGGCCAGGACTGCGAGATCACCTCACATACTATATTTTCTATGTAGGCAGTGTTACAGAGGGACTTCTTCGCTCTCAATAGTTTTAGTTAATGAGTACATGTAACTTAGGATCGATACTTTTAATGTGCCACAACGATGAGTAAGCGATTACGAACGCTCCCGCTAGCGACTATACTATATATGGTTGGAGTTATTCCCTTAGTTATGTAAGTCTTCTCTCGAGGAGAACCCCCGGTTATCTGATCTTATCAGATCCTCCTGTGGCTTGATGATTTGTCGGCACCCCTAGTACAGCTTCCGGTAGAACCGGGGTGTGATGGCCGGATGCGGCCCCCAAGATACGTCAACCAGCGGAAGGGCTATCTTCAGATCAGAAACTGAGAAGATCAAAAGATGTATATTCTTTCTCCTCCATCGGAGGCGTGATCCTCTGATGGAGGATCACTAGCTAGCGTCTGACGTGATCTTCACGTGACACGGGCCTTGATTGGCCTTTCACGTACTCGGCGAGATTTCTAACAATATCATTGGCCTAAGAACCCGATCTTTCTACCAGAGGCTGCAGAGACACCCCTATACTATACTTGCAATTACGAGTATATGTCTTATATCTCGGGTGCTTATGCCTACCCGAGGAGAGGGGAAGATCGGCAATGGTCTAATTGGAAATATCACGGTCTCCCGATGAGTCAGTGACTCCACAGAAAAAGGAATATGCAACTCTACACTCCGATAATACAAAGCGCGTCCTACCAACATCTAAGATTTCTCTGTTTCGCGAATAACACCAATGTCACTCCTCCGCCTCCCCAACGAGATCCTCACCGAAATCATATTCCATGTATTCAGCGATGATAGTTCTTCACCCACCCCCCTTCAAAACGGCATCAAGTTTGCCCATAGTTGCAGACTTATACGATCCCTCAGTATCCCATCTATATACTCCACCGTTCATTGCAACACCCGTACTTTACCTATTGTTCACAGTCTTCTATCCTCATCCTCATACAGTGCTTCCTCCATTCGCTGTCTCGAAATACCCGTTCGATATGCGCCCGGCGAAGCCTTCATTGGCACGGAACAGACCTCCAGTACTACTAAACAATCTCCGCTACCCCAGGAAATTATGAGATTTTGTTCCAGGGTGGAGAAGCTAGTCTTATTCTCATGTGGTCTATCATACGATGAGTACAAGCTCTCAAACGACTCCTCCCCGCGTGATCTATCAAACGATGAGGACAAGGACTTCAACGACTCCTTATTACTGGACCTCACCGCACAGTTTAAGCTGGCAGTAAAGGCAATTGTGTTTAGAGCTTTAAAATTGGAAACGGTGGTTGCCTACCTCAAGCAACTTCCGGATCTGGGAAAAGACGGTGGTTTCCGCGGGCTACAAAAGCTATCTATTACCGGTTGCCGGGGTCCATTCGCAGATACATTATCGGCCGACTTGTTATATATACTCAACGATCCATTGACGAGTCATGAGTGGGAGGGTGGAACACTGGAGTCTATAACGACATTAACGGTTACAGATCATATCCACGCCAACCCAGAAGAACGAGGCGCCTATCTTGCGAGAATGGTCCCAAATGTTTCAGTCTTGGTTCTTACCGATGTCGAGACCGATGGCGTTGTAGGGATGCTACGCGCATATAGAAATTTCGGCTGGCAGCCAACGGACATCAGGATATCCTTCCGGCTAGGGAGGTTTTATAAGAGTACGTTTAGAATAGAGCAAGATATTTGCTCTCTTATTCCGTCACAAACACTCAAGAGGTTCGTTCTTCACGGAGCTACATTGTGCGATGAGCTTTTTAAATCTCCGGGTGCATGGTCACAGCTTGAGGTATTGGAGATTCTATGCGAGGGGGGGTGTAAAGAGGTTGACTTGAATCTCGTTTATCATGGGCTTAAGCAGATTACGCAGGATCATCCGGGGGTGTCTATTTTTGTCGCGGTTGGGGACAAATGCTTAGTCTCCTGGAACTGCTCATGCGGACCAGAAGAATGGCCCCATGCGGAGGACTGGGTACCGAACGTTAATAATATCTCTTCTGCAGAAGAGTTTGAGGAAGCTTTGTTTCAGGTGGATTCTAGTTCCGATCTTAGTTCCGATGGTCCTGACTATGGTATTCAAACTCGGTATGTGTGGGGCTAGGGGGATGCATTCTGATGGTGAATATCTTGTTTATGATGATCCTAACCTGAGTTATAGCGGTTTTTAGACGCTTTAACGCAGGCAACAAGGGTGGGGTGTCTTGTCATATTCATACAACTAGTATTGTTGACGCGGGTGATATTGGTGTTGTGTTATCCTGTATAAGGGTTGATTCTATTCATCGTCACTTGTAATATCGCGTCTTAAGTTTTATTTGAGGGTTGAATAATAAAGAAAATAAAGAGGAAACACGCCCAAGGAGAATCAGATACCCGTGCTTCCTCGTCCGTCCCTTGTCACTCAGTGGGGTTCATGGAGGAAGCCGCCAACTACGCATGGGTGCGGCGAGAGTTCTCCTGCCGGTACAACATTTGAAGCCAACAGACTCACCATTAAGCCCCCATATACTATTGACAGCACTAGTAGGAGTGTAGAAGGTTCTGGCAACTTTAGTCGGTTCCCGGGACGTAGGAATTTTATAACAAGGAAACAAAATTGAAACAAACTCACGATTATACTGCGGGGGTATAGTTACCCACTAGTCATGTAGTGGTACAGGGTTTTCACGGTGATGATAATCTCTGCTTATCTCTGCTACATTCACACGAAATACCTACACCTGTTACTACTCCCCGATTCAACCTCCCTTGCCAATATATATCCATATCAATAACGCTCTTGGGATCCCCGAGGCTCATTCTAACGGTACTCTTAAACACAAATTTCTTTTTTCACACTACTATAACCCACTTCTATATCAAAGAGCTATTACTAGAATAAATTTTATTTATATTCTTGTACTCGTAGCGCTTGCTCCGTTAGGTATCTCGCTATAGCTGTTCCTTATATATCAGTGGAGGCCCCACTCTCACCGGACAGGGACCTAGCACTCCCAAACACCTACTCCTCCTCCTCCTGAGGGTCCTCCGATGTTTTTCTGGCCTCGGGAGTTAAAACAATACCCATACGTAGCTACACCCCCTCCATACAGCGGTTTCAGTCAAGCTCTGTTTGAAAATCTGAAAACAGCGGCTGGACTATCAACGAAAGACTCATGTTGGACGGCTTGGGGGTAGATGCAATGTTCGCCCACCTCAACGTAAACTCGAATAAGGAGGAGTACTACAGCCTCCGGAAACTGGAGGAGTTGCTGCGACTGGGAGGATATTGACAGGGTGATATTATTTATGAGCAAAGATGCGATCTACCCTCGTACATGACCAAAATAGATGTATGTTTACGTTGAAGAGAGTTATATATACAAATTCTCTCAAAGGTGTACCAGAAACGACTCCACACTTCCGGTTGTTCTACTAGCAGTAGTTTAGGTGTCGCTCGTTGTGTTTCGGTAATGCCTAACGACCACAAGAGTGATGACTTGTATAACCTGGCTTGGTCACATTTTTGCGGGGTGCCCGGTCTCCTTATCAAATATCGATTTGAGATCCTAGACTCGGGAGTAGTTATATATGCTCATCACTCGTATTGAATCCCCACAGGTGATCCTAAATAGAAAATCTACATCTCGCGCAGTATAATTAGTTATATCATGTCCAAGATCGACTACCAGAATAGATTTGGTCTACGAGGTGTGTTAGGGTTAGGGTTGTCTTATTTGTCCAAAATAATTCGCCTCACCGATATTTTAGGAATTCAGTTTCAAAGAAGTAAGGTCTGGACCACTCGCCGGCTTCATGATTTTGTGAATAGGTCAGGCCCACCCGGCAGTGCGATGTACCCCCTATACATTTGTGGCTCACCCCCAACGGTCTTTTGAGTTCAGATTTGTACTAACTTTGGCAAGTTCAATTGCCACACCTAGCTGTAGTTCATCGATTGCGGTGTGTAAGAGTGTGTTCCCATAGGAGTCACTCCAGTTTGCATTAGCCCCGAGGTCTAGTAAAGTCTTTACTATCAATATTCTATTAGGAATTTTACTCTAGAGTAGAAATTAGTTTTAAAAAGAGCAATTGGAGAATATAGGGTGAGCATTACTAGCAATGGTGAGGTGGGTGTAAAAATCATATAAAGAGGTGGCTGTCCCCGGTAGTTTTGGCAGTTCGCATCCGCCCCTTGTTCGACTAGTAGCCTTAGCATGTTGCACCTTCCGGACTGAGTAGCATAGTGTAATAATGTGTTTCCTTCGTTTGCCTTTAATGTCAAAGGCGCCCCAGCCCGCATCAGCAGCTTTATCATTTCTACGTGCTCTGTATCGATCGCTCTAGGAAGTGGTGCGCCATGAATAGTTGGATTGGGGCCGAGGTCAGCCCCGTGGTCTATTAGAAATTGGGCTATCTCGAGACTCCCAATTCCAGCTGCTGTAGTAAGGGGCGAGTGACGAATCCCCGCTGGGGCCCAGTTGACGCTAAGGCCATGGTCTATCAAAAGTTTTACAACCTCGATATGTTTGCCGCAGATTGCCTCATTCAATGCAAGCCATTTACCTTGCTCGATACGATCCCCACCGATATAACCATAATATGAGCCTAGTCTGTCAACCTCCCCCCACCATGTCACCTCCTTCTCAAATAAAAAGGAGCATAGGGTATATATTCCTAGCTGCGCCGCGATATGAATGAGGCTACAAAGCATGCCATCATACTTGGGCATGCCTTGATACATGGGCGGGTCACGATCCGTGTGTATATCGTAACTGAGACGCTGTATATCTGTCAATTCTACTCTAAGGTCGGCTAAATAAGGTGATATAGTAAATCTAGGATACAACCGCTCAGCGGGAGAGGGTTGGAATGCCAAGAATATCTGCTACAGCGTGGGAGACAGGGTATTTATCAGCTTGAGATGCTGTGTCCAGTTCGTGAAACAATAATCTTATATATCTCCCCACAGGTTCCCCATAGGCGCTGCAAGGGATTATGTAGCCAGCGCCCGTTTGCTTGGGTGGCTGGATGCTGGGAGCGCCACGCAAGTTTGTCGCGAGAATATAAATCGGTAAACTCTTCAAACGCAACGTATACAAGGCAATATGTCCCTAAAAGCTGGTGAGCCGTATCGTCGGGAATGTGAAAGAAATTTTGATTAATGCAATGTCCGATGTCGCCCGTTGTTGCCATCAAAAAGTCTTTGACAGATTGGTGAATCAAGTGAACAGTGTACTCATTACCCCAGTCAAACTTAGTCGACCGGACCTCAATTAGTAGTCCACATCGTGCTTTAATTTCGAGAGCTAGATCGACAGATTTATATTTCCTAATAGTGCCAAGGTTTTGTGGAATTTGACCGGTTTTAGATGCTACAGTGGTTGCGTGAGATAGGGCAAACGCATCACCAAGCTCCCCCAGGGTCATAGGGCGAACCGCGTGCACAACCCACAATAGCATAGTCTTTGCTTCTTCCCTGTGCTTCGGTAATATTCTACCAAGGATATTGTCGTAGTACTCATAGAGGCCTTGAGGAATATTTTCAAGCAGCTGTTCGACATCCGCCTCTGAAAAGCAGTGGCTAACGTCCTCAAGGACAAGAGCAACCCACAAGAACATTCTCCTCGAGTTCTTGTGTAGATAGTCTGATAGACGGTTGGTGATCTCGGTAGAGAAGCTCTTCATTGGCTGCGTGAGGGTCTGGGTGATATATAGAGAGATGTCGTGTTTAGTACCACCTCCTCCCAGCTCAATTGTGCCAAACCCTTTTAGATATGTGTAAAGATCGGCGTAGGGTCGACTGGTGATGATCATGGGAAGTTTACATACAGAACCCGAAGTATACAAGTCTGTAATCCTACTTAAAAGGCTACTCCTTCTCACGGACCTATCGTTGTAGTCCTCACATTCATCAAGAGCATCAATGTGGCAATATACTGGTCGAGAACAAAGGTCTGGATCTTGAACTATATCGCGGAAGGCTTTCCAAAGTATATCGAACGACCATGACGTTGGTAGAGTATCCGGTAAGCTCCCGAGCTTCCTAATGTGGTTGAATAGCGAACTATCTGTGCTGAGGAGCTGGTATAGCAACGACCTCAAGATTGCAGTTGCCGTGCGCTGTCCTTGGAGTTTGTCGTCACAGAAAAAGTAGACAACAGTAGAGTCTATTTCCAGTTCCGCCAATAGAGAGGTCATTAAAACCGTCTTTCCGGTCCCTGGGTGGCCTGATACCCATAAAAGTCTTTGTGTGCTGGTTAAGGAACGCCAACCGCAAAAGGTATCATCATTAAGGAGCCACTTGCAGGTACCGGAGGATGCCTTTGCCTGTGGCCTCTCAAGCGACCGATCATTTATAGCTGGGGCTAACGATCTGAGGCATGTTTTCTCTTCCTCCGTGAATACTTTATTTATACAATTAATTAGCCGCTCCAAAGTAAGTCATCTCCGGAATAGGTCAATCATAGGGGAAATCCCTACGCATAGATATACCTTTTCGTCTGTCCACAAAGCGCTTTGATATCACTCCTGGCGCTGCGCTTGCGAGTTCAAACAATTTACCTCTAATCATCTGGTATTTCTGGTCTGAGCTACTGGTAAATTTAATAATTGTAGAATGGTCGCCATCCAGGGCAATCTCGTAGTACATGCTTTCGTTCGCGGTAGTATGGATTGCTGATTCGCGAGTAACCATGCGAACAGGGGGACCTGTCCTCGCCCAGTTACGGGTTCCGGGTATTTGCTACCAGTTCAAATGTTTAATCATGTGCTCATACTTGAGTAGATGGAGCATGGGTCTACCTGAACAGTGCTTGTATCTTGGGTTTCGTAGCAGGATATAATTTTGGAGTCCTTGAACGTAAAACACCGACAGAATGACTGTTGAAGATTTGCCAAAAAGTATGATTTTTCCTTCAAGTCGCGGATCAGTGGCGAGTTTGGTTGTCCTTTCACCATTGACTTCAAACTTGCTACCTGGAGCCCTCTATTCGGGACCCCGAAGAAAAATATCCCGTGGCATGATTTGAAAATGTCGCTACTTTGGGATTCAGCTTCAATGAGGGCCTATACGACTTAGTAAGTCATCTTATAAGACTTTGGAAAGTATACCAACCTGCTTGATAAGTAAGCCACCTAGGCTATGATCGATGAAAATGATAGGGCGATGTGCTGCCTATACTACGTCAGTAGCCATTTCATGATCCGCAGAGCTGGGGGTAACCGACCTCCGGATGTCTTCTGGTATCCATCACTGCCTCTAGAAACTGTTTTGAGAGGTCATATAAGGAGGCGTGCGATGTGCTTCCTACAAGTTTTGTATCGTAACCATACGTGAGAACTCGAGACTCGCAACCGTGAGCGAATAGATCAGTAGGTAAAAAGTCCCGTAACCACATCTCACGACCTCCCCGGGACTTCCATGACCCAAACGCATGTCCGGCAAGCCCGGTGACAGCGATAATACTTGGTTATATTTTTATTTAGTCATTGGGCACCACTTACTAAATACTTAGGAAAAGACAAGCCCACTTACTCAACAGAAGAATTTAGCGGACGGTTGAGGGGGGTCAAACCCCGGAAGTGCATATCAACAATCACTGTAAATTCGGGTCCATCTGGCCCTCCAAGGACAACCTGCCTTTCTAGTGTGACGTCTGTCGGTTGAAGAAGGGGAGGTATTTCCCTAAAGTCGACGGTCGAAACTTGGTAGCGGTCGCATTCAATATCCGACGCGGATGGAGAGAGGGATATGTAAAGAACATTCTCTGGGTGAGAACGCTTTATTTCATTTTGACTAGTGCTTCGTTGCACCGGCAAGCCCTCTAGAATATTGCAAAATATTTCTTGAGTTATATCTATGGGAATGTTTGATATCCGAAGCGTTGGACTTTTGGGGCTAGGGCTAGGGTTAGGTTCGCCCATTTCGGGATTTCTTTCCGGTGGTAGAATAACAAGATGTCTAGAAACAGGATATCTGGGGTTCAAGTGTTGTGCTCGGGAAAGAATAGATTTCTTCTAAATAGCCGACTCTGGAAATCCTTATAAACTAGCAGATGGGCCTGGGGCGTAGATAATTCCCCTCGCAAAAAACAGGATTGTGACGCGGTGCACAAGAAACGTTTGCTATCCCAGGGAAGACAGGGATAGTAAGCTCGCTCCGCCACAGCAAACGTCATCAGAAGGGGAAAGCGCTCAGAGCAAATATGAAAATATATATTTTATGGCCGCAAAAATAGAGGAAACCCCTCTCAAGTTTCCATAATTTTTTACAACCACTAATACCTGTGAGAGTTATCCCATTCTGTGCAGTGCGCTGATCATTACGCTATTCCTTATTGTACCCGGTAAGGCTGATGACAGGTGGCACCGATTTGTACTAGGGGGTGGGGGAAAGTCTGGCGATCGGGCGGTGTAGTGGCTAGCCCAGAGATATCACATCAACTACTCCAGGCCCCTCTTCTACACGAGAAACTAGAATGTCAATATGCCGGGGAAGGCCTTAAGAGTAGTAGATAGACTTTTACCCTAGGGAGATGATGTTAATTTATATGAATAGCCCAGGTCTATATCAAAGTATTAGCCACAGCTACACCGCCCGATCGCCAGACTTTCCCCCACCCCCTAGTACTACGGGTGCAGGGGTAAGTGATTCAAACGTGGCTGCGATATCGAGCAGAAAACAACCAATCCTTTTTGTTTTTTGCCACAAAGCGCACCGCCACGCTTGAATCATTTACCCTTACACCCGTAGTACGGGAAATACAGATGCAAGCCACAACTTTTGCTGCTTTCCTGCACGCCCGGGTTCATATCCCATACGCTGGTAGAAAATGCTGACCCTCCTAGGCTAAAATGGGGGTGGCTCAGCCCATAACTAGATAGCGGGTATGATCGCTAGCAACACCAATAGATCTCATACCCACGTGACTTATATATTTGTGGGCAGGAGTAGAATCGCCACCAGCTATTTAATTATGTGAGCAATAAAACTATCGGCATTAGTAGTATTGAATACCGATTATGTATGCCTCTGTCCTACATTTAATATCATATCTCTTGTATCTAGTAAGTGGTCTAAATATAGCCAACAAGACTCGGCCCTACTTGGGAGCAGCTTTGCCAGTCTATGGGATGGTTAATATCCGCTCCCCCAGTGCAGTGGCTTAAAGTGTTTGCGGGGGGGGGGGTATATGTAATTTCTTGCGGGTATCTCTTCCGGCTACTATAACCCTACTCTCAGCGCATTTTGCGAGAGAACTTGCGTTTGGCGGGGGAAATGACGGACATTTCCTAACGGGACAACCACCAGCATACTAGTTTCACAGAGGGTCTAGAAATCTCTGGAATTTACTACAACTCCTCTCAGATTTAATAGCGGCCATTTTATTGAATTACTATGTAATGTAAGGTGAGTACCCCTTTAAAACTGTTATCTTAGACTAATTGTGGCAATGCGGCCGCAAAGGTGTAGTGCTAAAAATGTCGAATTACAGCTGTTGCCATATATTTGAAAGTCCCATGAGCATAGCTATCACAGCTGAAGCTCGCTAGCCAGACCCATTACTGTGCCGTACGAAATGCCCTGGTCAAACTATTTTTTCTACTGCAAAATAAATTTTCTATCCTGGATTTTTTTTTTAAAATCTTGCTATCTCGGACGAAATTATCTAGATTCTTAGAATCAGCTATACCGGGGTGCGACTGTAGACTCAAAGGTCATGAATTATTTTGTGGCGAATAGATGTGTGTAACCAGTCACGCTCCATCACTAAGCAACGGTCTTTTGTTCTAGACTTCCACCCAAAAAGTCACGTTCTTTGGGGCTGGCCAAACCCCTGTCCGCCGTGCAACCATGCCCGCCACCAGTGCAAAACAGTAGCTGTAACAACCAATTCGGATGCTTTACCGCAGCCAACCTTGAAGCACTTGCTAAGCGACTGCCGTCGATAAAATCAGGATGCAGTTAACCTGGTACCTGGTTCTGATCACACCCGTAGATCGCCGGGAGTAAAGGTACCCCTGATTTACCCCGCAATAAAGCTTATCCAGACCTCGCGCCTAAATCACTCCCTCTATCAGATGCGATCATAGCGACACCCATCATAGGCCCAAGCGAGGTAGGTCCTAATGACCTAAATAAATTTTTATTCTTATTATAATAAATCCGCCGCAGGGTACTTGACCCTTATTATTCTAGCGAACCCTCTCGTCGTAGTTGTGGGATTCTCGCGTACCCACCCCTGCTATCGCGGGTCGAATTTAACAGCAATACATGGTACACCCTTCGCGGCCCTTACCGCCCCTCCACTACTCCCTTAAAAGCAATAGACCTAAGTAAAAGGAAGCTGAATCTCTAGATTTTACGACGCAACAGCCAGCAAAGCAGCCAAGAACACAGTGAAACGTGGTTGTTCGCGATATCAAGGAGCCAACATAGAGCTGACCGGCAACTCGAAACAACAATCAGTAGCGTCAGCACCAGTCGGGCGACGGATACTACATCGGTTCAATCATTGGGGAGTATAATTTATCAACTGCATCGAATAATACAGTGTCCGGCATGACTATCTCAGAAACAAATATTTGTTGGCAGGATTCTATCGCCGGCATCAATACCTGAATCTCCGCCGTGAGCCGGGGAGACCAATCAATCGTTTACCAGGTTTACACAATAGTCTTGCCGATCACTGTACAGTTGTACCCAACAAGACCTCGCGGTTCATTTGTACAGCGAAGGGTACAGCAACACCGAATAGTGTTCGTCCTGGGTCAGTCCCTATACGGCCCGGGGGAAAGCGCTAAAAAACGATCACAGATCGCCCCAATCCCCCGTCGAGGCGAGTTTGCTCTCGGTAAATCGCCCCACTAGCCAGATTTTAAGCTAATTAACTACAGTACACCCAATGGGGCCCCGCCGGTTATTTCAATATCGAGGTAGTTTCTTTACCGAAAATTAGGCTCTAAATTAGCGTGGCTTCTGGAACCACGCCCAACTACCCTAAGACTAAAACTAGGGTTTGCTTGATGGAGCGGGTGTTGCTATAACTACGGGAGTCGTTGTCATAGGGGCCCAAAAGCCCGGAATACCGCAAAATCGTGTTCAATACAGCTGTACTGGCGGTAAATACCCGAACCAGGTAATACGAACCTGAGTATGTAAGTATTACTCGGATTAACCAGTAGGCGCCTTTTATTTACTATAGACCTCCCATTATGCGGAAACCCTGTATACTACACTTGCATTTTCAGCTCATTATGACCTGACCCGAGTAATGGGAACGATCTCCGGTGGGATGGCACGTAGACCAGATCTTGCGGTTGGCATACAACGCTGGAAAAGTTCTTGCAACCGCATTCATTCTGTCTCCCGGACAAACACTGGAGCCTATCGGCACCGAGTTCTCCCCGCTTTTACACGTATTCATTGTTCCGATCGGGGTAGTGATCTCCGAAATGCACAAAGCACTCTAGTTATAGGTGTTGTCAATGTACCGGGATCTCCGATGTTCTGAACGATTGGCCGACTCGGCCCGCCCCGGGCGCTTGGGCCATATCGTCTCAGCTACTTTTTGCGCATTGCGCATATGCCTTGCAAATCGGGATTGGCGGTCAACTTCCGCGGCGGGACAAAGAAGCAAAGTGACGCTACATGTTTCACTTCCAGCCCCGTTTCTAACACCCAAGCACAATTCAACACATGGATACCCCCCCCCCGCTTCAGCTCAAAGTTGGGCTACCCCACAGCAGAGAGCCACCCTCCGATATTTACAGTTATCCTACTCTAATCTACCAGCACGTAAAGCAGTGCCGACTACAATCTCTTTACCTCTTTCCGCTGACCACCGGGCGCTTTACAATCCAGTATTGTCTAGTGACCTGCTATCTTTTCATCGCTCCACAGTTCAATTCTCTCTACTGTCCTGCTATCTTCTCACCACTCTACTATCTTGCTTCTCCTCATTACTCCACATCCAATACCCGCTACTGCCCTGTATTCTCTTCACAATTACCGGCAACGCCCTCACACAACGAATTAGTATGTATACCCTCCATCTCTCTTAGAACTTTGAGAGGCAACCTACTAACCTACTTATACGCTTAGCTATACAACACAAACCTAAACCTTAGCCGGCATTGTCTCACCATCATTGCATCATACGACGGCATCTACTGAAACCCTAACCACGAACCGCGATGAACCCGACCGAACCCGCATTAAGCCTGGCCGAAGCCGAGATGAACCCGACAGAGCCTACGATCAACTCGACCGAAGCCGGCATGGACTCGAGCGAAGCCGAGATCAACCCAACGGAAATCGAGATCAGCCCGACCGAAACCGCAATGAACCCGACCGAAAGTATACCGCAGAAGACACGAAAAGTCTCGTCCGGCAGCAAGCTGGCCTTAGCAGCTAGTCTAGGAGATTATGCGGAGGTTGAGCACCTTCTTGAATCCGGTATAAACGTCGACTCGCGCTCTCCCCTACCGATCGGAAAGTTCAACAACGGGAAAGCGGAAGTGTTAGAGCGCGAGGGGAACAGGTTACAGGTTAGATTCCAAGATCATACAGCTTGGGTCTCGCAGCGGTATGCTACACGAACCGCCTTGCAAGCGGCAGCAGATTGTGGTCATGAGGAGGTTGTGAAACTATTGATAGAGTCCGGAGCCAATGTCAATGCACTCCCGGCAGCATACTCTGGTAGAACCGCACTACAAGCAGCGGCAGAGGGTGGGCACATGGATCTGGTTAAGTTCCTCATCGATTCCAAGGCCGATATCAACGCCCCCGCGGCAAATTATGGGAGAACGGCATTACAGGCAGCCGCACAGGGTGGTCATCTGGATCTGGCTCAGCTACTGATCAACTCAAAGGCTGATGTCAATGCACCCCCGGCAGAAGATTATGGGAGGACGGCACTGCAGGCAGCGGCAGAGGGCGGGCATCTGGACCTCGTTAAACTACTTATCAGCTCTAAGGCCAACGTCAATGCACCCCCGGCAGAGAATCATGGGAGGACGGCATTACAGGCAGCGGCAGGGGGGCATCTGGAGGTGACCAAGTTACTGATAAGTTCCGGCGCCAGTGTCGATGCAGAACCGTCAAATTATGGGATGACAGCATTACAAGTAGCGGCAGCGGGTGGGCACCTAGATGTTGCAACGCTACTGATCAATTCCAAGGCCGATGTCGATGCACCCCCGGCAGAAAAACATGGGAGAACAGCACTACAGGCAGCGGCAGAGGGTGGCTATCTGGAGTTGGCTAAGCTACTGATCGGTTCGGGGGCTGATGTCGATGCATTCCCGGCAGAGGATGATGGAAGAACGGCATTACAAGCAGCGGCAGAGGGTGGGCATAGGGAGTTGGTTAACCTACTGATCAATTCCAAGGCCGATATCAATGCACCCCCGGCAGAATTTTATGGGAGGACGGCATTACAGGCAGCGGCGGAGGCGGGGCACCTGGAGCTGGTTAAGCAATTCATAAAACTCGAAGCTGATGTCAATGAACTCCCGGCAGAGTATTATGGGAGGACGGCATTACAAGCAGCGGTAGAGGCCGGTCATATGGAGGTGGTGAAGCTACTGATTAGCTCCAAGGCAGATGTCAATGCAGCCCCGGCAGAGTATCATGGGAGGACGGCGTTACAGGCAGCAGTAGAGGGTGGTCGACTGGACCTGGTTAAACTACTGATCAGTTCAAAGGCCGATATCAATGCACCTCCGGCAGAGAATTACGGCATCACGGCATTACAGGCAGCGGCAGATAGTGGTCAACTGGAAATTATGAGGCTACTGATCGATTCCAAGGCCGATGTCAACAAACTCCCACCGAATCTTCAGACAACGGCATTACACATAGCGGCAGAGAGCGGGTACCTTGATGTTGTGAAGCTACTGATCGATGCCAAAATCGATGTAAATCTAACCCCGCCGGGTTCTTTGGGCACAGCATTGCAAGTAGCGGCAGAGGGTGGGCATCTAGAGGTAGCGAAGCTACTAATTGATTCCAAAGCGGATGTGAATGCGGCCCCGGAAAATTATCGGAGGACACCATTGCAGGCAGCGGCAGAGTGTGGACACCTAGAGTTAGCGGAGCTATTGATAAATTTCAAGGCCAACGTCAATGCACCCCCGGCACAGAACTATGGGAGGACGGCGCTACAGGCAGCGGCAGGAGGGGGGCATCTGGAGTTGGTTAAGCTACTGATCAATTCTCAGGCCGATGTCAACGCACCCCCGGCAGAGTATTATGGGAGGACGGCGTTACAAGCAGCTGCGGAGGTCGGGCATCTGGAGTTGGTTAGGCTACTGGTCAGTTCAATGGCTGATGTCAATGCAGCCCCGTCAGAGTATGGGAGAACGGCATTAAACGCAGCAGTCTATGAATATCATGAAGAGGTACTAAAAGTACTAATCGAAGCCCAAGCGAATGTCAACGAAAGAAACAATGTGGGACAAACCATCCTGCATACAGCTTGCAGAGAAGAAAATATGAAGGCACTCTGCCTAGTTGTAAAAACAGGTTCATTCAATTTGAATGCTCAGGATTACTCTGGATCTACGCCAATCCATATTGCTGTACGAGAAAGGAAGGAGAGAGCCTTGAACTTACTCATAAAGAGCGGTGCCCGCGTGGACATCAAAGATAATTCGGGCGAAACACCTTTGGAAGCAGCACTGGAGACTGGGTTGGAGGGGATCTTAGGGATTTTGCTCGCGGGAGGCGCAAGCACCAGTGGCTTACTCCTAGAAAGGTTCCTTAAGGTCGAGCTAGCACGACGCAATTCTCTAAATATAAATAGCAAGGGGGACCCCGCCAGAGATATATTCCTTCTAGAAGGAGCAGGGACTCAACCAAAGTCGATTAAGAGAATGAGTCCCAAAGGTATAGTGATACGTAATGTGCTAAAGATGGACTGGTCTTCTCCATCGATCTGTCTCATTCGGTACGTACTTACCACATTCCCTTGTAAACTCTGTTGTTATGCTTACTAGTCAAAGTCCTACACTCTACCCCGAAACCGCCGAATACGCCACCACATCCCCCGCCAACCCTTACACATACCTCACGAAATATTATGACAAGTCTCAGGTCGTAACCGACTGGGGGTGGCTCATTTTAGACAATAAATCTAGTAGTCGGAATACCAATTTAGGGCCAGAGTTTGTACCTAGGCTTCCAAGTAACCATGAAATATTATCATTGAAGCCTAAAAAGCGTAAGGGCCATATCCATCTCTATTCAGTCATTTATCTGATACTTTAGTAGAAGCGGTATTGGTCGGGTATATCAGCCTTTGTGCCCTAGTGCATGAGACTGTGGTGTGGCCAGTTAGCCGGGGGGGTTTTGGTTATAAACCAAGCCGGGAGTTCAAACTTAGGTCCCGACCAATCGAAATATCCTGGATAATGCGAGAACCACAAAAAACCCCTGATAACCGTGGAGGATCATTCTTACGATCTGCAGACTTTCGGGGTACGCTGAACGTGAAGTATTTCACAGTGCCCAGTCATGGGGTGGAGTTTGTTATATGGCTTCTTGATGATGTACATCAATGTTGGTTAAAGCTTTTTGAAAATGCCAGGTCACATTTAGTTGATAGAGTGAGTACTCCTATGGGTATTGAGTCCCTCCTTGACTTTGAACCTATAACTAAATATGTTACTGCGTCGCCTTAACCTTTGTAGCGTAAAGTCCAATTAGAGAACGCCGGTAACGATCGTACCACCATTGACGGGTTGCTACGTGATAGTCAGCAGTGGAGTAGACTTCGAGAGCGTTTGCAGGAGCATCTATCCAAGGCAAACAAGGTCCTAAATGACTTCAAAATACATGATGTTCTGTACACTGAACTACTGGACTCAGAGCGTGGAGATATTGGGGAACCTCAAGGAGCACAGGTGGTAACGGCGAATACCGGGGCTAGTGAGAGTAGGGATATTGGAGAGCTAAAAGCGATCAAGAAACTATCCGAGAAAATCAAGGCTATAAAGGATGACTGCACTCATGCAATATCGGATCTACAGAGAGAATCGAGAGAGATGATTGAACTTGTGAGTACTCAAACTAGTCAACCGTGAGTAACCTACTTATAAGAATATAATATAGGAATTCAGCCTGGTTTCTATATTTGAGGCGAGAAAGTCAATCGAGATGTCTGAGGACTCTAACCGCATGGCACAGGACTCGAACAGCATGTCAAGGAGCATGAAGAGGTTGAGTTGGATCACAGTAAGGCCTAACTCTAACTATTCTGGTCATGTACTACTGCTGACACTCCCGAAGATTATCTTTCTTCCATTGTCCTTTGTCACAGTAACAATACCCATCCTCAGAACTGGGCAACGTACTTACTTTAGTAGGGGCTATTTGGGATGAACGTGGACATAGTATCATCGAATCCGAGCTGGTGGTTGTATCTTGCTATTGCCGGACCTATGATGGCCCTGGTAATAATCTTCTGGATATTATTCAAATACATCGATGTTAGTCATGCCTAATCTCGCTCAGGTAATCCGAATGAATGGACTAGAGCTAATCTGGATTATAGATTTCAAATAGAATCGAGAGCAAGGTTGGCTCACGGATACAAACCTTACTCGAGGGAGCAAACACAAAGCCAGTCCGGCAACAAGGAGCATCAGGTGGAAATGTGGCTGCGCCATTTATGAGGCAGTTGCAGCCTGCCTTGGAGACTACGAAACCCAAGCGTGCAGGTCTCGCTTCCTTACGACTGTGGAGGCTTAGGAATAGAGTTAGGGATGAGGAGAATGTTATGGATGAGAAGAGAGAGAACTAGGTAGTGTATCTAGGAAATATCGATTGTTCCGAAGCCTCGGGTAATGCTTTGTGCTCGGAGGATGTGGGAGCCTCAAGAAATGGTTTTGTATTTCTGGTATATGTGACGTTTGATATGATGGGGGAGCTGGGTATGGGTTTTTGGGTCGACGGAGAGGACCGGGGGGGGCTTCAATGGTGGGCTACTGATATTTTATGGGGCTTGTCGGTTACGACCACTTCGCGGATTAAATTTTTGTACTAGTAGGGCTAGGCCATGCTAAACGTATTATTTCTTTTGTAATTACTGAATGAATGAATGAGTTAATAATAAATACATGGAGGATAGTTGTGTCTGGGTCTATTTTAGCGTTCTATTGATCTAGAGGCAAAACATTAGAGCTCACCATATAGAATCCTCTCTGATAAGACAGCATACACGGACCCAGTTGAGTGAGCTATACCGCTGGAAGTAGCTGAAATATCTCACTACCCCATTATACCTACGGCTCCTCCCCCGGCCCATGGCCCCTGCCTTCATAGCTTCTTCTACTCAGAAACCCTAACCCAGTGCGAAAAATTCTAGAATAAATGAATCTGTTAATCATAAATACATAGAACCCCACTTCATTCTCTCGTTCGCGTGTTCTAGGCGCCCACTTGTCCTTGGAAAGACCCCGTAATATTGAGGTTAGATTTAGTTGTATGGCGGGTTGATCTAGCCAGGTACTTGGTGATAGATCTAACCCACGTAAGAGGCCTCATACTGAGTATACTGTAAACATGCGACATCTCAAGACCATTTGTTATCATTCCTAAATAACGCCGGTAGAAATTTTAGCACACTATCATCATAGATGTTGAGGAATGACGGTTTTGGCGTGACTTATATAATTCTCTAATGCTATACAATTCTTTTCGGCTTCCATCCATCCCCTATGATTCTACTTACTACCCGATTGGTGGCCTTCTACAGATGGTCACACCGACAATCGCATTGTGTTTCAAGGTAGCACAAACCCCGCTAGCCAAAAAGCCTTGGCGAGCATAGACTTACAACTAATACTCCCAAGACACAAACACACCATCCTCTAAATGATTCTACGTGTAACACAATCTTTACTACTGCGCTACCGAGATGATAGCGACTCTGACGATGAGGACCTTCCCGGCCTGAGCGAGTACTTCGAGAGCGGCCAGTACCTAGACGACACCGGGCATCCGGACACCCCCGACATTGACGACCTTCTCGAGGATAGTCATGATAACGATAATAATATTCTCGAAGATCACAGTGACGTTATACACGAATTTTGGCACGAAGAATACGCTATTGAAGCCATTATGGAAGCAAATGAGAACCATTACCAGGATGAAAACTCCCAATACGATAGCGACGAATCCTGGGGTGGAAACAATCGATACGACACTTATAAGGACAGCCAGGATGCGGCATACGAAGAGGATCTTTATGAGCGAGAAAATTATAGCGCTGAGGTTGGTGGATATGATTCCGATGATAGTACGTCCGACGGTGATGGGGATTATGGGTCACCGCTGCGATTAAGTCCTGGTAAACCCCCGGATGCGCGCGAAAATAAACGGAAACGTTCTCCGGAGGTTGGTGCAGTCGTCGGCAAAAGGTCTATTCTTCGGGAGGCACTCGAGCGTTCTTTCGGGACAGAGGTGGGATCTAAAAGTGGTAAGAGGGATAATGAAGATGACGATAAGTGTAGTAGAAAAAAAAGGAGAGTGAGAACGGAGTGGGTAGATCTCAGAGAAGCATCGGTGGATTGAATCTGCTTTTTGCGTTTTTTCAGCGTTTGAACTTTGTGATCAATGTTTTTCATTTTCGTTTACCTTTATCGCGTTTATATATCTTGGTTTCGTTATATTGGTAAGCGCTTTAGCCGATTCTTGGGTTTCATTAAATTACTATCATTTACTCCTCGTTATTAATTAGGTTTATTTACCTCGTCTATATGTGGGATGCAATTCCCTCAGTTGGTGAATTTAAATAGTGTTTAAAGTTCATAGGGGAAGGACGTGACAGCATAACCCTAACCCATATGCCAACGGTGAATCACAAGCGGGATCCGGGCACCTTGTCTGCCCTGTAAACTAGTCCCGGTACCGTCACAAACATGACCTGAGTTTACTCAAGGTTAGAGGCAGCTATGATCACTCTAGGAAACAGATCTTACCTATCATCGCCGACCCAACTACCGACCCCTCCGGTGGTCTAGTCGTTGAATACTATCGGTACCGCTTAGTAACATTGTTTTTATGTTTCAGTTGACTGGTTACTCCCGCTTGTGTACAATTATTCTGATAACTGGTAATTAGTACAAATATATGAAAAACACATAGGACCTATGATTAATTCAAATAGGACTGCCTAAATATTGTTGTGCGTACTGTAACGGCCAAGATAGTGTCCCGTTTCTGAATTAAAGCCGTATAATACTTGGGATTACCCAGCGGCAGAGAAGACGTCGGTCGGGCATTACCTCCGCGACATAATGTATGCTAAGTTGTTCGGCAATGTCTCACATCAATGCCCCCCCACCTGCTTTGGGTTAGGGTTGTCATCAGTAAGATTTTGGGTCCCCGGAGCCTGTTGAGTTACCCACACGGCGACACATGCAGCAATGAGTCTTGAGACTACTCAAAGGGGAGATAGTGGACAACCTACCGCTGTTCGAATCAATTCCGGCGGCGGCACAAAGAGGGAGTGCACTGTCACTTGAAATAGAGTACCTCTCCCGTCATGCGGCTATGCTCTCTAGGTGTTGCTAGAGCCATCCATCCACCCAAACGACGCAACAAGAGCAAATGATCCTTTTCCTGGAGAGTGCTTTAAAATATTGTTATGAGGTGAGTCTGCTACTATAAACTATACACCCCAATGATGTAAAGACTACTAACAAGGCTAATAGCCAATCCGCTATTGTTACAGCCTCTATCAATGTTCATGGGGCTCCACCATACGGAGAAATTTACATCGAGAAGGAAATGAACACCTTCCAACTGGCTTGGTCTTCTGTGCTACAGCGGAATAAACATATCCCATCTTCAGCATATCCAGCGCCACAGCAAAGTAGTCGTTTGGGGTTCCAGTCGACGTCCGGGGGTGTGCTGATGCCGTGGTCGTGCATTTTGCTGATGCTGCTGCTGCTTTGTTGGAGATCAAGAGGTGCATAGATATAAGATACCGTCATGTCATCAGCGAGTTGATCTATTTAATGACGGTTATAGCAGGATTCCTGCATGAAACTACCGATGAAACTGCTGCTGGGCGTGACTGTGAGTGGCATTTCTGGCTACAACTAACTATCGACTATTTGAACGTTCTGGCGCCAGCTTTTTTAAACATGACCTAGAGGTGGGAATATAGATCTCGATTATCCATCTGGACGGATTCATACACAGCCGCGTTGACATCTCGAGATGGTCTTGGTGCAGGAATACTGCCAGATAACATTTCGGAGTACTTCTACTCGCCTTATAAGGGTATGCACTCACGGCACCGAGCGAGATTATTAATACCTGCTAGACCTCCGCTATCATACTTGTTCTAATACGGTATGGCATGACCCAGATTCCATACACTTATAGCACGAACTTGTTTCTACGCTATTATGTATATAGTACAATTCATACACCATTCATAAACCTCCCATATTCTTTCCACAGTGATTTAAAATTCAGCCACAGTTCCCAAAGGCTGTATACATTGGGTTCGCTTTAATTGAGGCCCTAATATGCACGGTCCTCCCCCGCTGTTTGATCAATATCCGGAATCGCCCTACCTTGTAAGGCAATCCGGGGCGGTTTCTTGGCGCAGTTCCCTGGTTCATTGGGGGACCGAGTCCTCATGACGAAAAAATTGAAAACGGTCGGGGGCCCGGCAGGAACTTTACTGGAGGAGAGGACCGACCGGACTTTAACACATAGTTTCCCCGCTTTGTAATAGTAGAGAACTTTGTAGATCTTTCAAAAGCCTGCAATTTGTCTCCAAATGTTACTAACATACCGTAATGCCGATAACTTTGCGGCTCCCGTTATGAAATGTAATTTAGAGGAACCCTAACCCTATACCGCGTCGGTTGCCCTTTTAGACTTTCGTCCCTAAACTCTAGTTGGGAATAGTTGTGAGCCATGGTGATTCATAGGACTAGTATAAGAATGATACATACTTGTATTTACTCGGGTCAGGGCTAAAGTATTGGGACACGTTTGGGGCTAGGTGGAGGTTTCCGAGGGTCAGCGCTCTCAAGGGTGGTCAGTTCTTGGAGAATAGAACCCACAATAAAATGGAACTCACAATGCAGGTTACAATAGCTGTGAAAATATAGGGCAACTTACAGAAAATGGTCCAAATAGCAGGAACTGGTATAGTAAGTTCGATTTTTTACGGCTTTCACTTTTTTGCGGACGCCGAAGGACGCCGAGAGACGCCGAAGAATGCCGAGAATGTGGAATAATACGCTGTAAATTCAGTATAGAAGATGTATTTAGCCAGTGTTAGAGTTCTTTCTTCAAGCTGCACAGTTATTTTTACCAGAGTCACTTCTTATTACATTTCCTATTGCTTACTTTTTAATCCACATTTACTACTTTTCTATTAAACATGACTACACCCGAGTCCCTGCCTGAGTCAATAAGTGACGAGCTGGAGTTACTTTGTAGCCGAGTAGAACGTCTTTCTATAGCTATTACCAGTCTTCATAATCAGTGCCGAGAAAAAGAAATAGAGTGCAAAAAGTGTTGCCATGTCTTTGCACTTTGCTATTATGCTGGCTGGACAATTCGACGCATTTCTTGGCAACTGCGCATTCCATGTTTCACGGTTGCTCGCCTATCCAACTGTGTGGATCCTACAATCAAACAATATTCCGGTCGCCCTCGGTTAATTTCTTTTGAATACCAACAGTATTTTATTTAATTAGCTACTTCTAGTAGTATTCACCACCAATTACTATATATGGCAATTGTCCAGCTTCTCAATATTCATGCTTCACATAAAGTCCAGCAAAATACTTTTGAGACTTAGGGTTATCACCGTTGTATTGCACGTTAAAACCATTTTTAAACAATACTGCTGAAAAAAAGTGACTTTCATGGGCTTTAGCCCATGCCCACTGGACAATTAGCAATTGGTGGTACGTTATTTGGACTGACAAGAGTTCATTTAATATTGGTGGGGCAAGTGGAAATATTGGGGTTACTCAACAACTGGATGAAGAGGAGGTAGAAGATTGTGTTGTTCCCAAATTTCGAAAAATTAAGTTTACTTATGGCTTAGGGCGTAATTTCTGGTATTGGTGGAAAATATAAACTTTTATTTTGGAATAAAAATTGAGGAAAATTACTGCTATGAACTATACTGATTATATTCTTGTCCCTGTTTTGATTCCTGTATATCAGGAAACAGTTCAGAGTTTTGGCAAACCTATTTCTGTTATGGAGGACAAAGTACCTGCACACACTGCTTGGCATACCTAAGACACCTGCAATTTTTGTTATCTCGGTTTTCTTACATGGCTTTCTTCTTCCCCTGATCTCAACCCTATTGAAGAAATTTGGAGAAGGATGAAAGATTATCTCTATCACATAGAAGAGAGATCTACAACAGTTCCAAGTATGACTACAGCTGTGCAGGAAATGTGGCTATCAATTCCCGACATTGAAGTGAGAGAGCTAGTAGATACCATGCCCGAAAGGGTTCAGGCAGTAATCAAGGCGCAGGGTGGGCAAACTCGGTTTTAGTTTTTATTTGCTGGAACTTTTTACTTTTCACTATATACTTTATTGTAATACTGCGTCACCACGCAATTAATTACTTTATTCTCTATTGTATCGTGGATTCTATTCTCCAAGCACTGACCACCCCCCAGAGAGCTGACCCTCGGAAACCTCCACCTACCCCCGGGCGTGTCTCAATACTTGAGCGCTGACGCGAGTATATAGTGTAAAACTATTTTTTTGTTTTTTTGTGTGTTGAAAATTGCGTAAAAACACATTTTAATCTCCCGGCCTAGTGGGTCGAGTTTAACAAGATTATACGGTAGGCTATTGATATTACGAGCTATGAAGCTTTCCGGGAGTAGGAAAGAACGATCCCGGCATTGAAGTGTGTCCAAACACATTGGTATGTGCTCCGAAGTATTGTAGTATATGTGTCTAAATTAGCAGGAGACATTAGGAGCATCGGTAAAACAGTGGGGTTCATCGTTTGATACGCGAGTCTCGTTGTGTCTTGGATCAATAGCAGCAGTACATAGTCTAACCCCCGCAGGCCAGATTAAGTAACAGCTCGAAACCTGCACACGTACCACTGCGCCAATCCCGGACGATCCACACACACCCTACCCGAGCACCTGGAACGGTTCTACACGTGTCGGATCTCGGGTAAGCATCACCGTTCGTCATTGTACCTGCATTCGGAGCCCGGCACACAGACACTAGCCGTATGAGGGGTACATCTAGAGCGGGGAAACATCGGGTACTGTCTTATAGCTATGGTGTTCCGCGGGACTTATTCTGGTCGTGGAATTCATCCCGGCTTGGCGTCTATTCCGATGGTGGGAATACTCCGGCTCGGCATTCTTCTAAAGTAATCCGGAATTTCTCAAGAATACTTGAATAAATGCCTGCCTACCTCCACTTCCCCTGGAAAATCACTAACTAAGGGTATATATCCCACCACATTCTTTACTGATCGTTGTTATGCGATCGTCCACTCTTTTTTTCCTCCTTACGGGGACAACATTGGCTTTTACTTCTGCGATAAACGTTTACCTCGGTTACTCAGCATGGGCTTCACAGGCCTTTTACAGTGTGAGTCCGGTTACTAGGGTTTTATTACATGATATAATGATTGTAGAGCGAGGTCTTGGGTATGCGGAGAGTGATAGAGAGCTTTACCGGACCTCGTTGAGGGAGAACTTATATAATGCTATGCAAACGAGTGTGGCTAAAAACGAAGTAGGGATGGCTCCGGGGGTTACAGCGGTGGTGGAGACAGCAGAGGTTATGCCGACAACGGAGATAAAGTCTACCACTATCCAGACTCAGGCTATTACTATCCCGACTACTTCAACTTCCCAATCTACTGCCTCCAATAGATCCACTCCACCTATTTCTATACCGCCGGTAATCACCGCAGTGTAAACCCCCCACCCCAAACCACATGGCCCAAGTTCTAACAATCATCCAGCACCACCACCATCCCAGACGCTACTCCAACCCCTCTCCTCTTCAATGGCGACTTCGAATCCTCCTCTATCTCCCCCTGGACCACAATCCATACCGGCACCGGCGTCAACTTCTCCCTCACCGGCAGCACCACTCACTTCCCAACCTACGACGGCAGCAACCAAGGTCTATTCCACCAGACAAACGGCACCGGCTCCTCCTCAATCTCGCAACGTATCAATGTCATCCCCGGAAAAACCTACTCTTTCACTGCCTACAGCTACTACCACCACCCGAAGAACTCCTGTACCCTCGTAGCCCTCATAGACGACGTAGCACTCGGTAATCTCGCTGTACACTCCGTATGGACGCTAGACGAGTATTTCTTCACACCAGTAAAAGAATCTGTGGTAGTTAGTGTGGAAGTGACATGCGCAAATCAGGGGATACAAGTGATGGCGGTAGATGAGATTGAGATTGTAGAGGTAGAGATGGAAGATGATGAGGTGGAGGAACATCAGGAGTACGTTCCGCCGGTTCTAAGTGCATCTTATACGAGTACTACTCTGTTCCCGAGCTCGACGCCGAGTGCGGTAGCTTTTCCGACCATCACCGATGGGGCTTCTTGTATTTCGGCGGTGCCATATGGACGATATTCGATTTCAACGACTCGAGGGTCCGTGAGTCGGTATAGGGTGTAGTGTAGCTAGCATAGATAAAAAAAACAATCGGATGTGGGTGGTGCAGCTAGGTGCAGACTTTTCGCATCCGTGCCTTCTTGCTTATGTTGTTCTATATACGATCGCATAATTCTATATACCCAAATACTGCTCAAGTTCTCAAACGTACTGCATTGTTCATCTGGTAGTGTGGTTTAGGGGTGTAAGACTTGTCTATGTTGTATACTTTGTAATGAGGTTCTTTACGTAGGGGGAAGGCCATGCGTTCGACGCGCGGACAGACTCTCTTTTTTATTATTTTTTTTTTCTTCTTCTCATAGTTCTATATATTTAATTATATATTTTGGGTAGGTGTAACGGTATAGTAGATCCCAGGGAATGGACTTTACGTGGCTATGTGGGTATCAGTCACTGGTATGGCGGTGGTCTCGGTGGTGATGGTTATGTAAGGAAGCTTCACGGATTGTGTAGGAGAAAGGGCAACAGCTGGTTTGCCGGAGTATAACTGGCATAAATAACTAACCTGTATGTATATTCTGGTAATGACTATCTTATCTTCCTATGTTCTGGCCGCAATATCGAGACTGACAAAATAATTATATTATATTATATTGTAGTATCGAGTATGCTTTGTAAGGGGAGTGGGCCCGAGTGTCAATCAGGGGCATATAAAGGAGACTCTGTATACCGAGTCTCCAAACCAGCGGTTTATCTCGTTCTCTATATTTTACAACATATTATATCGTGATAATCCGAGTGATTGCTTATGGAGTAGAACTTGAATGAATGAATTAATGAATTAATCATGAATATATGGAACACTGGGTCAGGAGTAGTGCTTATTGATATATTTCCCGGACAGAGCATCTCTGGGCTGGTCTTAGCCCGGGTAGATACTGTCAAGACACCGAGTAGTAGTAAATTATGGTACCGTGGGGCCTTCCTATAAATGACCATTCCTTATACCAATTGGCTCTTTATCATGGTTTAGTACTTTAGCATATATTTCATTTCCGATTTATATCGGTTTTACTTCTTCCAGGATTGTATGGGTTATACCAATCAGTCCTAACAGCTAAGGCTCATAAGTGTCCGGACACAAGGTGATGTAACCCTAACCCACGCTCCCCAACGTTTTTTTTTCTTTTTTGTTTTTGTTTACGCTCCCCAGTGGAATATCTACTGCACCTTGTAATAACTTCGCCGTGCCTCAGTGCTCTTGCTACAGATATTTATCACCCCCGATATACAAGTATTATCACCATCTCCGACTCCCGGGCGCCCCAATTACAAACCTGATTACTAATTGTCTCGTGTCGCTGCTTACAGCGCTCTATCGGTGCTCGCACTGAGTGTGAGTATTCGATAGTCCAATAGACAGGGCATCTCTACAAATGTCCTATTGATTGTCGGGGGTGGACGGTGTAGCTGCTACGCTATACCATCACCGCTTACTAGTCCTTGCAAAGCGCCGACTCAGTATGTTCCGGTACATGTAGTTATGATATATTCAATCATTCATTCAGTATGTTCCGGTATCATTTCCAAGCGTTGGTTATGGAACAATGTGTTGTTGACAAGCATTAGCGAGGAAGCCGTTACGTCTATCCACTGGGCACCTCTCCCGGCTGAAACCTGCAGGGTTCCCTGAATCGGGCGATAGCACAAACGCCCAGGTAACCACTATCGATTACTGAGGGGTCGGACGTTATATAAAAGCGTCGGCAAAGGGAGAAACATCACACGGTAACATACCTTCGATGGTGGATATTCCGCAGGCTTCGGAATACCCCGCACGCGAGATCTATACACACATATCATCGGTATGGTAAGACCAGTCCGGGGGAGGCAACATTGGGTGATTCAGCAGTAGTAGGTGTTTAGTCGCAGTAGATGAACTACTGATCGGGTTTATGAATTTCGTGGGTAGTCTGAACGACAGCTAACAGTGTATGCTCAGAACATCATCCAAGCGGTCGATTAATTCACTCATCAATGAGCAGCTCAACGGGGGGTATAGCAGGGGCCTTGGGGGCCGGTGGTCGTGAGCTCTATGGAGAAGCGGGCCTATACCAGGGGACGTTTTTGCCCCAGAACGATCCTATCGGCGGAGAATTTGGCGCCGGGTCCCAAGCTCCTGGTAGAACTGTACCACCGACTATCCGAACTAGAAGAAGTCAAAACACGCAATTACCACTCGCGGGAACCACGGAAATAACTAGCCCACACAGCCGCGTGATAACTTGGTTGGACTATAGGCCACAAGCAACCCTTCAACCTCATACCGTACCTGCACTGCTTGGTGCTACTCCTCACGCAGCGGCCTCGGAATGGTCTACCGCAGCAGTGTTTGGGGGAACCAGGCAATCCCATGCACAACCAGCGAGTAACACCATGCTCAGGGCGGGTTCTCGTTTAAGGAGAATAGGCCAGACAAGCCAAACCACACCTAACCGTAGCGGTCAATCTAGCACAGCGCACTCCACCCGTCGGCGTAGGGTGCTTAGTACTGCACCCCCGGAAGCCTCACTAAGGAGCACCACCGCACACACACAGCGCCCAACAGTTACAAGCCGCACCGAACTAAGTCTACCAGTTGGTAGAGCGCCATCTGCTTCCGAGCAGAGTATGGGTTTTTCTACACGCTTGGCAGTCCCATCAATAGGCACTGCTACGCAGACGCACCCCCGATCAGCTGCTAATAATCCCAATTATACCCCGGGGTTGATTATCCCTGCAGAGAGATCTGATTCCCCCTCAGGCGGTTTTACTCTTGGTAGTACTCCAGCCGTAGCGTCCAGCAATGTCCAAGCTAGCGTCCCTCATGTAGTATTGCCCTCCTGGCTACCTCGACCAACATATCTAACCGCACTTGATATATTGAGGGATTCTGGTAACGGCTCTCCCGAGGCAAGCATTGAGGAGCGAGTAGCGATCGGACCTAACCGGAGAGGAGGATCGGGTGCCACAAGTGCTACTAGCGGGGCTATCGATTTAGCGGGGGTGTCCAATGACAATGCAAGTTCCCTCTTGTGTGTTCCAAGGTGTGCGCCAATCTTATTAACTCCAGTGTCCCTTCCACAGAGCTCCGGGCCGAGTACTGCAAGCGAAGTTCTTGTTGCCGTAGCTGGTGCTATAGGGGGCGTTGTCCCTGATATGTTGACTAGGGTCCGGTCGCCAGGCTCACCATTAACCCTATTTGGGCGGGCATCCTCACCAACACAACAGTCTCCTACCATTCCACCGGCAGTTACTGTGCCAAAACCCGATCCATCGGACTTCAAACAGCTCGCCGAGAACATCGCCGTGATACTGGAGCTATATAAAAGGACAGAACCAGGTAATGAGAGAGAGCGCCAGTTAATAGGGAGTGCGAATGACGCCCTTTCCAAATTCCGGAAGCACCATGGCATTGGTGAATGTCCTACCCCTCAGCCTGATGTTAGCAATATGGGATCGGAAGATGTATGCATAGTATGCTATGAACAGATTGCAGATATAGTTCTGCTTCCGTGTAATCATCTCGTGCTTTGTGGGGTAGGTGTTCATATTTTTAGTCCTCCGTGGAGGATTCTGAGCTAATAAACTGATAGGGGTGTTGCGATAAACTGGGGGTAGAGGAGAAGGACGATAGAAAGCGTGCTGATATCCCATGTCCAATATGTAGGACGGTCGTTACTCGTAGGGTATGGTTCCTGTCATCAAATAATCACCCTAGGTTGAACCAGATACAGTAACTAATACTATTCAATGGTGTAGATTAAGGTCTATAGGGGCTGAGTGAAATGGGTCACAGAGGGTGACAAAGATGGTATAGTGCGACTTATCTATGAGGCTCCATGTATTACGATTAACCTATCTATCTACGATACCACCTGCGTAGGTAGTATCGAGTGAGTGATTGTGATTCAGCATCTGGCCATCGACGAGTTTTAACGAGTACGATATCGACTCTGATTGATTGATTTAACCGGATTTCATCCAGTAGGTTGCTAGATTATTTCGAGTAGCTGAAGCTGAGTTTTATGTAGCGTCCTACGGGACATATGACTGGTTTGAAGGAGTTCCCGTTATCACTTTTCCGTTATATCTCACCTCTACACAAGATTATGTAAGTTCCGCCGATTAGTCCAGTGCTTCGTGTCAGGTAATACTCCTCAACCAGTTAATTTTGACGGGTAAGTTCTATGAGTACAGTACTGGGAAACAATGTTCATCGGTATTTTGACACGAGGTGATGTAACCCTAACCCACGTTCCCCAAGCTTCACTCGTGCTCTCGCTACAGATATTGTCGCTCCCGGTATGCAAACATCATCCCCCCCATAGCCTTCGGCTCGATTCCCAATCCCCAATCCTCCAAGCGCGCCGTTTACAAAATCCTGTCCGTAGGACTTGCACCGAGTGTGAAGATTTCGATAGCCGAGTGGGTAGTGCACCACTGCCGATGTCCAGTATCGGTTGTTGGCAATACCGACGGGAATGCGACCGTGCAGCTGCATTATGCTATCCCGATTACCATCCCATTTACGAGTTCTCATCCGATCGAGATGAGATGACATCTCCCCGGAATGTGCCGAGATAATTCTCCGCTGGACCAATGAATTTACACGCACCAGCAAGGGATTCGTTGACGTCGATGCACTTGTGGGCATCCCCGCGGCTCATTGTTCTCATTGCGGTCGTGTGTGCCTGAAACCTGCAAGGTTCCCCGGATTGTCATGCTTAATCGGGCGATAAGACAAGTGTCAGGCAACCCACCATGGATGACTGAGGGTGGATATACAAGCATGGGGCATCGCACAAAAACATACCTCCCACGGCAGACTGCTGAACAACCCACACGCGAGATATCTACACCAATACCGCAAACATGGCAAAACGAAATCGAGGACGTAACCGGCGCGGAAGGGGCAGGTCGGGTGCCCCACCAGCAGCGGGGGGCGAGGACTCAGCAGGACCATCTAATGTCACCTCCGGAAACCCACCGCTACCACAGGGTGAACGACACGATCAACCACCAGCTCAGCCGGTTCGACAAACACCCCCGAGAAGACGTAACAATGAGGATACTACGGGTAATTGGGAAATTCTGCCTTTACAGCGTAGCACGGAGGGGCACGGAGGTGGCAGGCATTCGGTAGCTGTAAGTGATCGTCTACCTTCACGTACAGCGCGGTCCCAGAACGGACCATCGCTGCCCGTCCAACCTCACGCGACACCCCAGACGACAATCAACAGTGAGAACCTGGAGTCCCAGTCGAGCGGTCGGTCGATTCGCCCACCACCAGGCAGCTCAACGCGGGCTAGGGATCTGATTTTCGGCACCGGAAGTCGTGAGGTATATGGAGACGAGAACCAACCATGGCCGATATTTTTGCCTCGGAGCGGTCGGGGACCCCGCACAGTACCACAAGCGAGCGGCAGCAGCGAAACACCGACGTCACAACCCAGAAGGACTCAAAACACCAATGCAACTCCGAGCAGTCTAGAAGGGTATAGAGATGCACGGTTGATGCTCGAGGCTCGTTTTAGGTCTGCGCGGGAAGAACAATCTTTACAAAATCCTCGATCTCGTGTGACACTTGCGCAGCTAGATTCTACACCTCGCGCGGTGGTCCCGGAAAGTGCTAGCACGGAACCATCTGTCTCTCATCCTAGAAGCATTCGGCAAGCACAAGAACAACCACAACGGACCCCTATCGTTATCAGGAATCCTGATTCAAGTAGATCTAGCCAGTCGGAACAACGTATACCGGACTCCGGAGGTGTACCGAACGCAAGACGCGCTGCCGTTCAGCACGCGATATTCAATGGTATACTTCCGGATACTACGCTACACACTAGTACCGCGTGGAGACAACGTATATTAGCTGCAAGGCAGGCACAACAAAATACACCAGGCAGGGAAGGACCTCCTGTGGTGGGGTGGGGCCCAGTTGCTACTACACGCGATACAGATCCAAATAGAGCGGTAAGTACAGGGTTCTCTATATCTGAGCGGGGGTCACATGCTGCTACAAATAATACAGAACAAAATACAACACTTAGTCGAGGGAATTCTGTCTTAGAGCGGAGACAGCATCGTACTGTATCTCTGACAGCCTCGTCAAGTAGTACTACCGCACGTACCCAGCCTCAAGCAACCACTACCAGACCTTCTCAAAGGTTACAACCGGGTCCCTCCGGAGAGGGATCTGGTACTAGCTTAGGTCGTAATAGTCTTCATCATAGCTCATTACTCCCTGGAGTCGGTGTTCAGTCTACCTCCGATACTGTGGTAGTCGGGACGGCATTGCCTCGATTACCACGTCTGTACACCCATAGAAGACCTCGTAATAACCCTGCTATAAGCACTCTAGGAGATACAACAGCGGTGCCGAGTCGGAGTCACGATCCACGTATCGCACCAGTACCGGAGGTAAGGCGCCAGCCGGAATCTCACCGACGAGCGATAGTGGTACGCGATGCGACCACGAATGATGAAGGCGATATTGGCACTGAGATATCGTTTGGAGCCCAACTTCCTGATATCAGCAGCAGTAGACACATCGCCAATACCTGGAGAATTATCCCAGTGGAAAGGTCTAATAATAGTCAACGTTCCCTCTTGGGACTTCACGGGGGTGAATGGGCTGAGCCGGATCCCGAACCTCCTGAGCCAAGTGCCAGACCGGGTATCGCGAACCAAGCTCTCACTGCTGCAGCTATCGGAATCACTACCCCCGCTGCCTTGATCGGGGGCGCTGTCCTTGCCGGGGTCAGATCGGCGGGCTCATTGTTTACGAGCTTTGGGCGGGCATCGTCATCAGCAGAACAGACACCCACTATCCCTGCACCCGCGGCTTCAACACCAGCACTCGACCCATTTGATTTCGGACAGCTCGCCGAGGACGTCTCTGTACTACTAGAGCTGTACAGTAGGACGGAGCCTGGTGAAAACGGGGAAGGGCATCGCCGGTTGATCGAGAGTGCGAACGAGAGCTTTTCTAAAATCCGAAAGCATCACGGCATTGGGGAATCTCCTACTACTCGGCCTGATATCACCAGTACGACTGTAGACGCCGCATGTATTGTATGCTACGATCAGATTGCAGATACTGTTTTAATTCCGTGTAATCATCTTGTGCTCTGCGGTGTGGGTGTTCTTCCTAGGTCTGAGTTTGTGGGTTGGGTGAGCTAATCGAGCGATAGACGTGCTGTGATACAATGGGAATGAATGGGAGAGACGACCTGTGGGGTGTAGCGGTTCCATGTCCGATGTGTAGGAGGATTGTTACTGATAGGGTATGGTTCCGTGCATAAATAATGTCCTTATCGCAGGTTCTGTGCTTCAACTAACTGTATTCAACGGCATAGATCAAGATTTATAGGGGTTAATGAGAAGGAACTAATAAGATATCAATATGTGAATTCCTTGAGTAACTTAATCATAGTAGATAGGTGTATGTACCTAGTTGAATAAATACCCCCGGATTCCCGAAAGCACAGTGGACCCCGCTTATTCAAATCATTAATCTTTACACCCTGAAGCAAGTGTTTGCGAGGGGTAGGTGGACACATACCTGCTCCAGTGTTCGCAACGGCAGTCCGCCCGCCCTGAAGCTAGGACCAGACGCCCTACGACCCTACAGTCCGTCCCAGCCTCTCTTCGGGGCCCTACAGCGCGACAAGGTTGCAGGGCTAGGGTTTATTTACCCAAACGGGCTACCTACACTTGTTTAGGCTGTGATTTCCAGCAGATATTCTACGCTCCCATACCTAGAACGGCGCAAAAAACCTCTTTGAAAATGTTTATAGGGCCCTGTAGTCCTTGTAGTCCTGGAGATTGTGGCCCGGGACGGGCTATGAGCGAATAGTCCGTCTAGTCCTAAAGTCAGTGCCGGGCCCTATAGGACCCTATCGGAGGCCCCGGACAGCTGCGAACACTGCTCAGGACCTTGATGGGGGATGTAGTAACTTCATGACTTGTTCCGTATGTAAGCGGGGGAGCGGGCAAGTATTTTTGGAGACTTTGAAACTCCATTTCATACCTTAGTCGTCTAACCAGTATAGACGGTGATGCCAGATCCTACAATATCACTACAAGCTGTCACTAATTTCTGAGAGGGGTGTCACTGTCAAACCCCGGTCCGCCTACAAGGCTAATGCTGATAGATAGATACGCCTAAGGCAAAGTTTTTTTATGAATGGTAAACGAAGTTCGAGGGGTTCCACCTATCTAGCTCTATATTAGCCGGGGTTCCGGCGCTCTCTGTTTCTGATACAACGAGAGGTATATGGTATGATAATTTGCTTATTATTAGGCAGTTCTACCCTTCATAAATTCTATATGTACTTATTAAGTTCTACTTAAGCGGAATTTCTCGCTTTGGGTTAATCACTGCTAAATTATCATAAGTAAATTAAATCAATGACTTGTTGAGAGGTATGCGCTCTGGATCGCATCATGTCATATCACTCGCATATTCCACCTAACCCTACTGAATGAATGAATGAATTTATCATTTAAGTACATGCACACCTAACCCTACTGTTGTCGATGCTTTCCTAATGAGGATATATCACGGGAATCATGTTGTGTGCTATAGTCTCTACTTTGTTTGAGGATCTCGAGAAGGATCACTATGGCGGTTTAGGACCTTCATACTAGAGTATATAACTGATCCTTACTCCTCATCTGTTAGACAACCTACAGAGCTATTCTGAGTACACCTACTGGCGAGGTAGGTTGTGTATTGTGCTCACCGTTGGCAGAACATCTTTTGAAGATATAAACCTATGGCTATCTAGATCATCCATGATAGGATGACAGCATAGAAAGGTAGGTGGTATAGAAAGGTAGGTGGTATAGATAGAGCTCCACCCCTTGTGTATGGCCCTCCTGTTTATGTTTCCGTTTGTTATGGTTCTCTAGTCTACCTCTTCATGTGTATCAAGGGTGGGATTGGAATTAATAACACGTCATCATCAGTTCAATGTAAAGTACAGATATTTGAATTTTGTAGAATAAGGAGTAACTTGTTTCATATAATATAAATAGGTCTTATGTCGGTATTACAGGTGAGGTGAGGTATGGCTAGTGTGAATAAGAGCCGTTGGGCAACAAGGGCTGTTCAGATAGGATACACATTGGGAGCAGTTCAACAAAAGGATGCTAAGATTTGTTTCGAATAGTGTTACCATTTCAAGAATTTCTACATCTTAAATGCTATACATTAAACGATGTTTTGCAGGCCACGAAAGACCATTACGTCTTCAATGGTTCTCCAGCAAAGATATGTACCGTACTCAGTCCCTTCATGTATCCCAAGAGATGAGGGGGGGCAGTAGCCTGACCCCGTAGATGTGTTACCAGATGCTAGTCGTAGGTGGTGATAGGTCACAAAGCTATGCACAATAGACATCAGGGGAACGGTACGCTTTGAAGAGTTATATGCATTGGGGGCAGGTTGGCTGAGTTTGAATGTGATATCGAAGCTTTGGAAGAGAGTTGCCAATGCCTGTTGGATCCCCTTGTGGTCATACGTTTTGCCCTGTGTATGGGAGATGAAACTACGCGAAGAGGCACCGCTACTGTTTGGAGAGATGAGCCACAACCTGCAGTATTGAATGATTGCAGCATCAAATTCGGCCAGCCTCGTCGTCGATAAATTTGAGATTTCGTAGTACTGGACAAGTCCTCCCCAGGTAGTACCCGTATTCCTACCAGTGGTGTCGCCGGCGGGACCTCTTTCCCCATCTAGTCCTTTTAACCCACGTGGTCCTATCTCTCCTCTCGGCCCTATCACCCCAGGTGGCCCCACCTTGCCCACTGGTCCCTGTTCTCCTCGCTCCCCTCTTTCCCCATCGGCCCCCTTCGCTCCAGGCTCTCCTTTAGGTCCTGGTGGTCCGATTCCGTCTGTGCTCGGTGGCCCCGGTTCGCCTTTCTCTCCTCTTTCTCCAGTAGCGCCCTTCGGTCCCGGCTCCCCTTGCTGTCCCCGGTCACCCCGCTCACCCCGCTCACCCTGCTCTCCTCGCTCACCTCTGGGCCCTTGTACCCCCACACCCGGAATACCCTGAGGGCCTTGTGGACCGGTTTCTCCCATCTCACCGCGCATACCTCTGTCACCGATAGGACCAGGTGGTCCTCTATCTCCGGTTAAACCCCTCCCAGGATCTCCTTGGTCACCACGCTCCCCTCTTGGACCTCTCTCCCCTGGATCGCCGCGGGGACCTAGTATTGTTAATAAAGTCAAGTGTATTTGAGGTGTCTCATACCTTGTATGCCAGGAATCCCTTGGGGTCCTGGATCTCCTTGCAGGCCTACTGATGGTTAATATAAGATAGAAACGTGTAGGGCTAATAAATCGCTAACTTACCTCGGGGCCCCATAGGACCAACTATACCACGTGCGACGGATACTGGAGGATAATCAATGTCATTAAAATATGGTCTTGTCTCATTAATTCCGAATCAAGAGATACCTTGGTACTCCATTTGAGGGGCTTCAGTGTGAGGGGTTGTGTTGGTTGAGGTTCCTGTACTGGTCAAATCGCCTTGGCCGACTTCAAGGGGGGGAGTCCGAAGTCTACCTAGTGCACGTGGCTCAGTAGGTGTTTCTGTAGCCATTTATGATATGCAATACCTCATAAAAATGGAAAATAGGACGACTAGGTAATTTAGTTGTATTTATCAACGCGACGTTAATAGAGAGATGGCTATTGAATTACCCCGCGTGGGCTACGAAGGGTTCAGGTGTTCGCCGAGAAGGTGGGGTAAGCGCCTGGCCTTGTAAGCGAGAGACACATCGCTGGTTGCCTTTTCTTGCTAATCAGCGGCTGCGCCACCGGTCGTTTCTGGATCAGGCAGGGATTAACGTAGGAGGTCATATATCACAAAGTCTTACATTCTGAATGTAGTTAAGGTTGTGTGTTTGCAGGTTGGAGGCTGGGGGGTGCTGTGATACAATGGCGGTAAAGGAGAGGGATTATCGGCGGCATGTACCTGTTCCATGTGCGATGTGTAGCAGAATTGCTACTGATCGGGTATGGCCCCTTTACTAGGTCATTCTATCATAATTCCGGTACCACAATTGATATTACTTAGCGGTAAAGATTAAGCTTCGTAGGGGTTAGTTTAGGAAGTTAATTGGGTGCCTTAATTCACTACTGGAGTTAGGTAGGTATGAGGGTGTTTGTATAAATATGTTTTACTCCGCCCGGAGCTTGGTATGTTATCCTACTCTCGGGGCAGACTTCGTATAGGGAATATAAATTACCAGGGTTATATGAAATCATACTAATAGTCAGTAACCGGGAAAGTAATAGCGGTCTTATGTATATATTACGTTTTTTATTCATCACAGGGTGGCGAGTAGTAACGTATAGTTTAACCCCAGGAAACTGGGAGTTAAACTTGTAAGATCAGGGTGGTAGTTGGAGAATTTAACTAATAGGCGCCATGGTTTCTCGGTGATATAGGTCCCTCAAACCTGGTGGCCTCCGGCCAGCTGGGTCAGGTTTTGCGTATGGTGCGTAACAGGGATAAGTCAGAAGTGTATGAGCCAAGCCGGAAATTTGTTACATATACCATAGGTAAAAGGCAGCATCATATAAAAGTGGATCAGTATCCTACATGATTGCTAAACAAACAATTACATGACATCCAACGGCCCCCTAGCTTATATAGTGTTCTGAATACCACGAAAAACCATTATGTCCTGAATAGCTCTCCAGCAAAGGTACGTACCATACTCAGTCCCTTGAAGTGGTCCAAGGTTTGAGTCATCGTGGTATCCTCCGGAATTTTGCCCCGAAGATGGGTTACCAGGCGCCAGCTTCAGGTAATGATAGTTCACGAAACTCCCAACGATAGAACCCAGGGTAACAGTACTCTCTGCCCCTCTATATCCGCCGGGAGCTCCAGGACTGAGGGTTAAGGTGATACCAAAACTTTGCAGGAGTTTATTCAGCGCTTGCTGAAGGTCCTTATGGTTATATTTACTACTACCTGGAGTGATGAGCCACAACCTGCAGTATTGTATGATGGCAGCGTCGAACTCGGCTTGCCTCGCCGCTGATAACGAAGTAATCTGGGAAAAATTGACAAGTCCTCCCCAAGTGGCATTCGGATACATACCAGTGGAATCGCCAGCGGGCCCTCTCTCCCCAGGCGGTCCTATTTCTCCCATGGGTCCTTGCTCCCCACGCTCACCCCTTGGTCCTGGGGGTCCAATCCCGTCTATAAATGCAGAACCAGTCTCGCCCTTCTCTCCTCTTTGCCCAATATCCCCTTTTGGTCCTGACTCCCCTTGCGGCCCCCGCTCACCCCGCTCACCCTGTTTACCTGTAAGTCCTTGTATCCCCACACCGGGAATGCCCTGGGTACCCTGTGGACCAGTTTCCCCCATTTCTCCTCGGGGACCCCTGTCGCCGATAGGACCAGGGGGTCCCCTCTCTCCGGTCAAACCTTTCCCGGGATCTCCTTGGTCACCGCGCTTCCCTCGTGGCCCTCTTTCTCCTGGATCGCCACGGGGACCTACCATAATTAGTGGGATTCCCGCTTATATGCCACGTGACTTACCTGGTTTACCGTCAATCCCCGGCTGGCCTGGTTCCCCTTGCCATCCTACTAGTTATTAGATGTTGATGCAAAGATATAGCGGTACGCGATAGTGCGGCTACCTCGAGGTCCCATAGGACCAACGATTTCTTGTACTCCGTGTACTCTAAAGTCTCCTTTGGTATTGTTAGCAATCGGTCTTGTTATATTTTATATTTTATATGAAATACCTTGGGAATCCTTATCACAGGCTTTATTACGGGGTAATAGATTGATCGGCCTCACTACAGCGGGTTCGGTAAAGCCGCGCTCAGAACTGAGCTTTCGAGGGGGCTTGTCCGATCCAAATAGTTGCGGAAGTGTGAGGTCTGACATTTCTAAGATGCAATACCTCGTATGGAACAGAATAGTACCGGTAGAGCAATGTGAATGGGTTGATTGAAGGGTAGGATGGTCTTTCAGGACGTTGCTGTTAACTATCCCCGCTTTCACTGTCAGCACTTTGAATCCTTATCACCAGGCGGGGATCGCCGATTTCGCTTAGTGGCGCACACAGGTATATGCATGTCTCGAACTTGTTTGGTAGATATCGCTTAACTCGCTTACAGCTGTCAACTTTGGATGTACTTGCCGCGGGGAAGCAGGATTTATTCCACACCCATGCGGTAGTTTCTGGGTCTGGTAAGGATTAACACATTATATCACATATCAGAACGCATTGGTAGCAAAACATGTGAGTCAGTTTAGGACTTCTCCCGCCTTGTGCTCTAGAATGTCGTTTTCCTACAAGGCAAATCTGCCGATGAACTCTTGCGCGGGGACAGTTATGAGACACCATAATCCGGACGTTCAGGGGATATTCCTACCTCATTATAATATGAAGTTATTAAGCAGTTCCGGCTATGCTCTATCTACTGGACAACAATTTCAGGTGGGGGGTATCTTGTTCCGGCGAGGCTGTTAGGAACAGTGTCATATACTTTAACAAAGACGGTTCATTGCAAAACCTCTAGCGATGAAGGAGGCCGGTGATTCATTTGCTAGAAACACTCAATCTACTGTTTTTGACTCTCTGATTTCGTTTTCTGTTACAGCGAAACCGCCCTATCCCATATACCGGTGAAAAACACTGCCCCTTTTGTGTGGGGGCCAGAAAGCGTGGGTTAGGTGAATTAAGTGGCAACTAAGTCAGAGAGAGCGATTTGTGCTGAGGTAGTAGTTCTATAGGATATAATAAACTTAATCTTTACATTGTATTTATTGAATCTTCCATCTAACGTCATTAGGAGGACATTGCTTCTCACTACTAACTTACCCGTGGTTTTGGTCCCCACGGAAAAAGGGTAGCAACACCAGTGTATGAGATAAGGATGTGCTTTTAGAGTGGTACCATATCCTGAGAGGAGGTATATCTGTTGTAGATGCTTCCTAATAAGGATATCTGATAGGCGGTTTCATATATGAGTCACGTGTTTTCCTATTTGCTAGGTTTGAGGATCCAGGTAAAAGGCATACCATGAGGGTTTAGGGTTTTCTCTTTTAGAGGCATATATCGATAGATCTCTCTATCTCTTTTAGACAATCAATTCACCAAGTAAATACAACAATATTTTTATACAAAAACCGAGTGATTGTATATGACTTTGGATATTTTTGAGCATGGGTCCTGGGGCTTGCTCATTGTGGACTCAGGACAGTAACATCCTACCCAGAATGTCAGCATCCACTCATTTTAGAAGCACCCCACTCAGCACAGAGGAGTAGGCGGGTATTTTAGAGAAATTTGTAAAGCTGAACATACTTCTGCCGATACCACAAGGGAATCACATAACCCTAACCCTACTCTTCTTATAAGGATATGCTAATAAAATGATAGATATTCTAAAGATATTTTTATATATTAATATTCTTTTTTTCTCATACTAAAATACCACTGGGCTATCACTCATACACTTATAAACTGAATATCCTTATATACCAATCCCTTATAGGGCAATTCTGTTGTAATAAATAAATGTACAGCTCCACCAACTACTAGGTAATAATACACAGTTCAAATTTTCTGGAGCATGGCTGGGCTACTCTAGGGGCCTACTGCCCATTGTGGTACCCATAGTCCATCTAGTGCACAACCCAACCACACTATAGGCCTACCAGGCCCTACAAAACTCTGGGAAAACATACTTGGTACGGTTCCGGAATCAATTGCAGGGGACATCAGCCTTCAATCACACTATTGGCATTAAGTATAGTGACACAGACAATCTGAGATAATGTATGAAACCTAACCCTCATACAATCGCACAATTTAGGGCCCTAGTTTGTTTGATGCCACTTACGGTTTGTATATATTGAGCGCCCAAACGTGCCGAAAAAAATACGGAACACCCTAACTCTTATGGCTGCCCGATTATATTTACTGAGCAGGTGTGAAGGCTTAGAGGGCTGGGGTCGCTGGATTAACGGTTTTTCCTAATTTATCCGCCAAGGGTCATAACACATATATAATTGGGGTTTCCCTGCTCTACTGCTACGCCTATATATAAACTAGCTAGATATATAATAGATATTTTTTCTAGTCCATTCAGCAACTCTGATTATCCAGGGGCATTCTGGTCCTCCAAGGAATGAGTTATATACTACCTTGTACGAAAGACTCTAAAGATAGACCATAATTTTTGCGTCTAGAGTTAGAGGCACATGTTTGGCCAAAGGTCACATGAAGGATTAAGAAGGTTTTGGATAGCCATATGAAAGATCCTCAGCTATTTATAGACTATCTTGTAGTTTTGGATTTGGCGATATCTATGTTAAACTGTCCTCTATTACGTGATACAGGACCATATATACTGAAATAGAGGCCCTTCACACTGATGCGGATGGTTGCTTTGTCATGCTACTCATAATCAGCGGCTGCGCCACTAGACCCCGTACCGTCATTCCTGGAGCGGTTAAGGATTAACGTATGGTATTGTATATCACAAAGCCTTACACTCAAAATATAGTTCATTATTGAAGCTCGTGACATTTCTCCGCTAAACTGATGATTAGTAGAATAATATAGACTAGTCACAAGTCTTCACATGTAGAGTGGAGAATTTACTGACGGGCTCAGACACCAAATTTACGCTCTGGTTTAATTTTTTATTTGGATAATATACAACCGCTTGACTTTGTGCTTAGAAAAAATTATAGCTACCCTTTGATCAATTAAATGAAGAGAGTCAATAGCTTTAAGCTCCACGACCTCTTAGCTTATTTACGCAAGATTTAGGCCAATATAATTATTGAACCTGTACTTGTATTCTTTGCTCAGTTTGCGTGTCGGTAGTGATGACCCCTTTTTCATGCTACTTTATTTAATAATAAGATTATACTAAGATGAGTGCAGGATCATGGGGTAATTTGAGGTCTAGGTAAAGAAGGAGAACTGCCAAACAGGTTTCTTCTGGCCCTTAGCTGAACTACTTTAAATTATCAGCAGAAGTACTTAATAAAGCCCTCCATATATAGCATTAGTAATCGATTAAATTAGATTACATTACAGACACACAGAGGTTTAAATGGGCCGGCCCAGCCATCTTTTATGTTACCCGGGCCAGCAATCACCATACTAAATCAATTATTGGGCCAGGCTACCCTAGATTTGAGCCCGGCCCAGCCCATTTAAATCTTTGTTGGGTGGGTCTGAAAACTAGAGTGAAAATACACAACTCCCACAGGTGGGTCGAGTAGGTACAGAGGTCTCATCTCCTCTACAACAATTGATCTATGAATCACAATTAGTATGTATCTATGGGGGAATTGGAAAATGGTCCTGCTTACGCAAGAACAGACTTTCCAACACCAGCTGTAGGTGTTAGTGACTTAGTGTAGGTTAGTGGAGGTTGGCATATATACTAGGGCGATGACACCAGAGTAGGCAATATTTCCCCATCTTCACACACTTTGTGAATTCTATTGATTCCACCAACCACATTCCGGTGCCGGGAAGCCTCTGCCTAAATAACCTCTCAAAATATTCCTCCGGCTCTAGCAGTGATAGCCACTTCAATAGTTCCTCCTGTTCCCGAACTGCAATATTAGCCTTGTCTCCTCAGCAAAGGCTAGGCTCTACGCAGTCCAAGTACATAATTGCTCTCTTCCGCGTATCTATTTCTTGTAGTAACTTCCTCCCTCGCTCCATGATATTCGCTATTTTCTCAATCTTTATCAGCAAAAGTACTTTTCAGTCCTGGAGCATCCCTGGGACAACTGTGGGACAAATTACATAGTAGCTGGAGACACCACCCAGTCCCAAGAGACAAAATGCCTGTCTCTGGGATGGATCTTGGGACTGGGTGGTGTCTCTATTCTGTCCCAATTGTGTCCCAGTTGTGTCCCCCACTGTCCCCCTTATCCCTGGGACTATCTGGGACTATTTTTGAAGAAAAAAAAACTTTTGCTGATGTACCATACTCGCTTCCAGGAGCTTACTAGCATTTATACTTACTCTCAGCTTCTACAAAAATCGCAAATCTCAATAGCTAGAACAGATAGTAAGATAGAAGATTTCACTAAAAAAACCCCCTTAATCACCTCCAATACCTGCATTCGCTCTCTGGACACCTCTGAGGATTCCGGAAATTCTGAGAATCTAATTATATTTTGAAAAGGAGGTATTATGCAGCCGTTTGGAGCTCTCAATGGCCAGCGCTTGCTGGATGAGTTAGAGTTATCTCTCCATAAGCTCATGGATAAATATCCTCCACCATCACTCCCTAAAGACAAGCGCCATAGCACAGCTTTTGCAGAACCTGGCAACTCTGGAGTATACTACTTTGCCTGGTGGTATGCTCAAGGTCAATCAAAAACACAAGATCCAGTTATTTCTAAACATTCAATAGCTGCAGGATATAAGTAAGTCTAATGCTTCCGCTTTGCCAAGCTCCTGTGTTTTGTTTCGTTCATCTATTGTTTCGTTCATCTATTGTTTTGTTCAGGACTGTTTCGTTTGTTGATTGTTTCGTTCACAGGATTGTTTTATTCCACGGGATTGTTTCGTTAAAGGCTGTTTTGTTCGTTGATTGTTTTGTTCGTTCGTTGATTGTTTCGTCCCATGGGTTTGTTTCGTTCACGGGATTGTTTCGTCCCACGGGTTTGTTTCGCTCGCCAATTGTTTCGTTCATCAAGTGTTTTGTTCGCCGAGCCTATGCTAATTGTACTTATAGAAACCATTTAGCAATTACTTTCTTCCAGTCAATTGCACCTATCCTTCAGATTATAGGAATACTATTTTCGGTTATAGATCCTATGGAGTATTAGTCTTTGCTTTCTAGAGTGAGAAGAACAGCTCTAAATACTGCATGGGGTAAGTATTTATAAAAATATATACACACATATAATGTTAATATATTTAAGTCTTTTCTATACTAGCCGCTGGAACCGGGCCAAGGGGCAAGCCCCTTGGAACCCCATCATATGCTAGTGTTTGTTGATTAATTAGTTATTAGTTGAGAAAATATTACAAACATTCATTTTCCAAGTCTGTCCTATCTGTTTCCTTGTTTTATATACTATTTTACATCTCGTAGTATTGTTACTGTAGTAGCTTCAACGGGCCCTGCCAATTATTCTTCTATTAGAGCAATTCTTTAACCAAAAATCAGGCTGAACCCAGGCCAAAGTGGATCCATTGGCCCAGGAACCGCTCTAGGTTACTCTATATTGTTTATTTATGATTAGTACTAGGTGCACAGCTTCCCACTATTATTACATAATGTCTAGTATAACAAAAATATAGAACATTTAAAACAATATGAATTATATTCAATTAATCTGCAAAGTGTTATTTAAATTGTGTTTATTTTATTTTATTTTTTTGTTATGACGGTTTTGGTGGTATAGGCCCCCGTACAGGATTATATAATCTACTCTGGGGGGGACAAAAATAACCGTGCATTACATAGTGACAACAACCCACACCCACCACCAAAATTCAACAATCTGATAAGGCAAAGATGAGAATTTTATACACAGGACCAAATGCATTATTGGGAGCCCCTCTATACCAGGCATAGCTCCAAGGCAAACATCCTCTACATCAAGTGCTGATCTAGCACTATCCTCTAGGTCCAAGGGTACATCAGATGTTGGTATTATCGATGGCCCTAGCGCTTCTAACCGGGTCTGCTCAATTTTGGGACCAAAAACCTTCTGAAGAACCTTTTCTGCTCTTGCTTTAACTTGATTTGCAGTTAGACGTTCTGTTCGGCCGCCCACCTTTAGATAAATGGTGGTCTGTCTTCTGTGAACCATTCGAAGGCTGAGCAGGCCTGGTCTCTGATTGTACTTTTTGTGGGAGGAGCCATAAATAGTCGTAATAACTGGTGGTGGTGGCCCTTGTGGCCGTGCCTTTCTAGGTAGCATTGAATCCATAATGTTAGAAATTGCTGTTCTCTGTAAAAGGAAGGTATTACTGTCACGGGCAGTTTTGGAGTTACCGGGGAAACGTATAGAGCGGTTGATTCTAAACTGGACCGGCGCCCGCGGAAGTGGGTCACCTTTAATACCGCCCCCACGAAGAGATCGAGTCGATTGCGCATGCAGTAATACAACCTATTTATGAAGGAGTGCTGAAAGGGGTCCTTTAGGCCCACGCCGTCGCATGGGACGTTGATAGGATGCTGGATTTTGGGGTTAAGCTTTTTTAGGCTCGCGCATATGTCGGAGAAAACGGAATGGAAATAGGACGTCCGAAAGGTCCCGAAGGGGGACTTGTATCTTTAGTACTGGGTTAGTATGGGAAAGCGACTTAGGGGAAGGATATGGCATATCCAAGGGAATTTGTAATTATTGGAGTGGCTTTAGGTAACGCGGGCAGAGGGATAAGGCTTGGAGGGACAGGGGTTTTGTATATAAGCGGAGCTTCACCCCGCTTCGTGGAAGACTTTCTTTCGTCACTCAATCTCTTGTTTCCTTAGTTTTGTATTAAGAATTCCATTGCTTCCTTGGATCTTTATATCCAAGGATTTCACCTAAAAATCATTGTTGCCGTCCAAGTTCTCGCCGTTATTCCTTTACTCTATTAAAAACACAACCGATGTCCCCATCGCACCCTGTCACCTAGGCACTCCCCCTAAGCACCGCCGTTACAATTACCTAGTATCCAGGGAACGTAATATACAGTATGGTAAAAAGGCTTTCTCAATTAAATATACCTCCCTTTCCTTATAGTATCAAGATTCTCCGGGAGCTATCAATTCCTGTAGTAACTATACCTACCTATCAATTAGATGGGCTCTAGACCTCTATGGAAAATACCTACTCAACCTCTGGGAAAGAACAAGAAAACAGGAGGTACGCACGGAGGTGTCTCGGAAGTCCAAATCCATCTAGCAACCCCAAATAAGGCAAATAACGATTAAAGCTATTATTCCTACTTATATAGTGATTCAAGAAGCTTCTGTTACCAAAAAGAGTATATTATTGAGTAGATGTAGCGGGGGCCTTGGTGGGGGAAGTGTGTCTAGGTGACGCGGGCAAAAAACTTGGGTACTTCGGAAAATGTAGAGAACTTGGATGAGGACAATGATTCTTTGATAAAACCCTTAGATATAACAAATCTAAGAAATGGAACTTTCTTTGGTAAACTTAGGAAACAAGAGATTGCGTAACGAAAGAAATCCCACCGAGAGGGGGCGAAGCCCCCTCTTATATACTCCTTTGTTTCCCTTTTCGTACAACCCAAACCCCCTCTTCCTTTACCTTTTCCTTTTACAAATGTCGTCGAACATGTTATGTTCGACGCGCAAGTCCCTTTTCTATACTGCTCCTATACTAATGCTACTTCCCTCCTATCTCCTCCGTTAGGCGTGCCAGCCCCGCTCTGTTTCTTCCTACTGCTTCCGGACTCCCGGTGCTTCCGTTCGACCCGACCCCCAACATCCCACCTACGCCCCATGTGACGCGATAGCTTAACCGACCCGAAATTGGTTTCTTTCTCGTAATCGCCAAGTTTAAATCTGCGCCCTAAGGCGGTCCAACCTTCTTACAGAAGTGGGGGCAAACGCCACCATCTTTCGCGAAGGTCGTCGGCTTTCGGAGCTGCCCGCGACAGTAGATAGTACCAAAATACGTGCTTCCACCACTTGAACCCCTTCTGTTTTCTGGTTCTGTCCCTGGAGGACGAGTACATATATTGCCTAAACACCTTAATCTACTACAAGTATGCCCAAATTGTCAGCATGAGCGCGCACAGATGCAGGCTTTGACCTCTATTCTTAGCTGCCGGTAATACGGGACCTTTTCCCAAGCTCTTAGGTAGGCTAATTGAAGCGAGATATCTATTAAGGACAGCACAGCCGGGCCACTCCAGGAGGTCTTGCCGACGGCTGGCATGCACGGACATCATCATATAATATCACTCGATACATCAATATCTGGTTTGATATTTGGTTAAAGAGCAATAATACAGCGCTCAGTAGAGAATTTGAAGAATAGAATACGCAACTCGGAAAAAAGGCTAGGTATTAGCATTGAAGTCGCTTACTTCATTACTAAAGCGTTTAACATACATATACATATATATATAAATAGGAGCTTTAGCCTTCATTGCTTTTGGTTGGGTTCAGAATCTTAGGTATGTTACGCGCGAAAAGAGATCTTAATATCTTGAGTACTTCAATTGAGGTTGAATTTATAAGACAGCTATGTGATGGAATGGAGCGTATGCATATATATAATCCTATGAATATAAATTCTGTTTGAACCTTAAGATAAAAGATAAACTACGTGTACCCTAACCCCCCCCGACCTCCCCCTTTCCCAGAAGACCACTAATGAATATATGTAAATTGGGTAATGTAAAAAGCAAAGGGAACTTTAGAAGATATATATATACATATACAATATGTGGCCATGTCAATACTCACCAGACCAACATCAATCATACCAAAGAAAGAGGATAACATAATCATTAAGAAACAAGTAGATAAGGGTAAATAAAACCAAAACCAAAACCAAAACTCCTTGGGATGGTGTAGATACATCTTTAATACCTAAAAATAAGCAAGCAAAAATAAATAAAAGGTAATAAAAATAAAAAGGGAATAAAGATACTGAAAACTAGTAGCAAAAGTATAGCGACGCCGTCACAAGAAGCCAAGGACGCAAAGAATTGAGAGTAGGTATAATGGTAATAACAGTGCTGTTCAGGATAGCAAAAAACTTGACAGGCATTAGCTATCAATCAATATAGAAATAAAGCGACTGGAGTTAACCTACAAATTAGGTCTTATATTTAGGAGTTTCCATTCACAGGGTACTTTAGCAGCTAAAAACTATTTTATGATTTTTATTACGTACAGTGAAGGCAACAGGGCAGTCCGTCCGTCCTTGGTCCTATGACTGGACGCCCTACATCCCATAGTCTCCCTCATCCAGGTACTATACTTACTCTAAGTCTTAGAGATTGAACACTGGACGGGTTAGGTGGACTATAGTCGCCGGCAGGGCGCCAAGGTCTGGTGGGTTAGGGCTGATTTAAATGTCCCAACTTGTCAAAAACTTACTTTAGGTATTTATCTATGGAGTTATAGATCATTTTTCATTTTTTGTCTTGTCGAGAAATGGTAAAGTCTTCCTTTGTGTAGGCCTGTCAGGCCCTTTGGGGCCCAATAAGCCCTATTGTCCAGAGAGCTTCTAACCCCGGACGGATCACAACACATAGTCCGTCCAGTCCTATAATGGCTGTAGGGCACCTTGTGGGGGCCCCGGATGGTTGTAAACACTGCTGGTAACCCATACTACAGTACAATCGCCTTATGAGAATTCGGGCTAAAGAATAACTGCTTTACAATACGATATTGTACAAAAAGCATATTCTTAGAGGGCGATTATACTGTATCTTTTTATTCGAGAGTAACTCCATAACCCCTACTACTATACGCTCATTACCCCCTAACCGGTTCTGTTGAAATATATCTAGGATCTTGTTTTATTGTCTAGACCGGTATCTCCAGACTTTTGTACCATTTTTACTGCTGGTGGTAATTACTACGCGCCCTATTCCTGTATGACAGATATGCCTCATATATCTGCTGCACCGGGGTGGTTCCGGCCCCCCTCCAATGTAGGTAGTTCTATAACTTACAATAATTTATAATTCGTCCACCTCATAACGTATTTTATGGGGTAACGGGACACGACAGGGCAATGGGACAGTGATAGGGACCCCTACAACCGCTTTAATAGCACAACCAATAATTATATGATTCATTTGGGAATATAAATAGTGAAAGTAGAGATGAAGAGCAGTAACTAGGTAGTATGGCTATGACACTGTATAGGAATTAGAGCTTTGGTATGAGTATGTACTTAGAAACCGGAAAAATTATCCTTTCCATTAACCAGATACAACGATGACTTCCCCTAAACTACCCTCTTCATCACTTGTTATATCATCTAAATCCTCTTCTGAAATCGTATGAATATCCTCCCACTCTTCAGGCTCATTGCTCTTGATCCTCAGGGCTTGTTTACTCTTTTTCTTTCCCTTACCAGTGTGTTTTGCCTTACCCAGTTTCTTCAACTCTATTGCTTCTCTCTCCTCCTTCAAGCATACTATATCATCACTAGTAGTGACTCGAGCTCTACTAAGCACTCGTCTTTCTTGTGTGCTTTTCTTAGTCTTGCTCTGTACTTGCCTTCGAAGCTGCTGGTGCCTGAATGCCTCTATATCCAACTCAGCATTCATACTCTCTCCATATTTTGATAACTTTGATATTCCAGCTCTAATTCTTTGTGAATTAGGAGATCTAGAAGGTATCAGGCTTAGCAAGTCTTGTCCCAGCCTGTTTGCTTCTCTGCCACTTTTGGGAGTAGTTGGTAAGGGAGTTGATAATGGAGGTGGTGTATGGTGTATAATTGCTCTTGTGGGAGCATCAAGAACCTTTCTAGAATTCAGAGGAAAAATCCCAGTAGCTTCAAAAGCGCCCAGAATCCTCTCTCGTGTATAGGTATGCTGTCTGGCCACTATCAACAGCCTGGAGCCCAAGTTAAAATTAATATAAATATAAATAAGATAAAATATAAGGTGAATTTACTTAAAGAATTCCGCTCTACAGATTGTATGCAGTCCATTGCCAGTCCAATCGTCAAGTTCATCTGTATAGTAGCATTCTAGATGTGCAAAAAGCCCTACATCTAGTGGCTGTAATACATGACTAGTATGCGCTGGAAGGGAAATGACAATAATATCATGTTCCACAGCATAGAGGAGAAACTCAGGGCTGAGATGGGAGCCATGGCCATCTAGGATAAGCAGACGGGTATTACCTGCTGCTCTACTACTGTTAGATATGTTTTATACTCATTGTGAGGTACTTACATTGAAGCAGTATTTTTTTCAAAAACTTCCGCTAGGTACTCCACTCCCAGAGTATTACCAGTCCACCCTTTGTCAGAATAGGCAAATGTTGCCTTAATGTCCTCAGAGACATAGGCATACCAGCCAGTCATATGAGCCTTTCCTTTGTGTATAATCATGGGTTCTAGGACCTGCCCTGCCGCAGAAACACCCTCTATAACCGTCACCATTTTTCTATCCCCATCTTGTACAAGTTTAGGATTTTTTCTTCCTCTCCTACAAATCACTCGACATTTGTGGGCTTTTCCCATCATAAATCCTTTCTCATCAATGTTCCAGATATTCTCTGGCCTAATCCGGTGGTCTCTCATGACTCGATAAAGCTGTACACAATTTAATAAAATATTTAAATAATGGAAATTAGTGTAAATACCAATTGGAAAAAATGTGCCAGCACTAAAGGGTTCTCTGCTGTTGCTCTCTGCTTATCTATATGAGTAGCTATCTTGCTAGCAATAATAGGATGGCAATTAATGAACCGTGTTATCCAGTGCTTGCCTGGCTCTCTTCGATTTTCTGGGGGCTGTATATTTAAAGCCATAGCTTTAATATAAGGCATCTTGAGAGGGTTTCCCCAGCCATCAAGCTTTAAGCACAAGCGTACTATGGCCTCTTCCTGCTCCAGCGTGAGTAATGTACTCTCTGGATGTGCTTGGGACCGTGGTAAAGCCCCTTTGAGACGCCTGCTTAGTGTATTAATAGGTACCCCATGTGCTGTAGCAGTTGCTCTCATGGACTTAAATTTCTGGGCATTGTAGTCTCTAATCGCCGCTTGAATTGCCTCCTCTTTACTGTTTTTGACCTGTCTCTTCTTGTTCTTTGCCATTGTGTCTGTAGGTGTGGTATGTGGTTGTTGCTACCCCACTTCTGCCCCGCACTGGGGGTGAGGTTAGCGCCAAGAATGCTGTCCCATTACCCTGTCGTGTCCCGTTACCCCATAAAATACGTTAGCAACATCGCTATTACCGACATCACCACATATTAAGGCCCCTCAGGGCCCTACGGTCACTGTAGCCAGGCACACCATCATCTTGGACGGACTATGATTCGCTGACTATCCCGGCCTGGGGTCCCGGCTGGGTCCCATATAATTGGGGACAATATTTGTAACTACTTGGTGGGGTTTGAGTAGTGCGGCTGTTGCCACTGCATACCTTGAATCTCGTACAAGTAGTTTATGGATTTGTGTTGTTGCAATAGTCGGGTTATATCTCCAGGGGTGCCTCGGTTACCAGGAAACATTTCTATGTTGTATATAGTGCGGATGCTCTGGTCCATCGGAGGATGCCGCTCATTTAGGAACATCTTACGGTAGGCTGGGCTACCATGTTCCTGAATGGACTAGTCCATTAAGGAACGAATTGCTATACGCTACAAGACCCAGTCCATTCAGGAACGCCCTGACTTACTCAGGAACGCTGTCATGCTTCCTAAGCATAACATATGCATTTTTGGGACATCTCAGGACTTTTAGCTAGGTAAATTAGCTTATAAACTAGGAAATTTCAGGAAGAGATATTTATCATTCTGGGGTTATTCTACTACCTCCTATCTCATGTTTTTGTTGGATGATGGTGATACTGGGTCCCCCGGTATAATAGACCTTTCGCTGGTGGACCAGTCCATCTAGGGACCTCCCTGGATAAGCAACATTCCCCCAATGGACTAGGGCAGGTACAGGCCATCCCAGTATTAGATGGAGGTAATGCGTGGAAGGGTGTACTTATACTCACCGCCCAAAAGAATTTCATTTTGCCAATAACTGATGAAGCATGCTAGTAATCGTGGGTTCATCCTCGAATTTGTTGGTGTCTGTCGTTTTGAATTCATTTCCCAGCTTGGGATAGAACCGTTTCAAAGTCCACCAAATTTGTCCGTAATCAAATCTCTAACATATGACTTTGCTCTATTTTCGTGATCTTATAGGGCGAAGTCGCTGTCGTCAGCAATCCATTGTAGGTCTTCTGCAATATTCTGCCGCTCTTGGGTCCTAGAATTGAACTGAAACATGGCTCTCAGTAATTTTGCAGCCTTGTTATAGTTACTGTTGGCCTCATAGGTATCTATCAACATAGTAGCTAGTTCTCAGCTATTCCGTTGGGACAGCTGCGGTATATGGCTCGTCACTTTTGGGACTTTGATGATTCTTCGAAAGGGCAACGTCATACGTTTTCCCAAGTTGTATTTTGGGCTACTTACTCGGGGGTAAGGTGTTCTCTAGACCTGGAGCAAATACACGGGGATGCCCGGTGTTCGGTACGGAGGTGGTTAGACGCTGCCAGGACCATGAAATATATTACCGAAAATGTGGCGAAAGATATTTGTGTGGGTGGGTTGGCGTAAGGGACGAGTTCAGTGATCGTTAGGGTAAGCTAAGCCAAGCCCCTTTGCACTATGAATGGGACTCCTGTCGTCAGGTATAATCTACACGTTCTTGCTACACAACCATCGTAGACAGGTAGAACACAAAAGTACAAGCGCTGTGGTATACTGGATAAATAAATAAAGGATGGTAATCCTTTTTAACATGTATATTCCTGTACATATTTATCAATAACAACGATTGAAACAGTGTTGTCAGTCGTCCGGGTCGGACTGCAGAGCCCCTGGCGGGGCCCTACTGGACCTTGGGGACCGGACGGACTATTAGGGAAAGCCGGTCCAGGGCCAGGGAATTATGGGACTGCGGGTTTATACAAAGACTGGAGGGCCCGGTAGACAGGGATCTACGAGGCCTGAGGCCTTTTGAGTGTCTCCTACAGGGTCCAATGGATTTAGTGGGGTATTATTACTCTATGGAGGGCCCTGAATGGCCCTGGAGGGGCAGGGTGAAGGTAACTGTACCTCTTAAAATGTTCACATGCCTTTTCTATTTCATTAATATACTCATTTTTCCCGTTTCCAAACGCTGCCCCACAGTCAACGCCTGCCGTAGTCCCCTACAGGTGACTATAGTCAGTAGTCTTAGCCTCCTACTCCCTAGGGCATTTCGCCAGCCATGACCGGACGCCCTACAGCTCATGGTCCCGTTCGGTCCTAAGCTCAGGACGGACGGACTGCCCGACTGACAACACTGGATTGAAATGCTCTGCCACATGCCTGAGTAGATATTCTTGTTACTATCCCTACGTTTCGTTTGCCGTGCCATAACGTAGGGTCTGGTATACGTACCCCTCCGCTTACCCAGTTTGCGTCCCGGCATGTGTCGGCTATAATATGGCTCGGGGACTCTCGGAGAAGCTAAGGTACACCTCGGGAGTACCCCGGGCGTATTAGCCTAGATCACACGCTACCTAGCTCTTCTCAATATCATATTTCCAACACCTGAGCAGTGTAGGGTCTAGCATACTTACTCTCCGAGTTTCGTTTGCTTAATTTTCAGGTACTTCGCGTTTCTCCGGGCCTTGTGGTAAGTAATTCTGTAGCTCAAAAAGAGCCCACAAGTTCCCTAGAAGCTTTCCAACACTGCGGAGACATCCGCGTTGTCTTTGAGGCATCTGCGGAATTTACTGCTCCAGACAGCACGGTACTGCGTAGCAAGGCAAAACTGTGGATGGGCATGAGACTAGCCTACCAGTGGACAGTTTACTAAATCGAAAAAAAAAACAACTGTCAACCTATTCGGCACAAGTTATGTAGTCTAATGAGTAAGTATAGTATCCTACAGGCGTTCCAATGGGCCAACCCATATTTGGGCTTGCCGGGCAGAAAGAGCATTTTCCTAGTCGAGCTAGGCTGGGCCGTAGGAAGTATTTACCCAGGCTAAATACCTCATTGGGACGATGCGTACTAGTTTGTAGAGAAACACACCAGCCAGGTGCCTATCCCCCATGCGAATTTATTGTTACAATACTGATAACCGTATTCTGTGAGACTGCTTTTATGTATTTCTGCTACCTTCTCCCTTCTTGCCACTAAACTCGTGATTCAAATAATCTCTACACGAATGGCCTTTAATATATACTTCTCGCTTCATACATCCCTTATGCCTACAGCACTTCAATCCATCGCACCTTGTCCTGAACTCATCCCTAAGAAAACACTCTAATGCTTATTCGTAGAATCCTGGGACGGTAACACAATTCAGACGTTAGCTAGAACGACACAACCTACATGATTCCCAGCCCTGGTAAGACAGTCTATGGGAGAAAGACTTTTATTACCTAGTGCTTCCTACTCCCTTCTAGGGCAGTAAGCTATGACACTCGGACGGTACATGAGACTCCTTCCTGGTTTCTTGAACAGCCCCTGCCCTCGCGGAGTCCTCCAGTGCTTGGAGAAGGTTAGATAAATGGTGGTTTCCAACCTGCTTAGCAGTATCCAAAGCTGTGTGTCCGACCTTGTTGACAGCTAAAATGTCAACGCCGGCGTCCAACAATGATTGTACTATGCCCACAGCCTCGGAAGCTTCTGGAAATTTGTTGGACGCCAGATGATGGAGGGGTGTGTTGCCGTAATTGTCTGCAAGAGGGGTTGCCCCGGCACCGATCAAAAGCCTGATCATACTTCCCAGCCAGTTTAGCGCAGCCATAGCGAGTGCAGTCTTGCCATTATCATTCATAGCATTGACATTTACCCCAGCGCCGAGTATCATGCGAGCTATTGATTCAGAACCATGTGATGCTGCTATATGTAGTGGGGTTTGTTCGTATTCACCGGAAGGCTTGGATAAGGCACCGCTCTCAATAAGGAATTGTACCATGTGTTGTTGTTCTTGCAAAACCGCTGCCTCAAGTGGTGTCATCGCGAGCAAACCTGGTGACGTGAGGTCACAGCCTTTCTTCACAAGGGCTTGGCCAACATTAAGATGTCCCATGGCTGCAGCCATATGAATAGTAGTTTCATCATAATACCCTTTGGCTTCGACATCAAAACCTTCTTCGAGGAGTTGTTGTACTGCAGTATAATGTCCAATACGGGAAGCCTCAAGTAGCGGGGAGGCATCGCGAACGTGAGTGGTGACTATATCAGAGCACCAATCGATGAAGGGGGAAGTTAGCCTCGAGAACTCAACGTATCTTATGCGAGGGCCCATCTGCTGGCGGTGACCCTTCTCTTTGCGGAATACATCATGAGCCAACTGATAGAAACGTAGCGTCGGTGAGTCTTTGAGGAATTGGAGGTAGACCTTTATTGAGGAGAGTTCGTCACACGCTTGTAGGTGACTATCGAAGAATAAGATCACGTAGTACAGAAGCGGATGTGACTTGACTAATGACTCAATAAGTCTGCGGGAGTCATCCAATCTAGGGTGAACGCGAAATGTCTCATTCGACAGGTAGGACATGCAAACAGTGGCTATAACCATTTCTGCGCCTGATATCCAAGAGTGGCCTACGAGGTACTCTTGAACGGAGTAGTGGGCAAGTCTGACTGTATTGCTCGCTTTGTCGATCGTTACGAGTCCAGCACACACCTCGACAAGCATACTGGCACTTGGCATATCCTCCTCGCTCGGTAGATCACTACTGTCCTCTTCCAGCGAAACAGCCACACGAAGCTCATCTATTGTGAGGATGCGCCTCGCCTTTACCAGCCACATCAATATCTTCTGTGCAAGGTTCGCACGATTCGTGTGCTGGATGTAGATGTTCTCTATTACTCTATTGTAGATTCCATTTAATGGACGATCTGTTCTGAGAGAATCGTTCAGTGCTTCTAGCGCTGTACGGACTTGGTTTGGGGTCGTGTGTTGGCAGAGATCCTGAATATGAAAATGGACAACAAGGAACCTAATGCGTCATATCCAGTTAGCAGTTGAAATGGCAGCCAGGAAACCATACCACATACATGCCCTTACAGCAGTCAACCAGCTTTTCTACAAGTCTATCCCGTAACTCTCCATGGATGAGTGCGTTCGCTTGAGGGTGGCCAGATATCGTTTCCTCGACATAGATCTTTACGTCTTCCTCTTGAGCTGAGAGCTCGATTTTTGTAACAGCCTCCCCTGTCAACGACTGGTTTATATCCTGAGAGTACGGGCGTCCGGTCAAGAATAGGCTTGCCCCGTTCTGAGCCAATTCATGAAATATAGGGAGAAGGTCTTTCCGCTGATTTCTTTCATGACCTTCGTCTAAGGCATCGAAAATAAAAAAAGTGCGGTGGAAATGTTGGCAGATTGCGAGAAGAGTGCCCCTCAGGTCTTCAAAGGTTGGCCGGTTGTTAGGCTGGAGCCGCTTATAAAGACTGTTCACCTCTGGTGGAATTCCTGGCATCTGAGCAACAAGCTGTGCGATTAGGCTGCTTAAAACGTGTAGAGGTGTTTGCTGATCTTGTTCGTTGTAGTTGAAGTAGATATAGGCAACCGCATGATTTCCTTTCGACCTCTGTGCCTCGAGCTGGTCGATAACCAGAGAGCTGTTGTATATTAGCATATGAACTACTTGATCAAGATCAAACTCAATTTACCTCAAAAATGTTTTTCCAGCGCCAGCTGTCTAGTTATAAGCAGCGGTTTGTCAGGTACAGAAGTTATACATACGGATTCCATGACCCCAGATGATCCTAATCAGCGATCCCCCCTCTTGCCAATCCTTATACCCCTGGTTCCGAAGAAGCCATTCTCCGGTGTGTTCTTGTCTCCTCCTGCTGATCTCGATATGCCGTTCGTTCACTGGGTGTGGGTATAGCCACTTATAGAGCCTCGTCCGACTCTCACCTATGGAGTACTTTAGCCTAAAATCCAACGTATGGCCAGCCGGCGTGGTTTAAGTGAATTCAACGGTATCTGATAGGGGGTTGTGGAGCATACCTTCACGTAGCGCCGCTTCCTCCTTCTTCTGAACTTCCCAAGCAAGAAATTGCTTCCGCAGCTGCTCGACGAGATCTGTTACAGCTGTGTCCGTATGCTGCGAAAATGCCTTTACAGCCAGTAACACGCAGCTAAGCTATTATTAGCGAAAGAAGAGAAATAAAAAAAAGAACTCTCTTTCCCGGGTACGTACTGCTGGTCGGCGGTTAACGCAAGAGTAAACAAACCATTATACCGGTTGATCCTAGATAGAAACTCTTCAGTTTCTTTGCTTTTCAGAGGCCATATTAAACGATTATACAGTCCCAGCTTTCCCCCCCGAGGCGCAAGTTTCTTTTGAAGTATCTGGAGCTCTGTCAGGCATGTTTTGAGTTGTTCATTAATCGCCGAATTGGCCATAGGCTGTGAATACACAGGATGCGTATTCAGCTTTTGTAGGACCTCGTGAAGGACTTTTAGCTCGCTGCACAGTTGCTGTATCTCCTCCCGGGCGCCTTTGAACGATGAGATGTATCCGTAGCCCCCACTCCCGAGGAGTGTCGTAATCTGGACAAGACTGGCTATGCTGGCAATAACACCGATGAGCTCAGCCATATCAAGTTATCGTGAAATTTTATATACGAATCGCAGCTGCCTGGTAGAAACTGGTCTGTTCTGGGTGCGGATCACTAGTTAGCGGGGTAACTGTTTAGGTCTTAGCCGATTAAGATGCGGAGGTGGGATATCATTACCGCTTTCGGAAACCCCATGCGCCAGGCAACCGACCCCCCAACCAGATAGAAGTGTATATGAAATAGATTAAAAAATATATGAAACCTTTTTCAGCAGCGTAATTTTTATCAGGAAATGATAGATACGACATATGGACTATAGGGGGAGGTATGTCCTATGTATTAAAGCACCAACGACGTCCGTACTAAGCCTTATCCTATGTGATATGATTTTTTGGGAAGGTACAAAGCACAAATTCCCCGCTTGTGGTGATCCGATAGGGTAGTGGTATATTGCTATTGTTGTAGTTGCTAATGAACCGGGACACATTAGCATTGAAGAATCCTATATGACCACCGGCTGGGACTATCGTGAACAGCACTAAGTGGCAAAGGCTTCGGGGTCATTATCAAGCTAAGAAATAATCAGTGCTGATTTTCATTCAGGAGACTGCATCGCAAGCCCCCCTCCATTGTTTTGTGGCGGGTGGTTGTTTTAAGCAGTCACGCTGGAATCGCTCGGGGTGGGTTAGGGTTTGTTTGCCCGCCCCTTTTATCCGCACACAGCCATGAAGTACCTTGACCGTTACTGCACTCGTTGGGCCGTAATTCTCGATATACCGGGGAGGATCTGAGACAGTCGTGCTATCTAGAAAGGCGTTTTCATCATCATTACCAAGGCTGTCGACCTCATGGTGGTCAGGTTCAGCTCCCTCGACGTTCGCGTCGCTTTATAAGACTGAATTCCTAAAATCGGGATGGGAGGCGGTGGTAATTGTAGGCGGTCTTGCGGTCGTCCAGAACTCAGTGGTACAACTGTTCTTATAAGTAGTGAGGAAATGACGCAAGAACGATGGTAACGATGACATCATTCACCGTGGGAGCACCTTGGGGATGAGTCTAGACGGATGTTTTAGAGGAACGGGGGTAAGATAGTATCTCTGGCAGATTCTGTAAGAGCGATGAGGCCTAAGAATGGATGGGCACACTTATTCATTACGGGGGCTCTAGCGAGGTGCTGCTGTTAATACTTTCCATTATACGAAAACCCTAACCCTACTACAAACAACGCAACCATGACACCTCCGGATAAGCCATACTACAGCCGATACCTCCCATGATTTCTATCCACTAGCTCCGGAATACTTTGATCTATCAAAAAACTCATTGTCAGTCTCCTCTCCACTCATTTCATCCAGGATCTCGCACTAACCCTTCCAGTAGTCTGGGTTCTACAGAGCGGGCAACGCGCTGACCCCCACAGCCAGGGACCTCTTTCTCTTATCCCAATTTCATCGCAACATCCCTCATTGAGCATTAGTACCTATACTACTCCGTCCATAGCGGGACCAGGACATACCGAGCACAACGCTAAATGGTTACACGGAAGGATCACCGTATCTACAGCCTTATCAAAACACACAATACAATCATTATTAACACTCCCCTGCCCTTCCGGTCGCGCTGGTTGCGGAGGCGGTACTGTCTCCGGAGGTGTCGGCAGTGGATCTTCCTGGCCAGCTCTAACCCGGAGTTCCTTCTGTGCCAGCAGAAGGTTTTTCACAGCCATATCAATCAACTCCTGCTGCTTTTCAGGGTCATGTGCGACTTTACTAAAGAATTCTAGCAGCGCGTAGGCCTCTTCAGCGACCTCGTTCAGGTTGATAGGCTTCGAGCCGAGAGGAGCAGAGATAAAGCTCCAGAGGCGTCGGTACCAGGGGGCCGAGGTATTCAATCGAGACTGCCGGGATCGCTCTCTGGCTGCTTGTATGGTATGTGCTCGCTCCGCCTGGCGCTCTGCGATCATCTGCATAGTCAAGGGTTGTGACCTTCTGAAACCTCTCGCTTGATCTGCCTGGAAGTCGGAGGTGTCAGGGTGGTAGGTCGGGGTTCGGTCAGCGGAGATAACAGCGGCTGCTATAATTCTGTGATCCGTAAGGTAAGCAATGAACTGTTGGTGGCTCTACCGGTTGATTTACGGGGATGCTCACGTGAGTGCTATTATCATCAGGGTCAGCTCCCAGTAGATATACATCATAACCGGTATACCCAGCAGTAACAACAGAAAAATCATCCCTGGAATAGCCATTGGGAATGAAGATGAAGTCGACAAACGTGGGCGCGAGTTTGTGCTTATGGGAATGGAATACACCTAAAGTTAGGGTAAGGCGGCTAGCCAAGACGGTTGCCTGATGGTTTGTCAGCCGTGTCACCCAAGCATTAGATCTCACCAAGCCGCAGCTGAGATGAAGCCTACCACAGATAAGAGCATCCCCGGCGGTGGTACTAGGCAGCAAACTTAACTAGGATGAATAGTTGGTACGCTTATGCCTATTTAACCCAGTGACCGATATCTACTCTTAAATTAACTTAACCATTGTCTATACATTGCAGTAATAATATCATTTCTGACAATAATAAATATCAAATCAATTCGGAGACGTCACCCACAGATATCCACTTTGGTGCTCACGATATATCTAATTAGGTAGCCATATCCCAATAGACTTTCATTGTCCGAATCGAGTGATGCTGTATGATGTACCCACCAAACATCATACACATTTGACCTGGATAATGGTAAAAGTCCGGTAGTCCTGGCATCAGGTAGCAGGAACGTTCTCCGACCATGATAGAGACCCAGCAGAGATTTAATGTAAAGGTGCCTTACCTACATAGTAAGATCGGTGGAAGTCGCCTAGTTTTGCGGAGGTTAGCTCCGTAATATAAATTGAGTTATCTCAGTGAGAACCTTTGCTTGTAAGAACGGATTGACTGTATCTAATACACCATTGATTTTAGGATGAGATAGGTACATTGATTCATTACAACTTTTCTTTTACTTTTACTTTCACTTCTGCCTGTATCCTAATCGTCATTAGGTTGCGGTAGTGGATAGGGCGAGTGAACACCATCAGAGAAAGAGGAGCTAATCAATACCCATTGCCGGTACTCAGGTCTATTAACTCACCGCTTAAAAGTGTTGATAATTGGATCGTTAGCTTTATTAGTAAACGAAAATCTATATTCCAACCCTAACCCAGGCAAACGGAGATGTCTGATACACACACAAATTACCGGTAGATGCTGTCCTCCTCGAATATCCTCTCACTCAGTTTCCGGGGCGGTGTGCAGTTAGGTTTGCTTAGATGTAGATAGTCGGCCGGTGGTTATTGGTGTATCGGGGGATATGATATCTGCCTATATAGCTCTCTCCTGGTGCGCAATGGTTCCCCAAACGAGTGACAGTGAATATCCACTGTTTCAGGTAGCAGCGATAGTAGTAAAGGGGCACACATTAAAGGAATAAGTCGAAACAGAAGCTACATACTCATGTATTTGAACAACGTAATAACTCTTCACGTGAATTAGTGCATTGCGAACCAAGGCAGTCTAAGTAAGCTGTTCACGACTTAATAGTCAGTAGAAGATAGCAGTGTAGACTTATTTTAAGTATTCCCTACAAGTTCCTTAGCCACTGGGGAACCCCTCCTGCAACCTATATAGTTGTTTTAGGTCTACCATATCAGCTAAAATACTTCCACACCCTCGATCACGCTAATACTGTCTCTATATTTCAAGCGGCATTTATTCATCGTTTGTCTGGAGATTGATGAACAGCATACGTTCAGCACCGATGAACTCCTCTTCCACCGCATCGTAATAATCATCAATGTTCCGCTTACTCGGTTGCTTGTAAAGCTCTTCAAGACCGCTGCAGTCGCAGGTTTGTGTTCTGCCGGGTAATTGGCTGGATCCAACAAACATTCCGTAGGCACCTCCCCCCTTGGAGCCACACGACCGAGCGGGTAGAAGCTCCGTCGAACTCCTAAAGTTTAGTACCAGAGAAGTGTGAAGGCGGGAATAGGCATACCGTATACGACAGTGTAGGTTTGATTCTCTACTTGTAGGTTTTACCAAAACGGTTTATCGTTAACGTGGAGCCTTCCGCCGACTATACAGTCCCTCCGCAAAAGTGTTGGTGATCCGCTTAGTCAGCGCCCCTCCACATCAAAAGTACCGACCCGAGGGGGTAGGCAGTCGATACTCCCTGCAGTTTCCACCCACCCCCGGCAGTAAAAATGGCGCGTACTACTCGGAAGCCTAAAAGACATGCTACCAAAACCTCCCGAAGAGAATTAACCGATTATCAGAAGGGATTGATAATTGGACTGCACTACACTATTACTGTAGTGGCGACCATAGCCCGCATTATGGGAAAACCGCGGAGTACCATCAAAAACTTTATCACAAGAAAAATAGAACGTGGTTCTAAAGACAATCTCCCTCACTCTGGTAGACTCGAAAAGCTTAATCGACGCGCCAAACAGAATCTCCTGCGCGCCGTACGATTGAATTGCACAATGATGCGCCAAGAGTTACGCGACAGGCATTGCCCTGAGGTTTCACTTGATACTATGGATAGAGTATTAAAAGAAGAGAATATTAAGAAATGGAGAGCAAAGAAAAGGCCGCTATTGAATGATGAACATGCAGCTAAGAGACTAGATTGGGCTTTGCAGCATTAGGATTGGGATGCCAAGGATTTTGAGGGGGTGGTGTGGAGTGATGAATGCAGTATGGAAAAATCATCAGATTCCAGACAGGTATTGGTATTTAGAACCCATGCGAGAAATGGAAAAAGGAATGCATCAATCCTCGTCCCAGAGGGAAAGGCATGTCTTTAATGGTTTAGGATTGTTTCTATGATCGCTGCCGAGGAATGTTTGTTCCACTCATCGTCAAATCAGTTGATCAATTCATATATTTGCGGCTTCTGCAGTGCCTCTTAACCCCGGTTATGGAACACGTTCGTGATACTCTCAACGACGCACGCTTTATGCAAGATAATGCATCTATTTATAAAGCAATTATTGTGCAGGAATGGTTTGAGGAGATAAATTTTGAGATCGAGGATCATCCCCGCTATTCTACTGATCTAAACCCAATTGAGCATGTCTGGGTAGAACTTAAAAAGCGGCTTCAGGAGCAGCACCCTAATATTGGGGATACCCCAGGGGGTATTGATAAAGTTAGAGAGAGATTAGCTGAAGTTTTGCCTCTTGTCTAGAATACTATACTTGAAGAATTTTTTGAGAAACTATGGAGCTCTATGCCAGATAGAGTGAATGTAGTTATACAGGCAAAGGGGTGGTATACCAAGTACTAATTTGTATATTTCTACTTTTCTTTTTTCTATACATTTCTAATACTTTAAAACAATATGTATTTTTGATATAAGGTGGCTAGCTAGTATAGTGGTGCTGTAATTTGGTTTTTTCTCTGCCTTCGGAGTCGGTACTTTTGATGTGGAGGGGCGCTGACTAAGCGGATCACCAACACTTTTGCGGAGGGACTGTAACTGTAGAAATACATATAATATCAGTAAGAGGAGATAATACTGATCAAAAATCTAATGTACTTCCGACAGCCTTTTGGTATGATCGATCCTTCTGCAAGACTGTTGTTTGCATGAATGCAGTGCCCAACTGGTATTGTACATCAGTTGTCCTGGATAATTTCCACCTAACCGGATAATTACGGTGATGTAAATGTAGCTGAGTCTATATTTCTTCTGGGGAGATGAGCCCGTATTGATTATTAGTAGAAATATTACTCATACTTAGTATTCTCTAGGTGACTGCTTCTTCTTCATGTTCCTAGATTGTTGTTTGGAGTGCAATAGGTGTTTTATAGTACCTTTTTATCATTTGTACTACGTATATCCATGATACAAACATGTCGTACGGCACCTGATATAATGATTAACTGTGCTATCCCACCTACTGTAGGAACAGATGACTTGTATTTTTTGAACAACTAACGATATCAAACATGCTCAGTTAGTAGACAGAAAGTTTCGTGATGGAACAAGTTTCAAGTGGCGCAATTTTCACGGATAAAGATGCAGGGATACAGGGTGAGTTGTAAGCGACAACACATGCATGCAAGGGAATAAAGGTGAGTTGTAGTGACAACTCATGCATGCGAGGAAATAAGAAAGGAGAACAAGGAGGGAGATTTTGGGTATAAATAGGGAGCTTTGCTCCCCTCTTGTAGTAATTTTCTCTTTTTTCTTTACGCAATGTCTCTTCAGTTAGAATCAATAGAAGATCTCTTTCTCGCTGCCTTTCTATTACTACATTGCTATGTGACCGCTGAAACCACTGTAACTACTTCACAAACTCTTGGTATTTTGCTTGTAATTGATAGTTACCTTCCTATTAAGTTAGTTGTGTTCTGTGGTTATGCTGCCCTTACGCTGTCCACCTTGAAAGCAATTTACTCACACGTGTTAGAATATTTACTTGAAAAGTAGTTGTTACTGTGTTACCAGCCTTACTTGCCTGTTTAGCTAACTGGGAACACTGGAGGTGCAGTGCAACTGTTTGCCTGACTGTAAAAACCGATCACCTATTGGGGAACAGCAGGCGATAATCACGAGGCAAGGCTAGTATTGAGAGACTAGGGACTCAGGGACAAGGTAGGTATGGTATGAATGCAAATTGTTGCATGAAGAACTAACTAACTGACAGAGATGCGTCCCTTTTATACCCTCTCTGGAGGGACGCTGAGATCAACAATGAGACAATATGAAACTGAAGGAGCGATCTCCTTCTACATGAAACTATAGACGTCTCGTCCTGAAAGGCGTAATTCTTTACATAACCAATGATAACAGGAATTTTACGAGATATGAAACGATACATGAAACAAGGAGATAGACAAGGCAGACTAGGAAATGGGTGTTCTTGACAATGTGGTTTATTAAATACCTGGATACAAAGCTGCTGGTGTCTAAATTTCTCTATATCATGTTCACATCAGCAAAACAAAATTTATTCCTCTCACAGTCTCTTGAATATCTTCTGGAGACACTTTTTTGAAAAAGTCATCTCCAGGTAATACTGGGAGACAGCTTTCCTGAAAATCTGTCTCCTAGAGATTAAATTTCAAAAAAATATCCCCTGGAGATAGAAATTCAGTATTTTGTCTCCAGGAGAGCCAGTAGAAATATTTTTTTTGCTGATGCAACTTCCATTCTTTCTCCATATTTGACTAGCTTTGATATGCCAGCTTGGATTCTCTGAAAGCGTGGTGATCTAGAGTCTATAAGATCTAATAAGTCTCGCCCTAGTTTATCTACTTCTCTGCCGCTTTTGGGTGTTGTAGGAAAAAGTGGACTTGATGGAGGTGGAGAGCTATAAAGAAATCTTCTAAATGGACTTTCTAGAACCTTTCTGGCATTGAAAGAATAGATACCAGTAGACTCAAATGCTTGCTGGATTAATTTTGGACTATAGGTACACTTTGTGGCATGAAATAAGTGCCTATGATAGATTAATAATTAGAATAATTTATTTTAAAGATATGTAGTATGGTTAATAACTTATAGAATTCCGCTATATTTATATGCTGCAGGCCATGCCTTGTCCATTCATCAAGCTCTTCAGTATAGTGGCGGTCTAAATTTGCAAAAAAACCTACATCAAATAGTTGCAAGATATGGCTGTTATGAGATGGAAGACATAGAATCACAATATCATGCTGCACTCCATAGAGAAGAGATTCAGGGGTAACATGAGATCCATAATCATCTGGGATCAAAAGTTGAGTTTTTCTGGCAGCGCTAGACCAGTTAGCATTTAGAATATACCCAGAAAAGAGTCTTACATTGGAGATGTGTGTTTATCAAATATTTTTTCTAAATACTCTACTCCCAGAGTATTATCAGTCCACCCTTTACTTGACAATGCAAATGTGGCTTCCTCCTCCTCAGATACGTGGGCATACCAGCCAGCAGTATGGCCTTTACCCTGGTGGATTATCATTGGTTCTAAGAGTTGACCTGTTGCTGAAACTCCCTCGATTACTGTGACTGATTTCCTGTCCCCATCCTGTACCAGTTTTGGGTTTCTGCGCCCTCTCCTACAGATAACACGGCACTTGTGTGCTTTACCTATCATGAATCCCTTCTCATCAATATTCCAAATATTTTGAAGCTTTCTTTGATACTCTTGAAGTATTTTTCCTAGCTATATTTCAGTTAGAATAAATTCTATCAGAATTGAAATTATAAAATTACCAGTTTAAAAAAATGTGCTAGTACTACAAGGTTCTCTGCTGTAGCCCTCTGCCTGTCAATTGAAGAAGCAATCTTGCTAGCAATAATAGGATGACAATTTATGAAGCGAGTTATCCAGTGCTTTCCAGGTTCTCTTTGAGTTTCCCGAGGTTGCACATGGAGGACGATAGCTTTCAAATATAGTAATTTCAAAGGGTTTCCCCAACTATCAAGCTTTAGACATAGGCGTACAATCGACTCCTCCTGCTCTGGCATGAGCAGCGCAGTCTCTGGATGGGATTGGGACCGTGGTTGAGCTTCTTTTAGTCTCCTACTCAATGTATTGATAGGCATCTCATGTGCTGCTGCTGCTTTTTGCATTGATGGGAATTTGTGGGTATTGTAGTCCTTTAATGCTGCCTGTATTGCCTCCTCCTTGCTGTTACAGATCTGGCGCTTCTTATATCTTGCCATCGGAATTGTCTTTGGGGTATGTGGTTGTAGCTGCCCCGCAGTTACCCCACCTGTGGGGTGAGGTTAGCGCCAAGGCACGCTGTCCCATTACCCTGTCGTGTCCCATTACCCCGTCAAACACGTTATTGCAGATTTCTTTGCTAAGACACATTTCCACATCTGAAAGTTGTCTTATCAAGAAGAGCTTTACACATTAACTACAGTTAACCATCAAAAATTGAAGTCCAGTCTATATCTCTCTCATTCTACGTTCCCGGGAGCATAAAGGTGCTTTATTCATACATGAAAGACTGGTCTATATTTGTTCTTAGTCATATATTTAGGCCGTATCACCACGAAAACATAGGAAACAAATTGGAACAACTAAAATCCTATCTAAAATCCGGCACCGCGCCTACCCGTGATAAAACCGTTTTACAACTATGTGAACTGTCGCGGAGAAGAGATTGCCTGGCTATAGTTAGTGGGGTCCCCTTTTAGGCTGATAGGCGAGAGTTTACCGAGTAAGCCACATACTACCGCTATAGCGGGAGAATTTCCTCCCTCGCCGCCCACCCCACCGAGGACGGCAATGATGATAATGATTACTCCCTCGATTATTATGAAATGTAGCTGTAACAACTCAGCCTTGTTAGGATGGTAGTAACATAACAGTATATGGTAGCACATACCGTATGAGATGACTCTCAATGTTAAATGAAGCGCAATCCTCCGTCAGGTTAACGCGGGCTTTCACATTTGTATCCATCATCATATCTTCTAGTTTACCTGGGCTATACGTGGTCCCTATCGATTCGGCATTCCTCCCGCGTAGCCACAGCTTTTTCGCTAATGTAAACCTCCCGTAGTCGTCCCTAAGTATGTACCTCCATTATTGCATCTTCATCTTACTATTTGGGTAAGAAACACATAAGTGTATCTGGTAGCACCCGGACCGCCTCCAGCCCCATAACTGGACAGGAACAACCCCTGCGAGCCTGCTCCATGACAGTGTGACTGTAACCCAGGCCGGGCATCATTGTTCCAGCAGCAAGTGCCCGATCAAGACACCACTAGTTGTTCGTGTAGTGGTCGACCTTTAGAGATTGTTCTAGTCCAGTGGGGGAACGCCACTTATCCAGAAACGTTCCTGAATAAATTGGTCCACCAGAGAACGGTTTGTTATACCGGAAGAACCACAACTATCCATGATTTGGTATAGGGAAACCAGTGGGAGAGTATCTAAGAGATGTCAATATGTTCTACAGTCCTTTATACGGTTTTTATAGATCTATTGTTCATATATCATACCTACGAATGTGGGGGATACCTTATATATCAGCCTACCTTTGATGGGAGTTCAAGGTAGCAGAAAAGAGCCCTGAAAGTAGAGTAAATGTATGAAACAGCTCTCACAAATCATTAGGTAATGTCTTCAACTTACAGGGCCCCAATATGCAAAAATGAATCGATTTCTGTTGACTAGTCTGGCACTGCCCTTGACTAGACTGGGGCGTTCATGAGTGGACTGGTATATGATTTTGTCGCTTGGTAGACCGGTCTATTCAGAAACGCTCCTGGATAAGCGGCGTTCCCCCAATGGACTAGAACACCGTCAAGAATTATTTCGGGTCTTGCTTTTGATGAACCGGTGACAGAGGTGAATTGAGTGTCAAAAGGATACTGTGTGTTCGCTTCGCTTAATTTAATGTAGGCTGTGATAAAACCTTTAGGTAGCGAACCTTTGTAGAGGAAGGGTAACGTAAGAATCGTGGGTTAGATATGCTGCTAGGGCTGGGTGGCCAGAGAAGAATAACCGCTAAGATGGGTGATGTATGTGTTCTCCCTGCTTGTCTGTATCTTATGTTCTGAGAGTAACTAGAGGGGATGGCTATGGGCATATCGACCAACATCCCGGTACTGCTTGGCATGTAGGGACCCACACAGCCTCTTCATCATATCGATGTACAAGTTCATCTGCTCCGCCGCTTATTGGGTCCCGTTACATTAATCCATGGCTATGGAATATTATGGAATTGTTACAAAGTGAAATAGTTACAGAAATAGATAAGGTGGGAATAGGAATCAAAACAACATATCCCGCCACCTGAGTATAATATGAACCATATAGGTAATATGTTCCTTTTGTGTACCTGAGGGTTACTGCACTATAGCTTACCCCATGGTATACATACAACATAATTTTGTAGATATGTTGACGTACAGGGCCACCTGATGTGGAGAAGGGACCAGCTATCGCGCCAGGCGGACGAGCAGGTCTATGCGACCTAGGCAAGAGTAGGCCTCAGGATAGGTAGCCATTTTTTACTTACTCACAGTGTCACCTGGTTATAGGTGTATTCGAGCCACGCGCCTCAGCCACTCTCAATGTACTCACCAGGTCTAGATACTCTGACTGTCTTGCATTACATAAGGTTGGAAGGACACATTTCCATGTCCTTCTGGACTTCGGCAAGCAGCTGCACATGAAGAATATGCGCAGGGAGAGAGGGCAGTCATCCTAGCGGTACAGACCCCCATTAATCATCAATGGGAGTCTCTTTCTTAGGTGCGCAGGAGGGCAAACTGTTTCTCATTATCTAATCCCAATCCATCTTTTGAACAAATCTAGGCGATCTACATTATATAATGGATCATTGATCTCGACTGCAATGCTATTGAAATTCATATACGCTGCCACAGCTCTGTTCCTTCTATGATCATAATCCGCACTGCAAAGCAGATTCTTGGTATGTCCCATGAGACTGTTCTTGTCTACTCTCTTCTACCTTGCACACTCCATCTCTTCTAATCTCTCTCCTCTTGTCAACTCTATTACTTCCCTTAATTCAGTTAGTGATAGTGCCCAAAACAGAGTGACATTCCCGAATACACGCACCTCTATAATTAGATTGATGACGAGAGAGTAGAAGACTGTAAAAACCGACAGATACAAGGCGAGACCAATACTTATTGATGTTGTAATGATACTCTAAACATCTGCGTTTCCGATATGGGATCCTTACCGGAAGTATCTTCGTTTTACTCTTCTCAGGACTGACTCAATTGATGTCGAGAATAAGTTTCCTAGGAAGGGCTGTTAGTTAGACAATTTGGACATATATGTTAGATAGCTTACCCAGAGGACCGCGTAGTGCAGCCTCTACCCCGCACTCCCACCTACCATTACAGCTACCTATACACCATGGATTATCAATATTATGAAATTGATCATAATTTATGGAAGTTATATGCGGTCAGCACTAGTATAAAGGTAGCTATATGATCTGAGATAAGAGAGTAGTACTTCGTTTGTCGGTCTCGCGATTTCGGAATACAGTTCTCCTGTCGGTAGGTTTGCCCTCGTTGCTAGATTCCCTAGCTCTATTATGTGATCCATTTTTCTTGGCTGGTACATGTTTCCTAAAACCTCTACAGCAGAATCACCCTATAAGGGATCGGTATATAAGGATATTTGGCTTATAAGGGTATTGTTGACAGCCCAGTAGTATTTTGGTGTGAGAAGATAAGGATATCGCTACATAAGCATATCTTTAGAATATCTATTTTTTTTTATTAGTATACCCTCATAGAAAGAGTAGGGTTAGGGTTACCTGAGACATTTTATTGCCTCTGATCCACTCGCTGTATCAGTAAAAGCATGTGTAGCTTTAATACCTTCCATTAAATACACATCTTCAGTGGGATGCTCCCGCTCTGAGTGTGATGTCACTGTTCTAAGTCTATCATAAGCGAGCCCTGGAACCCATGCTCAAATAATCCGGTCATGTAAAATCTCTCGGTTTGGCTGTAAGGATCTACTCCCTACAAATATATGGTACAGCTCCAAAATCTTATCCTTATAGGGCGATTTCGCTGTAGTAAAGATCTGAAATGTCCGACACCTCGCCAAGGCTCAAAGCAGAAACAAAGGACAGATGTGTTTTCCGTGACTTGACGGTTGTGAATGATGCCGCGGAGCTAGTCAACAGGGCTCTCCGATAGACCCGAGTTGGGAGTAGTATCTTTTCAGAGGGGAGCTGATATGAATGCTGAGTCCGGATGCTTACAATTGAACTTGCGGAATTTTGAGCTGCTGGTCTGAATGCCGCCAGTCCCGACTCCAGTGCCGCTAACCGATTTGACAGCTGGCCGTTACTTTGGACTACTTTTTCAAGGGTGGTGCAAAGCCTGTCGAGAATATCGCGTGCCTCTACTGAGGAACCACTACGTAGTGATATTAGTTGCGCGGGTGATCAGTATGTTGATCGCGTGGTATCTTACCATGCTAGAATCGCCAGGATTAGTGTTAGTGGCATTTTGTGGTTCTGTTGTCTCTGGGTGACCCGACAAAGTCGAACCGGCTAAAGTCCACCTTAACTGACCTCGGAAGCCCATCGGACTGTCCACCTGTAGCCTATCCAGCTCAAACTGGAGTTCGGAGAACATGCAGACACATCCGGTAAACGCCACCAATACTAGATCCACATCGATCAGGTGTGCCTGCGGGCTGCTGGCAAGGGATGGCTGTAAGAGCAATGGCTAGAGCTTTGAGACTACTACAGTGATGTCATGGAATTTGTGTTGTACTTGTTCGGCAAGGCTGGGGGCACCGGCTGTGCCCGAAGCGCATTTCTGTAGCGTCGATGAATTCTGGGCTCCCACAATACGCAGCCCTACTACAGATGCAGCGCCTGAGAGTGGATCCATGTGACAAGCAGACGGGTAGGTATGGGCCGTCCGGGGGTGATGAGGACAAGATGTACTGATGATCCGGGGGAGGCTGGTGTGTCAACCATCCTAGCCCCAAGCCACTCTTGAGGCTCTCCGGATTCAGTCGGTAACTTCTTGTGACCAGTACCCACTACTAGAGTGTGCATTAAGGGCATGAAATGCTTGTCGGGCCTCTGGATCCTCAGCGGCTTATTTTTGCATTCAATTTACCGAGGCACATATCATGTCGCAACGTTAAGTAACAACGAGTAATAATATACTTCATAGCTCAGTTTCTACAAACTCCGGAGTCCAGTGAGCTGACAAACAAATATCCCCATACAATGTATTGATTTCTACGGCGAAGGGGGTTATTACTATTAAGATTAACAATTGGGTCTGTAGATGGATGGCGAGTGGAATAATACAATGAGTGGTTAACCGAAACACAACAGCGTGGGATAGACCCTAACCCTAAGGTGATAAATCGTCAACAAGATAATTTGGCGGGCATCGAGAAGTTTGAACTACTTTCCAATACCATGATATTTCTTATCCTACCCTCACATAGTTTCCGATGGCACTTTATGTCTTTCTCTTACTCTTTTGTAAGTGCACAGTACATATACCCCCAGCTCGACCCCCTCGCAAGCAGTGACCGAGATGTAGTTTTTATCGGGTATGGTTCCTACTGATAGTTATCAGTTTCAGGATCATTATAATTTCGGTATTACCACTGTATGGGTAGCGACTTTTAAAATATACCACCACCACTTTCCGTAGCCGGCAGCCCTCAATCTGATTAAAAGCGGTGATCCCGTGACATTCCGTGCGCGTGGCGGGTGCAGTGCTGTGGTAGCGCGTTAACCTTTCCTGGTATAATAGTCAACTCCCAAGCCATATTATACCCTATACAATAGGAGTCGTTACTACGAAGGAAGTTCTATGGGCCTGAGATGGCAAAGACCTATTATTTTACCTCCCCCATACCCCCTCCCCCGAATATTCGTATAAGTAATGATAGTAACAAGAAAAAAACTGTCCCACCCCGGTTTGACAGATTAAGTACTTTCTTCATCCGTTATGCGCCGTAACCAGTTTTAAAATACCTAGGCAACAACCCGGTGATGTAAATAATGACCCTGCTGTTAATGTGGAAGATCTTGGTACTCTAGTCAAACATGTATTTATGAAGTATCATTCTAGCCTGATTGCTGTTAACTGACTTTGTATGTTGTCACTATATAAAGAACAGAATAGTGAGAAAGACGGTATAACCTGTGATAGATATTCTACTAGGGTTCATATCGAGGTCAAATACGGCGAACTTGGGGGTTTCTCATCCAGAAGAATAGCTGTACCAACACCTTCCTATAATACTATAAACACTTGATTTCTAATGTAGATTTCTAGAAGACACTCAAGATGTATAGTTACTACAGCATTATAACTGTAACCCTAACCCTGTAATTATCTCCCAGTGTTTAATCTACTAGAACACCACTACACTTACTCATGAGTATACGGGTATACAGTGTACGGTTAGTGGGATCATAAAGCATTCTACCTATCTCCGGTTCTTTGAGTCGGGGGTGCAGGTTGAAAGCAAGGGGCGTGCTTTATATTATTTTTAATGTTCAGAACAAGGTAGTCTGTACGTCCCAGACTCCAGGGCGGTACTTAAAAGCCCTCGAGATCTGTCATATCATTGGACCTATACCCTTTATGGCGCGGAAGTCAAGTTCTAGGCTGGTTACTTGTTTCTATGAGGCTCTGCCAACGAAGGGCTAGGGTTACAGTGAAATCTGAATGTAATCTCGGAGTGCTATTACCTTCTCAAGCCGTAATCTATTATCCAAATGCACTGTGAGTAATCATGCGGGTCCATGTGAGTTTATCTACAAGTATCCGAATGTTTACGCTGCATATGTCCCATCGTGATAGTGGGAGTGCGGGTGGGATATGTTCAACACGTGTTACCCTACCTACAACGACCCACCACTGTTGCAGCTATCTCATCTCCAATAAGGTATTACTCTTCCAATTAGTTAGTGCGATTATTTGTTTGTAAGATTATCGACCAGTAAGGCGGCGAGGTGAGGAATTACCCATAAACCCAGAGAGATAGGTCGTGGGGATGCATTGGAATGTACCGGATATACATGGCACGAACCGGGCTGGTAGGGGACGGCCACATTATATGGATGTCAGTTACGCGTGGCAATGGCAAGGTATAATCAGTGAATTGCTACAGATTTCGGAATGCTAATATACTCCCAGGATAGTAAACTTCTGAAGGCGTAGGCGGCTAACTTTGTAACAGATGCAGGGCTAGGTATTGCTCCAATGAGTGCCCCATACAATACTCTGAAATGAATCCCTGCTCCTGCCCTAGAACACCCCAAGGTCCACCTTTCTTCCCACATACACCATTCGCATAAGATACAATGTAGAGATTGGATCTCTAACTGAATAGAATTCCACGGGAGAAATATACGGGTACCAAAGTCTGGGGGAGTCTTGGGGCTACGGAGGGAACAGATTTCTCAATATGGAATGTCGTGTTGTACGTTGTCGGAATGGTAAGTTCCGTCTGGTTTGTATACAAACTTCGGGTGCTCCTGAGTGTGTAGTGCTCCTATTTATCCCTCAGAGATCCTTCTACTAGTACACCTAATAGCTGGCTTTTGGCTTGGAAGCAGAGTGGCCTGCAACTCGTTTATGTTGAGGGGGCTTTGATGTATCTGATGTGGACTAACGTTCACGCGTATTTAGCGAGCGTAAGAGCGAGTATAAAGAAATGCTGATGATGACAGACTTCTGAGTGACGACATATGTACGGCGGCTTGTATCTACCAAATGACAAAAGATAGAAAAGGCCGGCTAGATAGGCAATTGCCACATCTAGCTTATTGCAACCACAACCCCATGACCAACAAAAAGGAGACTCCTTGATGCAGGCAATAGATATTTACAGCAATTGACTCCTTGCTAAAAGAAAATAAGTCAAGAAGTAGAGTGAAAATACTATGTAGCTTGGCTAGCTATACTCTGGGGTTGGGCTCTTGGTTGTCATTCATTAATATGAACTTGGGGTAAGCATGGCAACTATGGTACTCACCAAAAAGCAGTTTACTTACATTTCCCTAAGTATATACTCTTCTTTATTTCTAATTCCAGTATTATAGAATTAAGTAAATATATTACTAGAATTTTTAATCTAAATGACTTTAAGCTCAGATTGTGAGTGTGGTGTTGCAAAATATGGGGTTGCCTCCATAGATTTCGTTCCTTGGCATTTGGTAGATATGAGCCGCCGTAAATATGCCTCACCAGAGACGTCCGGCATGTTCCCTGCATGGTAGAAGTGCTCCCATGAAATAGGAGAAAGCAGATAAATATTCTATCCAGGAGCTTCGAGTCACGGGGCCGCAGTCGAGACAGTCTCGGGGGGGAGGTTGTCCTTCATAATTTCTACGGTAGTTTGCTCAACTCGGAAAAGCTTAACTGTAAGAGGAACTTTGAACTACCTACCTAAAACTTGTTACATTATCACAACTTCTACATTCTGGCTGTCATACGCGTTGAAGAATAATAATGTAATTACAAATAAATCGCCTGATGAGACTTGTAACAGTTACTGGCGATTGTATGCATGCAGGCCAAATATTAAAAATATGTATGATGACTATCGAGTTCCCAAGCACCCACATAGGGCTCGAGGTCAGTATACCTCTGCTGCTGACCGGGTTCGAACACCAGCGACGTTGCTGGTACCGGGACTTGGGGCCACCTATATGGTTGAACTAATATCCCCAATGTGAACTACGACATTATCTGCGCTCTAGGCTAAATGTGGTTGGCACGGGACCACTCGTGGGGCTGCTGGTATACTTGTCGGGCAAGACAAAGATAGTCACACGCTACATGGGTATACAGCAGCGAGATACAAGTGGCACAGGCCTGCTGTGGTTGCTTTGGTTGCAATTTGAGAGATAAATTCATACATTCTACCTCAGTCCATAACACGGTACGCGTAGTCTGAGCTTGGTGGGACTATTTTTGGTTCTTGGGAAGGTTACTGTAAAAGCTCCAGCCTTGGCGCGGATCCGCTGAAATATTCCGACAATGGCACTACGCGTTTAGTTTGGCTAATAGGTAGAATTCTCAACAACCTACAACCATCTCGGCAGGCGGGGTATACTGGTGGGGCAAGGTTTGGTGGAAATCACGGATATAGCGAGTGCAGGAGTGAAAGTGAGCTTGGTTCAAATGCGCGCGGGGGCGACTGGGTGTATCAGAATTCTCGTAGTATTGTGATGGAAACTGAAAATCTCGTTATTTATACTTTGATCTTTTGAGCTTGTGATGTTAAGTAAGATACCATAGGGGTAATTGACGATGTTTACTTCGGTTCCTCGTTAGAGGAGATACACAGTCACATAAAAGAGGTAGGAGATGTCGCAGTTAGGTAGTATGTTTCAAAGTATATGATGGAATTAATGTTTTCAGTGATGGGCGAGGATGTTAGACATTCAGATTGCTGCAGGCTGTATCGGCTGTGAGCTGAGATACTTGCCGCCGGTGATGGGATGCTAAAAGCTCAAACCAGAGATTCTGTCACTGCCCGCTATAGAAGTCATCTGGTGAAGTAAGTACTGCTTCATTTAGAGGTATTGACCCCACCATGCTACCTTTTATCAACCCTTTGCTTATAGCAAAGTACAGGTTCCAACTCGTTCTTCCGGTGAAAGAGAGCAGTGAGAGATGATAACGGGAAACGTTAAAGTCCACGTGTTCTCTCCTTGTCTCTCACTAAAGACAGGCTATACACGTTTTTAACAGAGCTTACAGGTAACTTTGGAACCTCTTTGGTTTCTTCGTATGGATATGGAAAATAAATGACATTATCAGGTAATATATTATCCTCTTCAGACCATAGCTTATAACTGCATGCCACCTTTTGTCGCCAAAGATAAGAATAAACCGACTTAATAAGATAGAGATGAAAAAAAGTATATTCTACGCTTTCCCAGGCACTGCCCGGTGATAATTCAATGTCTCACAGAATCCTGGTTCTCTGGGAATACTATTGCGCACAGTAATCCAAATCTCACGATCCTCGCGAAGCTGGAATCTCAGGCTCTCATTCGTCTTTCATGCGTATAATGAAAGATATGTTATCTGAGTATCGACGTGGGATTGTCTCACAGCGTCTCCTGTATAGCGGGGCCTATCTCACTACTTATTACTGTATTTTAGGGTCATAATACTCCTCTTATTGGATTTTTATCGCTTGCTCGTGTATCTAGCACCATTTACCCTTGATACATTGTCAAATATACTTGTTTGTGTGTGGGCATCTGGTGTGGGGGTTTCTGGTAAACGCTCCAGTATGTAAAACATCTTATGTATCCAGAAGAACCAGGCAAGCCGTCTCCCATGTGGTGGAACTATTTTTACCTCTCCAAATACCGACTATTTTAGTTCGGTGACATTATAGCACCAACGAAGTACGCAGAATAGTGAGTCCTTACCCCTCAGTAGTGGTGTTGTCAGCAGAAATTATTGACGGCCAGTCACACTATATCACTCGGTTATTTCACAATTAGGATTGTCTACTCATGGAATATTGCAAACGGTGAGACAGGTAGTGATGCAAAGACCAATTGGGAATTAACTTTACATATTACTCACCAGAAGCATCTAATAGGCAGTAAATATATAGCCAGAATTGTTGATTGCATCTTGATGCTGTACAGTAAACCACTTCGGTGTGGTCGCTAGTTGTTCACTTGAAAGAATCTAAGCTCAGTTGAGCTGATCGTCCGTGGTAGATGGGGTAAAGCATGCGTCTTACTGCCTCTACACCTACTCCGTATCTATATGACCTCGCCATTTCACCGAATCCGACATTGTCCAACAGCTCAAGCGTGACTGTTGATTCAAATACCGCCTAGGGCCATCAATATACAGGAACAGCCATCCTCCGCAACATTACTCAATCGCATCAACCCATTCTTTATGGCTTTAAAGGTCACCACCATGACCATCATTACCATAGACCCAGCCATGGGTGCCCAATCTGTTCCGACTTTCCCCCTACACGATTTCATTTGGGGAATCGACCAGGATGCTTCTTTGGGCTCTAGGTCTTATAGGATAGGCTTTATGCACTGACGGGCGAAAAAATACCCCGCGCTCAACAGCTCAATGCTCACGAACTGAGAATCCACCATTCACCTACATGATCGAGTGTACTAGACCCTATGGCAATGCTCCATACTCGATTCCTACATTCACGGTTTCGGAGAGTACTATGGCTTAATTGTCGACTAACTATTCAAGTAGGGCCCTTTTGCATCGGTTAGAGTCAACGCCACCCAACCCTTCACATCTATGTATATTCCAATGGGCATGTTCGCTGATTACTAGGTGTATACATTACAGGAAAGCATCATATATACAGTGGCAGTCACAAAGGATCGAAGTCTACTAGGCGGCTATCGGCTTATTTCCTCGAGCAGTCTCTTAGTTCTATTCAGAACAGTAACTTGATTGTTGCATCTAATACCCAGCACGATCAGCAAGCCAACATGGCTCTAGTGACGTCTATGAGTTCTTTATTTAACTTTGTCTCATTATATTCCGAACTACGTCGTGTCGCAGACCCACGTATCCGCAAGCCTGCCGACGATAGCTACACCCAGACCAAAGGGCAATATGATGCTTGTGTCTTCTGCGTAGGAAAGCTCATTTTCTTGACGCTCATAGCAGAGCTCTGCTTGGGGTACTTGCTACTAACCCCTCTTCAACCTTTGGTGGCATCAGGCCGGAGTTACCGCGTACCTTGGTTGTTTTCCTAAACGTTATTTTATACTATATACTAAATAGCAATATCATTTGAATAGTGCACATCTCCGCAAGAGGCGACAGGGGTAGACCATGCTGTCTATTCAATACAGCTATGTTCTGGTGCGTAATTCAGTGGAAATATGTGGGCCCGAGATATTGAATGTATACCTATCCTGCGCAAGGTTTATATTCTATGTAGGTTTATCGTTCCAGAATATGGAGCACCTATAAAAGTTTTCCTAATATATTAGTGCTGATGCGCTCTACTTAACACGAACTCTGTCAAATCTCGACTATTATTCGAGGCAACTCATACTAGATGAGATATTAGAAGTTCTGGCGCGAGTCCAATCGTCCGCACAGTAGCATTTGTTTAGAAGATAACATCTAACATCCTGTGGTAGTTCTTTAATTGATCAGGTTAGGGGAGGTTTATCTAGGATTGATCACTAGTAATGAAAGTCCGACCCCATTACGGTGATTATGCGTCTGTTTGAGGACTGGGTCTATTTTTCTTGGCTATTCATGTAACGTTTGGGACTGAGATGCTTTGTACTAAGCATCGTCAGTTCAGTTGACTAAAGGTTTATTAATCTCACATCTATCACTCCAAAGGTTATCTCTTTAGATATTAGCGCTTTCTATGTGCTGAAATTCTTTCAAGCATTTCTATCCTTTCCCATCTACTCTCTTTTCCTCTTACACTGGCTATTACTAGCCTTTGAAAGCCTTATTCCACTTAATTGTCTACCATCCTCTTCACCAACTATTTCCCGACACTCAGACACATATTTACCACCATCTGAGCGACACCGATATGACTGTACCTCTAATAGAGCATCACCGATAGGTCCACTTCAATTCAGTGGCCTGGGAACACGTTTCAGAGAGTTCAAATCATCTATCAATATCATGTCGCCGGGGCTTACTACCTAGGCCATAGTGTATATACAGTAATCAAATAGAATCAAAACAGCTTTCACAGGTATAATTCAATGGATGTGTAGGCTACGGAAGCAATAGCGAATGCATATAGTTTATATCGGGTGATTTAGGAGGTCCTGCGTGCACACAGCCTCCGTACACACCAATCCCTGCGCTTTCCAAGGACACATTTTCTTTTCTAGCGGCAGATAAGAGACTATTGTGTGCCTAACTGAAGCAGCCATAAAAAGGTTGATACTTAATCATTTAATGATCACATGTATCATATACGATAGTGGCGTCCTGTTGAGACTATTGAGCGACCCAGCCATGTAGTCATGATTGCTGTCCGGATTACCATATAATAGTGCTTGAGCGTGGCATGGTACTCATTACACTTGTTAAGTTATTGAAGATAGAAATCAGATCTTGTTAGTACTAGAGTCGTGCCTCCTTTCTATCACTGTATGACGAATGCCCCTACACGGGGTACGATTTCAGCTACGCTGAAGAGGGGTGGATAATCTCGATCTTACCCTCACCTTAAGCACCCTTGATTCAGTCCCCAGCCAATCTACTCACATGGGCTTTAGATATGTGTTCCCTGTAAGGTGGCAGTTAGTGGAGACAATGACGTAATTGTGGATACATACCAACTCCAAATTTCTTACACACGGGCAGATTTTACTTCACTGAGAGCCACTACACCAGCACAAGAGCTCCCTACCTTGAGTTATTAGTCTCATGCCCAATGCCTCGTATAGTCACCCATCCATTCTACCTAGTTTCTACTATCTCTCTTTGCTGTCCATGCCATGGTAATATTGGAAACGTTCTGTCCACTCTTATCCATCGCAGCGCTTATTATACATTATGGTGGTACAAATGGAATCTAGGACTCACCTGCTTAGCCATCTATATTTCTTTAATCCTACCCAAGAAATAATAGACCTTCGCAACATTGTAAATATAATATGTAATACGCTTACGGCATTGTATCTAGTGCAACGGTGACACTCATTCTATTTACATTACCTATAGCTCTCTAAAAACAAGCAACTTTCCTTCTAATTCCCTGCTATAACTATCACAGAAACATCAGCAACACGCCCGCCTCACCAGATCCTCAAGTTTACCCAAAACATTAACTTCATATATACCCCCGAAAACGCAAGCGCAATCATGCCCCGAGAACTTCCAGAGATTAGTGTCGAGACTGCAATGAAAGCTATAGATATCATCAAATACAATGAGAAGGAGGGTAAAGTCAAAGCTTCTACAGTGTATTTCCGCGAGGCGAGAGACCAAAATGATACTGGCCGTCAAGCCACAGAAGCGTGGGACATTCTAAATCAGGATCGTGAGGATTTGCAGAAAACGCTGAAGTCAGAGGACATTGCGAAGTTTAATGAGAACAGTGCGAATACGCAACTATTGTACCTCGCACGCTTTGAAAGGGCGCTGAAGATCAACCGTGGAGTTCCCGGTCCGGCACCGGCCCCCAAAGCTTGATCCAGGAGCATGTGGGTGACTTGTAATATTGCTTTGGTTCGTGTAGGGTGATGGTGTTCCTTTTTGGTCTGTTTGTGTTTACGTTTAGTTTTATTCATTTGTTGCTAGTTGTTTCTGCTACCATGTTTTATTACATATACCGTAATGGTAGCATCGCGATTTGTCTCTCTAGTTTATGCTGTCTTTGTGGGTTCATTGTATTATCTATATCATTATAATAATTACCAAATACAAGCAAGTACGATTTATACTCCGTGTCCCATCTCCGTTTCTCTATACATGACGTACTCTTTCCAACTGGGAGAGGTGTAAATCTACACAGCAGTCAGTTATGAGTACCCCTATACACTCTAGCCGCTAGCTGTGCCTACATTCCTTCAGTAGATCTTTATCCTATACACCGGATGTGACCTTGAGGGTATGAAACTAGTAGAAGACAGTGGCAATGAGGATTGATACGACCCTCCATATGTTTAGTGATACACGCCCATTCTACCCCGTACCCTTAAAGTATGTAGATAGAATTGAACAACACTTTCTAGTATTGGTAGTTAACTAAAGTTGGGAGTACGACTAGTTGATATAGTAGGTATAGATCGATGTATAGGAAGTAAGACGGGGACAATAGAGGCCTAATACCGAAGGGTTCTCCTAAGAATATAAATTGTTGATATCACACATATTTCTATAACTTATCAATCCTGAAACCATTCATTATGCCTCTATCCTATGTTTCACAGTATTGATAAATTTTCGCCAATGAAATAACAGTTAAGGACTAAGACAGTACATGTGATTTTAGTCTAAATTTACAGTAACTTCTACTATTGAAAATGCAAAGCTACAGCAGAGATGGCGTAAAATACCGTGCCGTAGGCTACTTTACAATGATAATAGACCCGGGGAAGTATAGGATATTAGGGTTATGCAACATTAACTACCTATAGTATGTGCTACCGAGACTGACACTAATGAGACCCCCAATACTAATATACTTAAATTAGAACACAGGTTTCTCTGGACGTGGTTATGTTAGAGATAGTTATACTAGCATAATCACTTAGAGCAAGATATTATACTATAAAGAAGGCTTGCTGCATTTATTTAATAATACCACAAAAGGTTATATATATTGTGAGGGGAGAAGAATAACCGACACCCCTAAGCCATGTGTACAGCGTCAACGCAATACCTCAGGACAAATTACCTCCATAGTATTGTAAAAGTCACAACCAAGCTTCCAAAGAAAACACAAAATGTCCAATATTCATAAACTGATTCTTAGCAAGCACCTTACTCCATTCCAGCAGGGGGGGATTTTATCTTTACACAATCATGGAGTTTTTGCTGTGGTTGAGTTATATTAAGTATTAATTGTATATACCTAAATGGTTATACTAATGATTTTTTGTACCCATGGATAATAGGTGTCGGTTATTTTTGTCCCCTCACAATAGTATTAGTATCTTACAAACTCCCTATGAATACTACGCGAAGCCCAGCTTGCTGTCGCGGGCAGCTCCGAGGATACCAACGCCACCGTCGCACGAAACAAGACCAAAACCGGACCACACCCCAGTAAGAGAGTCACCTTCGACCTCGCCCCCACTCGGCGATCGAGTCGATTGAATGCGCGCATTGTGAGCAATTTAACGGAAAGGGAATAATGGGCGCAGGAAGGCTCGTATCCGCGCACGCGAGGTTGATGGGGGTTTGTGTCTTTGGCAATAAGGTTCTCCGGGCCGACGGCCCCTCGTGGTAGTTTCGGAATTTACGTAACGTTATCGTATGACCCCAGGAGCTCTTTGTACACTTTGTATGCGGTTTGTATGGGAAAGATACCTTTCTGTTGGATATGACATATCCAACAGAAACAGTGGAAATTTAGTTGAGTGAAAAAGTTTTCTTTGGCGTTAAGGTTATTTTGGAAGCAGAGAAGAAGGGAAGAAATAGGGAAACATATAAGGAGGGGCCTCGCCCCGAGGATTTTTTTAGGCACGCAACGTCTTGTTTATATTGTCTAGTAAAGAAATATTACAGAGTTTTTCACTTGTAATATCTTTTGCCATAACACCGTTCATTGTCGCCGTCTTAGTCGCTGTCACCGTCCCGTTGCCTAGGCTTTACCATACCATCCCAACCGCCCCGCCACACTACGTTGCGTCCCTTCAAGCCTACCCAACAACACTGTACCAATGTCTGCCAGTAGTGGCCCCCCCACTCCTCCGGCATTTCGCCTCCCAGCTACCCTTCGATGATTTTACCACCGCCTATAACACCGACGCCGCCCAGTTCCACGCCAATCTTCTGCAGTATGCAGCCAAACTCAGGAAAACAACATCCGACTCCGCAACGAAAGAAACGGACACCTTCAAGCGGCTACGGAGGCACAAGCCAGCCTCAACAATGCCGAGGAAGCCATCGTCACCGCTGAAGAAACAGCCCAACGTCTTACCACCGCCAACACCGTTTCTTGCTCACCGAGTAACCAGCTTGGAAAACGATCTTCGTGCAGCCCGAACCGCCGCGGAAGGAGGGAGAATTCCAACTCCACCTCCCCTCGATATCAATGACCCCGTCGCCCCCAGAAGATCTGACAAAATCCCTGACCCTCCAATGTTCAATGGTAACCGCGCGGCCCTGAAACCCTTTGTCGCCCAACTTCGCAATAAACTCCGTAACAATGCCGATCGTTTTTCCAATGAAGCCGCCAAAGTCGGATATGCTTTTAACCGTCTGGAGGGAGTCGCCTTGAACCAGGTACTCCCTTATGCAACTGCCACTGGAATTGACTTTGCCAACGTTGAAGCTCTCATCACCGTCTTGAACTCTGCCTTCGCCGACCCTGATCCTCATGGAACTGCAAGGAGGGAACTCCACAACCTCAAACAGAAAAACAAGGACTTCTCCTCCTATCTCGCTGACTTCCGTCGCATCATGGCAGACCTTGGGTACGATGACTCCGCCAAGAGAGACGCCCTTCGGGAGGGTCTCTCTGAGGAAATGAAGGACCAACTTGTCGGTCGCCGCGTCCCTGTTGATGCCCATGGTGCAGCCACGTTCGATCTCTACGTCGCCGACCTTCTTGTTGTGGATAATGACCTCCGTGTTCGCAAGGAAGAGAAGAGGGGCTCAAGGTCCTTCGGAAACTTCCAACATCAACCTGCCCCCCGCGCTTCTGCTCCTGCCCCCGTTGCCAGTTCTGGCTACCATCCGTCATTCGCCCCTGGAGGTTTGGCTCCCATGAATCTCAGTGCTTTCGTCCCCCGTCCTGCTGGTCAACCCCGTGGTCCTCTTTCCCCCGAGGAAAAACAGAGGCGTTTTGCCTCGGGGCTTTGTATGTATTGCGGCCAGAGTGGCCATGTTTTTGCCAATTGTCCTTTATCTCGTTCCGGCCCACGTGCCACCCCTTCGTCCTTTAGTATGCGCGGCGCCGCAATTACTCCATCTCCTTTTGGTCTTCTTTCTGGTGCTGCTGCTTCTGTTTCTGGGTCTTCTGTTGCGGGCGGTGTCCCCATCTCCAATATTTCCGTTTCTGGCTCTCCTGTTCCTTCTTCGTCTTCTGTGGCCGGTGCGCCACCTAGGTCTTCCTTTGCTTCTTCTTCTCGTTCGGGCGGCGACCCGCGTTATCAATCTTCTTCTTCCGATCAGCAGGGTTTTCAGTAGTCCCTGGGCCTTTAACTGGCCCTGCCTGCGACCTCTTAACGATTTTTCTTTGACTGCATTTTCTATTTCTGGCTTTTCGGTATCAAACATTGTTGTGGAGGAAGATTCTTTGGATGGTGAGCATTTGGTAGTAGCATGTACCTTATCCACCAATACAAAGACAGTAAAAACCCACGCTCTGATTGATACTGGTGCCTCCGGATATGCTTTCATTGATGAATCGTTCGCGCGCCAGCATTCTTTTCCCCTGTTACCGTTAAAAACTCCCCGGGCTCTAGAAGTCATAGACGGCCGAAGCGTAGCCTCCGGGGACATTACCCATCTTTCCCATCTTGGTCTCTCTATAGGGGGACACCAGGAGCATGCGCCGTTTTTTGTCACTTCCTCGACACTATCCTCTTGTTTTAGGCATTCCCTGGATGAAGCACCATGATGTGGCCATCAGGTTTGCCTCCAATCATGTCTCCTTCGGTTCCGATTACTGCATGAAACACTGCACCTCCTCCACCATTCCCGTCGTCTCCACTGGTATCTCCCCCCCGGCTCCCGCTCTCAAGAAAATTTCCATTGCAATGATTGGGGCTGTCCCCTTCTCCTTTTTGGCTAGAAAGAAGTCTTCTCGCATTTTGTCAATCTCCCTTTATGAGATTAACAAAGCTATTGACCATAAGACTACCAAAGAGGATTGGAAGGCTAAAGTTCCGGTTGAGTACCATGATTTTTTGGATATGTTCGACGAACAGATCGCAAAAAACATGCCCCCACGCCGTATTTATGATCATAAGATTCCCCTGAGGGATGGAAAGGAACCCCCCTTTGGCCCCCTATATGGAATGTCTCGCGAGGAACTCGTCGCACTCAAAGAATACCTAGAGGACAATTTGTCCAAAGGATACATTAGAGACAGCTCCTCTCCTGCCGGTGCCCCTGTATTGTTCGCCAAGAAAGACGACGGAAGTCTCCGTCTCTGTGTTGACTACCGAGGAATTAACGAAATAACTATTAAAAATCGATATCCCCTTCCTCTCATTCGAGAAACCTTGGATCGCTTAGCTAAAGCAAAGTGGTACACCAAGTTGGACCTCAGGATGGGATACAATCAAGTACGCATGGCAGAAAACGAGGAATGGAAAACCGCCTTCAGGACCCGGTATGGCCACTTTGAATACACCGTAATGCCCTTCGGACTCACCAATGCCCCCGCAACCTTTCAGCACTTTATCAATGATTCCTTACGCAAGTACCTCGACGTCTTTTGCACTGCCTACCTTGACGACATTTTGATCTACAGTAACACTCTGGAAGAACACAAGGTCCACGTTCGTAAGATACTGGAAGCTCTGAAGGAAAATGGGATCTTTCTCAAACCTGAGAAATGTGAATTTCACGTTCAATCCACAAAGTACTTGGGTCTAATTATCTCCCTAACGGCATCGCGATGGACCCTAAGAAAGTGTCTGCCATCGGGAATGGTCTGCCCCAAGGAATGTGAAGGAAGTACAAGGGTTTATTGGGTTTGCGAATTTTTACCGGCGTTTTATTTTGGGTTTTTCTAATCTTGCCTCTCCTATTACTGCTCTTACGAAAAAGGATACACCGTTCATATGGTCTCCGGAGTGTGAAGAAGCCTTCGAGAAAATGAAAGAAGCTTTTACCTCAGCTCCCATTCTCATGCACTTTGACGCCGACCGACCAATAGTGGTGGAAACCGATGCTTCCGATTATGTTTCCGCGGGTATCTTGTCCCAGTATGATGAAAACAACGTCCTCCGTCCGGTGGCCTTTTTCTCCAAAACATTCGCCCGCCGAATGCAATTACGAAATTTACGACAAAGAGCTACTAGCAATCATCAGAGCCTTTGAAGAATGGAGACCAGAGTTGGAGAGTACCGAAGAGCCAATCTCCGTCATCACCGATCACCGTAATCTGGAATATTTTATGTCCACCAAGCAGTTGAATCGTCGCCAGGCCAGGTGGTCCGAGTTTCTATCTCGTTTTAATTTTAAAATTTCATATCGTCCAGGGAAACAAGGGGGGAAACCCGATGCACTAACTAGGAGATCTGGAGATCTACCTAAAGAGGGGGATGAAAGATTGGCTCATCAGAGTCAAACAGTGTTGAAAAGGGAAAATTTTGACAGTAAGCTTGGTTTGTTTACGGGTTCTTTGTCAAATGAACCCGCTCAAGGAACGACCCCACTGGAAAAGTTGTTTACCAAAGCCTATGCTAATGATTCCGCCCCTCAAAAAATTCTAGAACTTCTTCGCCAGGGTGTGCAACATTCAAAGGAAATAACCCTGGCTGAGTGCACCAACGTCAATGGAAAACTTTGCTATCGAGGCACCCTTTACGTCCCAGACCACAACGAATTAAAGCTGGAATTGCTGAAACAGTACCACGACTCCCCCTCCGCCGGCCATCCAGGACGCTCAAAGACCTTCGAACTTCTGAGTAGAGACTACTACTGGCCAAAGATGGGAAGTTTCGTGAAGCGATATGTTAAGAATTGTCACACTTGTAGCCGCAGCAAACCATCGTACAATGCCCCGTCTGGAATTCTTCGTCCCCTGCCCATTCCAAATCAACCTTGGCAGGACATTTCCATGGACTTCGTCACTGGCCTACCGTCGAGTAATGGGTACGATGCCATTTTCGTTGTGGTCGATAGACTCTCCAAGATGCGCCATCTCCTCCCCTGCCATACCACTGCCAACGCTCAAGACGTCGCACGTTTGTACCTTGAAAACGTCTGGAAACTTCACGGCCTCCCTCTTACGGTAATCTCGGATCGCGGAACTCAGTTCACGTCCCAGTTCTGGCAATGCCTGTGTAAACAGTTGAAGATTGAGTCCAAATTATCTACGGCCTTCCATCCTCAGACCGATGGACAAACAGAACGCGTCAACGCTGTAATGGAACAGTACCTCCGAAGCTTTGTGTCTTATCAACAAGACGACTGGTCCAGCTGGCTTCCCATTGCCGAGTTCGCGGCTAACAATCACTTTTCGGAAACCACCAAAGTTAGCCCGTTCTTCGCCAATTACGGATTCCACCCTCGGTTTACCCTTGACTTGGTCCCTCATGATAGGTCCCCCCCCAGTATCGACGCTCGGAAGTTTGCCCAGAAAATGGAAGACTTACACGACTACCTTCGCGGAGAAATGAAGCTCGCTCAAGATGCCCAAGAAAACACTGCCAATGCCCATCGTATCCCTGCTCCCGACTATAAAGTTGGAGATCAAGTTTGGCTGTCTGCCAAAAATATCCGAACCCAGAGGCCCTCAAAGAAATTGGACTGGAAACAACTTGGTCGGTTTACCGTTAAGAAGGTTATCAGTCCCTATGCCTACGAACTTGATCTTCCAGCTACCATGGCCAATCATCCCGTGTTTCACGTTTCCCAGCTTCGCCCCGTCGCCACTGATCCCATTCCCGGCCATGTTCCTCCCCCTGCTCCCCCAGTTATTGTTGAAGGAGAAACGGAGTGGGAAGTGGAGGAGATTCTCGACGCCCGGCTTCATGGCATCAAAGGCCCTCAGTACCTCGTCAAGTGGACAGGCTATGACCTACCTACGTGGGAGCCCCCCGAATACATTGAACAATGCGCTGCCCTCGACATCTTCTATCAGCGACATCCAACCAAGCCTGACTTTCGCCAAAGCCTCACTAGTTCTCCTGGGAAGTCGAACCTCGGGGAGGGGCCTCCTGTCGCGGGCAGCTCCGAGGATACCAACGCCACCGTCGCACGAAACAAGACCAAAACCGGACCACACCCCAGTAAGAGAGTCACCTTCGACCTCGCCCCCACTCGGCGATCGAGTCGATTGAATGCGCGCATTGTGAGCAATTTAACGGAAAGGGAATAATGGGCGCAGGAAGGCTCGTATCCGCGCACGCGAGGTTGATGGGGGTTTGTGTCTTTGGCAATAAGGTTCTCCGGGCCGACGGCCCCTCGTGGTAGTTTCGGAATTTACGTAACGTTATCGTATGACCCCAGGAGCTCTTTGTACACTTTGTATGCGGTTTGTATGGGAAAGATACCTTTCTGTTGGATATGACATATCCAACAGAAACAGTGGGGGAAATTTAGTTGGAGTGAAAAAGTTTTCTTTGGCGTTAAGGTTATTTTGGAAGCAGAGAAGAAGGGAAGAAATAGGGGAAACATATAAGGAGGGGCCTCGCCCCGAGGATTTTTTTAGGCACGCAACGTCTTGTTTATATTGTCTAGTAAAGAAATATTACAGAGTTTTTCACTTGTAATATCTTTTGCCATAACACCGTTCATTGTCGCCGTCTTAGTCGCTGTCACCGTCCCGTTGCCTAGGCTTTACCATACCATCCCAACCGCCCCGCCACACTTGCTCTTGCACTACATTCCTTGTCAAGTATATGAATCCAGCTACAACCTATTCCCCTTAGCCATTCTGGAGGCGTTGGGTCTCGGCGAAGCAGATTCTTTATACTCATCTAGTTACTTAGGTACACCTTGGCGCTGCTTGGTTCTATTTAAGCTTTCAATATAGTACCACCATGAAACGAGTTCCTGCAACAAACCACAAAGTCCATGGTAAGACTCTAACACTAACGTATTTTATGGGGTAACGGGACACGACAGGGTAATGGGACAGCCACAATAAATTAAGTTAAATTAATTAGAACCCCATAAAGTAATAGAAGAAAATATTAAATTGAGAAATATAGAATAAAGGTACTAAGCTTTTTTCTCTTTGATTATTAGCTTTATATAATGTAGATTAAAATTAAAGGGCAAAATAATAGAGAAAGTAATAAAGAATATTTCGTATTATGAAAATTTGTTAGGATAAAATTTAACTTACATTAAGTACAGAGTTATAATGATAAGACTGTATAGTGATTTTTTCAGATTTAAATATAGAGGTATGAAAGAGAACGATAGCTTAAAATAGTGGGATATACGGTTCACGTACACTGATTTTGAAACTATAGTAGAGTTAATAGTTTTGTAGAAGTAATAAATTAAATAACTAAATGTAGATATAAAGTATATAATATTTGATATTCAGAGGATATAAAATAAAATCCGTCCAGTACTGGAGCATCAGCCTAACGTCTATACTTTTAATATTTATACAATCAAGTAACTATTTGCTATTTCTATATCCTAATTTTAGTCTCACAGTTTTAGATATAGTTTTAATACTCTATTAATAATCTGTAATCACTCGTATCTGCTATGGGTTTTATCTTCTACTAGTTATGTAAAATCACCATACAAATAAAATTGGCTTGGCATTAATTTGTATGGGGAAATACCTCTGATAAGGTACACCTCTGCATAGATCCCCCGAAACATGATACCAATAACTGTAACTTATGGTAGTGGCTTCTATTGGAGATAACTCCTACTAATTAATTTATTAGCTCTTTTGACTGAAAGGTTGTGGTTTTACAAAAGTGCCAAAATAGCGATTTTGTATGTAAATCAGTGTCCCATTACCCTGTCGTGTCCCGTTACCCCATAAAATACGTTACTTAAATACGGCGCAGTACCCTTATCCAGACACTCGAAGTTATGACCTGTCTCATTCTAGTTGTATCGGCCTCTTGCCAACTACTATGAGCCCGTCGAGACGACATTACAGTCGACATCGACTATTGAATGAGGTGCAACGGCTATATAGAGTACGTTTCAGACGCTCTTACATCTCTATATACAACAGACTAGCCCACCTATCTATTACCTTCCCTCTCTCCAAATTTCTCAACAATACCACTAAATCCAACCCCCGTACTCAATATATTACCACCACAACAAACCTCTCGACAAACCAATAACAAGCATGGCACTCCATCTTCCCTTGGTCTCAGTGTACACCATACTGCTAGCCATGGGCATCATCAGGGATGAAGAGAGAAACAAAGACTTCCCAAAGGGCATAACGTACGCCTGCAAGGCCGGTGATAAGAGTAATGAGATCCGATGGAGGTGTGAAGCAAATGCTGTCCTTGCAAAGGTTCGTTTGGAGTGGGAGAGTGAGCTTTCCATCAGTGAGATAGAGGCTCACCCTATTGATGGAGCGTCGATCCAATCCGAGTACCTTCAGCGTTTCTATACGACTTTGAAGGCAAGCCGTGAAGCAGAGCTAAAAGCCCTGCAGCACGAAGTCCAGATGTAGTCCGAGGAACCTGCTCCCTTACCTTCTTTGTAATACCTCCTGCGAGTCTCTCCGTTAGTCTTGCGCTTTATTTTTCTTGTTTGTTTGTTTTAGGGTTTCCCCACTTCTATGTTATATATTATATACTAGAGTAGCATTTGTCGGTTTGATTTAACGGTGTTAGATGTTATTAGCTTCTACGCTATAGTTAGTATTTTACTTCATCCTTAATTCAATTTAAGTACACCATATGTTATCGAAGGTAGCTTCATACGTATATTACTCATGATAGACTCAGTGTGAAAAGCTCCTAGTAACCGTATATGCCAAGTAACCTTTTGTAAATTTACCCTCGCTTCACTCTCTTTGTCTACTTCTGACAAATTGGCAAGATGCAGTATGTACCGTTAGAATTCAGGGAGCCTTGATACCCTTTGGATAAAATCGACCCGATGCCGAGTATGTCCGGTGATATCGGCGCCCCCAGCAGAATAGAGAATGTATCATCCATGCCTGGCGGCCGGTGATCCAACAGCTAATCCTGGAGGACAAGGGTGATCAAACCGATCAAGTGGTATTTTCTACCCGGTACATCAGGGATGTAAGCTCCCCAAGCACCTTAATCGACTTATACCTTCTTTGAACCCAATAAATATAACCCAGACCGCCGATATTCAACTGGATCCCGTTAGCTACACACATCGTGGGCCTACACTAAGGGAACATGATATAGCAGCAAACAAAGAGTACAACAGCAGTGGTAGTCGTGAAGGTGATAGCTCGTTCTGCTGTGATGACAGTTACTGCCTCCTTGAACGATGAAGTATAAAAAGCGGCATCTATGAAACATACCGTCCGCTCGGAAATGAGTGGGCATAGTTACAGAGACCGCCGGGAATTCCTAACTAGTAGAACTATGCTCATACTGTATGATTAAACCCTAGTATTGAAATGATCCAGGCGTGGGAAAATTATCGAACCTACATTGGTGGCCCGACAAGAACATGAGTGTTGAACTACAATCACAAATACTATGACGTCATAGTGTCATAGTGTATTTGGACATCAAGAGAAAGTAGATGACAATACCTTCATCTCTATGAATCTCTGGCATCATAGCCATGCAACGTACGACCTACCTATGAAATACATTTCTTTAAACCACCCTAGACAGTCTCAGTATGATTCTATTTTAACCATGTACCTAAGGTAGACATGAATAATGCGAATTAGGTCATAAATTCAACTTGGGAGGATGTGTGGTAGTTTTCTTGTGTGTATCGCTTCCCTACCAAACTATATTCATTTGATTACAGATGGGAGAGTCATATCACAACGTTCTACAGGGACTGTTTTGATGCTGACAGACCTGTTGAGAGTTTCGAGTAGTGCAATGTCGCCACGGTGGGCATTTGCAGGGTATAGTGGTATAGTATTGTTGGCGATCAGGACGATCCGGAACTTCCGAGGTACCTATACGTGCTTGAGAACCATTGAACCTGAAGCAATTCTCACAAAACTACACTAAAGATATACCTGAAATGGCCTAAATTATGATATACACCTTATTTTAGATTTAGGTGTGGTTTAAAAAATTTCAATATTAATTTTATGCTTCTCATGGCTATGTTATGATAACCGCTTTGGTTGCTATGTACCTGTGGGGTTCCGCATCGACCTGATCGCCAACAATACGCTACCAGATGTATCCCAGTGTGTCGGGGCAAAGATAGCGCGAACTTTAAAGCAAGCAACCGGGGAGGGTAAGCTAGCAGATGTAACATAGAAGCCAGCTAGCCTCGGCTGAGTTCATATGAGCGCCACATGCAGTAATAAATACGTCACCTGAAATTATTTCGGTTCACATAAGCGCTATGTAGAGCGCTGAGTAGGGAAATGTTAGGGCAACCTACAAGGCGAAATACGACTCCATCGCATAAGAAAAATCGTCTTCTTTACGTCAACCGATTAACTTACATGATGCGTCTTGTTCAGTAGCCACAAGACTTTCTCCTATGATAGGTTAAGCAGAGTTTTGGACACTGTGTACATGGATTGTGATGTAGACTGTTAACACCGTGTGACACTGCCATACGTAATGCATCATGCGGAGAAATGGCTGGGATCATGCGGCTGGGTGTTATAGGGGCCGAAACACAAGTGGCTATAGCAGCACCAGCTCCTCAGCTCGGACCCCATGATTCAGGGGTCAGATGATCTCTTTCCAGTAATCTGATGCGGGGAGCACCGCTATCAGCCCCCGCCTGTACATTCGTAGAGATGTAGTCATGCCCCCTGGTCTCGAGTATATGGATCCTGGTTGGGGGGTAACAAGAAACTAGCGTTGTCCTACCCACCTCTCTGCGAATGTGGAAACAGCAACCGTATAAGCTGTGTTGTGGCTGCTGTGCAAGACCGCCCTCGTACTCCAATAGAAGGTCCTCCAACTCAAGGCTCAACTCCACAGGACTAGCGTGATTGAATCGCGTCCGGTTACCCTTTCGAGAAATACAGTTAATAAGTATCTGACTGGAAACAGACATGCGGTGGCTCGTGTGTGAGTCTAGTGTGGCTAGACTGGGTGTGTGTGGTGCAGGAGAGTGGTGCGAGTGTGTGGAGTGAAGTGAAGAGGGAAGGGTCCTCCTCCACCGGCGGGAAGTCCCCACCTATATATACCCTCTCGCTAGTCCGGGTAACCCTTGGTGGATAATACGCATAACTAGTCCTACTAAGAGCAGCGGCCTGCTCGTGTACCTCGTGCACCTGCTTTACCCCAAGCTCCATCGATCCAATGATAGATGATACTACCTTGGCGGAGCATCTATTTTAACCACTTGCTTATTTAGTCTACATAGTGAGTTTATATCGATTGTATGTGAAATGACTTTTACACCATTCAATCGTCACCGTTATGCGTAGGCTATATTTCGCCAGCTTTCAAACCCAACTAATATACCCGGCTCAGATATTTAAATAGGCCGGCCCAGCCACCTTCTCTGTCGCTCGGGCTAGCAAGCACCATACTAAATTGATTATTGGCTAGGCCAGGCCAGCCTTGGTTTTAGCCCGGGCTGGCCCATTTAAATCACTTACCCAGATCCCCCCAGTACAATAATACTCTGTTTTGGGCTATGATATACTACACATAAAGAAACCGAGGACCCTGGAGAGCGTCGGCAGTACCCGGCCGTATCACAACACCGTACACACTATTGAAATGCATACAGTCAGCCCTATGATCAGTGTAGTACTCTTGGGGCAGGCTCGTACGAGGTGAGCTCGATCTCCCCACGCAGACCTTCTTTGGAAAGCAATCTACAAGGCGGTATCTCCCTTTATTCTCTAACGCCACATCATTACGTAACCCCCCAACAGGTGCAATTAAATATCATACACTGGTAGCAGAGTGACGGGGACACCTCCGATAGTACCACCTATTCACCATTCTTACGGTTGACTTGATTAACACCCAAGTCTTTAATATCGACTAAGTGGTATAAATGAAAGTTACGACGGCCAGTGAATGATAAACTCCAGAGCTCCAACATTTCACAATGGATATACACTAGCTACGTAACATAACTATCCTTATGCCTATGGGTGCGTTCTAGTGCATTGGGGGAACGTCGCTTATCCAGGAACGTTCCTGAATGGACCGGTCCACCAGCGAACGGTTTATTATACCGGAGTTACAACCACCACCTATAGATTTTGGTATGGGAGTAATTGTAGAGTGTCTAGAGGTGCCAGTACTATCTTATATTTCTCTGACTATATAGTAATATATCTCTCACCCATTTATCATATCTAATAAGGTAGGGCTACTCCATATATGAATCCAGCAGTGGAGAGACTTTTAGGTAGCAGCAAATTATACCCAGATTACATTATATATGGAGGAGGGGTCTCTAGTTTATGGGGCCACTATATGTAAATATAGATATATTTTTGTTGAATAGACTGGCAGTGTTCCTGAATGGACTGGATGTTCCTCAGTGGACTCGGGTGTTCCTGAGTGGACTGGCCCTTATACGGTATATGATTCTGTTCCCTGGTGGACCGGTCCATTCAGAAACATTCTCTGGTGGACCAGTTTATCCAGGAACGTTCCTGGATAAGCGACGTTCCCCAATGGACTAGAACACAAACCCTAAGTCTTTACTAGGAGCAGAGTAGGGCTGAAATGTTTCGTGCTTGGTCCTAGTTCACCAGTAAGTGAGAAAACCAAGACCCGACAAAGATACTTCTACATGCTACAGAATGCTATTCCTACGTATCGTAAAGTCTGGTGGTGAACTTATCAATCTCAAACTCACTCTCAAATAACAGCCCACTCTATAATCAACGGCAGCAACCTCAGAATGTTATTTAGGCCCAGAACCACAAGAAATACTGCTAATGAAACTTGCAAGAAAGATACAGACAGTCCAAACCTTAGATAATCTATGCTGGGAAGTGTTTAGGCCTTAGCTTTAAGGCAACGTAGATAGACAAAAGAAAACAAGTAACAGTTCCTACAGTACTCTAGGAGCACATTTATAGGCATTAACCGCTAGGAATATATATACAAGGACGAGAGAAATCACTTACCTTCTATGTGTTGTGTGCACCATGTTTCTCTAGGACCTTTACCACCGAGGCAAGCCTCCTAGTACGTGCCGCCTGTAGAGCATTGCCGTACCTCCCACCCTGTGCATTGACATCTGCCCCATGGTCTAAGAGAACCTGGACAGTCTGCTCGCTTCCGCTGGATGCTGCCGCCTGTAGGGCATTGCCGTAATGCCCACCTTGTGCATTGACATCTGCCCCATGATCTAAGAGAACCTGGACAGTCTGCTTGTGCCCCTTGGCTGCTGCCACCTGCAGGGCATTGCCGTACCTCCCATCCTGTGCATTGACATCTGCCCCATGCTCTAAGAGAGCCCGGACAGTCCGCTCGTGCCTCTCGGCTGCTGCCGCCTGTAGGGCATTGCCGTACTTCCCACCCTGTGCATTGACATCTGCCCCATGGTCCAAGAGAACCTGGACAGTCTGCTCGCTTCCGCGGGATGCTGCCGCCTGTAGGGCATTGCCGCAACGCCCACCCTGTGCATTGACATCTGCCCCATGATCTAAGAGAACCTGGACAGTCCGCTCGTGCCCCTCGATTGCTGCCTCCTGTAGGGCATTACCGTACATCCCACCCTGTGCATTGACATCTGCCCCATGATCTAAGAGAACCTGGACGGTCTGCTCGCTTCTGCTGGATACTGCCGCCTGTAGGGCATTTCCGTACTTCCCACCCTGTGCATTGACATCTGCCCCATGATCTAAGAGAACCTGGACAGTCTGCTCGTGCCCCTCGTATGCTGCCTCCTGTAGGGCATTACCGTACATCCCACCCTGTGCATTGACATCTGCCCCATGATCTAAGAGAACCTGGACAGTCTGCTCGCTTCTGCTGGATACTGCCTCCTGTAGGGCATTACCGTACATCCCACCCTGTGCATTGACATCTGCCCCATGATCTAAGAGAACCTGGACAGTCTGCTCGTGCCCCTCGTATGCTGCCGCCTGTAGGGCATTGCCGTACTCCCCACCCTGTGCATTGACATCTGCCCCATGATCTAAGAGAACCTGGACGGTCTGCTCGCTTCTGCTGGATACTGCCGCCTGTAGGGCATTTCCGTACTTCCCACCCTGTGCATTGACATCTACCCCTTTACCCAATATATACCTCAGTGCCCCCTCCTGATTATGCAATGCTGCATAGTAAAGTGGTGCAGCCCCATTCTCATCTGCCCCGTCAATCGGGAACCCAATATGGAGGAGTTTCTGGATACAGGAGATAGAGCCACTCCTAGCTGCATTATGCATCGCTTCTTTATATTCATGTAAGTTTGCTAGTCCACTTTCCAGCTGGTTAGACCTCTCGAATATGTGTAGGATGTTGAAAGATAGACAGAAATCTAGGTTGGTTACATCCGCAGTACCGCAGCTACCCCTATATCGTATGGAATATGCTCGTCCTTTACTCTTTTTGTATTCGGGACTTAGTAATAGATCGCCCATTACACCCAACTCATCAGGCAGCTCCTGCAGGGCATTCATGTGAAACTCCCAAAAGAAATATACGTAGTTCAAGAGATACCCTTGCGTCCCCAAGCTGTCAGGATAAAATTCCCAGCGGTGAAACCCGTAGGACAGTAATGCTTGGATGCATGATTCTGCGATCTCAGAATGCGCTATATCAGGCACAATCCGGTAAACAGCAGGCTCCTGGTATTCGCCACTGGTGCTCAGTTCTGACCCAGTGAGGAACTCTTGGACAGTGTAATGAACTGGGCGTACAGTTCCGTCCTCCGCAGAAAGAAGATTGCCGCAAGCGTCAAGAACGGTTTGTCCTATATATTTGTCCAAGTCTTTCTCGGTTGTAAACTGTCGATCAATCGAAATAGCCTTAGCCAGCTCCTCTAGCTTCAACGGTACTCTTGCAGTTACAACCCACATGAATGCACGTTTCGCTACAAGCCTCATGCTCGGAACTTGCTTATTGATTTTACGGAGGATTCGCGCGTATGTGTGGCTCATGTCGGAGGGAAGGGAACCTAATGCATCCTCAATATCGGCAACAGAAGGTTGTTCGAAGACATAGTTGAGCTGGAGCTGAACCCATAAGAACCTATATATAATATAAGTTAATCTATATTAACACTTAGGGGGGGATAACTTACATCCCACCAGCCTTAGAGACAAGTGCTGCCTCGATTCTGTCCTTCAGCCCTTGGTCGATGGTGCATAGATTCTCTTCGTCGGGTCTGCGGTTGATCCAATCACGCACAAACACCTTGATGTCCTCGTCGACTTTCTTTGCCTCCACCTGGATGGTGTGAAACTCCTTATTTAAGAATGCCCGCTCTATATCCCTCTCTCTACGGCTTGTGGCGAATGTTTTCCACGTAATTGAGGATTCCCTAGCGAGCCTAGTGATGTACGGCAGAAAACATTCCTTCCGGTCTTCAAGGCGGCACTCATCTAAAGCGTCAATCACCAGCAGCACTTGATCAAAAGTCCTTGCAAGACATATTAACTGCTCTTGGAGGGTTTCGCTACTGGGTCGCTCAGCGTTCCGGGTACACTGCCTATATAGTTCAGTGAGCTGATCAGGTAAGACCTTTTTCTGGCGGCAGAGTTGCTTAATAATTGCTGAAAGGATATTCGCTGGTGTTTGGGTGGCTTCGTCCTGGAAACTAAAGTATATGAAAGCAACCCCAACGCGATCATTAAGATAATATTTCTCGAGGATTCTGTTCACAACAATAGATCTTTCTCAGATTTAGTAGAGTACTAAGTACTTTAAGCAGGGAGGACACACGCTAAGACTGATTTCCCCGCACCAGCTATATATTGTTAGCCTGCTATATCGAACAAGAGAGGGAAGGCCTTACGATTCCCATAGCACCACAACAAACAAGACTTCTGCGCCTTTGACCACTCATCAAATGGCTCCGACTCTAATAACCATCTCCCTGTATCACCATGTCTTTTCGAAAATAGTCGATCATGATCCCTATCAAACTCAAGTTCCGATAGCCACGATAAGACTTTCCCTCTTTCCTCATCTATTTCGTATCTCAGCCGCTGAACAATAAAAAATAAAGGATAATTTTACCAGCTTTCGCCTCAGCTTCAATTGTTTCCTTCAACCTTAATCTCTGCAGTTCCGCAATACCAGCAGCCCTAAGTACAACCTCGGTGTGTCCAAGGAATCGAGAGTTGATAGCACTAAATGTTAGCTCGAATGGATTCCACAAAACCCTAAAAGCCACCTTGAATGACGTCCACCCTAAAGTAACACCCAGGATCAGCAATCTAAAGTAAAGTATTTCCCACCGGCCATAACAACCGGTAGTCACTATTGATGAGGGTAGGCGAGAATTGCAGCCACAAGTCCCACCGGAGGTGCGGGCAGTACATCTATGTGAAGGAATACGTACGGCTATCATTCCCATCCTTGTCCGTAAACACTTTTCGAGCCGCCTTGCAAAATTCCAACAAGTCGCCGTATGCAGCAGCTAGTGCCTAGATTATCATAGTTAATACTAGGAACATATAAAGCGAAGATGCTACCGTTAAATATACCTTTTGCACCACCAGGGCATGCGCAAAGCTCTCTCCGTATAACACTAGGTACTCCAAATGACTACCGAGATCATGTATCATCTCCGTCAATTTCACAAAAAAACTCGCAAACCTTATTCCAAGCTAAGATACATCTAGTGTTAGCCACACGAAAACAGGGAAAAACCGCGAGTTTCAACGTACATCGACCACTAGTTTTATCCCTCCAACCACAAGCGATGAGATATCCGGATTATACTGAATAATAATGCCAATATTGTTTAAATACGCGCTGAGCACCGTCAGGAATCCCTCGATCCGCACCGCGCACTTCCGGGAGTGACTCTTTTCGCCATGGATGAGATCGAAGTTTCGGACATCGTCTAAAAGCTTCTCCGGGGAGATATTACTGCCGGTGGTAAATGCCTTCTGCTCCTCGGGAGTAAGGCTCTGTTTATGACGTTCCAGGGCGAGCTTGAAAGCATCGTCAACTGGAGGGGCAGGACATGGCGCTCTATATTGCTTGAGGTTAGCGGAACCTACTCAACCTAAAGTAAGTGTTCCGGACGTACCTTGCTGGGGTCGGCGGAGTTTGGGCTGGTACGGGTGTAGTTGGTGTCGGGAGCGCTAGCGTACGGGGGGTTGGTGCAGAGGGGGCTGTGACAGGGGGAATTGGACTGGAGGGCCGTGAAGGAGAGCCGATGTGCGAACTCCTAGATGAAGATCTCAAATGAAGATGTTCCTGTACTCTCCAGCGTGAAGGCATTCGTGCAATTTTAGGTGTTTGGTGGGGGGTTGTAGGTTTAACGAGCGCAGTGATGGGAGATCCAAGTGAGCTGAAGATAAAAGTGGGGGTTGTGAAACCTGCTCACGTGTTTGCTTCCAGAAAGACGAGGTCCACCCGCTATAAGTACTCTACTGGTGATAACATCTGCAGTCTGCTTAACAGCTAGACGGTGCGGAGGATAGCAATAAGAACAGCGATAGTAACCAAATTAAAACAGGAATAATTTTTAGCGCTGATAGTCTTATCCAAAGATTCATGAATAAGTCTCAGTCCCTAACTAAAATGAAAGTATAATTTGGTGTTGAGACTAGAGTTAAGTGTTGTCTGTCGCTTCGCTGCAACATGGTAAAATGCCGGCTTGGCAACTTGGGATGCTTGATTTCACCTATACCTGGCGTAGCGGAAATACCAATATAAAAGCGGCCACTAACCGACCTAGGTTAGCCCCGTAAGAAATACCATGATCACAATGTAATAATTCGCTACCTGGGGTATCACTGCTAAAGTGAACATAACATACCTCCCTCCACTCAAGAATTCATGTATTTTTATTCAAATTTTTGGGCAGGCAGTATGCAATCCAGCTTGTCGGGGCGAGTTTAGCCAGCCGGCGACTCTCCTATATCAAGTCTCCTAAACACTTATTCTATTATTGTAACCTAGTGGCCTAGGTTACAATAATGCTGCGCGTAGTAAAAGCGTAGAGTGTGACGATAGCCATACCTGGCCTCGTCTTATCTAAATCCGAACCTTACTAATTTTCCTGATCTGCGTAATTATGGTTGACACGACCGTTTTTGTAATAGCCGATCGCTATGGTGCTACCGGTGTTCGGTTGATAGCCGAAGCTGGTCGACCTCCGCGCTAGCTGCCGGTGGGATGGTGACACAGCACGGGTCTTTTAGCATGGCCTTGGCAGTTAAGCGAGGACCCCTCTGGAAGCAAGAACCCGAACCTGGCTCAACCACTTACATAGACAAGTAATACAGCTAAAAGTTTCCAATCTGTAAACTCTACTAAGCAGAATTAACCCGGTAAGAATCCGAGTACATGGGGTTTGTTCATCGTCAGCCATGACTTCATCCCCGTGTGAATATCCATGCAAGTTACCCTGCCTAAACTATGAATTGTAGCCCACAGCCAGCTCAGGCAACCCACCGAGAGGGGTATTCTCCCAAGCGCTAATCATCCACTGGACTGACTATGACTGACCAAGTCCCACAAAGCTGCCGTCCTGATAAATACCTCACCCAAATAGACTTACAGGAGCTATTCAATGGTATACAACATATGCATCCTTGTATACAGACTAATGTTGACAATCAGTCATAGATTTCAATACGTCAATTAAGATGGCCCGTTCGCCAGCATCGATTTTTTCATCTCTGGTTAACAGTGTTAGTATCTCTATATTCCTATATTTATAGTTACTAATCTCGTAAGGTAGGTTCGACTGGCATACATGATCCCTCTACAGGATATCAAAGAAGAACTTGCAGATAGAACGAAGGATTACGCACAAAAACCTCGCGAATCGAAGGATCGCTGCTCATGCACGCATGCAGGGACAGCCACTAGCCCACCGCTAAAAGTTCCCTCTACTTCTGTCGTAGAAGTTGGGAATACCGATGAGGTTCGTGGAGACGACAGTGACACAGAGGTACGAGCAAGATGGCCAAACCAGGTGCAGCAGGAGATTATATTATAATCCCTATCCATGAAGTCCCCGGGTTCCGCTAATGTTTCAAAGGCAAAAACTGTCACAATTAATGTTTTTAGTAAAGAACGGACCGTTAAGGGTGGAGATACACCGCCCACGCGACAGGAATGGATCGAATGGGGAGAAGCTACCGACGATACAGCCAGGGGGGAGCTATGCTTTAGCTTCAAAGCATTTAAGTCTCAAGTGGCTAAGGCTACAAAAGTTTCTGTACGGTACTATGGGGGTCAACACAATTCCTGGGTAGTTTGGGGTAGTAATTTGGTTAAGGAAAATATCAGCCCGTGGATAGAGTATATGGTATTCTGGGCATACACGGAGCCCCAGCCTGGAACAGAAAGGATCTGGGTAGGACGCTCTGATCAATTAGGTACAAGCATTTTTAGAAAGGAGCATAGGCAGGTGCCTTCATACCACCAGACTTGCGAGTTTTGGGTACCAATTTAGAGTACCATTGCATATTATTGTTTCGGTAATCTCCTAGGAATGCTTTGGTGGAATGAGCTGTTATATGTTTTCGGATTGATTATTGATATCGTGATATTATAAGCAATAAGAGTGACATATCGGCATTATATTATACTCGATGAGTCATGATATATGACATAATTATTATATGCCGCTGTAGAAGCTACCGGTCCTGGCTGGTACCTAAATAGATAGCAGTTTGTCGGTATGAAAGGGAGGAGGCCCTAAAACTCGAACCGAGGGCTAGGGTTGAACAAGTGCACAATGTGTGGTGTTCTGGATAGGGAGCTTCGCTAGCTGGATATAACTAGGTAATTAGTACCACACCGGCAGTGACTGCTAAATACCTCTATCGTACTATTAACCTTGCCATATAGAAATCTAATGTCCTTTGATACTTTCTCACAGCTAGTTTCATGTTTTTATTTCCCTTATCAGGTACTATAATGTCTCATAGGTGCGGTTGAGTAGTATCTGTACATTCATTGAACTTTTAGCCGTAAAAGGTAGAAAGCGTTGATGGGTCTGCCGGCACGGACAGGTCTTTTTGTAATTACCCACATGTGGTGCGTTGATAAAAAATCATAAGTGCCGAAGATATCCATTCACTGAAGGAAGTTGCCACAAGAGGCAGCTCCAGAAAAGCTTGATATACAGATTAACCGCTCACCGATTTGCCACCAAAGCACTGATAATGGTATTTAATCGTTTCGGCTAACTGACGCAGTCGGTACCGTCTCCGGCAAGAAAGGCCGAGAAGCAAGGGTCGGCTAGTAGGGGCCTTATAACCACTACATCCGCTACAACCACTGCCGGACCAGACTATCAATTGAAACCCTAACCCTGAATCTTATATCGCACGATCTTTTTTGTCCGGGGGTAACAATTACCGCTGATGCCGGCTTTCCGTATAAATTCCACCCAATTTCCCCACACTTGCTTATCACCTCACAGCGAACACCTTTTATAATGGAATCGTATATTCTCCTCATCCCAGTACACCTTCTTGCAGGCTACGTATTCCGAGCCTGCGCCACTGATCCGAACCCTGTTATGGCCAAGAAGCGCGAACCCTTCGGAGTAAACTATGTTGTCAACTTCATCTGCACATGGGCCCTCCCGATCCCTGTCTACTACGGTCCGCCCTTGATCTCTATATATACCGTTCTCCTATCCGTACTCCGGGCAACAGACTCCGATCATTTCAACACCTTCTGCCCCCTGCAAGATCAGAGAGTCCTCGACATCACCACCCGGAAGGCATTGGGACTCGCTATTGCCTTGATATCCGGCTTTATTCGACTCGAGTGTTATCGGACACTCGGCAACTCGTTTAAGTTTACTGTTCAGGCTCCGAAAGAGCTTGTCAGGCACGGGGTTTATAAATATGTTCGGCATCCGAGTTATATGTGTGTTTGGCTTTTGTGGATTGCGGTGAATATGCTGTTTCAAGACCGGAATGGGGTTATTGGGTGTTTTACAACTAGTCGGCAGGAATCCTGGTTTGATTGGACTATGATTATTTGTACTCCAGTTTTAGCTATTCTAAGAGTGAGGAATGAGGACAGTTTGTTACGGGAAACTTTCGGGAAGAAGTGGGAACAGTATGCAAAAGAGACGGCAATGTTCATTCCGTGGGTATTGTGAGTGAGAGGACTTGTATGAAGTAGTTATAGGTGTTGGCAGACCTGAGGCTTTCATAGTTCACCACTTTCGAAATTAAATATAACCAAAGAAACAGTATATGGGTATAGATAGTGTTGTGAAACTGAGACTATGCTGTAATGAGACACCGAAGCCATAGCCGATTGGGCTTAAATCTCAAAGCCGGGTGTAACCTATTGGTATAAGCGCCTTCTCGCAAAACTTTTCTTTACCCAATGATCAGCTATTTATCAGAAAGACATCGAACTATTTACGGAAGATAGGTACTCTATACAATTATAATTAATCCATTCATTCATACCGATTCTTTATTTTTATTCAACCATTTGATTTGATTTCTAAGTAAAACGCAGCGCATGCAACCGGGATTAAAGCGTCACTCTTCATACGGAATATAGATAACTATAGGTATTATTATATATCATTATACGGAATATAGGTACCGGTACTATATAATGAGTTCGAAGAGATAGGTTTCGTTAGATCCCACCGTAGGTGAGTAGTAAGCTAACAAGTGGTCAGTTAATGATCCAAAGTGAGAAGTACATGCTATTTCTCTAATTGATTAAACCCTAATTACGTACCCCTTGACACTAGCAGGTGAACCCTAACCCTGAGCTGCTGTGCCATGCTAATGCTGATATCTGTGTCTGTTGGTAGTCCGAAGGCATTATCGATTTATCCGACTACATGAATATCATTAGTGGGTAGGTTAATACCGATAGCCCTGACCGGTCTCTAATGCCGTTGTTGAAAAGGTCAGATCAATAGCGAGTACGTGCGCCTTCTAATTTTCGGTCCCCACGTAATAATAGAATCGCTTGTCGCAACGGGTGTAGGTGCTAATGACGACCTCTGATTATGCCAATGTCCATGCCGTCGCACTCCTGAAGGAGATCGTTCGGTTCAATTTAGAGTAATAAATGTTAGTGAGATTTGAATGGGCATTCTATACCGAAGGTTACGGTGGTTAGGGTTTTTTTTCGTTACTGGGGCATTGTAAGCTAGAGAGCGCGCGGAAGAGAAAACACGGTAGCGAGATAGTAAGCGATCGGAGCCGTAAATATTGGGGTTAATTCCACTTAATTTTTAAAGGACATTCCGGGTCTGAAGCTAGTATTATATAGGCGAAGAACATAGAAACTTTCCGTACGGCTATATTTCTTGTGCTGACCGAGAGGAAATATTTCATCGCTAGCAACAGCCAGTTTCGGGTCTGGTTGCGGCTCTGCGGATAAGGTTACGGCACTGCAGATAAGGTTGTGGATAATAATGCGGCTCTCACGATAAGAATGAGGCTCTGCTGATAAGATTGCGGCTCTATAGATAAGACCGGATGGTGCGGCCAACCATCCCTATTCAAAGACCCTTAGTCAAATAGACACCCAAAGTATTTATAAACACATTTAATCAGCTAGTGAGACTTGGGCGATTTTTTAATATTCTACGATGCTTATCACTTTCGGATGGGGTAGTCCACCACCCGAAACCTATCGTGGCGCTTACTTCATCCTGGCTTGGCCGTTTTCGTAAGGTTACCAAAGGAGTTTTTGGTGGACCGCAGGTTATAGTAGAATCATCGTTACTTAATTAACATCATATTACAAAATCCATTTGAATAAAATGGTTAGGAGGAGAAATAGAGTGTAGTGGTGAGCTATTCAGTTACCGCTGCAACACTAAACACGACAAAATACCAGATCCAGAAACACTCCGCTCTGGCATCTGCGATCACTGGTTATGCAGAATAGTAAAATTCCAACCAAGGTGAATATCCTTGACGCAACTAAACTGTCAAGTGGATTAAGTGCTATATCCAAGCCGGTAGAATTTTTGTAGCTTACAAAATGAGAAGGTAGCACTCGGGCTTGTTAGCTTTCAGTACGCCTAAGCTTCCAACACTAATTAAGAGATGTGGTACGCTGAAAAACAGAGTATCGTAAGAAAGACGCTAAAGATCTCGCTGTGAAACTCCCCCGGTCTGTATTGAAACAGATAAAACAATATTCGCTACAACGCCCAGAACACACCCCACAATAACCCCAACCAAAAATAAACATAATTCCACCCAGTAAGAATTCGTCAGAAAAAAACCCCACCCAGTCATTACACCTCCCACAGTCTCAAATCTCCGTATCCGTATCAAAACACGTTGGCAATATAATCGCAACACGTGGCGTCTGGTCTACTGCCGCTCGGAACCGCTCATCCGTATTCCCAAGAAACGTTGCCAGGTTGTTGATCGAACTCCGAATAACCTCCTATCAAGGTCAGAAAAACAGTTTATCCAAGAGAAAGCATTGCCGGTGAGAAGTAATACCTTCATAGTCCATACTGCAACAAGAACCTTGATGAGGGTAGGAAGCGGTGATATGGCTGTAGGTATCTCAAGTATCTCACTTCGCTTCAGAAGACATACATACCCTTTTCCATACTGCAAATACAAACCCTGACAGTGTAAGCCTACGACAATGGCATAGTTAGCAGTGCTCCACGGGTAACTCCCTTCACCGGGGGTAGCCTACCCGCCGTCAAAAAACCCACACATTGAAACCCTTGCAGCGCCGCTCTGTCGTGGTTCACTTTACCCTCTAGCCGTTGCAGCTGGTCATGCAGCACCTTGACTAACTTAAGCGAGTCAGATATCCATTTTTTTGACTTTTCCGCCGATGCCCACTTCTTTGACTCGTCTCCTTGGAACCGTTTACCATCCTCGATAGCGCCAAAGTGGATGTTGTCATGAACAATGAGGCCATCGTATTTGTTGTCAACGGGCTTGCGGTCGTCACCCACATTCTTTCGATCAGAGTTTGAAGGAGATTGGGATTCGGAACTGAAGGTTTGTTAGTGACGGACAAAAGTCCGAGTGGTTTGGGAAGCTACCGTATAATAGACATCTTGGGAGTATATTGAAAACAGCGGTCAAAGATGGGGCACCATATATTCATCTGGAACCATGCTTCAAGATAGTCGGTACGAGACATAAGGTCGAATTCATAGAGAACCACTCTATTCCGGATTAGTAGCCATATTGTATTGGGATGCTACGTGGACACAGACAGGGAGGTTAGAACGGAGTGGAACCAGGCTTGGTCGGCGTGTTTGTCACTGGAGTAGTCTTCATTAGAATCTAGATAAGGAGTGGTCATGAGACGACGGCGGAGGTCGGAAGTGCTTTTAATCTGAAAGGTCAGTAAAAAGTAGTAGTAGCAAGAGAGGGGCTTCGGGAGTGCTAATACCTACATCGGCAAATTTGTGCATGAAGGATGTGAAAGAACTATCAACCTTGGGCTGCGGTAGTAACAGCGGAACGATGGCATCCCATTCCGTCTTCCTGAAAAGTCCCTTAATTACGGGATCGTCTACATCCAAGACGTACGAATGCGCATATGATTCTCTTGGTGCCCCCCTCCTCAGTTCCCCACGCCGCGACACTACCCACTCAAAAAGAATATCCTCCACGAACCGGCCACTGGGGAGACGCCATTTTGATCATCCGATAACGCTCGGTACTGTTGTTCATGAGGACTAAGAGGTTTCGTAACGGTTATTTCTAGTTCCTGAGACGATAGCTCGTATAACGGCGGTGATGCTGGTAGGTTGATCTGTAAACATACGTTAGCTACAGGGGGGTAGGGAACGCAAAGACTAACCTGCTTCGGGAGATACTTTTCTACATTGATCAACCCGTTTTACCCTCTTACTACTGGACGCTTGAGGTGTGTTTGCGCTGGAGAAAGTCAATAAAAGCCACTCACCATGCCGACCGGGATGCTTAACAGGCCTAACAGGCCGTCTGCACCCCAGCAGGATGATGTTCCTTGGGATGCCAAACAGGCTTGACAACAGATAAGCTACCAAATCTGCGCCCCAAAGCGACGTTGAGATGCCGAACAGGCTTAACAGCAGACTAGCCAAACAGGGAGTCTGTGCCTCAGGACGTGCGATGGGGTGCCGAACAGGCTTGACACAGAGAGGCTCAGATATATCAGCGCCCCAAGCGACACTAGGGAGCCAAACAGGCTAACACAGACGGACCGAGTAGGTCCACCGATGCCCTAGCGGTGGCTATCAAAGCTAAAGTAAAGACAGGTATACATACTTTCTTAAAATTAGCCGTAGCCTTAATAGCCGCGTCTCGCTCATCACCACCGGTGGAGGCGCTAATAATATCTGCTAGTGCTTTCAACCACACATCACCACATCCCGAAAGAAGGTTCTTGTCGCGGGACCAGAAGTCGTTAAAATCCCATTTGGAGTAATGGGTTTCAGCGAGATGTTTTGCGCACCTCCCCCTTAGATTGCGAGAAATAGGAGGATTTCGTGCATGCTGAAGTGTTTGTTAATGGAAGGGATGCGTGAAGGAGAAAGCACGCCAAGCAATGGGGGGGTTACGAACATTGGGTTTAGTTTGACTGGGGTGTTGACGCGGTGGGGGATGCAACGGAGGTGGCCAGGGGCGTTGACATGGTGTTGGGTGCGGAGACGAGGAGACAGGAAAAAACGCGCTGCGCTGGGGTAGCCGGTAGTTCTTATGCGACCGTGGGAAGCGAACGGGGCTGAAGTAATGAGCCATTAGTGTGACAAGTCACTTTTTACTCAGCTACCAAGCCGTGACATATAAGGATCACACCTTGCCAAGTGTTATTTCAGCCGTCACGATCACCATCCACGGTGGTGCTGGAGGTGAGTGCACCTTACACTGTGGATACCGCGTGCTTAGTGCGAATTCACATTAAATAGCAGCGAAGACTACGATAAACTAACGTAATTTTCTTAATATCTATGACATTGTAAGTTATTACCAACTTTAAAATCAACTTCGCTTACATCGTATTGTAGAGGCATTAGGATCAAGTGGTTAGGCGAGTTGTCTAGTAACTCCGAAGTAAATCAAATACATGACAGAGCGATCGATATGGCGGCAGTAATGCAGGATTTGGTATTTACTAGTTCAGTTCTGGAAGATCCTCAGAGGAAGGTCGCGTCATTATTCTTACCTCAACAAGCGACAGGTTGCATGACAGGATAGTCATCGCGACCGGAAGAAACCGCAGTCATTGAAACTGTAATTGCCAGCCTAGATGAATTTTCCCGGAATATCAATATACCCTAGCCCTCAAACCGCATAAGAAATATACGGGGAGGGTTCGAAGTCTTCGCGTTTCATTAAAGAGTGGAATGACGTACAGATACCAAATAGGGCTGAGATTATTAGACTGGGGTGGTCGCTTATCGGTGTGATAGCAACCATACCCAGGATCACGGGTCTTCTACACCCACAACAGGGGAAAATAACTTCAGTCCCCGGTACTTGCCCGCCAGGGTAAGAACCAGAAAACAGGGGGGCTTAATTTTGTATTGTGTGATGTCATGCACAGATATTCTGTTATACAAACCGTGAACCCGGTTCTCGATTCATACCTTGGCGGACAGGTAGAATTATTGCAAAAACAACGGTTAGCGAACAGGGCTCTGTAGCCAGTGCCCACTACGAGAATTTTCGTTGAGGACATCAAACCCCGATCAGACCCCTGAGCCCCGAGCGGCGTACTTTGGTACCAATTCTACTGGGGACCGTACTTCGGGGGTGGGGGAAAGTGACGAGAACTATGGCAGGGCGAATTATGGGGAAAGATCAGCGTAATTCCACCACCGGAGTACTACAACTTTCACCTATTGATAGGCGTATCTTAGTCACTACCTAAGCTCGGTGGTCTAGCTGTCAGGAAACTGGGAGCTACTCCAGCCTCAATAAGCGACCACCGCTCGCACAAATTGAGACTACCAAGTTCAACCCGTTTAGCAAATCTTATCCCATTGGCCAAATCATTGTATAGCCCTACCACGTATGACCATGTCCACTGCCACTGGTATCCTCTATGATCCCACAAAACCCACTATCTCTGTCAGGGCGCGATATTGACAAGGCTTGGCACAAGGTTAGGGTTAACTACTATCTTATTAAGGTGGCATCACCGAATAGTGATGTTTTGACTTGAATTAGTAGTATGTAGCAACCCACTACTCCACAGCACTACACCACTGCTATGCCCTGTGCCAAACATCGCTTGATCTTGTTCAGAGATTATCCACCCTCAGACAGATATAGTAAATCCGTGAGTTTACACGGTACTATGTTGCCTTATAAAATTATTAAACTCAACTCGCTATAGCAGCGTGGTACGCGTTAACAGACACTGAAACAGTTGGGAGCTACGGAAATTCATGGCACAAGGACAAGCAAAATACGTATCTGGTATAGGTAAAACTGTTCTACTTTTTCTTTTTTTGTGTTGACAATTACGCAAAAATGTATGTTACCACCGGCCACAACGCGTCGAATTTAACAAGATTATTCGGTAGGTTAATCGACTGTAGTAATGTCGCGGCCCTTCAGGTAAAACAATATTGCGCAGATAAGATTGCGGCTCTATAGATAAGATTAAGATTAGATTATGCGGCTGAGAGTGCCTGTTTAATCCACACTTAGTCAGTCTCGCTCAATTAAGTCTTTATATACATATCCTATAATCTGTTTTTCGTAGTAATATCTATACATATTTTTTAGATTATAAAAGCATAATTATTACCTCCGTGGATCGTACGGAACAAAGTAGTTGTTCTATCGATTTGCCAAGACACAGTAGTGCGGGGTATGACATCCACAAGCGCGACGTTTCCTGCGGAATCACTGGACCTCCTATAGTCGCCGCCCCACCAAGAACAACGTGCACTCAGCTTCGACTTAGGAAAATTCAATTTAAGACTAGAAACGGATAAATAACAGATGATATAGTTGCCCTCTTTCCCCTCATCTTCGCTATTTAGTTGTCTGTGCAAATACCCCCCTGTTAGCACTCTACCGGTTCTTTACTTATTTCGGCTCTCTCTAGTTCAAAGTCCACCACGAATTCCAGCTACTTAATCTCCTTCCAGTCTACAGGCCGATGTCCATCTACGGGCACAACTATTACCCAACCCCAATATGAGTAGCCCCGCCGATATGGAGATAGCTATACCAAGTCATGTAACTCGTATGAATATACTTTGGGTGGTTCTCCCATTATACCTCACCTGCGTCACGCATCCGCTCAGTTCCTCTGGCTACCTACCTTCCCATGGGTGGTATTTTACTCGTCTATCTCCGTCCACGTCTCTATACGACGCTCTACACCTTGTTTTGGAGTTAATCGCCTTGGTGCGGAGGCACGACTTCCGGATTCAAGAAGCAATCGGGCTGGTATTGCTTAATTGCCTCCCCGAAGTCGACAAAAGTAAGTCGGACAGTAATACAGGTCTATACACTAAGCTGCAAGAAACATTTATGGATATTCGTGCACGCGTCATTATCTCGGTTTTTTGTATCTTGCAGTATACAAAAATTTGCGGATATAAGGGTATTCCTATAACCATTTCCATTTGTACTATAATTTTTGCAACCTGGCTCATCATGGAGATTTTATTCTTCACCGCGTATTTCGTACGCGGCTGTCGCAAACCAGGGCCTAGATCTCCTGGTCCACTACGCCACTCCATATTTATTCAGTCGTGCATCCTGGTCTTTGAACTTCTCCTCATCATCACAGTGGTTACAGTGGACCTATTCCGTCAGCTCCTAGACACCACAGAATATTGTTGGCGTGACGAGTCGGATGCAGTTATCTGTGAACGCTGGTATAAACAATACCCTCTGTTAGTAAGTGGTAGTTGCAAGAAATACACGGTTACACCCACTGGATTTCTGGGCTCACCCTGGCTGATTCTTTAGTATGCTTCAATCAATGGTGCACTCGCGTTCAGTGGCATGTGTTTTGGTAGCGTGTCTACAGGGGTGATTTATGCACTACAGCGCCGGTTGGCTTCCTTACCGGTATACCTCGTGCCTCACACAGCTGCGGTTGTGTGCTCTGCAGCGCTATATTACTTGCTATCATACCAGTCGGAGGGGACCGAAAAAGCAGCATGGACGGAGAAATTACCTTGATTGATTACTAAGACCGTGGTACGTTAGGTAAGTATTATAATATGCCTTAGTACTAAAGGAGGAGAGGTCACTAATTTCTTCCAAAAAATCAACTAATAGGAGCTATAGTTATAGCCACTGTCGAAAAGTGTTAGTGATCTAGAAAATATCTGAGAACCGGAGTCACATATAACGGAGAACACGGGAGTCTCAAGGTTACTGGGGAGGGAGAAAGGGTGAAGGTTGGGGAGTAGAAAGGTCGGATGTTCATGGTGCTAGGCGGGCTCTTTAAAACTCGATGGTTAAAGTAGAGAGGAGCAAGGGGTTAATATCGTGTAGTGTGCAACATAATTTAATAGATAAACCGGGTGGGTCCACCGATGTCCTAGGGGTGGCTATCATACTCAGGTTAAAAACGCACATACATACTTTGTTATAATCTACCCTATATCTATATCAGTGTCTCACTCGATACAGCCGTTAGAGGTATATATGATGCCCTCTAATGCCCTGATGGACATCTCGCCTCATGATGAAAGAAGGTCCTTGTCGGCGGATCATATCAAAGTCGATAAAGCTCCAGCTGGAGCGATGAGTGTGACTGAGGTACGCTGTGCTTCTCCGAACAATGGTGTAATGAGAGTATGTCTTCGCTACCTTTTGATGTTTCTACTGATGAAGGGGACGCATGAAGGGTGAAAGCCTGCTAATCGACGGGGTAGTATACTTGAATAAATACTTTCTCATGGCCGGATCTTACCACCCGAATATTGTCCGGTCTTACTACTCCTTCCGCACAAACGTTTCTGGTAGAGATATCCGTGTACGTGATATATTAAACCGCATAGTGATGTGCTAAAAAGATCCATGACATAGGGCCTGATAGTCAGGCAGATACCCGAAGTGGCATCGGCGCTAGATAATGATCAGATGAATGATAGAAAAGAGTTCCCCTACATCAGAAGGTTACTTACTGGTAAAGGTTTCTCACCCTGAGAGGTCGGATTGCACACGGTCGAAGACAATTTGCCCGAAAGGATAATTAGAACCGGAAAGGTAAAGTCTAATTGGCAGTGAATAGAAACACCAGAACTTCGTTGCAAACCAGCATGGGTAATTCGTTCGCATGCCGTTTGTAATTTTTGGCAGAGTCCAATCTGCGCCTACTCACAGGTGGTGCTTTGCTATTCTCAAGACGACCTCCTGATATGCCACTACACGCTTTGAACGCGTATAACTGGTGTTATGACGAGGGAGGAATGGTAGCGCTAATCATAGGCCTGGTAAGGTGGGGTTCATCTACAAAAATACAGTTACCCCTAACCCTTGACTATAACACAAACCGTGGTGCCACACCCATTATAGCCTCTGTTGCCTTGAGATGATTGGGAGGTCTAGGGCTATCTACCGGGCACAGAGAGCGTAATATGAGTTCAGATTCTTGTTCGGTTTTGAACCATGGTCGAATAGTAGTTGATAGAGCACGGTCTATCGACAGGTTCCTCTATAGGATCTCAAGAATTATCATAGTGGATTTTGTGAGACCTGTAGATGAGCTGGTTTTCTATTTGACTGGATGATATCTAAAAGTCTGTCTACACAAGCAAAAAGGATAGCTACCTAAGGCACTCTAAAACAAAGAAATCTTGCGGGGGGCTGCCAAGAATACAGAAAAAGCAAATGGAACATCTAATCATATCAAGATCTCACCACGTGATTCAACAAATACTCCATCCCTTTGCCAGGATAAGATTGCTTCCGAACTACAGTGTAAGCGCTGTGCTATCTTCGAATACAAGAACCTTATGAGATGTACTTGTAAGTATTTTTCACTAACAAACAAACTCGGAGGGAGGAGTTGTATAATATTATCCGTACGGGTAACCTCCCAGTTAGTCTCGTGCCCAGCCCCTACGACGCACCTGGCTGCGTCACCGTAGGTGGCTGCGCAGTAAAAGAAAGCATTGGGGCTGGGTACGAGACCACCTCCTAGCCCCATGCCCGATGGTGGCTCACCCATTACCCCGCTTCGAGTACAAGTAGCAACCACATACTCCAACAGTCATCGCCTCCACTGGCACTCTCAAATACGCTTTGATTCATCCGCGCTACTGAAATACTCGCAACCCACCATACCCCAACCCCTCGGCACAACACTGGCTACTACATACCAAACAAAAACGTCATACCAAGAACTAAAACAACAAAAATTATAAAAAGTAATAAGATCAGTCTTTAAGAGTATAATCTCTTCCATCTCCGTTCGTCTTTACTGTTTAGTCGTCTTTAAGTTCACTAACATTACCGGTCCTATCTGCCCCCCGGCCCCCACATTCCTCCTTTCCGTTCAGTCTCAAGAGATTCTAAATTGTTCCTAACGTACATGATATCTAGTTGAAGGCCTGTACATTTCTAGATATGACAAAGGGTGTACATCGACATGGATAATCCGACCGAACTAGCGCTAGATAAAACAAGCCCAGTGACCGGCTGGAATATACTATGGGCCATTCTCACACTGTCCATTTCCTGCATCACGCATTCCCTCAGTTCTTCCTGTGGCGTCTCGCCTAAATTTCATCACGCAATTCGCGCAGCCCCCTTGATTTCTATCTACGACTCTATTCATCTCATTCGGGAAGTGGCCCACTTGATGCGGGAACATAGGTTCCGGCTTCAAGATGCGATTGAGAGAGTATTTGTCGATCTTCTTATAGCGAACAGCAACAGTCCTTTCAGCAGTGATGTAGAGCTAGATTTCATGCTGAAGGATATATTTGCCGGAATCGGTGTACGCTCAATTATCTCGGTGCTTCTATTCCGCAGTACACGAAGCTTTGCGGGTATAGTGGTATTGCTATATCATTTTCAATTAGCACAGCACTGTTTCCTGGCTGGTAATGGAGTCAATATTCTTCGCTGCCTATTTTCGGGTACACCGGAGTCGCCACGCCCTTAGATCTCCAGGACATCTTCTCCACTCCTACTATGTAGTACGGCTCTTAATCGTCCTTCAATACATGCTCACATCTCTCCTTGATACGCCAATCAGCTACAACATCTGTAGACCCTTCGCTAGTGACATAACTTGCAAAACATACTATCCTACGCATGTGAATTTGGTAAGTGAAATGTTGTAATATATCCAGATTACGTCATCGGAGCGTGGAGGTTTTATTAATTTGTGCTTCTTTTTCAGCCTAGGATATGGATAGTATCTGGTTTAAGGCTTGTACTCATGTACGCCTATTTTTGCTATGTCTATATGTGGTTGTTCCTTCGTTCAAATAACAATAGTGGACATTCGAAATCCAGGACCTACTATCACTAGATAGTAAAATAAAACACAATTGTCACGTAAAGTGATTTAAGTAATGTTTACTGGCAAGCCCGTTTTATTCTAGCCGGTTCTCCCTAGTGTCCTATCTATGTACCTTTTGAATAGTGAAAAATCTTAGTTCCCATGTGAAGCTGACAGAGCATGTGAAGTAGAGGATGAAGACGTACTTTCCCTGTTGAAATTAAGAGTTTGATGGCAGTTATTCTTCCACCTGGAAAAGAGATAGTACTCGGTGTGTTCCAGGTGTATTACTACAAGGTGCAGCTGGTCATTCATTTAGGCAACTGCATGACACACCAGCAGCAGCAGTCTCTTTTACTATATGATTGAGAGGCATTATCAGTGGAGCTCCCAGCTACCTTTTTAGAGGTCTCATTAATTGAGTTACCCCAACGTTTCGATTTTAGCCCTGTTTCAATAACACACCAAAGCCCAACTAATCAGGCTTAGGGATAGACTGTTACATTCATCAAAGCTTAGGTACCTATATGGAGAGTCTCTAATTGAGCTAAGGGGTAAACTTATAGGTAAGGCAGCTATTCAAGTCTTTGCTCTAGTGACATATATAGATCCGTACCTCCCTGCTATGATGGAGACAGGGTGGAATGCTGTACTTATTACCGCATAATATCATTATAAATAAAAACAGGTACCGAGGCTATTTCATTTTGTGAAGAGATGCATATCATCATGTTTTGGCAACAGAAAAAAGATATATATAGCTATTGCTGTGAGTTAACGTTCTCTAAAACACTTTACTATAGAATCTCACCACTATTATGTCACTGCGTAACACTCTTGCACTCTTCCCTCATCAATGTTCAAGTTGGGCTAGACTCTAACTTTTTCTCTACCCCAAAACACAAACCCGAGAAAACATCACGTTATACGAAGGTAAATTGTGCTCTAGAGGGTACGGGAATGAAGTAGAGAAGAAACATGTTGTACCAGAGCATGAAACCTTCAATATAATCACCTTAATTCACTGTCAAGGTGGTCATAAATGTGTTTCCAAAACCTACTAAATAATTATCCTACTGCATTTTGGTATCAGAATGCTATACTCCGTGAACTCGTTCTTTGACTGATGAACTGATGATTCTTTTATAAGATCATTTCTGAAAATCTACCGACATGTCCACGCCCGCCAGAGCCTTGAATCTGGCGTATATCGTACGTACCTGCCCAGGTAGGAGCCACAGCGACAGTCACCAGGTAAGTGTTAGCCCTAACCCTAAGTGACCATAACACAAAAGAATGATGTTGAATTTCTCCTCCGTCACTATGTTATCTATAGGAGGCAGTCTTTGAATTGGTTCGTTAAGACTATATAAGTACTTTAGAAGTTAATATAACAGTCTCGGCAAATGGGAACGTGGTACTGACACTTACTGATATCGGGTCGTGCTACTACGCACCTACGATCATCGGTATCTTTGAGCATGACAGACCTCATTTCTGCTCCGCATCGCCAGTTTCAATGGGTGTCTCTTCATCCGGATCAATCACCTTCTTCTGGCATTTCTTGCAAATAGGGACGAATATGAGATCCTCACACATCTCCGGAGGTGAGTCATCCTCGACAGTCATGATGATTGTGGGTGGCTGACATGTAGTAAGAAAAGTGCAACCCGTGGCTTTATCATTGGAGTAGTGGAAACAATTGGCTATCTTGGGATCACGTCCTAGATTCACTCTATAGCGCCATATAATCATGTATATCTCCTTGCTAATAAGGACTGGCTCGGCTCGACCAAACGCTTCTAGTGTAGTGATTGGAGTATTCATGTGTTCAGTATTGACACTATAGATGCTAGTCGTCTGACTAAGTTGGAGCTTGTAGGGCTTATTAAATTCTTGGGACGACATGTAGTCTGCTAGGAGTCTGTGGCTTCGAGAAAGCTCTGTGACTGTAGGCTGTATTGGCTGGCGCCAGTTGATTGTGGCTAGGCTGGGAAAGGCTAGTAGGCTGGCTCTATGGCTAGTAGATCGGTGTCTCGAGTCTGTGGTGTGAAGGAGGAAGAGAGAGAGTCTCTCTCCACCGCTGGGGGACAACCTACTTATACCCTTCTCCGCTGATTGTCAGAGTAACTGGGTCAAGACGATAATACTATCTCCCCCGAATACAGAATACTATTCACTGGTAATAGCATGTAGGAATTTAATTGGGTCTTTGCCCTGCATTCACCCTATGCTCTTCTTCAATAGTATCTCCGAGCCCACTGGGTGTGCATGAATAAATCTATTCATGTACTCCCCCATACTAAATCGCTTTGGTGAGTACTTATGGGTGTGGGTTTATGTGCTAGAGAATCTTAATATCCAGTACCTAGGTACGTATTTTTTGCTGACGCAGTTATGCACCAGTAACCCTCGCCGGGTATGTGTCTAGTCACACGCCCTCACTCGTATTTCTCTCTACAGAAATATTAAAAGTAAAATAAAAATAAAAAAAATATAAAATAAATAGTCTTTATAATTGACTCTTGGTGGACTGGGGTTTAGATTTACAGGGAGACCACGGAGAGAGCGCTCAGTCCCTCGATATATATATCAAATAGTTCTGTCTCAGTCAAGCAATTCAAATAGTATCTCAGCACACTCGGCCACAATCGCCCTCTACGCAAGTCATATCAAAAATCATAAGGCTTCTGGCAGCGCAAGAACTTAGCATTCATTTGCTCGAGTACCCGGGGAGTCTAATGATATGAGAAGAATGTGCGAAGCTGAACTCCATCCAAATTCTCTTGGTAAGTGTCGCGCTCCACAAGGACCCCTGGTCGGGGACTACAATCCTTACGGTAGCCCAGTTACCCAAGAGCCTCTCTCTACCACTTGCATGCGCTACTATCGCGCCGTACTATTTGGAATTGGTGAACTGAACATAAGCGATCAAGCTGATATATCTAGGCACTAGAAAGTGCCTGATCTGTGTATGATTTGTATAATCCGGATGTATTATGATGTTTATGATACTGGATTTATGTTTGATTTTGGGAGATGAGTTCTTTTTTTCTTTTTTTGTTTTACTGACGAGTTCTTTTCTAACATTGTACTATAAATTGGTTGTGCGCCGAAGTTGATTATACAGCGTTATATATCTATCCAGCGGTGCCTAAGTGAAGTCTTAGAAGATTTATTATTTGATGAATCATACCTAAGTGATGTTTGGCAGTAGAGCTACCAACATTGCTACCGTAGCCGTTTTATAATATTTGGTAAGTTTTAAAATACGGCGTAGCTGGTGACATTGGCAGTGGAATACGGAAACCCTTTAGGGCTCCTTCCACCACTGATCATTATTCGACTTCTTTCTTGCTGGTAATGCTAAGTATAGTAGACCCTTATGAGTATGTAGCAGCCCTACCCTACGTCAATCTACAATCTACTTTTATGAATTCAGTTGATCAATGTATCTGGCAACGAAAACGATAGTAACGTAGGAAGCGTGTTCTAGTCCATTGAGGGAACGTCACTTATCCAGGAACGTTCCTGAATGGACCGGTCCACCAGCGAACGGTTTATTATACCGGAGTTACAACCACCATCTATAGATTTTGGTATGGGAGCAGTTGTAGAGGGCTAGAGGTGCCAGTACTATCTTCTACTTCTCTGACTGTATACTAATATATCTCTCACCCATATATCATACCTACTAAGGGCTACTCCATATATGAACCCAGTAGTGGAGAGACTTTTAGGTAGCAGCATATTATACCTGGATTACAGTATATATGGAGGAGGGATCTCTCATAAATTATTATATAGAGTCTCTAGTTTATGGGGCAACTATATGTAAATAGAGATATACTTTTGTTGAATAGACTGGTAGTGTTCCTGAGTGGACTGGCCCTTATACGGTATATGATTCTGTTCCCTGGTGGACCGGTCCACCAGCAAGCGGTTTATTATACCGCATATACAACCACCCTCTCTATACTTTGATAGGTAGGGCAATTATAGAGTGCCTAGAGATACCAGTACTACCTTATAGCTCTCTAATTATATACTATAAATCTCTCACCATATATCATACCTACTAAGGGCTACCCCTTTTGTGAGCCTAGTGGTGAAGGGATCTTCACTTAGCAGCAAATTACACTTAGGTTAAACTATTTATATGGAGGAATGAACACTCATGTAAAGTCTCTACCTTCTGGGTCACTATATGCAAACATAGATGTGTTTCTGTTGAGTAGACTAACAGTGTTCCTGAGTGGACTGGGGCGTTCCTGAGTGGACTGGCCCAGCCACCTTTTATGCGGCCCGGGCCAGCAATCACCATACTAAATCAATTATTGGGCCAGGCCGGGCCACCGTAGTTCTGAGCCGGGGCCGGCCCATTTAAACCTCTAGACAGGCCCTTGTACGGTATATGATTCTATTCTCTATTAGACCGGTCCATTCAGGAACGTTCTTAGATAAGCGGTATTTCCCAATGGACTAGCACATGACCTTCTCTACTCATACCGGCAAACACCCCAGAGTGCAGCTATTTTTCTCATGCTCCTGCCCCAGGACCTTTATATTTTTCATCTCACCTTTAGCCGTACCGTAGAGTTCCTCTCAGTCAGCTTTAGGAAGCGGCATTGCGCGGTGAAGACAGCGATTAGAGAAAACCTCAGAGAACAGAGAACCCTTATAATAACCTGTACTTGATTAAGATCCAAACAATTGAAAAGTGTAACAAAGATGGAGTTGATACCATTGTTTCTATTCCCCATTCAATCACTGGCGTGACTGTTTAGCATTGAAGGGGTACAGTGGGATTGCAATCAATTGATAAATATCATTCTACTTTATTACAGGATTTATAGCGATAGAATATTGATAGATGTTTAAACTATCTATAAATTCTCATCCTGGCTCCTTCACATATAGATATCTATCAACCTGAAAGTCACCTTTCCAACTCACATCTCGCTATACAAACCTCAGTCCGTACTCAACCTCTCCACACTTCGAACAACCATGTCTGAATCCCGCACCACTCCAACCCAAGACGCAACTAATGAATGTGCTGCAACTCTCGTAGCTATGTCTGAACCCAGCATTGTTGCGGACCAAGAGACGATCTATCACTGTGCTGCAATCCTCAAGCGCCTTGAAGTTGAGAATGGAGAGAAGCCAGATCCTGCACACCTTAACTTGCCCGGCGAGACCGACGATGATCGGAGAGTTCGCTGCGCGAAGTTCCATTTGGGCACTCTAGGAGCATATGACAGAACCCACAAAGTGCCTAATATCAAGCATTATCTCCGTCCTGGAAGCGTTCTCAATCAACATGCCCTCCGCTATGCTTTTGAGCACTACTACCGTGCAGAGTTGCTTAAAGAGTTTGTACTAGCTTTCAATTACACGTAAGATACATGGGTGAGACCATATGCTCTGCTGGCAGAGTACCTGATGTCTTCCTATTATGCAACTTTGGACCTTTGTAGTTTATCCAGTGCGGATTCTAAATTGTTCTTATAAATCTCTTTGTTACTCTCTTGTAGTACCGCACTGCCAAATCTTGTATATAGCTATACAGATACTTAGTAACGTCATAATGGTATAATGAGAGATGTTTCTATAATTTTAATAATGAATGAGCTGGTCCGAAGCAAGTCGTTGTATAGAATTTCAATCCGGTTAAAGCAAGATCAGGCCATTGGTTTATCGCTTCCGTGCCATACTGACCGGCGAATTGGAGAAAGGTAATTTATTTCCTCAAAGGCTGGTACATAGATATGGTATTCAGAGTGCCTCAAGCATTCCTAATGCTATAACTCCCTCACAGCGGCTAAAGCCTATTTCAATATCTTTGATTGCTGTATGTGTGGCGATCCTAGTTATATGCCGGTGAAACGAGAGGAACAAGTACTTGTACAGCTCCCCTAAAATGAGTGCAGCGAGGATACAACGACGGCCCTAGTTGATTGCCTGAGATATAGTTCCCAAAAGATATATTTGCCACCGGCTGCTCCGTTATCTTGACCGACGAACAGTCTGCTTAGTGTACTCATCCGGGTAACCTACTTTACCTTCATCACATTACCGGCTTCTGGTATGTGATTTGTTAATTACTATATTCTCCAGTGATCCTAGCAGCTGTAGTAAAGAGAACCAGATTGTGAACTCCCCGGCTCAGCAAGATCCTTTCTCAAGGTCAAGTTAGCCCCGTAGCCTTGAGCAGTATAGCCATCAAGGCGAATACATTAATACTCACAATTGGAATCATCGGAGATGTCTTTGATCGGAAGGCGGCTTCAATCCCTATAGTGGGTACCCTGTCAGGTCTCACAGAACCATGGTGGGGATAAATGGAGGGTAATTGTCTCATTCAGTTTAGTCCTGGAAATCACTGTCGTGGAACCAAGTGTCCCCCGGCCACATGCTGTTACTCCCAGATTGCTACAGCAACGTCGTGACTCATGTTGGTGAGCTTTTGTATGCTCTATCATATAGGCTTGTCAGTACAAGTTTGAAATACCTTTGTTTCAATGGCAATCAAGTGAATAGTGAGGAGATAGATAGTATCCGATATAAGCTAGCATGTACAAACAACTAAGGGACCAGTGTAATGCAAATGATTCATGTAAGAAATCCGTGCCGATTGCAAGCCCAATCAACAAAGCAAAAAGCATCCTTGGAATTATATGAGTAGTAAGGAAAGGGGGTATACCTGGTGATGTCATCGGTATCAGAAATAAGTTGTCCTGCGGATGACGTCAGGGAATGGTGAGTGTACCTCATCTGTCCTGGGCCGCCTGGTACCGATGGTTACATGATTTAACCTGTCGTATCTTCCTCTTTATGTGATGACGTTGTTACCATCACAGCCTCAAACGTCCCAGTACATTTATCACACTCTTGTATTCCGGGAGCTGGCAGTGCCGTTTTGGAAGGTTGATTGTATCTGCGAGGCTGTTACTGAGTTCTCGGGGCAAACGTTATTCTAATAATTTACGGTATACAAGTCCGCTCGGATCTTCAACACCGCGCAACTATATCCGCGAAATCCTTATGCATCTGCCACACAAGCAGCAGTGCCAAAGTCACAAGCAATCGTCTTGTTTCTCATGAGGACACTAATCTGGGTAGTGACAGTCTGTAGGATAGCGGAATAGACGGAGGTGTCAGTATATACCCGGAAGGGGGTGACGAAGTGATATTGTCCTCAAGTCTCAGAATAAATCAAACCTCTATCTCATAGGTTAGGAGTACCCTCTATCAGCGATGGACAACTAGAGATCTCCGAGATCCTACAGCCGGCAATCATAAACCCCAGCAGATCCCTAAGGATGTAACAAGGCACGAGAAATACAGCGGTTCGGCTTTGCTAGCGATTTCTTCCTAGTAGTCTACTTTAGCAAAAGGTATCTAGGCTGTTTGTGTAGAGTGGAGATTTACAGAGCATGTCTGAGAGGGTGATTTCATTTACCTGGGTAGTAATATTAGTTATCTAAATTAACGACGGGGACTTGTAGCAAGGGGCTTACTAGGTTTATTTGCTGTGAAGGCGAATCTATTGAGATTGACAGGAGTAGGTACTCCGGCAATAATCTGAACTATGAGATTTATGGTGGGAACATTCTTATTCAGAATAATTTTGCGGAGGTCTAACTCAGTTATAATCTGTCTGGTATCTATGGAACGTCTATCCGGGATATCGGAAATAGTTAGGTGATAGATGAAAGTTCCGAGGATGGCTTAGCAGGTGAAGGTGGAGATCATGGCCAGCGCTCCCGCCCGCGTGTCGTGGGCATCTCTTTGTTACCGTATATGTATTGTATCTGTCACCAGCGGGTAGTCAACATGAGTCTATAAACCCCGTCAGGTATGGCCGTAAAAGGATAAGTATCTATGACATAGAGTGTTGGGAGATTCTTACTATGCACAATTCTAATATATCATACAGTAAAGAGAAAACGAACGTGCTCCACCGCTGTTGACGACAACTTCATACGTCTACCATGAGCTTTACCCGGGATTCACTTACTACCTCCAGGTACTGCGGAGACTTTAGTTATGATGCCTGAACGCCTCCGCAGGTTAAATTTAGTGGTATATAAATAATATGACAACTGGTCCTCGAGTTAGACTAACTATGAAGGGGAAAGGGGGATAATCAGGGGCAACCAGTTATAGCGCACGTACCTCACCAAGAATATACTCTTATAGAGTTTGTAATATCAATTAAAGAAAAATGTATAAGTTTTCCGGAATAAAAGTCCAACTTATAAATCTCGTAAAGGACACTAAACGCAGGAAGGGATTACCGAGAAAGTATATTAAAACGATAAAAGCAAAAGGAGATAAAATAAATGGATAATAACACGAAAACGAAAGAAAATGAAAAAGCTATATAACAGAATTAACCAGCAAAAACGATTTGAATCAAGAAAATAAATAAATAAATTAAAGTGAATAAAGTAAACAAAACAGAACACAAAAATATTACTTTTTTTCATCATTCCCTCGCACAGCGGCCAGGAAGCAATGAAAAAAAATCCGGTGATGCCGGGGGAAAAAACCGCCAAAGGCGATTTTATTTTAGCTTTCACCGATATTCGCTCGGTGCTACACCGGGGAATGCCTCTTGGCGCCCAAAGCCCACAGGGCCTCCGATTTCACCTGCTCGGAGGAACACACAAAACAAAGGAAAAAACAAAGGAAACAGAGAGCCTACAGACACCGGTTAGCAGGGTTAGCAACTGCAACCGAAAGGGAAGGAGTGGGTATCGAGGCAGGGAGTGGAGGAAAGGAGTGGGTATCAAGGCAGGGAAGAGAGGGAAGGAGTGGGTATCGGGGAAGAGGGGGAGGGAAGTGTATGAAGAGGGAAAGTAGAAAGAAAGAGAGATGAGGGGAATGAGCCCCTATTTATACAATATCCTCTTCCTGTGACTGCAAGCCCAGAGCTTGTGCGGGTAGGGCAAAACGATTAGGGTACAGTACTGTTTCTCGTGGAATGTATTGGAATATATCTGCATCAGTGGCGTGATATATTTGGTACTAGTTGGTACTTATATACTTCGATGGACTCGGTGGGTGTATTAACGCACTAGCAAGAGTCGTCCAGGAACGCAAAAATGGATAGGATGTGTTCTTTACCGACTGCACTGTATACTCCGGACGTCAATCGTCTATTTAGATACAAGCAGTAAGCAAGTCGACGGGGTTGATGAGAGTTGATCGAGGCAATATCTGCTCTATTCTTCGAGGAACGGGAGATGTCAGTATACAGTATCTAGTCATTCGAGTCCAGCTCATAGAAGTTCATAAAAAGCAAAGTGAGTCGAGGTATAGGTCATATACACTGTTACCTGCTAACTGCCGGTGGCCCACGGACACACTCTTTCCATCTCAACGCACTGGCCGCTTTTTTCGTCAAATTTCTCACGCCACTTTCATCGACCGGCAGTCCTTCATCCAGTCAGAATCATCCGATAGTGTTGGGCAGTTGTTGACGTGAGGCGGCACGGTGCAGCACGAGCTGATAGGTGTAGGTCGCTGCAGCAACGAGGACCTGAGTGAAAAGTTCTCCAGAGAGCCCCCCGCTGTACTCGTTACATCGAGTGTGTGTATCAACCATCATCCTTCTCAGCAGTTCCTACTCGACAATACTACCGCTAAGGTTTTCCGGGCTACTCACCAGCTCTAAGAAAACATTCATAAGATCGTGATAGTATCCAAGGTTTGTAACAATATCACTAGCATCTTCTTTCCCGTCCTGGTATTGTTATTGAGTACAGAGTAATCGTCGGGAGCGTATTTTCTCCTATATCATGTGTGATTGGTTTTGCATCTACTCACCTTGTTAACGCGTTTCTGGAAGCTGCTGTTCGGTACGAGAATCGCAAAAGATATCTCTCATATAGTCGGCTCTAGTTTGCTTTACGTACCACACAAGAAAGTGCTCTAACCTAGTGTTCCTGACAGTGGGTGCTTGGTATTAGACCCCGTGTTGCGCCAAGACATAGAATGCCGAGTAATAGCTCATGACTACACCTCGTTTCCCGTGATGTGTACTTGCTAAGGGGTACAAGATAGCCCGGGGGTGAACCAAGCAACCATGGTACCCACCAATAACAAACCTTCTGAACATAGAATCTGGCTTTATTGAAGAAGGCTAATCGATTTTAAAGTTACACTAATTCAGGGAATACTCTCCTACAAACGTTCCTGCTTACTACGATATTGTGATTGGGCTGGCTCGGGGGGCTTTTGGCTTCTGAGGGTACTTAGGTTTGTATGACGGTTTCACACACATGTAAGTACCTGATTTCTACCGAAGATCTCCGAAACCCCTCGACATGCTGGGGGCTTTCCAGTAAGCGCGGGGAGCTCCCTCGGCTAGCTCGGCCTTGTAAAAGTACTTACGTTTGTATGGGACAACCACACAAAGGTAAGTACCAAAAGGTACCAAAACGTTCCCGAAAGCTCCCCGAGAAGAGTATCCCCGAAAAGAGGAATTGGGCAAGTTCGAAGTTGTTAGCACACCAGACCCTACGGTGCTACACAGCAAATAATGGGGCTGGGCACGAGGCTAGGTGCCCAGTTGCTAATCTTACCCCCGAGTAACCTTTTCTTTTAGCAGGTGGAAGAGCTAGTGACCGAATGAAGAGACCTGAAGTTTCTATTAGATTACGTAGCCAGATGTAGATATGATTAGATGCTTCTATTGCTTGTTCTTTGTTCTTGGCAGTCTTTGTCACTATGCGTTTGTTTTAGAGTCTCTTAGATGGCGGTTCTTTCTGGTCGTGTAAACAGTCTTTAGGCATCAATCAGCTAGATAGAGAATCATCCTATCTACAGACTCCACAATTTCGTGGGCTAGTAATTCCATAGGAGTGATTATTGGGCCTGGAACAACTCTCGGCACAATTATAACATACATAGGTGAAACCGGTTCGCATGTAAAATACACAAGATCAATGAATATGGTGGCGGCATTGCCGTCATAGTGATTTTAGCGTAAGTAGACATGACTAGAATAGGCTAGGATATGTAAAACCGATGCTAGTACCCTTCACCTCTGCAGATGGCCGTTGACCTTACTCGTGGTTTAATATCTTTTGATCACCTAGACTCACGTAATAGAAGGAAATATAAACGATAATACATAAATTCTTAGTGGGGAAAAACACCTGTAGGCTCAACCACGGCCGGAAACGATATCCGCTGAGCTGCCACTTGTTTAATCTTGAGATGAAATTTTACTATCATTGCATGCTAAGCGGCGGTATGCCGTCATATGTTGGTATCCTCCCCCGAGAGTGCGCTTGATGCGCGATTCATCTTGTTTATGAATTGCGGATAAACCATGGGAATAGCCGAATGTACCAGAAGGAAACTATTTCAAGTCTAAGAAACCTTCCGGGGTCGCTAATCCTTCATCCCAAACATCGATTAATGTATCACTTTGATACGACTTGAAATCATGAGAATTAATAACAATTAAAATAGTGTAACTATTATATCTATCCCGAGACTAAACTAGTGTACTTCGTAGATTTGTAGATAGTTAGTTGAGCTTCAGTGTATCACGAACATTCTCGGACGTAGTAATAACTATCTCGTTACGGTTTCGTTCTATGTCTATTACTTTCTTCGATGCTCCATACGTGCCAAAAATCATTGTATTAATCGCGAAGTATATAGTAAAACAGGCCCGCCTACGCGCAGCTAGAAGGAACTCGACATGCCGGATGTTCGCTTAACGCCCACGACTAGAACGTTCCGTACACATGTTCTACGATTGCTTCACCTCCTACAGACCCAACACCTCCGTACCCCCATCCACTTAAGAAAATCGTTTTGAAAGCAAACCCCGTCACACTATCTATCCCTCTTTACACCACAAACCGCACCTAACTATCTTCATCCTCTTAGGATGAACCGAAAAACAACATTAACACCAAGCTACATATTTGCATCGACCGGGGAGGATAGAAAATTCACCATTGCAGAGATTGCGCAACTAACAATCGCACTAAAAACAAACGTGCAGTGAGTACCCCCCTATACAAATAGCATTTACAGTACTAACGACAAATACAGCCTACCAAGTACGGGAAACGCATGGCACCAGCGTAATCAATACATTATATCTTCACTAGATGATTACCGTAATTCATACGAGAGGTCTGGTACAGCTGGCGATAAAGCTCTTAGTTCAACAGTCATTACGTTTTCCGGTGTTTGTATAAGCGGAGTGTATCAAAAACTAGTCATGCCCTCACGTGGCGTATCCTCGTTTGTTGGTCGGAGCGGTAGTGTAACCGGTGGTAATCCGGCAATGCCCAAGGTACCACCCTGTTTCCGCATGGGGGTCACAAAGTAATAACCTCCTTTCCAGCACACAGTCGCGATGAAACTGGGAAACAGGAGTAATAATTCAACCCAAATAGGCATAACCGGCCTGTTGGGCAGTGCTCTGATATTTAGCTCAAAGGCCTGTGTAACGATTTTGGCACCGTTACTATTACCGGGGGTGTCAAATCTCTGACAGAGTATTTTACTATATGAGTACTAAAGAGTGGATGCCTTGAGAAGGTAGGAGAATGCCTGGGCGAACACAAGAATATTGACTTTGAGGACCCATAGGTCAGATTACATAAGCTGGTTACACCTCCGCTACTCTATACGACGGATGAGAAACCTGTATCTTCTATCAGAGCTCATACTATATCCGGGAACATTCTTTCGGTTTTGCATAACGGGAAATAATTTGAGCGAAGCTTCTGAATCTAGTTGTATATTAAAATTATAGGCCAATCTCTACCACTAATGGTGAGTTGAGGACGCCTACTACCATTTCGTATATCATTTACTCTATACATGTTGAGTATCACATTAAGGGCATTTAGTCTTCCATGATATCATTCTTCTCGGTCTCTTTCCTGGTTATTGTTCTCCGGAGTATACATCACCGGTGAAAAGTCTTTATAACCTAGCGCTTATTATGTCAGACATTTACAATTGCCTAACCTCCATCACCTCTTGAGATGTATTACCACGACATTCCCGAAAACACAAAGCTGGGGCTATGATAGTGAAAAACACATTCAAAGACCCCCGACCAGTTTTTATGTCTATGTCCAAGCGTTAATAATGGAAATGAGCAACCTCGGAAACTGCTTCATGCAGTATCACTCAGACCACTTTGTTCCTGCTAGTAGCAAAAATGAATCAACAAATAAATATTAAATGTATTACGTCTCTGGCTATGATAGCTATTGCTCGGTACATCCCGATGCGGTACAGCTTATACAAGAGCATTGCCGGATTGATTTTTCTGCCGGAGAACGCTCATGTATAAGTGACATTCCCGCGATGTTCTCGAATGTATCCCTAGAGTCAAGGTATATTTTAATTGTTCACATATTAGATATACTTAGTATCTGGGCTTCTTAACAAATTGCGCTATTCCTCCATTAAGAAAGGTCCCGTACCTTCCCCGAGTAGGTATTTATTCCTCCACGAACGTCATCTTTCACACATATTCTGATTGATAAATAACACTAAGATATAGCATTCAAGATGAGAAGGGAGTGCTTTAGAGGCTCAGAATCATTCTTCGATACGTATACGCCTTAATTAGGTCTAATTCATTCACTTCCCTACCACAATCATTATCTTTCAGTCAATTCACCATTAAATAGCTTTTACTATTTTATTCATGTCCCGGCAAACATTCTCAGGCCAGGTATTACCGCAGTATACTCATTATCATGTAACTGATAGTAGTCCGTCATGACCTTGATACGATTAAACACACTGAATGGAATGGAGCAAACAGCCGCAAAGCCATTCCCCATACAATGAATGATACATCGGTAGTGTCCTTCACCTGTCACCGATGCCTACTATTATCGGTCGGATTTATCATTGAGAATATACCACTAGATCACCCAACGAAAGCTGATTCCTAACTAAAGAAGGAGAAATTGATATTTCGACCAGCCCACAACCCATTACTACATCGCTTTGGGGCGTGTCTCTGAAAGAGCTTTAGTAGATGGGATTAAAGTATCAATTGAAGAGGAGTATAATTTTTAATTTACAAGCTAAGAGAGAATATGGAACAGGCATTGTGTCAGCCGACTCGGGATATAATTATCATAATGTATGGCACATCCATTCCTAAGTTTACAGGTACAGGAAGAAACAGTCACTATTATATCAATAGGTCATTTGTTGGGAAAGTAAGAAGGTTAGGAAGGCCATGTTGCCATGCGAAGCAGCATTAAGTAAACGGATCTGAACCCTGGCCCTGGCTACTTGTTACTAGTCGTAAAGTGACATTTACAGCAGGTATATCCCCCCAGTACAAGAAACTCGCGCTATACAAGTATGCTTTTACAACGTATTATTATATAGTAGTTGATCACCTACGCAGGTAGTAGTGTATACATAAGACGAATTGTCCGGGCCGGGCTGAGGATTCATACGTAGTTGTTGTAATGTACATTGCATTACGCCCATTATGAGAAAAAAAACGAATACACTAGATAGAGTAGTGTGTATTTTATAATTTCTCCTAAAGTAGCTCTTCAGAGCTTTCCTTAGGTCTGTCTGGTCTAACGATTGACCTAGCCCAGACGGGACCAGATGAACACCACTATGACACAAGCAAGCCATTACCATTAAGAAGGTGGTTGGGCCGGCCTAAGACAACCTCTATAAATCTCCCATCATTTCAACACTTCTCCCATTCATTTCAGAACTTCTCTCCATCAACTCCCCATCTCACGACCTCAGTCATCCCAGAATACCATCACCATCCACATACGCCGTTCAGAAAACCTCTCTCTATCAAATTCGAAACGATGAAGTCCACCACAGCTACAGCAAAACTTGCCGCAATCCTCAAAGGACGTCGTGACGCGAGAAACAAGCTCCCGGTAAGAATCTCACCTCCCCTAACCCACGGAGCAAAAAATCTAACAAGCTATACAGTCATTTCAGGCACTTGCCACCCGTGTGGCTCTCTACAAGATCGAGAGAATGTCTCTCAATGAAAAGACCACCCACGTCTTCAAACACCGCAATACGGCCGAGGACTATATACGTTTCCGGAAATATAGGGATAAGATTCCCCAGCGTTTCCGTGAAAGAAGAGCTATCGAGGGTAGAGTCAAGCATTCGCTTGACTCAATGTCGGCGGTGAACAGATGTCCGGGTGCGCGTGGCGATAAACTCGCTGCGACTTCGGACACTAGTCTAACCGCCGACAGGAGCAAGGTTATGCCGTCCGTGTTGGGAAAGAGGACCAGGGACGAGGCCGACAGCGGAGCAAACACCGACCGCCCCGCGAAGTACCAGCGGGCAGGAATAGACAGATCCGCTGTGACTGGTAGGTTTGTGGAGACGGCTATTACAGAGCGGGACCTTGACGCTCTCTGCGATCGTCTGGCAGTGCTTTAGCTCACGGAGAAAGCCAATCCTGCTGGTAATGCGCGTACATAAGTGGTGTACAAAGGTGCAATATCCAACAGGAAGGGTACTGAAAAGAGTGGGCGGGTTATGTATCCCAGCTTATGTGGAAAATCGTATTGTTATAGCGGTCTACAGCTGCTCTTAATTGTTGGCTGGGAGTGTACACCTGCTCGTCGCCCTTTCATCCGCCACCGTATTACCAAGTCACCTAAGGAGTGGTTTCTCTCAGGGGAGGAAGAATTCAACCTTTCCGCAAATACCTCGCGCGCTACCACCATTATCAGGAATATGGCTACCCGAGATCTCTGACCAACGTACCGGTGCAATGCTTAGGATGGAGGTGTAACGGTGATAAGAGGATAATTGGTTTAGAGAATATGCAGAAGTGGCTGACGGTAGTAGTGTACGGAAACTATCACAAGGTAACAAGCATCCATTGCGAAGCTCTGCTGTGACATAAAGACTCAAGATCACTGACACATTCAGATACTGCAGGTGCTATTAGCCGTTTCGATAACGGCGGCTGAAAGGGCGCTAAAAAAGGAAGATTGGTGTGTATTTGTAGTTACTAAGTTTATATCAAATAGCTAGCGCAACAAACTCTAGCTACGGCTGTTTATTTGATAACAATTATATTCTTATCACAGGATTCTTACCAGCACCTAGTTATACTTTCTTCTAGTTGTCGATAGTATAGTAGCCCCTCATTATTCTAGGTGATTGTTGTAACGTCTCTTATGCACGAACGTTCCTGAATAGAGTGGACCAGCACTACCATCACGTGATTCTATATGACAGAGGTTTAAATGGGCCGGCCCATTAATTAATTTCGGGCCAGCCCAGCCAGCTTTTATGTGGCCCGGGCCAGCAATCACCATACTAAATCAATTATTGGGCCAGGCCGGGCTACCCTAGTTTTGAGCCCGGGCCGGCCCATTTAAACCTCTGCTATATGAGCAATACAGTTAGGGTTATAATATCCCGTTGGGAGTACCACGTGTAGCTTGCAAGCCTTAACGACCGCCCAAGTAGAGCTAATCATGGTCAACCAGAAACATCACCCCATGTTTCATTGAATTGAGCACGAGTTGTGTCCAGTATTCGCAACAGGCCAGATCGCCTTGAAGCAGGAGCCCGACATCATATGACACTACAGCTCGTCTGACCTTTACCATAGGGCGCTCCAGGGCATAAGGAACGAAGATAGTGAACTACATAGGGCCCTATAGTGCGCCAAGTTTTCAGGGTTAGGGCTATGTTCGCCGAAATCGGCTACAAGGCTATACCTACTCCTACTTAGGCTGTGATTGGTAATAGATACTAAATTTATCTCCCCAGAATAGTGCAAAATGTCCCTTGGAAAATGTCTATAGGGCCTGACAAAGCACTAGGCCCCTCACAATCGTGGGGTGTCTCGCCCGGGATGGACTATCGTTCATTGTCCGTCCGGTCCTGGAGTTACTACAAGGCCTCTGTGGGGCCATACCAGGTGCTCCAGACGGTTACAAACACTGGTTGTGTCCTAGATAGTACTGCTTTGTGATAGGTAACATTAATATACTAGAGTCTACTTATCTAGGCGCAAGTATTTCCCACTGATGACTACCTCGTATCAATAAGGACGAAGGTGCTTTATATATAATTGAAACAACAGGCCAGGGTATGAATATTAGTAAATTACTTTTGGTAATGTACTAGCACAGTTCCTTAGTGCACTAAGGGATATCTAATTCTACTGGCCCTTGTACAGCATAAAATTTCATTCCGGTGTGCAGAGTCCAATAAGGAAGGTTCTCTGACAGACCGGTGTAGCAGCGAGCGTTCCAGCCTAAGCTAAACTTTCACTCCAGCTACACCCCTGATTATTGATTACTAGGTGATCATCTTCTTATTATGGGGGTTTGTACTACCTATTAATTGTGGATGGGAACAGATAACGTACTATATTTTTGGGACTCTAGACCCACTTGTGTCTCAGGGTAAGGGTTCCTACCCGAAGAAATCGCTTCCAGCTGTCTTCCTCTTCCGTCTTGTAATTTATAGATAACTGAAAACAAATCTATTTTCTTAGTGATCTTGGGGTGAATTTCGGTAGCGGGTATTCTGGCTTTTCACTTTTGCAAGCTTAGCAGAGGGGTCGCTACAGTTTACTATAAGGCACGATGAACACTAACAATCGCGGGGTTGCTATCCCAATTAGCTATCCATGCGGTCTAACCAACCCTTAAAGCAACCACTTTACGCCCAACAGAAACTAATAATCCACGAGCTCAGTCACTTCAGCGAGATAGAACCGTTAGGTTTCGGATAAGAGGGGGGATTAGGACGTTCAGATGTAAAATGCTATAATTGCAACGATAACCGAAACCCATATAAATTAACCATATTATTATGAGTAGGTGCTCCGATTGTTTACTAATGTAGCAAATGTAACCAAATACCTAGAGGTTTGGCCTTCTATATACCGAGAGCGATAGATGACCGGAAACATAGGAGATCATGATAATTAGACTCTCCGGTTATCTACATGTATAGCTGTACAACCCTAGCCCTCGTTGTCATGTGTGTGTCCACCCAATAGACAACTCACGATCCAAGGAACCGGTTGCATTGCAGGTGCGTGCGATAGGAATGCCTACCCGATTCAGTCCGCCTAATAAAACAGGAAAATGAACCGTGTCACACTAACCCCTCAGCTGACAATACTCAGGCCTTCGGCTCTCCCAGTAGACCTTCCCCAGACCTTCCTCCTCGTTCTATGTGAATTCATACCGGTCAGCTATTCCTCAGCTATAGAAACAGAATCTCCATTCAATCAAGACCTTCAATTTACTTACCCGCTGAAAGCATCTAGCCGTTATGTGCGATTCCCCGGAGAGTAGAGAGAAACCGACTGGTGTCTCACCTGCCACCGGAAACGAACCGGCAAGGCTTGCAAACAGCAAGCGCATGGACAGGAGGAGCCTTTCCCCAGACCCCAGCGGGAGTAAATCTAAGCGACCGCGAACAGAGATTATCAACAAACCATCAACGCCCCCCAGTATCCCGCCCACTTTCCGGAGTTCTCAGTCAACATGCTTTCGGATATCCGGTATTCCGCTGGACTGGGACCGGGATCTATTGGTCTCCACTATTCAGAGCTTCGATTCCGATTTCAAGGGAACAGAGTACAAGCTGTCACTTTTTCCAGCCTGCAGCGGCTCCACCCAGACGGCACTACTCCAGTTGGATTTACGGGCATGCAGTGAATATTTTCGGTGTATGGACGCTAGCATTGATAAGTTTGAGCTAGTTGGAGGTGAGGTGGAGGTTGTATTGGTTTTTGACAGGCACTTTTTGGATTTGACCCCGCTGAACAACCCAGGAGAAAACATCGTGGCAGAGTACGTAGAATAAACCCGTCCTTCAATACCAATATCGACTAATCTTGAACTTATCACAGTGTCGTTGCAGTAACTGGGCTTGCCGGACACGCCTATGGATCATGGAGGAGTCGCCAGACGGGCTATATGTGGCTAAAAGACTTTTTACCCAATGATGTGAAGGATATCCGGATCATGACCTATGGCTACAATTCTGGTCTTACCAGAGATACTGCCACTCATCAATTTATTGACTACAGAAGACGTTTCATACAATCGCTGCTTGGCGCAAGAAGCACATGTCATGTATGTATTACCCCCTCAATGTAGGACTTACGCACACAGGGATTAACTCCCGGTCAGACCAGACCAATGATATTTATCGGGCATAGTATGGGTGGAATATTGATACTTCAAGTACATTTCCCCGCTTTTATAGACGTATCTCTCTTTCTCCGTAGAAGCTTACATATGGTAGGCACTTCTACAATGTAAAGGTGGGGGGCAGTATAGGTCTTTGTTCGACTCTACACGCGCGATATTCTTTTTCGCGACTCCACATCAAGGCTTGCATGTTGATGAGCTTCTTGAAATGGTTCAGGATGTGTCACAGGGGTCATCTTCCAGGGTCGACTTTATCAAGCAGCTTAAGGAGGGTTCGAACTTTCTTTCGACGCACCGTGAGGACATAACAAACCTGTGGGAACCAACATCAGATATAAGGATTGTCAGTTTTTACGAGACAAGAATGACGGCGACAGTTAGTAAGGTACGGGTAGCCATGCTGATATCATTTGGCGACTAGGTACTTACATTTATATTTAAGGTTTCGGGTAGTTGGGGCAGAGACGGTGAACAGATTGAAATGGTTAAAAAGGATTCTGCGGTGCTTTTCTGGCCGTTCGAGCACCGTATCCCCGCCGAATGCAATCATACAGATGTTGTCAAGTACGCTTCTGCAGTAGATACTACCTATCGAGCAGCGTTAACACATATGACTCAATTGCTGGACAGTCTTGAGACCGCTCGTGGTGAGTAACAAAATCCCCCACGAAGTAGGGAGTGGCGAGGTACTGACCATGTCCATTTACCCAGGACGGAAGGAAAAACAGATGTCAGAAACCTGTACGTAGCTAGCTGAGATCTCCCAACAATCTATATATTTCAATCAGCTAACTAGTCCGGCGGCTATAGCTAAAGAAGATTTCAGGAAGATCCTTGACTGGTACTACGCACAGAGTACCACTAAAAGGCACATAGATATCAAAGAGAACCGGAAGGAGGGTATTGGTAGATGGGCACTAGAGAGTGAACATTTTTCAAAATGGGTTAGAGGAGAAGCGCTGAGCACTTTGCTTTGGGTCCGTGGTATTCGTAAGTAGTATCTCTTCCACATTTCTTTTTGAAACCTATAGTGGTATCCCTGACAGTTCATTAGCTGGCGCGGGCAAGACCTATTTCAGGTATAAATTATTCTCCTTCCATCATGTCTTGTAGTTGACTAAATTATTTTGTTCCATAGTTCGGCTGTGATCGACCATCTACTAGACGATTTATCATCCTCGTGTGACAACGGCGTAGCCTACGTCTATTTCGACTATAACGAGCAGGACCAACAAACGCCTATCCATACTCTCTCGAGCCTCATTAAGCAGTTTGCCCACCAACTGCCGAAGCCTCCCGCCCACCTCACAGCTTTGTATGAACAACTGCAGAAAGACAAGAGGAGACCTACTTACAGCGAACTGAACTCTGTTCTGATTGGAATGCGACAATATTTTGCTCGGGCGTTCATTATCTTTGACGCTTTAGACGAATGTAATAAGGAGAAGCAAAGGGAGAAGTTATTGCCATTGTGTCACGATTTAGGAGACAGTGGGTTCGATATGCTCATGACGAGCCGGCCCTTCCCTGATGATATCCAGGATTCATTCAATGCAGTGCCTAGCATCAACTTCAGCGCGCAAGAAGAGGACTTGATGAGTTATATATATGAGAGGGTTAATATCAGCCCACGAGCAAAGCGGCTGATCATCGGTAGCGAGAAGGAAAAGCAAATAGTATCTCATTTGGTTAACGCTGCTGATGGAATGCATGTACCCCCTCATCATGTTTCAAACATTCTCATTATTCTATGTCTCTAGTCAATGCTGATTAGTTCCCAGGTTCTTATTCATCAGCCTCAACATCGACTACCTTTGTCAACAGCCTACCATCAGTGACATTTTGGCGGAGATCAAAGAGCTCAAGGAATATAGAATATCCTACCGGCCACTGGACCCTACCTACGACCGAATTATGACAACAATCAATTCACAGCCGCCTCGTTGCGCGAGGTTGGCTGTAAAGGTTCTTTCTTGGCTGATTAAAGCCTGCCGTACACTTACAATGGGAGAGCTACGGATTGCAGTTGCTGTAAAATTGGGAGCGTCGAGCCTTGAAGCCGAACAAATACCGGATGCTATGACCATTCTACATGTCTGCGCGGGCCTTGTCATCATCGACGAAAAGAGCAAGATGGTTAGGCTCACACACTTTACCGCCCAAGAGTATATTTTGAGAAAGAACATAGTCCCTGAAAAAACAGACATCGTCATCGCACGCGCTTGTATTACATATCTAGCGTTCAGTGTTTTCGATCGGACGGAGAATTATCGATTGACCACCCACGACTATATACAACGCGACTTCCCACTCCTTCAGTACACCGCCACGAGCCTATCGTACCACGTGAATTCCTGCAGTGAACTGTCGACATGGGCAGACTTCCTTAGGCTCATCAAACGGCCTGGCTGCGTAAATACGTGTATTTACAACTCATACTACTCTCAAGCACATTATTGGGGAGACAGACCCAGAGAGCAACTCTCAATACACTTGGCATGTATCATTGGGCATTCAATGGCAGTTCAACACCTCCTGCACATAGGTTGTGATATTTCTGTAAAGAACTCGCGTGGGTATAACGCATTACATACAGCGGTCATATATGATCAAGAGCACGTTATTCGACTACTTCTCGAGCATAACGCGAATACTCAGCCCTGGATCGGGATAGGGGATACATTGTTACATTTGGCGGCCATGGTTGGAAATATCAAGATTGTCCAATTACTTATTGACAAAGGCGCCTTCCCATGCATGAAAAATCGGTATTATTCTCACGGGACACCTTTGCATGTAGCGGCCAGATACGGGCATGAACAGGTTGTCCAACTGCTTCTTGAGCATGGCGCCGCTATTAGTATTGAAGACCAGGACGAGAAGGGAGATACACCCTTACATTGTGCGGCTGGACAGACGAATAAAAAGGTAGTCGAAATACTCCTTGAGAATGGAGCCAGTGCTAGTCTAGGAGTCAAAGGCCATCTAGAGCGCATACCGTTGCATTTTGCGGCTAAGGGTGGGCATGAACAGATTCTACGGCTGCTTCTCGAGCATGGCGCCGCTATTGGTATTGAAGCCCAGGACATGTGTGGGGATACACCCTTACATTGTGCGGCTGGACAGACGAATAAAAAGGTAGTCGAAATACTCCTTGAGAATGGAGCCAGTGGTAGCCTAGGAGTCAAAGGCCGTGAAGGGCGCACACCGTTGCATTGTGCGACTAAGGGTGGGGATGAACAGATTGTCCGACTGCTTCTCGAGCATGGCGCCGCTATTAGTATCGAAGCCCAGGACGGGCATGGGGATACACCCTTACATTGTGCGGCTAGACAGACGAATAAAAAGATAGTCGAAATACTCCTGGAAAATGGAGCTAGTGCTAGTTTAGGGGTCAAAGGCCATCATGGGCGCACACCGTTGCATCATGCGACTCATGGCAGGCATGAACAGATTGTCCGGCTGCTTCTCGAGCATGGCGCCGCTATTAGTATTGAAGCTCAGGACGAGCATGGAGATACACCCTTAAATCTCGCAGCTAAATATATGAATGAGAAGATTTTTGGAATACTCCTCGAGAATGGAGCAGATGCTAGTGTTGGAGTCAAAGGCTATGAAAGGCGCACACTATTGCATGATGCGAGTGAGCGTGGGTATGAACAAATTGTCCGACTGCTTCTCGAATATGGCGCCGCTATTAGTATTGAAGTCCAGGACGAGTATGGATATACACCCTTACATCTCGCAGCTATGGGTAGGAATCAGACGATTGTTGGAATGCTCCTCGAGAATGGAGCAGATGCTAGTGTTGGAGTGAAAGACCATGAAGGGCGCTCACCGCTGCATTATGCGAGTGAGCGTGGGTATGAACAAATTGTCCGACTGCTTCTCGAGCATGGCGCCACTATTAGTATTGAAGGCCAAGACGAGTTTGGAGATACACCCTTACATCTCGCAGCTGCGGGTACGAATGAGAAGATTGTTGGAATGCTCCTCGACAATGGAGCAGATGCTAGTGTTGGAGTCAAAGGCTATGAAGGGCGCACACCGTTGCATCATGCGGCTGAGGGTGTGGATGAACAGATTGCCCGACTGCTACTCGAGCGTGGCGCCGCTGTTAGTATTGAAGCCCAGGACGAGTATGGATATACACCCTTGGATATTGCGGTTAAGAATGAGGGTGAGAGTGGGGAGGTAGTTGCAATGCTCCTCGAGAATAGAGCCAACGCTAGTGTAGGAGCCAATCTCTATCTATGAATAGGGCATACTGTGTCCCTGTACGGCTGAGCGTGGGCTTGAACATAACAACAAACCGAGACCCAGAACTGGGAATAAGTCATAACGACAGTAGAGAAATAGGGCACGGCCAGAATATGGAACTGTAAGTAAGGTATCAGTAGGTTTCATAAATATCAAAGAGACTCGAATGATAGAATCATGGGCAAAGCCGTTCCCATACTTCCCAGAGAACTCTTTTCCTTCATAACTCTGTAATCAAAATAATGTCCCACTTCTATGGTCATCAGCCATCATGATTATTTAATATAACTTTCTTTTGTGAATTCACCGGCTGCGTTTTAGTGACTGCTCCTAGGTGACAGGTTGGGTCATAAAGTTCAAAGAGCTGTAGCCCAATGAATTCTCAACCTCATGAAATGAAGAATAGGAGAACAGAGAGCCCTCCTTTTATAATAAAAGGTCAGTAACCTAGTTGCAGGTCATGAGAGTAAGAACAAGACCAGTAACAGGGATGTAAAGTAGCCTGTGATATAGTGTCAACTGCATACCCCAACAAGTTGCTCTCTGCAATATTGGTTCTTACGATACCAGATACGAAGGGTTTGCAAGCAGTCTTTATTAAAAAACATATATTTCTAGGTACCACTTGTTGGCATTGATCACAGAAGCACTCAAATAGCTCTAAATCCTAGAGCTACGCTAAGTAGAGCATGGCTTCCTACTACTACCATTATGGCTATTTTTTATAGTAATGAACAGTTATAATTTCCTCACGGTTATACTCGGTTACCCCATCCAGTGTCTTAGATCGTACCAACCTCACTCGAACATATCGGCCAGATATTTGTCAGAATAGTAATACGGTATTCGTGCTTCCCTAGAAGATTCCATATGCATACGCCGTAGCAGTAGTACACCCCCGGTCAACCCCGGAAAACCTTTATCTACACACCCAGTCACTGACTGGCCATTGTGCGAAAGCAAAGATTCCACTCACCTTGTCTACAACCCCACCCCTACAAACGGGACAATTCATCCCGGGCCTGCCAATTTGCATCTTGTCGCAGCACCACTAACCCTTAATAAAACCATACCACAAAGCACGGCGGATAAACTCACCTCACATAGTGCAAGATGTTTACACGGCATCAACAGTATATCCGCAGCACGGTCGCAGCACACCACGCAGTCGCCACCGGCAGATGTATCAACGCCAGAGTGGGGCGAAATAGATGCTAGACTATCCCGGTATTCATTAGAAGATGTAGTAGCGATATCGCCGCTCGCACGGGTGATCGACTCAAAAACGCCTGTGAACCACGCTGCTGGTCCCGGCGAACCGCGCGGAGGTGATTCCGGCTGTGTTGTGATACGCTGCTCTGTATTCACCCGACGCTCGGCCTCAACTCTACGTTCCGCTTCCATCCGACGTTGTATTTCAGCCCGCAATTGCGCTTGTGTCCGACGGAGGGATTCTTCTTGTCGTCGCTCAGTCTCTCTCCGCTCGGACTCGGCTGTAGCTGTACGCCTCCTGCGGCCTTCTTCGGCTGTATCCATTTCTCGCTTGATTCTTAATCCAAACGTCGCCACCGCGATGAGTGGTATTGTACATACTGCAACTTTGGCTGCGAACATCACCAATTGGAGTATGAGGGGGGCGATGAGGACGGCGATAATGAGGGGGGGTATGGTTAAGGCGCCCATAATGAATAAGACCATTACGATGCAGGGAATCATTTTGAATTAGATGTCTGGGGTCTAGTTGAATTTGTTGTATTCCGAAGGTAGCGTGGCGGTTCTATGTTGACCTGCGTGGGGGGCCTGAATACTGCTGATTAAAAGCTGCCGAGGGTTAGGGTTGTTGATACGCAGCAAGTAGGGTTTCTTGAACAACCCCCCACCTGATTCCAACGCAAAATGACGGAGAAGATATAGAATGTATAAGTAACAAGGGATTTAACTAAAGAGTAAGAGTTTGCACATAAAAGATATGTCGTTCACACATTTATGACCCGCGTTGTAAGTCATGCTTCACGTGACAAGGCCCAGTATCATTCAGGGTTAGGGTACACTTTGCTTCCCCACCAGCCCACCTATTTATCATCGCGTACAGAATTAGCAAAATGCCGAATACTCCTCAAAGCGATTAAGAATATTACTGTATTTAGGTTATGTTATTCAAGACCAGTAACAAAAGAGGTTCCTTTTCAGTACATCCTCTCCCTGTTCTCCAATCAGGGATCGAACCTCCACCCCGATGGGGGTATCTTTGAAGGATTAGATTTTACCGCTTGCAGACATTAGCCGTTAGACCACCGGAACTGCGGATATTCTTTCCCATCTTGCTACCGCTATGAGCCCATAGAATATTACCCTACCCATCGAAACATCACTAACGGGGATTAGATTAGATGTCACTCACGGTTATGGTAGTCCTCTTTTATCAACCAATCACAGGAATCATAGGCACGAGACAGGAATTAACATATTCCAACCACCTTGGAAATAACATGCCATAACGAAGCCCACAACAAAACCGACCATGACAGCGTGCTTAATCAAGACCGGTGCCATGGCCTTACGGAAAAGTGACTTGCTCCGAAATGTGACTGCAACCTCCTAGCGTATTATATAAATCTAGATAGTTGCAGATGATGGAAGGGCATAGTGATAGTGAGAGTGAGTATAGTGAGGAAATGACGGAGGATGAAGGGGACAATTCAGATGTGCAATTTGTTTTGTAGGAGGTATGAAAGTAGTTCAGGTTTGTGGTGTACTGCTAGAGCAAAGGCTGGAAGTGGAGGATTACCATAACCGAAAGTTTCATGTAATTAATGAAGAATAAAAAAAATATAAGTCTAGATCTAGACAATACAACTCTTGCGTCAGCCCCCACATCACAGCACCCAAACCCCTAACCCTGATAAATCCACCAATTAACTACGGTAAACTTTTATCTACATGACCAGTTAGCTTATCTTACAAACCGGAAGAGAACTCCTACCTGATCCACAACACGAGTCTTACAAACCGGACACATCCCCCCAGGCCAATACCCATTCTTTCACAACACCCCTAACCCTTAATACAGTCACGATAAATAATTCCCCGGGGATAGACTCACCCCACATAGTGCAAGATGTTTACACGGCATCAGCAAGGTATCCACAGCGCTATTATAGCATACCACACATTCACCACCGGAAGACGTATCAACCACTGGGCGAGCTGAGGCACCAGCTGGACTGCCTCGGTATTGCTGACCCGAAGCTGCAGCGGCATCACCACTCACACGCGCGATTACCTCGAAAGCGCTGGCTATCCACGCTACTGGGCCTGATAACTCTGGCTGTCTAGGCGGGTTACGCGGAGGTGTAGTCGGCCGTACCCAGGTGCGCCGCATGATGTTCACCAGACGCTCATCCTCCGCTCGGCGTTCCGCTACCATTCGACGCTGTTCTTCAGCCTGCAGTTGCGCCAGTGCACGGCGAAGAGATTCTTCCAGTTGTCTCTCCTTCGCTCTCTGTTCGTACTCAGCTGCGGCTATACGCCTCATACGCTCTTCTTCGGCTGCATCTATTTTATGCTTAAGATGGAATCCGAGTGCAATTATAACAATCAGTGGTATTGTGCATACCGAGACCTTGGCCGCTGGGACTATCAGCCGCCAGAGGAGAGGAGCGAGAAGCCAGGCGACGATGAGGAGGGGTACTATTGAGGCGGTCAATATGGTCAATAGGGTCATGTGAGGTACTAATATGTTCTGGATATCCATGATGGCGCTCAGGTTGTTATTGCGTGTGGGTAGTAGGGTGGTTGTGTATTGACCTTGTAGGAGGCCTGAATACGGCCTTAATAAGCGATTGAGGGTTAGGTTTGATGATTCATAGCTTGAGAGGCCCCCTTGAACAGTATCCCCCACCTAATTCCAACGCAACAAGACCAGGAAGATAAGAAATATAAAAGCAGTAGCAGAGAAGAGCACACAGCTAATAACTTTGACATATAGGGTTGGGCTTTCATGTATTTATCATTCGCACCTCACCGATGCCGTCCACGTGACAAGCTCCAACATTGTTCAGGGTTAGGGTGATAGCGCAACTATTTACCATAGGGTACAGTATTAACACTATGCCGACGGCACATTGAACAGATATAACGTTATTTCTGTACTTAGATTTGATCTTCATGAGCAGCAGCAAAAGGGGTTCTTTTTACGTACATCCCCATCCCCGCCTGGTGTCCCGCCAAGAACGCTTCCACCCCGAAAGGGGTGTTGTTGGGGGATTAGATTTACCGACATACAGACATTTAACTATTATAGCACTGGAGTTGAGGGTATTCACACCCATCTGGGTATCTCTATGAGGTCATATAATTCATCCTGCATATACAATATCACTAACGAAGGTTAGATTAAATGTCACCCAGGGTTAGGGTAGTACCTTGCTAGTTTTTGCACCAGCTCTAATCCCGGCATATATTATCTCATACGGTATTACTCCTACGGAAAAAAATAGCAGCAAAAAGAAGTTCTTTACAGCACGTCTCCTTCCCCGAAGGTGGTTCTTTGAAGGATTAACCCTTACCGACTTACAGGCAGTTATGAACTTATTTCCCCCTAAGAGGTATTAAAACACTATCCTGCTCACATAAACTTTCCCAAATGGTATCCATCGATATTCATATTGACCCAAGGCTATCGTCTAGAGCAAAATACAATATAGAAGTGGCCGTCTCAGCTATGAAAAGTGCTGGATAAGAGTCACTGACAGCGGTTGTTGTAGGCACGGTTCCCGATCACTGAGAACTAGATAGTCATTTAATGTGTTTTAATACTAATACTCGGCATGACCAGCAATTTTAATGATACTCCTGTTGTCAAGAATCATTTATTCACATAACCTCGTACTTCGGAAGTCACAAGTATTATCAATAGGCCAATATCCACCGCTGGAAGGCGGAAGAAGGAATAACTGGATGAGCAGGCGCTCGGAGAAAAACTTTAGAAATCCTTACGTTATACTAGGTGAACCTATGATGGGGATAAAGTAGTGACCCTAATAAAATCCCTAGACAACTCCGGTATTTAGTCTCTACGGCTACCATAGGAATGCAATGGTCCAATGATTGCATTCATATTTATCGCAAATACCCCTAGCCGTTATTGCTAATGTGTGGGAAGTTAATGCAATATTATCCCAGTGCCCTGTAAAGGCTATGGTAAGGGGTAACATAGATCTTCTGATTTAATGAGCTATATTTTCCTACATAACTAGCGCTGATACATATGTCCGATTAGGTCATGTCCTCAGGCACCGGAGGTGCTGATGTCGCCACGCAGAATAGTTAATTTTCGATAAACTCATTTCTCGGGACCGGACCTCCACGGAATAGATTTTAATATTCGACTAAACAAGATTCGAGGGGGTGGTATGAAAATACAGAGAGCCGGTGAGGATGTATCTGATTTATGGTATGTTTAGGAACAGATAGAGAACTACCAACGATGGAAGAACTACCACAGCTGAAATAAACTAGCTACATTAACTTCACCTCTACAAATCCTCTCATTTGAGAGAGGAGAGTCTAGTTGCTCTGCCACATTTAGCTCCAAAGGTTCCGAATACGAACGCCCTAAGGCATCCGTTCGTTGTACTCTAGCGAATCCCCTAACCTCTAGGAGCTCAAGTATCTCCTTTTTCGTTGTCGTAACAGTTTCGTCATAATCCCCTAGCTTCCCGCCCGGACCCAACAAACTTTGGCCATATTTACTATTCCTAGTGCCACCGCATAATGCAGTGCAGTCCTCGGAGGAGTCATCTTTCCTTTCGACTCCCTGTCGGCACTTCTACCCAACAACAAAAGTACCATAGAAATGTTCCCCCAGATCGTAGCACACTGGAGCGCCGTCCACCCATGTTTATTCGTTATCTCGAAACCTGCTCCGTTCTCGAGGAGCAAATTTACTGTCTTCGTGTGGCCATTGATCATCGCAGAGTGAATTACAGGCATCCGTTCAAAGTCCCTTGTATTCGGACATGACCCCCGGCTCAGTAGTGTCTTGACAAGAGAATCATGGCCTTTTGCTGCAGCCCAATGTAGCATGGAGCGGCCATGTGGGAGTAAGCTCTTTTTGTCTGCATGGTCCAAGAGAACTGGCGTTAAAAGGTCGAAAAGCAAGACATTTGTGCGTAGGAGGGAATTGAGATCTTCCGGTGGCAGGCTTTTGGCGATTATTATGATAGTCACGTTCGCCATATCGAGGAAGGGTGATGCCACTGGAGCCGGGGCATAACGTCTCCTCCGGAGCATGCCGCATATCTTCCACGACATTTTGAGAAGTTGTGGAGTAGATGAATCACCGCATCTCAGTAAAGAGGCCAAACATGAGAGGTATCTAGGAATGGCCTTTACCGTCCTATATATAATCTTAGGCCAACCATGTAACCCTAACCCTCATAGTAGTCTCCCCCCAATACGTAGTGGAATGCCCCGGTTATCGCGTACACTATACCCAACTTGCCAGTGTCCATGAAGTGTCAAGACCTTCCGGTATATCGTGACCTCCGGTACACGCCGCACATGTTCCAGAGAACTTTGGGATGAGGAGCAGACGAGTTATTATTGAGGTAGACTGACAGGATCAGGTACCGAGTGGGCTTCCACCTCTCCCTCCATGTAAGCACACCCGACTTAGGGCGGTACTCTATATCATATGCTGAAATGTACTCGGAGGCCCTGTATACGCTTTAACCTAATGTTTCTTGCATGTGATATGTGCTACCTTTCATTTGGTCTTCATTTCAAATATATTCGTCAAAGCTATCATTTACCTTACCACGGATAATTTGTATATGTATCAGGGCTAGGGTTTCTACAATCAATGAACGATGGAATTAACCATCAATACATGAAAAGGTGTCTGGACCATGTCAACCGAAGGGAGAAAGAGGCAACAACTATAAACGTAAAAGTAAAATCAAAACAAAAATAACGAGACCCTTTCTATCCGTCATGCTCAGTCTGTGATAGGGCTTCTACAAGACCCCCGGGAAATGCCCTTGCCTTTCTATATAGATCACCCATCATTAAAAAATTCTTAGCCGCCACCTACAGTTTAGCTTCGTATACAGCAGTTGCAGTTGGTACTTGTTGGGGAGATTGACAAAACTCTCCTTACATATAAACAAACATTAGTTTTATTTAAATAGACGTCTTAGTAACAATGACAGAAGAACTCTAATAAAATGAATCTAAATAAACGCATATAAAAGTAAAGAAAATCAATCATCTACTAAAGTATATGATAGCAAATCAAGTTTTGCCTATTTCTTGGTCCACCCCTCGTACCAACGCTCGTAGAACCACTTATCCTCATCGTTACCTTCTTTAGTTTTTACCCCCAGCTCACTCTTTACTGCTTCCATCTCACCTATAACCGCCCGGATGAACCTCATCTGAAGGTCTGAAAATGATTTACCGACGGGTTTATACTCGTCGTCAGTTAATAATGATTTAATCATGTCATGCACTTTCTCCTGCTTGCTCGCCTTATACGCCTTACAGGCCTTCTTGATGTCATCCAGAGTAAAGGGTACCGCTGGACCCTCATTCGGGGTTAAGTAGCAGGCATAAATCATTACCATCGTTGTATCCACCATGCACATGAGTACCAGGTCAGCAGGGACATTCTTATTGAGTAAGTCCCCTTCATACTGATCGAGTTTGCTCCACCTGTTGCCAATCATGGACTTTATGGTTGTATCATCTTTGGCACAACGCATGTTAAAGGTCGCAAGGATAGGCTCGATAAGCTTCAATGAAAAGGACTTATCCCCAGGCTGGTTACGTCCAAATTCAATCGGTTTATTTTTGTATTTGTTCATATACCAGATCGTATATGCGCGGATAGTTTCCTCGTTTGCAAGGGCAACCGTCGGTCTGATTGCTGCTCTCTGCGCTTTGATCCCCGCAATACGAGCTTCCTCATCCAGGTACGCGGAGGTCTGCCTGAAAAGTGCTTTTATTGTATCGTCCGGTGCTGTAGGTTGTTCATTGAGTACGCATTCCAAACAATTTGAGCTGGAGACTTACTGCCGTCGGTGCGTATATAACTCTTCACTGGGACCGTAAAATCCTTTGGTGATTTGTTCAATCTCTTAACCTCCTTCTTGACTTCCTCAATCTTTTTATCTTCTGATGTATGGATGTTGACGGGTAATATCCTTGAGGTGAATGCCTTAAACATCTGAACAGGCTTTCTGGTCAAATAGGTGGGCCACGATACTGCATTACCGCTATTGACGACAACGACATGGATCGGAATATCCTGGAAATTTCGTGTAAAGAACTCTTTCTCCTGTTCATCCATTTCTGGCTTCAGGCAGTCAAGAAAATACCTAAGTGTTGGTCAAAAACGTTAGTTTAGAAAAATCTAGCCATGTTGTACAAACGCTACCAAAATAGAAAAATCACATACCATATAGCATGAAGAGGTTCTGATGTATCTTCCTTATGCTGTACAAAAAAGTCCTCTACCACTTCGCGTGACTCAGAGCCATCTGAGCGATATAGACGCACTTCCTTATTGTTCTCGATCTCCATAGGGGTCCAAATATCCGTCGATTTCTGTTTGATCGGGCCAAACTTCGCAGCTATAAGAGACCAATCGACAGTCTTCTTTGGAGCGTAAATCAAGATATTTATGTATTCGACAGCTGAGGCCTCATGTAGAATGCCTTCGACCGTTTTATGCTCCCACCACGGTTCTACGCCTTCGAGCGCTTTATACCGATCGTCCATATACTGTTTGAGATGTTTCCACGCAGCTACTTGGAGGCGGAAGGAAGAGTTGACATCGAATGCCAAGTATGCCGATGGGTGCAGATACACCTTCAAACTAGGCTGAGCAATATCGGGCCTAAAATCTCTATAATTCCTGGGAACAGGAGATAAGATGAGTACTGGCTTATTCAGTCGCAGCCTGAATTTGGAGATTTTGTGGTGGTCAATCATGTCGAACAGTTTCATAGATACTGTGTGTGGTGTCCTGACTTCTTTCTCTGAACCTTTGAATAATACCGAGTGCCGCGACTTCATCTCATTACAGACCATCCCACAGTCCTTGGCAGCACCGAGAATCCATTGTAAGGGATACAGGGCTAATCCTTCCCTTTCAGCACCGCCCCCAACATCGTGGTGATGCCCAAAAAACCATGCTTGCTCATAAGTGCCTTTCCCAGACCCTTTTCCAGCTTCCCACATACTCGGGACAAACTTTGTTCTAGATTCATTCAGGGCTAGCGCATGACGGAAGTTATCCACGAGATCAGGTGCATCCATTTGGAAGTCAACAGGGGTGCGAGTCAACATTTGCGTAACATAATTCATACGCTGAACGGCTTTGACGGTATCGAACGCCCCGAGCAGCCGGACACGGGGAGAATTGTTGGAGTAAGCACTGTTTCTTATCAGCAAAATTCAACACAGAAGAACAGTTTCCACCTACGGTAACCCTTTTTCATGAGGCTAAAGTAACAATATTAGTAAATGATTACTCCATTTCTTCAATAGTCTCCCCTCATTGTAAGGTGTGAGGGGGAGGACGTAAGAGAGCCGCATTCAGGAGTGGCTTACCTTCGCAACACGACTTTCATACTCATCCAAAAGCTTATGAAAGTTCTCTTTTTTACACTTGTCTATCCATTCCGGCTTTAACAAGCCGACACATTGTAGGAAAGATGCAAGTGCACGAGCGATAACTATAAGAGTCAGATAATACGTAGTTATGGACAGGATTCCTCTTACATGCGCCACGACTGAAACCAAATATGAAAATCTCATTCCGGTCTCCTCCATTATTCAAATATTTACAACAGGTCTAACCTTTGTCAGTTACTCGCCACATAGAAATCTCACTTGGAACCTACCTTATAACCTTTCCTAAGTATTTCTTCGCAGTCTATAATACAGATTCACGTTAGTATTTTTTTAAACATGACTCGGAGTGCTTGTAAGTTAGCAAATACCTCTTCCTGTAGCAATATCAAGCTTATCACTGACTTGGTCCAACAAGAAAGTCTTGTCTTTATTCCCAGTCGCAGGTCCCTCGAAGTATTGAACGAACTAATGTAATAATGATACAACCGGAGGTTAGATTGCTATGAAGATCTAGTGGGATATGCTTGTGTACCTGGAAAAACTCAATGCCCTTTGAGTCGGACACGGGTCCCTCCTTAGACAACTTGTATAACTGGTAGATCGAGTCGTTACCGAGGGCTATATCCCCAGTCCCATCGAAGCACAGAATAAGACGCACAGGTAAGTCTGTCGTCTGTTCGGATTGTGGCTTAAAAAATTTTGGTGGCATTGTGATCAGAAAATTTGAGTTTTCGAATGTTATGTCAAGCGTAGAGTAAGTGGGGATCTCAGAGTGTCTTATATGATACTGGTGTGTGGATTGATGTTGTCGTTATCCAACAATGTCGTATGTATACGGTACTGGTTGATGCCAAAGTTCTGGAGGTATCTACGGCCTTAAGTACCATCACCGCAAGTAAGTTACGTATGGTAATACGTACTATAAGATAGATATCCTACCAAGCCACCACACACTACTGAGGTGGTCGCACACTAGAACAGCCTGCTGTAAGTCGCGCACTAGCTGATGGATACTTCCTATAGTCCGAGCAAGGTTCAAATGCAGGGGTTAAGTGCTGCGATCTGAGACAGATCTAACTATACAGACGGATTAATAAGATCTGAGACACTCCGGCTCCCCCGAGTTATGAAGTATTGCTTCATACTATCTTTGATTAATCACATTTATACAAGAATATCAATCTAGTTAGCTACCCTTATCGGGAAAGCGGCCCTCCCCGAGCAGCGCTATAAGGCTGAATGAACAGCCTCAGTTTTTCTTGCGAACTTCAGGGGTCCGAGCTACCTAGCCGAACAGATTTATCCGAGACCACCTGCACTGCCCCATCCCCGAGTCAGGTCAAAGCTCAGCAAAGATAGAGTACAGTCTCCGGTGGAACTATTGTGCAAGAAAGAAAGGCCTTGTGGCCAGTGCTCACTACCAGATTTTACGTCGAGAACGCCAAAAAACTAATTGAGTTTCTAAGTCGTAAGTCGAGCATTCCCTACAAGAGACTGTACAATAGTGAATACTTTCTCGTGTCTAACACACACGTTCCATCAAGGCTATGTTCCCCATTCCAGAGGATTCTTCACGGCACTGCTAGTTCGTTGAGGGTCTAGAACGCTATCAACAACCCTAACCCCCACCTAAACTAGCCCGTTTAGTTGTGCTAATCTCCACCTCAGCTGGACACAAGCTGATTATTCCAACAGCAGATGCAGTGGAATCAGCGATAAGCGAGCCTCAGCCCCTGTGTGCTACCCCAGCACTCCACCCCTGACGCGGTTCCTCGTTTAAAACATTCTAGAACACAGAACAACCACACGCGTATTGTAATTTCTGATAAGAACTTTCCCGATAAAGCTAGTTAATTACGGTACCACGGCCTCGTGGAACTAACCGAGTACCCGCTTCACGCGTTGATGATCCGAATAATCCGCAGCGTGTGCCCTCTGTCGCGAATGCATACTTCCGTAGACACTACAAGGATCGAGCTGCGAAAAGTCTAGATCAACCACCAGAATACAATACCTCTTCCCAATGTCAAGCCAAAAAGCGACATACAACACCTTAAAAATACCCCTTTGCAAAACATCAGGAAACATTAACCAGGGTCTTTTCAGCCGTGTTCAGGAGTGACAGTGATGCTCAGGTACCACAGCGGCTTGGTGCGGGTGGCACACCCGAAACCCTCGGCTAAGTGATATCCGACAGGTATATCAGCGCGAAGCGTGTGCTCACTTTCCACGTTTGTCTCCTGTGGCGTCAGTCACAGTCTGTGCGTAACCAATTCCTCGGGTTGTTCGGGTTCCCGAGACGCGCAGATCCATGAAGAGCTGAAGCCTCCCAATAGAGGGGGGGCTGAGTCTGGCTCGTTAAAGTAGACCCACTAGGACGAAAGTACCGCATAATCTGGCGAGAGCGATAATCGCACCAAGATATCTAAACAAAGTGTTACTGAGATGGGCTCAATAGAGGTGACTTTCGCCACTGGCTACGCCGAGATAGGCATTCCTCTCGCTTTTGTTTACTTAGTTGATGATAGACAGGTGTATTGTAAATATCCATTATCCGTAGAGCTGTAAATGTAGAGAGCACCGCCGGGATACACAAATCACTAAAAGGACAGCAAATCAAAACTATCAGGATACTGATCTTTACTAATTGCACTTACATCTTGGCCCACTCTTGTTGTGTTGGCAAGTAAACAAGGCTATCTCCGTCATCAAATATCACCCATCATTGAGTATATATCATCAGGAGTAAGCTATACTCCCGTACAGCGACATCACACAGCGGTGAAAAGTCTCAATAGATTACTGTTCACACCCCTAGGGCGTTCTTTTAGCCCAAAACCCCACAGAGCGGTTCTATATACTATCACATGCGTGGTTGATAGCCATGTCTAACTGAGCAGATGACTTAGTTCTACACTCCCGAAAGTAGTGCCTATCTTTCCGAAGGCCCATAGAGTGACTTAGAGAATTATCCATGTACTTATGATCAATTGATTCATTCATTCAATTAGAGAATTATATACCAGCTTAGGAAAGTTCTTGCTGCTGTATCCACATTACCGAGCGGAACCAAATTAATTACAGCCACGACTATAGCCGTCGCCGGCCGCGAAAAGAAGCAATATATATTTTACGACTCTCAACTTGGTAGTGAGCGCTCCGCTAGAACCACCACACAACGGATTAACTCACCATTATAGAGCACATGAAGGGGGAAGCGGGACTGATTTGTAGGTAAGTCATGTGACTAGATCAATAGATTAGATCTCGTCAGGGTTAGGGGATCGTTTATTTCCCGCTCTACCTTGTTCTAGGATTAGTTGAACAGACCATTGTGTACAATAGTGGACGATCGTCGGGGATGGTTAGCTTCATTGCGTTCGCTGGGGGAGTACGCATCTGAACGGAGCAGGGAAGATCATTGAAACTGAAGAGCCGCAGTCTCGCTTATCCAGACTGACAGAGCCTCAATTCCCCATACAGGCTATAACGAAAAGACACCCCTGGCTATGCAGATCCTCATGGTATAAAATAGAACAATCGCTGGACAAGCCATTGGAGAATAATTACAGCCCGATATGGTATCTATTTAGCGGTAAAAGAATTATTTCTACCACTTATAAGGTCGATGAATGTAAGTTTTCGGTTAGTCGTGAGAATATCTTCTAGCCGGTGAGGCGGTGGCTGTTCGCATCATAAATCATCACCCGTTTATAAATATGATAACTTAATAGGCTAAGAGAGACTCTAGAGAAACGATTGTCACTGTGGGCTATCGTATAGGTTATCATGGGCTGTGGGGCTTTCTATTCTGAAGTGGCGCATCGTAAGCGAAGTTAGTTTTGTGCGTATATTTCTCCTAAGGGGGACCTATAAGGATCAATAGATACACAAATAAAAGTGAGAAAAAAAGCATCAACTACAGTCACTCCCAGGGCGACAAGAGCCGGCATCACCGAATTATACAAGCCTTAAATTTCATGCCCCTCGATATGTAGGTGTAACCGAGTTAGGGTTCTAAATGACATAAATCAAAACAGCAATGCCGTATTTTTTCTGATTTAATGGCTCTATTTCTCCGGATAGTGATAATAAACCACGCGACCAGAGATAGAAAAATTAAAAAAAACAGACCGGTACTACCCTAACCCTGAGGGATAGGCTGATTGATCCTTTATGGGCTGATAGGGGGATAAAAAGTGTTAGGGATATCTGTAACTCTAGTAGTCTAACGGCTAACTATCTGCCACTCGATAATTCTACCCCTCTGGGTTGTTAGTTCGAACACAGAGGGAGTCTGGGGAGGGGACGTACTGCAAAGGAACCTCTTTTTGTTGCGGGCAGATTATCACTTAGATTAGATCATAAGGGTTAGGGTTTTCCTTTCTTCACTCAACATAGGAAGCAGTCCAATACACGGTCGCAAAAGCTAGGGTCCATGACCCTGTAGTCGTCTATCAAGGAATGAGCTTAAAGTTCTCCGCCAATTTAACACCAAGGTCAAGCTCGGTTTTTTTCAGTCCGTAATCAGTGCCTTCTTTGTGAAACATTAATTAAGGTTAGTAAGTACAGTCGCTCACGGGGTAATGGCGGATACGGTCTCACGGCGGACAGTGTATTTTAGGTTTCTTACCCCAAAGCCATGATTGTATGACTGACTAAGCTCCTGTCCGCTGTTGTCTTCTGCCTTCCCCTATACCTTACCGGGGAATTGTATCAGCTTTAGCACGAAGGGAACTTCCAATGTAACCGGTTTAGCAAGAGATATGAATCTAAGCCTAATCTAGTGTAGCGGATTCAAGGTCATGTATATACTTTCCTATATATTCCATTCGGATATTCTGTATATCTCAAAAGTCTACTGAAAGTAACCACGCATCAGTACATTATCACTTGAGCGCTATAGCTCCGTGGACGCTATGATGCATCAGCGCACTTCCCGGCAAGGCAATCGGTCTTTCATCGATTTATTTAACATTAATTCAGTCATATATAAGATTAAGATCCAGGTTTCCATGTAGTTATGATTAATTCATTTTTTTAATTCAAGATACAGGCAGGGTTAGAGTTTCTATTTGTGAATCTATATCACTATATCCACCCTATATGTGGCATAATGGAGTTTACCGGTACTCTATTCGGCTATGTTGCACAATGGTCTGGTATAGCACCCTATCTTAAAATACAGAAATCACTAAAAGTACCAGGGTTAGGGTACAAACGCGGAGCAGGGACTTATCTGTGTTTGGTAACATATAGGTAGTGAAATTTGGAATACATTAATCTTGTTAGAGAACTCACTAATTCAATAATTCTCTTACCAGCTGGCTAGTGTTGAGTAACGGGAAGTTCCGTTTGCGCTAGCGTTCGGTGTTTGGATTTTTCCGGACCAAAACCTCTCCGATATCAAATATCTACAATAGCTATCAAGGAACATTGAGAGACGTATAGTTATTACATTAGGTACAACTTACACTCAGTAATACAATTAACATGTTTCATTTCGCTGATACAGGCAAGATTATATATAGAAAAAAACGACCTAATAGCATTATACACAAATAAGATCCCTCTAGTAGATAGAAAAGAGAGCCACTCGATAACAAGACCAGAGCTCAATAATCGAGATATATGGGGAACTTAACGCAGGCTGATTCATCATCACACCCCCAACCAACGCTGCCAGAACCACTTCGCTGCCTCCTCCTTTGCTTTGATTACCGCTTTCTCTACCTCAACCATCTTGAAAAACTCCATCTGAAAATCTGAGATTGAGTTCCGCCTTGGTGAATAACCCTCCTTTGAAAGTAACGATATAATGCCATTGTGCACCTCTTTCTGCCTAGTTTCTCTATACCACACGCAAGCAGCCTCAACGTCTCTAGGCTCGAAAGGTCTCGCTATGTCTGTGTCCACTTCTCCCTCCGGAATACTTTGGAAGTAGCAGGCGTGAATCATAACAATAGTGGCATCCACCATGCATCTTAAGATTAAATGACCAGGAATCGCAGTATCGAACAGATCCGGTCTATAATCATCAAGACCACCCCATGTATCACCAAGAGCTTCGCGGATAGCTTCATCATCACCACGGAAACGCGAGTTAAAGGTCGCCAAAATTGGCTCCAAAAGCATAAGCGAAAGGTTCTTGACATTCTTATGCTTGTTCCGGCGAAATTCGGTCTGTTCTTTATGAAATTTGTTCCTGTACCAGATCGTGTACGCGCGGACAGTTTCTTCGTTGGCAAGGGCAATTGAGGGTTTGACCGAGGCCCTTTGAGCTTTGATCTGTGCAAGGCGAGCTTCCTTCTCGAGACTTATGGAAGTCTCTTTGTAGAGTGCTTTTATTGTAGCATCCTGATCTGTAAGGTGTTAATTCAAGCTACATCACCCACACTTTAAATTGAAAACTTACTGCCATCGCCGCGCACATAGCTCTTTACCGGGACACTAAGCGTGTCTACCCTATTCTCCAAATCCTCAATTACCGCCTTGGCTTCATTAATCTTCCGGTCAACCGGTGTTTCGATGTGTCCGAAGGGTAGTATCCTCGATTGAACCGCATTGAAAAACATAAGTGGCTTCGCCGTCAAATAGTTAGACCACGAGTTGTCATGGTTTACCACAACAATATGTATTGGGACGCCATTGAATTTTAGGGCGAGAAATTTCTTCTGCTTGTCGTCTATCTCCTTATTTTTGCAATCAAGAAAGAACCTAATAATCAATCAAGTAGTTAGTCCACCTACTCCTATTATGCGAATAACTATATGAATAGATGAATTATACCATATAGCATGAAGCTTATCGTCATCATTCTTTGAGTGCAGTAACAAAAAGGACTGTATCTGTTCGAGTCCCTCAGAACCATCCGCACGATATATATTAACTTGTTTGTTGTCAATGTTCATAGGCGTATTGATACTAGAGCTCCGGCGTTGGCCGTTTGCCTAGCCATAATGTTAGTATATGCCGGTGTAACTGGGTATGGGATATTACCGGTGGCATTTCAACTTCCTTACCAAACTTCGCAGCTAGGAGGGCGGATTCAGCGTCCCCAATGTCACCATAAATCAAGATATTTAGATGCTGGGCAGCTGAACGCGCTTTTACGATGCTTTTGACGGTTTGCTCTTCCCACCACGGTTTCTCAAGCTCTTTGAGACTACTATACCGGTCCTTCATATAGTCATGAAAGTAAAGCCATTCATGGATCTGGAGACGAAACGAGGCACTGACATCAAATATCAAATATGCCGATGGATGTAGATAAATATTGGAATCTAGGGGGTCGGATGTCTTCTTAAAATACTGGCGATAGTTCCGGGGGATAAGCTTGAGGGGGATAATTTTGAAAATATTGTCGGGCTTGTTTAGCCGAGGGTTATATCTGGTTTCCTTGTGCCTATGAATCATGTCGAACATCTTCATCGCTATCTGGTCCTTCGTCTCGACAGGTATTGGGGACCCTGGGAACAATACTTCGTGATGGTCTACGTCGGAATGAAGGACCAAGCCATAATCTTTTGCAGCACCAATAATCCATTGTAAGGGCCACAGGGCCAGCCCTTGGTGATCGCCGCCCCCTCCCACATCGTGATGATGTCCGAAGAACCACGCTTCCTCAAAAGTGTTAGATTTAGATATCCTTTTGGATCCCCACAAATCTGGATTGAAGAGAGGTCTGGACTCATTCAGTGCTAGCGCATGGCGAAAGTGGTCAACGATATGTGGTGCATCCATCTTGAAGTCGACCAATCTACGGAGGAATTGCGGGATTGGAAGCCGGTGGATGGCCTTGACGGTATCAAAAGCCCCGAGGAATCGCACACGAGGAGATGTATTGCAGAATTTTCTTCGCCCATCAGCAAAGCTCAACATGAAAAGATGATTTTACACTTACGGTACCCCATGAGGCTCTGCCTAAAATAATCATATAAGTAATGGAACGCTTCACCGGTTACTTCCGGCAACACCATTAGGGTATAAAGAAACCTACCTTTGCGCTGCGCCATGCATATTCCCGTAACAGTTTACTATATTTTTCTTCCTTATGCACATCCCAGACATCCGGTTTTAATAGACCGACATATTGCAGGAAAGATGCAAGAGCACGAGATATAACTACGAAAATTAGAAAGCGTCTCGGTCGGGCATGAAATTACACTTACAAGCTCCGCGACTGAAACCAAATATGAAGATTTCATCACGCTCTCCTTTCAGATTCTCGCAGCAGAACTAGGTCTTGTCAGCTACCCACAGCATATAAATATCGTGTGAAACATACCTCATAACCTGCTATAAGTATTTCTTGGCACTCTATAGTGACAGTCTAGATTAGCACCCCCGAAATATATTTCTTGCCAGATTTCTAAGTTACCACGTACCCCATCCAGTAGCACCATCAACCATATTCTTAACCCAATTACCAACGAAAGGCTTATCTTTACTATCGGTTGCAGGCCCCTTGATATATTTAACCACCTAAGGAATCATAATACAATGGAAGGTTAGTTTCTTCTTTCCATGGGCATAAGGTTGGATTGTATCTGTACCTGGAAAAACTCATTGCCTTGAGAATCCATCACGTGTCCCTTCTTGCACATTTTAGATATCGTGTAAATCGAGTCCTTCCCCTTGGCTTCGTCGCCAGTCCCGTCAAAGCACAGAATTAGTCGCACAGGCAAATTGGTGTCATTTGTAGGAATTTTATCTGGCGTTGTCATGGTGTTCAGGCGGCGGGAGAGTCGCAAAGTATGTGTAGTGCAAAGTTCGTAGGTATCTATGAATGTGGAATATAATGTTGGTGGATATTAAGATTCGAGGGGTATTTAGGAGCTTAAATCCCAACACCCTATTTTGATCCACGGGACCAAGGAGTACATACAGCGACCGGCAAAAAAACCGAGAAACGCGAGACATGAGAATTAGTGTGTTTATTTGCTCTTTATCTTTTCGGCTGGGATTGTGTTAGTAGGATTGGCCACAATACCCTGGTAGCAGACTCTGGTTTATCGATCCTTCTTACCGTACGCTGTGATTCTAGATAGCGCCACCATACAGACCTGCACCTGTAAGCGACATATATATTCGGTACAGATCGGACAGGTTACAGCGAATGGTAAAAACGATCGAGAAACACGAGACATGAGAATCAGCGTTCCTATTCGTTCTTTCGGTTTTTGACAATGATTCTAGTACCGTAGTATTTAAGAAAATTCGTTTCGCTGCAGCAGGGATTACAGCTGAGTTGACCAAAGGGGAGCAGTCCTTCTGGTGTCTTGGATGACAATTCTACAAGTTTTTGTGGAGAATACCCCTGCTGCAGCGGAACGAATTTTCTTAAATACTACGGTAGCAAGATTGGCCACAAGACCCTGTTAGCAGATCCCAATTTCTCGATCTTATTTGCCGTACGCTGTACAACAGGCAAGACAGTCTAATTCACTGGTCTCCCGGGTCGCCAGCTCATTCTGTGGCTTGTGAGCCTCACCTCCACCAAGCCAAGCAAAGGCGATCCCCCGCGTTCTAGATGCCTGAATCATGGAATTAGCCGAAGGGAGAACCCTTGCCGAGCAGGACCGTGCGTTGCTGAACGTTCAAGCCGGCTCAGAATTGAAAATACACCTATAATGTAGCTACAATGTCTGTTAAACGTGTCGGCCGTGCCAGGAATTCCCGCCGGCATCGCTAGTCATTGACGGTCTAGAGCAGTGCCAACAACCCTAACCCACGGAATTAGCCTGAGATAGCAGGGGTGGGCACGCGTACGCACCTGCTCCTCGGCAGCATCGGGTCAAATATGATCAGGTAGTCCCTGATTGTACCCGTGTTTTTCAACCTCAGTTAAGCTGTTATTTGTGGCCCTAGCACCGCGGATATGATACCCACCAAACGGAACGCCAAAAGCTGGGCAAACTACAAACATTACTGTTCCGGTTAAAAGTAAAATGAAATCGCCAACAGTGCGGTAAACGAAACTTACCCGATTTAGGCTGCCATAGATAACTATCCGGCTACACTGCGATACCCCACTGCCTGGTTATCTCCACTAGGGACTTGTGCGCCACTGAAATCGGTAGAGCCGTCAGGCCAACTCTACCCCGCTACAGCACCTCTATAGCGTGAGTACTAGTGACAATCTCTTTTGTATAACTGTATCAACTGTCAGCGTATTCCAATATGTTAGTGTCCTCAAATACTAAGGTATTCCTCAAGAACCCGTGTTTCTGGCGTAATAACACAACACCATGCCGTACACAATCATGAATACAAACAGATAAATAGAAATGAACATTATTACCTACGTCCTGTTCTTTTTTGTCGTATTCACGTGTAGCGATACTGAGGTTGGACAGGGGAGCCATGTGGATGCGCCACTGCGGGGGAACCCTCGCTCAATGATGTTCTCCAGGGAAAATCACAATGCAGCCTATCAAGCGAAATAGGTGTCAACAACACCTGTGTAATGGTCTGTGCACGACTGGTTCCTCGGGTTCCCGTTGATCCCGCGGGACTCGAGGGGGTGCTGGGATAGTACCCGGCCAGGGATATAGTTCTGTGTGTCCTCGGGTGTAGGGAAAGCCTGACGACAGGTAGGTGGCACCGGTTTTGTATGGGAAATACAGGTGCAGGCCAACGCCTGCCGCCAGACTTCCCCGCACACTCGAGTACTTTCCCTCGTAATTGGCCTGAGCGGTCGATCACACAAGACGTTGGAGCTACCTTCCCAGGCAAGCTAGCCTTAAATTCCCCGCACCCTTTCTCTGTTGCCACGTTACCAGGGAAGGGAATTTTGGCACTCGTCGACCGATTGGTTTGTCGCTGTAAGTAGGGTAGTGGTCAAACATATCCGGAGTGCGTGAATTGTGGTGTCATGATATTCTTCGAAGAGGATACATTGTGAGCCTGGGCTGTTCATTAATTCCGACCGTTAACTCTGATTCATTTCCTGACAAATCGATAATTGACATAGAGCGCCTTGCGAGAGCGTAGTATATTCCTGGGTAGGACATGAGGTTAATTACGACACTCTATTTTACTGTATTCCGGAGACTCTTGATGAAGACCGGTAGGTGACACGGTTTTCTCAGGTGTTGTATGTCGGTTGTGGGGAAAGGGGAGATCATTTAATCTAATCGTAATTGGTCGCGTGGTACCCCGGGGGGGGGCACACCTAGCCGTTGATCTTTTCGCTCCTCACGCCACGGACTATCACTCGTGTCCAAATATATAAATTTTAACTGCCTCCAGCAACACTATTCATGTGTCGGGTATCAGTATAACCTGACTACTGGCAGGGCGACCGAACTTACTATTATCGATCTTTTGTAAGTGTGATTATGATGTGGCGCTGGAGGCGCGGGTGGATTGCTTTTTTAAACCTTGGCACGCCAGTAGCGAGATTTCTTCACCTTTCAAGAGACCAGTGCCTGGAGTGCTACTGGTGCTGCGAAAACTTTGGCAGTAATTCAGCTTTGACAGCTATCTTAGCATGCAAATATGCCTAGGCACGCAAGTACGGTAAAAAATCCATTTATTCTAGCTATTCTTTCTACCATAGCTGCTAACACTCCCGAGGGAATGGTATCTAGCACCTCCGAACTATATGTTTGTACATTCTGTGCCCTTACCAACTTCAGCCTCGCCAGTGTACCTGATAATAATATCGTCAATATCTACGGTTACTATCTACTTTTAGTCGGGTGGGCTCTCGGTACTCCCTTATCCTATGCCGGCCCGGACCAAACTCAGCTGCTCTGACCCCTCCAAGATTATGTGATTAAATCTCTTCGATATGTGCAGGGTCAGGATAGAGAGAAATAAAAAAGAATAATAGTAAAATGAGAGACCCCTAACCCTTAGAAAGGAAGTCGGTTACGTGGTATGCTGGCCAAACACAAGAAACGTTCTATATGGCTGATAATTTCATATTACTACACTATTCTGTATAAATATGTGCTCCTATTATATTAGCTGCTGAGAACTCTTAAGAAAGGGGGGTAAATGATATGTATGTAAGTTGAGGTAGCAGAGGGGGACCCGGCAGAGCCGCAATCTCGCCTATCGTATTTCTCCCGCGCCCGCACCCGCAGAGCCTCATCCCCCCGGTAACTTGATTAAATGTTACCCCCTGTTTTACACCATCCATGACGGAAGTATTTGGGACAGGTCTAGGTACTTTTCACGAACCGTCTAATTACAGTCAAGCTCTGAGATCCCCGCTCAGATGTGTAGTCATCGCGGCTCGGGCAAGTACTTTTAGAGCGACAGTACATGTGTTGAGATAACAACCGTAAGTAGGAACAGTTGGAAGATATGAGCTCCATATAAATGAATGAATTAATCATAAGTAAATGGAGATGAGCTTTATGTTGGTTCTATGTAGAGCAGACGCATTACTAGACTTTGAGGGCCCAGAATGATGCTCTATTTCCCTGCACTATGATGATAAAGCACGCGACGATAGACAAGTTGAAATATATCGCAGGTTGTATGTGCCTGTAATCGTCAAGTGTTTTCGGAATACGGTGAAGGGGTGAGGTCATGACTTTGCGACGAGGCTACTTTGTAGAGCTCAGTCATTCACAATTTCTGATAGTTATCTTGATGTATTTCTTTGCAGAACGAGGTTTCCGGGAATGACTGGCTGTATAATGCATACACTTAATATTACCCGTTCTCTGGGAGTGAGAGGAACTACTAGTACTCCCTGTTGCTGAATTTCGGAGGCTCTTTACATGGTTTGTCGGGGATAAAAATTTCTTCTTAAGCTGCATGTGTAACGAGGGTGTTGGATAGTCTATCGTGAAGGAAATTCTATGGGTTAGGGGAGTATCTAACCTAATCGTAATCAGCCACGTGGTTATGTCAGCTTTAAGATTGTCACTCTGTTAAATACCACTTCTTTATAAATACATAACTACTTTGTATTTGTTATATTATATTCACTAGGCCGCTATTTTATACGTTAAACCTTCGCAAAGTCCGACCGTTGGTTGTTTTTTTCCGAGGAGTTCAAGTCGGTTTTGACAGCCTGCCTATGTTCGTACTTACGCACGCGCGATGAAGATTGAATTTGATCATACTATCACTCGTAAGGCACTTCTAAATGATGTTGTCGTGTATTTCATGAGTCTATATAGGACTAAGATCTTGCTAGCAAATCTGGTAATAATATAGCCGATGTCCATAATTGATATATATTTTGCGACGTCAGGTTGATATTTGATGGGGTGAGCTCTAGAGGATTCCTGTGCAGGGTACACAAATGAGAAGGATAGAGGAAGAGGAGTTTTAGAGGAAAGGCACGATACATTGAGGATCCCTAACCCTCAGAAACAGAGTCTGGTCACGTGATATTCTGAGCACGATAAGAGGCCGCTTGCCCGTAGCAAAACAATTTCCCACCATTCCCCATTCTAGTGATATCTAGATCAATCTTGCGATATATTTCTATTCTGTTAGCTTCAGAGCGCTGGGGGATCATATTATGCAGGGCAGTCGGGCAGCCGGGGGAAATACCCGCAGAGCCGCAATCTGTTCCCGGTAAACAAATTAAAGTAATTGTAGAACTGAGATACAGGAGTTGATATAACCAGGTTCACTTAGTTCACTATACACGAGAGTAGCTGCGGGAGTATGAGCCCCGTATTGATGCCACGCAGACCAGACTTGTAGATAATAGGATGGGTGGAGTCGAGTGACGTTTAAGACATTGGCTTATGCGTTCCACCCCTGACGGTATCTGAACGGGCCATCTCAGACAGTCGGTGCAGATAAGACCGCTGTGGACGCCTGAGAATAACATGGGTCACAACCCCACGTAGTCACTCCAACCTCCGAACGCTTCCTCAAACACCATATTATTACCACCTACACGTCATCTATAATGAATACAACGAAAACACCCACAGAAACCCCCACCACTACACAATGGCATCTCCGAATCGTCGGTGCCTGGCCGGCATTAAAAGACAAAGCACACTGTGACCAACGACTCAATGCCTTCCTCACGAATCTCTTCACCCTCGATTGCGGCAACATCAGCTCATCCCCTCTGCCCCTGCGTCTGGCCTCCTATGAATACACCGCCAAGGACCCCGCTATTCCATGTACACGCAATCTCTACGTATCTCCTCCTCCACATGTCTTTTCACCACCGACTAATCAGGCTCACCGAAGCGGAAACCGAAGCTGGCCGCAGTCTCGACAGCGCCGCCGAGCGTTTCTGCCAGACCATGCTCGATCCTAGTGCAGCGGATGTGATAAGGGTGCTGACACCGATGGGGATCATGGGCGTTTCGCTGGTCTCTAACCCGTTTAGTTGGAGTTGGACCCGGGAGTGCTATCGGGAGTGCTTGACACATGGATCAACCTTGGTAAGGATGATTAGCAGGGACGCTGATGACAGTTTCCTCCCTGACTGGTATGGCGAATACATCGATTGCTCCGGTTGTATGATCGTGGGCTGATAGGAGATATTAATTGTATAGGGCATTCATGGTGTGTTTTGTGGTCGTTTCTGACCTGGACTTCGGAGTTTTTGCGGATCGTGCATTTCCGTCGGTGAATGTGCTTGGGACAATTGACCTACACGATGTCCAGGTCGCCAGTAAGGTGCTAGAAATGTACTGCGTAGGTTTCTATTAAAATATTTAATTATCGGGGGTGTTCTAATATCCGTATAGCAGAAAATGAGTTACGCCTACGAACTCCGGGACTGGACGCAGCGCCACCAACATTTCAAATATGCTATACAAAAGGTCCTTATCCAACTAGAGGCCACCATCGGTTTGGCTCCAATCTCCCGAGATTTTGGGCGACATTTAATCTGGCCCCATAGACCCCTGGGATCCCTCCCCCGCCCAAACGTACGCCCCCCTCTGCGCGACTCTGCACACTGCCACCGTATCCCTCGCCAAGCTCCTCGTCTTCCGCCATGTCGTCTTCACTAACTTCCTGACCCGCTGCACCGATGCCGCAAACACGAAAATGAAGGTCATACATAGTAAGGACACCAAAGCTCCACCAGAGCACAGCTCCACCGTCACATCTATGGTTGCCCGCCTTAGCACACAACCACCACACGCACCACCGCCACCCCGGATACCAACCGCCACCACGACAGAGAGAGCTCTCACGACTTCCATCCTATGTGTCATCGCATTCATTCTCGCGTTTTCAGTCGGTAGTCCAATACTCAAATTCGTTGCCATGGTGGGACTGATAGCAGTTGTGTATTTCTTCCCGAAGAAGAGTACCTGTAAGGGTTTAGAAGAGTATTATCGCGCCATGTCGGAGTGGCGCAAGATGGGGGCGGGATTGGGCTATCCGAATGATAGTGAGATTTATTGTTCACCTGCGTGCGATTGCATACTAACGTTTCGGGGGTAGTGTATGAAATAATAGCCCAGTCATGGGGAGTTGCGTATGATGCGTTAGTGCTTCAAAGATTACTGAAGAGGTCGCAAGGGGGGACTATGGAGTTTGTTGACGCGATGGCGAGCTCGTGGTGGGAAAAGTTTACTACGGTGATTAGAAAGCCGGAGGAAGGTCCAGCTTTGGAAGATGATTTAGAGCCGAGAGCGGTGGTGGCATTCGTCGGGGCGAGAGTAGAGGAGGTTCGAGGAGTGTATGGGAAAAAAGTAGAGAATATATGGCAGGGTGCCGGGTGGTAAGTGCAGAGTGGTACGCGGAGATGAATTGGACTTTGTATGCTGGATTTTTGGCTTGGATAAATATTAAGTTTTAATACTAGATCTAGATACCCCCGAATCAGTAGTTTTGGTTTTAATGTAACCTGAAGTATCTGTTATGCTATTCTAGTAGTAGTGGAATAGTAGGACATACCCGACTAGGGGTCGGGGAGAGCGTTCAGTAGTAGTACGGCAATACCTAACCGCCGATGCTGCAACGGGGGTCTCATGTCGACACGGCGCGGTCTACTATTAGTAGAACTTGATACTTTCATATCACGCGCATCCTGTCTATTTGCACTTACTTTTGACAGTCCAACTGTTTGATTTCTGGGTACAAAATGTGGCATGCATGACAGTCCAACTGTCATTTACCAGTATATTATATTTATGAGCCTGGAGCATGAATGATAAGCCGAGGAGCTCCCCCTCTCCGAAGAAGTAGTTATACTGTATGGGACATCGATTTGAATATATAAACGATCATAACTCACAATACTTAAGCAGCTAATCATCCACCGTACCAAAGCGCGTAGATGTCATTTCTGCGGAGGTGGGGTTAGGGTTATTAACTTGACCAATGTGAGTGTCTACAAGAGCCTTTACTATAGAACTACAGCATTCATCAGGGATATCCGATTGTAATTATTCGAGAATACATAAATAAGTCCTTAGTTTTTTACTTGCTTCTCAACTCGGTCCCCCTGGTTATAGTTTCGGCGATGCCAAGCCTACTGTACCCACATCTAGCCAACGCAGGACCAGGGCCTTGACCCCCCTGCGTCACCCTTGAGCGGGGTAAAACTAACATGGGTCCAACGTCACTTCAAGTATCGTCTGCGGAGATGAGAAAAAGTTCAGAAGCCTTACACATACACGGGGGGGAGAGGAGTCCTGTACTAAACATCTGACGCGGGGAAATAACTACAGAATTGAAAACACTCCACGCTGCTTTTGAAAACTGATTTCTAAGAAGGAGGCGTATGTTCGGGGAAGGTCATCGCGGGGGGGGGGTGATTCTTGAAAAGTAGAATTCTCGTAGCCGAAACATGTAGGTACATATATATGCGATACTTCTGAAACTCAAAGTTTGATGATAACCCTAACTCTTGTATCTACCGAAAGCTATATCCAATGTGGTATCGCAGTGACAAAGGTCAAGGAACGCATATATCTATCCTAACGGGGTAGCCTAATCATATATTTTTCTTGGGCAAAAGCCGTATTACTTCTAGAATTAATATGGGGGGCGTGCGTGGGTATGCCAATGTTTGTAGAAAATGAAAGATAAACTTTCACTAAATATTTCTTTCAGGTTACTCGGGTAATCCAAGACTGCCCCCTTTATTGCCTTCCTAAGGCTTAGGTGTGTGGTCGCATCTGTTACGATTAGGTAAGCAATAACGTGACTCCTGTCAGGGTTAGGTGTGTCAATTTGTTTAACCGTCTACTTGCATCAATAGGGCAACATTGGGTTGAATTAAACAAAAACACACTTACTGAATTAGAGCTTAGGTTTGTTTCAATTATTTCTCAAGTTACTAAGTATCCATACATTCCGTACCTGGACATGCTGAAGCTCCTGCTCGAATACTTGACGTACCACTGCCCATTTGAATGTGATATAATTTCATTAGAAATGGAGTATTGGAAACTAAAGATTACTAATAATTAGATAATATTTTACTGTATCGATACATAAAAGTCCGTTCATGACAGGTGTAATCGAAAGTGGGAGGTATAACATGTCTTTGCTTTTTCAGTCTACAGTATTTCACGTGAAGCCGCAGTTCAGCTAAGGCAGATATGAGATTGTAGAGAAGGGAAAAGATGAGACAAGATCGGAGGCCGGAGCCTTTGACAACACATAGCTTCACTACATCTATTTATGATTCAGTATAATGACTAACTAGAAGGCTAAGAGGTGGTCTGCCACTCCCGAGCCAGGTATTCTATGTCAGCGTCATGTCACTAGAAGGTTCTCTGGCTAATGCATGCCCTCTTTGATCTATTTTTTGATCACGGGCTCTGTTCCGCTAAGGCAGAACTGTTTGCTGTCTCTTCCACGACACTGATATGTTCTTGGTCGTCAGCAAGTCGGTGCTGTCGGCCACGACTACAGGTCATATATAGCCTCAACTGTCGTGTCCTCTTTACTGCCAGTAGTTATAAGTGCTGTTAGAGCCTTGTAGGATGTCTTAATTCTCGTCTCGGCGGTCTTGTGTATCATGGTTTCACACTCGTAAGAAACTCACCACCAGGGCTGTCTGGATGACGAATGTCATTGATGCGAGGGACTTTCTTGCGTACATGCGAGTTTCATACTGTTGGCATCGTGTACTATTCCTATCACCTGTCAAGCTGTCAATTGTCTTCTTCGTAAATTCTATCATGGTTCATTACCGTTCTATTCTACTCGTGATGGTACCTGGTGGCAAATCTTATGAAACCTGCTTATGATTGTACGGCGCAACGGGTGCCTTGGCATGCCCAGCCTTCAACCGTTATGTTTCAGTTGGCCCGCGGAGACCTCAAAGGGGATGCATATTCAGAACTGGACTGTTGTGCAGCATTCCCACTACCGGAATACGAATATGGCGCACCAGTGGCGTATGCAGGAACCTCCAGGCAGAAATGTATTCAGCTAATGTTAGCAGAAGCTGACGCAAAGAAAACAGGAAGCTGCCTTGGATCCTTTGACTTTTACAGTACACGTATTCGTTGTCAAGTGCATGGTTCGCAATTGTGTGCCTAAGTGTAGAAATCTCTTTTTATTATAGATCCTTCTAGAATATTCGGTACGGATGCAGGGGAGGCTAGCACACTTCAGAGTTATGCATCTCAAGCTATCGATGACCTTGATAGCAGCATGGGCGTCAATGGAGATATGCGAACCTTGTACGCCTTGGGGTATGTCTAAACAGATAACCACAGAAGACCTCAGGCCCCACTTGTGTATATATGGGTGGGTCCCCGGCCCCACATCTCAGCTTCGAAAATCAATCATCTTCTTTCATACTTGGGGTTTGATATCCATTTGACTTACCTTTGACGTACATCCAGCGCTTTTACCCAGCATTCTCTGTGGCCAGGTCTGGAATCGGCTACACTTTATTCTCAACCCTAACCCACCACTGCCGTGTATTGGGACCCTTTATTTTTTTTATTCTGCGTTAAGCCCAACCCGAAATCGATTATGTTTCGTATGGGGTCCTTGAAAGCCCCTAGGCCACGGCTTGGACAGGGTTGGCGCCCATGGCCCCTCCGTGTACCGTTCTTCGTAATCTTCTTAGTCCTCTGCGGTCTGCTCTGCGTACTGGTTGAGTTGATTGTACGTGGCTGTTCTGCAACAGGCTGCCATGTATTCGGTACTTGGTCCACCACGGATATGCCCTCTCGGTCTTATTTTGCATACAATCTATTTCCTACGGCACTTAGTTTATGCCTTGGTCTTCTCTGGGCAGTTCCACACCATGATATTATGCGGCTCGAACCATATTTCCAGACAGTGAATCGAGGCGGGCAGTCCGTCCGTCTTGCACCTAGGACCGAACGCCCTGCAAGCAGTAGTCCGACCTGGTCTAGCAGAAGGACGCCCTAGGGCTATAGTAAGAAAGACTGGGACGCTGCCGTCCCCTACAGGCTTATATTAAAATGGAAGTACAACAGTATAACATAATAGAAAGCTAATTCTTCTTTTCTAGCTGCATAGCCCGCATTTCCAAATCCTGCAGCATGGTCTCCATCTGGTCTATATCTGAGCTATTTTTCGAAAAGACCAGGCCCTCTTTTACCCATGATTTCAAGCACTCAGATGCCTCAATAATATCATCTCCTAATCGATTTCTTCGGTCAGAAATCAGTAGTTTAGAGCTGTAGATATACCAAGTGAATATAAGATCAGTTAGTTAATATACAAGCGGTATAAAGCACTTGATATATACTACTTACCTACTGAATAGACGCTCAGGATCAGCAGACATGGCTGGGATGCTATGAATCTCAATACCCATATGTGCAAGGCTACGCTGGCGTGAATCATTACGCCTCTGAATCCAGTACTGAAGTGGACCTCCAGATATATCCAAGTCCTCCTCACAACCCTTCTGCTGAAAACGCTCGAACTCATCCATAGTATCTGCTGCAATGCGTGCTCTTTTCTTTCTCTTCCATTCTGGTATATCTGTAAAGATATATGGCGCTGTATGGGATGAACTGACAGGTGCAGCTATTGCTGAGCTTTCGTGTGGAACTGGAGGTCTTGATTTATATTCATTTTGCCAAAGCTTTTTTGTTTCTGCCCTAGCGTTTTTAATCCAAGCTGGCCTATCTTCCCACTCAACCTCAAAATAATCGAGCTTCATCTCTGGATGTAAAGCTATTGCGCTGAGGTGAATTGGAGCAAGGTCTGTAAGAGCATAATATCTATTATTTGATTAGCAAAGTCTTTATTAGGATGGATAGTTACAAACTTATTAAGCATAGCCCAAGCAGTATTTATTGACGTTAGAAGATGCTTGCTAATATCAGATATACTTTGATATCTGGCTCGAGTAGTCTCTAAATGTGATAGTAGCTCGTCCATTGCTGGGTATATTTCGTGCAAAGCTCCACAATAAGCTTTCCCTTGTAAAGCTAGCTGCCATTTGCGAAATGGAGTAAGGACATCAAGTATCTCATGTAAGTCCTCCCAATCAGCTGTACTCAATTCATCCCACTTTAGTGCACTCGGTCCCTCTCCTTTTTCACCATCTAAATTATTCCTTATAGCTGTAGCTATAAATTCTTCGAGTGGTTCCCTAAGCTCAAAAGCTCGAGTAATTGAATCATAGTCACCCCCCCATCGAGTATCATTTCCATGTATTAATGCCACTGCAGTACTACTTGGAAGTACTAAACGAACCTTTTCCTCAAATCTGTCACGCCGCTGTGGTGATCTGCCGATCCAGGTAAGTAAATTGTGTAACTTCCCTAGAGGCCCTTTTTTTCTCCACTCTAATAGCTCGAGCTCCTCCTTTTTTAACTCCTGATATGAAGCTATCTCATTCTCAAATGCCTCTGCGTTTTCACCCCATAAAAATGCCTTCACTACCAAATTAATAACATGTCCAAAGCACCTTAATCTTCTTCCAACTGGATCAAACTCGATTCCAATATTCTTTAGATACTGGCCAATCCACATCATAGTTGTATCATTATTAGATGCGTTATCTAATGTGAAGTACCCAATCTTCTGTGTTATGTTATAGTCACAGATGATTTGCCAAAAGTGACAAGCTTGATTTTCTCCACTATGGCGGCCTTTAAACCGACGTAGACCAATGACTGTAGACATCAATTGCCCATTGTGGTGAACCCAATGTGCCACAACACCTAGAAAGGCTCGATGGTTTGGAGAAGTCCATAAATCAAACGTGAAATGAATGGCTGTAGTAATCATATTGAAGGTGTCAATGATTTCGAGTTGGGCTGATTTAAATAGATTGAGTATCAATTGTCTGATACTTTCTGCAGAGGAAGGCATTGCTCGAGAGATTGCAACATAAGAGGGACTCTAATTTATATTAGTAGAGATTATATAATTGAGTGGAGTTACATACACAAGCACATAGATACTTTAATAATGCTTTGAACGAAGGCTGTTCAACCTGTCTAAAGCTAATATTGTTTAAAACAATCCAGCGTAGAAGTAGCTGCCGAAATATGTCCAGATTAAAAGTGATTCTAGGTAGGGTGTTGCCAAAAGCTGTGCGAATTCGTTGCTCAGTAGCAGCTAATTGAAGCGGTCCATCTTTTCCAATTTTATGGATATCTCTTAAATGTTCTATCATGTTCTTGGTAGAAGAATCGGAAAAAGTAACACAGCGAGTAGCGCCAGCTGCACGGCCTGTATTATTATTCAGTAAAGTAATAACTCCAATAATTATACTCAATAGAATTATACTTACAGCGTAAACACCTCCATCGAGTCCTTCCATTAGCTTCAATGTACTCCTCTCCATTCTCTGAATTGTACACCCAGCTTTTTCGTAGCTTCCGCTTTGCCATGAAGATAGTAGGAACGCTTTCACTATCATTATCAGTAGCATTACTTGGAACGTCAAGCATACTGTTAAAGCTACTACTAATTAAGCTTCCACTATCTCCATCAGTGAAATCAATTGATTGTAGCAGGTTAGGATCGAGAGGAATTGAGTAGAAGTCCTGGGAAGCGGAATCGTCAGGCCTAAGAGTAGCTTGAGAGGATTGTTGAGACATATGGAGACCTGAGAGATATAGATACTGATAGAACTCGTATCCAAGATGGTTGTGTACTAGTGAATAATACTAGATATATCCCATGCTTTTATACTGCTCCAGAGCTCTTTAATATGTGGGGAAGTATAATAGATGACTGTAGATATTTATCGTCACCTGTAGATATTTATAATTATTGGAGGAGACCCTATAGGGCCCTGTAGGGCCTATAGTCACCTGTGGTCCGGTGCAAAATAACCCCGGACCGACTGCAGCATATGGTCCGTCCGGTCCTCTCTCGGCCGCAGTCAACCGTAGGGCCCCTGCAGGGGGCCCGGGACCGTTGGGAACACTGTTTCCAGATGAGCGCTGAGGGTGGAGCAACCGCAGTAGACTCGATTTTCCTAGAGTATTCATATACATACTCATGGCTTGTGCCTGCTCGTGCTGTGAGGCACAGGTAAGCTACCATGACCCTGTTTGATGAATGTGGGCTGACCTTCAGACATTATGTGGTTCTCCTATCGTCTTGCAGCATGCTGCTCATGAGCTTTCTCGTTACTCCACTCATTGCGGGTGTTTTTGACGATACTATCGTCCAGAAGTCTATTGCTGGGAAAGCATTGCGTAACGACCTTTATCCGGAACTACAGAACGTGATATTACATCCGCCGTTTACCTTCGCCGCGTACGACTATCTGTGGCTCAACGCATCGCTTCCTCCGTTCACAACTCCGACCTACGCCTTACTTCCAGTGAGAAATGAGACATCATTACTCGTATCTAATGAGGTATGGGAGGGCAATACCACCTTATTCGAAGCGGAGATTTCCTGCGAGAATGCTATGATCACGAGACTCGAGTACACGACTGCAGCAAGCCTTGAGATGACTGTTACCAGCAACAACGGTAGTAGTAGTATTCGGTTTTGTGATCAGCGAATGCAGTACGGCCCACCACAGACACTGAACAACTCTTGCAACTCATACGCAACCTTTGCAACACCTTGGACAAGCATAACATACGTTGAACCTAATAGTAATACTATGACGGTTGCCTGGGCATCCGGTGGAGATTCTGCACATACCTCGAATGGGTCTTACCTACCGCGGAACATAACTGCCTTGTCCTGCAAGATTTCGTACTACTCTGAACCTGTGACCGCAATGTTCGATATGCCTACTGGCGTGGTCAATGATGTGGTCAGAAGTGGCGATCGCACGGCCTTCTTGCCGGCAAAGAATTTCAGAAAGGTTCTCGGCGGAGTGATCGATGCATTTGGAGCTGTACCTGGATCTATCTCAGATTCCGTACCCTTGCCCTATGTTGCCTTTGGCGCTCAGCCTCTCCAACAACCAGACGTTGATCCATTTCTACAAAAGACTCTAGGAAAGCGCCCAGACTATGCCGATCAATACATCTCAGGTGATAGAAAAATCGGTACTCATACAGAGAGCCATTCATCCGTATATATGTTTAATACGTATGGACTCGCAGGGTTTGTATTGGCCAATGAGACCCCTGATACCCTCGGGAGATTGTTAGACCCGGATATCCTGGCTCAAACCTATGAGAGGTCGGTCCGGTTGCTCTTCTCGCTTGCTGTAACTGAAGGGATGATTGATCGTCATGTAGCGGAGGAAATCAATGTCACCCGGCATGTCCTCACAAGAGGATTTGTTGTGAATTCTCTCTGGGCTCGAGGTGTGCAGGGGGTTGGCAGTAGTGTTTCTGCTTACCATAGTATTGGCTATTTCGATTTGGCAGAGGCCATGCCATCTGGATGGAGAGCCAAATAGTATTGCAGCCGCGCTGCGTCTCCTCCGGTCGAGTCCGGAATTGAGTAATATGATGAGTTACTCCGAGTTCTGTTCTCCCGAGGATCTTCAGGAGAAGATGAGCGGGTATAGCCAGCGTTATTACCTTGAACTAGTCGAGGGTGAGGGGCCAGCTGTTCGGGTAAGCCGAGACAGGGAGGTCCCGATACCCTCCGGTCAGCCGGATGCAACCGGTGTGGATGCCATAATAGATGAGCCACATGGGAACCAGTCACGTACTGATCCATGGTCAGAGGGGATCTGGCTGCTGAGCGCGTGGTTGACCGTCGGCTTTGTAGTGGGGCTTTTGATCGTAGTCACTGCACTGGTACTTGCAGCTATCCATGCACATCAATATAACGGTAAGAGATAAAATTGTTTCTCACTCTACGATACAGTTAGCTGATTCATCTTGTTTCATGAAGGTCTTCCGACAATTGTACCCACCAACTCATTTGCGTATAAGGTTCTATTCTCGTATATTCCAATCGTGGTAGGCATGACTATTGAGCCTGTGCTCATCTCTCTTGGGTCATATCACTGTATGCTCGGCCCATACAATGTACTCAAGTCTCAACCTGCACCAAGCGCAAAGACCCTCACAGTGGACTACGAAAAGTCACCGCCCCACTTCCAGATCCTACGGTCACTACGAACCGGTAACCTCACATTAGCCTCGCTCAGCATTGCTATTATCCTCTCTAGCGTGCTTACGGTTACCCTCGCTGGTCTCTTTTCTCTGATCACCCCAGAAGTTATGGTTCCAATGCAGGTGAAAACTCATAGCCACCTGTATATCCAACGCAGTTTCACACAGCCAGCGCGAGAGATGTATTACATACTATCCGAACATCTCTCACGAAATCTCTCCATGCCTGCCTGGACTACTGATGAATACTACGTAGTTCCATTCGATCCTGTAGGAGGCGGCAAAGTGGTGAAATATGAGTCTGAGACACTTGGTATTGGTATTGACGTTGGATGTACTATTGTCGAGGCTGGAAAGGTATCTCGAACATGCAGCGTGCCAGGAGGTAATTCAACCGCGCAGTGTCTAGCACCAGCGGGTAGGAACGTCTGGAGTACCATTCAAGTTGACGATCCGTGCTGGGGGTACCAGAGCTCCAACGGTATCACGGGAAACCTTACTATGTATGGTTCTAGCCTCGCAATGTTGGTGAGCAGTTATGACTGTCCTAGTGCATATTTTGCTGGCTGGTCGGACCCACCGTCATATGTTGATACTGATGAGGAGGTTCGAAAGCTCAATGGGAACCTACTCATAAAGTGTACGGTAAGGGATAAGATTGTTGGGCTTACTGCGTCTGCCGATGAACATCACAATGTCCTCTCAGTCACTAAGATTCACTCACTTCACGTCGAGAAGTTAGTGAATCTGTACCCCGCAAACACAAGTACCGAAGCCTATCTTACGTCCAGCTTTATGCATTCGGTTATCACCGGTCTCGATACGGAGAATAGCGGTAGTTTGTCTTATAAAATGTGCTGGCCAGGTCATCTCATGGCTGCGATTGAGCCCTCACTCGTACGCGATCCCGCCGGCGGCGCATTCCTCCCAGACCCCCGACTGACAGTAAGGACTTTTGAAGAGGTCTTCAGGCGTCTATTCGTCGTCAATATGTGGCTAAATGCGGATGAAATAATCTCGCTAGGAGAATCCCTTCCAACACCTGGAACGGTGATTGTGCGAGTTGATAAGGTCTATGTGAGCAAATTAATGTTCTACATCGCAATTTCTATACTGGCATTGATTGTAGTAGTTGTGGTGGCATTGCGCTGGGGGCAGGAGACGAAGTTTGTTGGCCACTTGCCTGTCAGTCTTGCGGGGATCTACACGCATCTGTATGCGAGTAATGCGGGGGAGGAGTGTGTATCAGTAAGAGGGACGAGCCCAGCTGAGAGAGCAAAGTTACTGAATACTCTTGGGGGGAAGTATAAGTACGGATGGTTCTTAGCGAACGCACATCATGGGGTCTATCGTTACGGGGGCCTCAATGGGTTGAGTGGAGAGATTGGTAACGGGGAGTGATGATATTCGAAATAGTAGGTGTATTATCAGGAGCTGGATGTTACAGTGACTAGGATTAGACAGATATATACTATAAATCTCTTATGTTAAAACATGTTACTTCGAATACGCACATTTGGAGTTCAGTCGACCATCAAGTCTTGGAAGACCACACAACATCGCAGGATCCTCTAGCCGAGAATCCTACAACATGAACTTTTTAATGTTCTTGCGCGGTACAGCTGTCGCATGAATGAGGGCGTAGGATTCGATGGATAGGCTTAGTCTCTGTTAGATAAATCCACCTCTGTGGGTATACTGGCTCAAGTGAGAGGCCACAGTGACGTTGAAAAAGATTCGGTTGTGCTTAGGACCCTTAGACTGATATAAGAGAGGACACGTAAGCAGTTGAAATATCAGGTGAAGGCCCATGGCCACCTTTTCATGATGGACAAAGGCCAATAGAGTACTTATGGGTCGCACATCTCCTTCATATGATTATCTATGTGACGCCTTGTACACAAACGTAGATGTCTACAGTCTGTGGTCAAAAACCCTAGTGAGTGAGTTCCGAGTGAGGGCTCATGATGCATCATGACTCAGATGTTTTCGCTTAGTTGCAAAGCAAACCCAGCGCCAATATGAAGCGCATTTGCTCTCTGCTCTAAATTACTTTTGTCCACTACTCAATTTATTATAGTGATATGTAAGGATGCCTGAAAAGGTTGAAAAACTTAACATTTATTTACCAGCGCGGATTGAGCCGTAAAGAATTTTACCGAATGTTGCATAGTGGGGAGGTTATGATAACAATAAAAGATCGTCATGAATGGGGCCAGTTGTCATAAATGCACCATTCTATGTTCTTTCTGTATGTGCTGGGATATGAGGGGGGGAGCAAAAAAACAGTTCTGCTGACTAGCGGGTACCCAAGCCCCCACACGGGGCTCGAGGCCAGCATACCTCTGCTGTTGACCGGGTTCGAACGCCAGCATCGTTGCTGGCACCGGGGTTTGGGGCCATCTATACGGTTGAACTAATGGCCCCAGTGTGTACTATTAGATTTATTGTTCACTTGACTGCATGTTACTGGTACCTGGCTTTGTGGGGGCTTCTTGAATTGTAGTAGAGGGGGCAACAGCTGGTCCATCCCATGACAACAGAAATTGCATGTGTCTATCATCATTGCCTACAGGGCTCAGCACTCTAGTTAACTCACGGAGAAAGAATGTATATGTCATGTCTATTCTAGCAGCATAGCCGCAGTATAGTGGTAGGCTATTGAGAATCTCACGTACTGTCCTGGATGTCACCACCTATGTTACACTGACCGAGATTACGCTCTAATAGGAGCAGCTATGTATAAAGTCCTCAATACGAATGTATCTGGATACGATTGAGTCACTGGTCTCTGCTTTGAGATGCGAGCCCGAGTCCTATCTGTGATCACAGATAGAAATATTTCGGCGATAGTCATGTATAACTACTACTGTCAATCCAGCTCACAGGGTAGAACCAGTAAGTCGTTCCTGTCAAAATCCTCCTGGAATGTTCCATGGCCTGCTCGGATTTATAGCTTTCTAAAGCGATACCCGGACTGACTTTGGCGGGGGATAGGTAGCCTCTCCGGTTGCAGGCAACGATAGTGCAGGCTTGAAGGGCGGTAGCATGATGAATCCCAAAATCTCTGTCAGGCAATGGATGCGGGCTTGTTCTACTCTGGCTAGTGCTGGGAGGACTTGGGTGGTCAACGGTAGGGAGATAGAACATGATGTCGAATCCAGTTGGATATCCAGGATGTCTGAAGCTGATGGGTCTGGGACTTGAGGCAACATGACTAGTGTTCCTTTTCTTGGCGGCCCGCCCCAGTGCTACTTTTTTGTTTGGTAACCCTGGTGGCATATTGGCCAGAGCCGAGAAAGTTGAATCAAGGGCGCAGGATACGTAGAGGTTGATAGACTAACTCTCAATAGTGCAGGGAGATCCTCTGACACTGATGAGCCTTTGAGGAGCCGAGTAATTTTGTCACTTATATAGTCGGTCCTGCCACACAAACGAAGGATCGAATAAATCCTCACCGATCCTGGCTCACTTTCTATGACGCTTTGCCACGGTGCCAGCGCATAGGGATAATGCTGTGCACCAACACCTGCAGACCCTCGGCAACACCTGAACCGGGCGGTCATGCAGAGAAGACCCCAATAACTTAACAATTATGTAACGAAACTACATAAAGGTGGTAAGGAATAGCCTACGCCGGCGATGTTCGACCCTTTACCTTATATTAAATAGATTTCGATGGAAAAATACCCCTAGGTCATATATTCGTGTGCCGATGCCACCGACCCTCTCATCTCCATCAAGGCAAAGCGGCAGACAAAGCAGTAAGCAATAATAAGCGTGAATACGGAGGGGTTTATTAGTACCACTAAGTGTTATGCTTTTCTTGACTGTGAGCGGCGTATATACGATTTGTGATGTAGGAACAATCTATAATATTTTCGCAGCGATCTTCAATTTGAACTTTCAATGTAGGGGGAGACTTACCCGGCGCCTTGGAGACCTAGAAGATGTCGGGTTTAGCCCTTTCAATCGTTTCCGTATGTGGTAGTCTGTACACTCGGGGGTGTCACTGCTGAACGCACTTCCTATTCCTAGAGTGTGGGCTCATGATGTTATATGGGCCGCGCGCTAGACTCCCGTCAAGCCTGATCCTGTGATTGCCCGCGTGGTCGGCTGAAGAGACGTATAGAAAGTATTGCGCGATGTGGCTAGCGTGGAGATGAGGCAAGCCTTGTTGAGCCGCAACACCACTGTATCGCCTCTCACTTGCGCCACTTACCTCAGCACCCGGGATAGGCGAACAATGGAATGAGCTGCGCAGCAACAGATAGCCGCGTCGACGAGCCCTGTAAAGGCTTTTCGAGATAAGGTCACACGCTGCCATATCTCTCCATGTTATAAACGTAAAAATAAATTTAGGATATTTCACGAGTGCAATCTGGCATATTAACAGCTTCATGAAATGGTAACCAACCACATATGGGAGTCGTATCCTATGTTTATATTAACAAACTACAGGTATGTCTATCTGATATCCGGTAAAGCAAAGAAGCAGAACAAAGGTAGATGTCGCTATTACCGTACTCCTCGGCCTCATGTTCATCTAGATACCACATAACCTCCCCTGTTCATGTCGTGTCAGCAGGGTCATGGTTAAGTGTATTATGATGACTACAAGTAATCATAGTATTAATGGAGCGTTGATAAATGTATGTTTCCAGGGTTAGGATTCCACTTGCAGCAGGGTGTAGTTAAGATACTCGTTTAAAAACTAAAGACCCTCCTCCTCGGTATAAATCCATGAGTAAGTTGCCCTTGTATGTACATGGTCAAACCTGAAAACCTCGAGCCTCCATCAAGTGCCAAACTACTTGGAGCATCTCGCTTGCATACCACTGACCTCCCTTTTGTGCGGAGAAATCTACTGCCTCAATTATCCTTGACAAGTCAGATTTCTTGGGATTCGCAACATTATTCCAATCTGTGCCGCGGCATCCCTCCTTAGACGATATCTGGAACCCAAACTCAACCAGTTCCTCGTGAATCGCTAACCCAGTATTCTCCCAACTAAGGCCATGGACACACACCTTCACCACAATCCTCTTGAGCATTTTATCCAGGAACTCTAGCCTCTCGTCACTCATGTCCTCTAACTCCCTCCAGGTAATGTAACCTGAACGGCCACTGAAGATATTCGGTGACATGATCGATCGTCGCTGGCGTGTGGCCCGCTCCATGGCGCCCGTGGGATCTTGAACCATACCGGTATCCATCCTGACCTCCGATTCAGCTCTCCCCTGTAATGGTACTTGCTCAGCATGGGCCAATCTGGCTGCTTCAATCCACCCAGTCTCGGCTAATATCCGTGTTGTTTCCGCAAGTGTGTTCAAGGCATTTAGCGAGAGTCTTGTAGACTCGTGGTCAACGTTTTCAGCCCCGGCGTGCTTCACCACCGATACGACTATCGTATCCATGAGGTCGAAAGAGCGTTGTACATTAGCGTTTCTCGCGCCACCGTTCGTTGAGATTTGATTTGTGGTTATGGCGCCATCGGGGATAGAAATTCCACCCAGGACTATCGGCATAGTTGAAGTAGAACTATTGGAGGTTAGCGGATGAGCCTATCTTGACATCTGTTATCGGGGAAATTACCTGTGATGGCTGGAGTGGGGGGGGAAAGATATTCAGGATACACTTTATGACACGGTAGAAACGGATGGCTGGCGCAAGCGGTGACAATCGGATGTGGACAGAGTTCGGTCAAGTAGAGATGTTGATAGCCGGTATGGTTGTTGTGGGGTGCCTGAACATTACCCCGCTCTTGCCGAGCCTGTTGGTTGTCACCTAACCCTGAAAAAGTCGGAAGCATCGGCCTACACGGCAACACTGGCAATGGTTGCCCGATGTAAGGTGGACCTCATCGCATTAAAGCGCGGCTGCGCACTAAATATAACACTGCGCCAAAATATGTGAGGTGGATAGGAGAGAGAAAAGGACAATATTAGGACAAAACAGCGTGAGGGATGTGTTGGGGAGGGCTTAGTCGGGGAGCGGGGGAAGAGGGTGGAGGGTGCGAGGGGACAGGGCATTTGTTATGGATTAAGGAATGGAGAAGAAAAGGATGTGGAAGGGAGGCGTAGATAGATGATGCAAGACATGCGGACAAAGGTAGCTGGGGACTTAGGGGATATAATACATAAGTAGTTAGCGCTCTTAACTGATGTATTTTGCTACTTGGTAGAGCTAAAAGCACGAGAGAATAATCAACTTAATTTACTGCTTCATGTAATTCATGAAGAAATAGGTGAATGGGTGGGAAAGCAAACTCTCTGAGCTATGATAAACCTTTGATTTATCCATTGTAATAAGTTAATCCTTTTCTGGGTTGAAGAATGTTCGGGTGTTATGAACTTTGATGTCACTTATTACAGTAATGAAGATTCTAAACCAAAGATACTACTTCATGGTCAAACGTCTATATCTATGTACGTACATAGTTAAATTTGAAAGCCTCGAACTTCCATCAAGCGCCGAACTACTTGTAGCATCTCGTTCGAAAGCCGCCGCTCATGTATATCCGCACAGCAGTCAATTGCCTCACGAATTCTCGGGAGGTCCAACTGGTTGCGATCGAGGGCACGTGACCAGTTTGCATTTGTGTACTCCCCGCTGTAAGGTGCAAACCGGAATCCAAATTGCACAAGGTGTTCGTGAATTATTTGACCAATTTGCCTCCAGCTCTTGGTGCCGTCTAAAGCATTCCCAACAATCCTCTTCAACATTTCGTCCAGCTCCATCAATTTATCCTCGCTCATCTGCTCTAGTTCGCTCCATGACACCGATCCAGTAAGCCCGCTAAAGACATTCGATGACATATCCAACTGTCTTCGTTCTGGTGCCTCCGCATCCTTCACAGTGGACTCTTGAACCTCACTAGTGTTATTGGTAATCTCCGATGAGCCGCTTTCTCTCTTGATCTCTGCCTGCTCACTTTGACACCATCTAGCTGCTTCAATTCGGTCGGTCTCTGCCAAAACCCGGGTAGTATCTGAAATTGACTTTAGGATCTCGAGCGAGAGCTTTGCACCCTCCCAGTTAAGGTATCCAGGCCCGTCGCGTTTGACTTGCGGGAGTACCCCGACAACTATCTGATCCATAAAGTTGAGGAAGCGGTCTACGTTGGAAAGTCTCGTATCGTTGTTCGTCGAGGCCGGAGCAGGGTTTGCAGTTTCGTTATCCCCTGCGCCGATCGATGTACTTGCTTCTTGCGACATGATTGAAGTATGTCTATTGTAAGTTAGCTGATGAGCCTAAATGGACGTCCAGCATTACTAGGGAGGTCACCTGTGTTTACCGGAAAGGGCGGAAACGATATTGTGGATATACTGGTTACTCTGTAAAATGGTGTGGGGATGGCGTAGAGTTTGATAATATTATGAGGGTAGCTCTGGTAGATTTCGGGTTGGGTGCCTGAAGATTACCCCGCTCTTGCCGAGGTTGTGGGTTGTCACCTAACCCTGAATGACTCTTAAGCCTCGGCTTACACTAAAACACCGGCTATGACCGACCGATATAATGGATCATTGAAATATCGAGTATTGAAAGATAATGTTCATGGTCTTATATCGTGTTCTTTGGTTTGTTGGTGATATTTATCCTGCAAGTCATCTTCTAAGTCGGTATATTGTATCATCAATTGGTATTGAACTCTCTGAGGCACTACCTACGGTGTAATTACTGGTGTAGGCGACATATAGACTTGCACCAATTCATAACTTGACCTGAAAGTATGAAGTTATTTATGCAGCTATGCTGTGAGCTCTGCCAATGCGTCAGAATATATATCAATACTTTCCTCATCACCAGCTAAAATAGTCAAAATAGGTATCATAATGGTACCGGTAAAATAGGATTATCCGGAAAATGTATATATTGAGGTATTTTTTAGTAACACGCATCGCACGAATTCAATCTAGTAAATACATAGAAAGTAGCAGGCTCCGTTCAAAAATATTACCCAGTATTCTCATACCTTATATGTACTTATAAGCTAAAAAGCAGTGCATATCATTAACATCTAAATACCTTTATCTACGCAGTCCAGAGTACTATCAGCATATAGTTCCAATCACTATAGGGTCATGTGTTATAGCTATAGGGGTGGATATACATACTCTATCGAGGATATTCGCCCTACATACTGGACAAGGTATAGACCCACTCAGTGCATGACTCTTGTCTTTTATTCCCATGATATCACAGCATGACTGCCATTCCAATAATTAGTATTCGCAACCATCGCCGATAAGAAAGGGTTGCCACATACTGCACAAAGTACGAGGTGATTACACGGGACCAGTAATGTATCTGCTATCTCACTATAGCAGATAATACACCCTACATCAATTTTCACATTTTCATGCTCCTCCTTTAGTTTCTCGCGTGGATTTTCACTCTGAGTTTCTGTAACCTGATGATGTGTGCGGACTTTGGAAACACACTCAAAGGCGCTCTCAATGAGCTGGCGGCTTTCAGCTTCATCTCCGTTTACGTGGGACCTACTGTATAGTTCGAGAAGAATAGATGCATTCTCGGCGAGAGATTTCAAGTCTAGAGGTTCAGTTGGTGGTTCCGAGTCACTCTCCGACGAAGAGCTAAAGGCTAAGGGTAAGGGCAGGGGTTGCTGAGGTAAAAGAGCCTCCTGATTGTGTAGATGTTCCTGGGATGGGGGTTCCTCATTCAGTAGCTGCTCCTCAGATGGGGGCTCCTCATTCTGTGACTGTTGTTGGGATGGGGGCTGATCGTTTTCAGGTCGCTCAATCGAGTGCTGCACATTGCGTAGACGTCCCCTTGGATTTATAAGCTGTGCCCATGTGCGTACCGTATATGGAGTGCTTGGCGCTTGAATAGTTGGAGAATTCGCTCCATGGAGTGGTCGATTCGCACGGGGTGGTAGAAGACTCGCCCTGGTTTGTCTAGTTTCCGCACGTACCGGGCGTTGTGGCTCCCCCTCTCTCAGTTCGTCTGGAATGACCAATGATCCCCCGACCCCTACATCTCGTACCCGTGGTGAGTGGGGGTTTTCCGAGCTCCCCAAGCTAACACGAGATGCGCCGCGTCCACGGTAACCACCTCTACCGCTGCGCCCTCGATGTACATTACCCCGGCCAGTGCTAGCTGGATTGTGGTATTCTTGATTAGACAGCCCAGTAGGTGGGGTCGCAGTCTCTCTCATATGACTAAGCATACGCTGGAACCCGTCAAAGTCTCGAAATGGGAAAAAGGGTGATTGTTGGGTAGCTTGGCGCTCGGATTGCTCATCGTGTCTTGGTAGGTTGGCTAACGGGATTTTATTAGTGGTTTGGTATTACTTCTCAACACGGGTCCACAGTATGGCGTTGTTACCACCGTCTTCCACTATGGAGCCAAAGTGGGTACTACGGGGATTCAAAGTACTTGCGGAGCCCTGTTCTGGCGGGTTTTGCGGAGGTTGTGGTTGCCTCTGGCTGCCATTACGGCGCCCACGATTTCTCCTCGCCATTATAGTATAAAATAAGTACAGTCTTTTCCTGTCGAATCGGATCGGAGATTGTGGAGGAGATAAAGTAGTTTTGTTTGAGCCGGAAGTCGGTTAGATGTGCGGGGTAATCACTGGCTCTGCAGGTTTCAGGCAACCCACAGTACCCTTAATGTCGATATCTTGGCGCCGGCTGTTGTTTCCTATCTTAGAACAATAGTCTTGTTATATACAATATTATTCCGGCCGAGGGAACGTAAATATTTTATTACTATGCATCACAGTTAGAGCTACTGTTAATGAGATGAGTATAATAGGAAGGGAGCATTCTTAGCTCAAATACCAAATTGGTCTGCCGGCTGTATCTACTAACTTCCCGGGTTCAAGAAGAAAATGTTCACGCACTACGCCGAGAATTCGGTAGTAGTTCTTCATTCCGGTCAAGGTCAGAGGTTTAAATGGGCCGGCCCATTAATTAATTCGGGCCGGCCCAGCCACCGTATATGTGGCCCGGGCCAGCAATCACCATACTAAATTGATTATTGGGCCAGGCCGGGCCACCCTAGTTTTGAGCCCGGGCCGGCCCATTTAAACCTCTGATCAAGGTCCCAAGCATGAATCACGTGTTTTGTCCAACGTTCCCGATCAATACTAGCGTGAGCTTAGAACTACTATTTAATATTTTTAAAGAAAATAATGCGGCATAAATGATGGAGGCATTAATCCGATCGAGCACGAAGTTGTGTGGATACGGGTTATTCCTAATGCACTGCTGGGAGCTGAAGAAATGCAGATAGCGCTTGACTATGCCTATTGCTCAAGTCGAATAGAGTTGAACCTTGTAAGTCAACGGAAAAGCCGGAATATTACACACACGGATATACTGCAATTCGTAGTCTTTGATCGGTAGGAAAAGCGTGAGTGGAGGTACGATGCAGTTGTAGTGGTGGGATTGATTTGAGGGTTATATTGTATCTCCGCAGAATCGATCACTCAGTGTCACTCGGTTGCAAAGTAGATACTTTGATGTATATGTAATAATAAGGGTTGGCATGAAAGAGAGTTTCTAATATCAAGTCCCGAAAGATTGAATCACCTGACTTAACAAGTAGATAGCAATTCTATTAATTTATTTTCATGCTATAGTATGTCCTTACATACAGGACCTTATCATGTCGGTTATAAAACGCTTATTCATGTATTTTTAAACCTTTGTATACTTCTGTAAGAGTTCATCTTATTTATCAGTGATTTTATATATTTTATCCCGAGTTTTGTTTGAGGGTTGAAAAAAATAAAAAAGGAGGAGGGACCGCGCCCGTGAGGAAATGAACCTCACTCTCTTCTCCCGCCGTTTTTCGCCAACCAGTGGGGTTCATTGGGAGAAGCTGCCATTACGCCATGGACGCGGTGTAAGTACTTATACCTAAGCACCTTTGAAGACAACTTTTAAGTTTGAGAGCCCCCATGTGTCGTGGCACCAGTAGGAGTCTAGGGTGTTCTTGGCGTTGTAGTCTACTTTCGGCATGTACTTTAACTGCCAGAGTGGTTCAAATCCCCAGACATATGCTAGATCTGTTAGTAAACCGTCAAAGCTGATGTTATTCCAGTGAAACTCTGCTCGAGGGATGCTGGGCATAGCCCAAACTATGATATATGCCTTTATTTGATTCCAGGCGCACCCTAAGATTCCAATATTAATATTATACCTCTCGTTTAGATTAGGATAGCTGACGTAGTTGCTCAGCACCTCCGGTAATTCACAGTGCCACGCCCACTAAACACTGTGACTGAACTAAGAACATACTATGGGCGGCCCAACCTCCGAGTAAATTAGCGCAGTATTGAATCTCGCCTGAAAGGTACATTAATGAAAGGTAAAATGGTTGTATTAATATGACTCGCTTTGAGAAAGAAATTGTCCGAGGAGGTGGGTACTCTGGCAGCTAATCACAGGATCTAACATAGATGTGTCCACCTTGTAGTTATATTTAACGACAGCGCGGACAAGAGACAATTGACTGATTAATTTCCGCAACGCGCGCTGCCACTTCAGCCGCGATGCGAAGCGCCAGGATAATTCAGAATCCCGGTCTAAAAGTCTACTAGGCCAGTGGGCCCCTAACTTACACCCATTTGCCCAGTTATCTACCAAATATACGGCTATCTCTTTCATTAAACCAAATGTGAGTGGAAATCCCAGTAATCCATTTGCTCAAGTAATTGCACATTTGAGTTTCCTGCATGGTCCGTGAGTAACTGCTAATTTCTGTGACTTTCTTGGTGACTTTGCATACCCCTGAAGTGATTGCGCAATGTAGTCTATCGTATATTGTATTTCTCTGCTAGCACTTTTATAGAGGTTCCTAAGGTCTCATAAAAGTCCTTAATGGGTAGATCAATGTATTTTCACACTCCTGTCTGTCTCTACCCTTAAACCAGCCCATTGTGATTTTTATTGGAGGTAGTTTACTGTATTTTACCTCAATCCAGCAGCTCTTTTGTTGGGCGAGGCTCCGGGGCCTTGGCGCCAAGGCGGCAAGTAGAATCAGTGTCCCGGGCGGGTTCGCCATAAATTACGTTAGTGTGCAAATGTAACGCCTTGATATAACTTAAATCAAGATTCACCCTCCGCCTGCACAGTGTTCGTCATGTCTTCCCACATGTACCCCATCCTTCACTCCTCCCGATCTCTTTCCTCGACGCTCCCCTCTCGATTCCCTTTCCCTCCTGCCTTCGTGTGTGTGCCTTTGATCTATAGCGCAGAACCAGAACCCACACCCATAGGTACCCACCCATACGATTTAGTATGGGGAAGTTCACAGGCCGGTTTAGTTCATGCACGCCCAGTGGGTTCGTAGATACTATTGGAGAACGGAACATAGAGTGCATGCCGAACCAAGGGCTAGGCTACAGAGTGAGTGTCATAGCCATTCGCTCAGCTGACCAATTTATTGATTATATTAATATCGCGTAGGTATAGTATTATTATCTTGGCTCCCCTTCTAGGGGCTATCGGGACATAGTCAGGTAGGGTATATATAGGTGGGACTCTCCCTACCGGTGGAGGAGGACACTCTCTCTCTTCTTCTTCACACATAGACACACAAACACACACACACACGAGACTAGCCACACAGCTCACATCCCACGCCACGCTACATACAAAGCAGCCACACGTGCAGACTGCAGTCATGCCACCAGTCAGGACCAGTATCGGCAGTAAACATCAGTGGACCAGTGAGGATTACTCGAAGGTCCATAGCATGTCCAGAAGGGAAATTATTACCGAGGCATTAGACCATATCCGTTCAGAGATCAACCAGCATCGAATGAAGATACGCCTACTCGAATCTCTCCTGAATACACAGCTGGACATCGAATTACTGATGACCATGGGCGTAATTCTCCCAAGGAGGGAAGTTCATTCAGGGCGAAGGCTAAGAAGAACCATGAATAATATGCACGCGAAGTCCAAGAACGATATTGGTAGGTGTCCCACTCATGATATATGACTTGTCAGTCAGTAACCGACTAACATTGGATAGTGGTATAATAGTTCCAAAGGATACATACATGTTCCAAGGGGGTGAAAAATCGGATACAGACGTTGATACTATTCCTGATGAGGAAGAGGAAGATAACACTGATGTGGATACCGAGACAGAGCAAGGGGAACCAGAGAGTGACGAGGCTGAGGATGATGAGGCTGACAAAGGTTATATTATTCCTGATGATATACAGCCACCTCGACTATGGGGAGAGTGGTGCTTCGGAGGGAGGGAGCATAGCATAGTCCCGCGTGAGCCACAGGAGGGAGAGGTCATGAGCCCTTCGAAATGCGAGGTCTGCCATCTGGTAACGGATGATGGCTTCTACTTCGGGTGATAGGATTTGAGATCATGTAAGCAGACATTGGATCGAGAGACAGTAGAGATAAGGGATCGATAGCTGACTTGTTCCCCTCCCCATAGGAACATGTGATCGGAGACACTCTCCCAATAGTCGAGGTGGCTGTATACCTTCATCGGGAGTAGTATGATCCTCGTCAGCCTCATCATACATCCGGTCGAATAGTGTATTTTAATAGACTTTTCCTTTACACATGTGAATATAATTCTCGATAGCTATAGAGCCTATGCTTAATAAGGAGATCCTGATCGCAAAAAAATGTTGGAATAAGTAATCCCGTGATGAGGTGTGGTAAAACTTTGGTTAAGATCCACAATTTAAGTTTTGATGAAACAAGGGTTTCTATAATCGACGAATATATTTATATATATAAAAGAGAAATTCCTCGACAAGTTCTATAGAAACAAGTTGAATCGTTAGTCTGAGTCTTCAAGATGTTTACCCTGAGGCCTAAACGGGACATACCCGGGGTTTGACGGTTTTGATATCTATAAATGGTTAACTTAACAAGCATCCCCGAACATGGTTCTGTAATACTGATTAACAATTATCAGAGTTTTATCGGACTCGCTATGCCACTGACTGTAGAACTATAGAGTAGTCTTCTGGATAATAAAATCAAATCTAGTCGTTAAAAATATTACTTGTAATCCTCTGACTTTTGTTCCCGGGGGTCTATAGCTATTTAGAACTGAATCTACTTTGTAGATTATAGGGATTTCATATGTGGTTATGGACCCTAATGAGTACTGATCTTTACCACCTAGGGTTGTTCTAGTCCATTGGGGAACGTCGCTTATCCAGGAACGTTCCTGGATAGACCGGTCCACCAGGGAACAGAATCATATACCGTATAAGGGCCAGTCCACTCAGGAACACCCCAGTCCATTCAGGAACACTGCCAGTCTATTCAACAAAAATATATCTATATTTACATATAGTGGCCCCATAAACTAGAGACTCTATATAATAATTTATGGGACCCCTCCTCTATATATACTGTAATCTAGGTATAATCTGCTGCTACCTAGAAGTGTCTCCACTACTGGGTTCATACATGGAGTAGCCCTACCTTAGTAGGTATGATATATGGGTGAGAGATATATTAGTATATAGTCAGAGAAGTATAAGATAGTACTGGCACCTCTAGACACTCTACAATTGCTCCCATACCAAAGTCTAGAGATGGTGGTGGTACCTCCGGTATAATAAACCGTTCGCTGGTGGACCGGTCCATTCAGGAACGTTCCTGGATAAGCGACGTTCCCCCAATGGACTAGAACAGGGTGATAGAAACAGGTTAATTTGCGTCCCGAGCCTCCAGTCTCATACATTCCAGCGCATCATGGAAAGAAAATTAAATCAGGAGGCCAATTCATTTATTTTCTCCTGACGAGGTTCACCTCATATGATGCGCTTAGACATGCTGGGGCCTACGGGATACACGAGATACGTCGGGAGGCTCCGGATGCAAAGTTTGTAGTTTTGCTGATGAATAAGCATTGGATTAAGTATGTTTTCTCCACCTAAAAGATGACCTCATAAACTCTCCGTACACTTCAGTATATCTCCCACGGCGTTAAAATTTCTTTTCTTGTATATCTTAACTATTCTTATCTTCTCTATTCTACTCAGCACTTCGCACGCTGAAAATAGGCTTTCCGTATATTTGAAGACGTTTCATATCTTGCTTATTTCTCTCAATCATATTCTATATCACAGTGCTACAAATACCTCTTTTCAGTCTTTCCACATTGATTTTATCATTTATAGACGTATCTTTATGAAAATATGAGTGATATAGTATGATCCAAAAATGAATTCCCCATGGGGGCCCCCAGATATATCTACTGTGAGAACATAGTGTATGATGGGCTGGCTAAGTCTCTTTTCTCGGCGTGGCATAATAGCTCAGACCTCATTTTTTATGCGGATACCCACACAACAGAGTCGATAGTGGGGAGAAATTACTCGTGGGCTTTCGTTGACCGCCGGTATAAAAGGAGCGATTGTGCAGTGATATGCATTGTCTGTGGAGCCAAAGGTTGTATTAGGGGTTTTAGTAAGTTATAGAGCTCTCTTATGGTGGGGATTGTGACTGACATAGAGTATAACTATGAGGTGCTGCATTCGTTCTTGCAATCGATAAACGTATGGATTATATATGGTGGAGTGTGGGGGGGAGACCGGCGGTTGAAGTGAAAAAAATAAAAAAGTAGTAGGGACCGCGCCCGTGAGGAAATGAACCTCACTCTCTTCTCCCGCCGTTTTTCGCCAACCAGTGGGGTTCATTGGGAGAAGCTGCCATTACGCCATGGACGCGGTGAAAGCTTTCCTGTGCAAGCGTCATCTGAGCTGCCACGTACACTATTGCTTAAGCCCCCCCAACCAAGGCAGTATTAGTCAGACATCGTCCATGCCGCATCCTCCTATGTTTTTTCCTCACAAGAGAAAAAAGAAATAGAAGTAGAATAAACTTGTAGAGATTATATATTTACTTGTGTGATTCGAGTAAGTACGTATACGCCTGGCCCTGCGGATGAGTTGATGATGGTTGCGTCGCGTGGCGGGGGAATGTTGTTGTATATCCAGACCAGGAAATAAACTATTAAAATATCCTATCCCCCTTCGCTTGCATCACTCGCTCCTAATGTGCACTTCTATGGGGGAGACGAGGAATTAAAATAAACACTAATGAACAGCTGGACCTCCGAAGACCTCCTACCTCCTACAGGCCGCAGAAAAGTATTGTGGGATGCGGGGAATGCTAACGTGGAAAGAGTTTGCTCGGAAGATAGTGGAGCCCATATTAACTAGAGAGCCTGCATAATGAATAATGAGGCAGGCTGGAGCAGGTAAAATCGGAATTAGCTGAATTGTAGAGGATACTCAGACGGATGACCGGTTGCTTTGCACATGTATTCTTTATAGTTTACTTCTCATTTTGTTCTTTCGAACGTAGAAAAATAGTTTTAAATGCGTTAGCCAAAAGGCCTCTTAATTTCATGACTCATTGATTCGTTCATTTATTGATGGAGATGTCAGAGGATAAATCACAGTATCTCACTCGTTTATGTGAATATATTTGATGGTATTGTACGAAATAGGGCACCTTTCATTGGTGGGTGGAACTGCTATATTTACTAGGGCGTTTATTTAATGTATTGAGAGATTGTGTCCTCATGAGAATCAGAAAGACAGTTATATATTATTCTAACGTGAAATGATCACACAATGTTACAATGATTACTCCATACTTCTGACAGCAATAACAATGTCTCAAGTTTGACGCACTCGGAGTCTTTCATTAATTACTCCAAGTGTTCGGGCTCGGTTTTCTATCCTATCGTTTTGAAACAGAAGAGGAACCGCGCTCGACTGTAATGAGACTCTTATGACACCCTTCCGTTTCTCGTTACCCGGCGTTCCCATCCAAAGAGCCACCTACTAGGTCATGAGCGCAGTGAAACCTCTTCTCCTTCAGAGGTTGACTTGGGCCGGCCTGGTAAAAGATTGCCCTGGCCCGGACCGGACCAGATAGTATATTACTATGGAAAAAACAGGCCCGGGCCACCTAAAAGAGGGTCAGACTGGCCCATATTATTAAATGGGCCGGCCCAAGTCAACCTTTGTTCCCTTAGACATATTTTTGAACACCATAAACGATGCCTTTATCCCATCCCAAGTATCGAATACATGAAACATACTTCAGGCCCCAGAAATACTCACAACGCTGATGATTTTCCAAGTTCACTTGTAGCTTTCATGGTATAATTAAGTTAAGGTGGTTGCAGTACGGTTGATGATAGGAACCGGTTCACCATAATTTCGACTCTGAGAAGGCAAGCCCCTACAAAGAATATCTGGGCTAACATGAGTAATCCACCGGATAGACGTGAACCAACTTCCTAGTTTTGCAAGATCTGTACTCTGGGCGCCAATAATACCGTCTGTATGTCAGAGGGAGTGACTAAAACGGTTTCTATATCACAGCAGTGTTTACTTTGAAATATAACGTTAGGATTCTTATTTGCTCTACAGATTCATAAACAAACTGGCAATGATCGGAAACAATATATATATATTGAGAGGTACTTGTCAATATTTGCTAGTTGATTGTAAAATGAAATATATTGTATGTATTGCAGCTAATAACATAACAGATTCTGTCAAAGTAATCGCTAATAAACGAAACCGATAGGGGATTTATATGAACAGCCCTTACGACACATATCCTGTATACATCGAGCACCATGAAAATAGTTGAGATAGATCTCACAAACATCTAAACACCTTGATCTACATATTACACACCATGTTATCTAACATGTTCTGCCCTGCCATTGATATCATGACCGTGATCAGTAATACTAACCCTATCAACTATACCAGCCCTGCATATCGGGCATGGTATAAGCTTACCCCACGCCTGACGCTTCCCTCGTATTCCAATCATATCACAGCACGTCTATTGCCCCAAAGATCAGCCGTCATCATTACCACCATTATACGGTATATGACCCTGTTCCCTGATGGACCGGTCCATTGAGGAAAGTTCTCTAGTGTACCAGTCTATCCAGGAACGTTCCTGAATAACCGACGTTCCCCAATGGACTAGAACAGTCTCAAGAAATCTTCAAGACACATACGCGATGTGATCCACTCGCTCAGTAAATATCAAACAATTTTCAAGCCCCTGAGCGATGAACTTTGATGAGTTTAAAAATCCTCGGGAGTTCTTCTACCTATTACCCTGCTATCTCTCAAGGCTAGATTATTGGGAGGGAAAAAAAAGGAGAAGGACCGTGCCCGTGGGGAAATGAACCTCACTCTCTTCTTCCGCCGTTTTTCGCCAACCAGTGGGGTTCATTGGAAGAAGCTGCCATTACGCCATGGACGCGGTGAAAGCTATCTACCGAAACACCACTTAAGCCACCCACAACTTGTTTTTCAAGCACCCTATACTAAAACACTAAAGACGATTCAGACGATCCCGGCCATTGTAATATAGTTTTCGAATGAATTCCCCTGTGTCTAATTCTATGTATATCTGAGGTTCTTAGAAGGACAATTAGCGAGAGCGCATATAGCAGTGATACCTCCTGTCACTCTAGGTGTATGAGTATAGAAACAGGATTCATCAAATAGACATCCTATGATTCTCTTTCACTACAAACTACGGGTACCTGTCATGAACATTCATACAGTATGTATAAGTCGTAATGGTTGTTTATTAGTAGAAACGAGATAGATATATATATCGATATATGTTTCAATGAAAGGAACTTTAACCTCTTATATGAGGTGTCTTGCCTGGATCCTCAATTGCAAAGTAAAGAGACACATTTCTCATATTCATGATGTCCATCAGCTATCCATATCAGGAAGGATCTACAACAGCATACGTATACCTTTAGCGCCAAGGACCTCCTCTACAGCCATAGTGTTGAAGTAATCCCTGCACTGGCACCGATAGATTTGTTTTTTAGCCTCTCCACGGCTTCTGGGAATGTCGCTTATATTCGGCAGTGGAAACATCGGGTAGCGGGTGAAAGGGTAGCGGGTGAAAGGTTTCAGGTGGCTCGCCTTGCTAGTGGGGGCTGGGGGTATATTGATATTTGACTTTTTCCTGGTCTTTGCGATCCGTTTCACTTATGGAATTGCATTACATCATATGATCTCACTCGATAGATGAAGTGGTAGTTTATGTTGCAAAACTGAGAGATAAAGAGTAGACTACTTGCTTGCTTAGGGGCTCGGTATCTCAAGTCCCCTCTATATACGCCCCTGATTAACACTCGGGCCCTCCCCCTTTACTAAGCATACTCGATACCATATACTACAACAGTTTATGTTGTAGATGCTTCCTAATAAGCATATGCAATGCTCTGTTGCATCTATGAGTCACGCGCTGCTCTATTTGATATGTTTGAGGATCTAGGGCAGGCAGTCTATATAGGGTTTTAGGGTTCCTCTTTGTTCGAGGATATATCGTCATATCCCTCTATCTCCCTTAGACAATCAATTCAGCAGTCAAAACAACAGTTTATGATAAAATAAAAGTTTGATAACTCATTAATTCTATAGGGCCGTATTCTCACTGCTATTTAGAGCTTTCATAACTGGCAGCCGTCAGACTACTGTGGTGGTCTCACCGAAATGACCCCCCGCACGGGCAACGTTACTTAGGGGGATCTAGAGCAATCTGGTACGGTGCGCGTAGCCCTAGGACCGGACCAATATCCTGCGCCAATCATCCAACACAGTAGGTCTATAGAAATCATATAAAACCTTTGAGAGATTTATGATGTACTATTAAAAGCCGTCAAGGTTACATATATACATAGACCACTAAGGATTATAGTTTTCATGTAATAAGGTCTTCCACGTGGGAGGATTACAATATGGATGTATCAATTTTATTCAATTAGGGCTCTAGTGCGGACGATCCTCTCCCCACATGTGCCCAAAGTCCGTAGCTGCTCTACTTGTGGGGTGGCGTGTGGCAGTTTCTTTTGTGCGTTTGTCTACTTTATTCGGGAAACCGAGTTCCCATGAGGAAAATTACTCCTCTCATTTCGATTTACATGGATAATATTTATAAACTGAGTTACAACATTTGAAGGCTAAACTTCTTGCAGCGAGGCAGAAGAGCTCCTTATACTTTTTGGGATTATTGGTCTCTCTATATATAGAGAAACTAAAGCTACTACCTGATTACACGTTAGTGCATTGACAGGGGTTTTGGGCTGGTCCATAAAAAATAAAAAATGAGTAGGGACCGCGCCCGTGAGGAAATGAACCTCACTCTCTTCCCCCGCCGTTTTTCGCCAACCAGTGGGGTTCATTGGGAGAAGCTGCCATTACGCCATGGACGCGGTGAAAGCTTTCCTATTATAGCATCATATAAACAGCCACACACTATCCTTTAAGCCCCCCATGTATGGTAGCGCTAGTAATAGTATAGAACATCTGTCCTTTGAAGTCGGCTTTCCTGATGTAGTAATAACCTGGAGCAGATCCTACCGTTGGATCTACGTCCCGAGACAGATTTGAATGAGCCAGCCGAGTTCCCTTCTCTGTGGCCGGGGACAAAGATCGCCAATGCAAATTGTTCTTGGACCAGGACGAGCCAAACTAGTTCCTTGCCCTGGCAGGTCCATCTAAATATTTGTCCGTAGACTATTGTGGTGTGGTAGCTGGGTGCCTTACGTTGACTGCAGGTGTCAAGGAGTGTTCCTGTGGGGGGCACTTGACAAGTTTTGTCTTATCGTGGCGGGAGGATAGCTAAAGATATTCCCAAATCCATGCCCGGTTCAGAGATTGATTCTTGCTGCTTGCTATGTCCTCGTAGGTAGGCGCGTAATTTTATTCGATCATACCTATTGGCAACTAAGAATAAATAATCCGGTAGGTACCATTGCTTTTGATCTTTTTCTCTAGAATCGTATAATCTATAGCCGTCGCGTCTCCAAGGAGATGAACGCCAGCGTGAAGGGTCACATAGTATAGCACTGGAGATTCCCGTATGGCTACGGCTCACTAGCTCAAGTAGATATACGAGATTCCATACATAATGTTAGTCTATTCCAAGCGCTGATGAGGACTTACGATCTGCGGGAGGAAAATCCTATTGAGATCACCTTTGGGGAGACTATCTATACGGAAGTGAGCAGAGTCTCCTTTAAATTTATTAATCATGTTTCAATACCAGCTCTTACACATACGTACTCACCCTTCACATCTAGATGAAACAAATTTATTGATTGTGAGAATCGAGTGACCGTTGATGGATAATGCTTACTCATCTGTATACAAAGCGGGGTACCGTGAAAAGTTTTCTCGCTTAAGTGTCTGCTCTTCGTGTCCCATTGAATGGAATGTTTAGTTTGTCGGGGGGCTACGGGAGATAAGGCAATATGATCCAATTTGTGCGCACAAATATGGAGATCTTCGATGATCGAGATATCCGATAAGAAAGCCGATACTCTCACATTTAGTCCACCTGATGAAACTAAAACATCGGCTGTAGATCTGTAGGAGCAGGACTAAACCTGCTACACGTTTTTAAAGTGTTGACTTCATACACCCTGTACGGGAAAAAATTGCAATGTACATGAAAACTGTTATAATGTCTATGCGGCGTGTAGAAGGTAGGGAAGGCGTTAGAGCAATAGCGATTCTCCAGTAGGGCTCTCTACATTATAAACCACTGACTGAGTGTGAAAATAGGCCTATATTCTCAGCCTGCTGAGGAATGATTGATAAGGTTGAGTGATGAGACACGGCTGTCCCGGGATTCTCTAATCCTCCCCGAATCTACATGTTCCTCCTGTATCATCAGTCTAACTAAGAATAGGTCTACAGGTAATACGTCTAACCTATCCTACTTCTTGTGTTCGCTTATGGTGGTGATGAAGGTTCTCTCATGTAATGATGTGTAGGTAGGGTAACGTTTCATTACTCACCGCACAGTGACCTACTTTCTCCAACACAATGCTATATCTACCTGGGAAGAGGGAAAGAGAGTCAGAAATATTCTTAGATCGCTACTATAAGAGCAGCAGAGATCTTGAGTGACCCAGCAGCTCAACATATATGTTACAGAACAAGAAAGAATCATCTGACACTGTATTTCTACGAAGGAACCTTAGCTCCTTCTAGTGTCATATATCAATAAGTAAATCGGATTATGGTGATCTGTAACACCTCTATATGTGATAGTTTGGGGGAGCAGAGTAAATTTGCCGAGCGGGAGTTCTCATAGGTGCAGGTTGTGGTGTTCCTCCGGTGTCGTATGAGTGGCGTGAGCTGATAGAGGGTTACTCTGGCTGCTATGCACATATTGTAGCGCTGACTTGGGAGCCGTCTTCTACCTCCAGTTCACTACAGAGGACCCGGTCCAAGTACAAATATATAAAAATGGATGAGAAAACAATGTATATAATACGGCATCACAAATTATCACGCGGAATTTATATCCGATAAGGCTACGAGGTGCCGGGTTTTTTACACGCTAGAGGGCTTGTATAATACATAAAATCATGACACTGTAGTGGATTCTAGGCAAGACCACGCCGAAAGCTATTTTAGATAATAGCCTGCAGATGTTCTTTGGCTATGAAGCTTAACTAATGAGTTATCGACTCGCTACGGTAGGTTCAAGATACGGACCAGATTCTAGGATGACAATTTCAGACTATTTAGAGCGGTATAGCCTGAATAAAGGTGACTGGGCAGATTGTATCTTGGTCGCCCGCCAGCTATAGCGCAGAAATGGGAAAAAGGAGTACTGTATCAGTCAATCTTCACTTCTTTAGCCCCACAAACTCGGAGTAATCTATCCTCTGGCTCAGGGGTTTTTCTGTGGTGAAGCTCTTGCAGTATACATCCCTCTTCATGAATAGGGATCAACAACCAAACATAAAAGGATGAAAGAAGTAGGCATATGCTTCGAGTACATCACGGAATGTTTGTTTATATTGTTATCCTAGAGGTTCCCATGGTGCTGCGAGGGGTTAAACCGTCAATAATGCTACAGATAGTTTAGTCAGCACATAAGGGGGGCTTGGAGGGTGTTTTCTAGCGTTCAAGTTGTGTTTCGTTAGGCATCTTTCACCGCGTCCATGGCGTAATGGCAGCTTCTCCCAATGAACCCCACTGGTTGGCGAAAAACGGCGGGGGAAGAGAGTGAGGTTCATTTCCTCACGGGCGCGGTCCTTCTCCTTTTTTTTATTTTTGAAGTCAAAAGTCCGAGACTGGTGGCCACAAGTCAGGATCACCCCAACCTGATGTCTTGAAAAAGAATCCCCCATATCAGCAGTACCAACATAATCGACGCATAAACTACTATGAAGTCTAAATATAGATATGAAGCGCAATAGATAGCCTAGAGTAGAAAGGACATTGTTATCTAAATCAATCGTGTCGGATAACGGACTCTGGCTAAATGAGTTTTACGAAGCATATTAACCGACATGGCCCCTAGTCCTTCCCGTGTTCATTGTAGTTCTTACTCTCTCAATTGAATGAACATTACTGTGCTTTCCGGAGCAATAGCTCTTTACTTGTACCCTAACTTGAGGGATACAGTCTCTCTACACCCATGAGACAATCCCTACGAGCATCGTGTTTTGTTCACTCAGGCTGAATCATCTGGCTATGACGGCCGTGGCCCACGAGGTAGCACCCTTATTCCATAGATCGCTTGTACAGTAGCCCGCATGACTCAAAGGGTATACCGCAGAGATACACTAGTCAATCTTCCAGAATAGGATACAATAGCATTCATTTTGGGGGAGATACTCTCAATACATTCAAGACACGATTATCTTTCTAATATACCCACGTTACGTTAGATGTATACTGAGAGCCTCAGATTCAGCCACCGCCACAGTAAGAATTATGCTTCAGGGTTGAAATCCCCACTAACAATCAACGCTGTCAACTCATCCCCCCTCCAAGGTTTTGTTAAGATTCTTTCGTCACCGGCAATATGGCACAGGTGAACGTGTCATGAGCAAGTATAAGCACTACCAACTATCGACCTTCAAATGCATAAACAATCATAAGCCGGTATTTTTAATAGTAGACCGGTTTCATGGTGAGAGATGGTATAAATTCTGATGATACTGAGATAGTGGGTACTATTTTTGCCTGCTAAATGGTGCAGCTGAATCGATACAGGCCCCGTAGCGAACTGTCATTTACCAAATCACCATAGTAGTGATATTTCAAGATCTGGTGGAGGTAGCGGCACTCAGACTGTAGCCGAGTGTGGCGAAGAGCTTCGCCCTGGCAATGCCACTGTTTCTATCCATATAATCCAGAGTTCTTGAGTTATATAAGCTTCATATTACTTTTCGGTTCTCTGTGTTCAGTTATTTTTTGCCAATTCATTCCTTTCCATACTTTGCTTCCCTGGCTTTCTACATTTCAAGTTTTCTCTTGTTTTCATTAGTGTCTTCACTTTTACTTGGTAGATTTGATAATATCTTTTCCGTTACTCTTTGCTAGGCGATAAGGAGGGCCGAATGCTTTGGATAGCGAGAACGAAAGATGTTATTCACCAATATGGCTCTGGGTGAAAAGTGTGTTCTTCCTGAGAAGCCCCCTATCATCGTACCAATAAGAAAATTTTCGCCCACGCGATAACCCCCGCGCACCGAACTAAGCGGGCGGCTGTATAAACCCGGAGGTACATATCTCCATCGTTCATTAATAATCAGTCGGGATTTCTTATATGGTGTAGATGCACTAAATTCAGAGACCAGAATATACAAAGATAAATATATTTCTGCAAAATGTACTAGCAGTGCTCCTCAGTGGACTGGATCGTTCCTGGGTAAACTGGCTTTTGTACAGTATAGCATTCTCTCCCTTGGTGAGCCGGCTCATCCAGAAGCGTGCTCCGGTGGACCGGCCTAGTGGGGAACATTCCTGGATAAGCGACGTTCCCAAATGTATTATAAGAGTGTCACAATAGACATCTATGACACGTATGGACATCTATGACACGTATGTCCCTACTCCACTACGCCAACAAATCTAACTATTCTCTGCATTTTAGGAGAGTGGCCGAAAGACACGACTTAATGCTCGAAAAGCTCATAAATGGGGTACCAGTACGCACTAACGAGTGCACTGGCGTTAAAACGATTTAATTTATGTATGCGCTAGAAAGAAGGTTCCTTTCGACACCTCCACCTGATTGTGAAGTACGTCCATTCAGAAACTTTTTTTTTCCTTCGTAGTTTCCGTGGCTTACCATTTAATTATAGAAGCTTCTTCAAAGTATAATCGAGCCGTGTTTCAAAGACTCAGTCGGCAAGGGTTCGGTTAACGCGGGAAGTTACCGAGTCATTGATGATGTAAAAGGCAATACACTGACTCCAGCAGAATTGAGTGGCTACATAAGTCCCGGTACGGTAATCTCTATGACTATGCTAGTCATACAAGCTAAATATAAATACATAGTTAGATCCCTAAAGCAACAGAGTTGCTAACTACAAAATGTTTCTTTATGTTATAGCACTATATACCTCTATAGAGCGTGCAATATCACAGGCTTCGCTGCTGTAAATACTGAGCGGGTCCCATACTCCCGCGGATGGCATCGAGTAGTCCGGCATGATTTTGCGGTAGCAAAAGGCCTTGCTACCAATACGGATAATCACCAGCCCAGTATGTTATTGAATCTTAGAATAGCACAATATCTCTTAATATGAACGAAAAGGTATCTGTGGGGGTTTTTTTAAATTCATTATTTAGATACAAAAACTAGAAAAACCCGGTGATATCCGAATATTTACATCAAGGTCAAGGTCTGCGTAATTAGAAACATTTTCCCTGTTATCAGTGGGCTGTATAGCAATTGGGGCTTACAATTACTTGTCCAAACACCATGTCATTTAAGTACACGAATTTATATATGAGGTATTGGCAACCTGTTGATATGGGGGTGCTTTAGTCTTTCGGAAATACAAGTATTGCGGGCTAGTTACTGCCTCTGATACTCGTGTTACAACCCCCCAGAATGTACAGCTGCTAGCCGAAGAGACTATTTTATTAAGCGATGCGCGTGTGGGCGTGGTAGGGCTCACATGGTATATGAAAAGGAACCCTCGCATGTCATCTCGGGGTCTGGTAGAGCTTATTTAGCATCGAGTGATTTAATGTAACGCAATACTAAGTTACTGCGGGGAAGCAAAACGATTATGCAGGAGGAATGAGTCAGTGCTTAGTGGACTACAAGCACTATAGCACTACAATTTTAGTTATATTCAATATCCCTACGTATAAGTCATCTGTCTCACTCAGGTACTTCAACCACCTCCCATACTTACTGCTGTGGTATCAGGTCTTTCAAGTACTGTCCTGGTCTCATATGAAAGTCATCGTAGAATCACCTTAGGTCACAAATGTGCTATTCTGTCGAATATTGATATAAATTCTCCTATCAATTGATAAAGACATAGTTTCAACCCCACCCCTGCTGCAATATCATAAGACATGATCTCATTCTCCCCTCACATCTGGGCATAAACTAAACCGTAACAGTGGAGACCACGATATCCTTCACACTTGTGAACTCAATCAGAGCAAGATCATGCTCAGACCTCTGGGTAAGGGCACTGATAGAATTCGTGGCGCCAGTCGCGATCTCATGCGAATTTGCAGCTAGCGGCGCAAGCTGCTGCACGGATAGAAGCTCGATAGAAGGCTTCCACTTATTGGTCGTAGTATTGTATTCGGTGGCCGCGACCTTATTAGATGAAGTAACGGTGAACACTATATTCCCTGCGATAGCAATTGAGGCGCCGGCTGGGTGATTAAGCTGGGTCTTGAATTTCTCTGTATCCCACTAGTCAGAAAAGTATACTGTAAAGTTCAAAATGGATACCGTACCGGCTTGTGGTAGCCCGTCTTGGTGGGTGATAGAAAGATCCGGAAGTTGATAAAAGACGCCGTTCATCTTGGACATACCAGCGGCGATGGAGGTGCCCTTGTGACCGGCGGGGAACCGAACGCTGGTAAGGTTGAACCCTGCGCCACTTCCACTGCGGAATAGAGAGCGAATCTCATCTGTCTCAGGGTCTTGGAAATATACCCATGTGAGATTACCGTTCTCGCTTCCCAGTGCCCCAAGACGAGAGTTGGGAGCAGCTTTGAACTGTCCGTTGAGTGCGCCGTCATACCATTGCGGGCCACGGCTTTTGGTGTAAGCGCGCTAGTGTGAGGAACGGTCAGTGTTTATATCTAATATAGCGGATGGAGTTCTTGGTTACCTCATAGATTTTACCCTCTTTATCGGTGTAGTATACACGCATCTATGTGACTTGTTAACTTCATTTTCCCCTACACTATAGTTACAGGAAAGTAATATACCTCAGTGTCACTGTTGATGTCGTTATTCCAAATAGTTGCGGCGAAGCCTGTGTTCATGCTGGGATTTTTATCAAGATCGACGACAAGTGTGTCTCCAGAGCCGCCGGTGCGCATGATACGTCCTTGCGGGTCTTGGAAGAAGACAATCTGCTGGACCTGGAGAAGGCCATGGGAGCGGTGGAGAAACGGAACCGCGGCGAGGGGGGTGCGAGAAGCAACTTCGGTCTTTGGTGCGCTCATTTTGTATTTGGAGTAGAGTGTAATGGATGTGGATGAAGATGGATGGTGGGTAGTGGGTTCTAACGTGGGACTGATCGTGTCTTATATAAAGATTCCCCGGTATAAAACCTACACATTGTGAAGCGAAAATCTTGTCAGCGCCTCACATGGTAGAAGCTTCTCTGGTGCCGTAGCTTGTGGTACTGCACGTTACTCAACTCTATCACAAGCCTGTATTCCATGTGCGATTATGCCACATGTAATGGCACTCCCGTGGAGAAGACTACTGTTGGCTCCCAGTGGAGGAATGAGGGGAACCCTCGCAAATCTTGCTATAATTCGTAGCGAGGACTTCCACGGCTCCTGAGCTCTACACTCACAGTTAGTTCACATATAGAGACCTACATCGAAATTTACATATGATGTACTTAACGAACATTATACACCGCCGGGAGTGGGGAAGACTGCTTTTTCCGGGACAAAGAGTTGAATAGTATTGCGTAATGTGCGCAATTGCTATGAGAAGTAGTCACATCTGCCAATCAGATGCTCCATGATGATTATGTAAGACAAGATCCCACCGTGGCGGCCTCCCGATACCTACACCTATACTTCCCCATATGCTCGCCGGGCACATGCTGTGAACATGTGTGTCAAAGTTTGTGCACATGGGAACTATAGATACCAATATTTAGACAATATAATACCAAACCTGGTAAAATATCCAAGGAGCGCGGAAAGGCCGCTAGGCACGAAACGTATGATAACTCAATCTTAAGCTACAGAAGAAGTCCAGACATTGCATACGGTGAAGAGAATATAAGAAAAATATGTAAGAGTTACCCGTACTATACCACCTCTATCTTCTAGGTAGTATCCGATTTACCTCTATATTTTTATGTCATTGCTCACATTTATGGTTGAAACTATAAATCTTACCTAGTTTCAAATAATATTATTGTTTCCGAATATTGTATCTTTCAGCCTTTTTGGGGATTATATTTGCATCTCCCCTGCCGATTGTTATAGCCTTACGATCGTGTCGTACTATCGACAGCACCACACACCATGAGACTTCCGAATGCATACGCGAGGCTCGGTTAGTGCAAACACACATATACACCCATTCTAAGCGGGATTTCGACATACACCGAGTAAACTAATTGCGTATCACAAGCTATACCGCGAATACCCGACAAGAATATTGTAGAAAAGTGTGGTTTGAGAAGCATGTGGTATGAGATGCACGGAGTCCATTGCTGAAAGATGTGATCTGAGAAACATGTGCTTTGAGATGCAAGGTGTTCTAGACACATGTGCTTTGAGAAACATGGGCAGTTGAGATCCACGGAGTTTATCTGTGTCTCAGGCCCTCGGCAAAGGTTGCGGTGAGGAGGATTGGCTACATAATCCTTGCCCACCAAATATATTTTCGATATTAATCTTTCCGGAGGTGGTAAAGGAAGATGGGCGACAGGGATTTATGAGGTATTGATTTTAAACAAATCTGGGGTATCCATGGAGGTTGCAGCGTAATCTCGCTAAGGCTGAAATACGAATATGTGTGTATTCGTACGTTCCTTATGCCCAATCGACGCAGCACGTTTCCAAGCTACAGGTTTTAGCGATAACCTTACCTTAGTTGGTTATACCACCGCAATTGTTTTCTTATTTTTTTTACCTTACTCTAAAGAAAACTTAACTAGACAGACCCCCGAAAAACAGAATGATCGTTCGCTAGGGCTCAACTCGAGTATGGAGGTGTACTGCGATGGCCTGAATAATCTGATAGTTTACGAAACTCAACACGTATAAATTTCGTCACCGAATCGATTTGCCCGACAGCTGTAATTATTGCGTCATCTACCTTGCGTTGCCGATCAGGACAGCCTTGTCATGTAGCTGCAGCCCAGAACGGTGGAAACGCACGTCGGGCCGAGCCTCGGTTACGCATATTTGGGACTGGACCGCCAGTGCATGGCATGCGGCAAGCTTATTATAAAAACTTGCGATCTGAGATCTGCGGAATTCATTGGTCTCAGCCAAGATTCGGTTAGCGATGTTTACCATTTCTTTTTCTTCAACTTGCCGGATGTAGTACGCCGGTAAATGGGTTCTCTTCCTGGGAGGCGTCGAATACCTGTATATGCGCCAGGATGTATCTTAATCGACCGACAACTCGGGAATTGCCTTTTGGCGAGAACAGTAACCCACCAGTTCGTAAAGCAGCGGTCGCCAACAACTATAACTATCGGGATATAGTCTCTTGATGGCCGCTGTCACATGGGAGCCAGAATTGCTAGGACTCATAGGAATTTCACTCTGTACAGCGTGCCCTTAGTCATGACCGGAATAATGACTGTTATACAGATGGCTAACGGGTGGTTTATATGATAGCACGAGGAGTGGTAAGGTAGTTATGTAGCATCCCCGAGGCTCCTGATCACCGGCCCCCTCTAGCTAGCAGATTCTAAAATTATAGCCTGATCCGAAAATATAGAAGCTCGATTCTTGTCCCAGTCTGCAATTACTGAATCAAACTATGCTGGAACATAATCATTTTAAGATAAATCTTAATGAGTAATGTGTGTTATAGAACTCGTATGTATGTAGCAACACGCGGGTATAGAACATGTGATCTAAGGAAGGTTAGGTCTATATTTCAACCCTAACCCATACCGGGTATCAGCTGTATTCTCCTGTACGTGCTTGTGTAATGCATAACGGTTTACTATGTCGAGATAGACTCACATAGTTGCAGTAGAGCTGTTATCAACATTGATGGATATGCGGGGCACTTTTAGAGTACTCTCTGCCGCCCGTCACGTGCCCTAGTAGCCCCCCTAGTTACTAGTCAACGCTAAGTGGTCAAGGGGGCAACAAATCTCATAGTTACCACTGGGGCCATTAGTTCAACCGTATAGATGGCCCCAAACCCCGGTGTCAGCAACGATGCTGGCGTTCGAACCCGGTCAACTGCAGAGGTATACTGGCCTCGAGCCCCGTGTGGGGGCTTGGGTACCCGCTAGTCAGTAGAACTGTTTTTTGCTCCCCTTACTATATATATTTCTGTTTTAGAGTTCACGACTTCTTCGTATATACTGTTTTATAAAATATCACCGGGAAAAATATAGAGTCTGCTTCGTTACAATTTTGTAGGTGGCTGTGGGCTTGGCACCGCCACAAGTGCGGGGTGATAGAAAGGAATCGGACATTACCGGTCCTAGCCAAAACATCGGGCCAAGTAGAGCTATATTTAATTCACTGACTAGAGACCCTAAGAGTGGATAGCTACGGGACGAAGGGGGTTGGGGATTGTTGTATTTACGTTTATTTCCAGAAAGCAAGGGTTAGGGGAGCGATAAGTGATTTTGGTGGGAGTTAGGGAATGATATGTCCTCCGGAAAAGCAGGTTGCACTATTTTATAATCCGCAACAGATGCTCAGGTGCGCAAGGACCCAGGAGAAAAAGGAGAATTAGGAGTAGATTGGCGAAGGTAGCAGTTCGGGAGTGGTAGAGCTTAACCGGTACTCTTCATAATGGGATATTGTGACTGTTCAGACAGCATAGTACGACTGGGATGGTGCTGTCGAGATTCCGTGGCGGTGGTGGTTCGGCGCTTTGTGGGTGCTGGTGGAGGGTTTGCTGGGAATGTGGCGCGTGTGGCGCTACAATATACTATCCCTATGAAAATACTACGTATAAGAATGACTCTATCAAAATATGTATTCTCGGTCAGAATTAGGTCAATAAGAATTCTTTTTCTTTATTTATCAGAAAGTACACTTTATAAATTATTCAGGCCCGGTCCCATGTACATGCATATTGTCTTATGTATGTGGCACTCTATGCGGTGATGTTATGTAACTAGGGCTGGTAGCGCAACAAATGTTTCTCTCAACCATAAAGTGAGAGAGTATATGTTAAACTCTCCGCAGTTGACAGCATGGGAAAAGGATCCCGTCCTCTCCTCACCGCTCCGATTGATTCATTTATACACTTTACCGCTTAGAACTCACTACCCTAACCCTGCTTACGTCATGGATTATCAATAATACAAAGCCACTAAACGATGTGTCCCCATTGTTTATTGGGCCTCTTCAGCATATACATTTAATAGTAAGGAAGAGCGGTTCCTATATCTTCTCCATATATTCCTAGCGAAATGTACCACTTTTTCTCATCTCTCAGAGCTAGGGAGGGTTCCAGTAGCAGAGGGAGTCAACTTACGATAGTTCGCGCCTCTGAGCCACAGCGCCACATGATCTCCGATGGTCATCGTGGATATAAAAGGAGTGGCCATGATCGTAGCTCGGAAGAGAATTCAAGTGGGAAAGCTGATGATGATTAAATAACCTCTAAACTACTTATTGCTCAGGGGTGGTCCTGCTACCGGCTAAGCGAACGATAGGAAGTTCATCGAACCTTAGAAGTCATTGATATTGTATAGCTGTATACCCGACAGTCCCAGTGTATACGAAGGTGCTACAGCCAAACCTTTTAGAAATAGAACAGCCATTCTGGCTGGGATTGAGGTAGGCATCAAGTCCCCCGGGAGAGCAGATGAGTTCTCATTTTCAGGGGGTATGTCGCTGTGAGTGTCTTATTCTGCGGTCCCAGTAAGCGGCTACCGTTTTATTATGATTTCCACCAATAACATCCAGGCATATGGTAGCATTCACCAGCCCTCTTTCAAGTGTCTGCTCATCTCCACAGATGATGGTCGCACATTCTGACTCAACGGCGGCTGACGGCTGACGGCTAGGTCACAGTGCAACGGAAAATGACCCGCTACCCCGCTCGACTCCTGTTCGCCACCTACCAACCAGCGCTTGTCCATAGTGAGACCTTCCCTATCACCATGGCGGGAAAGCGCCGTCTTTCCTTATCACCAGTACGATCCAATACGACTAAGATAGTTCGACTCGGCGAGAGTGCCAAAACGCTAAACACCAGCCGGACAACATTTCGCATAAGCAAGATCCCTCTTGATTTCACCAGAAAAAAGGTGCTGACCTTCATCAATAACGTAATAGCACCTGACTCTGTAAACAGAAATGTCGGACAACCTATTCGCGTGCTTGAATGTTCACTAGCACCGTCACCAACCGATCCTAATAGGCACCAAGTAGCCACGGTGACCTTCAGTCATGTGCCTCCAACTACAATCCTGTGTCGGAGATAGGGCACTGTGGTCTTTCGAGCTTTTTGTAGATACAGTACCTACAAAACTCTTCTTTGACTCCCATTTCATAGGTTTCACCCCCTTAATGATGGCCCTGGAAATTATAAAGTGGAGTAATATCAGCCTTTCCAACATTCAGTACCTTATGCTTTTGCTGGCACCTGAGGATCTAATTCAATTGTTAGTGTCATCTTTGTTACCGGACTTTCTGGACATGCTTTTGGCTCCTGGAAAGCTTCTCGTGAATATACGATGTGGGTACGGGACATTCTTGTCAAAGACCTTGACTACCAGTCAGGAAGTCAGATCAGGACTATGAAATCCTCCTCGGGTATATCACAAATTGTGTCCAAACATCACCGGAAGCTATCGAAAAAGGATTTCCACGCACTCAAAGTGGTAATTTCTCTAATGATTTCTAAAGTCTATCTCTAATCCGCTAGCACTAGGCCAAGAAGTACACGTCTCCGTGAAATACAAGGTCCCGTTTGACCTTTATTAACGAAGAAATCCAAATCTTACAGGGAGAGAGCAGGTGCTTCTTGACTTACATCAACAACTTAGGGAAAACCCGGGAACTCCAGTAGTGCTGCACGGCATGGGGGGCGTGGGGAAAACGCAGCTTGTGTGGGAGTATGTTCATTCTCATCTAACGGAGTACACCTCCTTGCTGTGGGTCAATGCGACCAGCCAAGAGACGGCAATACTTGGGTATAGAAGAATAGCGTAGCGCTTGGTTGACCATCAAGTCAGCCTAGCCAAAGAACGGACCCTAGACTACTCCCGCTTAGCGGCTGAGTTTTCGATGGCAGGAGTTTTGAGTGAAAGCGGTCAGATCTTGGTTGATGGAAGCATCACAGCGAAAGTAATCACAGCTGTAAGAAGTTGGCTGAATCACGAGGATAATTCCCGTTGGCTCTTTGTCTTGGATAACGTCGACGATCTCGAATCACTTAAGATTGCCGACTTTTTGCCCACTCGTTTGCATGGCAATATCCTGATTACGAGTAGACGACCCGAATAGGCTTGAGGTTGATCAGATGCGTCAAGACGAGGCTTTACGATTGCTTCTACGTAGTGCAGGCCAGGGTGGTCGACAGGTCAGTCAGGGAGGTGTGCCAGTCACTTACCAGTTCCTGTTGAAGTAATTGTACTGACAGGGGATCTCACGTTGACTGTACAGCAGCCATGATCTCAGCGAAAGAGGTGGGATACCTTCCCTTTGCTTTAGACCAAGCAGGCGCATATATTCACTCCCGGCGAATGACACCCCAGAGGAACCCAGACGCACCCGGCAGGGACCACACCGAAGCGTTTAGGGAAGTACATCTCAGACCGTTGAGCAGCTATGGAACGAGAACGGTACTTCCAACTTGGGAAATATCATTCAAAGCTGTGAGGGAGGAGAACGAAGAGGCCTCGGAGCTGCTCCTACTGTGTTCTTTCCTCTCAAGTGGAGATATTTCCGAGACAATGTTACAGCACGGTAAGGGTTTGGCACAGCATGGTAGGTCCAGAAACTATATTAACTATTCTACATGACCTAAAAAGCACGGCAGACACTACCTTGGATGATTCACTGAGATATCTTTTCTCATATTCACTTGTTACTCGTAAAAACAGTGACGATGGCTTCTATATTCATTCGATGGTTCATTGGTGGGCGTCTGAGCGCCTTACGAATGAGGAGAGATTCTAGGAAGCACCAGATGCGATTCGATTGCTGTTCAATGTAAAAAATGAATTCAGAATGAGCTCTATTGTGCCAGAGCGTTATCTTGCGCATTTCATGTCACACATCGAAACCGTCAGTCTCAACCTTCACCGCTATCTGAATAAAGGAGATCTCGACCAGTATGGCTTATTCCCTGTGGTTGAGTGACTGGGGCAACTGTTCAATGACTTAGGACGACCACACGCTGCATTGAAGATACCTTTAGTACTATTTACAGCAAGCCAGAAATCATTCGGGATCGAAAGCCAACACACTTTGGATACCATGTATTCCCTGTGCTGCCATTATAACTCTATGAGCAGATAGAAAGAAGCGGAGGAACTCGGAGTGCTGGCACTGAAGAACAGTATTGAGGTTCGGGGCCAGAACATCAAAAAACTCTATTCATCATGTCTAGGCTGTCTGTTACCTATGTTTGTCTCAAGAAGTGGAAGGAGGAAGCCGAGTTGAGCTTTCGGGCTTTGGAGGGGTTAAGAAGAATATCAGGTGATGGAGACAAGAAGATTATTAGTAGGGTGAGTGCCCTTGTTCAAGCATATAGTGGCCTTGGGTGGTGGGAAGAAGCAGAGAAATGCGCTCTACAAGCCTCGAGTCCAGTAAGGGGGTTTTACAGCAAAATGAGACAGCAGTCACCAGTCTTATGGCAGCCGTATCCAGAAGCTACAGGGCCCAAGGGGAGATGAGAGAGGCCGAGGAATGGGGCTTGCGGACGGTGGAGTCCGCAGAGTCGGTGTTTGGGAGAGACCATGCTCAAACCGTAAGAGCGATGTCTGTGCTAGCGAGGATCTATCCTAGCGGCAAAATGTGGGTAGAGGCGGAAAATTGGGGATGGAAGCCGTGGAGGCCGGGATAGCTTTACCTGGTAACGGGCACGAAGACAAATTCAGGTATGTGTCTCACCTAGCGGAGATCTACACCTCCCAGGGGAAGATGGTAGAGGCAGCAAGATGGCAGGCACAAGCCACGGTGGCAAAGAAGAATACCTTACGGGGTTAAGACTTGGGGAATTGAACTAATACCCAAGGGCTGTTTGATGATAGATTATATATGTAAGGTAGTGGAAGGATTATATATGCGTGGTAGTTCTTCATGTGAAGTATATATTGTGTCGCTTATCATGTTATGTAGGGGGCTAGAGCGTATGTTATTGCTCCAAAGAGTACTTGCCTTATAGCTGATGAAGGAACCCTTCTTTGTTTAGTCAGTTTAACTCGGGTTCTCCCATTTCGTATCCGTTAATTTCAATTTTTCGAATCAATATTTCTTAAGCCTTCGGCCCAGGGGTCATCTTGTCCGACACTCGTATAGGCTAAGCCAGTGCATTAATAGAATAGTAGAGGTTGAAATGGCAGCCTAGTAAGCTTGCAGCAGTGTTGAAGTGGGCCAATAAATCCGCTATAAAGGCTTTGTGTTACCCCATTATACCCTCTCCGCAAGGTGGACAAGGATATCAATTCTTAGGGCATGTGCGGATGATATTCTAGGCCGTCTATGGGAATGTAGAATACATCTTGAATCAAGTGTTTATCGGTACGGTTCCATGAAAAATGTTTCAAGCGCGTCTAAGAAATTTAAGTACGTCTAGTAGATGATATCTAGTAGATGGTGCGCTCACCGGGGAGACTCCTAATTCCCTTAGTATTCATTTACCTCACGGGCCCGTCTTTGAGGCTCGCAGATTGTGATATCTAAACTCATTTACTTGTCCCCATTATCCTAGACATTGTACATGTTGTTATTATGGTAGTCTAGAATCCCTTCTGCTCCGCACTTGTTTCCGCTAGCTGGCTTGGATTAGTGCAATTCTCATGTAGGCTTGTCGACCGTGATAAGTTTGCTGTCACTTAAGCCGTGGTCCCCGGCTATGAATTTAATCTTATGTGACTATTCAATTTCGTCATCCTACGATTCATACTGACGGCGGTACCAGCAACACCGGCGTAATTATTTCGCTACAAAAAAGGGGAAAATTCATATTGGCAAGTAACTCTACCTATCAAATCAATCTAATGTTTAAAAATAATTCATAAGTTAATTAATATACCGTGACAAAAAAAAGGGTAGTTCCTCAATCACTTACAGGTCGTGGCGATAACGTACACCTGGGGGAAAGAGTAATCTCCACGAGGGTCGAACTGCGGACTTACAGCGTCGTAAGCTGGCCGTTTGCTGCTAGGAGACCGGACCTCCGAAAGTATGTCCTTTGTTGCGTGTCTTGACTTGATTCTTGGGGGCTCTGTGGTAGAGGGGCGTGCTAGGTTATACCCACGAGGAGGATTGTCTAGTATGAGTTGAGCGCAACCATTTGCCGTCTTGTAAATACTATGAATACTCTAGCGATAAGGTCGCTGTTTATTCTTAAGTACAACTACCAGCATCGAATGCTTAATACTATATACTTATGGGGATGGCAATGGGGCACCGCCGATAAGTTTCTTTTTGTACTTAGGAGTTGGTGGTAGTTTCTCTTACTTGGCTGTACACGGTCACTGAATACTCCTCCTCTTCTGCTGGATACAGCCTGGTCAGAAGATGGGTTTTGAGTGCCTACCTGTGTGACCAGTCTTCTTCGTATAAATATTTGAAGATAACTAGAAAGCATACCAAGTAGGTCCTTATAGCCTTTATTGGTGGGTTCACATACCTTACAGAATGCTATAAGAGTACCATATCGACGAATCGAATGGCTGGAGAGCTTATAAAGATACTACCTGGAGAAGAATAAGACATCATGAATTTATCCCTTTATCCGGATGGATAATATTATGACCCCCCTTCTTTTCGCTCTCCCCTCATCAACACCACAGGAGTTGTCCTAGTCCACCAAGAACCGCCCCCACCCCCGGTCCGTCCTCATCCGCCCCTTGATTCTCCGAACCCTGCGGTACCCAGGGCAGAACCCGAATCCCTCACGCCATTTTCACCCGGTCCCTCACCCCCGTAAGTATCTATTGGGAGTGTATGTCCATCATACTATGTTCAAGCTCACGCTCATTGGATGGAGTCGAGATATAGGAAGATGTAATGTGTGGGTGGAGGGCATCGATTGGTTCGCAATATATCGTTGGGGTAGAGCAGGGCTTGATTGTACGAGGTCGGGTCTGGGCTAGCGGTATCACAGACATTTCCTAATTTTATTTACCTTTATCAGCTTCGAGTATAGTTGTGTAAACATAGTTTCAGCTCATATTAAGTTTGTCGCACGCATTGCCCCTTGCTATGGCGTTTGCTCCAATAGGCCGGCTCCCATAAAGCGCGAATAATTATCGTGCCTAGTCGGTATACCTACTCCCGTCATACCCGACCGACCCCACCACGTAGGCAATACAGAAATAATTACTACATGCCTAGACGACACCGAGGATGGGGCGAATTTGGTAGGGAAAATGCAAGTTTAATAACTCGGGGGACACGTCCGCGATAGAGCAGAGTTTGTTGTCTTGGGATAGGTAGGCTAGCTCGTGTATTTAACTGATAGCAGACCACCGATCCTTTATTGAGGATCACAACTATCATTCCAGCAGTGAAGACACCCCCACTGTAGTGACTACGAGAGCCCAAGTTCTTCATGACATTGCCAACGACGTGTGAGGGTATAAGGGTGTGGTTGGTGTTGTAGGTACTCATGCCGCTGTTGAAAGGCGAGACCATTTGCAGGGAGATTGGATAGATGATAAGAGAGGGAAGTACCTATTGAAATTCATCTTTTAGGATTAGATGACAGTAGTGGATATTCTCATCGGAGGGGGTATAGCAGAACCTATCATATTCAATCACAATATCTGCTATGTTGGTCCAGTCTTCGGGCAACGCGGGGATGCAGTACAGGGTATGCCGTTAGATTTATACACTTCAGAACCGAGCTTATATGGGAAAATATCTGGAAAATATCGTTCATGGGGGAGTCTCGCGTGCAGAAAACACTATGACGGAAGTTGGGGCACACGGGATAGCGCAGAAAACCACTTGTCCAGCTGTCGTAGACGAGGAAAAATGAGTGATGGTCCATGGCCCACGAGAACCAAGTGAGACAGTGCGATAAGCCAAGAGGAGAGAGGGTATAGTTAATCAGATTGGGGTCCCCCCTGGCGGTGCATGGCAAAGTTGACAGAGCGCGTGAGAAAGATACCACTAAGGATATTAACACTTAACCCTAACCCGGAACAAGTCTGACTAAGATTGGCTCTTCACGCTACCTCACTCGGTTCTCATGGACCATGGACCCTCACTGATTTCTTCTCGTCAGTCTCGGTCCTTCGCCTGCACTATACTATTCTCGGAGGTCGTGCATACTATCCCCTGCTCATCTCTCCTTGGCTGGTGTCACATATCACATTACTACGTCACCCACGTCACATGTCACATTATCATTCTACCGTGCACGTGTCTCTAAACGGTTGATGCGTGTCTCATTGATCTAAGGTAATCTACAAGGGGTAGGGGTGTGAACATAGGATAGCGGAAATCTCCACCCCACGGGGCCACCACCGAATTGTGAGGCTCGTTATGTCTTCACAACCCGACCCCTAGTGCCCGCCCTCACATCCTCATCCTTAGAATCGTCTGACCTAATAGGCAGAAACAAAAATAAAGACAATATGAAACTAACTATCTAGTCTTGCCCCGGTCAGGCTAGTCTACACAATGTATCGTACCCCTAGCCCTGTCAACGTCAGCCCCCGAATCCTCTCCAAGATGGCCGGCGGAGGACAATACCCCGGGCCGGTATAAGTATGGTCCCGCTGAGTCTACTCGGCTGTTGATCTTGTCAATGTCTTTCATGTCCGCAGTCATCCAGGGGGTGTTGCATGTCACGATAATACATGATGTAAGTGTAGTAGCATAGTATACCCCGCCGGTGTCCAATGCCGGTAATCTGAAGGATGTTACCCGGGGAATCGTAGCTCCGATGCAGGGGTCTGATTGTTCTAGGGCGGAATCACTAAAGACAATGATTTGTTGGGACGGTTAATACACCGTTCATCATGCAAAAGGTAGGCGAATTATGGGGTGGTTTGTCATGTGAAGGCTCAGGTGTGAAAGTTCCCGAGATAGCACTTTGGAGGGTGGAGTCAGTATACCATAGCCAGTTGAACATCATTTAGCTACATTGAATTATCTGTGTTTCTAACAGTAGGGTTGATAAATAATGATATTTTGTAGTTAGATACGATTCATGAGCCCAATGCCAATGCGGGTTGATTCGGGTGGTGACTGATCATTTCGCACTTTCGTTAGCTCCAAGCTTGACAGAGTTCATGCTGTTATTTTTTTATATAAAGGTATAATCAACCACCCCAATAATCATATGTGGAATGTCACCCTGTACCATTCTCAAAAACGATTTTCGTATACAATGCGTTTCTTTCTCTCCACCGGGGTTTAGTTATACACTGGGCCGCTCGAGACCCCAGTATAGATACCTTAAGCATTCTACATATATGTTACTGGATATAATGGCTATTCCTGGTGGAATCTCAGCCAATCAATTCGTAGTGCTAGGGTTTCGGGTGGGTGAGGAGGGTCTACTAATACGTTGGTACCTGCATGTTAGGCGGTGTTCACAGTGTGATAGAGGAGGAACTTTCATGTAGATAAAGACTGCTGTTTTTATAACTCGTGGCATGTAACTTTGACGGCGTATCAAATTTGTGTTACCTATTCAAAGCATCTATCGTTAAAATGCTGTTTTACGGGGAACAAAACACCCCCTATCTTGATACTACGAGCCTAAATTATATACTCAATCACCAGGTCGTGCTGACAGACGCTGTTAGCGAATATCCTCTCAGATGCTGATTCAACCTACTGACCAATAGATTTCCCCATCAAGATCTCTACGAATAACCTTTCAACAGGATGTCAGGGATATAAGGGCTAGGGTTTGTCTGATAAGCGGGCACATAAACACAGAGCTCTTCCGGGCATATAGTTACTCCGGACATGGATGGAACGTCAGCGACAGTACCTGCATCTACCAAATACTCGTTAACGCGACATTATAATTTACGTGGGAGCGCTGTTTCGAACGCATGAGGGGCTTCAGTGCGGAGGGACAGTGGCTACCTAATTAAGCGACGCAGGCAAAAACCGGGTACTCGAAGCGTAGATGGCCCCACGGCGTGTGCAAGAAACGCTGGTGCAGAGCCACTAGACATTTAATTACCGCACAACATGTAAAAGATTCTCGGCAATGGAAGATTCAAAACAGTAGCTGAGGGTATCCCGGGGTTCATACGTCAAGCTGGTGGTTTGTGTCGGGGTGTGTCGTGCCAAGACGGGCTTGGCGACACTAGCGCTGCTCGGCACAAACCCCCCTGGGAGTACATGTTTAATACCCGAACCAACCCCAAAATACATAAACCTGAATATTTATGCGCAGAGTGGTCATTGATGCTAAATAACATGGTTACACGGTAAAAATCTTTAGCACCCGCACAACGCATATTAAGGGCTTGAAGAATTACATTTGATATCTGAGAGATTGACAAAGTTATTATTAAATATTCCCTCTACATCTTATCTATTCACTCTCGGGACCCGGTAGATGTCCAAGTGAGTGCGCAACGCGGTTATCACTGGTCCCGAGTTCCTATGCAAATGCATATATGCAAGTGGGAACCAACCCTAACCCATACTGCCGATTCATAAATGCAAAAAGTCTTTCGTTCTTTTATTTTTTAGCCGCTAAAGCTGACCATCATGTTCTATTATTATTCCTTTAACGATATGGCCCCTATAAAAGGATATTGGTACATACCAATCGTTCTTGGATTTCATAGGTTTACTTATGTGCGGGGTAAACCGAACAAAATGACCCCGCACGGCTCGCCCCAACTCAACCCTCACCAACATCCTTACTACTACATCCCAGAGCCATTTGATCGCCAAACCATCTAACCGAATATCAAGTACCCGACCAAGCCTAACGACCGCTACTATGTCATTTGGTTTCAGCATCGGCGACTTCATTGCAGTTACCGGAATTGCACTTAACGTATGCGAGTCCATCCGCTCATTCCCGGCCGACCACCTCGAGCTTGTATTCAAGCTGGAGATCTTCCGTTGCTCTCTCCAGGAGGTTAAAGATGTTACTTCCCGCTGTCAACTATCGCCACCAACCGCAAAGATTGCCGAGAAGCAACTCGAAAACTGTTATCAGCTCCTACAGGAGCTCGAGAAATCGATCACAAAATACAACAGCATTCCCGGAGGAAAGGGGACCTCCCTAAAGCAACTCCGGTGGGGGATTTACAAAAAGGATGAATCGATGAAGTTGGTTGAGAAGCTCGAGGGACAGATCAATTCGTTCAATCTTTTCTTGAACGCCTACAACATGTAAGCATTACCCTTTGCTCAACTCTATGGTGCCTGAGCCCCAATCCTTCAATGGGGACGCCTGACATTTACAACACGACTCATAGGAGAATGTTGCAAGAAAAAGACGTGATACGGAGGCGCGTTGAAGCCGCTCCGCAGCACCTTGATGCATGGGCCGACTTTCAACCGATCCGGTTCATAGATGCACTTGATAGACAGATCAAATTTCCGTTTGAAATGTGTAGGACATGGGAGGTATGTGATATAACTGAACATGCGCGAACTAATATTACCATCATATAGTACTGATACCTCATACTGTGTTTAGAATTTCCAAGACCTCTTAAAGCTCAGCTTTCGTGAGTCGGTCGGAAAAAGCTGGGTTGACGCCGGGAGGTATATGATCGCGGATGAATCGACTGGAAACACTTTGACCGCAAAGGAGTGGTGTACTGGTATCAAGCCTGGCGTGATGCTTTCGATGGCTATGGTCTTGCACAAACAAAAAGCTACTGATATTACAAAACACAACTGTCCATCTTGCAACGATCGATATACAGGGGACATAGGGAAAGAGCTTAAGCGTGTGAAGTGGTGAGCACCTGAGCTACTGTTTTCAAAATGGCAATAGACGGAATGTAGGCTTACCATAGTGGAAAATGTTTAGTAACCGCTGTGCAACTTGGTTCCAAGTATCATTGCAACCGCGTATTACTGACATTACAGACAACGGAGGCGAGCCGGATATTCTATATGAACCAACTAAGAAACTGCTAGTGGAACCTGAACAGCTCAATACGCCGCTAGATGATGGCGATATCAAGCACTTCCGTCGTTTACAAGTTCTTACGCGGAAGCTCAACTTAGGGGATGGTGACGTTCAGCAAGCACTTGAGAAGTGAGTTACCGTTTGGCTGGCAAAAATATCAATTTCTAATATATTCTATGTAACAGATAGTAAGATATATCTCGACTAGTACTAATCCTATCTGATTGGCCTGCTAATCATCGGGTGGTTGGTTAACTCAGCTGGTTAGTTATATCCTGAGCATAATTTAGAATGAGATACTGATCATTGCCACACTGGTGTATTGATAGCATGTAAGTCACCACTTAACAACTTTTAACTACGAGCTGCTAATCCCACTTGGGGGGGTTACTATTAGAGTGTAAGTCACAGAGATACTATCATATTGTATAGGTACTAATACTTACTCTACATTTCACTTACTAGTAAGTGAGTAGTGTCATTACTAGAGGCTATAAGGTTCATTAATACTAGTACAACAGTCGCTATATTCCTACGTAGGTCAAACCGTCACCTACACTATTATGAGCTACTAACCTGTATATTACCTATAAAGTAGTAATAGGTGAGATTCATTTTAATAATAGTTTATCTTTCGTGCTCTCCATCGCTAAGCAACGGGTCTTGTATCTTCAATGATGTAATAGTCGGTAAGTTGGACCTTTAGTGGTATTTCCGATAGGATGCTGAGCGTGGTCATGTTACAGAGGTACTATGTAAGTAATATACGAAATTCTGGGACTAATGAGGTGCTGACCCTCGTTAAACTTATGAACTGGTAGAATGTAAGTCATAACCTAACTATTAACTGGTAGTTACTAATGCTACTGTGACTTCTTCTGTGATAGTGGGTAAGTTCGACCTCAGTTGTTGTCAATGACAAGCTACTGATGGTGACTTCCTCGGTGGGTGTGTAGTTAGTGAGTTGGACCCTACATCCTCTCCATGGTCATGGGCTCATCCTCGCTTGCTTGGTGTGTAGTCAGTGAGTTGGACCGTACATCCTCTCCATGGTCATGTGCTTATCCTCGCTTGCTTCGTGGGTGTGTAGTTAGTGAGTTGGACCCTACATCCTCTCCATGGTCATGTGCTTATCCTCGCTTGCTTGGTGTGTAGTCGGTGAGTTGGACCCTACATCCTCTCCATGGTCATGTGCTTATCCTCGCTTGCTTCGTGGGTGTGTAGTTAGTGAGTTGGACCCTACATCCTCTCCATGGTCATGTGCTTATCCTCGCTTGCTTCGTGGGTGTGTAGTTAGTGAGTTGGACCCTACATCCTCTCCATGGTCATGTGCTTATCCTCGCTTGCTTGGTGTGTAGTCGGTGAGTTGGACCCTGCATCCTCTCCATGGTCATGTGCTTATCCTCGCTTGCTTGGTGTGTAGTCCGTGAGTTGGACCGTACATCCTCTCCATGGTCATGTGCTTATCCTCGCTTGCTTCGTGGGTGTGTAGTCCGTGAGTTGGACCCTACATCCTCTCCATGGTCATGTGCTTATCCTCGCTTGCTTCGTGGGTGTGTAGTTAGTGAGTTGGACCCTACATCCTCTCCATGGTCATGTGCTTATCCTCGCTTGCTTGGCGGTTGTGTAGTTTGTGAGTTGAACCCTACATCCTCTCCATGGTCATGTGCTTATCCTCGCTTGCTTGGCGGTTGTGTAGTTTGTGAGTTCGACCCTACATCCTCTCCATGGTCATGGGCTCATCCTCGTATGCTTGGTGGGTGTGTAGTGAGTAAGTTGGACCCTATACATCACCCTCGTAGCTCAGTCCTAAGAGTTGGTTCTTTCGTGCAATGAATTCAGGTACGTTCAGCTATAATAACCAATAATGACCATCTTCTGACCTAACATAACATGTCCAGCGCGTGGAAGATGTAAGTAACATTCTTACTTGAGGCTATAATGATCTGCTGATCATGTCTTGACTGCCGACTCTGAAGCGAGTGAGTCTGGCTTGACTACCCGAAAGCTGTAAATAAAGACTCAATGGGCGGGCCACAGGAAAATCATGGGAGACCGACGTTATAATACTACTCGCAGCGAGAGTGCTACATCTGGTCTAAACTAACTATGTATTATTCCGATCTCCCAGTAACCACTCCTGTCTGTGGTATCTAATGTCTTTGATCTAGAATCAGACAGAGTTTCAGCAAAAACTTAGGGCAGTACCAACTACTTCAATATATTAGTTGCATTTGTTTTATACATTGCTCACTTAGTTTGTGAAGTCCTGATTCAGTACACCGGGGTTATAAACATACATAGAAGGTCAGATATACGATAAGGGAGGTTATGTTGTTTTGATGGTCGTGAAGGTACTGCTCCGGCTGCAGTTATAGGAGAATAAGACTGGGCGATTTCCTTTACTCCATGTCTTTAAATCATGTTAAATTTCGAATACGTTGACAAGATGATGGCATGGTATAAACGGCCAATGTCCTCTATCATCTCATGAAGAGTAGGTAGGGGACAAGACCACCGAAATATAAGTGAAACGTTTGATGAATTAAAAACGCAGCTGTTACACGACCCATCTGGTAAGTTGGCAATGCAAGTAAAGGCACTACATCCCTGCGCAATTTCTAGGCTAACTCGCATACTTATCCTGATGCGATATTCTAAATTCTCAATTACCGCATAGGAACTGTGTTCTCATCGCTTTTGGGGCAGTCAGGGACACAGGACTCATCAGGCAAGAATTGGACCACCTGTCAAATATTGCACCTTTTATAGGACCTATATATCTGACTAAGTACCATTCCTGGTATTGTATAGTGAGTCTATTCTATGGGCTCCGTATCCTGTTATCTTTGTCAGTATAGTTCACTAGCCCTGCATTTTAAATGATTTACTATAAGTAGTTATATGTACTATCAACTGCCATGAATCAAGATTAGGGGTGTATTTTATTGTGATAGATTCTTTAGATATTTTGCTCTATCATTTCCCATAATCCGTCCTGCTGGTAATGTGCATTAGTCATAACAAAGACAAAACTACAACTTTCTTCCTCCCCTTACCTGATTACGAGTATATATCATTTCTGTTTTTCTCTCTTCGATTTCTATGAGCCTAATCTTTCTAGTATACTCAAGAATGTCAGAGCAGGCTCAAGTCACTCAGCCAGTACTGTATTGGTGCCATACAGAACTATCGATAGGATAAGTATTGAGCTATAGGTCATAGAATAGAAGCCTCCAAGTCTCGCTCGTATTTAACTTATCCCCTTGATGCTTGGGCTGTTCTGAGACTCTTTTGTATGCTGTACCTATAATTCTCGAACCCTTCTATAGTCCCCGCCAAGGTTAACCATTACCAACCATGTAACTAGATTTGACAGTTGAGAAACAACCTAATATTGTTCCGGCCCATTTAGGTACAGCCGGCATGGACGGTGCTAACGCGAAGGCTAGGGCTGTTCGTGCTGAACTCTTTCTGGCCAATTCTTCACTAACAGAAGGCAAGTTTCTTGGCAACTTACAAGCACTATTTAATTAACACATGACTAGTGAGAATATAGATATACGGAAGTACTTAGAGTGTACATTCTTGGCAGGCGCGTGTGCCATAGCCGTACACGCATGGCACATGTACTCTAGATGCATTCTGAGACTTAGGCATGAGCGCCCTTCGATAGTGTGCCGGAAATCCTAGCCCTTAATAATGGGGCGGGGATGTAGCGCTCCCTTGGTTTCCTATTGCACTATCAGGGAATACTATAGTCGTTACATATGTAGAGGTTATTCTAAACCTAACCCTGCTGCCAAGGGTGCTACCATGCATGATTTGCCGGAAGCACAACCCTGCCCAGCCCACGCAATCTTAACCAAAACAATACTAAATAATAATTTATTTATCTGGGGAGTAATTATAAGTCATTAGTTGTCTCTTGAGTAACTAATCCCGTTTAGTTGTGTTCTCTGTAAGTTTCAAATATTTTCTATTTACCGCACGAGTGCTACACCAAGCCTCGGTTTTCTTGGCACGTATAGCACAAAAGCGGGGTTCAGCTTCGCTTACCCCCGAACAACTCCTAGCTACGTGATTATCCGGACCTAGCCCCCACACAAAGTTGCCACACAGAAATACAACAATAAAATGGCTGTGCATCATTTGCAAATGGATCAACATAAACTAAAAACGACATTCCTCGACGATTGTACAATCCACACTATACAAACTCCTGCGACGGAGGAGGATGGTCCGGCGGTTGAAACTCGCATAAAGTGGAGGTATAAAAAAGATATAGGTATCGGAGGATTTGGAGTAGTATGGCTTGAAGAGGCAGACGACGAAGGGCAAAAAGGGCGAGGGGGTTCGTTACGGGCTGTAAAGCGAGTACCTCAGGAAGTGAAGGGTTTAAATTGGTCACGGGAGTTGGATATTTTGGCGCGATTGCGAGATGTGAGCCCTTTCCTGTGTGTTGTATTTGAGATCAAATATAAGGCTTATCTCGAGGAAATAGGATTCAAGTCAGTCACTGTTCGTACAGTTCCTAGGGTGGTACGAGGATGAAGCCAAAGGTTATGTCTTCTTCGCTATGGAGTACATAGAGCATGGGGATTTAAGTCAATATCTCCAAACCTCTGGGGCAAGCGCTAAGCTTCAGGCAAAGATTATCGTAACCCAGATACTTAAAGGCCTCGTTATACTACATACACAAAACATATGCCACCGCGACATTAAACCAAAGGTTCAGCCCCTAGTGATTGTCCCTTTACCAACGTATATATATACATACTTACTCAACTACAGAACATTCTTATCTCTTCTATATCACCATTCCGGATAAAAATTGCCGACTTTGGTCTATCGAAGCACCAAAACAATACATCCTTGCGAACATCTTGTGGCAGTTTATTTTATCTGGCCCCAGAGTTACAAGGGTTTTCCCTACGCAACTCCAGCGGGTCTTATACCAACCTTGTCGATATCCGGTCCCTAGGTGTCTTGACGCATGTAATTTTGACTCGAGACCTACCATTCTTGCTCCGAGACGCCCCCACTTTTGATTCGGACATTGACTCTGGAGTGGAAGTAAGACAAGGACAACGCGAAGTGCTAGTCATGGATATGAATCGTTTTTCTAAGTATTGTTGTGGGGACATAACCTTTCCAGATGCAGCGTTGCGGGGTGCAAATATCAGCAATGACGGGATCGAGTTTGTGAAGTCTTTGCTGGTTACTAATCCTCGCTCCCGAATATCTGCAGCTGAAGCTTTGAATAGTGCCTGGATATTAAATGAAGCAGAGGAACCCTATCCATCAAGTCCTAATACGGAAGGTGTACTGTTCCAAAGCCCCGTTGGATTAGACGGAATAGAGTCCTCAAGTCCTACTATGAATTCAACTGCATCATCCACATCTGAACCGTCAGACACCCCAACGGCAGCAGCGTTAGGTGCTCCTCCTAATGACACACAATTAAGAGTCATCATAAACGCAAATCAACGGTTGTACATACAAGAACATGTATACCTCATACTCGTCAATACAACTGTATAGAATCGATGCTAAGGCAATGTTAGTCTACTATAAGAAGAATCCTGAGTATACTTCCTAATAGCGTGCTATCCAGAAGCCACAATGTAAGACTTCTATCCATCGTCCTTACTTTTTCATCTATTTAGTGATTTGTCATAGGCCAAGGGGGCTACTGTATCAGCTAACTACGGAACCCGCTTTGAAATATTGTCGCCTGGAGTTAACCCAAATGTAGAGTAAGTTTTTTTAAAAAGTAAATATTCCGCACTACTACATTTGGGACCAGTAGTATGATTCTACTCTGGCTCAAGTTTAGTGTGTGGAGAATGGAGGGGGGTATGGCCGATAGTGTGGATAAACCGTTGGGGATGATGAGTATGTCCATGTCGTTCTGTAGTGCTGATTGTTAATTCTAGTATTATCGCCATTCATGGACTATACTGCGCTGGAGATCGTACATGGGTAGCAGATAACGGTGTGAATTGGCTGAAAGACCTGCTTCCCCGAGACTACCCCAGCGCCCGTATTCTCAACTATTGTAACCAGAATTATATGTTGAGTGATGATGGTTTGGGAGTAGCCGATCTAGCTCTGAGAATAATCTCAGATGTTTCCATACTTAGGCGTTCCACAGAGGTTAGTAGGTTGAAAGAGCGCATTCACTATAATATAGCTAGTGACAACTGGATAGAGTGAAAGACGTCCTATAGTATTTCTTGTACATGGTGTTGGGGGTATTTTTCTTAAATATGTGAGTACACCTTTTTCTCCACCTCATATACGCCACTACCTTTTTAGCTTGTCATAGGCACTAAGTTTTAGGCACTGGTACATGCGAACTCCTGTAGCAAGTCCCATCTTGTAGAACATAAACATGTCCACCTCTCAACTTATGGAATCATGTTCTTCGGGACTCCTCACCAAGGTCAAACGGTCGTCCCTTTAAAAGGCTCTACTATCGATTCCACTCTGGTGTCAAATAAAATAAGGCTTATCCGACAGCTTCATCCATACTCCAACTTCCTAGGTCACCTCGCGATCCAGTATGATATCATAGCAGACCAATTCCACACAATATGCTTTTACGAGACGGAGAAAACTCCAACCCACTCTGGCTCCGTAAAGGTGAGCTTCTTATCCTCTTACAACTCCATACCTATAGAAGTAACTAATTACCCTTAACAGGTTATATCAAAGTCCTCTGCCACGATAGCAGGAACTCCTTCCAGTGCACGGTACAGAGAGATTCCACTTAAAAAAAACCACCTTGAAATTGTAAGAGTTGATTCTAGGAAAGACACTTTTTACATGGAGGTCGTCTGCATCCTACAGATGATGGGGCGCAACGCTACAGAATATATTTCCGGGAGATGGATGATGTATGAGGGAATGGAGGATGTATGAGAGGGGCGTTTAGCTCAAATATATCCAACAATCGACGATTCTATGTATCTACTATGGTCTTTCTCTCCCTCAAAGATATACAGAACTAAACAAAAATGGACAGTGCTACGGGCACCACAGAATAGTTATAGCAATTGCCACGCTTCCTAGTAGGCCGACCTATGTTGGGTTTGGCCGGGTTGTAGGGATTATTTCCCCGAGCTAAATATTCAACTGTGCCTACGTTAAATATTATCAAAAGGGACTTGGGTGGAAGGTAACACAAGAGAGTATTGTTTCGGGACAGGTTCTACAGAACTCTATGGAGATAAGGGCAATATTAGTTCATACTTGCTGCAGGGGCTTAATCTTGTAGATCTTCCTAAATAGTCTGGATCTTCACCCAGTGTTCGCAACGGGGCAGTCCGTCCGTCTTGAGGCTGGGACCGGACGCCCTACGGCTCTATAGTCCGTCCCAGCCTCTCTTCGGGGCGGTCCAGGGCATAAGGAACGGGGACTATGGACTGCATAGGGCCCTACAGGGCGCCAAGACCTCAGGGCTAGGGCTTATTTACCCCAAAATGGCTACCTACTCTCGCTTAGGCAGTAATTTCTAGCGGATATTATATGCTTTTATCTCTAGAATGGTGCAAAATATCTCTTGGCAAACGCCCACAGGGCCCCACAGGGCCCTATAGTCCCCCGTAGTCCAGGAGAATGCAGCCCGGGACGGACTATAGCTCATAGTCCGTCCAGTCCTACGGTTACAGCGGGGCCGATATAAGGCCCTACCGGGGGCCCCGGACGGTTGCGAACACTGTCTTCACCCTGTCAATTCGGCGAGAACTCTACAGCGGGCCGACCACGGCCCGATATGGGGGATAACGTATGTGACCGTGAAGTGTAACACGACCGGGTAATGAAACACTAATTACATACAAATAGTCATTTTGACTATCTTCTATCTCCCATAGAGTTTAATAATTATGTGAATAATTCTAGTATTAGAGAGTTATCTATTCATGAATCTATCTCTCCATTCAGGAGCCACAGAGCTGTATTTGGGATGGATATAAAATAGTAATTCCATGAGTGGTAGTTTAACCCATATAAAATATTGCCAAGCCTGTAGTTTTTGTATGGAGATTTTACCCAGATCACATAGAGATTTAACCAATTAGTGTACAAAGCTAGAATACTGTATAGAGTAGTCTCTGGCTTCGCTTAGTATCATTAATTAAACTAGACATATAAAGCTTGATAGTGGAGACTACAATATAAAATGTATATACCCTTACTTACATCCCCTTCATTGTAACTACAAATACCTATAAGTGGTCATTAATATATATAATATCTATAATAGATTGTATGCCTTGTAGAAAGACTGCCTCTATATTTATAGGTGTATATGAGTAGTTGGGATGGCAAAATTATGGTAGTGGTCAGTTCTATAAATTCTCTAACTTGGGCACTTTGTAGCCCCCATTAAACACTGTACCTATCACTATAAATCTCATGAATGGCTTGGGAAGAGGCTATCTTCTTGGAACTATTTTTATTAGTATAAATAACTGACTGGTGTGGGAGATAGAAGGTGGCCAAATTGACTATTTTGTATGTAATTAGTGTTTCATTACCCGGTCGTGTTCCACTTCCCCGTCAGATACGTTATATAGAAGTAGGAGTACGCCCCTAGGGCAGTAATTGACTATCGAGCTTTCTATCTTCTACACTTAATAATCGGGTACAATCGTCTCACTAGTACCATAGGTGGGTCCTGTTAAGGTAGCTAAAACTAAGAAACGTCGTTGGTCATTTCGCTGAGAAGACATTGGTGCCCCTCCTATTGAATGCCTATTTAGGAAGGTACTTTGGTGGGCTGGTCTGTCCGGGGAGGCGCCCTGTTAAGCAACGTTCCCCAAATACACCAGCCCTGTAGCCCTAGCAATATGATTGATTGTGGGCTTAGATTATGGAAAGTAGGTCTGAATTTCTTAGCCGCAGGGCTCCATATATGCATGCTTAACTCTCTTGTTCATTCCATGAGGTACTTCTCTACCTCGTAAGCACCAATATACCTTTTCCAGCTCTTACTTTTTAGCGCACCATACGTATATCTCCCATCAAGCTTTCCCATCACTTCCGCCCACTCGTGCGGGTCATCTCTCCTAGACATCACAAATTCCTTGCCACTACTTGCGTACAGCAGGGCGTACATCCCGACAAGAGAAGTTGGAAGGTGATCATAAACCGGTGGCGTTTGAAACCAGTGGAGTACCACTAGCACCCCCATGATGAGAACAAGTATAACCACTCCGATGATGAATGTAACGGTACTTACGCTGACTCTATCACTATAGAGGCCTTGATGGGCGTTGGACTCATGGCTTGTTTCCCCATCAGGAGGACACTATCTGCGTAAAGCTACATGTTGGTGTTCTAGTCCATTGGGGGAACGCCCATTATCCAGGAACGTTCCTGAATCGACCGGTCCACCAGCGAACGGTTTATTATATCGGAGATACAACCACAATCTATAGAATTTTGTATGGGGGGCAGTTGTAGAGTGTCTGAAGGTGTCAGTACTATCTTATTATTCTCCAACCATATACTATGCATCTCTTACTATATATCATACCTACTAAGGGCTACTGCATGTGTGAACCCTGCAGTGGAGGGACTTTTAGGCAGCAGCAAACCATACCTGAATTGCTGTATATATAGAGGAAAAATATCTCATAAATCATTACATAGATCGTCTAGCCTATGGTGCCAGTATATGCAAATATAGATATATTTCTTTTTGAATAGACTGGCAGTGTTCCTGAATGGACTGGGTTGTTCTTGAATGGACTGGGTTGTTCTTGAATGGACTGGCCCTTATACGGCATAGAATTCTGCTCCCTGACAGACCGGTCCATCCAGGAACGTTCCTGGATAAGCGACGTTCCCCAATTGACTAGAATGAACGGTTCAGTCTATTCAGGAACGTTCCCCAGTGAACCAGTCTACCAGAGAAAGTTCCTGGATAAGCAGCGTTCACTGAATGGACTACAATTATCTTCAATGCACACCGAAAATTAATATCTGCCCATGATCGAGAGTTTTTTGACTCAGGTGAAAGCAGTTGTATAGCTTCTTGTACATCGATCAACTCCTGTGCACCGAATTTTCTGGTATTTACCGGTTTACGGGGTGCCCAGCGGTTATTGTTAGCCCCCGTGTTCCGTTGCAAGCACTCAGATAATTTGGTTACATGGACTCTTGGACCTTTTCCTCTTATTCGCTTTAGTCTATACCGTCTGCCGCGCTGGTCCATCATTCGTCGGAGTTCCTCCGGCTTATGAAACTCTGCACCTTGCATATCCGAGCTCAAGTCTTTGCTTACCGATAGCAAGCTTAGTCCCTCCCCGAGACTATTCGGCTCCCCGTCTAGTTCACAGCTCCTCCTACTAACAATCGTACCAAGCACCACCACCATGGCTGCGACTACAACCAAAGTGCCTTGCACGCCGCGTGCTCACGCCTTATTGACAGCAAATCCTCTTCCCGACACGCGACGTGTAACACGAATAGGTTCTGCCGCATCAATATCCACCATATCAATAGACACCCAAAATGCAAATAGGGGCTTGAAGGCGTTGTTATATCTGGCTATCAACGTGTCCGAGTCCAGTAACTCTGGGAGTGTATCCCATGTCTCGTTATATATAGCGGATGTCGTGGGCTGCTCCATCCCAAATATGTGCACGGCAGCTGAACATGCCCAAAACGGCGGTACCATGAGATTAGGTATTTTTTCGGGACATGAACGAAGACGCCACTCCATCTGTGCCATGGTATTGGGTAACTGTGAGGGCATGAAGCCCAGTCCAACAGGGGTATCCATATTATTAAGAAATTGTTGTGGTATAGGGAAACTTAATGAACCTCCCCTCATAACATTTAAAAAGAATTAACGGTGGCTTGAGGAGTGTGCGTACACCGACACGATCTACGCTCAGAACTTTTCCCGAACCCGCTACAAATGTTGCATTCACTTCCTGCTGGTAAAAAGAAGGACTAAAGGACACCCGATCATCTCTTGAGGCGCCCTATGTAAGTCTGGACCCAAATCTAGGGCGAGATCGGCACCACGCGCCCAACCAATGTAATAGGTTTCGGGAATGGATTTCATACCAACCAGCGCAGTCCAGGGCGTCATGAAGTTTGTATCAATATCGCATGGAGTCTGCGTGCTGTTATAACCGCAGAACTGCATACCAGTTCTTTGGTTGGGCGAGGTTATGTTCCCACTAACACCACTCATATCCCAGGGCGAAAAGTTAATTCCTGCTGGCTGGCATAGGAGCTCTGCGTTGAGAAGTGTAGTCACTGCGCTCCACGTTTCGTTTCCAGAACATATTCTGGCACTATCTACCACCGGCAGAAAGGCATTAGACTGTGTTGTCAACGGGGGCAATTGTCGCCCAAGCCAAGAGTAAGAGTAAGCAACGTAGGCGAAATCTGACAAAGAATGTGACCTCGAGTCTAGTGGGTGTAATACATTCCATGTCGCGTCTCCTCTAATTTGTTTCCAGAGAAGAGTGTTGTCGAAGATTCCGGAAATGAGTGGTGTGGCGACGAACGACATCAGGAGGTAGATGCACGATGAGAGTAGGACCGAATAATGTCTGTTGGTCAGCTATTGTGTATGAAGATGGGGGTGATGCCAACCTTCTCTTGCCAGCTACGAATGGAGTCCAAAGTGGGAAAGTGTATGGATATTGAAGAAATAGTGCTTGCACTGAGGTACCGCCGGTTGTGCGCATTTGGAAATATGGTTCAAGTCGCATAAGATCATGATGCGGAACCGCCCACAGGAGGCCGAGACCTACACCGAGAGCAGTCGGAAGTAAGTTGTACACCAATGCTGTTGTACGAGAGAGGGTTTTCGTAGAGATTGTGCCGAAGATATGACAGCCATCGGTAGAACAGCCCCTCATAATGGTCTAAACAGCTATGGAGGAAATGGTGCAAAGAGCTGCGGAGGTAATAAAGAAAGGCATCCGGAGAGAACAAGGACGCCAGGTGCGCACCACGGGGGAGCCAGCGCTGAATGAAGATGGTATCATCCCGGGATATCTTTAGCATCGGGAGCATTGAAGATATGGTTTTGAAATCGCAAGGTGGTACTTGTACACCGTTGAAGTAATGTATATATTACATATGGCTTAAGTTGGACCGGTATGGTATCCGATAAAGGGCACACAACCGGGCTACTGTGGCTGAGTGTCTAGCAGCATCTAAATCATAGTGTATCTCTGCAAGACATGCAGCGAAACAGTGCGGCATGTTTTATTCGTGTGCATATACCTACGTGAGTTAAGTAGGCGCGCGGCTACGTAATGGACCAGGTCTCTTTGTTATATGTAGAATATCTCACGGTATAGCTAAATCTAAGCGGAATTCATTAGCAAAGGACCTCCAAGGATTATGAGTGCTGCATATCGTTGATTTCACCCAGGGGTCTATTGTCATTCGGCGATGGCATATTTACTAAGAAGCCATCAGCCCCTAACCAAGCCTAGCCTGTGCGCCTACCTGTTGTGTCTTGCCAGAAAATAGGAGAACCCTGCACGGACATAGTACCTGAAATGTAGCTGTGCGTAGTGCGAAGTGCAAAACATATTCCTAATTCTGAGTATTGGAAAGTGCAAATTTTCGTACCCTGAATCAAGACGAAACAACCATTAGTGCAAAGAGAATTCAGTTCCCCCAACCGTCCGGGGCATGGTTTTCCCGGCCTACAGTGACCATAGGGCCCTTCAGGGCCCTATAAATCATGCCAAGTTGTTTTTGTTATACCCCCCCATATCTAAATAGGTAATTTTCACAAAACAAGGCATTAATAGAGTAAAATATTAGTCTTAAAGCACTAACCCTACTACCTTGGCGGCCTGTGGGCCTCATGTAGTCCGGGTCCTCATGCTTTGGGCCCAAGGGCATTTATAACAGGGGAAAGGACGGACTACAAAGCTACAGGCGTGGGGTCTCAGGATTAGGACGGACGGACTCCCCCGTTAGGAATACTCGTATAAAGTAAAACTCCTTAATCTCTGAAACTCCCCGAGAGATACTTCTATGGCTGTACCCACAAAGTGAGGGCTATCTTTCGGCGATCTCCACGTTTCCTGCCTTGTCCTAAAGCCCCCCACTATTTGGGGCGGGTTCATTACATTAATCTAAATATATTCAAGTCACTGCCCTACGCCTTGTCTCTACAACCATGGAACTTGAGGTTATCATGGTACATACCTATACCGTACCAACTTATGAGATTTGACCCGCTGTGACCGGGGGTTTATATGTTTGACAAGCTCTGGAACAGCAAGGAGATAGAAAAAAAGAGATTCACCCTTGTATTGATACAGGGTGAAACTTTTTTTTTCTTCTTTTTCTTTTTTGGTTACAAACTACTCGCGCATTAATTAATAACTCGGAATGGTTACAACCACCAAAATGTGCATAGTGGTGTAATGACAACAAGAAAGCTAGTGGGAATTTATAGCATTTTAATCTGTACTTCAAATGAATTTTAACTAGCCTTAACTATATCTGTAGCCTATTTACTAGGGGTTTTTGATGGTGTTTTGATGTTATAGTTATAAAAGTTCCGAGTTATTAATTAACGCGCGAGTACGCACATCATGTATTAACCCTGGCTGCCGATGGTCGGACCTTGTAATTGAACACGATATCCATCTTGCAAGTAGCGCTAGTGTTTCTCTATGTTCTAGGATCCCCAAATCGGCCCTTGTCACTCTCTCATATAAGCCAGGGCTCACCTGCAGGAGCCTAGTAGGCTAGGAGTGTTACTCCGCCCCCTTATGTAGTTGTGTAGTCGGTGATCACAGCAGCCTGACACCCCCGAAGTATGTGGCAACGAGATCAATCAACATAATATACTCCAAATTAATCTTGAGAATGATTAGTATCTCCGGACTTCATCTATAATCAAATTGGGAGAATATTAGGCCTTGCCAATTATTTGCGCGGGAATTATTACCCACTTGGTTGCCAATCATGCATTTGGTACGTCATGGGGGAGGGGTCACTATCACCACTAACCATAGTAATGCAGAAGTCACAAAGGTACCGGCCGCAACCGACTCGCACGATTGTAGCAGACCATACACCGTACTGTGAACCCCTCCGTATTAGGCGTGTACCAGAGATGTGACACCCTTGAATCAGGGTTAGGTTTCATCAGGCATATTTGGGCAATAATGCATGTATGCAATATTATAAATTAATTTATCAGGAGCGGCTATGTGATTTCCTGGTAGATAATTCTCTTGAAGAGTGATGTTATTATAAATGTATAGGATTTGGACATTTTATTCAATCGTTCCATCTATCATCCCCTGATTAAAGACTCCCGGTATCATACACCGTTAATGTGAGTATTCTTTCGTTGACCACACCAATCCAGGAGCCATGACTTTAAGGGAGTTAGAGACTACAACGAGGCCCCCACCGCCGATCGTCAAAGCCATACCAATAAAAGTACTACTTATGTTGGTAGGTCTAATGTCCGTCATGTGACCGGCAGCCAAGAGATTAGCCGCAGGACTCGGCCTGGGTATTGCACTGCAGGTGCGCACGTGACGGTCAGATGGTATAAGATAAGATAAGATCCGATAAGATAGTAACCGATCAACCCCGGTAAAGCAATGGGCCATATCCCACTAAATCTTACCTCGTAACCAAGATCACTCACTAGGTGCGTATATGGGCGATACGAGTGCAAAAACGATCGATATAGCAGATCCAAAATCAAGCGGAGTCTTGCATTGTCTCTTCGAATAAGTTTTATCTGTCTGATGTGGGGTATCTTGTCGGTTTACCTCGCCTATTTATACTAGTCCCGGGAGGGCCCCGTCCTGGGAAAATTATTAAACTCGAGACTCTATATTCTGGTTTTGTAGCTCATCCGGTACTCTCAGTCCCATATAGGAGAGATAGAATTGCTACTAACATGTCGGTTATTCTAGTCGCGGGGGTCTACGATATAAACACTCAAAGCCACACACGAACATTCACAAGTGATGTAGAGATAAATTCTTGCTTAACTACAGGACAACTACGATACCCGCACCTCCAAACACAATCCTTAAATATCCATAAAGAACACTGTATTCCGGGTTAGAAGTCTCTAGTCCGATCCCCAAAACCCTACCCACGCCTTGCGGTTCTCAATAACGGTTCTCTTCGCCTCATCCTCCCTCCACCCCGTCTCCGCCGCATCGGCTCTAATTCGCATGACCTCCTCCCCAATAACATCAATACACTTCCTAAGATTCTCATCCTCCATCGTATCCATATACGGCACCAACGTCTCATCCTCCGCCATACCCGCTCGTTTCCCCGCCTTGACCATCGCATCCATATATATCGGCACCCCGACCGCAATCTGCGCCACAAACGTCGACCAATGATACTGCTCGCGGGAACGATCCAACGCCGTCCAGAACTCAATAACTTTCGCAATAGGCCCCGACACATGGGGCAACAACTCCCCCCGAACCGTGTCTGTAGTGATCGCGGCCTCGTCTTTCCAGTCTGCGGGAACCTCGGTGTAGGGGGGCACTGTGATTCCGCGCTGTTCTGCTACTTTGTGGACGGTTCCGATCATGCTTCTGACGAGCTCGTAGAGTGGCTCGAAGGCTTTGTTCGGGAGACGCGTTTCGGTGGGTGGGAGGTGGTTGAGGCAGACTCCGAGTGTGTGGATGGACCACCGGTAGAACAGGAGGGTGGTTAGTAGCCAGTTGTTGAACTCGGGGTCGTTTGGTTTGGGTACTCTGGCTGCGGCCGCACTGCCGACGGGAATGTTCTCGGTTGACCAGGCTCTGACGAGGGGTGAGACGGACATTTTGTCTTGGGGGGAGTTTGTTGAAGGTTTGAGAGAGAGAAGTCTGTAGAAGCTGGCTCACGGGAGTGGTATTTGGTGAAGGTGGTTAATAGAACTTCTTACTTTCAGTCGGGAGAGGCGCCTCCTTATAGCGGTTTGGGAACCGGGAGGAGAATTCTAAATCGTGGAATTCCAAATCGTGGGATATGGTACTGACTGTGAATATCAGTCTTTGATACGAATTCTGATATAGACTACAGTGAGGTGCATGCGTCCCACCAACCGGGATGTAATCAGTGGGGGGGGGAAACCAAAAAAGAAGCGAAAAACCCCACCAACCGGGTACCATACCGGCTCTCCTAGGCGAAGTCGACGAAATCATCATGCCATGTGTAGCTTATTACATGCGCCGCGCGGAGAATTGCACCCACTGTTTGGTTGCTTGCGATTCGGTTGTAGCCGAATTGTTGTTGTCATTCGCACGACTGCATCGCGGGGTCTGGTCTAGTTTTCAACTAGACCTGTCAGCGGGTTCGGTAGGCGAGCATTCACTCGGGTGTTTTTGGGGGAAAAAAAGCAACGTTAATGAGAGCTATCACTCATCTGGATATGATATGTGGATCGGACTAAACTCTCTCATCATATCAGCCACTGCTATATAGTCCGAACTTGTTTTTTTACGGATGCTCCGGAACCCGTTAAACGAGATGCTTGATCAAGCAGATGGTGCAATAAACACACCATCGCCTATAGAAAGATCCTATATGATTATTTTATTTAATTGTTATAAATGGTTTGCTACTTACCGATTATAATAACGATTTAGGAAAACACCCCTTAGTACTGGTACCTAATAGCATCCAAGTTATATTATTCCAACCTTCATCAGCGATAGAATTGAGGAGACAATTCTGGTGTGGGGCCATAGAGCGCCACATAGTATCTTTTGGTACTCTGGCATAAGCAACACGACAGATCATAAACAAGTACCCCGCTACTAGACTTGAAAGAATACGGGTTACACAGCCCACCCCCACCCCCGGATAGCTATTGTAGGGCTTCCGGAACCTCGGCGAGCAATGAGAGTGGCGGTATTTGTAGCAATTGACGGATCAGATCTTATAGCGACAATTAAAGAGGGCTTAAAATGTGGGGATACTGGCTGCGGGGTTGATTGAACTGGGTGAGCATCAGGGTTAGGGTTGCCTTGGACTTTCTCGTAAGGATACACGGGAGACTAGGGTATTCTTGGACGGAATGGGTGGGGGGCGTACGAGTCATATTTGATTACTATTCGGAGTGGGGTAGTCACGTGAGATCCTGACGGGAGAAAGGTTACTGTCGGCGGTTCCGGTGCTGGAGATGATGTTTGCTGTGACTTTAAGGTATACGTAGGACCACCGTATCGGGAGTCTTTCTTCTGGTTTTATTCTATGTAGGTTAGATATATTTTATCGGAGGGTAGTCATGAAGGTGTAAACTATACCAACAACAGATCTTTCTTCTACCTTTCTCAAGGGAAATCCTCTTAAAACAACCGAGTGATATAGATAATGGATGGCTTCAACACGGAATGCAAAAAATTACCATTCCAATTAGCTTATAGATTGTGGTTCCCTAGCCATATGCTGGCTCAAGGATGACAGGGGTGTATACATTAAAACCTCTTAGCCACACCTGAAGTATTGATTCTAACACATGCTACCGTTGCATTTGATATATCGGTAGTGATTGGTTTCATCTTTGTCATTGTACAAACGGTTCTTTAATCCAATCATAGACACAAACCAACAACGGAGATCCATAGTTAACGACAAAAGGATTAGTCCAGGTATAGAAGACAGTTCGGGGAATAAATATCGTGACGGTACTACCAGTTGAGGTCAGATGAACACATGGATGTGAATGGGTGATTCTGCAAGTGCTGTGAAAAATTTCGGACAGGCCCCACTACCGTTCCCCATTTGATAAAGTGGTAAAGTGCCCTAGGGTAATAGCCGGAGGTATCGGTATCGGGAATTCCTTGTTACACTCCCGAGATTCCCGATAGCTGGTTGATATCGTCCTTCAGAGTGACTTATGTCTACCGGGCCAATTCCACCGGTATGTACGTATCTTTTGCCGACGGGGTTGTGCATCAGTCATCTTCGCAGGTCGGTCTAGTCACAGGTCGTCACTCGTATCTCGTAGAAAATGAAAATAAAATAAATACCTTTTCATCATTGACTCTCACGTGTTCGAGGGTTAGGGTCTCAGGTCGAGGGCAGAGACTTGAAGGAGTGCTCAGTCATCTTTGCCCATGAGCCCCAGAGGGGACCCCAATTTGAATCAGTGTAAACCTTATCTTTTTGTGGACTCGTGCGCAGGGTAAGAGCTTTGGTGATACACCGTCACTTGTTTCCTGGGATCATGGACCGTGACTCTATTTTTCAATAAAAATAAAAGTAAAAATAAAAGTAAAAATAAAAATAAAAACAAAAATAAACAAAAATAAACAATTAAAATAATTAAAAAAGAAATAAAATAATTTAATTCAATCTAATCTCTCGATCTAATCTCTAGATCTCTTGGCTGATCTTCTCTATCAGCACACACTCATATCGAGATATAACTGAGTGTATATATTTCGATGTTTGCTAAAGCATATCGGCGGAAGATATTGTAGAGGTCGGAGGATAGCCGACCTAGAGCTTCAGCAACGTTAGCAGTGAGAAGGAACGTATATAGTTTGATGCACTCCGATAACCCTAACCCATGCTGGGTAATAGAGGATTCAACCGGGCAACCTAGTGGTCTGGGCAAATGCAATAGATGTTCTGTAGCCTATTTTCAAAGTGACTCTCAGGCGATATGTGGTTTTCTCAGAATCTGTGTTCCTATAGTCGTAGCGATAGGATAGTATAACAAAAATATTGACCCGCTTCCGTTAGTAGACCTTTGGGAGACATTCGTACGATATTTATTTCACTACTGTCGTCGTGCTCTAGCTGGTTATTTGACTTCCTACCTGATAAGAAACGGTGGACCATATCCATAGCCTTGTCATTTGGATCGCAACGTAATATGTAGGGGGCATTAGTGCTGACTAAGCACGTACTGCTATACAGTTAATTACCGAGCCTTTAACATTTGCAAGTCCCGCTAGAGGGTAGCTAGAGTTTCCATAATAATATCAACAGTTCTATTATAAGTTGCTATATTCATAATTCAATTCATAAATGCTTATGATTAGAGTTCCCCTTGTGACAGCTGTGTCTTTTCGGGGGTCTTGGCGTCGCGATGATGATTTGTCGCACGGTATTGTGCCACGTCTCAGTGGGTTTTCCTGCTTCAAATATAACTAGATCTACATCGGTACTATCATATCACTATATCCAGGCCCCTTGCGACCTCTGAGAACGCGCTGATACGATCTAGAGTAGGCAGCGACCAGCGAGCTACCAATAAAGGTACAGGATACGATCCGGTCGAAGGGAACGGCTTAAATGTCTATCGGCGATCAGGTCACTGTTAATAGCTCAGGGTGAGCGGCGAATTTTGATCTTGCACGATATAAGTACCGGGGTGCAGGTGGGGTACAAAATATGGGATGGTTGGTGGTTGGGCGATTCCACGGAAGATAGGAGGGGGCTGTGAAAGTAGTAATTTGGGATGCAGGTAGCATGATACGAGTGATTTTTGCTAGAGAACAGTGAAGGCATAATGAAACTTATGACAAAACTCGACCAATAGATATCAGTCAATTACCGTATAATTACTACTTAGCGAGGCTATCTAACAGGCCGTGATGTCACTCATAAAGCGGTTTCTCCGTTGAGGCGGGAGACTGTAAGAGTTGTGAGTAAGTGTGAAAATGAGTGTAGGATTGAATTTATGTGTTGCTGGGGGTCTACCGCAGCTTCGAGTGATATAAAGAATTCCCATTCTGGTAGTAGAAACTGGCATTAAATGAGTTATAAAAAGCTTGGGACATGATATCCGGGGTAGGACAGTTATATTGAACGGACAAGCAATTTAACTAAAGCCTGGTAGTAAATCTCTGACCAGCGAACCCTACATATCAGGTTTTCGATACAGGTAATGTATATCTAGTTACAAGGGTAGTGCTTCAGGTACTCAAATCTAAACAAGCAGCTGCAACTACTTTTACGGCCGTTATAAGCTCCTTACAATCCTTTGTAATGGTTACAGCTGTGTCCATGACCATGATATCTTCGTCCATCGGCTCCCCATTTCTGAAGTTCTCCAGAAAGTGCTATGTAAATTTGACTTTAAGGAAGTTCATCCTCTGGCACGGCCGAGAGAAACAACAGATGGCCTACAAAGGTTAGTATCTTCTAAATCCGGAGAAGGCGAGGAATCATACTGTGAAAGTTCCTTTTGGGTTCCTGAGAGTCCCCTTTTTGTGTTCTAGTCCATTGGGGAACGCCGCTGATCCAGGAACGTTCCTGGATGGACCGGTCCACCAGAGAACGTTCCTGAATAGACCGGTCTACCAGGGAACGGAATCAGATACCGTATCAGAGCCAGTCCACTCAGGAACACCCTAGTCCACTCAGGAACACTGCCAGTCTATCCAACAAAAAAACATCTATCTTTGCATGTAGCGGCTCCATGAGCTAGAGGATCTACATAATTATTTATGAGAGATCATTGCCCCATATATATACTCTAATTCAAGTGAGACTTGCTGTTAACTGAAAGCCCCCCCACTACTAGGCTCACATCTGGAGGGCCCTATCTAAGGTATGATATATAGGTGAGAGATATATAGCTTATAGTTAGAGATTTATAAGATGGTGCTGGCATCTCTAGGCCCTCTAAAATTGCCCCTTCCTCGAAAATCTGTAGATGGTGGTTATATCAATTGACGATGGTTGTGCTACATTCTATGCCCTGGATTTTGGGGGTAGTTGGCGCCAATTGCATGACAAAGATGGCGAGGGTTGCGGGGCTAGCACAATTCGAGTAAAAGCCAAAAGATATCCATGTGCTTCACTATGGCAAGTTGGAGCGGAGCACTTGACCCAAATAAGGGCCCAGATGGAAAGGGCAGGCGTCGACCTAGCTGATATTAATTCAATCAGGATGACTACCGATGCACAGCGCACTAGCATTGTGTGGTCTATCCAGGGGTTGTCGTTCTCAGTGTTCATTGCAACGGCGTCACCCGTATACATCAGGCTTTATATGGGTCCTACGCCTGAGGGATATGTTGCACCTTCCAACGAACTGCCCGTGGAGCCGGCCACCGCATTCACTGCTGGGAGTAGTCCTGAAGGCCCGACCGGTGATCTGGGGTTTGACTCGACTGAATGGGCACCAAGCCCCCCGGGAATGGATATTGATACTAGTGATGTGACAAGACTACCGGGGAGCCGATCAGGCGAGGATCCAAGGCAGCTTCAATCCGACAATCAGTTTCTCATTGCGAAGTCAGTGAACGGCCCCTTTCTGGAAATTATACGTACCACCGAACTCTCCTTTACCAAGAATGATGATGTCGAAAGGATCGTGGTCGCTCAGGTTGCATGTTATCTGCTCAGGATACCAGAACAATAGGGGGTAGTGTATAGCTAGAGGTACAGGGTCTCGACAGAGATGAGGACCGTGCTCTGTATTCTGCGAGAAATAATCAAGCTCGTAGTAGCAGTAGTTTGACCTCTCTTAGTGATCTCTCTATAGGTAGTGAGATATCCTAGGGGGTTCTCCCTTTGTCATGAATCAAACTTTTCACGTGGGCTTCTTTCTGTGAGGTATACAACATAATTCTAGCACACATTCTATTTTATCTATCTTTATTTGTCTTCTCTTATTTACCTACCTTGCCCCCATTTATCTACTTTTCCCTTATTTGCCGACTTTACTTATATTTCTCATCCACACTTCAAAATATCTATTATTCATTAAACCATTGAGCTCTGGTAGATATTTCCCCACCTTTCATAAGCAAATAATTGCATACTGTTAGGTATTTGTATCCTCATATTTATATACTTTATCAGTACGTTTACTGTGAGTAGTCTTAAGTACGTTTCAAGGAATTCAGTGGAGTAATTCTAAGAAGCTGCGGGGATTGTTAATAGACTACTGACAGTCTCAGGATCTGTGTAGACCGGTAACGGTGGCCGTGGAAGTGATGATAAAGCATCGCATTTGTTATAACGAGTAATCCCCTATTACTACAAGCTTAATAACCGTAAAACAATTGAATACATGACAGTTGAAAAACAAGATATTGAATTCTAAACGGCTCAGTGGCTTAAAATACTAGTTTATTTAGCCTATCTTCTCTGTACACCTAGCCCTGATCACACCGTATTACGGTTCAGCACGCCACGTGGCTGATCACTGACACCGCCACTCCCTCAGCAACTGTCCAGCCGCTTAGCCGAGCAGATGCTAGATCCAGCTCTCCGGGATGGACCAGCCCACACTACCGCAGCGGCCTAGGATTCAGGTTAGTTTCTATTTCCGCAGTCCAGCTCTGCCCCGATCGGCTATAGGCCACAAGCAAAAACAGCGTATAAGTAGCAATGCGTTTAGTTGTGGCATTGCAAAGGTTATCGTATCGCGCCTTGAGGGGACCAATGTCCTTCTTCCGTATTCTATAAGTTTGGATGTGTAGAAGGCCGGGTTAAAGGAACTACACTTGTTATTGTACGGGAGCCTGTAGCTGAATTATATATGTTGCCTATACATGTCCACATATTGGTTACCCCGCTTCCGTGAGGAACTCCCATTACAATTCAGCGGCTTTCCCTCGTTACCCCGCTTCTTTGGCCACTATCGCAACCTCAACCACAACAACCGCCATACCCGCTACCGAGTCTCTACTATTTTAACGAGTCAAATCAGATAGTCGCCAATATCCCGTTGGAAAGATTGTTTCCGATAAACACTAAGCGAGCAAACGTCGCAACTCCCGGAGATACCAGTCCCTGCACTATATCAGTATGGCAGACCCTACAGCAGATGCTGCACAGACACCGCTTTCCATCGCTGCCGACCCATTATATCTTCAACAACCTATACTCTATAGCCGTCTCAAGCGCCACTTCCAAAATACACGTGGCATCACGGATGCCGATCGCCTCGTGCTCATAGGAGTTCTGCAACATATCCCATCGCATACCCCTAGTATAGCCATAGCCGAGCACGTAATGTCACTCAGCCCACAATATATCAAGCTTCTGGCGACCGTCTTAGCCGCTGGCTTACTCAATGTTCGGAGCTGGGGGGGCCATTGGAAGGAGGGACAGACGACTGCCGACAATAATACTCCCATTATACCTGTGACTACCGATATACTTGCGGAAACTGGATTCAATAGCCTCTTCGAGCAACTCCATATATCCGCATTTCCGAAATGTCGATCCACTGTTCCGTCCATAACAACAACGACACCTGTGGGGGAGTCCCGTCCAGCGGCTCACATACAACGTTGTCTGGAACGCCACAAGTTAACCTGCGCAATCACAACACTCACTGATGACACTGTCGAGGCTACCCATATAATCCCATACTCAGTTACACCATTGCGGAAATCGAATATCCCTTTCTGGGTACTTATTGTTATTTGTTTCGGCGAAGAACTGCGTGACAACCTGTATAACCTACTCCACAAAGCAAGCTCACATCCCACAATCAATGGACTTGCCCTAGACGCTAGAATGCACAGACTCTTTAACAAAGGTACTTTTGTACTTAGCCCAGTCGTCAACACTGCTCCTGACTTGGAAAATACACGGTACCTCGATCTCCGTTTCAGATGGCGAAACTATAACGAGAGCATGAAAGTATACACTACACGTCTCACTAAGATTGCGGGGGATCAGACTTGTGAGACACAAACAAAATCCATCAAGCAGGTATATCTAGCGCAGCCTAGGGTCATTGAGGACAACGATATTTACTGGCTCACCACCGACAATCCAAAATTACTCCCGCTACCGCACCCATTGTTCCTATTCCTACACTCAACGCTTTGGCAAATGATTGGTAGCTCCGGCCTTGCCGACGCAAGTGATAAAAAGCGGAAACGATGGAGGGATAATGACGATAGTGCTGAGGAGTGCAGTGACGATGAGTTGGGTGTATGTTTGAAGAGAGCAAGACCGGAGGGAAAGCAGGATATACTATCCGTCGAACAGTCGCAAAACCTCTTGCCTGGCGAGGAGTCGGATTCTAGAGACGCCATGAATTATGACGACCACGGACCGCATCACCCAGAAGCAATCGTGGATAGCATCAACACAACGCGCCCCCTACCGAGCCTGCCTAGGTTTGATATCCTGCGGGTACCAGAAGACAGCAGGACATTTCCTGCGAGGGAGTGTACTGCGGTCATACAACGGGGGAATGAGGCAGGCTACGACCTGGAGATGAAGTCTTCCGATAGAGATTCGAATGATATATCGTCTGAACCTGATTTAGACGAGATGCCGGCCGAGGATCAGTCGGATTGTATACCGCTGAATGTGATTGGGATTATGGCGGACCTAATAACTTCAGACCATGAGCCTGACATGTCCTCAAGCGATTGTTCCCCGGACCATCTTAACAAATATTCTGCAGCTGACGCCGCATTCAACGTCGCCTTCCGGCAAATGAGCTGCGAACATAAATGGGTACTGCCCAGTGGCCGTGTGATGGAAGATATCATTTTTGATATTTCCGATATATTCGATATCACTGAGATGATATACTGTACCGCCAAGTCATTTATCATAGACATCTCAGATGAGATAATGCAGTTTCTATTCACTGGCGAAAGCATGTGGGAGATACAGAGTAAATTGCCACGCTCGAGCATGCCTAATCATACGTTAGAATTTTGGATGGAGAGGTTCGACTATACGCCCTGCGACGGTCTACCATCAACGGGTATGCTCCGAGCCGCTTTAGATGCGCACAGAAACATATCATCAAGTGCTTCCAAAGATCCTGATGATCATTTCAACTTCCAGTGGGCAGATATTGCCATTCGTAGATTGTAAGTATTCGTATCCATAGTTAGCACGGGTCACACCAAACATTGACTAAACTTGGTGCTCTGTCGGTTGACTGTACTTTATAGTCTCATGTCCATTGAAATGGATGTAAACCTCGACTGGCCCTCAGTACTCCGTGATAGTTTCCAGGACCTTGAATGGGTTGAAGTAGTTCTGTACGTCATTTACTCCCTTGATCTCTCTGAGTCTATGGGCTGCTCATGACCTTTCTTGTGAACTCGTAGGGAGCGATCCCGCTGCCTAGCGACCAAGATGAAGAATAGAGCCAGCCCAAATACCACCGACCATAAGAAAAGGAGCCCCCTGCTCGACGGTATCTTCCGCGCTGGTGGCCCCGACTACCACGAGTACGGCGCTATGGTCCATATGAACAAGATCTATGACCCCGACTCTGAGCGGTGCATTCTGCGTGATTCTAAGCTTGTCGGTGCGCTGCAAGATATGTTGTCCCGACTATATGAGTTTGTCGACAAAGACAGAATAACCAAGGAAGTCCTGCAGGTAGTGGGTATCCTCTATAATAGTATTCACCCCCCCCCATCGATATACAATAGACATTAATTATAAAGAGAAGGCTCTGAGATGCAGATCCTACGCATGAGCTCTCCAAGTCGCTACGTATACATAATCCAACGTGAGAAGCTTCGCTCACTCCCACGGAGCATGTCGGACTTTCAGGACGTTAAGAGCCTATTGATGGATTTTGTAAAGCTGAAGGTAGGCACTCAAACTATTTTCATGTAAACATACTTACAGAATATGCAGGAGACCATCAAGGATTCCGTCGAAACAGTGAATGCGTATGGCACAAAGTCATCTAATACTTCACCCGATGTGACGGATACAGAACTGAGTGACTGAGACAGCGAGATGTACACATAGTGAAGGAGGATAGGCGAAGGTTGAATAGTCGCACTGAGGTACAATGGAAGTTAGTAGCATTTCATATTTTAGGAGAGTATAGGAATGGGCGAGTGAGGAGTCGGGGATAGGGGACGATTCAGATGTGGAGTTTAAATTGTAAGGAGTTATGGAGGTAGATAAGGAGTGGTGTGAATGTATGTTAGGGCTTGAGACTGGAGCAGAGAACTACCATAGCGGAAAGGCTGCATGTGGTATATGAGAAAAAAAGATAAAATCACACTAGCGGAGATATACAAAAACCCTAGCCCTGAGGTACGAAACTACAACTCCTGGAATATACGGTCTGACAACCAGCTGTGTATATAACAAGACCTGACTTTGAAACCCCTCTAAATTTGGCATCGTAGTCGTATTGTGGCACGTTTCCAAATTCCTGTGGAGTATTTGGTTTACAGTGATGCAAGAAGAAAAACCCATTCTTTTTTTCAAACGCTACATTTTTTTCTGCTAGCGTTCCATACTGGTCACAAGGTGCCCAAATACCATAGGTTACATCACTAGCATCGTAATTGTGGTGTGCTTTATTGTGGAATTTTTCTAGAATATATAAGTATATTTCAAAAATGTTAGATTAGATAACGTACTGATAGTATAGGTAAAATTTGATGCGAATAGATAGGATTCTGAGTTCTCAGGAATTTCTTTGTCATAACGGTAACCTAGGTATGGAAGGGAGTTTGTAGAAAGAACTTCCGTTGTATTGTCAAACAGAGTTGGGGCCAGTGAAAAGAAGCCTCTGCTGTAAATATCATGGACAATTTTTTCTTGGATTTTTAAAATCTTCCATTTTGTTGCCTTTTCCCGCTTTCCCAAAACAGTAGATTTGGCTGCATAGATTCCTATAGAAACACCAGCGTTATAGCCAGCATGCCATCCTAGCCCAAACATATTGCCATTAAGCATAGCTCCAGTATGAGTAATTTTCACGGAATGATCGGGACGCAAGGATGAGTCCTGGTGCGACGCGCGCAAGGAGGAAAGTAGGGTAACAGGTGTTGAAGAGGAGGACAAAGGCATTGTACAATAGCGGGGATTATGTGTATAAATAGGGAGCGTTGCTCCCTCGTTGTAATAGTTTTTCTTTCTTCTTTCCTTACGCAACGTTTCTTACGCCGCGACCGAGCTTCGCTCGGTCACGGCTACCACCATCGGTTCCCCCATTCTTACGACTCTAGAGTTATAGCAAACCTTCGGGCGCGCTGAGACTCCATCTTACGGCAATACTGGGCACGTAGGACGGGAGTTGTTGAAGCAAACCTTCGGGCGCGCTGTAGCTTCTTTGTCGACCCAAATTTCGTTCAGGTGCCCCTCGGGGAAGTTGCGTCCACCTGCCCCCATTACCTCCGGACTTCACACTGCCAGTCTCTGTAAGCTTAGCGCTGGAACCTCTGTCAAAGTCCTCCGGAAACCCTCTCCATTCCATTTGGTTTGGATGAGCCCCTACTCGTTGCCCTCGGGCACTCATCACTAAGTTGGAGGTATCTCATCCGAGAACCAACCTCCCCACCACCAGTGAGCGGGCAGTCCCCCTCAACAACACTTTATTCTACCGGACCAGGTAGACTCGATTCTCCAGGTCCTTTATTACATATAAACACTTTCTCCGACCGGAGAAAGTGCTGCACTTGACAGTTGGTTGACATCCGAGATCACCAACTCCCCCTACTACCTCAACGGCATACCGAATGACACCGGCCCCATGCCTTACACTACCATACTTCGGCTTCGTCCGAGCCCCTAACCTTCTTTACACCTTTGCTTTTTTCCCCTTTTCACCAGAATATGTGACCGTGTCCGCTTCGGCGGGGGTAGAACATTTTCCTTGGTACCGGAGCTCCCCTAGGATGATTATAGCCTTGAGCTATAGGACGACTGGACCGGATTGCACGCCAGGAATCAGCCTCTCTCGTTACTACGTCGTTGGATCGGAGGATTAAGTGCTAGGAGAGTTGGGATGGGTTTATACTTGGTTTACTACATGTTCTTTCTTTGGTGTCGCTTAGTTAGTTCTATGTATTACGTTCTTTGTTGAGGTCCCTCTATGCGTTTAGTTCATAGATACCCGTTCACTCATTTTGTTATCGGTACTTGATACCGATAGTTAGTTAGTTAGTTAGTTCGTGCCACCTAGTGGCTTACCTAGTGGCCCTCGGGGCTAGAAGGGAAACAATATACTTTACTTTACTTTACTTTACTTTCTTCAGTAAGATTCAATACAAGCTTCTTTCTTTGCTGCCTCTCTGCTGCTTCATCGCTTCGCGATCGCTGAAACCACTTCCTACTTCACAAACCTTTGGTATTTTGCTTGTAACGGATAGTTACCTTGCTATCGAGTTAGTTGTATCCTGTGGTCACGCTGCCCTCACGCTCTCTCCCTTGAAAGTAATATTGTATTTGAATTTAGAATTTTCTCCAAGGTGAGGAAAGGTTGTTTGAGGTTCATCACGGTCTTGAGAAGCCATGGAGGAGAATGGTGTAATACATGCAACAAAGTAAACATCCAACGTATTTTTATCAACTATGTAGACAGTACCAGGAGCAGAAAGACGTTAATACATCAGCAAACCAAAATTTGTATCAGGAGGGACAAGCACTGTGTCAGGATACAGGCTTAGAAAATTGTACATCAGATGCATCCACACTGACCTGATAGAACTTCTAGGGGCTCCAGTCTCATAATGTCTCCTAACGTCTCCCAGAAGGCTCCAGAGACTTTGGTGGAGTCCCTTGAAGTATCTGGTAAAGTCTCCTGGAGCACCCAAAACTCTAAGATACTTTTTACTGCAGCTCTGTCTGACAGAGCCTTAAAAGCCCTGATGGCGGCTTCTAAAGCACTGATAGTAACTATCAGAGCTTTGGAGGTTATTCCTTCCAAAAGAACACCTGCGCTTTGCTAAGATTTGCTAAGTCCCTAATCAGATACCTGGCCTGCACCCACCACAACCATATCCCTCACCAAAACCTACTAAATCTTCACAGTCTTGCGTACCTGCAGCAATCTTTTACTTGTAGTAACTCCGTACCTCCCCCCACCTAAAAGCAGTCTATTATGGAGCTAACAATGTATTCAGAATCATAAGAACCTCCTTCAGCAAAGCCTGCCAGCCTGCCTGCCCCTGGTGGCCCTGGGCCACCAACAAACAACGAACTAGTACAAATACTCCGTGTCCGACACGACAATGTGACCCCCCAGAAAACTTTCAAGGGGGCAGCGTGAGAACAGCGTAACCACAGGACACAACTAACTTAATGGCAAGGCAACTATCCGTTGCAAGCAAAATACCAAGAGTTTGTGATGTAGTCTCAGTGGATTCAACGATCGCATAGCGATGTAGTAGTAGAGAGGCAGCGAGAAGAGAAAGCTTTGATTGAATCTAACTGAAGAAAGTAAATTAAAGTAAAGTATATTGTTTCCCTTCTAGCCCCAAGGGCCACTAGGTAAGCCACTAGGTGGCACGAACTAACTAACTAACTAACTATGGGTATCGAGTACCGATAACAAAATGAGTGAACGGGTATCTATGAACTAAACGCATAGAGGGACCTCAACAAAGAACGTAATACATAGAACTAACTAAGCGACACCAAAGAAAGAACATGTAGTAAACCAAGTGTAAACCCATCCCAACTCTCCTAGCACTTAATCCACCGATCCAACGACGTAGTAACGAGAGAGGCTGATTCCTGGCGTGTAATCCGGTCCAGTCGTCCTATAACTCAAGGCTATGATCATCCTAGGGGAGCTCCGGTACCAAGGAAAATGTTCTACCCCCGCCGAAGCGGACACGGTCACATAGTCTGGTAAAAAAGGAAAAAAAGCGAAGGTGTAAGGAAGGTTAGGGGCTTGGACAGAGCCGAAGTATGGTAGTGTAAGGCATGGGGCCGGTGTCATTCAGTATGCCGTTGAGATAGAGGGGGGGTTGGTGATCTCGGATGTCGACCAACTGTCAAGTGGAGCACTTTTTCCGGTCGGAAAAAGTGTTTATATATAATAAAGGACCTGGAGAATCGAGTCTACCTGGTCCGGTAAAGTGAAGTGTTGTTGAGGGGGACTGCCCGCTCACTGGTGGTGGAGAGGTTGGTTCTCGGGTGAGATACCTCCAACATCATGGTGAATGCCCGAAGGCAACGAGTAGGGGCTCATCCAAACCAAATGGAATGGAGAGGGTTTCCGGAGGACTTTGACAGAGGTTCCAGCGCTAGGCTTACAGAGACTGGCAGTGTGAAATCCGGAGGTAATGGGGGCAGGTGGACGCAACTTCCCCGAAGGGCACCTGAACGAAGTTTGGGTCGACAAAGAAGCTACAGCGCGCCCGAAGGTTTGCTTCAACAACTCCCGTCCTACGTGCCCAGTATTGCCGTAAGATGGAGTCTCAGCGCGCCCGAAAGTTTGCTATAACTCTAGAGTCGTGAGAATGGGGGAACCGATAGTAGTAGCCGTGACCGAGCGAAGCTCGGTCGCGGCGTAAGAAAAGTTGCGTAAAGAAAGAAGAGAAGAAAAACTGCTACAAAAAGGGAGCAACGCTCCCTATTTATACAAAAATCCCTGCTAACACAATACCTTTGTTCCCACTTTCCAACTCCGATTACCCTACCCTAATTCCCTTACGTGCATGATGCATTGCTTAATATCCTCCGGGCATCCCTGCACACCTATCTGTGGGGGAATTAAAGGTAGGGAAACTGGGATAAAAAGTGGAGTAACTAAAGCCTAAAAATAAAGACTAAAATAGAAAGAGTGGCTGTAAGTAGCAGGGATGGCTGAAAGCGGCAGGAGTGGCTGGTGTAGTTAAATGCGGCTGGAAGCAGCAAAGGTGGCTGAAAGGTAAAAAATAATAAATAAAATATAAGAGTAAGAAAAAAGTAGATAATATTGTTCTACATTGTAATATGTGAATGATAAAAAGATGCAGCAGTGAAGGGGAAATTAAACCAATTATATACAAAAATGCAGCTGTATACCGGAAGTGCGGCTAGTAAAGATTCCGGAGCTACGGCTGATTTTGTTCCGGAGCTGCAGCTGATTTGTTCCAGAGCTGCGGCTGATTCCGTTCCGGTAGTGGCTTGGCACTGCGGCACAGGCATGATACCCACATTCAGTGCCATACCCGCAATATCTCTTTATTAGACTACTATACCTACCCACATTCAGTGCCATACCCACAGTGTCCCCTTATACCTGCCACATTCATTCTAGCCGCGCATTTACGCTCGCACCTGTATCCGGCCGGAGGCCGGACGTGACTTGTAAATAAATATATTTATGCCGGTCTACGTATCTGGGGTCATCATCCGGAGATACGCTGTAGCCTTGCGGAGAAAGACAAGGGCTATGCCAAGACAACTCACGTGATTTAGGCACCCAACATGAGATCGCTTGGCAAGAAATAAAAAAGGGGTAACCGATCGCTACGAGGACAGGGACAGATGTTCTTAGATATACCTTTAGCTGACTCTCTACACACAAAACAAAACGATGGAGACTACACTAAATCAACCCAGCCTTAACGACTACCAGCTAGACGTCATCATCCACAAGGACCATATTATCCAAAGTATCTCTACTGAGGGTCACGAGCAAATTATTACGAGCTGGTCCGAAAAGTGTGAGCTGGGGTCTGGGGCGTTCGGTACTGTCATCTTACAGGAATCCGATGGAGGTCAGCTTAGAGCAGTAAAGAAGTTGTCGCGAAGCCGAAAAGGCCTTGATTATTCCCGGGAATTAAAAACGTTATCCGCATTAACGGATGTCTGTAACCATTATACCCGAACTGCTGCTACGGATGGCGCTAAACATAAGGGGCACTAGCACAAACAATTATTCGTATCATTCATCGGCTGGTACGGGGACAAAGACTTCATTTTCATTGCTATGGAGTACATCGAGCATGGAGACTTGTACCAATATATCAAGACCCCCGGTGCTGCACATAATGTTAGAGAAATTACTCAACAGCTGCTTGAGGGTCTTTCCGTCCTCCACGAAAGAAAAATATGTCATCGAGACCTCAAGCCCCAGGTCTGGAGTCCCTATCATTATATATCGCAGTATACTAAGTCATTAATACAGAATATACTTATTGTTTCACCGGACCCAATATGGGTTAAGATCGCAGATTTCGGAGGCTCCAAAAACGAAGAAGGCACCGAACTAATTACCCAAGTTTGGACGCCTGGCTACTTTGCACCTGAGATGTTAGGAATACTCCCAGGAGTACCAACACGAAAGTCTTATACAAATGCTGTCGATATGTGGGCGCTAGGGTGTATAATACACAAAATCCTCACCTCAAGAACACCTTTCTGCGAAGATACAGACAGTTCTACAACTGTTTCAGGTATAGCGCCTGACACAATACTTTTGGACTCAGATGAGACTGATATAGTTGCCCTATTTAATTTCTGCTTGGGGAAAACTACATTTCCAGTGAAGTACATGGAGATATGCCAGGTGAATGATAGTGGGATCAGCTTAGTAAGGAGTTTACTAGTTGCAGATCCTAGTAGTCGAGCCTCCGCGAGTGAAATCTTGAATGGAGATTATCTGAAGGAGATTGGTTTTATAAAACCCCTTTTGGGCGCTCCAAAGCTACACCAGTTTGCCCTCAGTCCATCAGGAGTTTCCAATGGTCCGTCGGCGGCTGTACTATCCCAGCCAGGGTGCTGGGGGGATGTCATTCCAGATCCGATTGGTAAGGGTCCTCGTTCTTGTCTCCTTTTAAGCTGCCTAGCATACTCATATAGTGAATAGATGTTTCCCCAATGGAAAGGCTGAGAGATCGCATCAAAGAGAGTCGACTAGAAACTAATGTGAAGGGGCAGCATTTTATTCCTCGCCCCGTCATCGGGCGTCTTTTAACCGAGGACAGTGTAAGGGCAATTATCAACTGTGTTAGTCCTGATCAGGGGTTCAAAACAGCCCTAGGTGATCTATCGGAAATTGTCGACACTATCCTAAATTACTCAAAGAAGTTGTTCTGTATTCTCATATGGGTACGGAAGCCTGAGAAGATTATCAGTCTCATGCATAGCAGGGATGTAGACCTACCATTTGCAGAGTCGGTTGTAAGTGCCATCAGTGGATTCTACGAGACCCAGTGGGAATATCTGTCCCCTACATTTGATAGCGTACACCTCGAGTTACATAACGATATCATATTACCTTTCCATAGTGAGGAGGTGATAGAAAGACTGGACACTACATTTTCTAAAGTAGAGATTTATTGTATCCACCAAATGGGTCTAGGGGAATTGCCACACCAGGTACGTTTCTAAATACACCCCACCTCGACCTTCTAACATCCTTTACAGGCAACCCGTTCCACTCCAACTTGCAGTTCCGATGAGGTTAGGGAAAAGGTAAGCTTTCTACCAATAAGTGTGGACTAGCATCAACTCCCTCTAATCACTCTGTATTTTTCAGGATGTACTTGTAGTCGCCTTAAGGAAAGTTAGCCACGACTATGATATTGCCCTACAGCTCGATACCTATAAGCACTTGAAAAGGCTTCAGCACCCCAATATCATTAGTCTCCTGGGGTCATATTCTCATATGGGTACCGATTTCCTAATATTTCCTTACGCTGAAACAACTCTCCATGAGATGTTCGAAAACAGTCAGCGACATCCAGAATTTTTGAACGATTCTTCATTCTATGATTCTATTCTCGGATTATCACATGCGCTTAATTCGATTCACACCTCTGCTGCGACCGCCTCACATGATAAAGCAGCTACGTTCAGGTATCATCAAAAGATTACTCCTTATACTATTCTCGTTATGAGGGGAAGGTTGGTATTATCAGGCTTTGATAACCTGCGGTTGAAATATGGCCAGCAAGACCCCAACTCCATCACCTACGGTGCAGTCTCTTTTGCATCTCCTGAAGCCAATTGTCCGTACCCTCGGGGCTCATGGCTACGGCCGGGCAAGAAACCGGGTTATGAGGATAATTCTCCAATGGACATATGGTCTTTAGGCTGTGTGTTCTGTTTCGTTGCCACATATATGCTCCATGGGTCCCAAGGGGTTGAGGATCTCCAGAAAGCTATCCCTCGGAAGATTACTTCCCTTGGACTTAATAGCTCTAGGGGACTGAAGCACAAGATGAATGAGTGGATTACTTCCTTGGGAATGGTACCTGGCTGTTCTAAAAAGATGCGCCACCTCTTGATGGGAGTTATGTTGATGTTAGAGCCTAGGGTCACTCTTCGGCTAGATTCTACGAGGATTCTTGCCCATATGCGGGAACTGTTTAGACCCAATACCGAGCCCGAAACACAACTATCGAGTGAAGCCTCCACTCAGGCTGACATAGAATCCCGCCTTCTCTGGAGGGATTCGATAGACCAAAAAATACAGCTCCATGATGGAATTTGGCTCAGACATCTGTTACTAGAATCTGGCTTCTTGTAGCAGTAATAGACGAGATACGGCGATATGCCCACCTTGTGGTAGCCAACTATGACTACGAGGTAAGCGACAAACTACTTGAATAGAGCCAGACGAACCTGCGTCACTGGCCCTTCTGATATTGGTATAATATGTTCAGTCACTAACTATTGTAGTAGGTTGAGGAGGTGAATGAAGGAACCAACCTATACTTCAAACGGTGTATGGGTAGAAGGGCCTTTTTTAGTTAGTGTTTAGAAGGAATAGTAGAGATCTAGGTGTTGAGGTGGAACTCGGAGAGATTTTTTGAGGTTTTTGGAGTGATTGGTAGTTATAGGTGATAATTATTGATCCATTGAATATACCCTTTTGTCCTGATATACATGTACAAAGTACTGCCTACTCATACCAAGATCACTGCTGGGGATTGAGATTATATAGTCTTTGGTATGCCACGGCTACATTCGACGTTAGAAGGATAGGAGTGTTTCAAATATTCAGCCGGAGAGTATCATCTAGTCTTGTCTTCATCATTGCCAGGCACAGGCGCTTAGAGCACCACCGCAGCATAGTTTTAGGACTACACAAAGAAAAAAAAAAAATTATTCTATTATTATCTTTAGGTTGTCCGAAATCGAAGGGATTGTGCAGTTAATCAAATATCCAATCTAGTCAAGAAGTCTGCTGATAGTGACTAGCCTGACGCTCGAGGGATAGACTCCAAATCAAATCTTATCCAATATCATCAACCTCACTGTATTTCGTCCAGTATGAAGCCTGCGCCTTAGAGAAAGAGGGATATCCACCGGTATTCAGGGGGGCCTTGAAGAGACTGAAGCATGTCCTAATAGATACCCAACCTAGCACTACTCGGTTTAACCAGCCCAGCCTAGAAAACACCCACCTGAACTGGTCGTCTGAGCGTATGATCAATACACCTACCGCATGGCCCATAAAATCAGACGACAGACATTGTGGTAAATAGTTTGAACAGGCACCGAGGGAAGTGTTTTCCTTTATCTCTATTCTTACCATAGATATATGAAAGGTGGGAGAGGAGAGAGAAGATATAGGAATATATTGTCATATGAACAGGAGGGGTGAAAGATATAGTAGTGATAAAACTAACAGAGGAACCTGTCACAGAAGTACCAAAAAGCTTAGCCGAAACGTATTTGAGTAATTTGAACCCACAAGAAAATAACCCGTTAGATCGTCAGAGTCTATTTTCACTTAGTCTTAGTTTACACCGAGCCACAACCAAGATGAGATTAAGGAACTGTATCTCTCACCATTAAGCACTTTACTGAGGGCAAACAGCAAGAAAGCCATCGATTCCCGCGGTGGTGAGTGATATCCAGTGATTCTGTAACGCTATAGATACCCACTCTACCCAGTCAACTGCAAAAGTAGCGTCCGGTTGAAGTTGCCGATGGGGGAAGGTTCCAAATGTCGTACTTGGATCCAGTGTTTTCAATGGTACAAACCAGTGTGAATTTAGACTAAAACCACATCAACTGCCTCATTATCATTTACCATATAGATGGAACTGCACCAACCACCTAAGCCCAATCATGCATGGTTTGGTACCAGTAGAACTATTAGAGTTCTTGGCAGTCAAATCACTGACTCCAGTCTCTAAAAATAGATATTCCATCTGGTCAGACATGCTATTATGACCCTGGCAATGAGACTATTGCATATGGAGACACTGAATTGACTATAGATAGATAATATAGACCTGTTCAAGCATTGCGCTACTGGCTACAATCAGTGTTGTAATACCTCGATCATGAAATACTACCCTGGTGGTAAACTGGTAAAAACTGATTTTCTGTAGGGTCTGTATCAGTTGAGCCGCATTATTTAGCAAGTCAAAACTGCACCTACTATCTCATTATCATTTAAATTTGTATCAGCTTATACCACCTAACCGGCGTACCATTGCAAACACTGCTTGGATCGAATTCCATGGTAGATGGTATGCTGTCTAGTAACCTAGTATTATTAGTCTGTTACATGATACTAACTGTAGATTATTTTACATAAGCAGAACAAGTCTGCGCCAAGTCAGTAGGAGCAGAATCTCCAATCATGGCCTCGATCAGAAGCTTTGTTTGCAAAAGTTGTTAGATATTACTAGCTGGTATAGTTGAATTCTTGAACTTCATACGCTGCATTTTCTCTGAATCCCTTAACACATAAGAAAGATGAAAATGTTACACACATGCCTAAGTATCAACTAAATAATGGCCTCAGGGAAAATTGATGTAACCGATACCGGGATATGAAAGGGGGCTGACATGGGCAGTCACATAGAATGACCTCCACACATCAGGGTACACCCTAAATACCGTTTTTTTCCCGCACAATGGCTTCTGATGTCTGGGTGGGGCAAAATAATAACCATCCCGTACAATAGGGGTATCATTATTACAACCCCTCCTGTGTGATCTATACAGTTAGAACTATGATACTCTAAACAAGAATCTCTCGCTACATATCCATTGCTAGCACTTTTATACTGTAAATACCGAAACGATAGCCTGATTACTTGTTGTCACGCGAATATAATGGGCTTTATAACTTCAACTGTAAATCTCAATTTCATTAAATACAAGCAGTAACTGAGCACTTCAAAGCAAAAAAACCAGAATTTACAGTATCTTAAGGAAACATCTTGAGCCCAAATAAACTAATACTTATATTTTTTTCTACTTTCAATCCCTCGGACAGCGCCCAGAGACCAATAGTAAAAAAAAAGCGAGAAAAAAAAAGAAGGAAGCGAAAGAAGAAAGCGAGAGGAAACGGAAGAAGAAAGCGAGGGAGAAAAGAGAACACCAAAGAGAGTACCGAGGAGGAGGAGGGAGGAGGAGGGAGGAGAAGGTCGAGGAGGCGGAGGAGGAGGAGGAGGAGGAGGACCAGGACCAGGAGGAAAAGAGCGCTGAGATAGCCTCCGGACGCTCCAGTATAGGCGGCGAACTTGCCATCAAAGGCAGGAAGGGCTAGCTGTGAACAGCTATAGGCACCGACCAGTTCGAGCACCGAAGCCGGCACAAGATCCCATGAAGAAGTAAGAGAGGGGGAGGAAGAGGTGCCCCTTATATAGTAGCTGGGAGCCAAGCTTTATTTGGCCGCCCGACATTCCTGGCGTCAATATTTGGCCGCCAGACTACCTCGGCGTGAGATTTGGCCGACAGAGTTTCTTGGCGTCTGATTTGGCCGACACCCCCCCGCCACGGCCACGTACGATTAGTAATTAGCTACACCATAGCATATCTTATCGCTTGTACAGTTTGTGTCAGCACCAAACTTGTGCTGTCAAGATCCAGAAACAGAGCGGATTATACCATACACCCTGAGTACTTGTATTTTGAGCTTCTCTTCAACTGAGTAGCATCAAAATGACATAGGTCATCTTTTCACGAGAGTCGTATGAATAATCTCCTCACAAAATCACTATAGACCAATTAAATTCAACTCAACTAACGTTATTAGGAACCATAAATCTTGATTTTGCGATACAACGCCAGTTTCGCTATTTTCCAAGTTAAGTAGCTCCTTATGATCTTTATAAATCAATGTGAGTGTGAGAATAGAGAGGGTACGTTGGTGTTCTTGCAGGGGATTTCGGTGTTCTGTGAAGTATTGTTTCCCAGCCGCACTTGTTCATGTTACCTGCTGGTAGATTGAGAACAAAAACAATATCTGGGCACTTTCCGTGTGCTATTTGCGCAATATGAGAGCACACAACTACGCCTGCATCACGCCTTTCCATGTCATGCACATTTACTTCTCGCTTCTACTTTACTCCATATCGTTCTCCTACCTTGTTCTCCCGATGGAGGGTTCAATATGTCTTTTCTCTCGCCGGTCGGCAGCGTTTGCCCCCTCTCCAATATCCTGAACCGGTATGCTTTAGCCATCAAACCTCACCATAGTATCCCTACAGCCCGATCTTCATGTGACCCTTTACCAGCCTCCGCAGCTCAATTGGTGTACTACTGCGAGGACCGTTGTACCGCTAGGAAATGCATGCTTCCTCTATGTCCACTGTGGTTCGCGTGCGGGTTGGAAACAGTGCTGATGAAGTCGTGAAGGATGCCTCCTCGTGATCGATAGATTATCCTGAAGCTGATGAATGTAAGTATATGTGCTGGATGTATGTGACAGGTCCAGAACATCCTGTGGTACAGGAACAGCTCAAGGCGGGCTTGAATGGCCCGAAGGAGTGATTTCGCCTAATAATAATAGACATGTTAAGCCACATACCTCTATACGCTGTTTTTATTAGAGTGCTGCTTGGACAGCTTGTGGATGTGCCTGCATCATCAAATCTCACTCGCAGGTGCATGCGCTGACGGTGTTGGAGGTAAAGTTTTAGATTGTGGTAGCCCACGATACCTCCACACACCTAGTATCATCGGGCAATTATGTCGAGAAGGTCAGTCGAGCGTTATCCGATTGTGGGAAGATGACAGGTGATCGTCTCGGCGATGAGCAAAGAATACCGGGTAACAGAGCGAGGCAGGGTAATATGTAATTCAACCTCATGTAAATAGCAATCATTTGAATATATACTTCATCGCCCCCATCGGCCAGTATACAAAGAGCTGACCAAGAAGTGGGCTCGACTATGGCCATAGCTTCAGTTACAAGCTCCAGAACTATACAAAGCAATAGTACCAATTGTCACTACGTGCGAGGTACGAGGTCCTTACTAGCCGTTTGGAAATCATATCATAACCTTCCTCCGAAGCCCTCCAGAGATTAAATGCCCGCTAGGCATAAGGAAATATTATCGAGCATATAACAGTACACTATGACACGGCAACTCTGTCACTGCAAGTGATCGCGCACCTTGTCCCGACTGGTCCCCAGAATGCATTTAATTGACCAAAGAATTCCTTAGATGAAGCTACCGGAATATAATATATGTGTATTTATTAGTACGTACCCTTTGACTGTAATGAGCACGAGTACTGTGAGATCAGGCTAGGAGTGGTGCTTTGAAGCCGTTTTTAAAGAATGCAAGAACTAGAGAGCTAGCTGTACGAAAACTACACAACTCGGCACCCACACAGAGGTTTAAATGGGCCGGCCCATTAATTAATTCGGGCCGGCCCAGCCACCTTTTATGTGGCCCGGGCCAGCAATCACCATACTAAATTAATTATTGGGCCAGGCCGGGCCACCCTAGTTTTGAGCCCGGGCCGGCCCATTTAAACCTCTGCACCCGCATAGGAGCAGATACAACAGTTCAGGGCCCGGAATGGATATTATTATTGGACTGGCAGTACTCCACGGGAAAGTACTAGCTATTGCGCGGCCACTGAGGGCTAGAGATAAAGTAGGTCAAGGTACCAAAGGGGAATATTCAAGAAACACATAGCTGAAGTAACAGAGAATTTGAATCCCATACTTCCAGAGCTAAAACCATTAAGTGGATTTTTCAAGGTATGTTACACATTCTTGCCCAAAAATAGAATAAGTCACCTAGTCAACCTGAGGAGTAATAAACACTCTCGTCTGAACTAATCCCGCTTATCAACCATCAAATCTGTAAGGTGAAGCAGGGAAATAACCTCTACTATTTACACTAAGTTTTTTTGATATAATATGGGAATATTCCTGATCTCGCTACTAATCCAACATACTGTCCATACCACCCATGTAGCCCTTCTATCCCACGCAGCGGATGAGTGTCCTCTCCCGAATTCATTTTATCAATCTCTTGTCTAATAACATTTCTCTAGCTTCAATGAACTAACGTCAGATGGAAATGAATACCATTCGACCTCACTATCGGTATCACATGTCGTCAGAGGTTTAAATGGGCCGGCCCGGGCTCAAAACTAGGGTGGCCCGGCCTGGCCCAATAATTAATTTAGTATGGTGATTGCTGGCCCGGGCCACATAAAAGGTGGCTGGGCCGGCCCGAATTAATTAATGGGCCGGCCCATTTAAACCTCTGCGGATTCAATCCATCTCCGTAGACTTTATATCGCTCTTTGAAATACCAACTATTCAAGGGTTGTGTGATATCTCCAAGCTCTCACAGGTTAACTTTATTCTGCGGTTTGCTTTATACTTAACTAAGACCCGATTTCCTCCTGATATCTCACAGATACCCACCATAATACCATGTTCATCCTATATGTATCGATTGTTAAAGCGAAATGTTGAAGCGAAAAAGAACAACGTGATGTATTGATTACTTGACAAGCAGAAGAAAGAAAGAACAAGGAGGGGTGAGCCCCTTGTAGTCCATTTATGGACACCTGTCATCAACTACTAGTACATACTAGCACAACTGCTAGTGTAATCGCAATCGTTTGATTTAAGATCGATTAGGTAACTAACTCCCTTGTCTTTCAAATCCTGTTGTTTACCTAGTATTGTAACAGGATCAGTATTCTCGAGGTACCATATCTCTACAAGAGCATTCTGCTTTTCACTTGTGGAATATTGCTTGTTGCGTGTTGATAACCTTATGAGCGGGTGTTTGACTATATAGCCGCTGTCGGGAAATCCTTGGAAATACCATGCTCTTGTGCCGCATACTCACGATGCTGACTCAGCGCTGCGGCAAGATACATAATGCGCCCATGACAACTAACACTGTAAGGACTAAGCCACTTTTAGGAGTATTGTAAAGTGCATGGTACCTCATACTCTGCTAGCTATGAGGCAGATTGGGTAGGCTTACTCTTCGCGTCATTGAGTTGAGGGCTCGGTTGCTCCAGTTCTAGGCAATTTAGGGAACGCTGCTTATCTAGGAATAGACAGTCCATTGGAGGAGTGTTACTTCCACTACCGAAATATTGACCACCCCGCTTAACTGCAGAACTCTATAAAACTTCAAGCACCAGTACTTTTGGTAGATGAAAAGATTATTCAGGATAGCAATCGTGTACTGTGCAAACTATGTGTAATAGATCAGTGTTTTGGTGGCCTAGTATTAGAAAGACTCGTGCGCAGGGCTAGGGCTTGGTCATCTAACGTCACTCGTACTCTGGGTCATGGATCGTGACTCGTATTCTTCAAATAATGAATGAATAATAATAATAATAATAAATAAAATAATTATCTAATCTCGAAGATCTAATCTAATCGCGATCTCTGAAGGACCTAATCTACGCTACGCTGTCTAATCTACTCGACTACTTCAGATCCTAGCTGTAGTGGAAAGAACAGTCTGTTGGTGTTGCCCCTGTCCACTTTTGGCTTAGGCTTTTTGACCTTCATCTTGGCCCCGGGAGCTCTGTGTTAATATAACCGTGATGGAATATAAACTTGAGTGGCTGGAATCTAAGTAGTCAATAGTTTGGCTCTGAAAGCACTTCAGTCCCTACAATTGGTGGTCTATTCAGTAACCTAGTCGACCAAAGAATGGTGCAGTCTATCCAGGAACGTTCCCCAGCGGACCAGTCTGGCAGAGAGCGTTCCTGGATAAGCGGCGTTTCCTGAATAGACTAGAACACTACCCACGTGAACCCAGGTAACATTTTGTTTCCGGCAGGTATGGCAGGCTCTGTATCTTGGCCAAGATACCCCCAGAAATTAGACACCCGCAGCCCCCTTCCGATAAGTGAGACAGTAATCCTCCACATATATGAAAATATGATACAAGGGAGACAGAAAAACGCGATATCTGTAAAGTAGATTGACCATGTTGATCCCCTATCTTTAACTCCATCAAATAAATCTAGCAGCTAATAAGTTCGGCCACTTGGGTATTCCGCGAATAAGATTTCATTACTAAAGTTATAAAAAGTATTTTCTTATGTGTCCTGGAAAGAGTTTACCGTAAGGGCCATCGATAACGAAATGGACTAAGGCATTGCACCACTTACTCGCCTAAAAATAAGGGTTGTCGATGTTTTGTGTTGCCACACAACCACCCACTAATATCCATTTGAAAGTGCAAGAAGTATTGATACAGTACATTTTAGGCGAGTATATGATAATAAAATGAGAATCGTATTTGGCCGCAGTAGCTACAATCAGTAATCACACTATTTATGACGGATACAGGGCACAGGACCAGCAGAATTCATAATAGTGTGGATGAAAAGGGTGAAGGGAGTAGGCGTGATACGAATCACGTGCTTGACGGTGTACTGGGCACATTGTAAGGGCTGATTAGTCAGCATTTCATAAGACTATCAGATGGTGTGATGAGACTAAAAGTACAAAATAAGCAGGTCGAGGGGATAGCTCCTCGACAAGAGGTTATCAATTTTAACACCAATTTATCCATCTAGATTCATTGTGTAGTTATAGGACGCATTTTACATACAAGTAGCTATTACTACCTCCCTTGACACCCTTTTAATATGTGCATAATGGCGCCCCTTTAGAGGGAAGGGATTAAAGTTAGTAAAACCGAGTGTTTCTCCGGAACGAGAGTTATTGTCATAGACGATAGTCATGGACACTTAAAATATCTCATCTTAAGCGAATTTTAACCGATTTGACTGTAGCAGGACCAATGGGCCCCGCCCTCTATTCCAGTGTTTACACTGTCTCTTTGATGATACTCAGCACGCGGACACGTTGCGAGGGTTCCCTGCCATTGGAGCCGCCCTAAACCCCCTCCCCAGGACAAGTGCCAGCTAACGCTATACCACTTCACCAATGTACATCACCAATGTAAATCTATGAAATTAGATTAATTAGCAATGTCTGTGACAGGAAGTAGTAACTGTTGATTAACGCTCAGCTTTGCCAACTTCAGCTCCTACCAACTCTCATAATGATTTATCTCTCTAGCACTAGACTTTGAATTAGAACCTTGCTTTCGAGATTTACAGTTAAAAATACACGGTTGCTAATAATGTGGAAGGTGTAGAGTAACTGAAAAGGCTATTTTCTATATTGATAGGGAATCTCATTACCCGGCCGTTTTTGTTATACCACCAAACATGCATTTAAGGCCATAAATCCTACACCGCGGAGAGATAGAGCATATCAAAATCGAATACTGGGCCGCCCATCATGAACGAAATTCCTAGATGGCTCATGCAGATGCAGCTCTTGTGTACCTTGTTGATTTCGGATTTGTGGATGCCTTATGACGCACCGAGGTCAATCATGAGCACCGGAGGGGCCAACCGTGATTCCACATAGTGACACTGCTGAAGCAAGCCCTATATGTCAGGGCGTTAGAGGTAAGTGATCAATATTGAAGTGGAATACCAAGATGACCCTACCAGGCTAATAGGATGTAGTAGCGAGAGATCTATGCAAGTGTGATAATGGAAGCTCATGGAATGACAGGAGTAGAAAATTCTTAGGACGTATTCCTTTTTGCCGAAACCCTTCCCCGAAATTCAGCCCTTTGCTCCGTCAAGCGTGGGGGCTGGTCTTCCCACGGTTATTTTAAGAAGGATTTTGACTTTTGGCCATGGTATTATTAATCAATGGGTATGGGTAAATCCACCAGCTATTCGACAGACGGGAGTCTTCTCATGGGGTTAGTGAGAGTTGAGACATCCAGGCTTCATAACCGATTGAACCGGTAAAGCAGTAATCTACTCCGGCTCTATAAACACCCCCTTTGAACAAGGTGTCTATCTTGTCTGATGTGTTCCTTGTGCGTATTTTGAGGCTGATATAGGTATGAGCAAACTATGAGACTTGGCCGAGGGACCAGGGATCCCTTAACACGTGCTCAAGTCATGGTACACACATTGTCGGCCAAATCTCAATAGCATGCCAAGAGCACCTGTCGGCCAAATGTGACGCCAAGATACCCCGGCAGCCAAATCTCGACGCCAAGATACCCCGGCGGCCAAATAAAGCTTGGCTACCACTATATAACCGTCACCTCCCCCCTCCCCTCTTTCTCCTTCATGAGATCTTGTGCCGGCTCTGGTGCTCGAACTGGTCGGTGCCTATAGCTGCTTGCAGCTAGCCCTTCCTGCTTTCAATGGCAAGTTCGCCGCCTATACTGGGGTGTCCGGAGGCTATCTCTCGGGGTTTTTTACTACTAGTTTTTCCCCTACTGTTGATTTCTGGGCTTTGTCCGAGGGATCGAAAGTAGGAGAAAGAAAAAATTTTTTTGGGTTTATTGTCGGCTCTCTATAATTTCTACAAGATTTTCTTTGTTCTTGACCTGTCCTAGTGCTATTACTTGTTTCATTGCTTGCTTTTGTATTCTTATTGCGTGTATTTTGTGAATAAATAATAGTGCTTCAGTGGAATTAAGCGACCTTCATAGCTCCAGTGATTATGCTTGTTACAACAAAGTCTGGGTACCTTATCTGCAGATTTCTTATTACGTGAGACTTGAATGACAGTCAATGTACGAGTGGACAGTCAATGTACGAGTGACACTTCATTGGTGTATAACTGTTATTACTTTATTCTTGGTACAAGAAAGTTCATAGATTGAAGACACCTCCCTTGCACGAGAATTTACAGATGTATTATCTTATTGTCTCATATTATTGTTGATGACATGGGCCATTGTGCGAAGGCCATTGTGCGAAAGCCATACTGCTCTTAGGTAATGCCCTAATGTCACGACAGTAATTGCTTGTTGTTGCCAGTCTCAGCCCCCTTTCATATTCCGACGCAGCATGCATAAACCATTAGCGTACTCCTGGTCTGCTACCCGCCTACCCATGAAAAAGTGGTACCTCGTTCATATGCGATAAGGACCTCGCTCGAGAATTGAAATTTAATATACATAGTTTTCTACACATACTTTGATGAAATAATTAACCAGGATATCAACGCTGATTCTCCTATTCTTGAAGTGCGCACTTCTCACTCAGCTCCAGGAGGTATCTATCTTATCCCACAAGAGAAACCTCCAGAGAGAACTAGAATCAACTTTAGCCAGTCACTAGATATCACTCGATCACCGCTGAAAGTACGTCTTTGTACCTACCCTGATTATCGCGTCCGCTGATCAATCGCATAATTTTTTTATTTTCTACGCCAAACTACGGTCATAATTATCCCCTTTCCGGGTAGTTCGCGTGTAGTATTTCCAGGTCGTCCCCTCCCAGGTAAACTGTGACAAGAGTAAATGGAGGAAAAGGACTGATATGCTACTGATTTGTGACTTATACAGAGCGTTGTCTATGGAGGGGAGGCAGTACTTAATCTACGCATAGCATTACCAGCAATCACTAGTCGGTCCCAAAGACAATCAGCAGAGTATGCTGACCCCCATGCAGAGGTAGTATCTTCGTAGGAGCAGATTAAACTGGGGGACAGCTCCATGCGAGCAACCTGTATCCAGGGTATAGCATAGGGCTATATGCTGGATATGCTGGATATGTACGGGAGAATAGGATTCGTTCCCCGATCCTGGCTTTGATAACTGCTTTTCCATTTACACCTAGCTAACATAAAGGATCACGAATAGGGAGCCACTATCGTTTACACCGACCGGTGTTTCTACTATCGCAATGAGCTTCAACAATGTGTTGCCGGGTTAGCACCGGAGGTCTAGTGTCAATGCCCATGAATGGCGCTAATTATTACAACGGTAGCTCTACTGTGACAACTAAGCGCTTCCAATATATCCGAAGCGGTCAGAGTTAGTGATAGGCATGAACCTCGCCAGAATTACTCTTGGGATCTGTTTCTGGATCTTCAGGTGCCATGCCCAAACCCAACACACAACCACAAACTCGAAAATTTTCCTATGAGCGCCTGGGCCTCATAATATAGAACCTATAGATATTACAGTGTTACTGTGTGAATTCCGCGGCATCTTATGGCTGTTCCTGGAATTCCCTAGTATATCTGTGTTCCGCATATAACTACTACCCTTGGTAATAGGGTGGTTCTATGGACATCGCTCGTGTAATCATTGCCCTTACTGTCTTCACCTCATAGTCTATCCGCAATACCTGTTTTTAGTGACCGACTAGGAACAGTTACAAGGAAACGAGTAACGCCAATCTTGTCTTGGTAAATATTTAGAGAGATACGCTAACCTACATAATTGACCGTTAGATGACGTCCAAAATCAAAATAGCATCAGCACTCCGGCGAATCTACAACAAGGCCTGCCTCTTACAAACGCTGGATAACTCGTGAAGCAACTCCCGCCCGTAGGTATCACCATCGATTACAACGCTATGAGTAACTGCCAACCTCTGCATGGGCCCCTTATGCTGCAAGATATACTACCCCAACTATAGCTATTCCCCCATTTCATCAGCATTACTTAGACCTACCAGTTTCCAATTATATGGAGAAGGCCTGTAAGCAGCTAGAAAATAAGAAATAAAGCCTGGGTCCGGGCTCTGACCATCCCCCGCTAATGTTTGAAGTAAGTTAAAATCACTCAGGCATGCCTGTGACGGGAGGCCAAGATTTCTGACTTGTATTCGCTGCGGAACCCAATCCCGTTTTCGGATAATTGGAACCAATACTATGAACAAATTAATAGAGTAGAGTGACCCACATGTCATATAAATATCGCGCAAAGGCATCACCCGAAGTACCAAGCTATGTTTCAACAGCTGAGCTCAATCGATGTGAAGTCCCACAACAATCCTGTCGGTCGGGTTGCCACTACACTTTACCCATGGGGCTTCGGCACTGAAGTAACAAACCTATGTATTAATCACCGGGTAGATTAAGACTATAAGCTACATCACTACGTAGTTAGCTTCAGGAGCCTGCAAACTCTCCACGCTCGTGAATGTTTACACCACGCTACCTATGCGTTCGAAGGTTTGATACGCTCGATATTAAAATGTAACTATCGAGAACACAGCTCCCAACACACTGATTCCAGATATTCTTAAAATTAGCACTTGGGTAGTATAAAACGGGATAGAAATATTTCTATGAAGTTTAAGAAACATCATTAATCTAAGGCATAATAGGTACTTCAGTCTCTATCGCCAGAATCACTAACTATGGTGTTTCAAAGAACAGAAAGAGAAAGCAGAATATTATAAGTGTCAACAGCATGTATTTAAGAATTGCGCAAAGCTACATATCAAAGTTAAGTTCATAAAGGCTCCGGCGAAAACGATCAGAACCCCCATGCCTGGCATTTAAAATTTAACAAATAAAGCCATGCGGGACACGAAAGTAGGTCAGACACGATCAAGAGACACCCAAGCAATATTCCAGTGATGGAACAGAACTTACGTCATGTTGTAGTTGTTACATCCGAGAGCTGCCGTCGAACTATATTTTGCCATTGAAATCGAAATGGGTGCACCAAGATCATATTTAGCTAATACCAACTAGATTATGACTGGGGCCGGAGGCTGACTTGGGCCGGTACTAAGAGTCATAAGTGTAAGGGAACAGTCAAATTGCAAAGATAGATGTGATCACCAGAGCCAGGTTAATTGTAAGATCAGGCACCCGGGATAAGAGCTCACGGCAAAAAAGGAAACGGAGGAAGAAGGCCGGGTGTTCTTTCATCTTGTGGGGAGTTTTCGTTGATTGTATATTACTCTAGTAGTATATTTCCTAAGTATTAAATACTATGAATTTAGTAAGCGTTGACCCTTGAATAATTACTGGCAGTGGACTCGGTGATCACAAAAGTACCTACATTCTTACGGCACTCTGCATGAAACTCCTTATTGAGGAAAGCACCTGAAAAAGCAATTGATTCAAGAAAGAGAGGGCTGGAAAATACAGCGGTTGAACAAGTCACAGAAGACAGTCAGAGCTCCATGCAGTGGTATATGTGATAAATACTTCACATGAGGGGGTGGGGAATATAATGTCAAATTCCCACTATTAGTGGAGACTCTTTATATGAATTCTACTACCAATCATCCAGTAATTAATATATACTAACAGCTATTTAGCCCCGGCCAGTTCACTCAAGCCTCTGACTGAGATATTATTAGAATTATTTACATACTTGATGCTCTTCCTATCTGTCTTGACGCTGCCTGGTGTCCCTCACTAGGAGTTCCAATCCCGATCTGACAGTTTCATTGAGCCAGACTAATGTAATCAAAGGCTATGAGATGTTTTATAACTTGATCCTTTGAGGACTTGCTGTGAAACATTGACAATTCTCAATATTTATTGGTAGATGAACTCAGACTCGCCTGGACTAATTGTAGTTCTTTTTGACCCATATTTCAAAATACAGAGCGAGGAAGTAGAAATCTCGGTACAAAGAGTCGCAGATTCAAGAAGAAAACGAATACATTGTCTGCGAACAAGGACCGTAATATCAATCCTATGACATGGGGGTTGAATGAATATCGATACTATGAAGCCGATCCAATGGCTTGAGATCCTCTATATGAGCCAATTGTACCCCATCAGAGGAACCACTATCTCGGGCCGGCGATGTTAATTAAAAAAATAACAGCGCAATGTGTTTTTTGAAGTGAGTTACGTCTTAATAAGAGCAACTTGGGAGCGGCGTGAATTGACGAGTAACCTATAAGGTGACCGTGTTAAGGTAGTGTATTGCTGCCACAGGTAAGGGCATGACATCCTATACCTGGCGAACGCTAATAATTGGGCCTGGGGCACCTTGGTGTGGAGGAGATTTAAGAGGAAAAGAAGCAAAGCGAGGAAGGACTGAGTGTTTCGGGAAGTTGGAATAGAATCAGAAGAGGAAGAAGAGTGGGGGTGGATATGTGGGAGGATATAGCGAGTAGCGATCAGGCAGAGAGCGAAGTTTGATTTTGTTTTGGGTGCAGCGTTTATTTACTTTATTTTTGTTTTTTGTTTTATTAGTGTTGTGTTATATTGGGCTTAGCCTAGTCTCGTTCCCAGCCCCATTATTTGCTGCGCAGCACCGTAGGGTCTGGAGCAGTAAAGTTCCGAGAAATCTCGGGGGTATCTCCGAAAACCTCCGGACCCCTCGGGGGATTGGGCTGGCTCGGGGGGCTCGGGAGGTCTTTTGACCTCCGAAGGCACTTAGGTTTGTGTGATGGCTTCATACAGATGTAAGTACCTAATTTCTGCCGAAAATCCCCAAAACACCCCGACCTGCTGGGGCTTTCAAGTAAGCTCGGTGGTTTTCCTTGGCTAGCTCGGCCTTTTAAAGGTACTTAGGTCTATGTGGGACAACCACACAAAGGTAAGTACCAAATTTTCCCCGAAAGCCCCCCGAGAGAAATACCCCCGAAAAAAAGAATTGGGCAAGCTCGAAGGGGTTAGCACACCAGACCCTACAGTGCTGCGCAGCAAATAATGGAGCTGCGCACGAGACTAGGCTTAGCCCATAGTGTGGGGTGCATGTACCTTAGCCTTTCGGCTACATATACTTATGATTAATTCATTCATTCATTCACAGGTAATGCAGTAAGAGCTGAGCTTAGGACCACGTCACGGCAACACCTTTGGATACTATCTAAATGTTTAATCCGATTCTTCAACGATTACAATTATCAAGCGTTATAAGAATATTTGTTACGTCACTTAAAAATGATTCATTTGTGGGTCGTATGGTTACTTTTACTACTAGTCCACAAATTATCACTCGTATTTAGCAAGAGCGAGTTTCATCACAGCCGACAGCTCAAGTGACTATTCATTTACCAGTCACTGAATGGATGTTAATCACAAATACTGCTACTTCTATCTATAGCTACAAGCTGCAATAGGTCCTCTGTCCAACCAAATGTCGCACAAAATATGCACCATGTCTTGTGCAGGGTTTGTAGAGCAGTACTCTTTTAGCGTAGAACAAAAACGGTTTCGGGAAAGACGCCCGATTAGCCGAAAACAGTTATTTACTTAAAGCTACTAGTGCTAGCCTTATCTTGAGAGATACGAGCTCACTACTCTCAAGGTATTGTCGCATGTAGTGTCTGCGATAGGTTTGCGATCCTGCGCTTGTCTTGGTTGGATGTCTTTCTAGAATCCTTGGCAGTTCCCAAGCGGCTATCGTAGTTGATTCTTGTATTTTCCACCATCAGGCTCGGTAGGCTCGACCAATTCCATCTTATAGCACTATTACGATACAAGCAATTCATCTCTACACTCGATACCACGAAACTCGTGCCCTTATACGCTATCCGCGGACCCCTCTTTTTTGCGGAGAGATTTCAATGAGGATCCGGTGTCTTGCCGTAGCATCCTTACCAGCCCATCCGAAGCAAAAGAGTGTTGAACTTCCTCAACAGCCCGTGCTAGTATCTTAAGGGAGTCTCCTCAGCAGCAGGCTGGTCACGGCCGAGATCAGGGATGTATGTAAGGTAGAGATAAATTCCCAAAGACCAAACAGACCACTGTGTTTACTTTACTGCATTTGAAAAGTCACTCACCATCCTAATCAGGTGCCAAATAGGGGTAATATTACAGGAAAACATCGAAATAACTCCTGTTGGTAGAGTTCCCATTACAAGTACTCACCTCAGGGTAGATATCTTGTCGGCCAAATACATTAGGCATACGCCAAAGAGCCCCAGGCGGCCAAATTGAACGCCAAGAGTACCCGGCGGCCAAATAAAGCTTGGCGCTCCTGACCCAAGCTCTATATAACCAGCACCTTCCTCCCTCTCTTTCTCTTCTTCATGGGATCTTGTGCCGGCTCTGGTGCTCGAACTGGTCGGTGCCTATAGCTGCTTGCAGCTAGCCCTTCCTGCCTTTAGGGGCAAGTTCGCCGCCTATGCTGGAGCGTCCGGAGGCTATCCCAGCGCTCTTCTCCTTCCGGTCTTCCTCCTCCTCCTCCTCCTCCTCCTCCTCCTTATCGCCTTCCTCTTCGCCTTCCTCTTCGCCTTCCTGCTCGCCATCCCCGCCACCCCCCCCTCCTCTCACTCCCTGGTACTCTCTTTGGTGTTCTCTCTTCTCCCTCTTCTCCCTCTCCTCCCTCTCGCTTTTTTCTCTCGCTTCCTTTTTTTTTTTTCTAGTTTTTTTTTTTTTACTATTGGTCCCTGGGCGCTGCCGAGGGATCGAAAGTAGAAATGAAAAGATTACTTTTTGTGTTTGAATTGGGTTTTTTGAGTATTTCTTCATGTTACTTCCAGATAGCTATTAACTAATAGTCATAAATCCTTTGAATAACTTTGCATTGCTTCTTTTCCTCCGCTACGTGAAACTCTTGTAGATGAATGATTTTTTTTTTCCGTAACTTGTTACTGAAATAGCCCTTATTCGAGTGTGATTTTGAGTGCTTATTCAGAGTGTATTGATTGTGGGTTTAGCAATGTAAGATAGGAAATACTCCGCTGTTATGATTTTTATTTTTCATCTTTTTCTCTTTGTTGACATGGCCCATTGTGCGAAAAAAACTTTCTCCTTCAGACTTGGCGTAAAATATCGGAACCCATTCTATGTCACTGCTTAATATGAGCCCCCTTTCTGGTCCTCGGACACGAATTTTGACATCCGACACAAACTCTACTCACTCTAAATATCACCGTTTCTTCAACATCTACCCTTTTTACATGATCCACTATTGAGAAAAGTGTGTGAATCAAGTTCAAGCGCCCTGCCATGCGTATGTACGTGTCTACCGTCTTTATCGTGATTAACACCTACTTTATAATACTAATGTATTCACTTTTACGTATATGCCCCTACTCCGTAATTCTCCCAAAAATCCTTGTCAGATCCACCCGCTATCGGACTCTGAACTCGGGCTCTGGTGCCTTTTCATAGGCTTTGGTGTAGTTCAAACTCTGGCCGGTATGTTTAGAAAGAACTGAGTTAGCAAAAGGTCGGTACAGAGGAGGATAGGGGGATGAGTACCTACATGTTAGAAGTGATGGATGTTGGTCGGTATCGTGAGCTACCCTCCTAAAATCATTATAGATCTTTCCGCTAATGAGAATTACTTTTTGAATACAGTGCTATACAACCATTAAGAATAAAACGATAAATTTTCACCGGGAGATAAAGAGGATTTTTTATAGCTACAAAAGATATTGGCGGGAGTTTTTCCTAGTGCTGTTACACCAATAAACTAAACACTATGAATACTAAACTGATTCAGGCAGAAAATCCCAGAGCACTGGGTATTGAGAAATATTTGTAATACATATTATTTCAGATAAGCTATAGCTAAAACAGGACATACGAGAAAATAAACGGGTGTTAGATGTGCGTGATACAGCCATCGATTTACCGTTCCGAGTCCGAGATATATAGGTGAGAACCCTGCCCATGAAGAGATAAAAAATGGGGCTGATGTGATGGGCGCAGTCCACTTCTCTCAGCCTCGTGTTCACTGACGGATTACAGCGGGCTTTCATATCTTACCCAGTCAAGGCATCCGGCCAATGCATACAACGGTGTTACAGTCCAACATTAATAATTACGGCTACACCCGGTATCGTCTGTACCATAAACCTATGTAGAGGCTGTAGCGTTTGCACCCCCGACGTAATTATGCATTGGGGCACGGTTGCCAAGACAACCACATGACCGTAGGGAATACGTGTATTAAAAATTCCTGATACGTCGCCCCATGCTATTGACACAACATGTACTCAAGTGCTTTACGCAGCGACGTGGAGCATTGTTTCTAGAGAAATTAGGCTAGGAATGGATGAAGGAACACAGGTATGTGATCGGGGTAGGGAGTGTTGGATTTACGGTTGCGAGTAATAAGTGCATCAAGACACCGTCTTATAATCTTTATGAATCTGATAGCCCCGTATCGAACGAAGATGAAGTACGGTAGTATATATTCCGTCCCACAGAAGAAAAGCAGACGTTATTGAAGTGGGGCACAGGCGACCGACGGGAAATTATTGTAGTCTGCATACGGCTATAAACCTACCACAGTTCCCAGGGTTTTCTTCTGACAACGCCCAATAGTATAAGTTTCCTTGTAGGGAGAAACTAACTCAAGCAATGACCAGCCTAGATAAGACAAGGCAGACTAGAGTACTCCGAGGGATTACACTGACATCGGATATAGAGATGCAATTGCACTTGTATTTACTTTCAGCTATCGAATGAAGATACGAGCCTTCTAGGCGGACCACTATACCCTGGATCCACCAGTCCTGCCGTATAGAGTCTAGCCCGCTTTAGACTTAGTGGCCGTTCTATACATATGCCCCGCCCAACATACCAGTCCGAAGACTCCAGCCTGATAGTGCAGGGCTATTAGGTTTCAGAACTAATCACGGTCCGATTACCCTAAACGCATTAACTGCCATCTCAAGATCTGGCTGCCCTGTATGGGGAGCTGTTCTTTGGCTCCTCCGAGGTAGCTATATATGGTTATACTATTGTATCGGACGGCTAGATTCCGGTCATGATGGTGATGAGAACGGACCAAACCCCATCTGAACCCGCAATAGCTAATAACAAACACAGCCCAGTGCCCCAAATGAAACGAGTGATTGGTAGAAACAACAAAGTATCTCGCCCCAGGATGCCAGTACCAGGCTACAATAACCGGATATATTACCCATGTCTGTAGATGTTGCAAGTTGTCTGGAACATGAGATTCATTCTCGTCGCCGGGATAGAAGGTGATTCTTGTAACATACGACTTGACAAAGTTCATTGCATTCTCGCCTAAGGTTAGGGTTTTTTGGTTCGCTGCTTTTTCCCCATTTACTGCCACTCCTCTGCGGACACGTAGATGAAGAATACATCATCCAACCAAATAGGTTTTTAGTATCGGCTCCGATATTTGTCGAAGTAAGCCTCATTTAAGTATACTGAATCTGCCCGTAGATGTTGTGATCCCCATCTTCTAGGCTAAGCCCCGCTTCAGCACGTCGGTAACGTTTTATTGCAGCCTAACGCACGGCCCCACCGCACCACTATCTACTCGGGTCAGACAAATGTGTAAATGTGCACTCACTGTGAGTATCTCCGCCCGGCAAAATAAGGCGAACTTAGAATAAATATGCCCACCAACTATAAACGTAACTACAATAGCACTGCCTTACTTATACCTTTTATAAATACCGATAGAATGGTACCCAAAAAACCTTAATCCCAGAAGCGATCACCCATCAATAGATTACCTCCCACCATGTCATATCCTGTATGCGCACCCATTGTCGATCAACTAACCGGCCCAGACCGTGATGACGATTTTCCAGCATCCACCGTAGGTGCCGAAGACATAGAACGCCAGGAGGTGTTGGAACCAGAGTCAACCCAAGGTAGCGATGACCATACGCCATCACCGCTACTGACGCCGCCGTATCATAGGTTAGGTTCTACCGGCTCAGTGTCAATACAAAAGAAATGCTCAATCCTGCTGTGTATATTCTCCCAAGGAAGTCATACCCGGAAGCATCGAATCAAGCTTGTCCGTAACCACGACAAAGTACATGATACAGACGATAAGCAGTTGTTCAAGACACTCAAGAAATGTTATAACTCCAAGCTCCGAACAACGAGGCAGCGATACCTCTCCCTGCGGGGGTTAAAGTATATTGTCATTCTAGAGGTTTGGTCTCCAGTAGTCCTCATCGCTCTGGTCCCTTATTAGAATAACTCATCTAACGTATCCTCCATAGTATACTAAAAAGTCAAAGCCAACAAGAGTTGAAACCGATATATTTACGCAAAATGAAATTATGTACGCTTTCAACCACCCAGACAAAATCACTTCAAGCACCAAATGGGTAGATTGGATATTTAAGCTCAAATCCAACCACAAGAGGAAGTATGCTCTGGAGTTTGTTGAAGGGTGGAAAGGGGAGAAGATCTTGGTCTTGGGGGCAATACCGTGGTTGGGAAGTTGCCTTACGGCTGTTGTCTGGAGTGCTCTCACAGGGGATGTCCAGGTGGCCCTTGCAGTGGCGTCATTTATCTTGGCGGCTTCGGGAAGTAAGCACTTCTCTACCCCACATGCTTGGCGTAATCAAGCTTTTACTAATAGTGAGACAGGTGTACTTGCGTTATTGGCTATACTTAGTACTGTAGAGGGTTAGCTCGGGGAAGCATCTAGAACATGGTTTCCGTTAAATTACATATATATTTTTTGCTATATTATTACATCTATATGCATGTAGCGAAAAGAGATTCTTTTCACTAAGAGCAGTACAGATCCTCAGTTGATAACAGTTCAGCTAGCTATGTGAGATTGCGACCCGGAACCTCTGGTGGTTTCTTAAAGCGACATCGCAATCAATGTTAGTTTCCTGAGAACCAGAGGTTCTCCATCACTGAATTCAAATCTAACAACCAAAAAATAAGTATCCTATTATTTTCTCTGGTTTATTTGCCCTGAAGTGGTTATGGAAGGGCTGTAATTCTTAGTCCAGTTGTGGTCGCGCCGAGAAAGGACCACCGCCATTGTAATCACCATGGCTAGACCTATAAATAGTATAATAGAATCATTTACAAGGCAGTTATGACACTAGGCACGAAGGAGATTCCGAGCTAGTGGTGTTTGGACAGCCTGTTTGGTCCCATCGAGCAAACCGGTCTAATTAACCCTAACCCAGTCCAAGAGTTCAATGGCACCACCGAGCAAGCAACCCTCTTATTAGCGTTTATTATAAAATCTATCACTTAGGGAAATACACCTAAAAGGCATATATGTACAGATATTCATCTAACACCGAAGGCAAAATGCCAATGGGGAAGGTTGTCTGTTCGCGTACTTACATTGCTGCGCCGGTCGCACTTGACACTGGGTTGGTCCACACTAGACCGGAAGAACTATGAATCCAACAGTTACACAAAATGTACAAAACACAAGTATCAATGGTAATATGTCTCCCCATGAGTGTAATCTATCTATAAACAGCAAGCTTAGCCCTTCTTGATATAGTTGTGTAGAGTATTTACGTACATATACTATTCTGTTTGGCACCCACCACTCGAAAAGCATAACCCTGGTGCCAAGAGCGCTGCGTCCCAGGTTTAAGGCTTCCGGAATAACACCAAGAGCGTTCCATACTCAGAGTGGTAGCTTGGCACAGCTTTAAGACTTCCCCCGCCATGCATCGCCCGATCAAATGCTTAAACGGTAAGTGGTCTGATTCTACCCCGCCTTATCTAATAATCACCGATAGTCGAACAGCCCCACTACTTCAGATTAGATAAAAGTAGGAAGCAAAAAATTGAATGTGTTAAGTCCGGCGTGTCGAATGCAAGTGCACTGTCCGTATCCTTTAGGTATACCTCTTATTGTCAACTATGCAAGATAACAGACTTTATTATAAGCAGTTCAGAGGCGCAGTGCTTCTTCTGTAACGTCCACCAGGTTGAACTTAGGGACTCTAACACTCCCTGCTCTTCATTGTCTTCTTTTTCAGCCCTAAGTGAGTCGTCTGGCTGCTGTGCGTCGGATCGGGCTGTAACGTACGGTCCTCTTGATTGGTGAGGCGTTGGCAGCTTATTGAGGCGAGGCTACTTCAGGCCAGTCAGTAATCGATACGGTGATTCTTGCTGCCAGCTGCGAGCTAAAAAGGTGTTTTCTGGGAGCGCACTTTGCCCACCATTGCAAGTCTATACAAGATAAAAATACCGGCCAACCATACGCGCGATGCCATTGTTACTGCCTCGTTTGGCTTCTTGATAAATATTGACAGTGGAGTTTCTGTCCGAAGTAATCACTCAACTTTACTCTAACTTCTACCATGTCACCTCACGCATTCCCAAATACTGTTAGTCGTCCTTATATATTAGGGCCACCCCGTGAGAGTGTGTTTACAAGACCCACCCCACCGCACGGCGAATCAACAGACAACTCAGAAATATTCTCTCGCACAGAACCACCCATCAAATCAGTATCATACTCTCATACAGAATCATCCACATCCACAGAACGCCCGCAAGTAGTGCGGCCAAAATTACGACTAGTTAGCAATGACGTTGCACCCCCTGAGAGCGGTAGACCCACAACCCTAGTTGGCAGCAACCTTACACCTCCGGATAACACCCACATTCCTGGCCGAGCTAGCAATGAACTTACACTGTCACCACCATTATTGTTGCCCCCCCCTGAGACTTATTCCAGGCGCTCAGCATCCAGAAAACCAAAAAATTCAATCTTACTCTGTATCATCGCCTACGGAAGACCCAGCAGGTGGCATCGCATAAGCCTCCGCCAAGACAAGCAGAAATCTACCCCTAAAAACGACAAGCAGTTTTTCAACGATCTCAAGAACTCCTATAACAATAAGCTACGGACCCCCCGGCAGAGGTTTTTCTCCCTGAGAGGCCTAAAACATATTGCTGTTCTAGAGGTTTGTTCCCTTGTACTCTCTCCCATGTATTATGATACCCGAATAAAACCTCATTTTGTAGTATACAGAAACTTCAGCGCCAATCAGGGCTGAAACGGATTTATTTACCGAGAGCGAGCTTATGTATTATTTCAACTATCCAGATAAGATTACAACACAGACAACATGGGTAGATTGGGTCTATAAGCTCAAATCAAACTCCGATAAGAAGTACGCTTTGGAATTTATTGAAGGGTGGAAAGGAGAAAAGATCGTGATAATGGGGGCAATACCATGGCTCGCTAGCGTCCTTACGGCTATACTCTGGGGTTCTTGTGGTGGTGATACTCAGGTGGGTATTGCGGTGGCATCGTTTATCCTAGCGGCTTCTGGCAGTAAGTTTTACATATCTTCCTCCTCGAGAAAGCTAGATCAGTGGCTTTCTATCTTAAAGTTTTACTAACTTCGTGGTAGGTATCCTTGCGCTATTGGCTGTACTCAGTAGTATAGATCGATAGCTTAGTATACGAGGCATAACAAGAGTTATGAGCTTTTTTGTTTTTTGTTTTCCGCTTCTTCTATTCCTCCGCTCTTTATAAATTTTTTCGATATATCTACAGTCTGTTTTCTTGCCTCCTTGCTATATAGCAATGTCTCCTTTGTCTCGACTCCTGCATCTCTCGCCTTACCCCTGGTTCTTTTTGTGAGTCTATGCTTTATAGTTGATGTTTAGAATTATGTATATACATTTCTTTGCCGGTATAAAATTTGATAGAGTTCTGTAATTATAATGAAACACATTTCTCACGAAGATCACTCAAAATCATCTAGTAATTAGAGTTTGGTTGACTGCGGGGGTGTCACTCTGTAGCATTACCGTAGAAACTCGAGAAATTCGCTATGCGGGCGTCGCCGCCACGTACTAATAAAAGTGTCCTCTAGACCCGTTTGGGCCCTCCCTAAACTAATTTAAGCTAGCTAGAGATAATTATCCTTACGATCAGATAGCTACTATATGTTTGATAGGAAGTGGCGGCGACGCTCGCATAGCGAATTTCTCGAGTTTCTACTGTACTAGGGTTAGGGGTGTAAGCAATAATTCAAGGCTTGGCTCCGCAGTTACAAGTCTAGCCGCCAGAAATATTCCTATTAAACATAACTGTTTAATTTATCAAGAAGCATCTGGGCGGTGAGTGGCACTTGTATAGGTCCACAGATTACCCATAGTTGGTCTCAGGTTAGAGCCTCATGTATTGTAGTGGGTTATGATCGCCGTTGTTGCCTATCTTATCAAATCTTATCACCAATACCCAGGCCTAATCTTGGTCATGTGATTGATAACGAAGGGTAGCAACAGAAGCCGAGCCACGTGATCTACATCACTGCATTACCCACCAGACACCATTGAACCACATGCTCTACATATAAGAATAATCGACTGCAAGACATTATAACAAGTCATTAAACCACTTGTCTAATTTTATTTATGGTATTCTGAAGATTGATTATAACACAGAAGTACGCAAGACACTATTATAGTTTAAAAGGAGTAATGCGCTCCGATATAAATTTCGTTTAGTTGGTATAAGACACCATCTCTGCATATTTCTTTAAATTTTACCCCCCCCCCCGGCTGCTACTATCAAGCCTACCTTGTTCTCGCTGATCCTCCATTGTCAGACCTGTTTCATTGCCGTGGGGTTTAGTTCCAAGGGTCGGCGGTTGCACAGCTATGTACCGAACCGAAAAGACTTTATTTTCTCACTAGTAGGAAACGCCCTTCTTCGTATCAAGGTTAAAATGCATAACTTAAGAGAATAGGCTTGAAAGCTGTGGATTGAGAACAGATACGAACTGAGATGAGTATCAAAATCAAAATAATAACCGAGAAGGCGAGTTTGTTGTTCACGTATTTGTATCGATGGCATCTTACACCTAACCCTATTACTAAGAGCGTTGTATGCATATGTGGTGGCTTAGCACGTCTTTAAGGCTTCCGCCACCATGCATAGCGCTTAAACGGTGCAAGGCTTGATTTGGCCCCGCCTTATCTGATGATGGTCGATAGCCAAACAGCCTCACTATTTCAGGCTAGTTAAGATATAGCAGGGAGAATCTAAGCTTTTGAGTCGCGGGTGTCAAATGCAAGTATTGTAGGGGACAAAGATACCCGGTCACCTACTGTAATGAAACGTTTAAGATGAGTATCACTACACAACCAAAATAGTAAGAAACAGAATGTTCAACTTGAGAAAGTATGCATTGGTAGTCTATACACTATCAACTTATACTAATCTATGTATTTTTGTGGAAGAAGATCTCATATCCAGATGAGGCTCTCGGTTGCTATGAGAGTGACCGGGCATTTTTGTGCTACAATACTCGTGCTTCCGCGCCAAGAGTTCGACATGTGACGTTTTTTTGGTGGGCAACCACTCTATATCGAGTCACGTGTCAATCTCTTGGCCCGGAAGCACGAGTACATTGTCTATACACCCGTAATTCCCTGGCGCTTCCAGACTAGACTGCTGTTGCATACCATACAAAACTGTGCCAAGTCTATAACTTTATATCGTATACAATAGCAGTCCGTTCCGGAGGTCAGGGCATTACGAGTACTCGTTATATGTGCCTCTAATTGTCAGTTATGCACGATGAGAAGCTTCATTCTCAATAATCCAGAGGCGCAGTGCTTTTATAAGGCCTCCCATGTGAAGGTAAGGGCTCCGCCACCACCTGTTCTTTGATATCTTTTTTCTTATTCGCACCGAGTGCGTGGTGTGGCTGTGGTGCATCAGGTGGGATTGCAATTGGTGAAACAACGCCAACTCGCTAAAACAGGCCACCTTTAAGCCAGTCAGAGATAACGAAATCCGCTACCAGTTACCAACTTAGTTTCATGCCCAGCCCTTATGCCAGCTTGCCCTCTGGTTCTTGCAGCAGATGTGGATGGGAACGAGCCTACAGTTTCCGGTAGAATTATTGCGGAAACATGGGTTATGAGCAGGGTTTTGCAGCCAATACCGACGCTGGAATCTTCGCCGGGAATCAAGGAGGCCAATCAAGGCCACTGATCTTGCACGCCACACTTCCGCAATAATTCTACCGGAAACTGTACTACCTGTAGATAAGTCCCTTCAATGGACCCCGGAGACTACTCCGCCCGTTAATAGGAAGCTGGTACACGATGGGGAAAAAAGTCAACTTACGCTGTGCCGTCAGCACTGCCCCATTTGACCCGTTGATAAATACCCACCCCATGGCTTCCGAGTAAATGGAATACCAGAAGATTATTCAACCGAATTTCACCTTGAAGTATGTCGAGCCACTTAAATAATGTTAGGTTTAATCGGCGCCATATATTTGGTCCAGACCGCGAGGACGAGTTTGCCGCATCCCCCGTACCAAGCCCACAATCTGTCAGCGATTTACCTCCAGAACCTTCAGGCACACCGGTGCCACAACGGCCAACTACACCAGAGACGCAACAATCAACTACACCAGAGCTGGGACAATCAACTACAGCATTGCTGTATCAATCAGCTTCATCATCGCCGCAACAATCAACTACATCATTGATGTATCAATCAGCTATGCAACAATCAACTGCACCATCGCCACTACACCCAACTATACCATCGCCGCAAATCCTAACGCCCGACCCTGCGTCGGGTTCAAGTAGCCCAATATTCACACAGGAAAGATGCTCAATTCGGCTTTGCATTGTCTCTCAAGGAAGTCACAATAGGCAACATCGCATAAATCTTGTGCGCCACCAAGAAAAGCTTGGGGATAAATCTACAGACGACAAGCAGCTGTTCCATGACATTAGGAACGCTTATAACCATGAGCTCCGGACACCCCGGCAGAGATATCTCTCCCTACGAGGACTAAAATATATTGCTGTTCTAGAGGTTTGTTCTCTCGCCACCCCCCCCCCCTGTGCCATCCAACCTGAAACCAGAACCACCCATCTAACTAACCTAGTACACCGAAAGATCCACACCAGCGAGGGTTGAAATGGATATATTCACTGAAAGCGAGATTATTTATGCTTTCAACCATCCAGATAAAATCACAACAGAAAAAAAATGGGTAGATTGGGTTTTCAAGCTCAAATCAAACCCTAAGGAAAAATACGCTTTGGAGTTTGTCGAGTGGTGGAAAGGAGAGAAAATCTTGGTGCTGGGGGCAATACCGTGGTTTGGCAGTTGTTTTACGGCGATAATATGGGGTATTTATGGTGATATTCAGGTGGCCGTTGCGGTGGCATCGTTTATATTAACGGGTTCTGGCAGTAAGTTTTACCTTTCTCTCCCGGGGAGTTTGATTGATTGCTTTGTACTTTTGAATTTATACTAATACTGAAGTAGGTATACTCGCGCTATTGGCTATACTCAGCAGTTTAGATGGCTAGCTCAGGAGACAAGGAATAATAAGGATAATAGATGAATGTCTAGAATTATGTATGTGCGTTCCTTCGGTTGATTTAGATATTTTATAATTCTGTAGTGATAATAAAGCACCCTTTTTCACCATGACCAAACGGGGTCGACGAGTGATAAGATTTGACTGATTTTGCTGGGGTGCCACTCTGTAGAACTACTAGGGTTAGGGTTGTAAATTTAATAAATAAAATATCCACTGAGCAGCCATGCGGCCCATTTTTTCTATTTAGATGCAATCATCACTTGTCCAAGAAGCTTCTAGATGAAACTATAGTGTTAAGTTGAATTTATACAGATCCGCAGATTGCGTCATCGTAGAGCCTCATGTCCCGCAGATGGTTGTGATCTTCATTACTGTCAATCTAATCTAATCTTAACATCAGCGCCCGTATTACATCCACCAGGCGCCACGGAGACACATACTCTCCCTGTCACGGGACGGTTCTGTCACGTGGTCCTGTGGCACGTATATGTAGACAGACTGTAACAGGTCATAAAATTAATTTTTAAAGTTTGTTCGGGGTGGTCTGAATATTAGTTGAAAAATAAATTTAATAAATAGACTATTGTTCATGTAAGCTTAATCACTAAATTTTACAATAACACCTGGTGATATTGTGGTATTGTTTTAACCAATACTAAGCTCTTTCCATGGATAATATTCATGAGTGGGAGATTGCTTACTCCATCTGTAAAAATCAAGAATAGTGGTTCACCCGGTCGCGACTTTCCCACCCGAGTAATTGTCGCGACCGGATGAACGACTCTACAGTCTCCGGTACAATTAATGCGAAAATGCGCCACCCGGGACCTAGAGGTCTGATTGGTATTTGATATCTCTAATGAATATTTTAACGGCGGGTACTTACCACAAAACCCTTGCTCGCTATTCCCTGCTTCTGCAATAACTCTACCGAAGACTATATATACTGTATAGTGTCTAGTAGAATTATTAAGAAAACAGGGGTCAGCGAGCAAGAGTCTTGTGGTCAGGTCCATCACTAGAATCATGGTTAAGAACATCAAATGCCAATCAGACCTCGGAGTCCTGAATAGCGTATTTTCACATCAATCCCGGGAATTATATCGTAATATCCCGGCCATAAGAGAGAGCCCAGATCAATATTAATAGCTAAAGACTGATTTGAGCTTGGCGCCTCTCTTTACTGGCCATAGTTGAGCCTCATTGCACATCTATCCCCCATTCGTATTGGTTATAGCCGAGATATTAAGGTTGTGTGGCTACACCAACTCAATCTAGGCTGTAATATACCCTGCACTCTTGATAACTGAAACATTGACTGATCACTAAAGCGGCTTTTTTATGCCAGTCAAGAGCACGACAGGAACGGTGTGCCTAGATCTGTACCCAATTGAGTATTCCAGCCGCCTATTAAACAAGGCCGACCCCGCCTGCTATCGCAAAGATAAACAAGGTAGAATCTCGAGCCAACTTCGGGCACGATGGCACCGGCACTACATCATTTGGATTCCTGATAAATACCCAGAGTACCCCTTACGAGTAAACGGAACGCCTCAAAATACTATTCAACTAGCATTATGTCACATCGCGGAGGTCTTAGTGGGATGGTGGGCGCAGCCGCTGCTGGCTTGACGTCCCTATTCACTACTGCTCGTCGACCAAGCCTCGAGTCCCAGTACTCCGCATATCGTGTTATACCTGGGCCAAACCGCGACTCCGAGTACCCCGAATCAATTGCACCTGAAAACACATCAGAGTACGTAGGGCCACCGAACGGCGCAGACCCGGACCCAGAACTAGGATTACCCACCGATACCTTGCTGTCCCCAACTGCCACTGATCTTGAAGCACCGCTGCTACCGTCGCAGCCCCATCCTCAACCTAGGCCTGGTTTTAGCGATGGCGCTACACAACCGATGCCACCACCTGTGCCCCATACTGACTCGAATGGTAGTAGCCGGATATCCGGACCACAAAGGTGCTCAATTCTAGTTTTTATCGTCTCTGGCGGAGGTTACAATAAAAAACATCCCATCGAACTTGAACGGTCCCGCACAAGCAATGATGGCTATACGGATGACAAGCAGTTGTTCCTGGCCCTCAGGGACTGTTATTACCACCGATTCAGGACAGCCCGGCAGAGATATCTCTCCCTGCGAGGGCTAAAGGATATTGCTGTTATAGAGGTTTGTTCTCCGGTCGTCTCTGCCGATTATTTTGACACCTCAATAATTCATCTGATTTATCTAGTATACCGAGAGGTCATCGCCAACGAGAGTTGAAATAGATATGCTCACCCCAAACGAGATTATGTACGCTTTCAACCATCCGGATAAATTCGCAAAAGAGACGAAATGGGTGGATTGGGTGTTTATGCTTAAATCAGACCCCAAAAAGAAGTACGGCTTGGAATTCGTCCAGGGATGGAAAGGGAAGAGGATCTTCGTGCTCGGCACAATACCGTGGCTCGCCAGCGTCCTTACGGCTATACTCTGGGGTGCGTTTGGTGGTGAACTTCAGGTGGTCATGGCCGTGGCATCATTTATATTAGCGGCTTCAAGTGGTATGTTTTGTGCACTCCCGCCCCCATTTTGTATCCTGGCATTGTACTAATATTGATGTAGCTATACTTGCGCTATTGGCAATACTTAGTGCTCTGGACCGCTAGTTTGGAGATATCGCATAACTAGATAGAATTGACAATCTAGCAATGTGCATCCACTTTTCTTGTTCGGCTCAGGGCTATGGAGTTCGATACAAACTAAGAATATATAGTGCGCGCAGACTTAAATGTGCTAGCCGAATCAGGTGCAGAACAGAGGCAACACCGGGCCCCAGTCAAACTCAAGCGATCAGGGCTACGCAAAAAATACAAAAGAGTCATATCAGCTTAGCTGTTTCTATAATTGCTAGGGCTACTGTAAATATATGATTCTGATGGGGCTTTATCTCTAGTGTATTTATTCCTACTACTTGTATTGCGAGCATTATTCATCGTGTACTTTTTACACCTAAAATGAAGTTTTTATTCCGCAACAACCACACATCTCCAAGATTAATGAAAATACATGAATGTTTATTGAGGTTATCTCAGGTCGTATATCTTTTTACCAGTGATTCTACCGGTTGTTTGTGAGTGTCCCAAATACTACGACATATTTAAGGCTGCGGGCACAATACTTTCCTTTTAATGGTTCATGTGTTTATGATTTATTCATTCAATCTATGTATCGGCCTAGGACTTCTCCAGTACTATAATAAACATAAACCTTCTCTACCGGAGACAAATCTACATCCCTGAGCTATTGCCGCTGCGTGGGTTCGTGAGGATCCCGACCAGGGTTAGGGTTGTAATATTTTTACGATAATATGCACTGACCAGCTATGAGACTAGGCACGGGGAATTTACTGAGCGGATAGAATAATCTACATATAGAAGGAGAGCCTGAGCGATCAGTTGCGCTGGTGATGGCTCGAGGGACAGATACAATCTCTGCATAGAGCCTCATGTTCGGTTGCCAGGGCCTAATCTTATCTTATCATCAGCGCCCGAATTCCATCACTACACCGCCTTACCAGAAGCCATCAAGCCACATACCCCCCTCCTCCTATGAACGGCCATCTCAAGTACCCGACAGCTCCTTAAACCACAACGTATTCTAGACTTTCCTAGTAATCTCCTAAAAGATCAGTCGTATGTCCTCGGGTAGGGATCATCGCAGCGAGGCGTTTGGAGGGGCAACCCGCAATGACTTCAGCCGGGAACGCCGGTACTTCTAGTTATAATCTGTAAGGATTTTGAATATATAGATATTGAGCCATAATGGCGCGGCTTTGGGTCTCGGTCTTTTTCGTGTAAAATAATGATACTTCTAATACAAATATGCTTGAACTTTTATATACCCGTACTAAGGCCGGCCCCACTCTAACTGGGTGTAAGACCTCTGAAAGTACCCTGTAATACGTGATTGCGAGTACCTGGATTTTGAACCCTCCAAACTCATGGATTATACGAGAAATACCCCTAACCCTATGCCTTCTAGATCCATAGAAAAATCACAAAAAGAATAAACCATAAAGGCTCGCCCGAACTTTATAAATGTGTGCCCTACAAGCGTTTCTATGTGCCTTGATACCATTGTTGGGCGATCTTGATGTATTCGCAAACGCGGTGTAGCGTAGCTATGTAGCTAGTTGAGCCTCAAGAACAGCATTAGTCATAATCTATACAGCTCCATAGATGATCACTCTTAATCAACTTCATCATCCTCCGCTAAATTTATATCGATAAATCAAAGCAGTGGATACAGCCATCCCGAGGACACCCAAACTGATAACTCCAAATCATCTGCTAAGCGATCTCGCTCAGATACTATATCACCTAATACTGTTCAGGAAATTATCTTATCAAGCGACGATATCCTAGTGGAGGATAAGTTTGATTCTGAACCTACAGAAACTACGAACACCACCGCAGCGACTACCGAAATGCCCGAAGCCCGTCATCCCCTTACAGCACATCGCATACCATATATCCTGCCACAGCTCACGAGCCCATATAAACAATTCAACCGTGGTCAAAATCTTACCGGCGATTTCCTCATTCGCCAAAATCTTAGGTGTCCTATAATCAGCGGTAAACTTATTTAAACAAAGGGACGTCACGATTCAATATGGGAGTGCTTCACCGGGATGTGGTAAGCTTGTTTTATGGAGAATTTCAGAAGCTATCACATAGTATGGGTTACAGCAGCAGTAAATTAATATATGATTCTTATTATATGTTCGTGGGTTATTTCTAAAGCGATAGTTCCAATTCAGTTACCTTTTGTCGGTCGCGGTCGCTAAAGGTCATTCGATAGCTACAATATTTAGCCCATTAAGAGTGAACAACGGTTATCTTACTCGACGTATATTTTGCCTATATTGCTCTCTTCTTAGGAGGGTATATGTGTACCTCCTCAGCGTTATTATAGCTGTTTTAAGTGTACCACGAATAGTTTCCTCATTTTGCGCGAGGTTAATGACCGGGCTGCAGTCTCTGGTGGAATTAATACAAAAGTACGCCACCCAGAGCTCACGAATATGATTGGCCCTTGACGTCCCTGACGAAGGCTTTAGTACTAGGTACTAGCCACAAAACTCTTGCTCGCTAACTGCTGTTTTCGCAGTAAGTTTACTAGAAACTTCACGCTTGTCGTAACCCCGGCTATCATAAGCTTACACATAGAGCCTCAAAGCTTAGCAGAGCCTCAGCATTGGCGCCAAGGACAGATTCATCAGCATGTTTCCTCTCATTGTAACGAGTTCAACGAAACCCAATCTATTTGAGCTGGTAATACAGGTTTTTTGAACTCTTCCGAACTATCACATGACCCGGTGAAAAATTCTGCCTCCCCCCAAATTGGCGGTGCCTCAATGCATAGAAGCCTATTAACAAGAGTAGAAGACTGGGTCTAGCCACAGACTTTTGGCCCCCCGCAGAAAAAGAGCAGCTCTGCCAAGTCATGGGATAAGAACACTTCGGAATCTACACAGTCAACTGACTTCGGCGGGAGAGAAAATAAATTCAACCACTCCCATGGTAGTCTCTGGCCGAAAGGAATAGCCAGACCTCCGCAAAAATCCTATCAAACTAGAAAGGATAGCTCCGACAGTTCCGGAAACAACACCTGAGCCAGCTCGCATATGAAAACGTAGTGGGTTGGGGTTTCAGGCAAATCTAATCTAATCAATCCACGATCTGCTAACCGACAGATAGGCCTTCCATACAGGATAACCAAAATCCACATGTTCGGGTAAAATTTTAGCCATTTACAATCCATCCTCAAACAACTGACCAGCTCTGGAATTTGGCGGTACTAATATTAGAGAGTCTGGGTAAAACGCGGCTAGTGCTATTAGGCATCTAGATCACGTGCGACATCAAGATTAGATTAGATGCCTACCGAGGGTTAGGGGTCTTCAGCGCCAGCCCATGTAATGCTCACCAGAAACACCTAACCCTCAAAGTTAGATTTCACTACTAACCGGCTGTATGGAAACACGATTTTGGCCGGTTTAGCCCCATTATATCTTAATTACAACCCAATTTTCCCTAAGTAAATACTAGCTCTCTGGAACCAGCATACGTACGTAGCAGATTCGCACTTGACTAGGAAAGCACAAGGGGGGTAGCCCGGGATAGGCGGACAAGCATCCTATTCGACCTGCTATCAGTCTTAGATATGCTAAATTCGGACTCAAGTGAGCAAGACTCGGGGGGGGGGACTTTAGAAATTAGATAGGTTAAGGGGTCTCCCACGAATAGTGGCTTTGGCGCATGACAGGCCAGCAAGCAACCTTAGTAAAAAAATCTTGGAAACAGGGTATCATTCAAGATAATTCCTTAATTGTAAACCTGTCGACTAGTGTAAATGAATTAATCATAAATATACGAAGTCCTAGGCTATGGTACTCGAGCCCCAAGCAAATCCAAAAAGGTAGAATTGAAAAGTAATATATAAGAGTCACCAAAACGCTCAAAAATAGACTTTCCCTAAACATCCTATCGACTGCCTATACAAAGATTTGTCTACCGAGGTTACTCTAGCCGGCCCAGGTAGAAATAAGGATTTGCAAGCAAGGATTCTACTGTCAATACACTGCGGGAATCGTTGCCGCAAGACTGGGGTCAATGAAAAACTGAAACGTCGAATCACATGTTTCTCAAGCTCTATATTCGAAATTTTGGTAGGCCCTCCATATTCTTGACGGAAATCCTAGAAATTGTATTGGCTCAAGAACCCTTGATTCCAAACCTTATCTGCTGACCCTTTCCTGTTAGAAATTTTACGCGCGTGGCAGGATGAGAACCATACAGCGGTTAATCTTTAACCGGTGCCACCGCCACCAACTCTGTGTACAGCTTCCGGCAACAAAGATCGAGAAACGTGGAGTTCGAATTTAGGATTTCTATTGGCTTTTCAGTATTGTGGCAAAGATTATAACAATTGTACTGGCTGTTGGGCCCCTGCTTAGTAACCCTGGTTTCTTGATCTTTCTTGCCGAAGACTGTACAATCATCAATCATCGTTACACCCAGGAATGAAAACACTGTTGTAAAAATTTTCTTCTCCTTCCGTCAACATCCTTACCCAGGAATGTCTATCTCTGAGGTCTATAGCTCTGATTAGTGCATTACCGAACTTCTTTTTTCATACCGGTAAAGAAGTGGCCATTTTCCCAATTCTCAAGATAAGCTTGTTGCCCTACAATCAGGCGCAATATTTCAGCTCATCTCCACTCGACCTAACAATGTAACTCTAATAAAAACCTGGCCGCGATCAGAAATCTCCAGCGGGATTCTCGCAGGGCTAAGTCATCACCTATACCCATCGATTGTATCAAAAGTCAACCAACATTATAGCTACTAGGGGCTTAGATCATGAGGGTTTATCTTTGTGAACGGGCCACTAGTTGTGTTCCGCGAGTACTGGGTGGCACATTCCTACACTGATCCTATCGGCGGCGCGCCCGTTCGGCAATTCATCATTATGCCGGTAGATCAAAGAACTGGAATCAGATTCGGCTATGCAGAGATTCGCACGGAGGGAGAAGAATATGTGATACCGCGATGTCACAGGGTAGGAAGGTATTTTGTATTTCGACCTGTCATTTCTTGCTCAGCTAATGGATTGATGCATGTCTCAGAATCCTAGGAAAAACCTGGGAAACAACCTATAGGAAGTGTATATATGATCCACATTCCTGGTAGCGAAGAAAACCCTTTAGCTCGACCGATCCACGGGATTGTGCGCAGTGCAGATCCTATCACAACTAGGATACTTAGGACGTGGTCGGGAAATCTGCGCATAGTCATGTGCAGAGATAGCTGTCCATAAGGAGAAGAAAGCTGCGCATGCTCGCCTCACTACCGTATTAGCTTCAAGGACGTATAATCTCTGAATCAGAGTGAGTAAGAATTGCCTTTAAGGCTATTACCCGATGTCCCAGTAGCGAATGATACTAAGTTGCCCCACTTGAATCGACCAGCCACCCGGTTCACAGAAAACTCTTCAAGCCGATCTTCCCGCCAGCTACGAGCCTTATTCCTATGCCTTGTCCAGAGTTGATTCGCTCTCGGGTAGAAACAGGGAATGCATTGAGCTACTTAGTGTGCAGAACCCGCCCGCCTCCGACGACCTACCTTCTCTTGATGTGTTTTTAGTCCGGCATTCATATTTGCAAGACCAACCACCGAATCTTCAGAGCTAAATAAAAAATAAAACATCTGCAACGGTCCATTCCCTATTCAGTGTCCCGATACCGTGGGGAGATTGTCCCCGGACATTAGCTTCTTGAGCATCCCCGCCCTTACCCAGGATACGGACCTTGGTGTGTAACGATTCCTGGTAATAAAACATTAGGCCCACCTACACAGACGGCTGCACCACTTTGACCTTGATACATACTAGTAGGTTATATCTCCCCACATGATCAAGCCTTTTACTAACAAATTCAGGTCATACACAAGTATACTGGGATACCGCTTGTGACTTCCGGTGGATCGTATAGGTAAGCACCTCAATACTCTTTTCTGAGACCTCCGGTACGGAAATAAGCTAAATTTCAATGTGTCAGCTTTCTACCACGGACACTACTGAGCCTACCACAATGGATATCCTCTCTGTTTGCGCATTGATTGCCTTCGCGGTAGCCCCCACTATGGGCCAGAAAGCCGAAACAGTTGATTACGACAGCTACATTGGCAAAGTCACTGTTGCTCCAGAACCAGGTGTACGCGGTACATTCGGTATCATCTTAAGCGCAACCGCCACGTTCGCGTTTTGTGTCTGGCGCGGAGTACACCCAGACATCATACCAGCGGTGACATCGGGATACCGGGTGTTTTACAAGTTTGTTTGGATGTTTGTTGCCGTCCTTCTTCCCGAGGGAATCATCGTCTGCGCATACGGACAGCTGCAAGAAGCGAAAGAAATTCATAAGGAGTGGTTGAAGGTGGTCAATCCCAATGGAGAGATGGGGGAGGAGTGGTTAGATCATTTCGGAATGAAGGGAGCCTTTTTTGTGGTCATGGGGGGGTTCATTATTGATGAATTCGAACAGAAAGAGACGCGCAACAAACCGGGTTGTCTCCCCTGCTTCACACAAGAATCGGAGATGCAGGTTCCTTACACGAGTACATTGACACCTATGGGGTTCAAAAAGTACTTGGAGAGTGGCCACATCGATAAAGACACCTTCGGTCCGGCATTCACCCCTGACGGTTCCATCATCCCTCACTCCATTGGCCTCAGGTGCCTGGCTGATAAAGGGAACTCTAGCGTTGCGACTAAGTTCATAGCATCTGTTCAAATTGTCTGGTTCCTTGTACAGTGTGTCTCTCGTGGGGCTCAACGCTTGCCGCTGACACTACTCGAGATCCATGTCGCTATACAGGTCTTGACTACGGTAATCATTGGGTGGTGCTGGTTGGAAAAACCGTCCGAAGTAAATGAGCCCATTCTAATCCACCTCCGAGCACTGCCGGAGGAAGGGACCTCGAATGCCGGGGAGGAAACCCACACCACCCCCGAAGCACCGGCCCCCAATGCGGAGATCTCAGCAGTATACAAGGAGACTCTGGCCCCATCTAAATCGCCTGCCCCTGCCGGGGAGATGTTAGGGGCCGACAACGAGGGTACGACCCCCCTCGGACAAGCCGGAACAACATTGAAGACTGAGAAAGAGAGCCAGTCCCTCTGCGAACCATTCCCCCGAGATGAGATTAGTAGGAACATGAGAATTGAATCCAGCAAGCCATACAAACCGGAAGACAGTGAAGGGAATCAGGCCCACCACGATGTTATAACGAAGAGCAGTCCCGCACGGGTAAGTGCGATTGCCGCGAAGGCATTGTACGACATCGCCAAACACGTTGACTGTGGCCAAGACAAGTCCGTAGTTGTGATGGTTGAGGCAATTTTAGTGTGCATAATTGGTACGCTTCACGCGGCTGCGTGGAACAATCAGTTTCCGAGCTTTGTTGAGAGTGTCATGTGGAAAGTGTCCTCTTTAGGGATATGTGTGTTTCCTTTAGCTATTGCCTCCATTACACTACGTACCGGCTATCAGAAATACATGGTTAAAGGCGTTTGGGGGGCGCAGTTTTTGGAGCCGGGCTTCCGTGCCTTTTTAAAATATGTGTGGGGCCAGATGCATGGGGCCTGGAAGAAGGGTGTGTCGGCAGACGTGGTGGTTGGTGGGGGTCGGGCGGCTTCACTACGGTTGCGCTTTTTTCATTTCATGATGATTGTGGTTTGTGCCTTATGCTTTATTGGTTACAGCTTTTCCATCCTTTTTATCACTGTGGAGTCGTATATTAGTTTGCGGAAACCCAAAGTGGGCACCTTTTCGATTGCTAAGTGGAATTCATATTGGCCACATATATAGGAACAAGAGTAAACTTGTATCTTAAATGTTTCTTTTGTATTTCTCAGCTCTTCTATATCATTATAAAAAAAAATTGCCTTGTCTTTTTTAAATATTCCTACCAGCCCCCCAGTGATAGATACGTGAATCAAGTTAACTTTATCTCCGGTTACTATTTAACTATCAATGTAAGTAGATGTGACTTAATGAATTTATTCTGAGGGTGGGGATTCGAGCATTATTGTAAACTAAGCAACTGTGTCGTGACACGATACTTACGTAATCATAGTATAACAGCTTGAGAATTTAAAGTGGGGAGTTCCATCCTCTCTCCATGCGGGAATTTTAAGTTGTATGAGAGAGCTTTTTTAATTGAATTTATTCAAAAAAACTTTTCTGCTGTGCATGGGATTATCAATTAAATAGAAGATGACTAATTACATCAGAGCAGGTTATTTTGGGTGGCGGTACTAAGACCCGTGTAAAGATAAGGTACCTGAGACCTCTGTCACGTGAAGATTTATTAAGTACTTAGTCACACTATAATCCATGAATGAACCTCTATAAAGGGGTCATGGATATATGTTTATCTTTTTGATTGAAGATATCAGGAAGCTGACCTTCAAGCTAGTGAACGTGTCTTTGGGCCGTATCCAGGCGTGACAGCTTCCAATGGCGGGGGGCCGTAAGTCTTAAGACAGGTGGCTGTGGTGGCACTGCTTAGATGTAAGCCACAATTTTTACACCGCCTGTCGTCAGACATTCCAGTATTCCAAGAGCGTCGGGGATGGAGATAAGTAATGAGAGCTGTGCCTGTAGAATTGCACCCGACTTTCCCTATAATTTACACTACCACATTTCTCGTCACTTTATCACACCCCCGAGTATCCGTGATTCCTAACCTAGTAGTAGACATGTGAAATTTACGTGCAAGTCACATGATATGCAACTAGGAACCCGATATAAATATAATACCTTCTCACACTATATAAGTTAATTGTACGTAACTCAATACTCTATTCCCTATATCTGTTATTTTTCTATCTATATTGATTGTTCTTGTAGTGCCTAGTTGGGGCTGGGACTGTGTATGCTTGTCAGATCGGTGAGCGGTTATTTTTGTCCCCCAATAATATAAGTTTATTGAAGGCTTATACACTTGCGACCTTGTGCGCTTGGTGTTGTGTTCTCTTCGGCTGTGGTTGGCTGCTGTGCCCGCACATGAATCCCACATCACCAGTTCTTTGCCGGAAGCTAGAGTTAGAGGTTTCTCCGGTTGGACAGGGAATTAGCTACAGTATGAGAGCCAGGGTGAATATACTGCCATAGAACAGCGGAATTTAGTCGCAAATACCGAATTAAATCAGTATTTGAGATGGAGTACTGTAAATCTCCGTTGCGGTGCCAAGACCCCCGAAAGACTTGCCAAGCGGTCCTCAGCACAACTTTCATCAAGTTATTGGAAATTTCAATATCAATATTTTTCCTTCTACGGCCTAAGTTAACTAAAAAGCTATTGAGAGGTAGTACAAGTTATAAGGTTTATACTTTTTTAATTTAAAGCGTCGCGGAGATTGTCTGTTGACCCGGGAAAAAAGGAGGCTCTGCGTCTCGCTTAGCAGCCGCCAAGAGAGCTGTGCTTCACTTCCCCGCGTCAGCCAAATTCTGGGTTGTATCTCCGACGCCTCGGTGGTAGGCTTGCAAGGAGTCTATCTTAACAACAAATTTTCTACAGGTCAATCCATCCTAATTTGGAACATGCGGAGGTTTCCGGCGCTTCTTGTCGATCCGGGCAGCCCCCTGTCGGGATTTAGCAACTGCGATTGCGGGCCGCTGTCTTACGCACGGGGATCGCCGCCGGGAGATCTACAGACGTGGGGTAGATATCGTATAATCTGAGTAAACCCGACCCGCTGCAACAGAACGCACTAAAACAGCTGAGGCCGTGGAAATTAGACATGCTAAGACAGATACTGGTACTACCGTATCTACCCGATAAATTAGCTATCTCCGCCTTGTGGCGTGCTAATGACGGGCTATACAGAGTGAATTTCGGCGGAGGGGTCTACTTTAAATGGTTTATTACTGGGTTAAGCGAAAGCTCTAATATTCTTTCACTGGGCACTACCTCGCTATAACATTGGGTTGGAATTGCTACACCACAGAGGAGATAGCCAATTTACCCACTAGATACGATAGTTCAAATGAAATCTGTTCCGGTTTTATTTCTCTTGCTAATACGCACATTACGATCGGCTGTAGCCGCTCGAATTGACTCAAATTAAGCGGTATCTTCAGCCCCGACCGTGTACCCGAGTCCGCGATTGCACTTTCAATAGGTATTTTCCCTGGGTAAGAATATATGCGCTATTATTAACTAATGTAAATTATTATAGCTAGGCGCTTGTACTTAATATCTGTATATAATAGTAAATTATTTGTGCTAGCGCCAGCTAGAGGTAGTGTTAGATGCCATGACGCCCGGCGATCTAACAGCCGGGGTAATGTGTATCAATGCGTGCGACAGTACTTTACGACGAAATACATGAATATTAGACGCCACTAGAGCTTTCTGCCTCATAATCTTTACTTTCGGGGTCGGCGTCTAAGTATGCGGGATTCTTGCTAGTGCGAGTGAAACTTGTATAGGCTTACGCTGTTCACGCACCTTGATGCTGAATCAAACGCCACATATATATAAATAGGGCTTCTGCGGACTGGACTGTCCCAGTTATGCAAGCCTGAAACAGTATGGAACCGATCAACTACAGCCGGATGCGAATTACTAGGCAATATTTGCCCGTTTTATGGTGGCACTGTATATTTCTAATCAATTGGAACCACATACAATTCGAGGTTTCCCTTGGCAGGTAGCACAGAGTTAATACCTTTTGAGGGAAATTATAGGCCGTAGCCCACCTCCTTCCGACCAAGCTTTGTGTGGGTGAATACCCCTGAATAAGTCGTAGGGGGCCTACACAATTCACTCGAAAGGGGTTTACAATCCGTACCCTAATTTCATCTCTCCAAAAAAATAATTCCCGGACGTCTTTATATTATTCAATCCGGTTTGAAATGGAAAAAAGCCAGAGCATCCTCACAATTCCGCATCCCGGGTCATCACCGGCATCTCCGTGGCGGCCGTGGACTCTTCTTACCCCAGCCATTGGCGGTTTCGCTGTCCTTTGCATTTTAATATTAATCTCCATCGAGCTCATCCTACTCGGCTGCTTGAACTCAGATGCCGGAACCGGATGTCGTGTGTTCGGCAAGTTATCTATCGTTGATACACCTCCGCAGTCCATTTTCGTGTACAACTTACTACCTACCATACTCTCTGTCAGCTTCAGTCTTCTTTGGTCTGTTTTCCACCATGATATCATGCGCATGGAGCCCTACTTCCAAACGAGTGCTCCCGAAGGGGTGTTAGCGGAAGATTCCCTTCTTCTGAGCTACTCATACCAGTTCCCACTCTTCGTTCCGTGGCTATTCTTGAAGAGGAAGTAAGTCATCTCCAACCCCTTAAGTTAAAACGGGACTTGAAAGAAGCTTGCTTAAGCGTATAGTACGATTTTTCCCTTGTTTTCATGTGTTACTAACTGATTAATAGGCACTATGTCGTTTTCCTGTCAACATGCATACTTCTGCTGACTAATCTACTCATCACACCACTCACCGCCAACATCTTCGATGACGCAAACCTGTTTATACACATCACAAGCCCCGCTACCTGAAACAACCTCAAGTCCGACAGCGGACCTTTTCAGTATACAACAAACTTCCTCTATACGACGTGCAGCTACAAATTTCTAAATGGCACTCCCTCACCATTTGCAACAAACGATTATGCCTTGTTACCCGTCTATGGAATGGATGCAGAGAACGAGACGTGGACTGCCGAGACTACACTATTCGAAGCAGACCTTACATGCGAGCATATAGTTCCTACGAGGGTTCAGGGACCCGATCCCCTAGGGTTGGGGTTAAACTTCACAACCTCACTGCAGGGGGGATACAACTGCTTGCTTTGGTCAGTTGTCGGTGGCGGCTGGGCAGATTGTAGACAAACGTCTGATGACTGGCTACTTAATGTTATGAGATTTGGAGGGTTCTACGGTGATATATTCTTCCTGGAGCCGTGGACAAGCATAGTTGGCGCGCTGGGTGAAGGGTCGGAGACTGCTTTGTACATCTAGGCCTCCAGTCTGGAATCAGAGACGGATGATCCGTTCCCAAAAAGTCTCACCGGTATATTATGCACACCATCTTATTACTCCCAGCCCGTGATTGCATCATTCGACAAGCCTTCAAATAAGATATCAAATGTAACCCGCACCGGTATCCGTAAGACATTCGCTGGCGCTGCAGGATTCGGAAAAATAATCAATGGGAACTCAGCTGGCATGTTTAAAGTACAGTCAAAGTATATGGATACAGAAAATCGTACTGTTGGTTTTAGGATATAGGCCCGAACTACTACCGAATCTTGACTCTCAACTCCGACAGTATCTCGGCCCTCGCCCGGACCGCAGTGGGACAAAAACGGGTACTAACAGTGAAAGTACTAACTTTGTGTATATGCCAGATGTATATACACTGCCATCATAGGCTCTGTTCGGCCGTTCACGGGTTAATCTGCATGAGCTGCTAGATCCGGAGGTACTCGCCGAGACATACAGGAGGGGGTTTAAACTCCTCTTTGCACAAGCTGTGGCTCAGGAGCTGGTTGATACTGAGCATTCTGAAGTAATTAGTGTTGATCGGGCGGTTAATACAAAAGGGTTCAAGGCAAATGGTCTTTGGGCCCGTGTGGCGCAATGTGGGCTAGCAGTAACAGCTCTGATGGGTATAGTTCTCACGGGATAACCCGGAAAAGGCCTCATGAGCTTGACGGTGAGTTAAACAACCTTGCGGCGGCTCTACAGCTTCTTGCAACAATTCCCCCACTTCCAAACCAATTCGAGCATGCTGAATTCCTCCCAAATAAGAATGTGTCCACCGCTCTGATTCTTAGTGGAAATCGATACAAGCTCGAGCACGGGAGTCATACGGGGCCAAAAATCCAAGTTACCGGTCTCGGTGGTAACAAGAATCCTCGACCGGAAGATGGTAGTAAGCCATGGTTGGAGGTTACGTTGTGGCAGCTTAAAACGAGTTCTTATCATTATTGGGTTATTTTAGCTTGGTGCTGGTGTTATTAATCTCTATAGTCACTTACTCGTCTATACACAATGGCATGCCTAGATAGATTTATTTTACTATTCTGTGGTTCTAACGACCCTCTCGGCAGGCCTACCGATTTTCAGTGGAAAGAAATCCTTTGAATATAAGCTCCTATACTCCTACTTTCCATATGTCATAGGGACAGCTGTCGAGCCGGTACTGGTTAGTATTGGGTCGTGTTACTGCATGCTAGGGCCCTACGAAAGTCTCCGCCGGGGTATACCCGAAGCCAGAGGTCACCTACTATCGACTATGATAAGTCTCCACCGCACTTTCAGCTTTTTCGTTCTGTTCGCCTTGGTGATATTGGTTTAGCAACTCTCACAACTGCTATTCTGCTCGCCAACGTACTTACCATTGGCTTGTCTGGGATCTTTTCACCATTCACTGTGGAAATAACCAAACCCACCATTCTAAATACTTCTGGTCTGCCGAAGATCCTCGGAGGCCCACAAATGGTGAATGGGATCTGTTCTATGCACTCGACTATAACATTACAAGGGGGATTGACTTGCCAACCTGGACAACCAACGACTTCTATATTATACCGTTCAAATCAAGTGATCAGCATATCCCCCAATCCTACCAGGGACCTACATTCGGAATCGGTGGTGATATCAAATGTAATTTGATTGAAGGTCATAATATTTCGATGACAGTTCACCCGTCTGAAATGTCAGATAAATATGGCTTCAAGGAAGGAGGTATCGGGGAGGCCTGTATCGACTTTGGAGGATCTATGAACGATACGTGCTTTGAGTCTGGTGATCTTCTTTGGGATAAATTGGTCATACAAACAACCGATCTGCTCTCATATAGTTATGAGTGTCCTGGGACATTCTTTGCAGCGTGGTTAGAGGAACGCAACCCCCCGAGTATGATCGACCCAAAAGAGGGATACAACAGCCACTACGACGCCGTCGTTTTGAACTGTACGGCGCGTGAGATGGCCTATGCTCTCACTGCAACTGCCAGTAACACAGGACACATCCTCTCTACGTCAGACACTCGTCGACTCAGCGAGGAAGAGCTTTCTGTTCTGACTCCCCTAGAAGGTCTCCCCTGGAGTCCAACTAGAAGCGTAGTTAATAGCTTTCGTCGCCCTACTTACATAGAGAGTGGTGATAACTCTAACCTCTGCTGGCCAAGCTATCTTATGAGCATCCTGAATCTGTCAATAATCCGCAACTACGGGGAAACGAGACACCTACCTAACTCCACCCACGTCGTGTCGGCATTCGAACAAGTATTCCGTCGTGCGTTTGCGATGCGGGTCCGGCTCAATAGAGACGTGATACTCGCCACTGGAAATGACACCCAAGTTACAGGAAACATGGTTATTAGAGAAGAGAGGGTTCGAGTGAATCCAACGATGGCCCTCCTGTCTGGGGTTATTCTTCTATATATGCTTTTTGTAGTCGAATTTCTGTACGTTATGCAAAGACTACGAGTATTTGGACATATCCCTACTACTCTTGCAGGGACCTACACCCTGCTATATGCCAGTAACGCCAAGGACGACTGTGGCGCTGGGTGTACACTGGAGGAAAGGGCGACGGGCTTTACGGGGAGATACTCCTACAGTTCATTTAGAGACACTGACGGGGGAGAGCACTTTGGTGTTTATCGCGAGAGCGAGATGGAGATAGATGGAAACCTTGAGACTGTCAGTTAGAAGTACAGTTGGTGGAGGCTTTTCTCAAAAGGTCATTAATATCTGAAGGCTGTTCAGGATAGTTCCTAGCTATATAGTCGGTGGAGGTTCTATAAATGTTTCGCGGTTTGAGACAGGATCACAGAGCTCACGGTATATATATCTCATGTAATAGCGGGTGGTGTACGATATTTTGAGAGATTTATGTTCTATGGAGATTAGCGCAAATAATTAATCAGTGTCTGATATTAGATAGAGCACGGTTGAAATATAATCACTTGGTCCTATCATCTTTTCATCAGTACACTCAAGTAACGACAAGAAGCTTTTGCTAAATATATACCATACATACCAGTTCGATTTCTAATAATTATTTATATTTATTTATATTCCTAATATAATAGGTTCTAAGAGAAGGCAAGTACCTTTAACTCATACTATTATAATTATAGGTAATGTATGCTTTACCCAGTCTTCTTTATCATATATATTTAATCTTTCACGGTCCGGCATACCCTCTACTGTTGCATTACTAGTTTCAAGGTGCACTTGATTAATCCACCAGGATGTTTCAAAAGTTCATAGTTTCGAGGATTAGGTTTTTTGAATATTTCGCAACGAGAAATACGGCAAGGGCGGAGGGAAAAAATCTTATATAAAACATAATTGATAACAGGCCTCAGTGAGGGTCAGACGGTTAGAACATAAATGAGAAAGATTGCTCTGTGACCTACAAGCTGATACAATAACATTTTGTTTGATGACCTCGCTACGTAAAAATTCTTTTTCGAGACTTCCATCCACAGTATCATCAGCCCCCTCAGCTTGTATCTCCTCTCACAGAAAATCCTCCTCCACATCGCACCCACTGCAGCTATTCCGAAGCTGTTCCAAGACCTTTACGATCAACAGAGTGTCCTTGTAGCTTTCTCCTAGATGGGCCTAAAAACTCTCCAGTAACTTACTATAACTCTCGTTCGCATTCATTTCTTTTGCCTGAGCTTCATAGGAGCGGGAAATCTCTTTCATTGCGGGGTCACTCGATAACCGCTCTGGCACCACCACCGCATTCTCCTTATCAGCTTTCCTGAGCAGGATGTACTTCCCCAGTACCTTCCATAGTAAGTCTCTCCTCACTGTATATTTTACAAGCCCTAGCAGAAGCTTCTCACTTCGGCCCGGCGCAATACGCACTTCATAAATGTTATTTAGAATACTTGTCGCGTTCATTGTGGTTGCCACTGTGTCTCCCAGTAGATAAATACCGTACCTGATCGTTTTGATCAACACCCTCGCTGCCTTTGGGGAATCTCGGTCCCTGTATTGCAGTGCGAGGCTACATAGCTCCTCGGTAAGTTCGGTAACACTATCAGGCGGCAATACACCAGGAGCCTGACACATTACAAATTGTAATACATCTACCGCCTGGTCGGTACATTTGTCTTCCTGGTAGAGCTAGGCAATCCGGTGACGGCAGAATATGGTGGAGGTATCTGGTGGGTGGTCAACTAGTGGATTCGAGATTGTGGGGTTGGGTTTCGGGGGTGGTGGCGGGCGGGGAGAAAGGGGGAGGTGGATATCAGGGTTAGGGTGTGCCGTGCATAGTGGTACCGTCCAGGACGAGAGAGACGCTCTCGGTGGTATCGGCGGAGTATATCATCAGCTTCGAGTGTGGTAGGGATGGTGGACTGTTTGGCTAGGGAGTAAGTGATGAGCGGAGTGGTGTCTGTTGAGATTCTGGTGTCTACCATCATCAGTACAGACCCTCAAAGTACTAATATATGTGTAATAAGCTGAAGTCACTCTCCGCCTGACTTATGTACATCGTTTAGCAGTCTATATCCAGCAACTAACAGCTCCTCCGCAAGCTTCGATCTATCCAAAAACGTGCATAAAGTGAAAACCCCTACTGCCTTCGGGTGGATCACTTGGAGGGTCTGGAAGTCGATCTCAAAAGCTGTCAGTAAAGCCCCGTCCCTCCCGTTAAACTTCGACAACCCTGATTTGAGTCTGTTACTCATGATGGAGAATAGGGCTTGGTACACTGACGTGGTAATGTTGTAGATGGGTATATAAGGTGTGGCGAGATTGTGTGCGAGATGTATATGTTGTAGTGTCTCCGATGAGGTCTGTATTTCTTGGGCCTCTATCCCAACTGCCTGTCTCCCCCAAGAGAAACTCCACGGGGGCGTCCGCAAATATAGCCTCCACATCAACCTCCACCCCCGTCCCACCATAGTTCCTCACAGTCACTACAATAACCTCCTCCACCTCTCTAACCATCTTTTCACCGCGTCCACCACCACCATCTCCTCCGTCTCACAGCTCATGACCCCCCCTTCCGAATCAATTAACCTGTTCATACCCGCTAGCTTTGCAATCTCGAGATAATCAAACTCTTCCGTGTCTCTGCCAGCAGTGTACCTCAAGACTTTCTGTACGACTCTGTGGAACGCTTTCCGCAGACTATACTTAGACTGGCCGGACATCCAAAAACACATAGTAAACATATCATGGTGAAGACGTATATATTCACCTATCAGGTACGTCATTTTGATGCCCTTGCGCCCGTAGAGTATTAGTTGCACTGTAGGGGGGTTGCTCAGTAGTGTGCGTAGTCTTTCTAGGGCTTCCACCATGCCGATAGAGCGGAGGGGTTTGTAGCCTGTACACTTTTGTAAGTTCGAGAACATGCGGTTCTTCCATTTGGGAGGTGTTAGCAGGCAATATCAGTACATTGTGAGAGGAGCAGAGAAAGAAGAGAACAGACTAGGTGGTGCAGGTATTGACGATACGGCAGATTATATGTACTCTAATAGTATCGAATGGCCCTCAAGAGATCCTGCGTGTGTCGTCACGGTGTCGCCCCATGGACTTGTGCTGACGATAGAACGACCTAGTACCTGGTGGCATATCTCACATACCTCACCAGTGGTATGAATGATATCAGTCCTCTCCTTCTTCTCCATTCACTCCTTCAACCTCACATGTACTGCCTCTGTGGGCATCTCCCCCAATAGATCTTGCACCTCCAGTACCTCCGACACCTCCGACTCCCGCGGCAAGAGACGGGGGCTATGAATTAAGAGCAGTATATGCGTATCCTTATATATATCATGCTCCGGAGATTGATCCTGGGGGTGCACTGCTTGTAGAAGCGCCTATATAGCATTAGTACCTCTCTAGGACGGTGGTAGGAAGATCACGGGGGTGTTACGTATTTCGCCACCAATCCACCATCCCCGGTAGTGATCCAGACAGGTTGGCGGTGAGTCCTTGGCTCATGTCCTATGCGTGTACGGTTAACATATTCTAATAGGCTTTTTGGAAGTACAATGATATTGAGTGAGGATGCGTAGCAAGGGTGAACGTAAGTAAGCATTCTAGCCCTTGGTAGAGCTGGGAGAGAAGGTGCAAGCCATTGTAGTAGAGCGGCAATGGTGGTGCTGGTAGGGATAGGAGGGACATAGAGAATACTATTGATCGTCGGCTAGCAATAGTGGTAGAGAAAGAGTGTGGCATGCATTACTCTACAATCAGTTGCGGTCGGGCGGCGGACCAGGGGCAGGCTTGGCGCAGGACTATCGATGGGGTACATGAGTATAGGTAAGGTACGTTGTAGAGATGTATTCGGGTGGTTAACTTAAATTGCCATTAAAAAAAACTAAAGAATATAGTAATACATGGATAAACTAATTAGACTCCTTTTCTCTCCATAATCCTTCCTCTTCTGCCCATTTCTTCACTACTTCTTCCCCTTAATTTGCAATTTCCGCAATTTTTCTAGCCTGAGCCCTATAGTTGGAGATTCTAGATGCTCTAGCAGGTTTCTCTTTATTAGCTTCCTTGTGTATACCTCCAGAAGATGCTTGCTTCTCAGCTGTAGTGCCAATTTAAAATTAATTAAAGCTAAATATATGAAATAAACTTACTGTAGGAGAGAACATCAACCTTATAAAACAAATAATGGGCTCTTGCGTAAACTTGCTTTGCAGTTAAATCTGAGTCCTCAGTATCTGCAGGAACCTTCTTCCCACTGACATTATATTTATGTAAGTGCCTCATCAAAGATTTTCTAAGGAACTTTTTAGTTGTTGTATGGAGAGATTTTTGGCAGCCTTCAGCTGTGCAGGGAAGGGATTGAGAAATTTTGTTTTTGAAATTCTGTTTAGGTCCAAGATATTTCTTTTTAAGAGGTAGAGGACCTTTTAGAAGAGGATTTTCGCTTCAGGACTATAATTTTGTCATTAAAAGTATAACAATAGAGGGTAGTTGTAAAGAGAATATAGGAAAAAAAAGGAAAGAGCTTTTGGTTGGGTACTAATGTAAAGACAAGACAATAAAAATATGCAACTAAACAAACTTATAGAATTATTAGTAGAGTACTGAGCTATAGCTAGGCTACTGGGCTATAGACAAACTACTTTTTTTACATGGAAAAACTATTTCTGGGGTACTGGACTATAAATAGATTACTTTATTATATGAAAGGACTATTGTAAGGGTACCAGATGATAAGCAGGCTATCTTGTCACATGGATGGACTATTGCTGGGCACCAGACTATAAACTCATAGTAGAGTATTTGACTATAGAGAGTCTAGTACTTCACTGGGAGTCTTTCTTTATTTTAATAAAGCACTAATAATTCTGTTTACCTTTTAGTTACAAGTATCAACTTCAAAAGGTTACCCTCAAAAACCTACCCAAGAGGTGCCTTACCTATAGTCCGGTACCCCATCGATAGTCCTGCGCCAAGCCTGCCCCTGGTCTGCCGCCCCACCGGATCCGCTGTTCGGCCGCAACTGACTATATGTCGGTATCGGAGGTGGAGAACTCCATGGGGGTGGTTGATAAATCCAGGGAAATACCACTACAATTCAGCGGCGTCAATCCGGTAAAACCACGAACTCGATATCATAAGCCGTGCCATTTATCTCCACTGGCCAAACATAAGTAAGCTTACAGTCCCAGCAAGATTTCAGCTCCACCGGTAGAGTCACGAAAATGACACCCCCGACCTGAGTTTGGTTATCTACCGGGGACGGCGAAAGGTTTGATCTAATAATCTCGCAGTCGGGCCCAAAGGCGGCTGTTAGTCCGGAGATAAGCTGCCCGTGATCTGCCGAGGCGGGAATACAAGTAAGGCGGAAAGTGGCGTGTGAGGTCACTCTGATCAAGAAAACAAAGTGGATACTAGCAATAATGGGCCGAAATACGACAGTGTTATATCAAAGTGATTGGTTGGATGACAGTATCCCCTGCAAATGCTCCCACATAACGCGTGGAATGTGATAGGCACCTACGTACATGATGGTCATTGAGCCATGGGTCGCGGCCACGGAAAAATAATTTTAGGAAAGTGGTTCCCCATTCTCCGGCAGATCTTGAGTCACGTCGGAAATCCAAAACGCCCGAGTGGGTGGACCATTCCCGGGGAGACGTGTTCGACGCGTGGGTTAGGGTTGTGTTGATTGATGCGGGTGCCCGCGGGGACGTGTTCCCTGATTCTTGGAAATATTGCTTGGCATGCCGAGTCTCCTGCATGATCGCCAAGCGGAAGGTCTGCACGAGGTCTCCACACCTGCCCCGTTCGCCGAAAACTGATTGTTCATATGTATTCACCCTCATTACTTACCAAGAGTGCATACGCATTTCTGGGGCTATCGACGGACAAAAATATTTACTCCCCCACCATCTCTGAATAAAACCTAACCCTGAGTATCCCAGATCCGATTGGTTGTTTTAGTCCAATGATTGTCTACAAAGCTGTGAGAAGGTAATGTTTAATTACAATGGTGGAAGTGATATAGAAACGGGGAAAGCGATAAATTCAGCAAGGTCGCAACGCGTACCCATCTGATACAGGAGAAAAAATCAATCAATGAGCTCGGAAGATGGGGGTGGTGCCGTGGCCGTCGGGGAAGCTTGGTAGGGTTGGTTGGCCGTTGTATTTTAGCTCTAATCTAATCATATTCTACCGGCCCATACTCCTCCCTACCTGTCACTCTATTTCCTCCAGGCCGGGTGAAAGTGGTAATGTTTGCTAGCCTTGGGCCAGTCGCGGTATTCCATACCCTACAAACATTTCGGGTAGGGTACGGGTACAATAGCCGGCCTGCATGTATAATGATACATTTATTCATGTATTCTTTCCCTCTATCTAATGAATTAAAAAATTGACACTCAAGACTACCAAGAGTTAGGCAGGGTTTTGGTTTCTTTCACTGGTTCCTACCTGCTTCGTAATCAATCTCTGCGAACAACCACCCACAAACTTCACTAATTATTATAGTACCCTTCGACAATAACAAATAGAACTCTCGCTTGATCACAGGAGAAGACTCGAGCCCAAACCCGGCAAGCGGTAACGGGAAGACCACAAAAAAACAAAAGGCACACAAGTATTACCTGATTCCGGGAATTATTGCTTGGCGTGTCTTACCTCTTTTCTGAGCACTCCATTCTTTATTATTGAAATGTAAAAACAGAATTTCCCCCTCCCACACCCCCCCAAGAAAAACACCAGGTTTTATATCTGAGATACAGGGAGTGTTGCCCAGGCCGAGGTATGAATTACTTGGATCCGTCTTAATAGGCTCACCTCGGCCAAATAGAGGTATATTCGCTACGCTGAGAGGAATCGTAACGTCAGGTAGGCAAACTTTCAGATCGCAAGGTACCAGATATGGTGTATTCAGGTATTTTTATACCCTACTGCCGAGAACTAAAAACCACTCATGAATTAATGAATAGGAAATTGTTTATTCCATTACTGCTGTAGAAACCCTATCCCTGGGTATTAACCTTTCCGATTAGTTGACGACACCGGTTAAAGCGGTAAAAAGGGTGGATCAAGTGGGATTTTGGTGAGGTAAAGGCACTTATATAGGTAAAGTAACTCCCTGGGGAGCGCATAATGATTCAGTCCTTATCTGTATATCGGTGGAGGGACACCGAAACTAGTTCAGCTGTCGGGGGATTTTTATTTGACGCCTCTGGAGAGTTGGTAGAATAGGTGATAAATTATAGCTATACTAACCTCAAAGAGCCCTGAAAAGCCATATTAGGTGACTGCTAGCGGTAATGTTGTGTTTATCGGAGTACTGATTAGGTTGTGATAGAGGCTTATCTGACTATCGCTTATCTTATCTGATACACATATCTTATCTGATACCGCAACATAATCTTACCCAACTCAACACCTCCCGATTATCCACCTCCCTTCTTCTCATTTACACTATTTCTACTAGAATCAGTTGTCCTGCCATATCTTTCGCACTCGCTTCAATAATACACCTGCATTATGCCTACCTTCCCCTGTTCTGACCCATCTTGGCCTTACAACCTAATAATTATCATACGACAGGGACATGACTGTTATGTCTTCGCTTCCTCTAAATAATAATTACCGTAGAGCATGGCAGATACATGACTATGAACACATGAGAAAGATGAAGCTTTTAGGTCCCGGACAATAAGGAGACGAGTAATAGATATCTACCTATTACGGACGGCTATCATATTGGCATACAATTACTGGGCTCTATGATCTATCGCGCCCATGGTAACTGTATATTATAATACCTTGAAAAGACCACATTTCCGACTTACAATTCATAGTTATTCAGCAATAATTCTCTATTATTCGACGATAGCGGTAGGAGACGCTGAGCCTCTATACACAGGCTAGTGTCGACCGTACCTCCCACTGGCTCAGCTTCATTTTTACACCGACATATCCGCCCGCACGTATGGAGTTATTTTCGGAATTCGCATAATCCGACCGAGGGGTGGTGTGACACTATGCCAAGTGTTACACCAGTAGTGAGTGGGTTAGGGCTCTTGATCAGCACATCTGCCCCACTCGGATAGCTCCCACTCACGGTAAACGAAGATATAACTAGAAGTATCTGCCTATTTCCTTAAGCCGCCTAGAGTAATCTAATATATTTAACTCTTTAATAACGCTAGTAGGTTGATCAGTCAGTTCATTATAACTGTTGTATTGCTGCAAGGCTTACGTATATCCGATCATGACCAACACGCAACCCCGCAATTCACAACCCCCCACCTTTGAGCGCTTGAAGATTAACGACAATGGCATCAACTCGCCACACTTTTACAACAGAACCTCGGGGAGCGGTATGTGGCAGTTCATTCGATGGTAGCTCAAATATTAAAAATGCTGCGGCGGCGACAATCAGTCGGATTACAGTATTTCATGGCCAGTATCTTAATTCTTTAACAGTAATACACACTTATAACTCTTTCCTGGTGAAAACTAATTCTTTTAATTTATACTCAGGTTCATTATACGGGAGAGACATCAGGCACTAACTATGGAGCACATGGCGGCACTACGGCTGAGGTAGTCTTGGAGCCTGGTGAGTTTATCACAACAGTTGGAGGGCATGCAGAGGTATCCGGCTGCATTAGTCAGCTGTCCTTCGTAAACAATAAGGGTATGTGCTCTGATAATACATCACTACATATGCTCATTGACAATCCAGGGAGGCGATGGGGTCCTTACGGTACACAAACAGGACCGGTGACATTCGCTTGGAAGGGGGAACAGTCGGTTGGAGGAGATATGGCTTCTCAAATGGGGTTGCTGTACTTCAGTGGGAGCTGGTAAGTATTTCATAAGCCCCCATGAGGTTTAAGCTGACACTGCCTTTATGTAGGGGTCCGGCGGCGATTGGACAACTCAAAGCAACATTTGCCGAATACATTCGATCCGACAACCCGCCGACGGTTGTAATGTATGAAGAAGAGGATATAGGCCCCCAATCACGTGTTCCAGCTGGCCTTTCAAAGTTCGCACAGTAGGTACTATCTTTGCTACACATATTATATTTCATCTAATACTTTCCAGGAGCTTGATGTCTCCAGTTGTCACTTTACATGTAGGGCCCGGTGGTATCATTTTCCGTGCCTATGAGGATACGCTTTGCCGCCTACCATTCTTCCGTGCTGCCTTAACAGGGAAGTTCATCGAAGCATCTGAAAAGAAGATCACTATGCCGGAGGACGAACCGGAGGTTCTTTCAGCATTAATTCAATTCCTATACGATGGCCGTTATACTTACACTCACAAGCCAGTGGGGGTGACAAGCAAGGTCCAAAAGAACCCACCCATTGAACTCAAGGAGGGTCTCTTCCATGCCCGCGTATACGCTCTCGCATACAAATACGACTGTCAAGGGTTGGTTGACGTAGCAAAGAAGTGCTTGAAGTATGTGTTGAAGGGCCTGAAAGGAATTGATATTATCCGGCTCTTGAGAGAGACATACGACAAGGGGTGGGCTGTGCCGCAATGGGAGGAGGATAGTGACATGAAAGTGTTTCGTCAGAGGCTGCCGGCATTGCTGAAGCAGCTCTTTAAGTCCAATCGCCAAGAGATGGAGCTCATAATATCCGAGTGTCCAGCCGTAGGTTACGATATCATGAGACTTTTGGTATCTGCCTAGTATCCTTTAAATGCTCGTATCTTGGGCTTGGGCTATACTAGGAATTGGTTTAGAGTCTGGGGCGTGGGACGAGGTTTCTTCAACGACAGAAAGAGTCGAGACGTATTTTCATATGTATTCGAGATTGAATAAAATACATGCCAAATTCACCGTTTAAGGATGCTCAAATCAGATCCAACTATACTCATGCGCCAGAGTAACATACCTTAACACAGATGTAATAGCCCTCAAACTGTTCTTGGAGATTTCCCATTCGGCTAGTGAAGTGTGCGGTCAACCGAGTCAATACAAAAATAACTATATTGCCGTCAGTAAGGTTGGCCGTTGGACTGGGATACCTCTACCATGCCTATACCTGTAGTACCAGACCTCGTGTCCCGAACAATAACATAATCCAGAGATTTACCAGGGAGTGAGCTCGTGTTACCTTACTATTGCCTAGATACTGCACTAGTTAACTCATCGACAATCACCTCCCTACTAAAACTTCTCCGAGCTTGTAAATTCAGAAACATGACCTCACGCTCCGCCATGATGCTATAAAGCTCAGTATTATAACACGCAGACGCTACCCAGTAGCAAGGATAGTAGCGAACCGGTATTAACCTCTTCTCGAGAACGCGACGATAGACATGGGCTCTACAATACCACCAGGTCATAAAGAGCGTAAAGGACCGATTGCGATACAGTGCGCAACTAGACTAGAGAGGGAAGATGGCTAGGTGGATTGCCGCCAAAGAGTTGGTCGGAACGTTATATGTTTGAATAGGTTGGAGCACTAGGAGAGTTTTGTGGCTTGTTGGTCAGGCCGGAGAGATATGAAAAAAAGTGGGTTAGGGTTGCGTAAAATGTGACAGAGATCCGTGTGCTTCTCCGTAAAGACATGATTATTTACCGACTAGGTTGTAGTAGAGAAAGAGGAATATCTGTCTATTCTTTTGTATGCGGCCAGTAATATTCCAATGGAACCTTCTTTTCACTCGTAGCCCTTGTACTGATTGTGGTGGTGTTAAGAAGAGTGAGCGGGGGGAATGTGATTCTGCATTAGACGAAAGAGGAAAATGTGTATTGTAATCGGTAGCTTCCGTTTCCACATGTTTAAAGATGTTTTGTGGGTAGAGTAAAATGTAGTAGCTAACATCGCCGCCTATGAATTGATTTTATACCTAGTCGGTGACTATTCAAAGGCTTTCCACAAGATCGAGAACAAGGCAGCTAAGTGTATCCTTGGCAAATAAAGGAATCGTATAGTATCTATTTAAACGTAAGAATTACTATGTGCAGGCAGAAGGGTAAGGAGTAGTTGCGTTTACCGGTAAGCACCACCACACGGTCGATATAATTGCTTTTCAAGAATGGTAAATGCTCAGTGTGCACAAGGTCTCCACAACCCCTCCCTCCGGTCGCCGAAAGCTTACTCTTTGGGGCACACCTACCATTAATTGTTCATACACAGCTTGTCTGCTAAGCCGTGGAAATAATTGACCGAAGGAAAACTTTCATTCTTTCCTGTCGGCACCGGCGAAACCCTAACCCTGAATATCCGCTGTTCCAATTGGTTGTTGCTGTCGGCTTACAGTCTGTGACGCCACCAGTAGGTAATATAAGTTCCAGTAAGGGGGGCTGTGGAGAAGTAGGGAGGGCGATAAGGTGAGTGGGGTCACAGCATCTGCTCATCTCGTAGAGGGGAAAAAACGATCAAGGAGCCCCGCAGAGAGGGGGAGGTGGTTCGTCCCGTAACCGTCGGGAAAACCGAGTAGGGTCGGTTACCTATAGTCCCGCATCATCCCACTGTCTGAATCACGGAGTTCTAAAGTACCACCCAGAGTCCTCCAGACGCTGCGGAAACTTCCGGCCTTGGCTCCGAAGTGTCTCGGAGCTGATTACTCCAGACCTTAGGGTGCTACACAGCAAATATCGAGAACTGATCATCGCTTATCTGGTGTGACGTCCCTTATCAGACACCACAACTTGCAATCTAGACAACTCAACACCACCGGATTATCCACGTCCCTTCTCGTTCCCGTGTACACCATGTCTACCGGCATCGCTTTTCCAGTCTTGCCTCTCTCTATATTCTCTAAAATATGCCTTATGATGCCTAACCTGTAATCATCGTACGACAGCCTTAAAGTATGTGCATGGCTGCTATATCTTCGCTTCCCCGAAATAATGGTTGCCGCGGGACAAAATAGGAAACTAGCTCTAACCCCTGACAGAAGAAACTTCCAGGCCCCGGAGGTGAAAGACAAGCTCAATAGATACCAGCGCAATGCCAAAGATTATTAGCTATTGATGGGTCCGCCTCTAGGATTACGGACGGTTGACGTTCATCTGTGGATTTTGCCAAATAGTTACTCCCTTGGAGAGACTCTAAATGCGGTTCGCACGTGCAAAAAATCTTTATAAATCAGGCCGGTGCCATATATCAATAATGTAAACTTCGTAGCCACCATAAAGCTGTTTCGGAGTCGGCTAAAGTATTTTACCCCTACTCCGTGGGTTAGGGCTATTAGTTATTAGTAAACGGTACTCGCTTAGGAATCGTATTTCAGCTGGTGTGTGCTGATTAATCACTGTCATTTTACTAACCCGGCCTGTTGCCTATCGCTGCTGGCCTAACCCCCGCGATCCACAAGCCCCACTTCCTGGAGCATCAGCCGTAGCAACAATGTCAACGATAGCACCACCTCGCCGCCTTGCTAGTACAGCTCCTCAGGGAGTGGTATGCGAGTATCAGTTCGACGGTCGCTCGGCTATCCAAAATATCGAGACTGCGACAATCAGCCGGATTTTGGTAGCGCATGGAAATTATATCCAATCTTTGACTGTAAGACTCACCAGCTAACTTAGCCTAACCAGGGTTGAATAACATTACATATATTTAGATTCACTATAGCGGAGAGGTATCAGGTACTAAATATGGACAAAGTGGCGGGGATATTGATGAAATTATTTTGGAACCTAAAGAGTTCATTATTACGATTGAAGGATATGCACGAGCGGGAGGCTCCGGAATGTCGCAACTGACCTTCGTTAGCAGTACTGGTATGTGCTCCGTGCCTGCATTAAACTTCGCACTCATTCTTAGAGTCTAGGCAAGAGATGGGGGCCATATGGTAATAGTACGGGGCTAGATCAATTCTCCTGGCACGGGAGAGACTTGGTCGGAGCAGATATGACTCAAAAAATGGGACTTCTTTACCTAAGCGGTAGCTAGTGAGTCCCTCATCTCTTTCGACAAGGTTCAAGCTGACGCTCTCGGCTTTCAGTGGCACGAGCTGTATAAGTCGACTGCAAGCAACGTTCAGCACATATTCAGCTCCTGTACACCCACCGAGGGTCGTAATATACGAGCAAGAGGCTCACCTCGACTCAAGCGCGCCAGCCGGCCTCTCAAAATTTGCACAGTAAGCGCAACCACTGTTATACAGCTTCTTATATTTCATCTCACATCCTGGAGGACGTTGATGTCCCCTGTCATCACCTTGAATGTAGGGCCAGATGGTATTATTTTCCGTGCATATGAGGATACACTGTGTCGGCTACCATTTTTCCGCGCCGCCTTAAAAGGAGAGTTTTTAGAAGCATCAGAAAAGCAGGTGAAAATGCCGGAAGACAAGCCAGAGGTTGTCTCAGCCTTGATACAGTTCCTGTATAATGGTAATTATACCTATACATACAAAGCGCCGGCCCCAGGGTCATCAGCGAAGGGCGAGAATACTCCAGCAGTCGAACTCAGGGAGGGTTTGTTCCACGCTCGTGTCTATGCCCTTGCGTCTAAGTACGACTGCCAGGCGCTGGCCGACGCAGCTAAACAAAGCTTGACGTATGTCCTGAAGGAACTGAAGGGAATAGATGTTGTGCGTCTCTTAAAAGAGGCCTACGACCAAGGATGGGGTGCGTCTGAGTGGGAGAAGGAGGAGGATATGTTAGAGTTCATGCATGGATTACCAAAGTTATTGAAGGAGCTCTTTGTATCCAATCGTGATGATATGGAGCTCCTGGCTACCGAGTGCTCAGCATTGGGTTGGGAACTTCTGAGACTTGTAGTATCTTCCTGATATCGGCTAGATAGTCACGTTGCGAGCTGAATAGGACCTGTGGTAGATATCTGGGTGGTTGGACTAGGGGGGTGTCGGCCTTTTGACAGGTTAGCGCACTGGGGAAAATGCTTTCTTATATATCCGAGAATGAATCTAGTATCTGAAATCTATCATTAGAGAGTTCCTCAGTGGTCTAACTACACCAGCAAGTCCGGATTATGTAATATCGTATATCAGAGAAAGACCATCTGATACATTCTAAGGCCAAACATGTACCTCAGACGTGAGATTTCGGGGTGATTGAATCAGCTAGATACCGCACAAGAAATGATGAGCGTTCAAGTCTTCTCTATAACTACTAACTAAAGTTGGATCTGGGATTCTCGCCGGAAACTCGGTCGTCCACCGCTCACACCGTTCATCATCACACAAGCGCTCGTTTTTAACCAACTAGTAATGCTGTAGATAGGATATAACCCCTGTTCTGATATAAATCTCTATAATCTAGACGATCGGCCATTAGCTAACGTTGTCCTATACTCATCCTTATGGAGCCCTGATCACAAGCTAAGGAATTCGCCATAGGTATCTCAGGAGGTTGTAAGTTAGTGTTACCCTAACATTCCATCGACACTCTAGTGAACTACTTATAGGAGGTCTCCCAAGTTCGAGGACTTCGATATAGGAATGAGCTAACAAGTATTATTATTGATGATGTCTTGTCGAGGAGCTATCCCCTCGACCTACTTATACTAAACTACTAGTCTCATCAGGCCATCTGATAGTCTTATCAGATGCTGACTAATCGGCCCCTACATTGAGCTAGTAAGATCCGCCGGTGGAGGAACGTAATATGGGGTGTTCATTAGTCGTCAGAGCGGGAGCGTTTAAACTTGTTAGAGTCACCTCAGGGCATTCATGGTACCAAGGCACAATGTTTTATAGAGACGTAGCTGAAAAGGGTGTTATTAATCATAAAACAATCTTCTTGCGCCTAATGGGACGCCAAGGAAGCTGCTGACTCAGTGTTGATGACGAGCTTACTAGTACATACTGTAACGCAAAAACATGAAACTAAATTAACCTAGTTCCAGAGCAGATAAAATGAATAGACCGCTTCGGGTACATCTCAAGAAACAAACTTCTGGGAAGAGGCTATACAGTACACTGCCGTTATAAAAATAAACGCTCTATAAGAACACGGTACACCGGTCCCATAGTCGGTTTAGGTAGGTTATATGCATGTGCTATAATAAGAATAAGTGGTCTATAAGAATATGAAATCTCGGTCCCAAGTGTATTCTTATAGTGGAAGTCTACTGTATGTATCTTTATGTGGGCTAGGGTTATAGATATTAAGGATATTTACCGCTCGGATGCACTTAGCTAACCGAGTTTAGTTGGTATTCACTGCTGAATAAGCAATTGTTTATTTGTAACCCTACCGACCGCCGGCAAAGGCCGGCGTTACCCCGCAATACACACGCCCCACCTGGAGTATAACCACTAGCAACAATGGCAACAAAAGCATCATCTCGCCTCCTTGTTACTACCGACACCCAGGGTAACCCATTTGGGACACGCTTTAGTGGTCGGTCGGCCATCGCAAATATTGAGACTGCGGCGATTAGCCGAATCGTAGTAGAACACAGTCCCTATGTCATTTCATTGACGGTAAGACACATCAGCCACACTGTCCCGGACTCAACTAATCAGGGCCCTATTTCTATAGATTCACTATCGGGGACAGGGAACAGCAATCAAATATGGATCAGGTACCGGTACTGTGGATGAAATAGTGTTGGAGCCTGGCGAGTTCATCACAAAGATCGAAGGGCAGCAACAAGCCGGTTTCGTTAATAATCTGACTTTCTTTGATAGCGAGGGTATGTCTTCTACCGTTCTAAGAGAATATATGCTCATTGGCAGTCTAGGGAGGTCCTGGGGCCCCTACGGCGAAACGATCAACGCAACGAAATTCTGTTGGGACGGGGCAAGCTTGGTGGAAGGGGCTGTGGGCCTCCAGATGGGCCTACTGTACCTCAACGGCAGCTGGTATACATCCAATTTCTCCGATCAGAATAAAGCTCACCCGGCTCAATCCCAGGGACCCCCCCGCGATTTCTCAACTCGAGGCGGTCTTTGCTGAATACCCAGCTGTGGCAAAGCCAGCCGTAGCAGGTCCGCCAGAAGCGGTGATATATGAGCGGGGAACTACAGGCATCAGTTCATCCGTCCCAGCTGGCCTTTCAAAGTTCGCGCAGTAGGTACCCTTGGCTTTACACTTGTTATCAGTAGCTGATGTTATCAAGGACCTTAATCTCCCAGATTGTCACCTTGCATGTAGGGTCAGAGGGTATTGTGTTCCATGTATATGAAGATATACTTTGCCGATTGCAATTCTTTCGTGCGGCCCTGAAAGGGGACTTTATTGAGGCATCTGAGAAGAAGGTCACCATGCCAGAGGACGAGCCGGACGTTGTCTCTGCACTGATCCAGTTCCTATTCGATGGGAGGTACACCTATACCTTCCAGACTGGTGAAGGAACAGACAACGACCAGAGCACCCCACCCATTGAACTCAGTGAAGGCATTTTTCATGCCCGTGTATACGCTCTCGCGTTCAAGTATGATTGTCAAGGGCTGGTTAGTGCAGCCAAGAAGAGTTTGATCTATGTGTTGAAAGGACTCAAGGGAATTGATGTTGTACATTTCTTGAAAGAGGCGCATGAGATAGGGTGGTCCATATCTGAGTGGGAAGAGGAGGATGATATGAAGGACTTCAAGAAGCAGTTGGGGATTTTACTGAAGCAGCTTTTCGTGTCTAGGCGCGAGGACATGGAGTTTATTATGTTGGAGTGCCCAGCCTTGGGTTGCGACCTCCTCAGAGTTACATTATCTTAGAATATGTCCAATGGCATGATACCCGGTGGCGCTTGGCATTTACTAAGAAGAAAATAGGGGGGCATGTCGAGTTAGTTGAGAATTCCGGGGTAGTCTAAGGAACGAGGATTTGTGTTGCGATATATAGATCAGATTAAATAACATACTTGTTAGAATCGACTTTGTAGTGCTCCCAGGCTAGGTGTATTTGCAGGCGTAGATCAAATACGTATTGTTTGTTTGGCTGTAGGGATATCGAACTACGCATTATTGAGAGAGTAATTGATCGCATTAAATGGACCACTTACCTATTACCAAGGTCATCAAGGCGGGAGGGAATGCTCAGTGATAGAAAGCATATACATGTGTCTCCAGGGGTACTTACTCTTGTGACCAAATTCGACCGACCGGAATGCAAAAAACGGAGGTCCGAGCTGGGCTAGCGGACCCAGGAGAGAATAACGAATATTATTGACGGATATATCCCGGAATATGATCTAGTCGAGTCAAGACCATGTTCGTGATCTCGTCAACAGCACTCCTTGTCGCCGTAGCTGAAAAATACAAGATGCGTTCTGTAGTTAAATTCTGACAACCTTAGTTAATAAAATCACGATAAAAAAAGTATTCCCAAGAGCAACTATCTCCCCAGTACTAACTGTTGGTATGAGCTGAATGATATTGATGAGACATACCACGTTATGTAATTGATAATCCCCCGTTCTAACCCTTGCCCTGTTTTCAGGCGCCCGCCAAGTCTAATATGCATATGACCCCGCCAAACACGATTTCATCTAAAGCACCACAGCGTCTTCACAACACCATTAACATACTCCAATTACTTGAAATGCCTCCTACTACGTCTCCAAACGCCGCTCTATATCGAGATACGTCTACCTTGATAGCCACAATCCGTCTCGGTGATATCACCCCCACCCCCGATCAATCCATCGAGCAGAAAAACTTCACAACCCTCACCTCCTATGACTTCTTGCCAGGTGACAAAGGGACCATCATCATTCCAGGTATGTATCCTACTTTTTCCCGGCGTCCCGGCTAGACAATCTAACATCCCTACCCAAACTGTGCTCAGGTTGTCCACCGATCTGGTCTCCACCGGAAATCCCGGCAAAGGTGCCTGCCGACAATGGCTCCTACGACTCTGATCCCGTTCGCTCTGTCTTCCCACACTGCCCACTCGAGCCTTTCTTCCGTGCACTCGCAATCACGAAACCGACGTTCGACCTCTCTGCAATCGATATCATATCCGACCGACGGAACCTACGAGTCCTAAGAACATTCCTAGACCCAGCGAAAAACAAAACTAAACAAGAAGCAACCAAGAATGCTGAGCCTTTCCGGATCAATATCGAGGTTGTTGGTAAAACGGTCATGTTCTTCTCCTGGCACGCCACGCAGATGGATGTGGTGGACAGGTTTCGGGGGTATGGGAGGGAGTTCGAGAAGGTTTTTACGAAGCCTGCGAAGGATTCGCGGGGTAGTTTGTGGCATCACCGTGCCGTGACGTATACGCTCGGTGGGTTGAAGTTGGTGGTGAGGTTCAAGGTGGAGGGTTACATTCCGGGGTATCCCCCCAATCCGGCCAATAGGGAAAAATATAAAGGGCCGCCGTATAAGACGATGAAGACAATTAATCCTAAATTGACACCAACGGGATACAACGTTCGTATCAATGGCAAGTTTGTGCCCTCGTCGCAGCTGCTCGAGATTAAGACCGGGCGTATGGGGAAAGACCTGGAGGGGATTAGTGTGGATCAAATGTGGTTTTCGAGAACAAGGGTACTGTGTGCTGGTCATTGGGAGGACGATGTGGGTTTTACTAGTGTGAAAGAGATAGATATGTTGCAAGGAGGACAGATCGATAAGTGGGCTGTGGAGAAGGAGAATACTTTGAGAGGGCTTATTCGCCTACTGGAGCTATTGACAGAGGTTGTAAGGAGGAAGGAGGGAAGGTATGCGTTGGTGAGGGAGAAGCTCAGTAATGACTTGAAGATCTTGGAGATTAATACGGACTGCCAGGGTGGAGTACCGGAGGACGTCAAAGCAGGGTGGGGGAGGGCTCAGGGTTAGGGTAAAAATTCCAATCTATACTGATGGTTTGTAGCTAGCGTATATACCCGATTACTTCTCCACTCCATAAAAGTTCATCTCTTGCTCTGCTTACATATAAAAAATTTAAAACATTATTGTACTGTACCTATCAAAAAATAATTATGATCTTCTCATGGTATATAGGTCCGAAATCCCAATCCCACTCACAAAGACTTTAGACCGAGGCGCGTACTCCTCTGTCTTTCTATGAGTTTGAACATCCGTTTCGAAGTAGGAGCTCCTGCTATGTAATGTAATTATTAGAAGTAGACATTGTAGTACGGCTGTAATGATAGATCATAATTTGAGTGGTGCTACTCGGGTAGTTGCTGGTGTAATTGTATCAATCATGGTGTTTTGATCATTCTATTCATGTTACCTGTCGATATCAGGCCAGGTTAAACAAGTCACTCGGATATCTAGTGGGGGCACCCGGGCGGTATACAGAATAGGGAAGGAGAGTTTGTAACAATTTCAACGCCTAGATACAGCTCTTCAGTATACCACCATTTTACAAAGATTGATGGGCAAAGGACCAGTGTGTTCGAATTATATTAAGGAAAATAAAAAATAATAAAATACAACGTAATCAGAAAATATTAGGGGAGGTGGATCTAAAATATCTTAAAATACAATAATTTAGACAAGGATGAAATTAAAGTATAATAAACAAAATAAAAAATAAAAAGTAAACCCCTGCTGTTTAGTGGGCGTGGCTGTGGGGAGGTGGTATTACCGCTGGATATGTGTCTTGAATCACGTGACCACATCTAGATAAGATTAGATGCTTCTTACATTTACTCGTCACCCTGGGCATCTGTCATGCGTAGCGGTGGTTCTTTTGTCTTGAATTCGCTTACATAGCTGCTCCTTCCTCTTGTATAGACGGTTTAAGGCATGTATACCTTAGAAAAGAAATATGCTTATCGACTATCAGCCTGGTGGGCACTGCAGTGGTTCGATATGCGTAGATAATTCTATGGGTCTTGGGCTACTGGTGGTTTAGTGGTGAACTGGGAGGATGCCAGCAGAGGACATCTTATACATTGGCCGCTGAGGCTGTGTGTACCCCATGTTCAAGCTCCACTGTTACTCTTGGCCGTTAGAGCCCCCAGCTGCCACGGGTTATTGGACACCCTTTGTGCGTTTTAGGTTAAACCTCATTCATATCTTAGTCGCGCCCGCTTCAAAGAAGATTCATGAACATTATTTAATGAATGTTCGGAAAGGGAAAGGATAACGAAAAAGTACAAGGTGTCCAGCAAGTAGATACAATACTGGAGTAGGTTGCCCCTGTATTCAGAGACCGATGGGGTGGCATGTGGCTGGTTGATCAACAAGAAAGACGGGAAAACGATAAATAGAAAATAAAAACTGATTTGAATGGATTTAAAGATTCATAATTCAAAAAATAAATATTAAATACGATCAAACCGAATAAAATACAAACTAGACAGAATTTACAAATCAAGAAAAGTACAAAACTAGCATAATTTAGAAGGAAAAACTACAATGCTCAAAAAACTCCTCGCATGGCAGCCAGAAAGTAAATTGAGCCCCCAGAACCCCACAGCTGCTCGTTAGTACGAGCCAAGCTCCCTAGAGTTAGCCGTTGATTTCTCAACGCTTACGGCCGTTATCTACAGCTACTAAGAGCTTTGATAGTGGCACGCACCTCTAGTTATGACCGAAGTCTCTGAGGAAAAAAGGTAAGAGAAGAGGGGGGATGGGAGGGGTTATATAGTCTTGCCGACATTTTTTTTCGCCGATGCCAAGATTGGCGCCAAGGTATCCCAATGCGGGTTGCTTTTTGGCCGCGCAAGAGCCACCTTTGGAAGCGGTCGTATGATTAGATGTACATAGAGAGCTATAGAAGCCTTGATGAGTCAAACATAAACGATCACTCATCATGGATAGCGGGGTTATAGGTTGAGAAACAATTATTGTGTCTCAAGACGTAGGTGAGAGCCTTGAATGATATAGGGTTCATGACGTGTGCTGGTAAGCAAATTGGGAATGCATCGACCATATGCGATAATGGTAAGTTAACTGCGTGCGTGTCAGGTGTTGATGCAGGGCCTTTATCGCCACCTATATAGTTTCATGCATCGAATATTGGGGTACGTGAGGGTTCTGAGAAGTAAGACTGAAGTAAAATATCGAGGCGTCGATGAAATTAGTCGATGCACCCTACAAGCGCAACGGGATCGTACGCGAAGGTTCTAGAGTGCGAAGATATTTCTCTCCTCTAGGTTAGAGCCCACCTGGCACCGGATCAGACGGACTAGACCACGGGATGAACATCTATTTTGTTGCACCATCATTGTCAAGTGAATATAGGAGGTATTTACTTTTATCGCGTTCGCGTCAACCATGACTCTCTCGCCAACCAACATTCACGACTGATTACTGTATATCCCTGCAACTCGCTGAGAACACTCATCTACTCAAGGCATCTTCCTAATCTAGATTTCCTCTAACAGGGGGGATATCCGCTCTTACGTCTGTTTCCTCTCTCGGCTATGTCCTTCTCCCTCTCCTCATGAGTTACCCGGTTGCGGGTTTCCTGGACGACACCTGTTCCGGCCCGATGCCTACCTACCATTAATTAAAGTTGAGACCTTTGGAAACTCAAAATTGTAGTACCAAAAGGTATGGTCAGTCACTTACCATACAGTAGTTCGCAGAGCCACGAAAGAGTCATTCTCGAACCTTCAGGACACAGAAATGATTGTTAAATACTCACATCAATGATAGAGAGAACTAGAGACCCACAGGATTCCCGGTACATATACGGTGATGAACCTGCTATATCGTATATGTAGTAGAGAGGATGATTAGTCCATTTATGATTGCATGTATACAGGGGCGCGAGCGCGGAACCTCTCTTCCAATACCACCAAACCCTGACCCTCTTGGGAGTGTAATAAACTCAAGGTCTTGACTATTGATACCAGAAGGTGCTCAAAGAGGTATCAGAAATAGAAAGATACTCTGAGGGCATGGTGATTGGTATCATCGAGGCGCAGGGTCGTATCTGCCTTTAATCATGTGTCTGTTGCGTGTAGGTGAATATTTGGGATGAATAAACGATATTAAGCCCGTTCTCTATACTGGGAGTTCGGCGAAACGAGGTACTGGATCTTGCTTAAGCCAGGGTTCCCTGGTGGTAATACGTTGATGGCTAAAGACGGTTATAATCATCTATGTGTAGTAAGAATTCAAGATCAGGTTATCCATAAGAGGTTTAACAATCCTTTTAGTTCATATGTGGTATAGAAAGTTATATTATATCATAAAGGGCTCTAGATTTGCTGGAATGAACCTACATCGCCCATTACTTGCTATGGGTTTCGTAGAGCTCCACGAGAACTGATCAATCGCCGAGAATGGTACATTAATACTAGAGGGTTAGGAACTAGCCCAGTATTTGCAACGGGGCAGTCCGTCCGTCTTGAGGCTAGGACCGGACGCCCTACGGCGCTATAGTCCGTCCCAGCCTCTCTTCGGGGCGGTCCAGGTCGTAAGGAATGGGGACTATGGACTGCATAGAGCCCTACAGGGCGCCAAGACCTCAGGGCTAGGGTTGATTTACCCCAAAACGGCTACCTACTCTTGCTTAGGCAGTAATTTCTAGCGGATATTATATGCGTTTATCCCTAGAATGGTGCAAAATATCTCTTGGCAAACACCCACAGGGCCCCGCAGGGCCCTATAGTCCCCCGTAGTCCAGGAAAATACAGCCCGGGACGGACTGTAGCTCATAGTCCGTCCAGTCCGACGATTACAGCGGCCCCGGATGGTTGCAAACACTGCCTGGGGTACTTGAACAGGATGAAATGGTGTAGGATTAGTGAGCTAAAATATATCTTATTAGGCCATCAAGAGAGTAAATGGGGGCGGTTTATACATGAGATAATGTCTGCATCGAGAAAGGCCTTGTTACTCCTTTCCATATCTATGAAATTCAGCTAGCGCGAGTCAAGCCACAGGGGTGAGGGTAGAGAACATCTGTACCTTGTACCCATTACCCGAAGTATGATTGTAAAACCCAGGAAAACTAACAAAGAATATCTCTTTCTTACCAGGAATAATAAATCCAAGGGGGAAAATGCAAACAGCAGGAATACAAACTTACAAAGTACAGTACTTGAGAGGTTGACTCGTATGTTGGGGTAAAATGACAATCAGGTTGTAAATTATACCCATGGAGGTATTATGAACCAGATCATATAAAACTTGGTAGACGAGGATGATAACCCCACCTATCAGCGTATGCTTCGTGTATTTAAATTCTGTATATCCCTCGGGTTAAGTGGCGGGTGGTCTTCGTGTGAGGTTATGCGGGGGAGCCTAAGACGACCACCACCACCCTCGGGTCTGTCCGATCGGATGCCTATTATAGGTACTCGGTAATGTCCCCAACACAGATAGGAGTAGTGACGAGTCTAATTAATGGGACAGATATACCGAACGAACTCTAACCATAACGCTGGACACCTCCGGTGCAAAGCAAGGCTGGTGTTGTTGAGTAAATGTGTTGACTACGCTTATTTCAAGCAAGTTTAATACATAAGGTTATTTTCTGGTAGAGAGCATGCGTTGGAGGCACTAAATCCTTCCCTTTGTTTCTAGATGACTCTGGGGTTTGTATAACAAATAGCCGTATCTCATCACTAGAGATGTAGATGGATTGATGGATACCACTCCAGGTCTATTATCTATCGACTTCAGATATTATACTTTATATAAACTTACTGAATACTCTCTTTAGCCACACACAGAGCCCTCGCTTCATACCACTACCAATCTCACATTTTTTGTTACGCGTGCGTCGCTTACATTTATAGTATCCCAAACTAGAGTTCGTTAGAGAGCAGTACAACTTTATATTCTAAATTCTAAGGAAGGCAATAGCACTGTTGCTGAAAGTACTGTGCTATCTAGGTAGTATTTGGTGAAAGACCTTGTTTTCTCGCCTTTCTACCCACTCGAGTACGGAATGGAGTGACTTTACATTTACAGGACCCAGGGTGCTGGGATACTAGTATCAAAATAACACAATATAACTCCATTTATGAGTATTAGTATATCTTATATTTATTCTATGGCTTATCCTTACAAGGTGGATTTAATAAAATTCTCTCACATATATCTTAATAATAAGTGAGAAATCAGTCATAAGCTAGAACGGATAACACCTGGGAGTGCGTTCCGCGCCAAATCTTTAGTGGATACCCGTATTGATCTGGCTCAGTGCGTACTAGACGCCTGACTTCAGCACAAGCTGTCCTACAGGAGTTACATTATATACATTTATCTCAGGCAATGTTGTAGATGATCTCTAATAAGGATAGCTGATAGGCGGTTTCATGTATGAGTCACGTGTTTTCCTATTTGCTAGGTTTGAGGATCCAGGTAAAACGCGTACCATGATGGTTCAGGGTTTTCTCTCTTTTGGAGCATATATTGATAGATCTCTCTCTTTTAGACAACCAAATCTAGCACGTTAAAACAACAGGCAATGTGGTAATAGCCTGCTGAATTGCTTGTCTAAAAGAGATAGAGAGATCTATCGATATATGCTCCGAAAGAGAAAACCCTAAACCCTCATATGGTATGCCTTTTACCTGGATCCTGAAACCTAGCAAATAGGAAAAACCACGTGACTCATATATGAAACCGCCTATCAGCTATCCTTATTAGGAAGCATCTACAACAGGCAATAACGAGGAGAAACCGGGTGATAATTCATGACCTGATTGATGGTGCAACCTAAACTCCCACAGCGCTGTATATTGAAAACAGATTCATTGAGGTAGACATATCGTTAACGAAAGGGACTCAAAGACAGAGAGTTAGGAGTGGGCGCAAGGGGCGTAGGAGCAAGGGGGGGGTGGGTAATGGGCGAGGGTTTACCGCCTAATATAACTGCTGAAGCGTGGCTTGTTAAATCTAAGGCTTCAGGTGTGAGGCCACATATCGCATTGGCGGTGCATGTAGCTGACAGGTTGCAGTCCCCCAACAAGAACCATTCGGTGGCCCAGCTGAATGTTCCGAGCACCGGGTCGAGAATTGGGGCATGCTCGTATTACAGTCGGCAGTGCAGGGCAAGGGAATCGATTTATCGTAATCTATTCCCCGAGACATCCTCCGTAAATCCAACCGCATATATACGCAAAGCTCAATATCACAGCAGCGGGTGAGACCAATCCACACAGAGGAACTCGAGGGAAAACAAGTGGCCGGCCTGGTTGCAACCACAAAATCAGAGTCTTCAAAAGAGAGACCGCCGACAGTGCCCCGTATGTGTTTTTACGTGTACGTAAATGAGGGTCACCAGAGTTGGAGCTATAGCGGGACTGCTCTAGAGTTGCTTCAAACAAATCGCTGCCGGTATTAAGATGAGGTATCCACCCCCGATCATCAATGTCGTACGGGCTGTTAACAGTGACAGGGTCCGATAAGATTGGATTGTTTTCTAACTCGTTAAATATGTCTTTCCTGCCACGCTGCATATGACCCTAGTGGTATCAGGGCCACTTTTATTGGTTGTCCTGTGGATTTATAGGCAGCACCCGAATATCTATATCTTGATGGGATGCTCATAAGCCTGTAGTATAGAGGTTAACACACATTCATAACCAGAGCTTTAAATGGGCCGGCCCGGGCCACAGAAAAGGTGACTGGGCCGGCCGGGAGTTAATTGATGGGCCAGCCCATTTAAACCTCTGTTCATAACCACTTGGTATAAAGAAATAAGGTACATTAGGTTGATTACAGTTTGCAATGAAAGGATGGCATGGGAGGAGTGTGATTGCATTCTTTATATATGAGGGGGCGATAATTTCAGTGACCTAAGGGAGAGTGTAGCCAAGCAATTTTGTAAAGATACACTATCAACATTGTAGTATCCTCATAATCGTCATTGATAGTATATCTTCAATGTTCACATATTCTCACCCTCGTCAATATTATTGTCCACGTATAATGGCCTTGTCATGGACCCACCGATTGTGGGTATGTGGTTTAAGGGGAACGGTTAGCGTGCTGCAGAATATTGCATATAATATATTGATAAACGACCATCATAACATTGCTGCCCTTAGGGCAGCATCGGATATAAAAGACTTAATTGCATAGTACCGGCACTCAAATGACACACAGTGGACTTTTCCTCTACATATTATATTCTGGGGAGTGTTCTTGAGGTTGACAGATCAGACATCAAAACATAAAGGTAAAAACGAGGGTTATCGCTGAGATACGAAGCTCTCGATGAATGATTGATTTAGATAGTCTCTGTAGGGGTGAAGGTTAGCTGCTTAGTCATCATTTTAATCGATTTCTCAATTTACTGGGCCAGTGGCTTTCTTGTATAAGGTCCGTCTATCTCGCTTTTGGTCTGTACTGAGGGGTGATGGCTGCAACCAAGCATCAGTGTTTATGATTCATCAGGCTGAAGGGAACAGTCCTCGCGCTTACGCTCGCATCTACATTTATCATTTAGCACATAAATTCTTCGTAGTTCGTCTACAACTGTAGCCAAAATCAGATCCCGGAACGATATTAGCTTGGGGGCGATGATGGAGAGTTTTGGACAGGTGTTTGCTTAGATACGTTCACCGCTGGGTAGAAATCTCTAGTTCAATTGATCAAAACACTCAATTCTTCCTTTGACTGGAAGGTGCCAAGTACTGTGAGCCGCACCTCATGGCAACTGACCTACACGACTCTGTGGCTCCGCAGACGAGACCACAAGAATGAAGTAACCGTAATTCCTGCGATATTACATAGATGGGTACACCTAATCCCGAGGGCCCATGCCACCAGAGCGCTACCGTCTCCTTGTAGCCCCTGTCAACCGAGAACGTGCAAGGCTCATAGGGAACATGGGTAGTGCGAATCGCGGTCAGCCCAGGCGGTTTAAGGTACAGATGAAAGAACGAATACAAGGGGGTAGGTACAGAAGCTAACAATTAAGGCACAAACAGGCAGTGGTATTGGTAGAAATGACCGAGTGATGGATTCTGCTACAGCCGTCCTATCCAGGGCAACGATACAAAGAGTGAGGATGTGGCGACCGAAGAAGCGAGATGTTTTGTGTTAATCAGAGTATCACACCCATATCAAGGCACTTGAGCTGCATCCTGTAGCAACGTTCCCTGCATCTCCGATGTTCCTACCCCTGCAGTTCGTGGATCCTCATCTTCTCTTTTGCGGTTTGTTGGACCCATCACATGTCATCACTCGAAATAATGCTGTTTATCTAGAAATGTTCAGATGGGTCGGGTTAAGGTGTCACAAGGGACATGTTTATTCAATCTGGTAATCATTACTATTCTATATTCTCGTAGGGTACCCGTGGTTTGCTTATTCCACTGCAACCTGGGGCAGGGTCTATTCCATTTTTCCACGCATGGCAGATCTTCAGATGCTATCTATGTGGGTTTTTGCATAACTACAATCACCCATACTGAGGGCCGCACTATCATGCAGTGTATGAGGATTTGGTATATTGGGGATAGACACGAGGCTCCCATGAAGGCTAAAAAAGATACCTCCTGGTAGTTTCCTACAGTCAAGCACACGGAAATGAGCTAGTGATATTTATGTAGTGGGGTATGCCTGGTAGTGGTGTTACAAAAGGTGGCGGGGCGGCTGTATTGTTATTTGCTCCACCATTTTATTAAGGTCGAATTCTTTAAACAACCATAGCGCTCTCTTTCGGTATGGCGGTGAGAATAACAAGAGCCACCCCCAGCCCATTGCTGATGTGAATTCCGATCATGTACATATTCGTTTATCTCCCCCCTCCAAACACAAAGTCCTAATTATCGAAAGTAACGGCAACATCACCAGAGCGAAAACCAGCATTTTCCGACATCGAAACTACCATGGTTGCGCATATGAGCAGAGGTTTAAATGGGCCGGCCTATTAATTAACTCAGGCCGGCCCAGCCATCTTTTATGTGGCCCGGGCCAGCAATCACCATACTAAATCAATTATTGGGCCAGGCCGGGCCACCCTAGTTTTGAGCCCGGGCCGGCCCATTTAAACCTCTGCATATGGGACAAGAAATTCTTCAAAAAACCAAGGATTCAGAGCTTCCAACAGCAGGCATAGCATCTCCAGTACTATTCCGTTCCAAGCTCTGTTGGAGCACTGAAGGCCCACCTTCCGCCGCGGATTTATCAGAATACGCTTTAGATGAACCCGCAATGGAGAAAGTAATCAGAATACCCCAAGATACAACTGATGGTAGGATCTTTAGGCAGTTGTCGCGTGATGACCACCGCCCAGAGGGGGCCTGTTCGCTTCTAAATCTCACTCCGCATGGGTTGATGGCTTCTTACCCGTTGAAGATACCAGCGTGGATTATGAACAATATGCCGGATGCAGAAGGGGAGATTACGGTGGATGCAGCCTCTAGGTTCAGCACCTCTGGTATTCAACATAGTAAGTTTTCTCCCTCCTATCCTGCTGTTTCAATGCTTTCACTACACGTTGTAAGCCGGTCTGACATTACCCAGATAGCGGCATGAGTTGTATCTATGCGCAAACAGTCGGGTGTGAGAGCTTTTGGAAGTTGTGGCCCCCTACAGATACCAATAATGCAGTTTTCTACCCAGGGATGGAACAATCGATCCGTCTTGGTACTCCCTGCTCTACCGAGATTGAATGTCTACTCGAACACCGACGAGTTGCTATTACGGATAACAAAGATGCACTCTTTATCCCTTCTGGTTGGATATACGTTGTTTATACTGTTCTAGTCCATTGGGGGAACGTCGCTTATCCAGGAACGTTCCTGAATGGACCGGTCCACCAGCGAACGGTTTATTATACCGGAGGTACAACCACCATCTCTAGATCTTGGTATGGTAGCAATTGTAGAGTGTCTAGAGGTGCCAGTACTATCTTATACTTCTCTGACTATATACTAATATATCTCTCACCCATAAATCATACTTACTAAGGTAGGGCTACTCCATATATGAACCCAGCAGTGGAGACACTTCTAGGTAGCAGCAGATTATACCTAGATTACAGTATATATAGAGGAGGGGTCTCTCATAAACTATTATGTAGAGCCTCTGTTTTATGGGGCTACTATATGTAAATATAGATATGATTTTGTCGAATAGAATGGCAGTGTCCCTGAGTGGACTGGCCCTTACACGGTATGATTCTGTTCCCTGGTGGACCGGTCCAATCAGGAACATTCTCTGGTAGACCGGCCTATAGAGGAATGTTCCTGTATATGCGACGTTCCCCAATGGACTAGAGCAGTACCATTGTGGGTGGGTTCCGGATAAAGAAGACGTTCTCCGGGAGAGAGGACCTAAATGCCTTTCTCTCGTGTATCGAGGAGGAGCTTAAGGTATCCCTGGATGTGAAAGAGCAGGAACCGCAAATTTTGGTTTTGGTTTCTACTATCACTAGGAGCCTCGGGAGACCCGTGTCTCGTCATGTGGAGCAGGCTGCGTGGGTGTGGGTGCATCCTGATGTTGTGGTGGAAGCGGCGTGCCCTACAGGTCTTAGTTGGAGTGGGCATTTAGTTGACCATATGGTTACTAGGTTGCGGAAATTCGGGAATGCTGACCCCGTCATGTGGATATATTGGTTGTCCTTGCGGGGGGGGAGACCGTAGAAGGGCATCTGTTTCTTGAACAATTCTTGAACCATGCCCTTGATGTTACAGTTTGAGTGGAGTAATATAGTATGATAGGGATGGAGGGGTCTCTCACAGTCAATAGAATTCTACTGGGGGACACTCCAGCTCTCCCCAGCTGTAGTACTGCGCTATATAGATATCAATATGTAGCCGCTCTCTACATAACCTTTAGCTCTCAACTATTATCACTATATTTGTATACTCATCAGCGAGGTCGAGCTACCCCTCTGCCGTGATTTCCGTGAATATACATTCAGGGGCAGATTGACAGATGTCCGTATATAGGACTGCGAATGTGGCAATCGAAGAATCTGCGTGGTTGTGTCTGGCCTTAGGGATCGGGTGAAAGGGGCAGAGCTTGTGATAGTTGTTTAAATAGCTTAATATGTTTAATCTGCTATAGTCAGCACTACTGTCATACCCGCCGCCATCACATGGGCTTGATGGGTGGGTACCAAAACCGCACCGCAGGATGCTAACATGGAAAACTTGATGAGGGTAAGAGCAAGAGAGCCATAGCTACCAATTGCCAGGATAAGGGTGTCAGATGAATCCTGTGAGAATTACTGATTGCGAAGTATCTGTTGAACGACAGTACCCCGTCAGCCATAATTAAAGACAGAATACGCAAAATTCTCCAGCCTAAGTGTCCTAAAGTTAATGGACCATTATGTTATGTCATGCCTTCGCTCAATAGGTACACTCCATCCTATAGGGGGCAACTGAGGAAAAGGCGGGAGCGAGAGTCCCTGAGAGAAGCACTTATAGTTGGTTCTAGGTTACAATTGGATACCGGCTTGCCCATGTGTAATAGCACTGGATTGCGTTTCCTAAGATATATATTTTCCTGAGTCTCAAGATCGCACCAAGATAGCCTATAATATAAATAAAATTTCCAACAGAAGCAACCCGATGAAATCCTAACCTTAAAGAATTATATATATACAGATGTGAAGCCTTACTTTATAGAAAGAAATAGTTTGCCATGCCAGAAATATTTTTGTGTGTATAGACTACTAGAAAGAGAATAGGACAAAGTGAAGCAACCACTCATTTTCACGCGAATCAATACCGACGTCTACTGAGTTCAGTAACCGTCTCTCAAATGGTCATATGACTATGATCTTATATACACAACTAGTTACTAAGAATTAAGATCATATTATGCGGTAAACTTACTCTCTATTCTCAAAAAACCTCCACTTTCTGGCTTTAACTGGAGGTCGGGCATCCCATCGGAGTTGATGAAACATCGGTAACAGTCGCTGCGCCCAGTAGGCCAATGGCTTGTGACTCATTAATGTATGTCTTGGACTCTACGATCGGTCGCATTTTCGTGTACACGAGTCTGAGTAGAATATTTAAGGTATTCTGACTAGCGGTTATCCTTGTGCATTTTTCGAGTAATGTTCTGACCATTATGTGACTTTTGAAGGGATGAAGGTAAGCCACTGCTGACACTACCGCTTTGGCCACTGATTCTGTGATGTTAATGTTTGCAGTTGGGTAATGCAGGAGTAACAGCGTCACCTCAACGGTGTTCTAGGTACTCGTAATCGCCGCCGCGAGGACCCCTTCAGTGATCTCAATATTTGCACCTGAATACTGAAGAAGTAGCGCAATAGTCTCCATGTTTGGATAACTATGTTTAACTGCCGCTAGGAGAACCCTCTCAGTAATCTCGATGATTGAATTTGGATACTGAAGAAGTAGTTCAATCGTCTCTATATTTGTGCAGGTATTTCCGACTGCCGCCACGAAGACCCTCTCGGTAATCTCGATATCTACTCCTGAATTCCGAAGAAGTAGTGTAATCGTCTTCATATCTGGATATTTACGTTTAACTACCGCCAGGAGCACCCTCTCAGTGATTTCGATGTTTAAATTTGCATACTGAAGGAGTAGCGCAATAGCCCTTTCATTCGGAAATTCTGCTTCAAAAGCCCCCACAAGGGCTCCCTCCGAGACCACAGTTTTTGCATTCCAGTGCTGAAGAAGTAGCGTGGTTAACCCCAAGCCATTAACAAAATTTCCCAGTGCCGCCTGGAAAACCCTCTCAGTGATCTCGATGTTTGAATTAGGATACTGGAGAAGTAGCGTAGCAGTATTTCTCCTTGCAAATGTATCTTCAAATGCCGCCACGAGGACTTGCTCACTTATCTCTATCATTGTATTTGGATCCTGAAGAATGTGATCAATCGGTATGGAGTGTTCGTTCCTACATTTAAATAACGACAAGAGGACTGGCTCTGTGATCTGAATTTTTGGCCCTGGGTACTGAAGAAGGAACTCTAATGTAGAAGTATGCTCAATCGTAAGGTGCGGCATGAAGGGCACCTCTATGGTTAAAGTATGATTACTCTCAACCGCCGCTATGAGGACTGCCTCAGTTATCTCGATATTATCGTTGGGGTACTGAAGGAGTAGCAACATAAGGCGTTTAGAGCTCACAGCTCCCGTGGCCGCGGTGAGGACCTCTTCGGTGACCTCGATAGTGATATTTGGATACTGAAGAAGTAGAGTCGTGATTTTTAGAGCGCCCCGCTCATTGTGCAGAGCTGCCATGAGGACTACGCCCGCGATCTCGGTTGTTGAGATCGGGTACTGGAGGAGTAGCGCCATCGTTTCTCTCCCACTCCAGTAGTTCTTGGCCGCCGCTACGAGAACCGCCTCTGTGATCCTGATGTTTGAGTTTGGGTACTGGAAAAGTAGCGCCAATATATGCGGACATTGGGAGACCCCTGCCGCTTTCATCAACATCGTCTCGGTAGTCACATCGTCTCGGTAATAATAATATTTAAACTTGGGTGTTGGAGAAGCAGGGCAAAGATTGATATACAATCGTTATCTTCAGCCACTGCCGGGGATGGCTGTGTGATCGTGATTCTGCTGGGGCCCGTGAGGGAAACGGTCATAGTACCCCGTGTACCTTCCATAAGCAATCGGTTGTACGTCTCGGTGCAGTCGAAATCTTTCATCCCTGCCAAGAGGAGCAGCTCAGTGTCTGGGTGTTTGCATTCGCATGCTGCAATAGTAGCGCCGTAATATCTTTGGCATGGTTTGGATTCGTAATCGCCGCCAGTAGGGCCGTGGCTGTGACCTCGATATCTGAGTGTGGGTCCTGGAGAAGGAGAGTAATGATATCTCGACCGTTAGTGGCTCCTGCCGCCGCTACAAGTACCGCGTCTGTGATATCTATGTTTGTATTCTGGTACTGGAGAAGCAAGGAGATTATTCCTTTACTGTAACGACTCCTCATCGCTGCCAAGATGACTTCTTCTGTGATCGCGATGTTCGCATTTGAGTGCTGTAGAACAAGCGTGATCATTTCTTCACAGTCACTACCCGCCACCGCCGCCTCGAGTACTACTGGTGCGATATCGGCATTTCTTCTGTAATGCTCGAGGAGTAGTACCATGAGCTCTCGACTCCCCTGGTTATATCTTAAGGCGACTTCTCCATCACCCTCGTAACCTCTCAGCGCTGCAAAGAGGACAGTGTCTGTGATCTTGATGTTTGGGTTTGAGCATTGCAGAAGCAAGTCGATTATTCTTCTACGCCCACTGTAATTCCCTAACGCTGCCAGAAGGGCTGCCTCTGTGACCGCGATTCCTTCACCTGTGTGCTGAACAAGTAAGGCCATAATATCTGGACCCCCCACATAATTCCCTACTACCGCTACAAGGATTGCCTCGGTAATCTCGCTGTTTGCATTTGGGTGTTGCAAAAGTAGTACCATAGTATCACTACCACTGGGGGTGCCAGCTGCCGCTAGAATGACCGCTTCTGTGGGAAACTGCTTTGTACGTGGGAGAAGTAATACAATAGCTTGGCTGCTATGGCGCCGATTCCCTGCAGTGGCTACAAGAATCGCCTCTGTGATCGCGCTGTCATCATTGAGGTATTGGAGGAGATATGCTGTTATCTTCGGGGCGTCCCGATAGCTCTGAACAGCTTCCAGTACGACAGCTTCAGTGACCTCAATATTCATGTGTTGATACTTGCGAAGCAAGGCAAAGATCTGTTCATTGCCGTAGTGTACTGGAGAAGCAAGGCAACGATTTCCGCACCATGGTCAGCTCTGGCCGCTGCCACAGCAACATTTCTGTGACCTTGGTGCTTGGATTCCTGCTCGTAAGAATCAAGTCCAGTATCTGGCTACCTATTTGTCGATTAGATACAGCCGCCAAGAGAATTGCCTCTGTGATCTCAATCCGTAAGCTTGGGTAGTTGAGGAGTGAGTCTATTACGTATAGACTTGTTTTATATTGACCTATGGCTTGTAGGAGGACTGCCTCTGTGATCATGCTGTTTGTATTTGCGTACTTGGGAAGTAGGGCGACTGCCTTGCATTGATCATTCTGTTTCACAGCCGACGCGAGCATTCTCTCCGTGATCTCGATATTTGAACCGGCGTGATCAAGAAGCGTAGTAATCATTATGGAACCAATAAGCCTCCGTGATATCGCCTCATTGAGCATTGTCTCTGTAATAGCAAACTTTGCATGTGGGTGCTTGAGAAAAAGCGACACGAGTAGTTTGCAGCCCCTAGACCAGTCCAATACTACCAACATCACTGCCCCTGTAATCTCCGCAGTTGTTTTCGAGTACCCGAGAAGTTGGGCCATCAGCTGTCGACGTTTACTGATAAATTCCGCCGCCACCATCCTTGTGGGGCCAGACCCCACTATTTCCAGTAACACCGCCTCTGTTATCTCGGGGGCTACCTTTGAGTATTGGAATAGTAGGTCTATTGTTCCCATACCCTTGGGGTCAGTCCTGGCCGAAGCAAGTTCGAGTACCTCTCTAGTAATGGTAGTCTCGGGGGCTGCGCTTGGGAGGTGAGACAGTAGATCTATCACGTTCATCTCGTCGAGAGGAGTCCTGATCGCAGCCAGTAGGACTGCCTCTGTAATATCGGTAGTTGTGTTCGGATATTGGAGAAGCAGGTTGACTATTTCCCTGCCGTGCTTTGTATTTTGTACCGCCGCCACGAAGACTGCTTCTGTTATCTTGACGTCCGCGTTTAGATGCGTGAGAAGTAGGGTCGTTGTCTCTCTACCGATGATCAAATGACCCGCCGTCGCCATGAGGACTCTCTCTGTGATCACGGTGCTTACGTCCGGGTGTATGCGTATTCCTATAGTTCTCTCCGTTGTTGGACACTTATCCGGCTGCCCGTCCCTAACCTCTACACCAGTAAGTGCATTTAATTGCAGCTGCAAACGCCCAATCCCATGCCCATGAAATACGCCAGACATTGCCCCCCCTCAATGTCCATATTTTGAAAGCACAATAACTTCTTCCGAACCGCTGCCGTGCCCCCGACTTGAATCGCTCTTTCCAAGGCGATACTGTAATCTTGCAGGTTTACTCTGCCAGTCCGGGCCAGACGGTCAGCTATTGTCATATGTCCATTGACCAATGCTACTACTAATGGCCTTTCTCCATGGTGTCCTCCGGCGTTTACATCTGCTCCCTCACTCAGCAAATACTCTACGACCCTGTCATTACCGCTTGATGTAGCCACAGCCAATAATGTTGTACCCCTATTATTTTCGCAATTGATGTTGCTTACACCCGACCCCCAGGTTCCCTGTGGTTCCAACCAAAAGTGAAAGTGGCATATCGCAAATATTTGATTTACGGGTCTGGACTCCAGAGCTCTGATTATAGCCTTCAGTGACAAGCATTCATCTGAATCCCAGCATATTGTTTCAGTGTAGCTATCGTTACGCCGGAAATCATCTTCCATGACTATCCTCATATCTGCGAGCCATTGACAATAACACCGCCCTGGATTGGCCGGCTGGCCTAGAAAGTATTCTAGTAGTTTTATAACTACCCAATTCATTGGGGTAGATCGGTTGGAGGACTCCCTCACATGATGGTGCCAGTACAGGCCACTGTATAAGGCAAATGTACCTTTCTCCCAAAGGGGCGCGAGCACTTTCATATTATTCCCAGTAAGGTTGCGGTCATCCTATCATATGTTAGCTAATACACACTTCATATTACGACCCACTAGAATACGGACAATCGAAAACTGGTCATAACAAGTTAAGTAACAAAGGCAAGACAATGCAGCTATCGTGTGGGCATCAGTATAGCTAAATACACTGCTTTCTAGATACTCCTGGATTGAGAGGTGGGCAAGGACCACACGGTCGAGCTGCTTATTCCAGACAACTAGGTTGCTGCAAATATCTAGCAGTGTGTCGAAAGCGCCTGGCGGTGGATTGTTAGGTGAGTAGCATGGTGTAGCCCATGTGGGCTGGCTCAATGCTCGACGTGAGCTTATAATCCATGCGAATGCCCTGTCGGCGAGTAGTTTCTCGTGAGTCGGGCAGTTTTGAACTTGTGACCAGATCGACTTGTACATGTTCTCTAGAGTGGCAGGTAGTTTCCCTAAGTTTTTACGGATATCTTCCTTGTGCCGCATCTTAAAAAGGATTTTGGTTTGAATATCTGCCCATTGAAACCTTTAGTTGTGGGCGTCAGCATTTCTGTAATATACGCCATCACAGGGGGAAGACAAACATTCCGTTTGACCTTTCCGCAATGGTAGTCGCTACAAGCCTTTTCAGTTCATCCGAGGCGTTTCCGTGTAGTAGATTGTTGAATTCCCATACCTCTCGATGTACAAAGCGCTCAATATTGTGTTTGTTATCGTTGGCGTTTATATAAATATTAGGGACATTCCCGAGTCTAGCCGTGATACTGATACTATCCCAACTCGAGATGAATAGTTTAACAAGGCTTGTCGAAGAGCGCATTGTATCCGCCAACGCATCAAAAAGGTGCCTGTGACTTGACTCGCATTCGTCTAGACCATCGATGATAATGTTGGACTGGGGGTAAAGATTTAGGAGTGGGATCATGAGTAAGCGGCATTCTTCAAGGGTTAATGGCTCATGTATGGCACCACGCTTCTGTCGTTGTTCAAAACGATCAATCACAAGTCCTGGAAAACCACCTTTACGTGGTATACGGCATGGCTGCTTGATAATCGTTTGTAAAAGGATGGTCGAATTCCGTCGATCAGGGTCGCTGTTGTTGAATCAAAAAAACATGACAGGCTCTTTACTATTGAGCTCTTTCCTGAGAGTACAGATTACCTGAAAACTGTTGCAACATCAGCGGAGTACTCGGACAGTGAGAGGTCATTATATCTCACGTAAGCTTCGTTTTCCCCGCGCCAGCTTGATTGCATGTTAGAATGTATCCTATTTTACCCTCTTTAAGGGACACTTACGAATACCACGCAATCACATAATACTAGATGAGCTCAAGGAGCGCCACTCACAATATTCCTGTTTCAGGAACAACTACTGACCGGTATTATCCAGAAGATCTTCCATAGCGCCCCCGTGATGCTGCTCGTAAGGATCCTGCGATAGCCACCTAAGTATATCTTGTCGTAAATTATCTACAATAGAAAGAGATTAGCAAACAAAGCTCTTTATTCTAGTTGCTAGGTTCACCGTCGTAGTTCAACCTAAGAGACTTTCATATACTACTTCCGTCATCATTTCAGTTCTTCTGATAGGTACCTCCAAATCATCAAACATTCGCTGCAGCACCGCAAATTGTACTAGAGCTACTATCAGTCGGGAACCAATACCCCATAATTTGTGCCTCGAACCTTCTTGCTCTATTCTGGAATCGTGCTTGTCAGCTGCATGAACGTATACTAGAACCCCATCACTGGCATTATTACTTACTCTCCCCTTCAGCTGACTTTATCTCCTTCAGTAGTTCGGACTCGCCCTCCTCCATAGCGTCGAAAAGTGATGTCCCCTCAGCATTCAGTAGTCCAACCACGAATCTCTCTAATCCTAATTAATCATCCACGTGCATTCAAGTATAAGAGACTGCGTACCACGAGTGGACATCTTCAAATATCCATTTGCAAATATGAGGAATCTCAGAATGGAGAGGTAGAGTTCAATGAGAGCCTGTTCTAAACTTGGACGAATCGACAGCTGATTGTCCGCGAGGTACATTCGCTCGTAAATGCCGCACCGTACCGCTAGCCGAGTAACCCGTTCAATACCAACAAGCGTTGAGTCCATGGTCTTCTTGTTGTTCACACAACCTACTCCCACTTTAGATATACCCTGATCGGAGAACTGGGCCTGCTTTCCAGCTCATAGAACACACCCCTGGGGCACAAACCTGAAGTAATAGACGCACTGCAGCCCACGACAATGCCGCATGCACCGGATCAAATTGGATCATAGTATCGCCGACTGCTTTGAATTTTTCAACCCATGTGATTACCTTGTCTGCTACATCACGGATGATGATATCCTTATCCCGGAAGGTAAACTTCATTCCTGTTTTCTGGCAGTGGTCTCTGCTCTGCCTCGTCGAATCTATAATATCGCTAATATATTCTTGTTGTTGGATCTGAGGTGTGGGAAGTTCAGCCTGCTCATCCCTGGTTAATTTGTTAAACGCTCGTGTCCATAAAGTTGATTTTGCTCCCGTGATATGGATCTGAACGGGTGACGTCGGTGGAGGTTTAGACTGACATTGTGTTTCAGTTAGTCGAAACAATTCAATGGGGAGTCATAAAAAACACTAATTGAATGCCCCCCAACCGCCCCAATAGCAAATGTAGCAGCAGTAGTTCCAGCACCTAATCTACTACCCGCCCCTGCTACTGAACTAGGGTGCGTTATCGTAACCGTAGGTATCGCTGTTGCCAGCGGAAGTAAGTTGTTCGTGGGTGACGGGATAGTGGGAGACGGGATCGGGGGAGAAGAAGTTAGGTTGTGGGTTTGGATAGTTGGGAGGCTCGGTTGCGCGCTACGGCTGCGTAGTGGCGTAGCAGTGCCATCCCCGGAGCGTCGCATGAACCTGCTGAGCCTAGTCGCAGATCCCTCGGCAGTTGTCGGCCGCTCAACTGGCTCCGAGGATTGGCCGGGCAGAAGTAGCGTCGGTGTAGACATAGAGCCTTGTCCTCCGGGGTCTTCCCGCGACTTGCCCCGCCGAGGAAAGAGTCCCTTGAATTTTTCCATGATAGCTTTGTATCGTTGAAGTCTGTATGTGTGCTCGTACGGAGGAATAGGAAGTAGTTACTGTAGAGAAAAGGGGGTGTAGTGTGCGTTTGTGCTGGGAAGGGGGGAAGTTATCTTCGGGTTAAAAGCCGGGAAGGCCTTATAGTTACACAGTTGCGCACAACGTGAGGCACACCAAAAAGAATACCGTAAATCACCATTGGATGTCTCAGCGTTTGTGCAATGGTTATGCGGGTCAAGCTGCCGACAGGATGACAGTTGACCCTCACTGGCTAAGGCCCAGAGTAAATTAATTACGGTGAATATTAATCTTGTCATGGCGCCTTGCTCTGTGCAAGTACAAGCGAGGTCGCTTCTCACGGTGCGACAACAACCATCTATCTTCGGAGACAAGGCCTAGGTTCTAGCCCATAAAGCTCACCCCCGGAATATACACCTCGAGTAATAACTGTACCCCAGACCAAGGCAATGTGGCATCCACGGGATCAAACTGAGCTACATTGTCCTCTACTGCCTTGAATCTCTCCATCCATATGGTGATCATATCTGCCACGTTACGAGCAATAAAATTGGCTGATACAAAAGAGGGTCGGGATCCTGGGTTGTGGAGTGGTTAAATCCTTTGCGGGGGGGTCTTAACGTTACACAACTACGCACAATCCGAGGCTGAGGCACACAATAAACCCGATATAAGCGTAAATGATCTAAAATGGCCTGTCGCATGTAGGTTAGGTTACCAGTGAAATCTCACAGGCTTGTAGATCGGGGAAATACAGATGTGGGGAATAGTACCCCCGTCTTGATTCCCGGTTCTGTGTAGCTACAAGCGAGACTGTAAATTTCAGTGCGATCGTAATCAGGTTTACCCCGCTATTATTCACCACAGGAGAAAAAACCCACGGTAAGGTTCTTCTGACCACCGTAATTACTCAGTCATTGTAATTCTTCCGTTGCGGTGGGGAGAGACTTTAGCATGTAGCCGCCATGATTAGCGGGGTACCCCCCCACGGGGGCGATTTCTAAGAGATGTATTGCAGGCTGCTTCGGCCAGTTTAACGATAGGAAGTGCTTAACCGAGGAACAAAGAGGTCTTCCCGGTACGGGGTCCATCCACTATGAATTAGTTCCAGAATAGAAAGAGTTTGGTATCCGACTCACGAAGACAATTGTTGTGGTGGCTGATTAATGTAGCTTCTGATACAATCATGCCCCATAGCTGTTACACACGGGCGACTCAGATCTGTATCCGTATACGTACTTAGATATCTTAATTATGTTATAGGAGTTGATGCGAAAAGACGCGAGATACACCTAACCCTATGGAAAGATCTGATCTAATCTGATCTAATCTATGTCACATGACGGTCTACTCAAGTAGTACAAAATCTGGACCTGCTTATATCTCAATCTCGGAGTAGCTATAAGCTGATCAGAGAAGAATTCGTGGGGCCACACAAGCGGTTTGACGTGTTACTCCATGAAACATAGCGGCATGCCATAATACAGCAAGACGGGATGACTACAATGTTCCGCAAGAGATATTGGTGATATAACGCATATCGAAAGGACCCCAAACCGGGGTGGCTTTGAGGAGCAGGATTCTTGGTGCAATGCTACAGCCTCGGTACGAAACAGGCTTTTACTATCGGCCACGGAGAAATCTAGCTGGCCGAGGAACATCTGCAACATTAATTCATTATGAGCACTCAGGATCCAATTCTTATACAGCGGCATTTATCACTCAACTGTTGTGGCAGATTACTAGAGGTACTGTAACTTCTTGAAATACAGTCCGAAGTACACAATACACATGAGTTGTGAGTAAGCACGGCTATCAAAAATACATAGAGGCTAACCGGTAGGTCGAGATATAGGGATATTCGGACATGATATCAGACAGCATTGATCAGACTTCCGGACACCCCCAGTTGCATCGGTATCTCCACTTATCCTTATATCTATCTCGCCTACGTAAACTATATTACTAGCATCGTTTCATTATTCCGTGACACTCAAATATAGCCGTGCCGCTCACCGCGCTTGTCTCATGAGCTTCGCCAATGTATACACTAATGTATTATTATGACTTATAATGTCATTGGTGTTCTCCACTTCCGGGGAGGTCGATTCTGGTAGAAACAGATTCGACGTTTCTATTCCTTGATTTTAGGCTCCAGGTACGCGTTGTGGATGATAAGAAGCATGAGAGATCTTATATAGAAACCGGAAACCGCATTGTACTCTTCCTTGGTAGTAAAACAGGGCTGTAAGGGTACAGGTCATCGGAGGAGACCACACAAATCAAGCAGGCGAATGGTTTGGAATTGTAACACCAGTCTAAGGGGCTTAATCTGGAAGTTGTATTAAAGTTTGGGCGGGCGGCCTGGTATAGAACGTAGACAAGAGAATCTCAAGGAAGCAAGGTTGTCGTCTAACACTTCATGATAGAGACATCTAAATGCTCTATGCTTCAATACTATAGACATTATGTCCTCATAGCAATAATCTAGAACTCAATAAAAAAACACATTTCAGGGAGCTCAACAGTAATCTCAACACAATTTTGTACTACAGTATAGACGACTCCCCCTACAAGAATACGATCGAGACTGAGAATGTGGGACAATATAGTGAGAACATTCCTATAAACAGGTATTCTATCCAGATCTGGAGTGAGCTATTCCAAATATAGTCTAGTTGGGCGTTTTGAGGGGCTGTCTGTTGAAAATATTGTCACAAATAATATTCCCATAGACAGAACTGCGTATATTTCAGTGTCAAATAAGTATATTTAGTTGCATTGATCACCAGATGAAGAACAGTCTGTATATATCAATATAGGAAACAGATATTGTAAAATAACCTGGCAACGATCCGAGTGATATTTGATGAGCCATGCAACGTGGGAGCATGTACAGCGCACCGTAGCCTCATCTCTACTATGCGTGATTCACTAAATTCATGGCTCTTATTACTACTAGTATCTTGTATTTATATTTGGACATAGGGAGAGTATCATTGAGATACCATTATAATCATATACCTTTCTAACTAGATCTATCATTTACATCCCACCATTATGGAGGGGCTACTACACCTAGGAGTCAGCCGTCTAGGCAGATTCTAGTCGTACAAAGGTTCTATTAATGAAGACTTCACGTAGGAAGAAGCGTTCAGATTAGATGCGATCATAGAGATTAGATCATCATTCTATTCTATCTTCCACATTATTAAAAATACGAGTCACGGTCCATGATCCTAGATATCGAGTGACGTTAGATGACGAAGCCCTTGCCCTGCGCACGAGTCAGCAATAGAGTCTCTGACTTACAGGGCCAAAATATGCAAATATAGATATCTTTGTCTTGAATAGATTGACATTATCCCTGGGTGGACTGGCCCTTATACGGTCTATGATTCCGTTTCCCAGTTCACCGGTCTATCCAGGAACGTTCCTGAACAAGCGGCGCTCCCACTGAATTAGAATACGTTCGTACTTCCTTTGTCGTTACTTGGTGTGGCGTTCCTGGATGCAATCCATGCAGCGGTTACAGCTGCGCCCAAGCTGGACCCATATCCGACACCACCATCGACAGCGGCGTTCCCAATGGTTTTTTCGACAGCCGCTGCGATTGGATGTTAGCTCCTATGATTGGTTTCAACTCCGGATTTCACTACGCTTTTGATGTTTGTAGGGACCACATCCAATGTCCCCTGCTGTTTGGACCATCGCTTTGTCGCTTCTCCGTAGGCACTGTGGGTGTTTGAGAACTCTGTAGTTATAGCCGTAGTATCCGAGTCAATAGTGGGCTTTATCTCATTTAGAGAGGTTATCCGTGGTGTAGTAGATTGCGTTATTGTCGTCCTTAGTGGTGTTCCTCTCCCTACCCTTGCTCTTTCTGTCTGTTTGGTTCCTCTTATAGCAGTAATGACTTCTCTTTACCACTCTTCACTTCTTTGGAGACCTTCGTTAGCCCATTTTACCTGCATCAACTCTGTTTCCAACTTCATCCTCTGTTGCCTTTCTTGTTTTGGCTGGTCCGAAATATTCCTGACACAGGTACTAAGGGCATTTATTTCTGCTTTGGCCCTCTGTAAGGGGCTATGCTCGCGAGTTATGGGATATGCTTGGTAGATTACATTGTATGAAATGTAGGGGTGCTATCGCCGGATTACCGCGTGCTAGATGCAAGGATGCGTCCAGTGGACTGCTTCTCGCAAGATCCAGGGTGGGCTTTGTGGGTTACGGGGTGCTAGGTTGCTGATTCGATGAACCACTTCTTTCAAAATTCAGGGTAGATTCCGTGAATTGCGGTGCGCGAGATATACGTGTGGATTCGGCGAATTGGGGCGTGCGAGATGTAGGTATATTTTGCGGGTAGAGTATGCGAGATGTAACGGTGGGTTCGGCATGTGTGGTTGAGTGTGTAGGCGAGAGTGAAGTGGGTTAGTGAGTAGCGTAAGTGAGCCGAGTCTGCGGGGGTGTCGAAGAGGCATGTTGAGATATAACGACCCCTAATGCGATGGTAACATTACACTATCAAAGAATTAAGCCTAGACACGCTCTACCTCCTGAAAACAGATCTCATACTTGATAGACCATGTCCTAAAGATTTGATACATTCAACCATACAGAGCTTTTCCTTTATAGATTAGGCAAGAAAATGGGAATTCTGGGCCCTCGGAATGGTCTACATATCACAGGAAGGGTTATTTATTATTTTTTCCTAGCTCTGGAGTGTGCTTGGTAGTTCTCCTGTTTAGGTATTAGCTGCCATATACTACCAATTTCTCGAGTATCAAAAATAATCAACAATTGACCCTCATCGCCTTGAACTAATAATAAACTTGTTTGGTTCTGACATATTAGAAGATGAAAGGGGGGGTTGTCATGGAATGTGTGATCAATGTTTGTCTTGGCATGTGTTATAAGAGCCTCACGCGGCTCGTAGCTTAGATCATCATAATTCATCATGTTATATCTTTTGTAATTAGGTCTCAGTGCTGTCAGGAGCCAAGACTTTCCAGGGTGATATTACATGAACTAACTGATGACAACCTTGTTTGGTTCTGACATATAAGAAGGGAGATTTCTATCAAAGAGAATAGTTTTTGAAATAGGTTCAACTGAAAAAGCTCTTTCATAGAACTAAGGGAATTCCCGCATGGGGAGAGTATCGTACTTCCTCATCCTCCCCACCTTAGCTATATCCCAAGCTGTTACGCCATGGTTACGTAAGTGTCGGATCACGCCACTTTTCATCCCAACTCATCACAAAGTAGGTCCCCCGGAATTACATCATAATCTAGCGCACTGGAAAAATATTCATGAGGTAGTTGTCCTATGTTCTGACCAATAGTAGTTATACTGTACCTGGCTAGTTGGCTTGCATCGATGGTTCTACACTGTCGTTATTCTATGTGAGGATTCTTCAACTACTCTGAATGTAGCGCCACAATCCCTCGTCGCATAAGCCTACCAGGTCGGCTCGTGGATCCCCCGGACATTGTTACCCACTCAGACAGCAGAGACCACCGACCAGGCAGGAGTACTTTCGGTATAGAGACAAAGCTTTTCCCTTCAAACTCTTTGTGTTATTTGCTTCGCAAAAAGAATCCTTTGACTTCCTCGATAATACTTATGGTATTGTTCGAGTTTGTATCTGTGAGTGGTTGTGTCACGGGACGATCACGTAATATCTTTGTCACACTAGCTAGTGATCCTCCATGAGAGGATCATTCCTCGGATGGAGGATCAACATAACATATTCTTGTTTTTGTCATCTTTTGATTGAGGATAATAGGAAATTAGTCTTTCCGCTGGTCGACGTGTCTTGGGGACCGCATCCAGCCATTACAGGCTGACTTGGTACAAGCGGTGGAAAACCGGTGTGACACGTGATAGGTCCCAAGACTGAATAAGCCACTTGGCATTAGCACTCTCTATAGATAGACACATGTTTGTAGTCTTAATCAGCCATGCTGTCCGGGTCTTGGTTTGTTCGTCTCTAGACAGAGAACCGATCTGATCCCCCCCAATCACAGAACACCGATCAGCCAGCCCACAGCGGTTAGTATATGGTGAAGCGGGGAAGGATATCTAGTTACACAACTACGCACAATTTGAGGTAGACCAAATAGATGCCATAAACTTCCATTGGAAGTCTACGTGTTTGTGCAATGATGCGTATGCAGGCCAAGCTGCCGGCTAAATCAGAGTTGACCCTCACCGGGTAAGCAGTAAAGTAAATGAAATGTGGTGAATACTGATCTTGTGATGGTACCCGATTCTGAGCAAGTACAAGCAAGGTCACTTGCGGTGCGACAACATTATGTATCTCCCTCTCTTCTATCGTAGTAGATAGACAAACGGGATAATTCCCTCTGTTGATTTTTTCCACTACTCGATGTTTCTGTATTTGTAGTCAAGCAATGAAAAGTATCCTCAAACACCATGTTTAAATCCTATACCCGGATAGACCTGCCTATTGTAAATCGGTTTACGTTTACTTCAAGAGAGCAAACATGTTGTTTGTAGATAGAGGTACAGCGAGTAAGGGAATATAGAGAATTAGACAGACATATTATACAAACCTCAGGGTGATCCAATCTAATTTTGGCAGTCATATGACCTTATGCGCAAGTAATGGATAACTTTGATCGTACTTATATTGCTGGGATACGGGTCAACAGTCCAAGGTTCTTCTCTGTATATTAACCCTGGAGACACCCATACAAAAATGCGTTCATAGAGAAGGGTCCCGTACGGGATACACCTGGGGCTAGGTCCGAAATCTCCTAAGCTCTGGTGGCAAGGCGTGAGATAGGTGGATAGGATAGCTACCCTGTCATTTGCCGGATCTCCACTATGTGGAGCCTATACTGAAATTGTTTTATAGAATTCCGGGGGTAGCGCTATAGTTCCTATGAGGTACCGACTTCCCGTTAACCGTTAATTAACCTAGCCGGTGGAAGAAGATAACAAAGTTGGATAGATTACAATTACTCGTCACTTGATACCATCCCGCAAGATTCACCGCTAAAGTAGGGCGTGGAAATAATGGAAGTACATCCCAATACCCATGGCTGGAAGTATAGAAATTACAATAGACATTAATTTACCAAGCTAATAGGAGTAAACATATTTCAAATGACATGGGAGTCTCTAAGATTTTCTAATTGTACGTTAGACATGTGCTAACCAGCTTTCCCGTTAAACCAAGTAAGTCCAAGCTTCCCGCTCCTGATACTTCCTTTGCCTAGGTGAACCGGTATTAGGAGCACCGTTAGCCCGGTGGGTGAGGTCCTCCAATACAGCCATTCCACCGACGGTGGTAGGCTCTCCACATTCTTCAACTAGTCTCCATCCTTCACTAATCAATCCTCTTAGGTCCAGATACCCATTGTTTGTTTCCGGAGTAGTCCATTTCTGGAACAGTCGGATGCGACGAATATATTCTTCGATGTTGTACGTTAGGAGCTGAGCGTTGTGAAGGAATAGTAAGGAGCTTGGAAGATTGAACGCCGAGCTCGAAACAACAGTATACTCCTTCCTGATATTTTTCTGGTGTACATCCAGCTCCTTCAATACTTCAAACATACGTGGTAGAAGGAGTGCTACCCCTGGGCTCACAGAAGGCTGAATTAACTCCCTGTTACGACGGTGGGGTGGCCCCATTTGATAGTAGTCGTTATCCAGATACATCAAGACTATGCTGGGAATTTCCCCAGCGCGGGATAAGTCACCATCGGGAAACAGATATTTCACGACCCTGACGCTAGCTTCGCTTATGGCTCTTTTCACATGGGCTGTGTCGTCGAGATTATTGTAGCAAGTGCGTGATGCAGCATTCATTTCGTTGGTAGTGAAGTCTGGTCTTTTATATTCAGTGAAGGCGTTACAACTATGGGTAGTGTCAGTATGTAAAGAGATTCATAAATCGCAGGGGTTGGAACATACATGAATGTGAAGATACGATTTTTGCGGGTAATGTTGGCCTGGTCATTGTCTGGGTAAGGCATAGTCTCAAGATTTGCAGCTGGGACAAGAGGTTGGTATCGTTGTTCTCCCTGTATCGTGGGGTTCACTGGGTGAATGACAAGAAGAGGGAAGAGTCTGCAGGTAGCATGACACTAACTAGTTGAAGTCGTAACGCCTGTGATCACATAACGACAAATGACCTCATTGAGTCGTCATCAATACAGCAATACTCGCGCCTCTTTATTCAACAAATATCAACATACCGCTTTTCGAACTGTAATACTTCTATCAGGCATAGTGTGTTGTGTAAATTGAATTGACCTGTTTCCTTCCCGCACCCCTAAGTGATATGTTGGGAAGAATAGTGATGATATTCCCAGTTATTGATCTGAGATGGCAACGTTGAATATATGGTTATTGGATGAATTCTCTACTCGTACCACGGCTTACAATTTCCCCGTGTTCATGCTCTTTCAGCCGATCTCGTTTTCGTGATCAACTACCATCTTCAGGTGAAGTAGCCATCTCTCCAAGAGAAAGCTCGGGAGTGCATCCATATTTACAAAAGCTATGTTCGCAAATATGTCTCGCCAACCCCACCGTAGCATATGTAGACATCGTTACTCCATCTACTTAATGATTAATGCATACATTCTTTTATTCTAGACTTCGTGATACAAGATGTACTAGCCTTGAATTAGTAGCTATATCGCTTAGAGTGACTATAAGAGTTGTACAGTGTAACCCTCTACTTGGCGAGCATGACTAGACATAACTGGAATGTCGCCAAGATCATTACATTCTCACTAGCTCTTGAGTGCTCCAATCGGTTTTTTATATAACTAGTCCAACCATAGCAGATATTGTTAAAATATAGTTCTTTCACGTTCCTGGATAGTCAATGGATACACTTAAAGTAGTACAACAACTTAAAGTGTCTCAAGTGGTAATTCTAAGTTCGTAATGTTGTACTGGTCTACTACATGCCTACCTCTTCTACAGTATATGACAACGTGTTCAAATCACTATGATGATTTGGCGGTATCGAAAGAGACATATCGTAGGATATGAGTCTTTAGAATAGGATTCTGAAATACAATCATACACTATTGTTACGGTGGTTATGGAATCAAGGAACATAGTGCAGTCAATCCATGTGATCGTTTTGTACATGCATGTGTGCGGAATATTTGTAGTATAGTGCGCAAGTATATACCCAGACCAATATTTAGCGCCGATATTCCCACACAACTAATAGATAGGATTTTTTATAAAAACTTAGAGAACTTTATAATATACTATTAAAGTTTCCCAAGCTTCATAGGCCATTAGGGGCTATGGTAGTTGCGGAATAAAACCTCACTTTTGGGTGTGAAAAGTGTCATGTGAAACCGTTCCCTATCATACCCAGCCCATGACCAGATGTACTTATGTATGTTCTTTCAGTATTATATATTAAAGTGTTGTTTTTCATGCTAAAGATACTTGGGTATACTCTTTAAGTTACTGGAGATCTTTTGGAACTGTTATCAGAGAATTTATATTTATGAGGGAAAGTAGTCAACAATATTAGGCATACTTTGGCGCTTTTGGGCATGATAGGCTTGTTCCAAGCCCAATTTTTATTGATTCAGGTTTCAGACCGTGCGTACCATACATGTAAAAACATCCACAAAGGAAGGTATACATTACTTAACCCCACCTCACACCTACGCCCCCTCTTCTGCAGTGCTACCCCCAGTTGCTGGTTGCGGCCCAGGACCAGTAACACTCACAACTCCCAAACCTTGTCCAGATTGCTCCTCCTCCCTTTCGCCCTCCTCTGTGTTGGTCGGGCCATGTACCTCTCTCTGAGTGTTTCCTCCCCCACCACCTGTTCTAAGAGCATCATGCCCCACATACAAAAGAATGGTTGAGGCAACCAACAGCAACCCCATTAGCCCATAGCTTTGCGGGATACTGCTAGCAACGGCTGCTACTCTATTTGCCGCTGTTGTTGCCGCTGCCGTTGCCGCTGCCGTTGCCGCTGCCGCTGCTGCTGTCGTTGCCGCTGTCCTGAGGGGGGTTCCATCGCTGGTGATTGTCGTGTCGGTAGTGGCTTTGTCGTTATCTGGTTTTGCTTCCTTGGACGTAGCCCAGGCGGCGGTTAGGGCTGCCCCCAAGTTCGCAGCGTACCCAACCCCACCATCAACGGTGGCATTGCCAATAACTTTGGCAATAGTTATTGGTAAGAGATTTTTGGTCGGGTGGGCGGTTATAGCTACAGAATCCACGGTTTCGCTAATTGTTGTGATGACGTTTTCCCAAGTTGCAAGTTCTGCGCTTCGGTTCTTAGTGACTGCATCGTACGCATTAATGAGATCAGAGAAGCCCTTTCCTGTAGCCTTAGTGACTTTGTCGATTGACGCTTCAATTGCAGTTAAGGATGCTGTCAGTGAAGAGGTGCCTGCATCGCTACCTTTGTGAATGTCCGCCGCTTTCCCCTTGCCCTTCCGGTCAGTTTGATCCCCCCTTATAGTGGTCATGATCACTTCTTTTTGCCATTCGTTATGTTTCAGTAAACTCTCATTTGACCATTTCAACTCCCTACATTCATCTTCCAGACTCATCCTCCGTTCTTGCTCCTGGTTTAACTGGTCCGTGACTTGCTTGAGCCGCGCGTTAAGGGCGCTAACCTCTCCTCTTTGTCTTTTTATAGGTGACATTCTCGACAATTATAAAGGGTAGGTATGACGGATGACTGGTTTTGGGATATACGGGTAACGTATACGGGTCACGGGGTGCTAGAGGTAAGACCTGAGCGAGAAGTTGGAGATGAGCAGGGCGTGGGGACTAAACGAGGCGGGGGAGCTGAACGTGTTGCTGGTGATGAATGCGACGTACGATCTGAACGAGATCTTGGAGATAAACGGGTCGTAGGCGCTGAACGAGGCGGGTAATGAGCGAGACATATGAGCTGAACGCGGCGGAGGAGCTGGGCTGGGCACTGGGGGTCAACGGGGCGTAGGAGTAGAACGAGGTGGAGGAGGTGAGTGTATGTTGTGGATGAACTATAGGACGGGCTGAATTGAGTACGAAGTAGCTATGAATTAATAATCTCACCTAGTTTGACTACACACAAAGCCTTCACCCACAATCTAGAGTGCTCAAGGGAGCTTTGGCTTAGGCATTTTTTAGACTACCAGTTTACAAACAGCAGATGTGTATGGTAGGGAGTGTCCCTATAGGTCAGTAAGATGTTAATAATGACTATAGGAATAAATGGTTAAAAATACTGTATGCTAACGTATTTTATGGGGTAATGGGACACGACAGGGTAATGGGACAGCCACAATAAATTAAGTTAAATTAATTAGAACCCCATAAAGTAATAGAAGAGAATATTAAACTGAGGAATATAGAATAAAGGTACTAAGCTTTTTTCTCTTTGATTATTAGCTTTATATAATGTAGATTAAAATTAAAGGGCAAAATAATAGAGAAAGTAATAAAGAATATTTCTTATTATGAAAATATGTTAGGATAAAATTTAACTTACATTAAGTACAGAGTTATAATGGTTAGACTGTATAGTGATTTTTTCAGATTTAAATATAGAGGTATGAAAGAGAATGATAGCTTAAAATGATGGGATATACAGTTCACGTACACTGATTTTGAAATCATAGCAGAGTTAATAGTTTTGTAGAAGTAATAAATTAAATAACTAAATGTAGATATAAAGTATATAATATTTGATATTCAGAGGATATAAAATAAAATCTGTCCAGTACTGGAGCATCAGCCTAACGTCCATACTTTTAATATTTATACAATCAAGTAACTATTTGCTATTTCTATATCCTAATTTTGGTCTCACAATTTTAGATATAGTTTTAATACTCTATTAATAACCTGTAATCACCCGTATCTGCTATGGGTTTTATGTTCTACTAGTTATGTAAAATCACCATACAAATAAAATTGGCTTGGCATTAATTTGTATGGGGAAATACCTCTGATAAAGTACACCTCTGCATAGATCCCCCAAAACATTGTACCAATAACTGTAACTTACAGTAGTGGCTTCTATTGGAGATAACTCCTACTAATTAATTTATTAGCTCTTTTGACTGAAAGGTTGTGGTTTTACAAAAGTGCCAAAATAGCGATTTTGTATGTAAATCAGTGTCCCATTACCCTGTCGTGTCCCGTTACCCCATAAAATACGTTATATGCTCTCTCAAAAATCGAAGAATTGCCATCTTTTGCTAATTCTTGTGGGAATAATACATGGTAATATATCATAAGATTCAATAATAGGCTATAAGCGTCAAAAATACGACCCATGGTCTATAAAGGAGTGCTGGTGTAGTGTTAGGTGTATATAGGGTGCAAAGATAGCCTACTTCAACCCGGGACCTCTTTATTCATATAAAAAAACCCGCATTTTAGCTCGTAAGATAAAATACAGGAGCTCATGCTACTGCACTATCAAAAGATTAACTCTAGACTGACTCTAGTTCCTGAATATAAATCTTATAATCGATAAAAAATGCTCTAAAGCTTTGATACATTCAACTTATGTAGAACCTTTCCTTTATCAATTACGCAATGAAATTGAAATTGTGGGCTTTCGGAATGGCCTACATGTTACAGGAAAGGCTATTCATCATTTGCTGCTAGCCTCGAAATGTCCTCCATGATTCTTCTGTTTAAGCATTAGCTGCCGTATGCTGACAATTCATGGAGCCACAAAAGTAAACAACAATTGGCCCCTATGGCGTAGGAGAATATTGAAAGAACTAAGAACCATCTAGTTTGCCTCTATAACTGATCTTTCCGAGAGGAAAAGAATCTCTGCTAGCCTGAATCTCGAGGCTGACCAGGGTTGTACCAAAACAGTGCAGCTCCTCGGTAGGTGGGGGTTATCATACTATTGTCGTTCAAATTAGATGAACATCGACACTGTAACCGCAACACGCATCATCCTTCAGGCAATGTAGACAGGGTAGAAGGAAAGTAGTGGTATAAAAGATATTTATATATTTCAGAGTATTTCCTAAATCCCTTCTGAATACATAGTCTAATTTATAGAGGTGGCTGGATGGTTGTAGATGCAAGTGGTTGCTTAGCGCTCCCCAATACTTCACAAACTGATCGATAAATTATTTACATAATCAATGTACTAGACTCATGAGAGTGATATAACTATAGCTTTGCTAGTACCTAGGCGCGATGGCGTAATTATAGGGGAGCTCGGCTACTCCTTGGCTGAATATTGACCCGTTCTACGTATCTTTGAGGGTAGGCAGTATCTAGCGTACATATACACACTTATAAAATACAAAGTAAACTCTACACAACGACTGAATTATTCATGAAGAAAGCTGAATAAGAATGAATGACCGAACGACACGGTTGATTAGTTACAGGGGTAGCATTTAACTTTATCAAGCTTCTTGAATACTTCGTATATATATAGGTTTTCATCCATGCTCTCTATGCTTTGATAAAGCATTTGCATATCTGGAGCAGTTTCAAAAGCAACCCCAATACCCAAAAATTGCTCAACAACATTGTGTTTGCCATATGCCGCAGCGAGCTGTGCAACACTTAGCCCGTTTCTATCCACAGCGGCAGTATTGCAACCCGCCTCTATCAACAAATCGATAATCTTCATATGACCTAGCACTGCTGCGTAATGCAGCAGACTCATCCCACCAGTCCCCCTTATTACCTCATCAGGATTTGCACCGTTCTCTAATAGTATCTTAGTTAGCGTCTCATTCCCGCTCACAACGGCAATCGATGCTGGCGTTAGCGCAGCCATAGACCTGGCATGGGTATTGGCTCCGCTCTCCAGAAGAAGTTTGAACGCCTCGACGTTCTGCTGCATCGTTGCAATATGGAGTGCAGTCCATTCTTTAGTCTCTGTCGCGTTGACGTCTATTATTGCCCCCTTGGAAAGAAGCATCTTGAGCATGGGAATGCGGTTGTTTCGAGTGGCCCAATGAAGAACTGTGGTGCTACGAATACCCACGCGGGAGGAAGGTGAGAATGCATGTTCCGAGAGGACGGGTGATAGAAGCAATTTGAGGAAGTGGCTGGCACGTAGCAGATTGTTAACTCCTTCTGCGCTTAGGTATTGTGCTATTTGAAGTATCAGCTCGTTGGGCAGGTCAAGTAAAGACTTGGAAGGGCCAAAAAGCCGTTTCCATTTCTTTAATTGTCGGAGAATCTTCATAATTATCATCGATGCGCGTCCAGCTATTGAAGGTACAGGAACTAAATACAAACCAGAAGTCACGGGGGGGGGAGCAAGCCTTTATATACTGTGATGATTTGATCATTTGGCGGCACCAGCGACGTCACCGGCTAGTGGTAACGAAACTTAAGCCGTTTGCCGGTTCCGCGGAGCCGAGTGACGAACTATGAGATATTAAACAGCCACCCATCGGGTCAGGAGCAATCCATACTCATACTCATGTAATATCATACTTTCCATTTACTTTGCATAATATTTAGTGTTACTTATGAATTATATAAGAATCTAGGCTAAGTCCCGAACAATACGAGACATGACATTGAAAGAATTCAACATTAATATCTCAATAAAATACTAATTTGATTATCAGTTTGAACCTAAAATCTTGATAATTCATGATGATATTATAATCAGGCTGATGACAGATGTAGTGGGAAGTGGCCCCCTATAACAACTGGCGACCGAGATGTTTGAGCCGCGCTGTCACGTGAGAGTTACATATTTATTTAGTCATATCTCTAGACAGAGAATGTGGATGAGGAGTATGTATGATGACTGGATGCAGTCCCCAAGACACATCAACCAGCGGAAAGAATAACTTTCAACTATCTTCAACCGAAAGATCACAAAATTAAGAATGTTATTATATTGATCCTTCATAGGAGGAATGATCCTTTTATGAAGGATCACTAGCTAGTGTAACGAGGATATTACGTGATCTTCATGTGACTGTATGGATCTCTTTATCTTTGTCATATGTGACTGAAGGAAGCAGTAGGTGAGTCTTAGGGACCGTACCCGGGCGGTTAACCAGTGGTAATTACCAAACCGTCATGTTAATTGCTTAGTCTGAGTAAACTATTTTAGATTTTATTTTATTGTATGAGGAGATTAGGATTATCGGAACATAATTCCCTCAGCTACATTGGTCACTGTTACTACTTAATATATTATCTACGGTAGATTCATCAACTTTCACTACAGAACGAAAAATCATATTACCTTATTGCAAGCCCATTCATAGGTAGCTCACTTAAACCACTTCTCACCCCTCCGTTCCAAGTACTTCCCAGTCTCTTCTGCTATCCCCTGCTATTCACTCCCACCCGTATCTTCGATGCTTCCAATCTCTCCACACCCGTCTCCCACTTCTTCCTTTTCTCCTATTCCATGATCTGTAACCGGTTCGCACCACCTGTGGTGCGAATTTTTAGGCCAATGTAAATTTACTTTAAAAATATAAAGTAATTCTTAAAATAAGAAAAGACCCATGAAATTTAGTTGTAGACTTTGTTTATAATATATATTAGGCATTTCATGGATCATTCATTAGTTATAGTTAAGAGGAGCTATCAATATGTCTAAGAGGGCTCTTATATGGCGATATTTCTTTCCCCCATATGAAGGTTCACGGGGTTGCCAGTCGTATTTTCATAAGGCGAGTATCCTTATAACCCGAGTTTTTGTAGGTGACTGTGCTATCTTCTTATTAGTATCATAATTAAGAAACCAATGGGAAACGATACCTGTATCCGGTATCCAAGGTACCTTCTCATCTGTTTGGGCGCAACCTCCAACCCATTGCCTCCCTGTTTTTATAGGCCCAGCAGCCGCAGAATCTTTTGATGGGGTGGGCCGTTCCATAAGTGATGTATAATGGCCATTGTGAGGGTTGTTTTGGGCTGGTGGTATCAGAGCTAGACTCTCGTGTACACCGATGAGCTCATCTGTTGTGCAGGTAGTGCGCCAGAGGCATTCAGGATTTGTAGGACTTATTCCGAGTGCTCAACCATGACGGAAAAAATTCAGATTTACTTATTGTCATGTACAAGTCAGATAAACTAGTTCCTTCATATAGTGACATATTATAGTGGAGAGAACTGAATTGTATGTAGGTGGATAATTACACCGAAGTGGTATCTATACGTATTGTCGGTTGTCGAAATTAAGTGAACAACCCACTTACATCCAGAAATACTCAACCACCAGTGGAATTAGACTAGATATTCGGAAGAACTTGAAAAGTACTTTAAATATAGATAGATTTGGTACCACCAAGTTGCCTTAAAGAATGTGTCTTCCCTCTCTGCATTGTGTGGGTGAGGGAGTGATGTGTGTTTCCATTACGCTCTCGATGTTCAATTGGGGTATTGTTTTCTGTGTGAAAACAAAAGAGTGCCTGAAACTGTCCCAGCAGGATACCCCATTCTTTAAATAGATACTGTATTGATCATCGTATATTAGCATGGTTATGTAAAAGCCGTAGGGAAGTATGAGAAATAGACCCCGGTATACTAGATTATATGGCCAGGCCGGGAAAGTCAGTATCGGGTAAAGCGTAGTCCAGCTGGTGAGAGTTGATTGAAGTCTCCAATAAGACAGAATGAATAAACAAGAATCATCTTAGCATATAAGTGTGATACTGGGGACCTAATGCAGTTAGATGGGGAGGCATATAAACAAGTTGGGTTTATCTCTTTTACAATTGATAACTGTAGGTTTATAAATAAGTAGAGCCCCAAGATGTATTCAGCAAACCCCCGAGTTATTCACTCGAGTGATAGACTATGCCCCACGAGAAATGGGACCATGACTGAGAGACCTCCCCGTCCTAGTCTACGAATTTATAAATATACATGCTAGTAGATGATACGCCATGGTTCTTCGCCTATCCTAGTCTCAATCACGAAACCAATAATGTGCATCGTAGTCCCACTCGATATACAATGCGCTCACCGGTCTTAAATGTATCATATGGGTTAGCCGGAGAGATATTGGATTAGATTAAATCTACTAATCCCCTTGGCACGTACAGAAGGTAAGAAGTATATGGTACATAAGTGAAGTTCGTTGCCCGTGGGAGTCGTATAAATAGGTCTGGGGTCTGTGCCTCGCACGGGAGGTAGCACTATACTCGCCTTGCTGGGTAGCTACAACGCCTTCGCGTATCTCGAGAGACTACATCCAAGAACCCCGACTACACCATTTCCAAGTATCACATCCAACTACTCGATCATTCGGGAGTCATCATGACTCCTACTTGTTAGCACAAGACTGAAACGAATTCTCCGAAGGACCAAATTAGGGTGCTTACCAGCGGGTTAAAAGACGAAAGAGGCCTGTGGATCATCCCAGACAAAGGGCGCCGAGTGCCCGTTCTTAGCGCAGGGGAATGAGGATCTCAGAAAAAACGATGAATGGCAAAACTCTATAATTACCATGGTATTGGTAGCCGGACAATCTGATAGAAAGGGAGAAGTAAGGATGTGCATACCACAGCACAAGATTGTCACCGAAGCACTACCCCATAAACTCGATCGGCCCAGTAACAACGGCCATCAATGCAAATACAACGTCCATCAACAATGGAGTATCACAGCCCCTGAAAGCCCATGCGGAGGACGCCCAAAACAGTTATCAGGAGCTTGCGAGTCGGAAAGAACTCATCAAAAGCTCCAATAATATGAACATCACTACGCAACAAGTAGGAACCCCAGTGGCAGTCGTGGTATCAGAAACTATCGGTAATGCGTTGGTGGATAAGTCTATTGGCACGTGTTTTTCAGTCATGGTTGAGCACTCGGAATGAACGTTACCTGTCCTAAATGACAGTTTATCCCTGAACGTACCACTCAAAGTTATCTCATCCTAAAACAAAAAGTCAATAATGGAATCAACCGCACCATCTGGAGATTCGACACCACTAACACTCTGGCTCCCAGGGCAGAGAGGAGACCGACTAGTAGCAGCAATAGAGCAGATGAAAAGTTTTCTAAAGTACCCTAGTCAGCTTAATCGGTAAGATATCCCATAAGAAAGTTAGCTCTGATACTCATGGAATATAAGTGAGAGCCTTATACAAGCCGTTGCAGAATTGTTGTCAAGCGAGGCGGAATACAAAGAGAGAGTCCTCAAAAACAGCCCATGGGTCAAATATAGAATACAGTTTTATAGGACTATTTACGTCACCATAATCACCAACATCCTCCTGGCCGTATTCTATGTATCATCAATGATGGTGCAGGTTTTCGAAACGTATCCGGGATCTGTTACGAAACCTGTTCAGCTTCGAGTTACAACCACGGTTGCAATCTCATTAGACTCTATTATCCATGCCACCCTGCATGTACTCTCGCACTGCTCAGCGACGTACTATCGCTGGTGCAACTGGTGTTTACTGGCTCTGGGTGTAGTGGCTGTTTCGTCTAAGTCCTCGGAGGTCGCTCTTATCTCTTGGCTTGTGCTTGTTCTAGTCCATTGGGGAACACCGCTTATCCAGGAGCGTTCCTGGATAAACCGGTCCACCAGGGAACAGAATCATATACCGTACAAGGGCCAGTCCACCCAGGAACACTGCTAGTCTACTCAACAAAAATACTCCTTTATTTACATATTATGGCCCCACAGTCTAGAGGCTCTGTACAATGATTCATGAGAGCTTATCCCCCACATACTGTTACTCAACAATGATTCTCTGCTGACTGAGAGTCCCTTTCACCGCTGGGCTTACGAATGCAGTAGCCTATCTCAATAGGTATGATATATGGGTTAAAGAGGCATAGTATATAGTTAGAGAATTATAAGATGGTACTAGCATCTCTAGGTACTCTGCAACTGCCCCCCATACCAAAATCTATAGATGGTGGTTGTATCTCCGGTATAATAAACCGTTTACTGGTGAGCCGGTCTATTCACGAACGTTCCTTGATAAGCGGCGTTCCCCCAATGGACTAGGGCATGCTCAACTCAGCAATAAAGACATCAGCGGACAGGTGGGGTGTCATAGGACCCCCGCTTGTCCATCTCACAGGCTCACTGCTTCTCCTCTTTGGATCTCATAAAGCGGATAAAATTTCTTAGGGGGTGTTGGGGAAGTATTTGAACAGTTTGGGGACCGTTATTACTTGCCCGTTCTCACACCTGGTGAGAAATCAATGATTCTCCAGGCTCTTCTCTCTGGTATGAGTTCAAAACATTCCCGGATGCAAATACCTAGTTTTCTGATATTGTGATATAGAGTTCGATATAAGCCGGTGCTAAAACTATCTAAGCGGGATTATCGCTCAAGTTCTCTCCCACAACCCTCTCACGCCCGGTCCCAGTACCTTCTATCGCATGCGTATATATTTGTACCCGGTAGTGGATTGCTGCTATTCGATCCCCGAATACTCTTAATCATTGTGATCTCTACAGTTATACTTATTCTTTCCTCATTGTTAGCAGATAAGAGTCTTCTTTCCCCAGTCATATCTTCAATTTCATTACCAGTCACTAATTCCCCCCCTTCCCTTCTTATTTCAATACCCCCATTATTTCTAGTCGCTAATTTCTGCTTCTCTCCAGTTGTATTTATACCTCCCTAATTTCTAATCACGATTTCTGCATTTCACCAGTTATATCTATATCTTCCTCATTTCTAGTCGCTAATGTTTTCGTTTCCCCATTCATCTCTATATCTTCATCATTATTAACCGCCAATACTGCCTTCCCCTTGTTAGATTTCTGTGTGCTTCATTTTTAACCGCTAATTCTTTCCCTTGTTATATTTTTACTTTCCTTATTTATAGCATCTGGTATTTTTCTTCTATAGTTTATGCTTTTCTTATTCTTAGCCGGTAACTGCTTCTTTTTCGCGGTTATACCTATATCTTTCTCATTTTTAGCCCCTAATTAATCTCCTTGTAATAGGTATATATCCCCTAGTCTTAGTCACTAATGAGTTTCTGCCCGGCCGTATCTATTTTTTTTCTTATTATTGGCAGCATGTTTCAATTTTAGGCTATCGATATGTTATTATGATTCATAGAAACTAATCGTATCTTTTCTCCAGTTGTAATTATTCACTCCTTATACTTAACCGCTAATGATCTTCTCCATATTTGATGTAAATGTCCTTGTCTCGTCCACTCCGCCTGTGTACCCTTCTAGCAATCAGCTAGTTCCACCGAAGAGAGAGCTACCTAGTATCGGTAAGTCTGTCAGCTTATTTAATCTGACCAATAATATTCCAAATGGAGTAGGGATGGAAAGAACATGGAATCTCGAATCCCTTCTCCCTCATATCCTGCTCTATGCCCTCTTCTTTATTGAGCGTCTGACCTCTCCTGGCAGTCACCTCGATTGTGTCCTCGCCTGGCCCAGTATCTGATTCATTTTGAGAGACTTAGTACGTTCCCTCTTTCAACGTTTCAATAAGGAACTCTCGGCTAGGACTACTGTATACATACCGTACTTGTGGGAAACATCCTCGGTTACACTCGCTATCCGCTCGACATCTTCCGGGTCAGTGTGCAGGTTCTATATCGTTGTGTATCTACAGGCGGCTTCTCCTATTGATAGTTACGATTTGACTCAGATCCTGATACATGGCTAATACTTAACAAAAGGAATGTGCAATGTTGTTAGAGACCAGGTGGGGGGTGTTGATGTGGGAAGATGAAAACTTAAAAGAAGTCGACGCAGGTAAAAAAGGAGGTGTGGGTTGGAATAGTAATTTCTGTTCAGGCCGCTCGAATCGAGCGTAAAAAGAAGTTTGGGCGGGTTACCCAGCTGAACAGGGGCTTTTGCCATAAGGCGGTGGACAGTAGTAGCTATACCAAGGAAGTGTAGAAGAATGAGCAGGTTTCAAGGAATATAATATTATTCATTAAACTCTCTAGTTCAAGTCTCTCTGTGTAAATTAGAAAATAGATCAAACATAACATGCACCGCAATATCATACTGAGTTAATTTAATTATACAGCTTGAAATATTACTCATGACTATCCACGCATTTAAGGGAATCGCTTTTCAATAATAGTATCTGCACCATCTCTCTATAAGTAACACCACTTGGAACATTCAGGGGTCTGCGAGAGCCCAAAATCGCTGTCTAGATCCGGGTGATACGTCGTGATGCAGTTTAGGAGGATATTCATAATGTAGTGGTTTATTGTGACCCGAATGAATACAATTACCTCTCATCCTACATTCTTCTATCTCATCTCCTATATAAATTAGTTTGGGGTTGGGGAATGTCAATATAGCATAGGATTATATAACATCATCTTTGAGAAGGAGGGGGAGCTTGGACGACGACCAACGGCAAGCTATGACTGAAGTACTTCCTCCCCGAGGAGCTTCCACATTAAAATGAGACTAGAGAGAAGGCAGGATATAATACCTACGAACCACGGCTTTCTATGAGACTGCCCTCGGTGTGCTTTAGAAGTGAATTTTCAGAATCACTGTGCAAAATGGACACTCCCAATCCGGATTATATATTCATGACTCATAGGGTTACTTTGCACCTCTCTTCCAATCGTGACATGGATATGGGTAGTAGATGTAATGCTCACAGTTACTATTTTCTGGAACATAATCGAGTTGGAAGAAGAGTCGGGGGTGGAGGTGACGGTGCAACAGGTAGGGTTGTGGAAACTATTGGGATGTGGGTGTATACGTATTCAGGCAAGAATAGCAGCGGAGCTAGGTACACTGTTGTTTGTTATGCGGGGTGGACTGCAAAGGATATACGAGGCAGGCGGGTGGAAGAATCTCGGGGAAGAATGGTACCTCGTAGAGCTGGTGTGGTCGCAAACACAACCTACTGGCATATAGTTTAGGTTACATTGCTGTACACTGTAGATATCTAAGCGCTCAATCATGAGACATGGTAGACCTACTGGGGCCTGGGTACAAGATATAGAATTCAACTGAAGTCATTAGTTTCGGGGAACCTGACACTGTCATCTTAACATATCCTACTGTATTACAGTATCAACGGAGTATCCTAAATCGCATGAGGCATCACCTGAAGCACTCATTAAATATAATAAATAACACCCATGTAAAGTAAGATATGAAGTAAAAGGTGCTGAATCGATTATCTGAATGAAATGGAGAGATCTAACGTTATATGATTGAAAAGAGAGAATGCTAAACCCTAAAATATTGGATACCTTGCCTGGATCCTCAAACAGATCAATATAGAGCAACACGTGACTCATTTATAAAACTCCCATCGGCTATCCTGTTTAGGGAGCATCTGCAATAAGACATGTGGTAATAACCTGCTGAATTGATTGTCTAAAAGAGATAGAGAGATCTATCGATATATGCTCTGAAAGAGAAAACCCTAAACCCTCATATGGTATGCCTTTTACCTGGATCCTCAAACCTAGCAAATAGGAAAACCACGTGACTCATATATGAAACCGCCTATCAGCTATCCTTATTAGGAAGCATCTGCAATAAGACAATGTCATGGTAATCCGAGTGATAGCTAATGATCCGCACTACATCAAAGTAAGCATAGTGCGTCGTAGCTTTATCTTTACTTAAAGTGGTGTATTAAACAATTCACTCCCCATTACTACCTGAGTACATTCATGTAATATAAAGCTAGCTAGTTATTTCTTCACTTGAGACAAAGGTTATCGGTGGAGCTTGTGATATGAATCAGCTCCCGACAACTATTATATCGGACAGATGGCGGCGTTCCTTCAACACTATGGACTGACTACAAAGGATCTACTGGTCTAGGTCTAGTTAAAAAAGAGATTCCTTGATCTTGTCGGCCGAAAGTACAGGCAGTATCCGTCCCCGGCGATGGAAGGGTGTATGAGACTATGAGAAGCAGTGTAGGACGGCGTGGGACATTAGGGACTGTAGGATCACTTAACATTGTACTGAACAACAGAAGAGGTATTGGATAGTCACCGAGGCAGCTTTCTCTGGCTGCTGAGGGACAAACAGACGTGATCAGTCTAATTTTAAGATTCTTCAAGGGCCTCGGATGGTTTTAAATGTTCGCAGGTCATGAATGGTACCTAAAATAAGGTAACCGACCATTCTATATGTCGGGCTGGGTTTGTATCATCCCTCGCAGAGATTATGGTGATAATTTATAAGGTTTCTCCTGTCCTGTGCTAGGCTAGGCCTTGCCTATGATGCCCGGTTTGACTTAGCGCCCCCGACCTGCCGCAAACGTAACATGAATTAATTATGCACCCACCAATATCTGACTTTAGAGCTTCAAGGCATTATAGTTGAATATATAATGCCATTGTGGTTTGGAAAATAAGGTATGTACTACACTAAATATGTAGCTGTATCGATATATTATAGGACTGTTCATGATCGAAATCCACACAAATCCCAATCTAAGAAGATTAAGGTCAACCGATAGATCAATCTAATTCCATTTTACTCGTCATACGTTCCAGCTCTCCTTCATCAGTCTTTATATCTCCGGTTAGCACATCTTCACATCAACCGGTCTTACTCACCGAGCTATTGCATAGCTCAGCACCCCCGAGAAACCTTTAAAACTTAAGAATTGCACAGTAAACATAGTTACAGATTTTTTATATGTCTGAACTTACTAATCATGGCGGTTGCTCGCGGATAGCTACTAGGAACTATCAAGATATCCCAAATAGGCAATATACAGATGTTTCATTATATCGATCCTGAAGCAACGGCAGTCTTGAAGAAGTTACCGATGTACCCGCCGGAGCTCTGTACTTCGAATCGGCCCCTCCAGCTCTAGATGAGGATCCAGGCTTCATACATTCTTGACCCGTGGACCTCCGCTCCAGACTATAGTGACTAATGTCTGTTCCGTAGATACAATCGCAATCATAAGCCATTGTGGGGAATCCAGCGGCAGCTTCCTTTACCCCCAGCCTGCTGATGAGGAGATGTAGATGTAGGAACAACGGATCTTGTAGCGGTAGTCTGAGTGGGTAAGAAGTGACAAAGAGGACCTTGTCACAGGGCTTTACTACCAATGAACCGTCAAGACCATGACCTCCTGGGCCTTGAAATGATTCCAATGATAGGAACTTCGAGGGGCCTCGCGGGTGTTCAACAGTGGCTGAGTACTAGAACGGTTAGTACTATAACTGTAATAAGGGTTAGGGTTGGTTATACCTCACATGATGTCCTGGAATCATATTGGAGCTCTTCAGTTATCTCTGTAGAGACTTTGGATATACTGACCCGGAAGGGTTCAGGTAGTTCAGAATACTACCGCGCGTTACCCAATACCGCGATGCCGAGAGCCCCCTCTGTTCCAGCTACCTCCCTCATCTCCATTGCTGTCTCACCGCCACAGAAAGCATCAATGAAATCAAACACACTACTACAAAAAAGAGTATCGAGGGTGTCATTGACTGTACAGGGACTACCAAAATCCCAATCGTCGAACTCTATGGTTCCATTTCCTTGATAGTTGTCTGGTCCATATTCCCGAACCATGTGCGGTGACAGGGATTCATCCTAATCAACCAGAGAACCATTACAAGCGTAAAATTCCATTGGCACCGCTGCTCTGTCTGCTGTAGAGCTGGTTGAAGTTTTATTATTATTGTCGGGGCAAGGAAAGGTATCTTGAGAGGCTCACAAGCGAAGAGACCTTCTATCTGAATACAAACTACTACCGAGAGCACCTAAGTGACTTCTGTTGATACTGTTTGCGACATTGCGAAGCTCATCATTTGATATTTCGTGAATAGCAATGCGAAGTAAGAGAGGTAGAAGGTTCTTTGAGAGGAGATATCCGCCGAGAACAAAAATGAACGTATTTAACCAGGCACAATTGGCCAGAGTCAAAGGCGACTCAACAAGGTTTTCGATGCGACTGATGGGGTGCTCACGGAGGGTACTCTCTAGAGGTATTGTAAATACTAAAATCTCGCTATCCGGGGGGATACTGTGACCGTAGCCCATACGAACCACACATCCGCCGAGCTGTTCTAGTCCATTGGGGAACGCCGCTTATCTAGGAATGTTCCTGGATAGACCGGTCCACCAGGGAATGGATTTATATACCGGAAAAACCACTACCACCCATCTTTTATGTATTGGAGAAGCAGTGGTACAGTATCTTAGAGATACCAGTACTATCCTATATCAGTATAGCCAACTAGATACAATGCACTCTTAATCACATCTCATACCTCCTAGGAGGGGCTACTGCATATATAAATCTATGAGGAGACTTCCAGGTAGCAGGAAAGCACTCTTAAAATAGTCCATATAGAAGAATAAGCCCTTATGAGTTATTATTTGCAGTCTCTATCTTCCAGTTCCAAAAGATGCAGTTGTGAATATGTTTTTGTTGTGTAAACTGGCATTGTTCCTGAGTGGACTAGGGCGTTCCTGAGTAAACTGATTCTTATACGGTATTTGATTCCGTTCCCTGGTGGACCGGTTAACCCAGGAACGTTCCTGAATGAACCAGTCTGCCAGAAAGAGTTGCTGGATAAGCAATGTTCCCTGAATGGACTAGAACAGCTCTATTCTGCATTGCTGTCAAATTACTCCTTAAGAACGGTGCCGATATAAATACCGAGAGTAAGGCTGGGCTTACTCCATTATCGATAGCTGTAGTGAGCGGGAATAAGGGATTAGTTAAGATCCTATTGGAAAAGGGTGCAGATCCTAACGAGACGGTACTGGGGCACGGCGGCATGAGCCCCTTGCATCACGCAGCAGCTCTTGGCCATATGGAGATTATCGATCTGTTGATAGAAATGGGTTGCAATACTGCGGCTCTCGATAAGAATGGGTTTACCGCCGCGGAATTTGCTGCTGTGAATGGTAGATATACTCTCTTGAAGCGGCTTGAGAGTATTGGAGTAAAGTGTGAGACCCTTCCGGATAGGGTGAAGCTTAACACAAGTATCTGCACTATGGATAATAATTTGTCTTCCTATGGAATCTCTCAGTGGCTCGATAATGTCACTTATTCCACTTCTAACCGATAGTGTATGTTGATAGACTGGGAACGTTATGTCTTACATTTCGAGTTCTATTATGATTAGTTGTTCGCCTGGCGATACTTGGGCATGCAGGTTGTAGGTTTTGCCAGTGAACAGTGATGTGTGTATTATGTCGGTTGTTGGCCTATATAAGAGGCGTCGGGTTCGCACCCAATCGAATTGGTACCTTTCAATAACTTCGAAAGTAGATTGGTATGTCTTTCTCGAGTAGGTCGTGTAAACCGATCTGTTGTGTTGCCGCGCCTCGCTTGAGAAGCGGTTATATACCGAGTACCCACATTTGACTAATCCCGAGTGCCTACATCCCAGAGCCCCAATCTTCCAACCAGTCTCAGATATCATCCTAACTCACTTCATCACCCGGGAATCACCATGCCTTCTACTCGTCAGCACAAGGCTGAAATCAAATCTTTAAATAACCAGATCAGGGCACTTACTATCGAGCTAAGGGACGAACGAGACAGGAGGATTGTTCTAGAGACAGAATACAGACTCCTTACCTGGGAAAATGAGAACCTTAGGAAGAACGATGAATGGCAGAAGTCTATAATCACCACGGCATTTGTGGCCGGACAATCCGATAGAAAAGGAAAAGGCAAAGATATGCATAGCACAGCACAAGATAATCACCAAACCCCTATCTCCATAAACTCGATGGGCTCAGTAATATAGGGTATTAATGCAAACACAAAACTCAGCAGCAATGTAGTATTACAGTTCCCGGGAGCCCATTCGGAGGACGTCAAAACCTGGTATCAGGAGCTTGCGAGTTGGAAAGAACTCATGACAACCTCCAATAATCCGAACAACACTACACAACAACCCAAGACCCCAGTGGCAGTCGTGGTATCAAAAACTGTCGGTAATGCGTTAGTAGACGGGACTGTGGGCTACGTATCGAACCTGGGAGCTGCATTCATCGGTAACCTTATGGCCCCAATTAACTCTACAGCAAGTCCAGCGAATGTTATTGCTGACAAGGCTTTGTCAATAGAAGTGATGTCGACACCTTTGGTGTTACAAACACCATCAGCACTCACAATCCAACCGGCTCAGATACATGAACTCCGGGAGTCCGTTCAATCCTACAGTAAAGTTACAAAGCGAAGCAAGAATCCAATCTCGGACACTGACGGAGTTATACTGGTGGATGGCACCGCCGGATACATATCCGATACCAAGTGGGAACCCACTACCGCACCGGGGGACTGAAAGTCATATGTACCATATATTGAGAGATTTATCTCGGGATATAATATACCCTACCAACAAACTTGCCTGGAATTACATAAAATATTGTCCTCCAGTGAGGATATAGCTCCGTGCGATAGCGTATTGTTATAGAGCAGTTTTTCATAGGGAATTACTAGTGCACATGGGATTATCCTTTTCCTGGCCGCGCTCTAGATTCTTGTTGGGGGAATATCCGTGAGGATTCAACCTCATAGGGTGATTGTACTGTAAGTCCATTGATTACCCTGGTGGTTCTAACACTGACTGACGGTAACCGCAATCTCCCCTAGGTCAGCGCTCTTTAACCCTTTGAAGACGGTTCATAGTATTGTACCTACAGCAGCTATTTCCATAGTTCTCCGGCCATAAGAACGTAACGAAAACGTAAGGCGGAGGTGCTCGCCCCTTCCGAGGCCCAATTGGCGAGGGTGATTGGAAATCCGTCGGGCAACTGATGGCCCGAAGATGTTTGTTTTAGAGATGAATGTCCACATTCCTTTCCCGGTGATAAAGACGCTAGATACATGGACAGGGACAGTGACTGGAGGTAATCTGTTGTACATTAGATACCACTTAAGTAGAACTCTCGCTGAAGAACAGTCGGTGTAGATGGCAGATTTCCAATTATAACTACAAAGACGAGAAGCTGTTGAGAGGCAGGACGATTTATCAACTGTACAACCCGAAATAGTACGTTACCAATTAGCCACTTGAATGAACCCCGTCAAGTGCTTAATAGTTTTGAATTATCACTATGGGACTGTGCGATCTAGTTAGAAGGTTCTTTCGACAGCATCTTTGGAATAATAGGCATATGAGAAATCTAGGTGTATGTGAGAGCTATTACAAATTATATTCCGTAGGTCAATGGGGCTATACAGAAATTCCTTTTGGAATGACGTTGCAGAAGTTATGTTTAGACCTCTACCGTTTAGTCGTAAAAAGATGTATCTAGAATCATGTGTACCGAAACCATATGCTTGGGGATGAACATGACTCCATTTACTCCCAGAAATAGGGTACCAGGAGATATAGAGGGGTTTGAGAGGACGGAGGCATTCTACTTTTCTACTCACAGGGTTGATAACACTCGAAAAGGAGTCTTTTATGTTTCCGGGAAAGTACATATAGATAGCTGGTAGTTGGGGCTTATTGCAAAATAGTTCAAGTTCTAGTTAATTGGGCTGGTAAGTCATGGAATCTAAGTTAAATAAACAAGAAAACTCGCTGAATTGCAGCTTTCGAAAGCCAGATGCTTTTCCAATACCATGGCGAGAATCATGTATTACTCTACCAAATCCTCATACACACTACCCTATAGCGCTAGTTCAAACACATCTCTATTATACTCATAAAGGGTATTCTCTAACATTACTATACCCACTTATATCTACTCTTATCGTAGGGAGCATAGGCCCAACACCTCCGGTGGGAGTCTTACCGGCATACGTTTTTACCGCAACCCTCCTAGACCTACTTCCACCAGTTGCACCACCGACGGGTCGTCTGTGGCTCACCCATAACCCCCACAGCTCCAACCACGCTGAGCAGCTATCTGACTCAATTTAAGAAGGCCTGCCAGCTCTATTGCAAATACCAGTTTAATTCTCACTGATCCTCCAATTTCCGCCGGATCTATGCCACTTGGTCAGCAATTTCGACTAACCATAACAAGCCAGCCAGAAAAGTACCTAAACCCAAACTCCATCGACCGAATAGCAACTAACTCACCGATCGTCGTTTGTTGTGTCCCCGTAGACCCGGTAACCCCATATGACCTACCCCAGGGCAGGGAGTCTGGTCTGGTACACTTTTGAGTACTTCGGATCCTGCTACCCCATCCATGACACGATTATCAATCTATTTCTTCAAACTAGATAAATCTAATAGACGCTATAAATAACCAGCGGGGTGTGTCTGACTGGATAGCTGTGCCTCTTTCTATCTACCGAGATCTGTCTTAATAGCATGGTGTATGGGTGGAGTATTACCTCAAACTTGGGTATAAAATATCAATCAATACTATATAATCCTTAGTATGGCCTTGACATCGTATGAGTAAAGCTGGAGTACTATACCTCCGGTGACAGTCATGATTTCGGGATGGTGGACCTTCCGATATAACAAATAACCCACCGGTAGACACATTTGTTCAGGAGGATTCCGGATAAGCGTCGTTCCCCAAATGCAGTGCTATAGCCCGACAAAACCGGCGGTAGTGGTCTATTTCACGTTCCGAAAAGTATGACAAGTAGCATGAGGGAGTCCGTGGCTCTGGTAACAACCACAGATATAGCTACGCCTCCTATGGCTAGGGACCGACCCTCCAGACTGGGGCAGTTCGCTTTTAGAAACTGCTGATATTTGACTGAGGACCCATTAACTCTCAGCGAGGGTGGTCCTGGTACAGGCCCACCACCTCCGGCGGGGGTTGGGTTGGCTTGCCCCGCTAACGTAGCCTCCTGTGGCTCAACCCCTCCGCCGGTTGTACCGTAGCCATCTCCGTTACAACTGACTCGTACTCCACCGACCCGGCTCGTATCAGCCTGGTTCCACCGCTCCCCATAAACCCGATTTCCAGGTTACCGGGCCCCTGCAGACCCACCATCTCTATTTCCACCTCGCTGGATCTATGCCCCACCCCCGCTGTTCCCGTTCCGCCAGACCCTTCACCCCTACCCTGTGTAAATCCTGTCGGTGTACGACCCCCTGCAGACACTGGAGCTTCCTCTTCAGACATCCCTACCATCCCTTCCGTACGAGTTTCATTTATCATCTCATGATATTGTTTCATGTGTATTGAGATACTCAGTCCTATCAGATTGTAGATCGAAGTTATTCTGGTTGTTCATAATTTATTTGAGAGTTTTATGATGTGGGGAGCTAGTTGGTAGTTTCTGTGTTACCAAGGGGTTAACACGACGAACGGTAGATATATAAATAGGACAGGTAACTAAGGACACGCATACCAGTTAATTACAGGAGCAATGGGTTACCGTACACCTCAACAACATATTTGTCAGCTAAGGCCAGATCTATAACTAAACCGCCCCCTACAAGCTGCTGCAATAACAGACTTACAAAATAATTTCTAAGTAGCCAAAACCTCTCCGAGGTGTATTACAAATACTTACCCCAATCCTTCTAGATAGATTCAAATCACAGCTTGCAACACCTCTGTCTATAAAGCAATTTAACTTCAAGCATAAAGCATATGAATAATTGCTTATCCTTAAGACCTCATGTACGGGGGCGTGGGATGCGCATTGTCACTTCTCTGGCCCAGCTATCCCTCAAGGTATCCTACATTTAGTAAATATTCATTCTAACTCCCTCCAATATTGTTTTAATAAAGCTCATTCATCATATAGGGCCGGCACTGTCGTTTACCATCTTCTTCCCGAAGATTTCATTTGACACCATCCTACGGGCCCCCGGAACTTCCTTAAGATACACAATGTCACATCCAGTTTCTCCACAAATTCATTAATGATAGGCTCTATATTAATTGACTGATACCGTGTATGATATTAGTTGACGACGATAGCAGAGATGGAGCACTTGAAGTACACAGCTACAGTTTCGCCACATAGCTGATAGTGTAATATGGCTAAGTCTACATTTTCAATTAATTCATGAATTCATTAATACCCTTTAAGACGCTCCAACTATACTGAAGTCCATACATCACAAAATATCACTCGCTCTTACCCGGCTCCCACAAGATCGTTACATGTGTACACTCACCAACATATCAGTGGTTCAGTGGCTAGAGCTCCAATCCTTGGATGAGGATGTTCGAAATTCAGGCCCTGGCTTCTCGATATTCTTGCTTCCAGCATTTGCTATTTTTTTTTAGGTAACTACTAGCCCTAATACATGTTATTCATTAACTGGAATAGGCAACACCCAGCACCGAGATAGTGATGTTGTTGCTGTGAGCGTGCTATATAACCCCTTATTGACATAGAACTATCTCTTCCCAGTAATCATACCTCTTCTTTCTTATTGTCCCAAGGAGAGTTATTTCCCCCAGCCTCGGATTTCATATTCCAGTACACAGTATTAATTTATATCAGGAAAACCATACTACTTGTATCTGCGTAAATGTTCTCGGTGCTGATTAGGTTACAGTTTGGCCATGCAATATACTCCTATCTCATGAATTATCATTTCAACACCAATATAACAGTTTCGTGGGCCGGCCTGTCTCTTCAAATAAACATATACCAATAACCAGTAAACTAGAATAAGGATTCCGAATTAATGAGCGCAATACCAGGGCGTATACTTTCTAACAGAAAGCCTACAAACAGGCACCTAAATTGCGGCAATACTAGTGGACTTCTGATTTTGTAAAAAGAATTCGTGCACGGAAAAAAAAGAAAGGAAACAGAAGTTTTAGTAAAAGATTCTACAACTTTTTTCCCATACACTAAACCAAGAAACCTTTGATATCCAAGATCACCAAACACTCGAATAATTGTTGCTCTGGCCCCATAATACTCAGGCAACACCTGTATCACATTTCTGAACATACCGTAGCAAGAGAGGAACCCCAACACAACCAACACATGACAAACGACAAAGTGTAACCCTAAACATCGTCGCCTTGTTAAATGCCAAGGGTTCCACCTTGCAGTGCATCCCATACAAATAGAGTATAGTAGCGCTACCAACTCGTCAGTCCTGGCCTATATCACTCCCGTGAGGAGGAAAGATCAAATACTCCTGGGAAGTAACAGTAGAGAGACCATAACTGTGGGTGTCTGTGTATTTCGAGATTCAGTATCAATATCTGTTAACCACCCGATGCATTCGAGATTTATTTAGCTTACCTACACCAGATGTCCCGAAAACCTTGTTATTGTTCTAGTCCATTGGGAAATGCCGCTTATCCAGGAGCGTTCCTGCATAGACCAGTCCACCAGAGAACAGAATCATATACCGTATAAGGGCCATTCCACTCGGGAACACTGCCAGTCTGCTCAACAGAAATACATCAATGGTTTTTGTTCCTCCATATCCTTTCATTTAAGTGTAATTTGTTGCTAACTGAAGGTCCCTCCACCGCTAGGCTTACAACAGGGGTAGCCCTTAGTAGGTATGATATATGGTGAGAGATGTATAGTATATAGTTAGAGAGTTATAAGGTAGTATTGGTGTCTCTAGGCACTATACGATTGCCCCACATATCATAGTATGTAGATGGCGGCTGTATATCCGGTATAATAAATCGTTCGCTCGTGGACCGGTCGATCCAGGAACGTTCCTGAATAAGCGGCGTTTCCCCAATGGACTACAACAGATCGGAGTTTTCTTGCCCGAGAGATCATGAATCAGAATGCTTCCCCAGCCGGCTTTGGGTACATCGGAGATGAGAAAGAGTTCCGAGAAAAGTCAACCGAACCCAGCGGAGAGGCGGAGGCGAGGGTTTTTCCCATTTTCTTCCATGCCGCGGCCAGGGACGGCTGTTGTTCCTTGAGGGGCCTAACCAAGGCTACTCGGGATTACTTGGAGATTTCAGCTTCCCCACCAATTTCCCTCTATAATACACCAAGAACCGACGAAATAGGTTTCATAATGTCCGAAGCTAATGTATATATTGTCGATAGAAGTTAGCCATCCTGTGGAAGCGCTGCTATTGCTGGATGAAACCCTGAGGAGGAAACTCGATGATGCCCTAGACGTTTGAGTGCTGCAGAGGAAGGTCTCATTGGTAATTAGTTATACGAGAAGGTAGACTACAAGTACCCCTATGACGCATTTGGAGGTCTTAAGGTAATACTATTTTTTCAACAAAAGGGAAAGAGGTTTTTGACGACTCTGTCATGCTTTTCCTTTGTTTCTGCGTGGACCAGGTTTCATGAAGATGAACGACCACGTTACCGGTTGTGATGAGCTCCGGGCTTACGGCCGCCGTAAGGGCCTGCATTGCGCTGAAGTGAACCTCAAGTGTGGTCATCCCGAGTACAGACGTGGAGCCATTAGCAAGATCTCCTATTTCCAACTTTGCGGGTCGGATTTATCTAGAGACAAACCTTGGTCGAGCGATCAAAAATATATCTGCTCTAGTTTTTACGAAGCAGTACAGGGCGGTTTTACCGAGGTTTCCTCGGAAGATCGAAATGGAGGAAGATCTTTCTGAGACTTGGATATTATGTATCTGGCGGGTCTTCTTTCTGGATTTAATTGAACTTGACTGTGCTACTGGTATGTTTTGAACAAACAGTGATCGATACCACAGTGAGAGGTACTGACTGGCTCAACTGGATAATCCATGCCACTGCGGCCTGTAACCGAGTGCGAATCTGTGAAGCAACACCTCAGCTCACAGCCAATGATTACTCAGCGACAGTTGACTATATTATATGCCCAGGTATTACCCACCTAAAGTTGACCCTTGAAGAAAACGTGAGCCAAGAAAACCTCACTTCTAATTCACGAGATGATGATGTGACTATACGAACTGGCTGGTTTATAGGGATTTCCTACATTGGGTGTTTCCTCGCGATATTCTGCTAACCTATGTGTAGTTAACGGTTAAATCTCTCCTGGAAAATAAGACACCCTGGGCATTTCCTTTTTTTTGGGCAATTTCTAAAACAAACGCACCATAGAATCTTAGTAATTAAATGAAACCACAAATGCTATGGCGACATCAACAACTTCTGGAGAAAGGGTGACTTTGCCCCCTGAACTATCATATTATACCCCATTGGATTCCTAGACCCTTTTCGCCTTTTGGTGAAAACTGAAAATCTACCCCAGGGTGAAATTTACCCCCGCTGGGACCACAAAATGATGGTGATGTTGGAAATGCTGCAAAATGCCTAAAAAGTCGCTAAATATTTAATATACACTGAGCGGAACTTTTGTGGTCTTGCTGATTAGTAATGTTGGTTTCAGGTGAGAGGGAGATATGGCCGCTTGGATCATGACGTCGGTATATAATCTTGTTCCTTCTGAGAACCCGTACCAAAAGCAGAGAATACAACCTCCGAGCCTTTGGACCCACATTTTCCAGACTCTTATCCAACACAATTTGTCAAGTTACTAGATTTATACATCAACCATTCAGCATCTGTATAATACTTGGTACCACAGGTAATAGCAATGGATAATCCTACTTTTCTCATTACACTTCTAGTGGTCGAGGTTTCCAATAAAACTTAATGGAGTGCAAACCTATTCATAACATAAAAGGATATCCTCGCAACAATTAGTATATCTAGTACGGAGCAATTATTTGTTATGTCCACTCAATATGATCTGCGCGGAACGAGTATTCTCAGGTTATGTCTCGATATTGACTGGTACGTATTCGTGGCACGGTTTGACAACAGCTTGCACGCTTGAGTAGAGTAATGGGGGACTGGTTCAATAGCTCGGTGGCAAGCGCGGTATCACCTACCAGCACGCTTTCTAAACTATTGATGCAAACACTCGGGGAATCGCCAGATCTATAGGAACCGCTAAGATTAGCGCCTTTCTATCCCGATAAATAACTAATTTCTGTCATCCTGCATAACAGCAAGGGTGTATACTAGTACATAAACATATCCGACCTCATCACAGGGGGTGGTAGTGATCATATAATCCTGTCACCGCAGGACAAGGTAGTTACCGCGATCTACGTGTATGAGAGAAGATTATTCAGGGCGGTAGAAAGCATGATGAAGGGGTTCGAGAATATATAACTCTTATCCTGTGGGCCTGCCAGGACTTCAGGGAGTTAATCTCAGATCATTTATGTACACCTAAGGCTTACCGTTGGCTTCACGGTCTATTTCGGCTCGAACTCTCTGTTCAATATTGCAAATATCCCGCACCCGGGAGGAACTAGACCCCCCATACGTCCTGATCCATTTCACACTCCCAAGTAAGGTTCATCACAGAAAAATCCCCATCAAGCCATGGATGCCGCATAATACTTAGTTATTCCGTGTAGTACTTCAATGCCAGACCATTTTTGAAGCCCCGAGACAGTTCGCCCCACCAAGGACAAGCCATGAAGGGGCCCCAATGGTATCTGTCGATGTTTAAACACTTGCGGCACAACCTAGGCCCAGGATGTGATTTGTGTACTGGATCAATGACTTGATCTCGTTATGCGGTAAGTTTCTGTAAAACGATAACCGGCATCTCCGTCTATAGTTCCCTAGGCACCAACAGCGACCGGAGGAGAAGAGAGACCATAGGAAGCTCATCCCGGTGCGGAGGTATAATTCAAAGGCCATGCTTTTATCGGTATACGGCTGTTTTCATACATGCTTGCGATAAGACCCATGGACTCCGAACTTTGAGACCAAGAACAACTACCTAGGTCATGTTGATCAATGAAGGCGGCGTCAGCTAATAACGTAGTAGGGTATGATGTAGTTTTGAGTAAGCGGTTTCAAAGAATAAATATACCTGTGGAATCTTTCCGGCCATCTAACGGTGGGAGCGTCTGTAGAGATGAAGTAGTTAGGTACTCGATGACCTTCTTGCTGATGACAAGGTAAGGGACACGCATAACCATTGCTGGAACCCAACAGGAATGGGTAACCACCTAAGATGCTTGCACCAATACCCGTTCACCATAGATTATTTCTTTGCCATTATATAGCTTAGTTGACCTGGGGTACCATCTTGTCGCTTATAGGATTGTCGGCACGGAAACATAGGACGAAATATATTTCGGATAATCCATTTCATCATAACACCAGTAGCATTGGTATAAGCACAAACCCCACCCTCATTCCACAATAACAATAATAGTGCAACCTCCGACAGCCAGAATTGCATGGTAAATATGTGAGATGACACAGAAGACGGCTATTGTTAAAGGAGCAGGCTTTGAGACGTTGTGTACATTATCGTTACAACAGGAGCCATAGGGTTATAATCTTCTGGTTATCTGGTTATCTGGACAACCCTAAAAATCATTATAGATGTCCAGGAATTGCTAAAGACATCCATACTCAGAATTTGACGATAGATCTATACGTATTGCTACCAATCTCCTCCGGTAAGTTTTTAGTCATGCTATAACACTCGGAATATTTCTGAATCTAGTTGGGATAAACCTAACTACTTAGGTACAGTGTCGGTACCAAAGCAGGTACTGCTGGGTGACGTTCAAGTATGTTAGTACACCTATGAAGTGCTTGTATAAGATTTTCTTTAGAATTTTAGGATATCGTCGGATACATATATAAGATATATATACATATAGAACTTATGGGAGCGCTTCACTAGGAACTTTCGTAGTCTACTAAGCTACTGAGATTCTCTATATCAACACCATGCTTTAATTACCTCGTAGTCTATCATTAATATCTGACATTGAACACAGCCCGCCATCTGCCTACACCCGACGCAACATTATTTGGGAACGCACCGCCAGAGCAAGGCTTTGTATAGTTATTTGCCCACCTGATAAGCGTAGTACTATACTAGGCTACGTGTCAGTATTTCTGTAAATCACGACACTTTGAGATTCAATATAATTGAATCTTGGTCAACTTAATGATCAGGACCAGGGGATCTCCCAATATATATTTTATAGATCTATACTCTTTTATTAAGAGCATCCAACACATATGCTGTGTCCCACTAGCCACACCATCTCGACTTCCTAGACCCAATTCAAATCGGGGTTACTTGTACCAAATCTGCTAAAAATTTCAAAAGGCACGAAACTACAGTATAATGCACGCTGAAATGACACCTCCTCCTTAACAATACTCCTATATCACTCCAGATATAGATATAACAAATAGGACTAATATCAACAACCCACTATACGTACAGGCTAACCGAGGAGCAGCGAAGGATTAGTCTACCCTGATGTCCGCGCTGCGCTAAGGTTTGCGGTCTATGAAGCCCGTGATTTATTAGAAAAATCGCTATGGGTATCATAGCAACAGCCAGCGCATTAGAGGTATGTCCGAGATCTGAAAACACCCACTCTACCCAGTCTTCATATAGTATAGGCGGATGCCTGGCGGAACTTGTGCTGCAATTGAAGTAGGAGGGGAATCAGTTGCCGTGTCGCTCGACGCAATTAGTATAGGTATAGCCACTGACATTGGTCCCCCACCACTGAGGAGGAGCTGAAGGCATTACTAAAACCTTATCTAAATGATTTGGGTTGAGGTCTGTTCTGCTAATAAAAGGCTTTAGTCGAAAAGCAAAAATATCCGGAGGTACCACTGTACCTATTGCATGTGGATGGAGTGTTCCCGAGTAAAACGGAGTATTCCTTAATTACCTGGGTGATGGACTGTATATATTCCGTTCCACAGTAGTGTAGTCCATCCAGAAACGTTCCCGGATAAGCGATGTTCCCGAATAAACTAGGATACATACATGGTAGCCCTTGGGCAGTGGGTGTTTGGTCAATCTCGACAGACTTCCTCGCCGCACTGAGACTTGCGCCATTCGATGACCAGTGATTCATCATGAAGGCTTCGACCTCGATCACCACTCCAACGAGTGACTTGCACGTATGCCCAACATTTGGGAAAGCCACTCCATGCATACCGCGTACAGTACTGGTGGGCCGGTGCGGGGGGTTGGTGCTAGAGATAGTTCGGGATGGGTAGGGCCCTCTCTCAGCACTCCCGGCCACGCCTCCAACCACCAACTCCCCTATTCCTGGCCCACCCCTTTCGACAGATATATCTGGCCTGGTCGAATTTCCTCTCATCGAATCCCTTACTATCGGCAGAACGTTATTATCGCCCCCACCCGTAGTGGTCGAGACCTCTACCAGCCCGCTGCTCCCGTCGCCAGGGTCGCTATAGATGGAGTTCTGGTAGCTGGTATTACAGTGTCACGGCTATTAACAACACCGTCGAAGGCTTGTTCGAGGATTAGAAACCCCTCACCGGGATTTGGAAGGTTCTCCCTCGTAGTGATTTTCTAGACGCGTTGTGAGAGATGTAGCTATAACCTCTCATAGCGTTGGTGAGGAGAGATTTGTACTTCCCCAGTGTAGGTGTTATAGTCAACTCAGGGAGCATTGCTTATCCGGGAAGGCTCTCTGGAGGACTGGTTCATTGGGAAACGTTCCTGAATAGACTGCGTCGTTCCCTGGCCGATTGTGTTCCTGAATTGAATAGGACACAGTTTCTGGTCCATGTGTTTAGTATTATGAATGACGTCATATAGATTTCTCGGTGGCACGACGCTAGAGTCCGCTAATTAGTGTATAATGATCTCTTACGTGCTAATGAAGATGTCAAAGCACAAGCTGGCCACAAAAGGCCAATAAACCCATCACTCTGTTGTGCGGTAGAACGCAAATGAAACCCGCTTGATTCTTCCCTAACCTAGAGAAAACTAGAATACTTATACTAACTGAAAGTAGCACAAACAAAAAAAATACCAAGGTTACACGTAACACTAACGGCACAAATGTTCCTCCGATAACAGGGTAACTAACCGGCCAAAGTTAACGGAGATAAATCACGGGATAAATGGAATCCCAACACACTCCGCCGACGGGTTTACTAGGATATACTAGAAGGGCGGTGCACAGTCTAACTCGCAGAGCACACCCTAACTACAGCCATCGCCCAATACTCCCACTACAATCAATTACACTTCGAGCCAGAAGATATTGGTAGGAAACAAAATTCATACTAGTGGTAGCTTTGTTAAATTACGTGGAGACTTCTAGATACGATTATGTGCTTTTGCTTTGTTCTCGGCAGTCCCCATTATCATTCCTTTCTCTTAGACAGCTATTCTTTTTGCTCGTGTAGATAGAGTTTTAGGCATCTGTCAAAGAGATAAAAAATCAGCTTATCTACGTACTCTAAAACCTTCACTAGTAATACTCCATGTAATGTACTCTTGTACATAGGTATATCCTCAAGCTCAGTAATTGTTTCCAGCGTTTACATGGATCAGGTGTAACAGCTGCGGATCGGGTGGCACAGTTGGTACATCACGATCGATCACTCGATAGTTACCCGGTGTCGACTGTGGCTCCGGTGACCGTAGTTAGCAGGTGTAATCACTGTCACACCGAGATCAAAATATCTTCAGCTAACGTTAAGTATACCAATCTCCATTTAAGACAGTTTAAATGTAGTCTTACTGATATACAAAAGGTCTTGACCAGTAGCGAATCCCTCACCCCGCTTTAGGTAACGAATACAATATCAGTGTTTGCAACGGGGCAGTCCGTCCGTCTTGAGGCTAGGACCGGACGCCCTACGACTCTATAGTCCGTCCCAGCCTCTCTTCGGGGCGGTCCAGGGCATAACGAACGGGGACTATCGACTGCATAGGGCCCTACAGGGCGCCAAGACCTCAGGGCTAGGGTTTATTTACCCCAAAATGGCTACCTACTCTTGCTTAGGCAGTAATTTCTAGCGGATATTATATGCTTTTATCCCTAGAATAGTGCAAAATATCTCTTGGCAAACGCCCACAGGGCCCTATAGTCCCCCGTAGTCCAGGAGAATGCAGCCCGGGACGGACTATAGCTCATAGTCCGTCCAGTCCTACGGTTACAGCGGGGCCCCTATAGGGCCCTACCGGGGGCCCCGGACGGTTGCGAACACTGTACAATATAGCAGAAATATCACCAGGCCAAAGGTAGTATCCCTTGTTTCAACCACAATCATCCTAGGGGGGTTAATAATTACAGACATAACTGGTTTATACGTAGGACGCCTACTCATACCCCCAATACATAGCGTGCAGAAGAGGCAGAACCTCACTTTATAACCACAGTTGTCATATAAAGGAATAGGAGGGAATGCTTAAATTGATTTAGCCCCAGGGAAATCACTCTAAGCAGCCTTTCCAAGATTTCACATGCATATCTTGGTTGTTTACGGTTCTATAAGAGTTAATGTCAGGAGTGGCGGTGTTCGAGAGCGGTACGGATTGGAGGTATGACAGGATGTTGCCCTTGCTCTTGTGGTAGCAGTGACATATGGCACGGTATTATATGTCCCAAATATATGGAGTAGTAAGCTTACTTTACAAGGTACACGCCACCAATATTATCTCTAACCTATCTCACTAATGGGCTGCTCTATTGGCAGGTGAACTGGCACAATCTACAAATTGTGTTTGATCATAGAGTCACTTCTCACGCGCTATAGACCAGAGATTAGAGGGTGGGTTCCCAAGTATAGTTTAACAAATGAATTAACCAGAAATGTAGGTGGACCTTGAACTACGGTACCCGACAACCCGAGCAAAAAACAAACAGAAATAAGGAAATAAAAATATTTTGAAATGCCGAAAAACGAGAAAAACCAAGTCCCATAGTGAGTCTTCTACCTTTCATTGATATCTTACCAAAGACCTCCTCATTCCCGGTTATCCTCTGCACTACGTTCTCCCTCTTGGTTCTCGTTTTCTATCTCCGCCACGTCTACTAATTGCTTCCCTCCTCTTTCTTTCGATCAATTTCACATTACCGTTCCCTACAGTTAATTTTACTTATTTATTGGGTATAGGGTGTCAGGTGTACCCCTAGCTCTTGCTATAGCGTACCGCTTTTTTGATTGAGAGAACACTCGGTGATGGCCTGTCATACCCCCTCTTTATGGTATCTCCACTCGCGGCCTCCTGATCGACACTTTCTGATCTTCAAGTAGAACGGTTTGTCTCCAAATCCCGCTATCATGCTTATTATTATCGTATTCTTAAGCATAATACATGCCTGCTACCCTCGGTCCCTCTTTGAAAGCGCCAGGACTGTGGAAACCTGACCCCATTGTTCAAATGAAGTCTGACCCATCGGGATAAATTGGGAGGGAATATTCCACTTTTGACCTTTGCTTGTTTGGCGGGGCTCCTTCCGGTGTTTAACTCTAAATTACTGAATGACTCTGCTCAAGATCGTATATACCTGAATTCCCGCGGTCATTCCCGATACGTGCTGCAGTTTGAGAATAAAGATGAGACGCTTCATTGACTGACCATGGAAGTGAATCAGCCCCTTAATTATGTCTTATAGATCCATGTTAATGCTAACTCCTATGCTTAGTAAAGCATCGAACACGGAAACAGTACTCTATGTTCGCAATGCAATCTGGGGGACCTGGTGGGGCGGCAAATTTTGCCCACCGAGGCCTATATCCGTAATACAGCATATTTCGAGTGCAGAAGTATGTAAAAGAAACATATTGCATGAGCGATGGGGGTTTCGGTGTCTCTGAGAAAACTGGAGAGAACAAAGGAATGAACGCGGTGGACGGGGGTAAGTCTTACATGGGCGAGAACCAAGAAGGAGCGTATGAATAGGATATCCGTGGGTGCTGTAGGCGTCTCATAGGTCCACTTTGCTTATGAAAATATACTATAATCTTTGTCATAGAGGGCACTTGTGGGCATTTGATTATTATTTTCAAAATAACTCACTGGCGTGGGTCCAACCAGCCCAGTACATAACCGTGATCCACAGCGGACTGATCACTGATGTCCTACCGAAGATGTATTAGCTATATTATCTCCCACTGGCCCAGCTCCCTTTTTTATTAGCCGCCCTAACTTTCCCAGCCCAGACGTGTCTGCTCACGACAGATCCGCTACTAACGTATTTTATAGGGTAACGGGACACGACAGGGTAATGGGACAGCCACAATAAAGTAAGTTAAATTAACTGGAACCGATAAAGTAATAGAAGAAGATATTAGATTAAGGAACATAGAATAGAGGTACTAGGCTTTTTTCTCCTTGCTTATTAGCTTTATATATTGTAAATTTAAATGAGAGTGCAAAATAATATGGAAAGGAATAACAAATATTCTTTATTATGAAAATACATCAGAATAAAACCTAACCGGTGTACCATTGCAAACACTGGAGCCAAGACACCAAGCGATAATGAATCAAGTATCCCGGCAAATGAGAAGAATCTCTGTAAGGCGTTTATATTTCTTCAATTTGCATGTCTTCATGGAATATACGGTACTTGAAAGGATCTGTCGTTGGATTACAAGGTAGCTCCGCAAAAGGCCCTATTCGTCACAACGTTTTTTGGAAATAAGACTATTGTTCAATTACTACTTAGTATGGGAGACTTAGACTTGAACCTACGCGGATACCTGGGTCCAGAGCTCACGCCACTTCAAATTATATCCTCTCATGGCGGTCATTGATTGATAAGTAGTGAGCACAGGGGTAGAATCCGTTGGAGTATAATGATCTCTCACATGCTAGGGAAGGAGTCAAAGCAAACTTTGGCCACAAAAGGCCAATGAACCTAGTATTTCATATTGATAGGCTCTATAGGGCATGATAGGAGGGTGGCGCGTAGTTTAACTCCCAGAGCTCATTCTAACTACACCACTACAACCACCCCCCCATTCTCCCTATAGCAACCTTTTACACTTCTAATAAGGAGATGTAGATGGGAGAAAATTCATATTAGTTACAGCTTGGCTAGTGATAGTCCATCTAGGTTATTTTGATAAGTAGCTATTTTCTCTAGCCGAGTAATTGTTTCCAGCGTCTACATGAATCAAGTACGATAGCTGAGGATCCGGTGACACAGTCGGTACATCACGATTGATCACTCGAGGGTTGCCCGATATCGACTGTGACTGTGACTCCGGTTACAGTAATTAGTGTGTATAATCATTGTCACCCTGCAATCAAGATATACTCGGCTAACGTTAGATATACAAATCCTAAACTGGGTTACATGTAAGCTTATTACTAGTCTCGTGCCCAGACCTATTATTTGCTGCGCAGTACCATAGGTTCTGGTGCGCTAACCCCTCAAAACTTGCCCAGTTCATTTTTACGGAGATATTTCTCTCGGGGGCTTTCACGGAAGATTTGGCACTTACCTCCGTGTGGTTGTCCCGCATAAACCTAAGTACCTTTAAAAGACAAAGCTAGCCAAGGGAAGCCCTAGTAAGTCGGGGTGTAGGCAGTATAGAGATGAGTTTAATTCTGATTCATCAAGAGGGTTGCCTCCCGGTTACATCTATATACTACATGCTAGTCTAGATCTTACTAAGCCTTCCTTAGCGCTTCCTGCACGGGAGAGGGGGTTCGGAGGTTTCTGGTGGAGATTAAGTACTTATATTTGTAGGAAGCGATCACACAAACCCAAATACCCTCGGAGGTCAAAAGCTCCTCGAACCAGCCCAATCCCCCGACAGATCCAAAGGTTCCCGGAGATACCCCGAGACCTTTCGGAACTTCACGCTTTGTAGTCTGGGTCAGGGTGCGCCTGTTTAGTAGCACTCAGGCTAAAACGCTCGGGGGCCTTGGGGCGCAAGTACTGTGTAGAATTGGCTTAATTGAGCGGAAGGCGAGGGTTTACATCAGGAACCTCGCGCATTCCGTCACTAACCATGGGTTCTAGAATTCTAGGGAGCCACACCTATGTGAGATAGTTGATTCTTTACTGTTATATCAGTTAGATGAATTAAATAATCATACGAAGAAGGTTTGTAAAGTGGGTGATGGCGATGATCTTTTGTATTCCCAATTGGCTAGATGATGTTTAGTGATTTAATAGTTTGATTAGTTCTCTACTCTCCAGCCTGGATATTTGACTAAGTATAAGTAAGTAAGCCTATCTGTCACGTTGCTCTTGGCGCACTTATATGAGACACAGTGTCACGTGAAGACCGCGTAATATCTTTGTCACACTAGCTAGTGATCCTCCATAAGAGGATCATCCCTCCGATTCAGGAGGAGAACAATAACATTCTTGAGTTTGTCATCTTTTGATCAAAGTTAGCAGAGAGCTAGTCTTTCCGCTGGCAGTCGTGTCTTGGGGACCGAGACAGACCTGACACTCTCTATAGGTATCTATTAGGAGGTGGCTTATTCAGCCTTGGGGCCTATCACATGCACCAGCTGCTATCAAGGACTGGTCTGTTGGGTGGCACTGTCACGGGACGCTTGGGTCACATGACCCTCGTCATATATGTAGCTAGAGGCTCTTGTCTTCTGTTCATGTTCATCATTACGATTCTTCTGCTTAGTTAGCACTGACCAATACGATATTGGTTCTTTTGTTGCCATCCGAGTCTTTGGGACCGACGGTGACCTTAACAGGCACTATCAGTCACCTGATGCTTGGTCGGCTAGCATTCATTTAGGCCACTACGGCTCTCCCAAATCTTAATACGACCATCATACTACTTAGACTTCACATGATCGCTGTATGACATTATAATCTATGCCTGATTTACCGTAGTCTATGTTTCGTTCGGTAAGATAGAATTCCGTGGGTTTGGGTTGAGCTATTGATGACTCACCATAACATGTATATCCGGACAGTATGACATCAATCACCAGTATCATGCAAAAATCCCACACTCAACAAATGGACGTCCTACGGAAACAGCGGGTTCAGAATTCTCGGTTCCAGTGCGATGTGGTAGTCCATCAGTTAAATTTCCTTGACAGTGCGGCCGAGTTTTACATTTCAAACTGCAGGATGGACCCTGACGATTCATTCTGGGCCCCCTTCAATCATTTCTGTCCAGAGGACCTCAAGCGAACTTACGATATCGTCATACAGGAGGATTTCGATCACAATAACTACACACACTTATGGATTATCCATCATTCTTTCCGATTAGTGCAATATCCAGCAGTTAATGAGGACCTATCGGCCCTGATGAATGATGCGTGTTCGGAGGAGGTTATTGAGCGGTGGGCGAATCGGGAGTTTATTGAGCGGAGATTAGGCTACGCGTTGCCCATAATCAAGATAGCATTTATGTCGGAGAGGTCCAAGTATGTTTTTGATATGTTTCCCAGGGTGTGGAGTGCGATTCGTGATTTGGCGGAGGAGGGCATAGAGAAGAGGGGGGATGGATTGAGAAAGAGAAATGCTTTTGGGTGTTAAGCGATGGGAAAGTATTCTTTGGAGAGATGTTGTGGATAGCTTTGATTTATGCACCAAGCATATTTTTATAAGACATAAAAGGAAATGAACAAAGACAGAAAAGAAAAAACAGAACGACGAGATCTAACCAAATCTTGTTGAGGTGAAAACAAAAACTTTTTTGAGCAAACCCCTAAGTACTCTCTCCGCTGCTCCCCATCCTTGCCCTGTCATTGGACCACCTTACTAGAACAAGGGAGTCCCTCGGCCCCCGTCATGCTGCTCACTACTCCCTTTGCTACTCCAGCTCATTAAGTGGAACTTGTTCTACGGCAATTATGGACTTCCGGCAACTGGTTGCAACTCAATGTCGTCCTCAAATTCGGTGGAATAGTTTATATCCCATAGTAAAGCCATCAGCTGACACTAGTACCAAATCACATTAGTGGAAATACTTTATTTGGTGTGGGAAGTTACCTGTTCAGCGGGCGTTAACTCGGAGTCCAGAGCCCAGGGGGTCCACCGGTTGGATATTTTCCACCGCCCCTCTGCGAGCTGCTGTCTCCAACGCAGCGCACAGAGGGCAATCTCCCCAATCGCCTCACTCAAAATTCCGCCGTAGCTCCATCTCACCGAGTTGCTAAAAATCTTTCCGGTTATACGAAGAACCGCCGAGTGTAGGAAGGTTATTCATTGATATTCTTATTAAGGTTGAGAGGGTTGGACCGTAGTCTCAAGCCCCCTCTTATCTGAGGATTATGACACGTTACTTGTACACTAGCGTGGTCTCGCTAGGCTCCTGACACTACTCTCTACATCACTCCCCCTTCTAAAAAAAAAACACACAAAAAAGAACATGCTGCTACTAATAATACAATTGATCTTCCTCATTCCTCCCCCCTTCTTATGTGATTCTCTTCTTTCGATTTCTTGATGACCTTCTCCTTGGCTCATCACTCACCCTTCTCTGTGCTTCCTCCTTAGCTTTCTTTTTGTCCCCTGGCCACACTGGTGGTATCAATCCTTTACTTCCATGATATTCCTCCACCAGTTCCTTTGCCCCTACCAACTCTCCCAACGATTTCCATTCATCCTCCGACTCATCATAGTTCACATATCTCACCCTGTATTTCACCTTCTTATTATTAGTCCCCGACTCTGCATGCTCCACTATCTTCTCCACCTCAAATATCCCTTCATCTTTCCCTCTTATTCTCCTTAGTGCTACCTCCGGCGCCTCCCCCCTATTGCCTCCTGTTCCATCCTCCTTAAATGTCGAAACATTTTGGCTCCTACCTATTCCTAGTTCCCTGGGGATTTCTAACTCTGCTGCATTCGGTCCAATCATTCTTTCGATTTTGAAAGGACCCGCGTATAGGTGTCTCAGTTTTGCAGACTCATCAGAGACGTTCGCGTAAGTGTTAGGCAAATGCTTAGTGTTGAGGAATACCGAATCTCCTTCTTTCACTTTTGTTGGCCGTCTATCTTGATTGGCTGCCGTTGCTTGTATGTCTTGCGCTGCCTGGATCGCTATTCTGCACTCATGCAAGATTGCCCGTAGTCTATCTCCGAATTCCTCCCCCTGTAGGGCTCTTGCTGACCTAGATTTATCATAAACTCCTGCTACTGTATCCAATGGGATTGTTGGTGTATATCCCAGGTCGGCGTAGAATGGTGTCATTCCCAACGTCTTATGCTTTGAGCTGTTGTATGCAAACTCAGCCATAGGCAATATCTCATCCCATGTTTCTGCATATTGGGTCGCGAATGCTTTCAAATACGTTCCCACAATACTGTTCACCTTCTCTGTGGCTCCGTCGGTTTGTGGGTGAAACGGTGTGCTTGGGGATAGCTTTGTTTTCAAACGACACATCATTGCTGCCCAGAAATCTGACATAAACCGTTGGTCTCGGTCCGACACAATTCTCTTTGGCATTCCATGGAATTTAAAATAGTTTTCCATGAATAATGGCGCAAAGCCCTCCGCTCCCGTCGACTCTTTGAGGCTAAAAAAATGCGCCCTCCTCGTTGCGTGATCTATTATCGAGCAAATTGAGTCATTTCCTCTTGTACTCGTCGGTAGTTTTACTATAAAATCGATACCTATTCTCTCCCATCTACCACCTGGTACTGGCAACGGTTTTAACAGGCCCATTGGTTTTAGGTTAGAGGGTTTGACCCTGTGGCAGGTGTCACAACTACCAATATAGGATTTTATTGAAGCCTTCATTCTGGGCCAATAGAATCTCTGCTGAAGTGTGTTGTGTGTTCTATCAATGCCAAAATGACCTCCGGTTAGGGAGTCATGGGCTTCTCGAAATAGGGCCACTCTAGCCGAGTCTCCTCTGGGGATACATAACAGAGCTTTGCTTTCCTCCCCCGTATCGCCTTCGTCGAGCCTATATAGCAACCCCTGGTTCATGAAGAATCTTTCCGATTTCTGTAGCCATGATCTTGCTTCTCTAAGAACCGACATTGCTTTTCCGTGGACACTCTCTCCCGCTGGCTGCTTCTCTTCCCACGCTTGCGCCACTGCTTCACACATCTTCTCTATTATCGTAGTCCTATCTCTGTGTTCTTCCCTCAGGATACACGCTTTGCAGATTAGCGCAAAAGTAGGATCCTTTTCATAGCCTTGTTTTACTGAATCCAACCATTGTGTTCCGCTTTCTATCGACATTTCCACTATTCTCAATTCCAATTTTTCCTCTATTCTGTCTACTTCATTCGGCCCTGATGTATCTTCTATCTCTTTTCTCATATAGTCAGGCCTCCGGGATAGGGCATCTGCAATAACGTTACGAGCTCCTGGCCAGTACTTAATTCTCAGATCATAGCTTTGAAGAACTTCTAAGTACGTGATCTGCCTTGTCGATAGCGTCCTTTGGGACAGGATCCTCTGCAGGGCTGCATGGTCCGTATATACTGTGAATTGGTTACCGTGAAGATGGTACCGCCAATTGATAATTGAGTCCCTAATAGCCAGCAATTCTCTATCGTAGGCTGGGTATCTTGTTTCGGCGTCACTCAATTTCCTACTCCAGTATCCCAGTATTCTCTCAGTTTTCTTCCCTTCTTCTTCTTGTCTCTGGATCAAAACTGCCCCCAGCGCTTCTTTCGACGCATCACTTCTTATTATCCATTCTCCATCTATCTTTGGTATTGCCAGGGCTGGTGCTGTTGACATTCTTTTCTTAAGTGTCTCAAAAGCTTTTATGCAATCCTTGCCCCATAGAGCTTCGAATTCTTTGCCCTTTGCCTGCGATACCTTATATAGCGGTAATGCAATATGTGCGTACTTGTCAATGAACTTCCTATAGAATCCTGTGAGGCCTAGGAACCCTAGTACTTCTTTCCCTGTTTTTGGTGTTGGCCAGTCCATTACTGCTTTTATTTTCTGTGCCTCTGTATGCACCCCTTCTTTGTCTATCCAAAACCCCACATACTCTACCGCTTCTTTTCTAAAAAAACATTTCTCCACCTTCAGTTTTAGTCCTTCCTCTCTAAGAAGCTCTAGCACCTGCCGCACATGCCCTTCATGCTCTTCTTCGGACTTACTGAAAACCAGGATGTCATCCATATAGACTACGACATACCTCTTCATTTCTGGGCGTCTCGCAAATATTCTGTTCATCATGCGCGAAAACATACTAGGTCCATTTGCTAGCCCAAAAGGCAAGACTCTCCATTCATACAGCCCATGCTTTGTTACAAATGCCGTCTTGTGCTGATCTTCTTCCTCAATTTCCATTTGATGGTACCCACTTGCGAGGTCCAACTTTGTGAAGTGGCCCGCTCCTTGCAATTGGTCTATCAGATCCTCTATTGCCGGGAGTGGGTAGCGGTCTTTTCTTGTGATTGCATTCAGAGGTCGGTAATCAATACACATTCGCAGTAGTTCCATCCTTTTTGGTATAAATAGGACTGGAGCTCCATAGTCCGAATCAGACGGTCGGATCCACCCATTTGCGATTGCTTTCTTGATTTGTCTCTCACATTCTAATTCCTCTAATCGGCTGAGCCGGTAAGGGTTCCTGTGTGTCGGTTTTGACCCTGTAAAGCGCTGATCCTAAACTTTTCTCTACCTGGTCGTGGCTTAGATGGTGGTGTGAACAGGTCCGCGAACTCTGTCACGAATGGATCTTCTTCTATTGCTTCATGCTCGCTCACTCGCAACTCTTCCAGTTCCTCTCCTAGCTCCCCTTCTGCATCCCCTATGTCTCCCTCAGCAAACCGAACATAGACAACAAAAGCTTTTTCAGTTTCTTTATTGTTTTCTTTCTGCTTATTTTCTTTTTCTTTTCTCCTTTCTTTGATTCATTCGGTTCTTTTTCTTCATCTTTACTTGATAACACTTCTCTCATCCAACATAGGTCTATGTTGAAAATTGCCGCCTGTTTGCGAAGCACATCTTTTTCCGCTTCTCGGGGAGTCTCGCCCGGCCTTAACCCACTGATATAGTACGGTACTGTATTGTTCATTTTAGCCTCTTTAGAGTTCCATATCCTCATGGTATTGCGGATGTGGTCGATTTCGTGCATTTCATTGATGTCTCGCATCCATCTCTTTCCCAACACTATATCGTACCTGTCAATATCAAATATTGTAAACCATGAAGAGTAGGTATAACTTGACTCTCCCCCCAATGATACTTCTACCTTTGATCTCCTCCTTCTTTCTTTTGGAGGCAATCCTTTCTGTTCTCTTGCTGTTCTTACCATCATCCACCTTTCGTCCTTTATCTCTATATCCGCCCCTTCTGTTAAAAGTTTTTCCACATAACTCCTTGATATGAAGTTTTCACTTGCTCCATCATCTTTTAGGATGTATGCTTTTCTCTTCCACTTCCTACCTGTTTGTGCACATGCTTTCCTCCTCCATAGTGCACCCCTTTCTTGCGCTATGCTTCCTCCATTTTTTATTAATATTTCTGCTGTCCTTTGCGGAGATGAAGAAACAAGAGTGTGTCCAGCGAATCGAAGCAAGTCAAGCTCATTTTTACATACAATTTTCGTATTAAACAATTCTAATTTTCTTGGTGTTGTCTCCGCCGCTGAACATACTTCCGGTCTCCTCTCATTTCTCTTCTTCAGGGGCTGGTGCGACAAGCCTTCCCAGCCCCTCTTAATTTTTTGGCTCCTCCTCCACTACCACTTCAGTAGTTCTTGCCGCCACATTCTTTTTACTTCCTCCCGCCGATTCCTTCTTCTTCTTTTCCTTCAACCAATCTGGCAACCCATTTTTCTTCCAACAGTCCTTCTCCATGTGGCCTGATTTCTTACAACAAAAGCAACGAGGCCTATTGTCCGTCACCTTCGACAATGCTTTTTCAAACATTGCGAAAAGCTGGGCATTCTGGGCTTCCAGCTTTGACGCTTCCCAGTCCATTACATCGTCCTGGCCTGTTGTCGTTGGCACTGTGCTTACCACAGGGTTGTTACTTTGGCTAAACATGGTCGTCGTTACTCCTCCACTGGCCATATTTCTGTGATTGATAATGTTGTCCATGGTTTCCATATAGATCATTACATCTTCCAGTGTGGGTAGGTATGCTGGTGTTTTCCGTCCGTTTTCGATTATCATCTTTGAGTATTCCAAAAAGACTTTTGACATCGGTCCGTTTGGATTGCCTTTTTTGTACTCCACTTCCCCTGCTTTTTGGAGTTTTAACCCATAGGTGGTTACCAACGGTGCTTCAGCTTTTGCCCTCATGGTTCTGTTGACTTCTTGGGAGTTTTCTGTTCCTATCGGGACGGATTCGATCGCGAAGCTCATTCGTTGCTATCCTTAGTCTCATGCGGAGTAGTCGGAAGTTCTCATTGAACTCTCTGATGGTTCCCGTGACTCCCAATTCTTGGAATCTTTTTTGCAGTACTGCAATTGCGTCCGATGGTACGTGCTGCTGTATGAATTCTCGCTTAAATTCTTCCCAATCTACCTCATAGGTAATCTTCTTTGGGCCTTCCCTCCTCTCTGGTGGTTCCTGACTTCTCAATGGCCACCGTAGCTGAGCCCACTCGAAAGCCGAGCCTTTGAGATATGATATTGCGTAGGTTCCCCATCTTTCGGTACTATCTGTTGTCATTGTCTCGATTGCACGTCCCGTGAAAACTCTCTCCGCTGCTTTGATCCAGGAATAAGCTTTTTCTGCAATTTTTTCTCCGTGGTATGGTGCTAGGCTCCCTGGTTTGAGGGTGAACATTCCTACTCTCGGCGGTCTGGTTGATCCTTCTGATCCCCCTCCTGTTATCTGCAATGCAAACTTCAGGCTCTCGATTGAGGCTCTGTTCGCAACTGCTTCTTCTTTCAATCTGTTGATTGTCTCTTCTCTTTCTGCGGCACATGCTATCTGTGCTCGCATCATCATTCCTGCCTTTTTTTCATCCTCTAACTCTCGTCTCGCTACCATGACGTCATTTTTTAACTTTTCTATTTCTCTTTCCGCCTGTTCTTTCATCTCCAACCCTTCCTTTTTCATCTCATTTACCCTCTCTTCTGAGAGTCTGATAACCTCCCCATTTCCAAGCTGCTGAAGCCTTCTGATTTCCTCATTTTGCTTGCTGATTTTGTGCTTCAAACGATGTTGCATTTCTCCTGCACAGTCCTTCAGTGCATCGACCAGGGCTATTGTGTTTTCATCTTCAGGATTGGCTACTCCTCTATCGATGATTGCTGATCGTTTGTCGACAAATTCCTCTGATCTCTTATCGTATGGGGTGGTATAATCAATGCTCGTATCAATTTCTGGGATCTCGCGTATTGAGGGTGGTGCGGATGACATGATGGATGGAAGAAAAGGGGGGGGTCTATTTGGGAATGATAGGTATTTTGTGAGATAGAGTCTTCTTGAGGATGCTAGGTCTTTTCGATCGTTACAATTGTGTTGCTACCAATGTAGGAAGGTTATTCATTGATATTCTTATTAAGGTTGAGAGGGTTGGACCGTAGTCTCAAGCCCCCTCTTATCTGAGGATTATGACACGTTACTTGTACACTAGCGTGGTCTCGCTAGGCTCCTGACACTACTCTCTACACCGAGGACATTAACCCAGTTCCGCCCAGAAGCATCCTGTGGGCTTTCAAATGGTCGAGTATGACCAAAAATGCGGCTTCAGTCCCGTCGCCAAGCCCTACTGTAATCTTTGCCGTGATGTAAAAGTCTGACTTTTCCCACAAGTGAAGGCAATCATACTGCTTAAAAATGCCATAACTCATTCCGATGGTCACAATTATCAACAAGATAACCGCTCCCCCAAGAGTTGTACTAGTGGCAAACACTCACTTGATCCATCCGAAAAGACCATGCAAGGGGCCAATCCTATCGTTAATTGTAGATGGTGAGCGTCCCAGAGTTATTATGACACTAACAATACTGCCCGGTTCTCGACGTAAGATCGATTTTAGACAGTTAGTTATCATGGACGATATGGTATACTTTAGATGATACGTACCTGGCATTCCGGTAGCGGTTTCCATTTCCCCCTCGCCGGCCCCTCACCATATCTGCATGGGCATCGAGAACTCTGTATGCGGCCCTCCGGGAGTCGTTATCCTCAAGAACCATATCTTTGGTAATTAGTGTCATTTTGAAGATGTTGTGAGGGGTTTGGGTGTCGTGTGGATTTGTATTTAGTAGCTTGGTGCGGTAATTGATGGAGATTGGAGATGAATGATGTATTCTTACAGTTTTTTGCCTGACGTTAGTGATGTGAGCGGATTGAAATGGGTATCTTGGACCCAGTCGTACCTTGGTTTGCCTTGCTCTAGCCCGGTATTTCAGTGCGAATGAGGGCCGTGGTGTCGGAGCTGTGATCGTATCAATCTAGCTACGCGTATGGAAGTCATAAGTGTAGCATTTAGGAAACGGTTCATGATAATCTGGTTTTCAGATTACACTTTATTGTGATTGAATATATATAAAGATTGATAAATCTATACATATAACTCTTGTATCCCTTTTCCGCTTCTCATTTCTTTCGGTTGAATTCGCCATGACGTATTCCCTTGCCTGGAGAGTAGGCTACAGTTGAATACAATGAAGGGGCATTAATAACTACACCGCCATTTTGCAGGTCTTGAGGCAATTCAATAAACCTATGTACTGCATAGTTAGGCATCACCGTCTTGCAGCTACAGATACTCAACTACATGACCCCGGAGTCACATTTCTTATCCGGTTCAACCCAGAAATTGTTCATCAAGGTACCAACAACCCATTCGCTCAACCACCCATTCGCTCTCAATGACATAACAATACAACCTTCATGGATAGCTATTTCTGATTCCTCTGGATCTCATTCATAACTAGCTGGTCTTAAGTTTTCAGTAGTCTAAGCTCAAATAACCTTTTCTCATGATCAATGCTCACCTTAAAATAAATGAAACTTGAGTATATTCGCCGACTGAATAACTGCTAAGCTAAACACGTATAGCCGACACCCCCCAGACCCGGCTACTCTAAACTTAACTCTCATCGACATCAACTGCTATGATATCTAGTAGGTCGACCTACACAAGCGAAGGAACAGCAGTACGACACTCCGCGCGCATATCATTATACTAGCAGCTATTAGTTTTGTCTCCCGGCCAATAGCGCTGTCATTGTGTATTTCGTTCCTTAACTCGACTTCTCCGGGAACTTGCCGATACACTACGCATTACATTTGGAATCCCAAATTGCATCTTATCCCGGTATAATAGCTACCCGTGTCAAGATATTCATACATATACATATTGTGCCTTTTACAACTCCCTATACGTTTCAGCTCAACTCTTCACCACAACCCCTTGTCGGTAGGGTAACCTACCCTGACGGGCGGTGTAGAGACATTGGCTCTTGCGATGTCATTCGGCAGTTTTATAAGCAATTCTGGGTCAACAAAGTTATATACATCATAGAGAAACCTCACTATCAAATAACCACTGACGGTAAAGTAGAAAGATTTCAAATGGGCAAGGCTTGTCCTTTCTTGCCTAGAGCCCTTCATCAGTGTGCCCAACGGTCAACCACACTCTACAATCACCCCCATGAACCTCCACGACCCGGTAATAGATAGACCCAGATCTCATGAGTAACTAACTGCATCCGCTAAGACTGCAAGGCTAATGGAATGAGCAGTCTGCCAACCCCCTGACTTTATTGTCGTGATAAAGACTCACCTCCGGGCAAAGGTAGGATAAGTATACTTGCGGATCGCATAGTCTTGAAACTAACGAACATGACCCACACTACCATGCCTTACCGTGTATGGACCTAAACCGCTATGTCAGAGCTACAAAAAACTCCACGACACCTCACAGTAGCTGTGATGTTTATCAACCGTGAACAATCTAAATTATATTCCGTCAGATCAAGTCTCACACGGATAAAATAAAGTGACTTTACACAAAGGTAGTGTTATTAACGGAGGAGTCGTATCGCGGCGCGGATGATACCTCCTGTGTGGAAATAGGTGTATAGTATAAAGATATGTCAGCGTATAAGCAGGCTGCCAGCACTCATTTTGTTCTTCATCAGTTCACATTAGTTACTCTCACCCCACCCTTTTCTATTCCTGCTACTTGTTTAGTGCCTATTTATCACATTCTACCTACTATCTGGGTATATGACAACGGCTTATTATATAATGATATTGAAAACACAGTAAATGATATAGTATACACCAACCTCTTAGTTAAAGCCATATGAGAAGAGTAGGAAATATAGAGAGATGATAAACAAGAACAAAAATGTCATGACATGATACTGACGGTAATGTCTCTTGGTGATCGTATTCCAGTAACGGGCGTCCCGTGAAGGTACTGAATTATGTCTCTCAGGGACATTAGCTGATGAGGTAGGCACGTTGCTTTCGGCAGGGCTAATATCAGCGGAACAATCGGGTTCTGTTAGGTGGACACAATTAGGAAGGGATTCGTGTATATCGTATGTGACAACCTCGGGTGTACTTTGCGATCCAGGTGAAAGTGCTGATACATGTTCCTCGGTGACATTATCTGGCGAGGCAGCTACAATTAAATTGATAGGGCCAATGTCAGCAGAATGGTCTGTTTTGGTTGAGGGACTGCAATTGCGAAGTGGTGCGAGGATATCGTAGACAGCATGGTCCAGCATGTTTTGAGCCCGGGGTGGTGGCGCTATAGGCAACTTTTCGGGGCCGGAGGTGGTGGGGTTTATGTCAGTGTGTCGTTGTGGTACGTTGGCCTTGAGCTTGTCCACTCGTTGTTCGGCCCTGAGTTCAATACTAGTCTTCCCGCCCCTCTGACGCAAGAGGTGGTCGCTACTTCTAGCTGGCGGACCAAGACATAATCCCTTCATAGCTCTGTCAAGTGGTGTCCTTTCCCAGCCATCTAACGCATTAACATCAATTTCCTGCCTCTCGAGTAATATAGATACCAGTTCTGTATTGCTCCGTTTTTGTCGGGCCGCTCCATGTAGCGCCGTTTGCCCCTCCGATTGCAAGTTAACATTCAAATCTCTCCGACCAAGCAGCAACCTAACTACCTCGACGTGTCCACAACTGACTGCTGCATATATTGCTGTCTCCCCGGTACCCTCCGATTGCCTGTTCACGTCTATCTCCTTCCTAGCCAACAGGTTCTGAACCACCGCCACATGCCCTTCCGACAATGCTATGGGTAGTGAGTCGGATTGGTTTACACAAATTTCATCTCTTTCAAGCAGTAGTCGAACAACTGCCTGGTGGCCATCGCGTGATGCAATGCGAAGTGGGGTGAGTTCCAGATCGTCCTTGTGTCCGCTGAGGTTCACGTCTAAATCTCCCCTATCAAGTAGCAGCTGAAAGATAGCTTCTTTGCCACATAACGCTACGATGGATAAGGCCCCTTGGGGAGCTACCTTGCAGTTTTCTGACAGCTCCTTACAAGTATCATACAGTCCATGGAGACAGGCAGACTCAAGTGTCGTGAGCATTTTACAGAGGCCACTCTCCCTCGCTGTCATGCCTAACCTACCGTTCATTGGCGTCCTAGCAACAAACGTCTGGAAGGCTGGCCTCGGAACAAAGAGTCTTTTCTGCGCACTGATACACTTAGACCTGCTTTCTCCAGTAGACTGGTCGAACTGATTAGCCCAATGATCTGAGCAATACTATAACAACGACTCGGCCATGCCTAATGACTTCTTTGGGGTTAAAAATAGAGTCGAAAGACACGTTGTATGAAGCATGCCGTGCTCGTTCCCAGCATTTGGAAAAAATAGTGGCCGGAGGTGAGAGTCGCACTGATTCTGCGCACCGAGAAGGAACTCTTTCACAGAGAAGTGGATGAAATGAACGGTTCGATCTTCAGCAGAGTTTGAGCTACCATCCTTCCGGACCTCTACAAGCGAGCCACATGACCCCAAAATTTCCGCCTCAATCACATCATCATCAATGACATGAGAACTGTCACTCTGGAACGAACCGAGTTCAATTTCAAGGGCTTGAAGAAGTTCAACAACAGAGAGTGGTCGTAATACGAAAAGAATCCACCGCAAGATAACCTTCGCTCGGTCACGATAATATTCTTCCTTCTGCATAATTTCTTCGAGATTTCGTCTGTATGCCTGATCCAAGCCAGATGGCATTGAATTTAGGGTACGCTCTAGATGACCAGGTAGCATTTCCACGGCGAAGCCGCTCGCCCCCAAGCTGAAGCCACAGGAACATGCCATGGCAACCGGTCGCAAGTTGATCGGCAACGTTATCTTTCTGAGCAGGGTCCTTAATCTTAGATTCCGCAATCGTTCGTGAAACCAATGTGATATCGTGGGCGGTATCTGCCATGGATATGGCATGTTTTGAAACCCGCCGCGCGGGGGCGGTTTTAAAGGCTGACCTGATAGCTGCTAAGTCCCGGCTCACGATTATAATTTTGGCCCCTGTTGATTCGGTTGAACGCAAAAGCCTCTCTAGGAATAGTTCTCTAGCTCCTTCCTGACGCGCTCGTGACGCAGGGTCATAGTCAGGACATTCATCAAATCCATCAACCAGTAAATGACAGGACCCAACTACGACAAGAATTCCAGAAAGGATATCCCACAACTTAGAGGGTACAGCCTCTCCAGGGCCGTGAGGCTTAAATCTTTTAATCACCTCTAGAGCTTTATTATGTTGCGCAGCTAACTGGACGATCCACGAGTGAAGGATTGACCCAGTATGACTCTTTCGAGAATCCTCATGCGTACAAAAGAATGATGCCGTTGGTCGAGCAGAGTACTCTTTGATGTACTCAACAATACTCGCAGACAGAAATGTTTTACCTATTCCAGGGCCCCCGTAAAGCCAGAGAACACGAGACGAATGCAATGAATACGGGGGTCCAAACCAGTCTAGAAACTGGCTATTCGACTGGAACCCGGTGCATGTGCCTGGGTGTCTTTCAGCTTTTGCTTCATCGTATTCGTTATCAGTCGAAATAGCACCAATCCAATCAAAATATTCTTTTCGATGTATATCTAAAATATATGAGTCTTGTGTACCTCATTTAGAGTATACGGGATACCCTCACCGTCAAAATGTGCTCTCACATCACTACGGAAGTCTAGCTGCTCTTTCCCTTCATCTATAATCAGTTAGCCTGGCTAGTCCCTACTCGACAGAAGAGGTGTTATACGTTTCAGATAGGATGCTAGATCCTTCAAACTCTCGTCCCCGTCACCTACCGGAACAACGTTATACAGCTTCTGGATGGATACCCCAGCATCACCCAGAAGGCGTCCAAACTTCTTATCCTTCGATGCCCAGATGAACCTACGCCGGAGGGATGTCTTGTGCTGGCCGCTACCCGATTCACCCACAGTTCCAGGCTTCCCACTATGTTCGGTGTATAAGCATCAATGCCGTATTTGTGTGATAAGGTCTCGTAGTCACTCCATATAATAGAGAGATGCTGGAGTATATTGCGAACGACGGGATATTCGTCTGCACTATCCCTCAAGTAGTGATGCCGTTTTGACTCATCTTCGACTTGAACTCCAACCTTTTCGCCCCACTTCTTGAATAGGAATTTCTCCGTTTGAGATAGGGAAAACAGCTTTTGCGAATCCTACTCGAAATTTTTGCCGTCCTCAAACTGGTCCATCGCCTGCAAGCATACACTTTATAGGCCGGCTAAGCCCATTGCTGTACCGACAGCCATGGAGATGGGTTCAACCATTGCTTTATTTGTGGCGGGTAGATAATATGATCTCGGTACTGAATTATTTATATGTTAATCAATAAGGTTTTTTGAATAAGGGCAATGAAGGGTAGAAGCTGTAACTTGGGCCAGACTTGTTAGTGTGTAGTTGCTAAAGAAGTAAATAATCTATACTGATTGTGGTATTTTAATATACTATCTCCCCTGGCTTCGCACTTAACGTGTCCAAATTGTCTTGGCGTTGTACACGTCAACCGTCGCTCTCTCACGTGCGCTATCAACAAAGGCATTGTCCTGTAACTACATACGAGAATTTTAGGAATGAACGCGGCTTTTCCAATCATGCAGCGGAATGATCTCTATTCGCGAAGTATCTCAGGGGGCCACTTTTCTTAAGGGTTATATGCAAATTGTGGTTGGTCGGCGTGCACGTGACCAGGATTACACCGGGAACTGTTAGGGTTAGGTGGTATTGAGTCTCCGTCTCTTCAATACGTCCCTCTACAGGCCCAGCTGCTGTATGATGATTCGCTCTAAATTCTAGCCAAAAATAAGAAATAATTAATACGGAGACTGCACGCAACCTATAATAATCACAAGTACCACCAATATCTAACTACAATCAGAAGTGGTGTCAGGGTTAGGGTTTCATACTCCGACATAGTGGTTTTTTTCGCGGAATAGACCCCCATATTCCCCACCGAACGTGTAATAACCAAGCAATCCCAGTTCTCTGAGTATTCAACCGCGATACAAAAGATTATAACAGCTAATATCCTAACCTCCGGAATGTAGCTGGTAGGTTTCTATACAAACAAAAGCAGCCACTACTGAAGTGAGTCAACAAGGCAAGAGTAATATAAGCGCAAATAAGATATCAACTAATTACAAGACCATGAAGGGTATACGACGAATCTTGTTATCTCTAGATGATACCATACGATTCAAGATAAAATGTCTCTTTAGCGTAGTACAAAGTACAAGAAGGGAGCTGAGCTTGTGAATGCTAAGTAAACTTAGAAATATTTAATATATTTTCAATACAACAATCACGGTTGAACAAATAATTAATACTATATATAAACATTCACTAGGCATCATCCACTGTGGATGTGAAGAATCATCGGCCAAAAACATCCCTCTACAGCATTCCACCGTATTTTGATTTTTCTTCCCAGGTAGGATTGAATATTTTCTGCACCCATCTCCACATATCCGGCGGTATAGTATGACTTAGGACCGACCAAGGTGAAGGTTCCCGCGCAGATAGTTCGCTCCAATCCAACCATAAGCCCCACCCTCCTTTACCAGTAATTACTCTACATTCTTCAACCAGTTGAAAAAAACCGTTTCTCCGATTCTCTTATTGCGCTGAGGTTTATCTCACCCGTAGTTCCGGCAAGGCGGAATACATGGAGACTCCCCCGAAAGGCTGTCAAATGCAGAGGTTAACTTGGGCCGGTCCATTTAATAGTATGGGCCATCCCAACACCCATTTAGATGGTCTGGGCCTGTTTTTCCTAAGCAATCTATCGCCTGGCCCGGAGAAGGTCAGGCAATAGATTACATTGGAAGAAGAGGCGCAGGCCATCTAAATGGGTGTTGGGATGGCCCATACTATTAAATAGAACGGCCCACGTCAACCTCTGGTGGGACGCAGGTAAGGGTCACAAAAGGCACTGGGCGTTACAAGGTCTGGTGGCTCGAAGGTGGAAAATCCAGGACCAAGATGTTCGCAACCATCGTCTATGGACTTTCTGAGTGTTTCGATATCTTCCGAATTGAATTATTGACGTGGATTGCTGGGGTTGGGGCTTCGGATATGCTTGGCGAAAGCCAGGAGCTTGACGGTAAAATCATTAAGTCCAACCCAATCATCAGTGAGGGCGTTTCTGACAGCGAGGTCAATTATTTCCATGGCGATCCACACTGCTGGTAGCATCCGATACCGCTTCCTTTTCTCCCGCGTATTCCTCCTCTAGCCCCGTCTGGATCTTTTCATGACAGGTACATGTAGGAATACGAACGACGTTAGTCGTATTCTTATACGGACACATGTATCTGAACATGGTTGGCGGGTACGCTCTCAGAAGCACACATGTACCGTCAGGTCTATCGACCGTATGAAAACAATGTTCAGTGCCTTCAATTTCGAGAAGGGCTTTGTACGCATCGAAGAGGATCTTGGCCTTCCCCTGTAGGAAGAGGACTTGCATAATTGCGCCATTGTCATCGTGTGGGTCGTAGACGCCGACCTTGTGGAACTTGTCGATTGTAACAGAGGTCATCATAACGCGGATCGTGAGGGTTTTTAGTAGGAAGGTTTGCTACTAAAATTGCTGGTATATCGCTGTGTGGCTAATTGGCTCGAGTGTGGCTAGACTAAAAACGCTAGGCTGTGATTGAGAGGCAGTGGATTTTTTGCTTCTTGCTTTGCTCGGTCGCTGGTGGTGAAGGAAGAGAGTGAACTGCCCTCCTCCACGGATGGGGGACCACCTACTTATACCCTTCCATTTGAAGTCAGGTAACTAGGCCAATATAACGGTACTATCTCGGATATTACTCTCAGGTAATCTGTTGCTGGCGCTAGTGGTCAGGCTAGCAATGGTGCTAGATGTACTAACTCATAAGTAGCTTTTAGACCTCGTTGACTAGTTAGCAATATCATCATCTCGTTTGTTCCGTCAGTTTGTGTTAGGAAACACAGAATCATCAGTGACCACGCTTAGAGCTTATAGTAGCCAAATACGACATCCAACTAGGGAGAGTGTACCCCGGAAGTCTTATCCTTGATGCACCCGCCCCGAGTTTCTCTAGTAGTCTCCTCGAATACGCCGGGTGTGTATATACCGACCCAACCAGGTACCCCTCCATACAAATTTGCCTGGGTGGGTAAGATATAGGTTGAAAACATTCTCGTTGGTACAATTCCTCATTCAGTCGGTAGTTATTTTATTACCAAGCTAGTGCGCCTTCAGAAATTCGTGCACATTCTGTACTTGCTTATAGACATAGCCTTGACCAGGCATTCCCGACAGCGACACAGAACCTCGAGAACTGCGGCACAATGTTTGCGATCTCACGTCTTGAAAGCCGCTCAGGCTCAAGGATGGTTGAGAGGGGGTTCTCGGTTTGTTTGAGGAGCACAGTGAGTAGAAGGGCGTCTGTCGTCTTAGCTATTTCAGCTCTCTCAGCGTTGCTGAAAAGAGTTTGTGGATTTGCTTTCATTAGAGTGCGCATTTCGTTATTCATATCACTAAAATCATGGATATGTTGTTTGACAAGTGGTTCAAATCTCTCATAGACATCGGGGTGTACGGGGAGGATGAAATCCGTGGGTCATATTGGCCTTCTCGTATTCCGGAAGGACTGAGCCAGAATCACGAAGCTATTCAAGATTTTTGCTCAGTTCAGCAGTGTGGTTTGACAACTCCGCGGTAACAAGATCCTTAAAGCTGCTATACCTAGGAGGAAGAGCGGGACTAACTCAGGAGACCCTCACGCGGTCCAAAGTTCGCATCAAGTCCAAAAATAGTGGTTTGAGATACTGCTCAACTAGTTTAGGATCCCGCTAGTGGAAACATACATCAGATTAGGCTGCTGTCAGCATCCACTAGTTCGCTAGGTAACAGCGTATTAGAATGGCGCACAAACCCCCTTCAATTTTAGTACCTGCGTGTACTAGCTCCAATATTAGTGGAGAGTTGTCTGCTCCACGTGTTTAGCGTTGCTAGCTAACGCGGTAAGAGTGGGTCCTGTTAGATCAGGCACGAATGATGACAGTATTTTCTATATTGGTGAATTAATTTAGAAGTAACTAAGAAGAGGTTGAGGCTGCCTACCTGAAATGATACTTACACTATGCTGCTTTTCCCATCTGGAAACCTGATGAAGAATAATACGTTAGATCCTTTCTTGCGACTAAACCAGACATCACATATTCATATACTTTGCCTACCCCCTCTTTTCAACCGATAGGAAAGCACCGGAGGTTCTGTTGGAACAAGCATTGATTACACCTTTTAAGAAGTGACAAAACTTGTCTTACACTATTTATAGTGAATTTTCGTCGTAACAGCTTGGCATTGAGTCCTCTATCCTGTGCTTCGCTCCCCATCCACAGATATTATTCATGTTTTAAGTATTTACCATGTTATGATTCAAGATGACTCTACATACTATTACCAATCCAGCTACTGGCTTCAATTTCCGAATAATCATAGTCGTTAGGAGCTGGCCCTACCAGAGACTGTACACAAACACAGGTTGGAAACGAATGCGGGAAACTTTCCAATTTATCCTTGAGTGTCCCCAAGTAGACTTCACCATGCTCCTGTAGTGAGATTTGGTCCTATTTCTTCCATCGTTTCATTTCAGGGATAAGTAACTGACCCAGCTCCCGCATATTAGGCATCACCAGCGATCACTCGACCCCCTCGCAGATCGGGTATAGTATCCTCCACAGCGCGATATACAACATCTATAGAAATCCTATACAGGAAGGATTTGATTAGAAGATTCGTTATGTACTATAGTTATCTTTGCATATCTAAGAAGGAATAAGGAATTTCTTCTACCATATTTCTCGTAGGTAGCTTCTCGACCGAACGGTTCCTATTCATTTATTACAGCTTCTGGTAGGGATCTTCAAACATCGATAACCACATAAAACGGTTGGTACACCCGTCCTGAATCCCTCACGATAGAGTTATCTGGTGTGGAGAACATGCGATGTGTACTTATATGATCCAGTGTAGGATTAGGGTTACAGATCTCTTTCCATCCGAGCAGTTACCTCGAAAATGTTAGGCAGTGGATGCATATAGAGCATAGAACAGACAAAAGAAGCCAATGATGGCCTAGAAGAGTTGATCACTTTTGAATGGCAATGGATCCAGCTTCATGATTCAATAAAGTGCTGGCGGTTATTCAACCCATGATAGAAATAATTGGTTACAAAGATTCTCAACCGAGTTCAAAACTATAGCTCAAGTGGTCATCCATAGTCCGATACATGCAATAAACATGTCCCTCGACAGACAGAAAATCAAATAGCAGTCTGAAGCTACATTGTAAATATATTTAATAATAAAAGCCCAGCCTGAAGGTCCTACCCACCTACCCAGCTCATCTATGTGCTCTCTTCTTGTTCGTGGTCACTTTCGCCACTCGCAGCCGCGTTTTTTTCAGTGTCATCCCCTAGAAGATATATCCTTCCACTCTGTTCAATAACCGGTATCATCTTCTTCCATTCCCCTCTATCCCCTGGGGCATCCTTTGCTATCGAGTCCCCGCACGAGATAATCGCTGGACTTCTCGAGCCGGTCGCATGGAGCAAGATCCTCCCGATAGTCCAAGTCAAGTTCATTCCGACGCCTCCTTCATACGGTTGGAAGGTGAACGAGCGTCCGCCTCTACCGTACTCTGTAGGGAATCCGAACCCACGGTAGAGAGTACTCTGCACTAATCCCGCCGCGAACCAGCCCCAGCCTTGGTATCCATTGAGTTGCCCCGTTCGAGCGGTTTCTGCGTACGACTCATGTGCCTCTTTTAGGAACTCCCACGGCCCGTATGCCCTTCCTTCCTTTCCAAAGGTCTTCTGCGTTGTGTCCCAAAAGGTAGCACCGGCAGCAAATTCCCTCGTGTTTTTCTCAAAATCAATCTCCATAGCACCTTCGAGAAGGTCGGCGCCTTCAGAGTAAAGCTGCTTCGGGTAATTGGCTGGTATGGAATATTCGTAAGGCCTCCATAGATTTAGAATGGTTGTCTCGATCACCTCTTCACAGTTGGTGAAAAGGCCCTTGCCTGCAGTACGAAATCCTTCCACATGAGCGGGGTCTTCCGTATTTGGCTTTGATCCCATCATAGCACGGTGGTGGGCGGCTGCCTTCTTTGACCCTAGCGGCAGTGTTTTCAGGTACAGGTCAAACTCCTTACCACCCACTTCGACATTCCACAACATACCACCGTATGTCGACTTCTCTTGCAGAGTGGGATGGAAGGCGATCTGAGCACTGGCTCCACCCATCTCGACGTATCCGGCGGTGTGATAAGTTGTACGGCCATATGCCGAGAAATTCCCACGCAGGTAATTCGCGGCAATCCATCCGTAAAGGCCTTCTTCCTCCCCGGTGATGGCCTTAGTCTCTATCACTTGCGTGAAATCAAATTTCCCGGCGGATTCCCTCATTGCTACCAAAATATTGTCACGTCTAGTTCCAGCAATACCGCATTGGTTGATCGCTCCGGAGAGGGCTTCCTGGCGCTCGTAGGGGTGTTCCGAAAGGGCTTCAGCGACCGCTCCGACAATCTTCTGTAGTGCCACAATATCTTGGGTTTCAAAAACCTAACGTTGTTCGCCGGGAATCAGCTTACGGACATGTTTGACGATGGGGCGAAGCTGTGAGATCAGCTTATGGAGTTGAAGCCTAGGGTGAGCGTTTGATTTTTCGGTAGCGAGATTGCCGATTTGCACCGCGATATCGTGGGGGTTGAAAGCATCTGTGTCAGACGTACTCATTGCCTCACGTGTAGCATCTGAAAGCAGGCCACGGCGGATCCCCTCTCCGCTTAGGTACTCGTACACCTTCTGTATGTGTTCGTAGACTTCTTCATGTGTTCCCAGGATCAAATATTTTAGGATATTTGAATCAAACTCCAGGAGATTCTTCCGAGCATTCACGATCTCGCTAAAGAGAAGCGGTTTCATCTCTGCTAGGGAGGAGATGAGCTGCTGGGTATCATCGAGGAGATGTATGAGGGTGGTTGCTTTGGCCTGAGGGAGCGTTCCCGAGTTTTTGAAGAGTATATCTTGGATCCCCTCACAGACTGTGCCGAAGTCATCGGCATCCTTTTGGAGAAGAGTTGTAAGCCTGGCTTTTGCCTCGGGGTGTATAGGGAACAGGAACCGGTAGATGGCATTGGCCTGCTGTTGACACCCGGGGTGCCCGCGGAGATATCTGAGATATTTCTCAACTTCGGTTACGAGAACTGCAAGCTCCGTGGCTCCGACATCTCGCACCCCTGCCGTAGCCAGCATGAATATCGGGACCGATCCAGGGGAGACTTCGACCTCATTCAATTTTTGTGTCAAGTCCGTAAATACGTCTGTGAGGTACCCATGGACTTCGTCGGGGGCCTTTTTGTCGATACCTTTGTATAAACGGAGCTACTGTCAGCATCTGCCATTACATCTTGGTGACTTAGTGGAGGGCATACATACCTCCGTCGACTTTTGTTCCTTCGTGGACAAGCTTTAATGTAGGTGGGGGAGGTGGGAATCTAGGGTCGTTTTCCCATTGTTGCCAGCTATACAGATACGGGCGGGTCCCACCTGATCCGGCATCTAGGATTGCAGCATCTATGGTAAACCCGAGTTAGCTTATGATTAATCTCAGGAGAGGGAGATGGTACTTGCATTTTGTGGTTTGCGCCATGATGAAAACTGGGGATATATTTCTCTGGGGGTAGTTGGGAATGATGGAAGATTGTCATTATCCACGGAATACACGGGGTATTTATGTCAGTCAAGTCTGCTATGATGATGATATCACACGGCGGGGGATACACTTGTCGGGCTCTTCCGACTTGAGCGGGGCGGGGGTGGTCAGTGTCGTCCGAGCTCACCCCCAGCTGAAAGCAACCTCTTCGGGTGTAGGGGCATCTATGCATTTGTGAGACTAGCGAGTTAATTGTAAATGTGGCCAAGTTCAGCTCGGGGGGTACCGCTGTGAGGTAATAGCAATTGGAGTATCATCTTGCGCGGGGTGAAGGTTCTCGTGGGCTTGCATTGTCGATCAACGCCACAGTCCCAGTGTGGTTCGCTCGTTAAGCGTCGCTAGACCGTAAGGTTAGGCCAAGCATTGATCGGCAGCTAGGTTAACCCGAAAGCGGAAGTTCGATACCACGTCCCCCTCGCTTAGCTGATCGTCACTGTATCCTGCAGCCACCTGTTGCGTCCTCTAGGATAAAAGTACCTGTGCGTCTTGCCGAGATAAGGGGCATACGAATTTCATACACGACCCCGCTTGCCCCACCTCTGGTACAGGGACACCTCAACATCGTCCCCCCACCTCGGTACCGATGACACTCTGAAGCCCTGCATCCTTCTATCCACATATCAGGAGACCGTGTCCTAACTACCCACCTACCCTAGGCCCGGCCTAAAAAATAGGCTGACCCGGCCCCGCCCAATAATTAGTTTAGTATCGTGGTTGTTGACCCGGGCCACATGAAAGATAGCTGGCCCGGCCCAGCCCAAAATGAATTCATGGTCTGGCCCATTTAAACATGTGCGAGTTATGAAAGGTACCTTTCATATGCTGGATGCATTTGATATATTAGGTATTTCGTCTCGGATGAACCTCTTCTGTGCTTGAGTGTGGGGGTTGTCGCATAAGCGACTTTCGGTGATTGCCATGGAACACCCCCGCAGTACCCTTTTTTACGATAAGTCAGTACATATCAAGCCCCGTGCGTTGCCGTTAATTGACAATCCTCTTAAGTGCTGGATATACGGCTCACCTAGCCCTATCTAGGAAATAGACGGGGATTAACCTCCCTAGCGATATCATCTATCCCATCCGGAAACGGCAAATCTGCAATGCATGTCGAACTCCTACTCAGCCGCAATCACTACCGGCTAGACCAGAGATTATCGTACACCTTTATAGAGAACGCGATGCCTACACATATTGTCAAATCTTGCACTGCGCCAAAACCCCCGCCTTTCCCGGAGAGTCACATAGCTGCGGTACGGCTGTGGACACTTTCACTGGTCGTCAACAGAATTGTATTACCGGGAAACAATGTCTTTGCTCTCCATGACAGCTCCGGGCTGTGTCACGGGGGAGTAGCAATGTGGTAGGCGTAGTATTCGATGGCAGAAAGACATATAGCATACCTCCCGCATCAGGTTTAGAAAGTGCAGTTTTTTCGTTACTAGCCACAACGATAGTGCCTTCCTCACGACTTGAACGTTGACCTCTAGCCTAACTAGAAACAAAGTGCTAGACTAACATCGGCTAATCACCCTGGGTTAGGGTTTCTAAACTGCAGTACGGCTACATTTGACTCGATAATATCGCTGGCATATGACGGGGACGCAGTACCACTTTAGCCGGTGGGGTTCAGGGTGGTTCTAAGAGGTTGAAACATCAAACGTCTAGAGTTTTTTTTATCCCTGGGTGAGTGAGGAAAGAAAGTGAAGTCGCACCTTTAGTGTAGTAAGTGACAGAAACAATACCCCTAACCTATTGATAGTATGATAACGGCGACTAGAGATAATCTGTAGAGTCGCATCCGGATAGCACTAGTATCCCCCTTATGTCGAACTTTTCATGAGCTACAACACCTTTAGCCCCACCTCCCCGTATTCATGACCCCCGCAAGTTATGAAATCTTATTAACCATATCTATACCTGTGTACATATTTCTCTCATTTATTCTGTCATCCGTTAGTAGCTCTTATAGCCCTTGAATTATTCAGCGTGATAGCTAAAAAGATGCCAAGATGGAGTTGCCACTGTAGTTAGTCTTTGGAGGGTTAGGTAATAATTAGCAGCCCAATAAGAGCTTAGGTCTCTCTCTACCATACAAGGGATTCCCTCCCGCGGGGTGTTCCAAAGCAAATATAACATGAGCCCGTCTATAAATTACGGTATAACTGGATAAACATCACTAGAACACCTTAACACAACGAAACAGGATCACACAAGATCACAAAACAACTATTTCCCTATCCAAACTATTCGGATCGATCAGTATACCCTGTAGAACGTCTATTCAACATGCTATTTGTATGTATACATTTTTTTATAGTTATACTACGCTTTCCCTGTGACTCGGGTTTGTCACTTCGTGTAGTGCGAGGCACCGCGGTAACTGACCACATCCCCGATGCCCCAACAGCTTCATACTAGAAGATTATCCACTACCCGAGTGAACGTAGTCGAATAGAGTGCCTATACCAAACCATTTATTTAGGGCAGTACTGGTGTAGGAGGTTAGTTATACTGCGCGTGGAACAGGGTTAGGGTAACAAACCCATCCACCAGGTTTCATATGTTGTAGTAGATCACGACCAATTTTAGTAATGTGATTGTTGTAAGCGTGGGTCGGTATTTTACCGAGCAGTCCATAGCCAACCTTGCCGAGAGGTGTATATTTTTATTAAGAGAGGCAAGTTAATAGTATGATCCGCCCGAATATCAATCTATTAATACAATTATACCATAGCCCACAGTTGTGTCCTTTTAGTTCTCTGGCATTACAGGAACGGAGCGTACACATAGGGTGGGCCCCTCCAACGAGTTGTTCGGGTATGACCTCACTGGTATCCGCTGTCTGCTACTTGGTAATTACCCCACCCCGCCGCCCGGAGCAAGCCGCGGAAAAATACAACCCGCGGTCGGGCCGGGCCGGCGCGTTGCTGATAACAGTCAACACGACACTAAGATTTCTGCGACAGACGCGGCCGAGGCAACTACCCTTGCTCATGTTGTCGGAATAAACGTAATGAGGCTCTGCGGAGTGGCGATAAGCGAGCGGCACGGATCTACCCTGTTCTGTTCTGTTCCTGCATTAGCGAGCCCAGCAAAAAAACAATCAGCCACACGCTCAAATTATACAACCCTAGGAACTAGGTACGTCAAGGCTCCAAAAATCCAATCCATAGGGGGGGACATTATCCTCTTGAAAATGTGAGAAAGTTTAGTTTTAGTATATAGATCTTGCTTTTAAAGATCTTGCTTTTAATGTCTCGTTGCCGCTAATCAATGTTTGTACCACGTTTGCCGGAGTGGTTACTCCCCCTCTGTTTGCGTAGGAGATTGGAAATAATCTTGAGTTTCATCGGTGGCAGGCCAGTCGTTGCTATATTTAGCGTAGTGTGCGCGAAGTGACTAATGCGCCTCAAGTGACCTATATTGCAGCGGGTGTGACTGTGGCTGTGGACTGGTATAAGGTTTAGGGGTGTATGTGTTACGTCCTTCGATACTTCTTATAAACTTAATGTGAACGGACGGCGAGATAACGATAGAGAGATGTTGATACGAGAGCATACCTACACCGGTATAGAAGAAGGGGGGGTTTGACAAGTTGACGGTTGAGCCTTCAGATTTTGGTCTGGTGCCACGAGACTGGGAGCTGCTGCTGATGGTTGAGCTTCCCCCCCCATGTTTCACTCATGAATTACATGAATCTTTCGGTTATGGTAATCCCCCTCTCCAGCCCCAAGCTCTAACCACAAAACACCACTTCTCCTTTTGTCCATACCTCCTACATGACAAATTCCACATCCGATTTGCTCTCCTACTGCCCCTCTTCACTGTACTCGCTTTCATTCCCGCTGTCCTCTTGTCCCCAGATCATTCTCAGCTCTTCGCCTACAGTCATCATCAGCTTTATAACCGTTCTATTCCCCTCCTTCATCTCGATATGCATTCACACTCCCCTAATGCACAACCAACTTTCATCCATATCTTTTCCTTCTCTTTAATTTTCTTTTTCTTATTGTCGAACAGCCATACTATCTTATCCTCACTTCTTGTCCTTATTCACCTTTTGTCTTAAGGCGCATCATAGAACTTTTCTCTCTTCTCAAATCTTCCTGCTGTTCTCGCCTTCCAATTTGGCTATAATAGCCGCATAGTGTTCCCCGGTAGGTATGTCTCTTGTACTCATCCTGTTTGATGACCCGTTGAATGTGAGTTTCTTCTGCCCCATGATAAAATTAAAGAGGGGTAGGTATTGTGACCCCTGTGTAGCAACTTCCCGTAGCTCAGAGGTTGACTTGGGCTGGCCCGGTCAAAGAGTTGCCCTGGCCCAGACCAGACCAGATAACATATTACTATGGCAAAGACAAGCCCGGGCCACCTAAAAGAGGGTTGAACTGGCCCATATTATTAAATGGGCCGGCCCAAGTCAATCTCTGCCGTAGCTTGCCAATTCAAGTCGTGTTCCGAGTATTACTTGTGTGAGGATTCGCTCAACCCTAACCTTGAAGTCAAGCCGCGATCTTCAGCCGAGCCCGATAAAACTGCCTCTCGCTACACTGATCTCCGGATCTCCTGCAACAGATCGGAACCTTACCCAGAGCCTCGGGGTGTCGCTTAACCCACCGCTTACATGTGATCGATAGGGGCGTGTAGGTCTTTATACGCGAACCCCCGCATTAGTGAATACACTCTATATTTAACTCACTATAAGCCTAAACGGTCACAAGGAATAAACCTGGATCCTTCCGATTGTCGCTAGGGAAGAACTGTATCATCCGAACCGGCGGGCGTGTGGGCGGTTGACTATCGATTGGACGGGGCATCTTCTGGTGTGCTGAACACTCCATCATCCTGTCCCCGGTAAGACAGCAGACTCTAGACATTGGAGCTCAGGTGAGAGCGCATATACGAATAGTTACAAGCGTACCTAACGAGTAAACATCTAGGAATATAGGCATTGCACTATACAATTGGCCATAACTTCGAAGCCAAGACCCCCGGAAAGTCTCCATACCCGCCCCGTTACCCTCGCCACCGTTTTGGTTTGTCGCATTCATTGGTTTAATATCAGTACATTGTTTTATAATAGAACCATCAAGAGTTTCCTCAAAAACAAGCATTATGTGTTATGGGACTGAAGATTAAGCGTTTGTAGTTTTAGGAGTAATGTGGTGTGGCGACAATTGCGGATATGTCATTTCTTACATCCCTTACACGACGCAAGATACCCAAACAAATATCGATGAATAAACCACTAATAATTACTAGTGCTCATCTCACCATATCATATAATCCATATGAGTGCTAGCCGGACTAGGGCTTAGTACCACATAATCACCACGGCACAAGTATCATGTAAGTATTTCCGGGAGAAGTAAACCATTCCAGACATGCGAGTGCCTCAAGCATTGGTCACATTTTCAGTCAGTGTTTCGGGTAAGATTTCATTTGTTCGTTATAAATATGAGCATCAAATCGAAACAAGTACTCTGGGCACGATTCAGGCACAAACACAATGGCCAAGTATAGCCTAGTAAAAAAAGAAAAATAAACAGCTTATGCCCGAGCTCACAAAAAACAAAACATTGTCTTAGAAACTGAAGCTAGCTTAGTCTGTCCGTTAGTAGGTATAGATCAACGGCGGAACGATTGAAATGGGGGGGGGAAGCTGCTCACCGTCTCCACTAACCTTGCAGCCTGTGTTCAGACACCCCCCGCAGCGTTCCCCGCAAGAGGAACATAATCTCCAAAGGAGATGATATCTGCGGTTGCAGCTGATATAATAGGTATGTCATTCCTCCATATTCCTCTTTCCTTTTCGGGGTGCTCAGCAAACGACTTCTGACACGAGACAATCTTTGGATCTTCCGAGTTGGTCGCGTAGAGTAGGGTTTTCCCGATCGTCCAACTTAATATCAGGCTCCCATCAACCTCACCCGAGTTAGGCTGGAATGTGAATTGACGCCCACCCTTGCCGTATTGTCGTGGGAACCCAAATCCTTTGTAAAGGATACTATCTACAATCCCGGCGCAGAACCAAGCCCAATCATCATACCCATCAATCTTACCATTTTGAACAACCACATCAGGACCTCCGTTTGCCGCTTGGATATCCCTGTAAGCAATCGCTCCATACGACGTCTGTGCCTCTCTTAGAAAGTCCCATGGGCCGTAGGCCTCCCCATTCTTCCCAAAGTTTTCCTGTGTCATGTCCCAGAATGTAGCCCCACCAACAAACTCTCGGTTGCTGTTCTCAAAGTCGATCTCCATGGCGCCTTCGAGGAAATCAGCATGTCCAGCATAACTTCCTGTTGGGTAGTCATCAGGTATGGGATATTCGTAAGGTCTCCAGAGGTTTAGTAGGATTTGCATAGCTGCGCGTTGGCAGGTATCAAACAGCCTTTTGCCCGCAGTATTAAACCCCCGCGGGTCGCAGGGATCCTGGAGTGGTGTTAATCCTTTCTCCTTGGTTATATTCTTATAATGTATGCTGGACTTTTTTGAGCCTAGCGGTAACGTCTTCAGATACATGTCAAGCTTTTTACCACCCACATCGACCCTCCACAGCATGCCAGCGTATTTTGATTTCTCTGACCAACTCGGTTGGAATGCGATCTGTGTGCTGGCCCCGCCGATCTCAATGTATCCGGCGGGATAGTGTATCTTAGGGCCGAATGAGGAAAGAGTCCCCCGCAAGTAACTTGCTGCAATCCATCCGTAGAGTACTTCCTCCTCTCCAGTGATTACTCTGCACTCTTTCACCCTGAATGACATTTTTTCAGCGTATTCCTTGGTTCTTTGAAAGAGCAAATCACGACTGGCTTCGACGGCGAGGCAATTATTAATAGCCTGGTTGACCGTGTCATAGTTATTGCCCGGTTGCTGTGGGAGAGTATTGGTAGCCTGGATATTGACACCAAGTTCATTGAGGTCTGCGCGGATTATGAACTGACATTTGTCGCAGGGAATCAACTTCCGGACGTGGTTGATGATAGATAGTACCTGCAAGATGAGTTTATCGAGTTCGAGTCTTGGATAGGTGCGGTTCCTGACAGATTTCCAGATATCCCTGGTCACACGTGCCAGGTCGAAAACAGCGTCAATGGCGGGCGGGACCACTGCTCCACCTGGCCCGTCTTGAAAGAATGTCTCACGTATGTACTCGTTGCTTAGTCCATCGTATGTGCTTTGTATCTGTTCAATCAATTTGTAGTCGGTTTTGGGGACTAGAAAGTCCCTGATTTGACCATCCAATTCCAGCAGTTTCTTCCTAATGTCCGCGATGTCCTCACTGAAGATGGGTAGTCGCTCCATGAGATTTCTTAAATAGTGATAAATCTCATTGAGGTGACTACGTAGGGTGATAGCCTCCTCACGCAGCATAATGGTACCTCTATACTGTGTGAGTAGGGCGTTTATCTTGTTCTGGACGGCTCCGAACTGGTTGTAATCATCCTGAAGGAGACCGTGGACCCTAGCTTCGGCATCAGGATGTATGGGAAAGAGAAATCTTTGGATTTTATCGGCCTGTGTGCGTATCTGGTCGAAGTTGGGGTGTTGGTGGAGATATTTGAGGTATTTCTCAACTTCTTCAAGGAGTGTGGAAAGCTCCGTGGAACCAATATCACGTACTCCTGCGGTTGCAAGTATGTATAGTGGAACTCTCTCAATTGGCAAGTTATCGCTGATCTTGTGTCTCAACTCTGTAAACAAGTCTGCCAGTGACCCTGGAAACTCTGCTCCTATCAACTTGTGGATGCCTTGATGGAAATATTGGCTGCTGTCAGCATCTGCAAGTTTATTTATGCGTAAGCTAGTAGAGCGATCTACACACCTTGCTTTGTCTTTGTTCTTGCGAATTCTAACTTCAAGACAGGAGGTGGGTTCCCCTTGGCGATGTCGTGGGTATGCCAGCTATAGATGTAAGAACGAGTCCCACTCGATCCAGCATCTATGATTGCCGCATCTTTTAATAGTCCGCTTAGCTTTCAAGTATAATCGGGAGTACCTAGGATGATGAGAGGTGAATAATACATACATTTTTTAGTTTGCGCCATGTGGTAAGGTGAGGATGGAGTTGTTCAGTGTTGTCAGTCGTCCGGGTCGGACTGCAGGGCCCCTAGCGGAGCCCTACCGGATCGTGGGGACCGGACGGACTATCAGGGAAAGCCGGTCCAGGGCCAGGAAATTTAGGGACTGCGGGTTTATACAAAAACTGGAGGGCCCGGTAGTAGACAGGGCTCTATAGGGCCCTGTAGGGATCTACGAGGCCTGAGGTTTTTTGAGTATCCCCTACAGGGCCCGATGGACTTAGTGGGGTAGTTTTACTCTACGGAAGGCCCTGAATGGCCCTGGATGGGCCGGGTGAAGGTAACTGTACCTTTTAAAATGTTCACATGTCTTTTTCATTTCATTAATATACTTATTTTTCCTGTTTCCAAATGCTGCCCTGCAGTCCCCCACAGTCAACGCCTGCTGTAGTCCCCTACAGGTGACTATAGTCAATAGTCTTAGCCTCCTACTCCCTAGGGCATCTCGCCAGCCATGACCGGACGCCCTACAGCTCATGGTCCCGTCCAGTCCTAGGCTCAGAACGGACGGACTGCCCGACTGACAACACTGGAGTTGTTGCTGGATAGATGAGGTGTGAAGAGCTATGGTGACTGGGCGACTACCCACACTTCTTAAATAAGTTGATAAGGTTAAACGAGACACATATCACAACCTAGCTCGGGGGACTGCAAATGAACCGGAAGACCTACCCGTATTGCACTTTTTCAGCTGACAGTTGAAGGGTTCCATAGCTGATCTGAATCATATGTGGATCCGATAACCCTTTTGGGGCACTGTTGCGGCTAATGTTTCGCCTGCTTGGCAACCGGGTTCCTCGTGTGACCGTGCTAGGGTTAGGGGCAATGCACAACGCACGATCCGTATAGATCCTCCCAAGTGTCCATGATCGCTTAGTCAGCGCAACACAATACCGTATATACTCGTATAATCCACTATCGCCGAATTATCCGGAACATGGTGGTTCCCTGCAAGCGAGGGCAGTGCAGTGAGGCTCAGTGAGGCTCTGGGTGTGTGTGGCAAAAGTGAGTGATGTCTTATGAAGCGTAATCTTCACTTTTTGATCATGAACTTATGAACGCTTGCCACAAGCTTGCCACCAGCACATCTTTAAAACTAAGAGATGGAGTACTGTGAGAACCATCACTTTAATCATTATAGTAATGACAAAACCCGAAAGCACATTTATACCTCTTGCTACAAGCGAACGCAATGCAAATCAGAGCAGTTACCCCACCAAGCTGCGTCGAGGTCCTAAACCTAAAGCTATCAGGGACTGTATCCTAAAACCAGAGGACATGCAGCCTATATGCCGCCCAAAGCGTATTTGGAGTCAAAAACAAAAAATCAGAACCTTCGTCTTTCTTTTTCACCACCGTATTCCTGTTGGTCCAAAATATCCTGGCGAATATAGAGCACCAACACAGAAGGAAGCGTCAGAGCTTTTTAAAATACCTCAGAGAACTATTAGCGATTGGGTAGTGGCACAGGAGAAAATTGAGATTTACGGAAAAAATAATTCTACAAGGAGTGACCGTTCCCTTGCAGCAATTGCTTGCAAATGGCCCGAGTTAGAATCACGACTGTACAATCTATTTTTGGAGCACCGAGAAAAAGGCCAGCCTATTCGGAGGGGCTGGTTCAGAGTTCATGCCAATATTATTTTCCGTGAACTGTATCCAGGTGCTAGTACCTCAATTTTTCGATTCTCAACAGGCTGGTTTCAAGCATTTCTTGGCCGGTTCCGTGTTAGCCTACGCTGCATCACAAAAAAAGCACAATAAATCCCGGAAGACTACCGCAAGTTGGTAGTTAGTTGGCTGCAATTCAATAGGCGTAACAGTCAGCTTCCTGGAGGTAGTTGGATGGAAACAGTACTCAATCGATCTATTGGAAAATATTACTTAAGTAATATCTGCAATCTGGATAAAACTCCTCTCCCATTTGAATATCTTAGTGGACGCACCTATAATCCAATTGGTGCAAAAACTGTTTGGGTTAAAGAGACTAGAAGTGGTTGGGATAAACGGCAAGCCAGTTTAGTACTCTGTGTATTTGCAGATGGAGTAAACCGCATACCTCCTATGATAATTTTCCATGGAAAGGGTGCAGTATTGCTTAAAGAACTACCACAATATCACCCAGGTGTTATTGTGGAGTTTAATGATGAAGCTTATATGAATGATAGTTTATTCATTAAATATATTGAGCAACATCTTCTTCCAGTACTTGCAGGCCGACCTACACTCTTTGCTCTTGATTTATGTAAATCTCATAAAACTCCAAAGGTTTTAGAGATTTTGCGTAACAATAATATAATGCCGAGCCTAATCCCCGGTGGGTGCACCAGTTTAATTCAACCATTAGATATTTCGGTAAACAAACCTCTTAAAGAACAAATCCGGGACTTGACAGATGAAGCTATACTTGAGCATGAAGCCGAGTTTGAGAAATGGACTGTGGGGGACCGGCGGATTTTAACTACCTGGTGTGTTGGGGATGCATGGTATCAATTTTGTATAGAAAAGCAAGAGCTTATAAAGAATGTTTTTGAGCGAGTGGGTTTGTCTCTTCCTGTAGATGGAAGTCAAGATAGTAAGCTCGACATTAAGGGCTTTCATGGAATTGATATTGGGGACTGGAGAATAGAGACTACGGGTCCGGAGAATTCACAGTTAGCGGATGTGGATACACAGGATGATGATCATGAAGAAGTGGAATTTATAGCACATGGGGAATAAATGTTTTCTAGTTTTTATATCTAGTATAATTTAGCTTTTCTTATCTTTCTATAGCTCTATTGTTGGTTAAACTAGCTTTCGCAGTCAAAAGATGAACATTACGCTTCATGAGACATCACTCACTTTTGCCTCACACACAGAGCCCCACAGAGCCTCACAGCACTGCCCTCGCTTGCAGGGAACTACCATGTTCCGGATAATTCGGCGATAGTGGATTATACGAGTATATACGGTAGATCGGAAGCTTATCCGGAGCCTCGGGCTGTCGCTTAAACCATCTTTAGCACCACATGAGGTCGACAGAGGATCGCGCCGCGCCAGGGGTATGCATGTTTTTATACGCGAAACCCGCATCTCATGTCTAGCACACGAACAATTCATCATTGGCTCCCCACTTCACTTGTAGTATGTGGAGTTGTCTAGGGGGATTGTATGTACTCACATTATGTTCGCCCCATGACTGAAATTGAGCTCTTTGTAAACAGCTGAGGATGGTTAGGGCTTGTCACCATTTACGGAACACATGCTATATTTATCTCAGTATCAACCCCGGCGGTCACGGTTCTAAGTGCAACCGCTAACTTATTCTGCTTTTCGCTAGGGTCATGGAGGTCGGTATTGTCTGAACCGGTGGGTGCGCGCGACTATCTCTCTATTTAACGGGGCTTCTCCGGATTTGCTGGAATCTCCACTGTGTGGTGGCTGGTAAAGTACCGGGTGGTGAAGGTTGGAGATCACCAAAGGCTACAAGCTTGACTTACAAACAGTACCACTACCAGTGCAACTTCCGTTGCGCTTCCTGCGGCGGGTGATGATTTATTAATAACACAGCAACAAAATGCTTTCAGATCCCCACATTTATAATAAAAGATCTACACGGCAAAGGATCATAGAAGGCAGTCCTCGAATGCGATCTGTATTTTGGGTTATTGGCTTTTGTTGTATTATTCTGGACCGCCAGGTACCGAGCTGGGGGGGGGGGGGTCTTTCATCCAAACCTCAATAGGCGGCTAATACTTATTTAATTCTCATTCACATCTTACCAATCACTTGAACCCTCCAAAGCGATTCGTAGGGTGCATGAATTGGAGGGGGAAAGAAATACCCGGTCATCTATAAGGTACCAAAAGGCTCGAGATGAGTATCACAACACAACCACATAGGTAAAAATGAAGATTTTGGCTAAGGAGAAGAGACATCAAGAGTTCATGTACGATCAGGCTTCATTAATTCATCTACTGTTGTAGAAGATGTCACATCAAGATGGGGCTGTCAGTTTCTATGTCAGCGACCTGATGTTTTTGTCTCCCACCATGTCTTGGGGGGCGATGGGAAATGCAGTAGCTTAGTATTATTGAGCGCCTATGGATGCCACAAACATTCGCCGCATGATCAGTGTCTGGAAGATTCTTCTTTTATTCATGACTCGTTATAAATATGCTAACTAGATTGAAACAGATGTTCTCAAAGAAATTCAGAGCTCAAGACGATTTTAAATAGTTCAGTGTATGCAAAGAAAAGAAAACACAACATATCCAGGGTTCGCAAGAAAAGCAGTATTGGCCTAGGGTTGAATCAATTTAAATCTACTGTGCTGTCAGTAAGGAAATTTGAACAACACAAAGTTAGAATAAAGGTGTTTGCTCACGGCACGCGTTGGGAATTGCAACTTCCTTCATGTCCGATAGGCTTCCTATGCCGTGTTGCTGTTGTCCTCCTCTTTAACATCCTCCACTTTGGTACTCCCAGCGCCCTCCCTCTGACCACCCCGCCTCGGTCTCAATGTCCATGGTTTACCAGTCCTCCTACGCCCCATTTTCACTTGCTTTCCGCTCCCATCTGTCCTTCCCTTAATGTACTTTTCCACGAGGTATATCTTTCCACCTTCTTCGTAAACAGGCATCCCAGGCGTCCATTCTCCCCTAGAAGCTGTCTCGTCGTCTTTCAATGACTCCTCGCACGAGGTCTCCACAGGTGCGTTCGAGTTCGTCGCAAGGAGTAGAATCTTTCCGATAGTCCAAGTTAAATCCATACCAACACCCCCATAAGGCTGGTATGTGAACTCGCGTCCACCTTGGCCGTACTGTTCTGGGAATCCAAATCCGCGGTAGAGGATACTCTGTACAAATCCGGCGCAGAACCAAGCCCAATTGGCGTATCCCAGTGTCTTCCCACCCTCAGGCAGTTGATTTTTAACCCCGAGATCAGCAACATCTACATATGAATTGTGTGCCTCCTGCAGAAATTCCCATGGCCCATAGATCTCTCCCTTCTTACCGAATGTCTTCTTTCTCACGTCCCAGAATGTAGCCCCACCAATAAACTCACGGTTGCTGTTCTGAAAGTCAATCTCCATGGCGCCCTCCAGGAAATCAGCGTCCTCGATGGAATTAACGTCTTTGTCGTTAAAACCCGTTGGGTAGTTGAGAGGCATCTCATATTCGTAAGGTCTCCAGAGGTTCAGCAGGGTCGTCAGGGCTGCCTTCTCACAGTTCGCGAAGTTCTTGTCGCCCTCGGTATGAAAATCACGTACGTCGCAGGGATCTTGCAGCCGTTCGACTTGGGGTTCCCTCCCTCTCTGATTCTTTTTAACCTCGTTGTCATGATGATCTTTAGACTTCTTCGAGCCTAGTGGTAGCGTCTTCAGATACATATCAAAAGCCTTACCGCCAACTTGGACCCTCCACAATGTGCCCGCGAAACTAGATTTCTCTTTCCAGGTAGGTTGGAACGCGATCTGTGCACTGGCCCCGCCCATCTCTACGTATCCGGCGGTATGGTATGTCTTAGGGCCGTAGGAACAAAGGTTACCCCGCAGGTAACTTGCTGCTATCCATCCGTAGAGACCTTCTTCCTCCCCAGTAATCGGTCCGCACTCTTTCACCCTGAATGACATTTTCTCGGCATATTCCCTGATATTGTCAAAGAGCACATCACGGGAGCCCATAGCAATAAAGAAGTCAATAAAAGCCTCGGAAATGTTATCGTCCCAGCCGTCCGGAATGTTTTCGAGACCACTAATAGAAGCCAGAGCTTCTTGGAGATCATCGATATCTTCCGCGCTACAGAACTGACGTTTGTCGCCGGGAATAAGCTTGCGCATGTGTTTGATGATAGATAGTAGCTGCATGATCCAACCATTGAATTCGAGTCTTGGGTGGATTTCGCTTATGCCACTCTCCTTGATCTGCTTAGTAATAAGGTAGGGGTTGAAGAAAGCCTCGCTATCGATACTCATCGTGTCGACATCAGGGAGCTCGAACCCCGTTTCAGATATGTTCTCATAAGCACTTTGTATTTGCTCATAGATAAGCAGGTGGTGTTTTTCGAGTAGGTACCCTGCTATTCCAGCGCCGGTTCCTAGTAGCGTTTTCCTGATTTCCACAATGTCTTCACTGAGGAGAGGGAACTTCCCAGGGATATTGGAGATGTATTCCTTGGCTTTTTTGAGACACTGAACGAGGGAGGTATCGCCCTGGTACCAGAAGGAGGCGCTCAGGGCACTTTCGATTTTATCAATTATCTTGTTGTGGATGGTAGCGAAATTCTCAATGTCATTCTGAAGTAGATCGTTGACCCTTTTCTCGGCTTCGGGACGCATGGGGAAAATAAAATTATGGATTTTACTGGCCGATTCCTTTAAATCACCGGAGCGGCGATCTCTGGGGAGAGATTTGTAGGATTTCTCAAGTGTGTCAATGAGTTTAGAAAGCTCCGCGGCACCGAGATCTCGTACTCCTGCAGTAGCAAGTATGTATAGTGGGACTTTCTCTCGACAGACTGGCAATTCGTCGGTGATCTTGTCGCTCAACTCTTGAAACAAGCTTGCAAGAAGCTCAGGAGCCTCTTTTGGATCCATATCGTGGATACCTTCATGGAAATTTGACTGCTGTCAGTACCTGCAACCAGATCTGTTCATAGCTTAGTGGAGCGATCCACAAACCTTTGTCCGTCTTTGTCCCTATAAATTCTTGCTTCAATGTGGGAGGTGGATTTCCATTGCCGAGTTCCCATCTCGGCCAGCTATAGATGAAAGGGCGAGTTCCACCCGACCCAGCATCTATGATTGCCGCATCTATTTCATTCTCGACTTAGCTTCAAAGTACAATCAGGAGTGCTTGAGGAGGGAAATAGAAGGGGAATGATACGTACACTGTGTAGTTTGTGCCATGATATAAACCGAGGATTGATCTGCTTCTGAGTAGCTGGAGTGTGTAGAGAGATATGGTTATCCAGAGAATACCCACCCTACTTAAATAAGTTGGGTCGCTAGCAATCCGAAAGTTAATCAAGGAACATACCGAAACCTCGCCTGAGCAACTGTTCAAGTTGAATGAAGTGATTGGAAGACCTACTCCACTCAATATGTGTAGTAGAGCCCCTCCGGGAAGGGGATTGCAAAACCCGAGATATTCCGCACGGACCCTAAAATTCGTATACTTACTGTTGATCTTTTCACAAGGCAAAAAGAAAAAGAATTTCTCTGAGCCGGAATCTCGGGTCCCCCAATCTGTGTTGCCGGGAGCTAGATACTATTAGGCGGCTATTACCGTGTATTCGTATCTGCAGGATATTCCTAGAATGGCTAGTTATTGCATAATATAAATCATAGATGAGTTGAAACATTTATATATTATGCGATATTAAGCAGTTCGGGGAACATCCCGGAGCTACGGCCATGCAGATCGCTTGACCGGAGACCTAGTAGACTGGTTCAACTACCCAGGGGGATATGTCGCTGCCGGAGTTTTCTTCCGGATATCGCCAACTAACGCCCGTGCTTTTGAAATTCTTGTTACCGGTCCGTTTCATTCCTATCGTTACCCCTCACAATACCTGCCTGTGACCCCGCTTGGAACTCATAACCTTCGGTGACGTAGCTAAGTGGATCGTTCAATATAGATTGGCATCTCAGTGAGCCGGTCCCTAGGGGGATATGAATGGGAGCAAAACGCTTTATGAAAACCACCTGTCATTTATGCCGTATCAGATATTTGCATTCGAGTCCGGTCCAGGCCAAATCGCTATACCCGAGACTCCACACCACAATACTCGTAGTGCATTTTTTCAGCTGGTATTTGAGCGTTTCCGTAGCTGTCCTGAATCATACGTAGATCCGCTAACCGTTTTGAGGCACCGTTGCTGTTAGTGTTTCTCGTGGTTGCCAACCAAATTCCTTGGGTGACCGTGCTAGGGTTAGGGGCAATGCACAACGCGCGATTCGTACAACGGAGAACGCCGTTGGAATGGTGCCCAGACTCGCTAAATGTGCGTTTCAGCTCAATTGTGCCAGATAAATCATCGCCAAATCTATGCAACTATGCCGCTTTGGCCAATAATAGTATAGCCATAGGGTGGTGCTTGGCGATCTGCGGGGTAATACTTGTATACCCTCAACTTCAGTATTGCGGCATGTTCGACTGTCCGAGCCCACCCAGCAAGACCGTGCCGGGGAGCCCATCAAGCCATTCAATTTACTGAAGATTGTTTATGATCATAGATGCCGATCCTCCCAACCCCAAGCTTTCCCGTGTTAAGCCGCGTATTCTCACTTCGCCTGACCTCGCATACCGGCACGGATCTTTGAAAGCATTTCACAGCTGAAGGAGAACAGTTCAATGGCATTTGTTAAATCATATTCGTATTTGGGCCGTAATTAAGTATTGTCATTCACGGTCGCAACTAACACACCCACCTAAGAAATCATAGTGAAAACAATCACGACACCCAATAATGAAAAATACAGGAATATAAAAAAATAAAACTATAAGCGAAAGCATACTGGTGAATCGGGCCAGAAATTAGTGTCCTCACTATTAAAGCTCAATTTTAGATTTCAAGTTGAGGTTTAGGCCTTTATAATTCTGGCAATATTTAATTGCGCCCAAGTATAAGGCACGATTTAATTTGCGGCACATTATCCCATCACAAGAGTGGTCATGTTCTGTATTGTAGGGCCTAGACCGGGCGGTTTATTATAATTGGAAAAGGGGAGGAAATCTGATACCGGCGAACCCAGCGTGTGGGAGACAATACCTACAGGGAGGCTTATTGTTCTATTATAAATCTGTAAGTACTTATGGATGTGATATATACTGAAACTATTATAGCCTCGGTTGTCCTATAACAACGGTAGGCCGATGGTTATAACATGCAGCTGTTTTATATGGTGCGTCTCCAGAATATCTGGTTTTCGGTAACCGGGGCTCCAGCGCTATCATTGCAACACCTTTCTCCTGTTACTGTCATAGGGCGGTCCGGCTTAGCTTGATTGATCATATGAACAACCCGGACTTACCAATATCGCAGTTATTTATCGCACTGCAATATGTGATCAAGTGCTCATTGCTCCCGGCATATATGCAGGGCAGCAGGGCCCGATTCCTGTGTAGGCGATAGATCGTAATCAAGAATGTTATCTATTGCTCCTATACCACTATTTGGGCGGATAAATAATATCACAAACCATCGTACCGTTTAACGAGCTATGACGTGGACCGCGTTCCATTATTATCAGAAATATATCTTGTTTTAACACGAAACAAGCATCTCCGGGTATGTCATGGGTTGCCGGGGCTGAAATCTTGCTAAGGAAGCACACCGTCATAGAGGAGAGGAATTATGTCACAAAAACCGCTCATTAGTCTTATAAAATAGTAAACCAATGGAGCATGACTGCTCTTTGCCAGACCAGCTCACCAACGATGATCTCCGGGCAAACGCATCGCAGGAAAACTTGCTCAAGCCCAATACGGATAAGAATGCATGAGGCACTGACTCGACGAAGGCGAAGTAGGAGTTCTGCACGATATCAGCTGAACATGTTATCTCACGATCGTTTTGTGATAGACTGCGATTGCACCCCATACAATGCGGTATATCACGACGTAAATCGGGTACTCTGCCTGCGGCCCGGGCCGTCATCCCCTACCAGCCGGTTCCATAGCACCTCCATGAATAACCCCCAGCCCCTGTAATGAGCCAATATTCTTCGCCAACGGAAAGTATGGCTCAGATTATCAAATATGGGGCTGCTTATCTCCTACAACACTAGAATACTTCCACCCATCGCCTCGATCTCGATGTCTTAGATGCCGGGCGCCCCAAGAAGGTATTGTAGGAAAGGTACAAGAACTGAAATGGCTTTGTTGCGTTGTTTAATATAGCGGGGTGTGAGAGTTTTATGATTGACTTTGGGAGGCAGTCACTACCGGCATTGGTGTACTGTTCGAGTGATATAGCATTGATTCAGTAAAGACTATAGCATAATATAGGTTTCAAGCACTTGCGTGTGGTCTTTCTCCCTTACCTATGTACTTTCTACGTTGACATTGTTAGTTACTTAGTTCAGTAAGCGAGTTCTGCTGTGGTACAGTGGTTTACCCGGTAACGAATACTTCCAGGTGAAAGATAGAGATTGCTTGCAGTATACCGTAAGCAAATGTGCCAAGGCGAGCCCTACTGCTGTTGTACTAAAATTGATTGATTGAAGGATGCATAATCTTCAAGTTACAGAAGTGATGCGTCGCTTATATACTTACTCGTTGTAAACACGTATCCTGTATTCCAACCCTAACCCACAATCCATCTACCGTACTGTGGCACGTGATAGGTGCCAAGGCTGAATAAGCCACTTGGCATTAGCACGCTCTATAGATAGACACATGTGTGTAGCCTTAATCAATCATGCTCTCTGGATTTAGATTTGTTTGTCTTTGATAGAGAACCGATCTTAATCCTTCCAATCACCGAACACCCATCAGCCTAATCACAGTACCACTCGATAAACTCGCTATAATTTCAGTGCTGTAGCTTGTAAACCCCTGACCAGACATATTCAAGGTAAGCGGAGGCTTAGTGATGGTATAGGGTTGAAAGATCTCCTATGAATGGTGGTTTCTACATCATACTGTTGATTCAAGGCAGAGCGTCGATCCCACCCGCCCACCAGGTGTCACTAAACTGAAACTCTGAGCCTAGGTCTTGGTTTCTTTGATCCGGACTTAGAAAGCCATAGGGCGGAGATAGCGGATTTTACGAGTTTCTAGGGTATTTGTTCTAAACACACTGTCTGCCGCCAGAGACCACCCACCATACCCGATACATAGCGATAACAAGGTACCGACAAGCGGAAAAGACGGAGAAGACACCCCCCGGCTCCTATCAAAATAGGCGCTCCCCACTGCAAAAAATCGTGGGAATTATTCTCGTATGTTTTTGCGACGGTAATCACCACCTTAAATCTCCCCATAGTTCTTTGGACCATCTCAATGGAGTTCTCATAGAGCGGGTTGATGTGTCCCTATCAAACAAATCAATGAAGTCTTTATGGGGTGTAGTCACGCGACCAACCATGCGCAACCGGTAATCCCTTAAGTCCCCAGAAACAAAACTTCTTGAAGAATCAAAAGAAATCAAGACTATATCCGGGCGGCGGGGTAAGATACCCACATAATGTTTTTTGAGTGTAAAGCCGGGAGTGCCCGATCATCTGTCTGTACCATCCGTTGTGTAGGGGCGCCGTAAGATCAAGAGGAAAACAGAAAGTCGTTGCAGTGGTATTTTATCTGCCAGCTACTTAAGACGCTCTGACAGAGAGAATTAGTGACAAAGACTGCCTATAACAAAGAAAAAGTAATAGTAAAATCTAATCATATCTGGATCTGAGCACGTGATCTAACACAAATCATCTGAATATTGTTGAATTTAGTCACAATTGTCATTTTACGCGGCTAACTGCGCCTCTCCCATATTGCAGCCCGTGGAAATAAGTTCCGGTTTTATGGGGGGCTCGGCAAAGCTGGCGTGTAACCGAGTGCCGCATACAAGAGACCTCCGAGAAAATAGGGGAAGGATCCGACATCTCTCATTCCTCCCGATATAATTCCGGACAAAGTGTCGGTGCCTTCCAGAACATTTGTGACTGAGAGCACGGTGAAGCCCGGTATTATAGTAAGTAAAAGTGTGAATACATGCATTTAATCTATGCCCGACAAAACGGAAGTAATTAAATAGATCTCATCTCAGAAGGTTTTTAACCCAGAGATACCTGCTATTGATCCCTCCGCTTGTTTCCCTCAGCCTGATAGTTTCGGCAATAAGCGACCGTGCACAGATTGTGTGGCGTAACCTTGTTGTGGCACAAAAACATGAAAAATGAGGCTCCGCTGATCTTCCCGCTGCCAGGTGCATGTGCCTGCATATGCACGGTCGGCACGGAACTTTACAACAACAACAGGCGATAGAGCATGTGTAGATATATTGGGCCTTTGTATTAGCTATGAAATAGAAATAATATCACGGGGTATTGATACATGATAGTTTTTTCAAGGTTGGAAGCATTAATCGGAAGATTCTATCATCGCCCTGGAAACATCAGATGAATACACAGTAGCAAGACATTGAGCCGTCACTGTACCACGGTCATCGCCACCCGGAGTCATTACTGACAGTTATTTCCCACCCCCCGAGCTCTACTAAAGAATGTAAATTGAACCCTCGCGGCTATCACAATCACAGTACTACGGCATTTCCTCCGACCTATGGCTATGGGCCTACTTTGAGTATAGGTCCAGCAGTTCTGCCGCGGGCACCCTGGAAGGCAAGACGGAGAACGGAGTGTTTGACCCTACAGAAAGAAAACCCACAAAAGCAAGAAACAATTGAAGTATAGAAATAGGTTATACTTGATTAGGATATCGAGCCACCCGCCAACTACCCGTCGTACCACAAGATAGGCAATAATAGGTAGGAAAACCAGTTTCTGTTGAGACTCAACTCACAAATGTACAGAAATCAGTGACGTGTTGTAGAAGTATTGTTACGACACTAATAGCTATAGGTGTCCGACCGAGCTCCTCCTACTCCAGCGCCTAGGATCATAAAATGACTTATACACATCAAGTAGATATATACTCTCATATAATGTTCTGTCGCCTGTCCTACCAGTGTTTCAACGTGTTTTCATCGCTCTCATCCATATAGAACTATCCATTTCTTTGCTGTTTAATATAATAGCCCCACCAAGGGGGTGAGGGTTCCCCTCAAACTCGCAAAAATATCATTTGACATTTTCTCACTGGTTAAGTCGAGTGACGGTTCTGCTGCCGGGTTCAATCATTTTTGGGGGTGGGGGAAACTAATTTCCGGTCATTACCGTGGGTTAGGGTTATGAGTTGTGTAAAGTTCAAGAGCCGTGACTAATAAAAAAGGCTCATTGGGAAAAGGTAGATTAGTAAATTTGATTCTTATTACTGTATTGCTATTATAGTTTTGGAATGTAATTAGTATGTATGTGAGGCTAAATACAAAGTTCGGTCTGGTCCAACCCTATCTATATAGTAATTTGTTACGACACATTAAATATCCTTTTAGTCTAGATGCCCGTTGGTACGTACCACTGGGAATAGTTGGAATGGAACGACATGGAAATGCTCTTTTTACAGACAAGAGTAATCACCATCTAAGCGGTGTCATAAGTACTAGTTAGCTAGCATTTTATCCGCTGAGCTCAATCAAAAAGAGACTCTTTAACTAAAATACTATATTAAACCCTAACCCTAGCGTTTAGAGCATGTCTATGCCTACAATGAGCGTATAAAAAAAGGTTTCACCTCGCTAGCACTGTTGATCTGATCCGGTAATGCGAAAGAACTAATCTCTATGTATACTCTAGACCTGATAAAGAGGTGGCCGCATATAGGACAGAATTTTTTAACCGTTGTTATAACGTACATATTGATATACGGCAACTACAATACTATAAAGCAAATAAAGAACTACTTAGACTCGCAACACTAAAAACCTGTTGCACCCTCAGTATAAATGATACCGGTATAAAATAGGCCCTCTCAGAGCTTAGCGCCCTGTAACCATTCCGTCCATTCTATCTTTCAATGCCTGCAGGTCAGGCGGGAGTCTCATTGGAGGACTGTCAATAATTTCTGTGAAGATGTGTCGAAAGTACTGCAGGATATGCAGGAGATCATATTTGATCTGGAGTATGCCAGTTGAGTGTATCTACAATTCTCATCAGTACACAGGACCCGGATTACTTAGGGAGGTGTTTTACCGTCCGTTTGTTGTCAAGAAAAATGAACCGAAATCGATCACCGTCTGTGACAAGTCCATAGCCTGTCCAGTCCCCAGCAAGGCGATTTACGGACTTCAGATACTGTTCTTGTGCATCCTGCATCATCGCCATATACGCACTCAACTGGTCAACCTCCTGTTCCATGCCAAGTCGTCCAGGCAGAAAGTAGAGACCAGGTGAGCGAGTAAACTTGACATTGAGAACGGCTAGATAGGTACCCACAAAATACCGAGAATGGGTGTCCTTATAAGACGGAGATAAAAAATAGCTCTTACTGAACGCGGCGTCAATGATGCCCACAACCTTTGTAGGGCCATCCGGAGTTTCGATAGTCGTGTTAAGAGAGAGATCACTGTAAGCTCGGATTTTAAGCCGTTTCGGTGGAGGAGGTGGATCATCAGGATGGAAGGTAATTATTTGGGGCGGGCGTTCGATTGGGGTATTTCCAGGTGTGAAATGGTCTAGGACCTGGAAACCAGGAAGGTCATGCAGAACATCCATAATGATGAGGTTTACGATTATAGTTGTGTCGGTGCGTTTTCTCCGGAAGAGATCAACACCCAAATTCATTGAGCGGGCTACGAGATATTAGCGTACAGATTGTATGTGCGCTGTGGAAAGAAAGGACGGGTGAGCACCAAGCCATTCGCTACGGCCACCAGGAAACTCCGACACCCTGAAGGATGGGAAATCAATGCTCCCATCTTCCAGAGCATTGTTCTTTAAACGAAAATAGGAGAAGGCTTGTGCTTGAGTGAGATTTCGGGCCGGAACCCAAGGAGGATTGGGTTCCTAGTAGTGTTAGTCATCAATAGGACACCGATGTAACATATATACCTACAGCGAAATATGTTAACTGGCTATTTTCGAGCGACCCCTGGACATAGCGTTTAAAGGCAAGAAGCTCGGCTAAGTTTGATTCGTCAATACCCTTCAGCTTATTGGCGATATCGTTAGCGTCTAGCTTAGGTGGAGGTACGCTGAAGACACCCGTACTCCCACCCCCAAAAAGGCCCCGCAATAGGAACGACATTAAATTAAACACTTATAACGGCAAAAGAGAATAGAATACTTCGATGGGGATTATGGGTGAGGTGGAGTTCGAAGATCCGTGGTGAACTGTGGGTATTAATACCTGGTAAATCGGCCACGTCACAATCTATACTAACCCGAAGTGGTGCTTCCACCCAAAAGGCTGGTTTGAGCGCAACTATGAGTAATACAGTGTACAAGAGGATCAAAGTTACTATCGACAGCAATTGCCACCAGTATTTTACTACTAGAGAATAAAAGGTGTCTGTGGGAGAAAATATATTGTAGGCGGGGTTGGTTAGTAAGCTGTATTATTCTTTCCACGTTTATTGATGTATGCGCTACCCAAAGAGGCAGTAGCAGCCGTTATGGGCTGCCTGAAAAACACAACCTGGTCGCTCGTCAGAACTGCTCGCCCATTCAAGAACCGCTGCTATCCAGGAACGTTCTCTCAAAGGTCATTTAATTAGGGGACATTCCCACATGGATAACACCGTTACCTTAGCGGTTGAGTCCCTGGATAGACTTTTTATTGGAGGAACAATGGTACTTCCGCCACAAAAATACTGACTGCCTCGCTTAATTAACGAGATCTTATAGAATTATAAGTACCAGCCACCATAGTCAGTAACGAGATGAATGTGAAGGGTAGTTCTATTCAACCCTTTGGGAATCTGAAGTGTTGAATTATACAACGTGTAACTGTAATTCTACCAAGAAGTAAAAAACCGCCAGACAAGACGGAGAGTACCACTTTCTATATGAATTTTAAAAGATAGGGCTGTTCTATCAGCCAAAAAGTGCTAATAGGACCCCTTTAACTATAAAAATAAGCTTCAATAGAGCTAATAGTGTGTCTGGATTTGCCGCTCGGACACCTAACCCTGTTACCATTATGGGAATAAGCATCATAATACTCTACAATATTAGAAGATAAACAGGCAACACTAATATACTAGTTCCTACATAACCAACCCGTAGGTATACCGGAAAAAGCCCCCACGTATTAAGAGAATATAATATTGTGCGAGTCGAGTCTGCTTGTCATCATTGGAGGTATAATTACATTTTGGCAACCGATATACTTGGACTCCCAGTGTAAAGACCGCGTTAAGGAATATTTTGCTATAACCAATCTACCCAGATAGCTGTAATAGATACCGTGTAGCGGCCAAAATTCATACAATAATATTTAGTTATAGTGGCAGCCCTAGCCCTAAAAAGCCCTAAAAAGCCCTAGCCTAACTGGCTGTAGATAGTCGCCAAATCTACCGAGGGTTCGTAGTACTGCTGCCCTTGAGCCGAAGGTAATTTTTCCATTATCATGTACATTCCCCAGGATGACGGCGTTGACGATGTGAGTGGCCTCTACGGGTAGTGGGGTTATATCGAACTCGAGAACATCCGCTAGGCTCGGGAACCAGCTCCAGAATTGCCATAAAGAATGGTCTGGTCTGCCGGGGGTGGTTTCTTATTGATTTATCGAACCCTAGCTGCTTTGTATGGCGCATTCAAGAGCACTGACATACTCCGGGCGTCATAATTGAGCTGCCAGGGGTTAAAACCGTTCACGAATCCAGAAAGGTGGCTAGTCTCCTTTAGATCAGGGTAGTACAGCACAAGAGCAATCCTTAGGGAGACAATACAAAACTTGTGCATAGGTCCCGCTTGCTCGATCCGTCCCTCATATTGTCCGAAAGAGTTATCGGAAGTAACAAACTTTTCTCCATGAGCAGCTTCCCAGATAGTGAGGAATATCTGCATATTATCGTGATAGGCAAGAAATTTCAAACATTCCAAAGTTGGGTCAGTCTCCATCGAATGGTATTTTTTCTGGAAAGCGTGCATCCCACCCATCCCCGAAAGAGGTCCCCCGAAGGCGAAAAAACATGCTTTTATTCTCGTCATTTCTGCCTCCTCCGCTAGTTCCATGATATCTTGATGGTTGGAGCCGAGATGATACCGGAGGACACGGAGCCATGTATCCTGCAGGGAGTCCGGGAGATTGTTTGGTTTGCGGTATGTTTTGATTTATACCCGTGACTGAGCATTATCTGGGTGTTTTTCGTTATGAAATGTGTCTCCGATGGATACGTGGTGGTAGTACATGATAAACATGAACTTCCGTAGATACTCAAGGTACTCTCTCTTGATGGTGCATGATGTTGGTAAGGGGGCTTTGATATCTGCTGTTCCGCGGGCATATTTGTCTATCGCCCTGTTGATATATGTCATGGTTCTACTTGCTTTACCTCCGAGGCTGGCAATCCTCTCTTCAATCTCATCGGTGTCCACCCCCGGCGGAATATCGGGGTCCCGGAATAGGCCCCGTTCCGCATAGAATTGTAGTATTAAACAGTTGGTCGGTTCCCGGTAGATCTAGATTCAATATTCAATCTATTTGACTTATTTTTGATATTAATACGGTATCACGCTTACCCCTCTTGCCGAGCAAAGTTCCTCAGTATCCACTGGGGTACGTACAAGGAAATGGCGGAAGAGGACCTGACACCTCACCTCCCCCGATAAAATTCCGGACAAAGTGTTGGTGATTTCCACAGCGTCATAGTCACTTCTGACTGAGAGCCTGGTGAGTCCCAGTGCTATAGTAAGTAATGTTGTGAATGCAGGTATTTAATCTATGAGGGACAAAACGGAAATAATTAAATGGATCCCAGAAACATTGTAACCCAGAGATACCTGATATTGATTCCTCGGCCTGTTCCCATAACCTCGAATAAGCGAACGTGCATAGATTCTGTGGCGTAACCTTGTCGTGGCACAGAAACATGGAAGATGAGGCTCCGCTGATCTTCCCGCTACCGTGTGCAGGTGCCTGCATATGCAAGGTCGAAATGGGGCTTTGACACATAAACCACAGATAGAGTAGAGCATTTCATTCCTATTATTGTATTGCTGTATCAGTTTTGGAATCTTACTTGTATAACTAAATGAGGCCAAATAAAAACTTCGGTTCGATCCCCAATCTCCCACCACCCTGTGTAATTGATGTAGGGATTGTGGAAAACCTCCGGGGATGTTGCGATAATTTTCGATATGAGAAACCAAATATATGACTGCACTGTCCCCTAGTGAAGCTTCCAGTTGGATGAGGAAAGTAAATCATGCAGTAGCAGGAGTACAGAGCAGTCACACTACTTTTAGTCAAGAATTGTATAATATTCTGCGCTGAACCCTAACTCTTGAACCAAACTAGATCCTCCACTAACATAAAAAGTGCAAAGAACTGTAAGTTCATAAGTCGCTAACCAAACAAAACCTAAATAAATGGGTAAGAAATAACAAAAGTTAGAAAATATCTTGGAGAAAACCGCTTATCTGATAACGTAAAGAAATGAGATATGTCCGATCCATCACAAATTGCACCTCACTCGATATCATAGTCTCCATAGCTTCTTGTTTCAGTTACCATACATCCCCCCCTTCCGAAAACACATCTAGATATAATTCAAACGGAGGGTCCGAGTAAAACACCCGCACCCACTGCCATAGCTTCTTGCTGTAGTAAACATACATTACCTCTCCCGAAACTCCACCTAGATCTAATACTTCTATAGGAAGCGAGCAAAAGTCTACCATCCACTCGTCTAGTACTGGTGCTGACGCCTCAATCCAGAGACCATAGAAGCTGCTAGTTGTCGTTTCTCTTGCACCATACTCAACGAGCAGTGATTTCATCCGCGATTGGCCCGTAGATTCCGCTATAGCTATTGCTGTCACCCCACCATCCTTGGTAGCACCCAGTGCCCCCCTCCGGAGTAGTAACCTCGTAATACCGACCTTTTTCTCGTAGATCGCCGTGTATAACGGCTGGGAGCCGGAATGATCAGCCATCAGGAGATTTGCTCCACTTTTGAGTAGAAGGTTGACCATTCCTTCATTTCCGTCAGTGATTGCTAGGTGCAACGGTGTCTTTCCACTGTTTTCCTGCGCGATGTCATTTGCTCCCCATCCTATCGAAAGCCTCACTATGTGTTCACTCCTAGATTCGGCAGCTAAATGCAGTGCTGTCATTCCCCGATCGTCTTTTGCCAGTACATTTGCTCCCTCCTCCAGTAAAAACCTCACCATCTGCTCAGCTCTGGTCTTAGTCGCTATGTGCAAGATAGTCTGCTGTGTGTCGTTCGTCACCATAACATCTGCCCGGTTCTCCAAGAATGGTCTCATCTCTTTTTGATTCCCCGATATAGCCGCTACATGTAGTGCTATTCTCCCTCGATTATCCACCGCTGAGATGTCTGCCCCGTTCTCTACTAGAAGACCTACAACGAGCTCGCCTGCTGCCTGGCTTGCCGCATGTAGCATACTCTGTCCTGTGTTGTCTGTCTCCATCGTATCTGCTCCACTAAGCACCAGGCACTTCACCATCGCAATGTCTATTTTATCCACAGCGATCCGTAACGGTGTTTTCCCTTGATTATTCTTTACAGCGATGTTCGCGCCGTGTTCTAATAAATATCTAACAATAGCCACGTTTCCATTCTGGGCTGCAGAATGTAACGGGGTTATTCCAAGGGTGTCACCAGTCGTGGAATCAGCCCCATATCTAATCAACAACTCAATTATTGGGATTTTTGCATGGTTCACTGCCCAGTGTAGCAATGACTGTCCATCAATCTCCGTAGTAGTGTCTACCCCCCCTCTTAGCAGGGTATCTACCGCTTCTATCTGCTCCCTCACCACTGCTAGTTGCAGTGATTTCTTCAAGTCCTCAGTCGTTCGACAACCGCTCTCCCCTACCAATAATTCTGCACAGATTTCGCGGCTTTCCTGGTATATATCGTTTGGTTGGGTAGAAGTATGAGTATGTGACGTCGAGTTGTGCTTTTCCGTGCTATTGTAAACTCCAGGGCATATAACGATAATAGATAGAGTAAGGTAAAGAAGTGAAAGACATGTAGCCCAGGACGGTATCTTGAGTTGTATGCTTCTGCTTCCTTCTATGGCTGGGCGTGGTGCCCCAAGTGATTTATCTAGTTCTTGAATTGTCAAGATTAGTTAGAGAACCCAAAATCTCGAAGGTTTCTGTGAGTATGGCGGACCAACCGTTCGGTAGTTGTGTTCCTTGCGGAGGGCTGATAATTTGCCCATTCACTCCGTGATCCTGGGTACGGGGACCCGTACTATTTCTACCACCCTCCAGAGCGTTTCTTTCTACGACACAAAGCCACCGGTCTTTTAGCGCTCGCTCAGGTGTCAACCTATCATCTGGTAGGGGCATCATTAAACTAATGATAAAGTTGATTCCTGACAAGCTTGTTCCATTGGCGATTAGTTTCAGCTTTGGGAACTTGGTGATATCTCTGAGGTACGCGTGGTAGTCTGGGGTGGCTTCGAATGGCGGTTCCTTGGTCATGATAGTATAAGTTATACAACCGAGGGACCAGATATCGACCTTGTTTGTATAAACCGATGTCCCTGAATTTATATATCCCAGGATTTCGGGTGCCATATAGGCCGGGGTACCCCTTGCGGACATCAACAAGGTATCCACCTCTTGCTTTGAGCAGCCGAAGTCAGTTATTTTGACTGTGATACGTTCCGGTGGCAGGGAGCCCATAAGAACATTCTGCTTGGTTGGTAAGTAGGAAATATCGTCACTGGGCGGAAGAAATGTACTTACTTCGGGCTTCAGATCCCGATGACAAAGCTTGTTCTTATGCAGAATTTGTACAGCTTCAAGCAACTGCCTTGTGATATTCCTCGCGTCTTGCTCTGTAACACCTATGCTACGTATAAAAGAACCGAGATTACCTCCCTCGATGAACTCCATAGCCATATAGACATTTCCTGTGTTCTCCCACCATCCAAAAAACTGGACGAAGTACTCTGGATACTAGTCATAATCGGGATGTCAATAATACGTGCTATATGCAATGAAGATCATTTGTAATAGGATATGTATGGGTGGGGTTCAAAATAAGCTTACATCTGCCAGAAGTGTAAAAGCTCTCAACTCATGAGGGGTAGACCACCCTGTGGCCTTCGCTTTAGAAATCTTTTTCACAGCCCTCAGTGCACCTCCCTCCTCTTTTGCCAGCCGTACTTTCCCGTATGATCCTATACCGAGAACTCTATCTTTTTTCCAAGTTTCGATCCGGGTGCCAGAGGTGTCTCTGATAATATGCCGCCAGCCACCTTCTATGGGAGCGGTCTCCAGCATATACTTCCGATAGTTTCTGAGCGGGTTCGACATTTTATAACAGGTAAGCTCTCCACTATCTGTGCCGAGGTCGGTTTAAATGATATATATGCAGCAATTTCCTCCGCGTTAGTTGTGGTTTTCGAGCGGGGAAGCTTCAGCCTTGTTGTCAACAATCACGCCAAGATGCCTGTGGATTACGTGTGACTAATGTTGCCAAGCGTTGGCAAAGCCATAGAACATCGTGTGGCGCCAAAGGTGGCGCCTCTCGAATCACCACAAGTGCTTTAAGAAAGCAGTTTAGTATATTTAATGCGGCAATTGAGAGCGTCTATGACATATCAATGCTTATCAAGGCCTGGAGGTTTTGGCACTTTGTAGATTTCATTGTTTGGTCAGTTAGACATGTAATAGAATACCGCTGCTAGAACCACCCGGCATACCCGGGGGAGGAAGCAAGGAATAAGAACTAACTAATAAAGAAGTTCGGCCAGTATGGCGACATGAATGATTGCATAGGGTCTATATACCTTATGTGATAGTTTTTCATTCTTGTCTCACTCAATTGTTACCGCAGAGGCTTAGCTGCAGTGTCTCTATGGGGGCAGTTCGTCCATTCTAAGACTAAGACTAGACGTCCTATGAATGAATGAATGAATGAATGAATTTATCGTAAATAACCAGACGCGCTATAGCTCTATAGTCCCCCATGTGCTGTCCCATAAATGCCCTAGGCCCAAAGTATGAGGACCCGGGAGTATATGGGGCCACTTCAGCCGCCAAGAAAGTAGGGTTAGGGTTTTTCTTTGTTTTAAAACTGGTCTTGGGCTTCATTAATGACTAATTTCTGTAATTTACCTATTTTACTTTAGAAAGTGTTACAAAGACGACTTAGCATGGCTCATAAGGTCCTGAACGGTGCTATGCTTACTGCAATCCGGGACAACCTTACCCCGGACGGACTATGATCCACAGGCCGTCCCGTCATGGGGTCGCGGCGGGGTCGCGGCGGGGCCCCGGACGGTTGGGAGCACTGAAATTTCACCTAGGCCGGCCGGTACTATGTAGATAGCCAAACATAATCACCCGGACTAGACTAAATGAAATAGGAATTGCCCAAGTCCACCCAGGTATTGAATAGTCTCACTGTGCTTACTAGTCTAGTAAAATCAGTGTGGGGATCTACCCACAATTTCTACGTTATCTATTACTTTCTCCTTTTTCTCTTCCGTCATGACGGAGTCTTATTTTAACGGGCCCCTAAATTTTTCAGTGGCTAGGCTAGTTTAGGACTGATCTAACCCAGGTTATTTCAGCAAACAGCACCCGAGCCAAAACAACGAAGCTAATGGGCCTGGGCAACCTGTATAAGCCCTGTCCCTGGTAAAACTCTCAGCTACAGCACCTACTGTGGGTCGTGGGTTAGAGGTAGACTAAAAGATAGGTGGTCACAACGGGCAGGGTATATAGAACAACCGTCACTCATGTAACCTACTATCGTCCATCGGGCAATCAGTTTTAGTCACAACACTACAGTTCTAATAATATGGGAATCCTAGATCTCTTGGTCTTTACTATAGTTTTAAAAGTAGCTCGCCATGACAAACCAAGCAATCTGAGACTTGATACACAATTTGGCTACACAGTATCTTACAATATAATGCTGAAGGATGAGAAAACATATCTACATATATCTTTATATCACTAATGTACTACTCATCATTCAACAACAACAAATATACATGATATGAAGGAAATAATATTAGTGAAATAGATCCCCAGGCACATACCCCGAGCAAAGCAATTCGTGCATGATAGGACCGATGAATGATAAATCAGGTTCATGGTACTCTTGCTTGATGGTGAATGATGTCAACAGTGTTCGCAACCGTCCCGGGCCCCCGGTAGGGCCCACAGGGACTTTCCTGTGACCCCAGAATGGCACGGACTATGAGCCATAGTCCATCCTGGGCGAGATTCCCAAGGACTCTGGGGACCACAGGGCCCTATAGACATTTGCCAAGGTAACTTTTGCACTGTTTTGGGGAAAAAACATGTAGTTTCTGTTGTCGATCATAGCCTAAGTAGGAGTAGGTTGGGCCTATTTGAGCAAATACAACCATAGCACTGGAAACTTAGCGCCCTGTAGGGTCCTACGCAGTCCATAGTCCCCGTTCTATACGCCCTTGATCGCCTCGATGAGAAGCTGGGACAGACTATCAAGTCATAGGGCGCCCGGTCCTAACCTCAGGACGGATGGACTGCCCCGTCGAGAACTCTGTCGGGCGATCCCATCTTCAATTTCATAGGTGTCCACCCCCGGTGGGTTATCGCGGTCTGGAATAGGTCCCGTTTCGCGTAGGCTTCTCCGACATTACGTCAGTTGAAACTGCTATTTTCGGTATCGGAGTAATAAACCGTTGGTTGGCTCCCGCTAGATCTAGATTCATTATTCAATATAGTTGACTTATTTTTGATATTGACACGGTGTCTCGCTTACCCCTCTCGCCGAGCGAAGTTCCTCAGGATACACTGGGGTACGTAATGGTACTTGATAGTGTTCTTCCGCTGCTCCGGGTTGCCTCGGGAGACGTTGTCCCCAGGTGTTGGATTGCTAGCCCTAGGCTGAGCATCAAGAGTTGTGGACCGGGGGTGGCATGAGATTTGGTCAGAGCCTAGGCCCTGGGCTTGAAACGATCCTTACTCTTTCTCGGAGTACCCATAGTGGCCGTTATGGTTCTAGACTTTATAAAGCTAAGCCTAGTTATAATAAAGGGTCGTTCGTACAAGTAGTTGTGGCCTCTAATAGAACCACTAGGTACTAGGTGAGGGGGGGACGAGGGGGATCATACGGTTAAGGCAACCTGGCTCATCGGAACACCAACGCCTGGCCAATTAGAAGGGCAGCAGCATGGAACACCACTGGTGCACCGTCGCTCTCGCCGGCAATAACTGGAGGTAACCGATAACAGCTGGACCCGTAGTCACCAGGGCACCTCCTGATTTCTTACTGGGTATCAACCCTGAAAAACTCCATATGGTAAAACTTTATCGAGTGATATTTATTGATTCATAAGAAAAGAAGAGTGTAAAAAGGAGCGTTAGAATTAGGGAACATCTAATCTATCATGCATCTCTCAGGGAGTCGACTTACCTAATCTCAAACTATAAAGGCCCGGTGATAGGCGATAGCTCCAAGTGGCAGGCCATAGAATAGGAGAGACTATAAGATGATATAAAGTAGCATGTAGGCTCGGGGGAACATCGTAGGGACCTTGTCCTATGGCGAGGAAAATAAACCCTAACCCTCCCGCTTGCACCCGATGACACGCGTTGCGTTTCCAGTGGAAAGGGAGCGTGTTTGTACTATATCTCAGCACCTTCAAATACTCTAGTAGCTACGATTTGTTAGTAAGAGTAAGCGGAAGCCTTTTGGAGTTTCCCTGGCTCCTATTCCTAGCAAGAAAGGTTTTACACCTTGTCCGGGATATGCTTTAAACAATACTCACCTCCGCTTCTCCCGTAGCTCCCTTGAAACCCCTAAGTATGATCATGGAGAGCCTTGTTGAAGAAAGGGCATGTTAGCACGAGAGTTAAATCAGGACTGTTACCAATCCCGAGCGTTATTCGTGGGGGGTGGCTCATATTATCGATAAGTTTTATTACCCGAATGTAGTCAACCACGGAGAAGCGTTTCAGACCGGAGTGCATATAATAGAAATGAAAACATAGTCACCTTTGTTACAGAAACAATCTACCAGAAGCTACCAAAGGATAGAGCAGTACCGTTAGAATTTTCATTTCATCTCTAGGGCCGGGTAGGCCGATATCATACTCCGGGAGTGTAGTAACGTCACTCATGTCGCCGGATCGTCATTTCGTTGGCTAATCAGGAAGCTTCTTCCCACTCGAAACATTTCAAATTAGTCTTAGCTCCGGGTTTTTTACATGTGGTACCGGAAGTCTTCAAGGTGTACCAATCCAAGAGAAAATGCAATGTTCTTGGCACCAGGTCCAGGTGTAAAATGCCATCAGTACATATTAAATTTTGATATATGAACAGCAAATTTGGCCTCTTGGTTGATTTTTTCACCTTGATATTAATGAATGGGGTCTAGCTACTTTAATTTACTCTATCATACTTCTTAGGCCTATTTTTCTTGATTATATATTTTAACCTGAACGCCAAGAGCGTTCCATGCTCCCTTAGCTTGGTACACCTTTAATACTTTCGGCACCTTATATAAAGGTAGAAGATGGCGATATCTCACCTAGGATCAATGCCATAAGGGTCCTATGGGCGAGAAAGGAATTTGAAAAGGTGTGAAAATAACGCCAAGTGAAGGACCAAAGACTTTTAAAGATCTTTTCACCAATAGAAATAGTGTAAATGCTGTTTCGTTGTTGCTTATGTAGCGCAGTTGCGATCGGCAACATGAGTATGAAGAAGCGATCAATGCCATATGGCGGTGCAGGTACCCGCAGAGCCGCATCCTAGATGATTGAACCTGAACGAGGATCCAGGAATACAACGCCAGCGCTGAGAAGCAGAATCTAAACCTCATTAGCCGCGTCCCACCAAGAACCTTCCCAGCCTTTAACCTATTCTACCACATTGTATTGGAAACCGGCACCAACATTCCTTACCTTGCTTAACGACGAATAACCACAAGCATCTCCAAATACCCCCAAATGGTCTGTTCCATCTGTGTCTCGTGGATGATACATATCAGCATTATTTTCAAAGTATAGAATCGCCTCCTAACCCTATCTCAGCTATACACTACTCAGGGCTTGGTGCCTTACCGTAAGCCTAGTTGCAGCTTGTGTTTCCGAGGTGGGACGTCAAATGTCACTCGTGTGATGCCATTCTATCTAGGGGAGCGGATGCGTGTATCCTTGCGTTTTGAGGTACTTCCAACAAACACGAACTTGATTCCATCAGTTACGGGGAGAGCTTGACGAGGTGAAGCCTGTAGGAGTTCCAACAGATCAAATTTACGTAAATTCGCTATGGGCTGCCTTTGCGGCTCAAATTTCGGTGCTCGGTTGTGTGGGGGTAAACATAGGCTAACCCTATGGATGTAAGTACCATGGAATACACCAGATATCACCCGACCTACACCGAACCATGAGATCTGTCATTAAAACAGATGATTTTAGGGTCGTATTTTTCTAGTTCCACACACCTGAAGAAAGAATAACGTTACTTCTCTCTTTTTCCCTCGTTTTGCATTCTTTGTTCTTTAGCGCGGAGTTTAATCGTAAGTGCTATCTCATGAGGTACTTCTTCCCTCACAAATACCCACAAACTCGTCTGATACCCAGGGGTTGACTTGAACCCGTACCTGACCAGATAACAGATTACGTTGGCGGATACACTTATACGGTATATCATACCGTCCCCTGTTCAGCTGTTACATTCAGGAACATCTTCTGGTGTACTGATGTATCCGGGAACGTTCCTGTATTAGCAGCGTTCCCCAATGGACTAAAACAGTTACAAATCATTCCATCCGCATGTTTTGTGCTACCCTGAAGGTGATTTTTCTATCAGTACCTTTCCCGGCGCTAGGTTTTATTCCCTTCCCTTAGTATCTGCCTTGTGATACTAAGGCACAACCGTGGCTATTATCGCAATGAGGTATATGTGGTCTACAAAACTCACTAGAGGCGCATGACATACGTAGCATCAGCTAGTGACTTCATATATGGTCACGTAACGTACCATCTACTGATACTCACATCATTGTTACCTATACATATTTCCTCGTAATACGCAGCTGCCATATCATGATAGTTATAGAGGTAATCGCCTACATAGGCTTTTCGTTGACAGTTGTAGGGGTAGCACAACCGCCAGTACAAAAGTGGTTAAAGTTCGCATCGAACTCTGTCTTCAGATACGAAGCGCATTGTACCAATCTTGGGAACCGGCTTGTGAGAGTAGGGCTAAAGAGTACCTCTTTCCGGAGGTGTGTCCAGTACACACCGACGATACTTCCTGCGACCCTGGAGACGGCAATGATATAACGCTTGACTAACACTATCAATGAAGCCACCGACATCTTCGACTCGGTTGAGAAACAATTTTTTGAGTACTGTGGCCACCGAAGGCTTCAGAAATCATCAGAAGAAGCAGAGGAGGATACAGAGTTCATAATGTCCCACCTGGTCATTGTCACATTCGTTGGCGGACTTGAGTAAATATCAAGTGTATAGAGTAAGGTTCTAGACGACCTAAATGATAAAACTTAAAATATGCAAACATTCCTCCAAGCCCACACAAGTCTAGCATAGAAATCAACCTCCGCTGCTACAAGTTGTTCCGCAAATAACTTTCATTACATATGGCTCGGACATTCGTGATGATCTATACTGTTCGTAGATAACACATGTCATCGTTGCTGATGCCACTTAGCCCTCCACACTAGCGTATTCTATAGCACACAGAAGTACAAGCCCCGGGAGGAGTCAAGAATAAGATATATGTTCTAATCCATTCAGGGAACGCTGCTTATCCAGGAACGTTCCTGAATGTACTATCCACTGCAGGAACAGAGGTATTTTGACAGCCAAACATTACCTAGATTTTAGCCACTCAATTCTCCATCCCATCCTGATTATAGTAACATAAAGCTCTAATACTAGGCCCCAATACACTAACCTACTATCCATAAATTTCCCTTGATCTACAGTACACTATTGTTATCCAGAGGTTTAAATGGGCCGGCCCGGGCTCAAAATTAGGGTGGCCCGGCCTGGCCCAATAATTAATTTAGTATGGTGATTGCTGGCCCGGGCCACATATAAGGTGGCTGGGCCGGCCCGAATTAATTAATGGGCCGGCCCATTTAAACCTCTGTTATTATCCTGAATAATGTCATTCCCTATCAGAATAACTGGTTTAGGTTTTGTAGAATCATTCTCTTAAGCGAGGTAGTTCCTTCAGTTAAGTGAGGTAATCAATATCTTGGTGGTGAAAGTACGACTGTTCCTCCAGTCCATTCAGGAACTCAGTTCACCAGGGAACAGCATAGTTCATTTAAGAACGTCCCCCAGTGGACCAGTCTGTCAGCGAACGTCCCTGGATGAGCAGTGTTCCCTAAATGGACTAGAACATGTACATCCCGCTTTCAATGCGGCCATTCAGGACTAAACTGTTGCTACCCCCACCGCTCTATCAGTTACTTCTTTTATGTGGCTTGCTGAATATAATTCTTAGCATTACACTCGCCCTGAGAACCAGTAATAGTCACTACCGTTTGCTACATATTCTATAACACGCTAGGGGATATGCCCTAGTAGAGATGATATACTCACTACTGGCTTCCTTGTGTTCCTTCAATCAAAGAACCAATTAGGGAGATGACTAAAGCAATCAAAAATGAAACGGGATAATGATAATATTACAACTAGTTTAGAGAGGAATGATCTATATATCTTGCATCTTTCCTCCATAAGAAAAGATGTCAATGTGGCTAGTAATGATTAGCGTTTTTTGCTAGCGGGTGCCACACCATCCCGAGTCATAAAGCTGTCAAAATCAGCTGAGCCACGATACCCCTAGTCCATTAAACAAATCGTGGTAGCTCAACCCTCCGTACTAGAGGGTGATGGCTGTCCTCTCAACTCATTTAAATATAATTTCTAAAGCACCTCCGTGTGTCATCAAAGTTCTAGCCCTATACCAAGTGGCATAGATCACTCTTACAGATAGTGACTGTTTTTGGCCCTCTGTTCCCGCTTTTGGGCCCATTTACTGTTCGATTAGTCAATCTTACATCCCGTTCCGTTTAAAACACAAGCCTAAAGACGATTTTAGATTCATTTTATTAGTATATTAGTGCCGCTAGTCGTTTGTTAATGGTATCTCTGTTGATATACCTACAATAATCTCAATAAGGAAGTGTGTTGATGGATTTATTTAGTGACAATGAATGAAGCTATACATATAGGAACAAGCTAGTGATACGTAATCTTTAAGCTAGCAAACTGTACTAAACCATTAGTTTACTTGTAAAGTATATGTTAGGTTATGACGTGAGCTCTTGGGTGGGGGGAGTTACTACAGGAGTCTAGATGACGCCCACATGAAAGAGCGAGCAGCTATATATCATATAGGTTGGAGGGCCCCCGAGGACAATACAAACACAATCCAGTTGCCCGCCGGTAATTTCAGATGGTACTGAAACTACGAAAAGCCCTTACGCGGAAGATATCCATTCCAGGGTTCCAGGATTTACCACCCGAGATCATCTTACTAGTGGCTAGAAGGCTAGATCTCTGTGACCTCAATTCCCTAGTACAGACCAATCGGTATCTCAACCATCTCCTCTACAAACAGCTCCTAAAACGAGGAACGAAAAGTTATACTGGATTGTATGGACGTACCATACTCCACTGGGCTGCGGCGAACGATCGGAGAAACCTAGTCATTGACCTCTTAGCACTAGGGGCCAATGTTAATACCTCCGACAGGTATAGGGCGACTGCACTTCACTCCGCGGTTATCCTTGGAAATCACGATATGGTCAAGCTACTTCTAGATAATGGGGCTGATACTGAAGCTATTATGAAGTGGCATTGGATTCCAATGATAATTGCGGCAGCTTCCGGAGACCACATGGCAGTCACACTACTATTAAAGTATAGACCCAGTATTCGGTCCAGCCAGTCTGATAATCTGGCGGAAGGTGCCCTTCAGTATGCAGCGATATTTGGGCATGTGGCAGTGATGGATGTGTTGCTAGAGTGGTTTCGTGACATCGAGGATTACACTTTAGTTGCTGCGCAAATGGCGCAAGGATCTGGGGAGGAAGGAGCTCTAGCAGTTCAGCGTTTCTTGGAGCTTGGGATAGATATAAAAGAAGGCCTTAATCCATCTATCGTTCCTTATTTTACAAAGATTTACGCAACGAAGACTTTAAAGAGTCTAATATTAAGAGAGAAATGGGACCGTGACTACAACCACTCTAGGAACTGGTACCCGGCAATGTTCACACGGAGATCAAGATACTTAACAAGAAGGGTAAGCCGCTATTTCATTTGTGGCAATTAGTATCCAGGGTATTATTGTATATATGTAATTATTTTTACCTCCCTAAAGCGTATGGGATGACCGGGAATACTCCCTGCCAGTCCAGAGCGGGTTCAACGCTGGAACAAATACCAACTAGCGTATGAAATTCTATTTATAATTCCGTTCATACCGCAGGTAGTAGGATTGAAGCTGTGAATTAGAAGGGCGTAAGGAGGGTTGGTGGGAGGAAAGAAATGCTCTATTGAGTTGCGAAATTATAACATCTACATCGCCATTCAAAACATACTCTACTACTACAAAGTCTAGAATCTCAAGTAATCAAGAGTGCTAGGATTAATTCACAACCCTCGGTCACTCGACCCTCCGGACGATTCTCGCCGGTCGAGTTATATATTATGTCAAAATCTGAATATTGTTTGCAATGATAGTCTATCTTCGTAGTGAGAGCCGATACCAATCTAGATGATGAAGATATAGTAGGTGCAGTTTTCGTTTCCTAAATAATGTGATAAAATGATTATAGTATACTAGGTTTTGTTGTATAGTGCACAAAGCGATTAACGTGTACCTATATGTGACCTATAGTGCAGCCGGCTATGGTGTGGGTGCGGGTGTGGGTGTGGATGTGCCCGTTACCTGCAGCTCCCTAGAGGGCCGTACGGCCGTGGGGGTGGATCGGGGCGATATTAAGAGCTGATGCGTCGGCGGATAGGAGAATCTCTACAATTTCTAGACGTCCAGCATCCGCCGCAGACTGTACGGGAGTCCGGTATAGCTGGATCAGCTGCAAATCCACAGGGATCGAAGTACTTCTCAAGTCATCCACGGTGATTGAATTATGATGCCCATTGTCGTGCAATGCCGAGTCTTCAATATATCGACGTCTTCGATGCCCATGAAAAGCCCCTGCCTTTGGCGAAGTGAAAGCAGAGCTCGTGACACCATGTAGTTTGTTGTTATTGTTCTAGTCCATTGGGAAATGCTGCTTATGCAGGAAAGCTCCTGGATAGACCGGTCCACCAGGGAACGGAATCATATACCGGAAAAACTACTACCGCCCATATTCTATGTATGGGAGGAGCAGTGGTACATGATCTTAGAGATACCAGTACTATCCTATATCAGTATAATCAACTGGATATCATGGGCTCTTACTCATATGTCATACCTACTAGGAGGGGCTACTGCATATATAAATCTATGAAGAGATTTACAGGTAGCAGGAAAGCGCTCTTAAAATTGTCCATATGGAGGAATAAGCCCTTATAAGTTATTTTTTATATTCTCTATCTTCCAAGTCCAAAATATACTTATATAGATGTGTTCTTGTTGTGTGAATTGGCATTATTCCTGAGTGGACTGGGGCGTTCCTGGGTAAACTGCCCCTTATACGGTATATGATTCCGTTCGCTGGTGGACCGGTTTATCCAGGAACGTTCCTGAATAAGCAGCGTTCCCTGAATGGACTAGAACATTATTAAGCCCATCTCCGTACCTGAGGATGTAGCATTCCAGACCAAAAGCGCAAGGGTCTCTGCTTCGGTATCGTAGTTGTTCTCGAGCGCTTGGTGAATGAATTCTAGTATGATTTGGAGTTGATTTTCCTACTCTAGATCTATCGTCTGGAGGGTTTCCGCTCCCATTTTGTAGAATTTACTGGTTTCGGTGCCGGGAGCGAACTGTGTAATATTCTTACACATCCATATAACGCACCATGCGAGGGTATGCGAGTAGGAGTTGGGTGCGGTTAGAGTTCGAGTAAACAACAAAACCGCATCCCAAATGCTTTCCGGGAAACCTACCCATTGCCCACTGCTTTTTGCTGAGCCATCGGCACGATCAAAGCTCACAATGAGCCTGAGTAGTCTCTGTTCTGCCTCCGCCATCATCTCTGCCACCTCTCTGTCATCAAACTCTGTGCTCTCTTTATTTTCGACTAGCCAGGCATCCATTTCCAGCGTCTGAACCCACTCTCCCCTTAACTCGCAATCTTTGACAGCTTCTCTTGGCTCCCGACACGCATCCTTCGCAGACGGGATGATACCCGCCCTTCTGAACGCCGGAAAATCGGAAAATATCCTTCCTCTTTTGTCCCTAGACCTTTCTCAAAATATATTGCAGCAAGAGTGGCCATTATCGTGTTATTGAGCCGGAAGCTCATCCATGCGGGGAGATTTCCTTCGAGCGCTGTCTCTGTAACACGGCGCTCCGTAGTACCGCCGATTCTCTGCATCTCAGCCGCAATAGTGAACATAAAGGCAGTATAAATGTGATTTGCGCAGAGGAGGTCTAGTTTCTTTGTGGATGAGATGCATAGGTGCTTTGTGGTCACGTTCACCGGCAGTACGGCGTCGACGTAGCCAAAGTACCTAGCTGTAGGGGATACCTGACACTCGACGGGGGTCGTCTGGCGGTGGCCCCATAGTCGGTAGTCGTTGATTGCTTCCTGGGTAGCCAGTCCTAGATACGTTATATTTACCACTGGACCAATATTTCCTTCTACAAGCGACGATACCCATAGGGAAATGACCGCCTCAAGATCATACTCATTCGATACCCAGGGTGTCCACTGTCCACTGTGGTCTCTATCACGCCTCATTCCCAACTCGACGGAGAGCTCCTTTGTAGATTGTCGCTAAGCTTAACCCTTACCGGCAGAGACCACCGGAAAGAGTCTCTTTTCTTCCAGCGGTCTTTGAGTGTGATTGTGCCGTAGACTTCGTTCATAGTCAAGTCGAGGGTGGTTTCCAGTATGGTTACTGGGCCACGAAGCTGCAAGGTCCAATCTTTAGAGAGCTGGGCTAGGTGAACTCGTGCTTACATCACAGCCACAGCGGGATCTGTACTACTGATAGGATCCCCTTGTTCCGCCGGGTTGGATGGCAGGGGTTTCGCTTTCCGACTTCTGTTTGACATTCTCGCAAGAATACTTTGCGACTTAGGCGATATACCATTTGACACACCTACCAACTGGGAGCTCTCATCTTCCTCCACTTTTAGCATTGCCGACCCTAACACAATCTCCCACGATACACACGAATGCATATTCTTCGCCAGCCAATCTAACTCATACCCTTCAACCTGCTCCAGACGCGCAATGTCGTTTTTACTATCTCTCTGAATATGCGCACACGATCTGATGACCGTCATGATCACTACCACTCCTAGCTGAGCTAGTATCACCGTTGCATGCATTGCCCGTAACGCAACAAACTGTGCTATAAACCCAACGAGTAAAAACCCAACACTAATTAACACAAGAGAGGTGCGGTCTTTCTGTGAGGACTTATTCGACGTCGTGATCTCATCCACTTTAGTTATGCGTGCAAAAGATTCGATACGCTGATCACCAACGGTTTGCCCGCCTTGCTACAGCCAGATGATACCAGTAGTGGATGGCGCGGTAGGGACCCAGATGCGCTCATTGGTGTTAGTTTCGACGACCTCCGCACAAAGAAACATCCCAAGTGCGAGGAGTAGAGTCCCTGAGACGAAGAGTGGAAACCTATAGCTACTAACCGGCTCGTCACCGCTAGACAGCTTCAAAACATACTGCACCACCGTGGCATACACGAGCACTCCGCCCTGCAGCACAACGCCAATTCCGATGAAGATGTATGTCAACCAACGTGGTAGCATCACCATGCCCACATTCAATGCGAGATCAGGCGGGTCCTGTCTACTACGCTGCGATTCCACTATATTCCCGCCTGAAGAACTCTTCTTCTGGTAGAGCTCCTCAATAATCGCATCCTGAAACTTGTAAATCTCGTCCTTGTTTCCGTCACTCTTTACCCCCACCATTCGTAACAGAACGGGCCATCCGAGTACCCTCACGACACCCTCCCCATTCCAAAGCTCACACTGCACTCGTTGAGCTCATCAGGTCAGCCTCCACCTCCCCACGGCTCTCTTTAGACCTTCCAATATGTGCCCGTAGTCCCGGACTCTCGGCAACACGGATAGATGCAATCATGCCGGTGATGATACCAGGGGGCGCGATGCAGAAGAGGACACCGCCCAGATAGGATGTGGATTCACTCATGAATTGTTTAGTGACCTGCTCGCCGAAAAGGGCAAGCAGAGTGGCAAGGTCGGTGCCGAGACTACTGGCATAGTCATCCCAGCTACCGGGCATAGCACAGTCAATGCCTCCATCGCATGCGCCCAGTACCTGTAGGGGGAAGAGAAGAAAGAGAAGGAATGTTGGAAAAACACGGTCTGGGAGAATGGTTGTCAGCATCCGGAAACAATAGCAATGGAATGGCTTTACATTGTAGATGGGCCATTGCTTCCTCCCAGGTTAAGTGTGTACGTGTCTAGACCGAGTTAATAAAAAACCAAGGCCACCTCCGTCAGCGAACGTATCTCTCAAGCAGAACACTTTGAGTTCCTAGATATTTCTATATCAGGATCCCAAAGAACCCCAGCAATCTACCAATTATCGTTCTAGAAGTTACTGTAGAGCCCTCTTCTTGCAATGTCCGCCCCGGGTGTGTATGGAGGAAGCTAGTAACACTAGCGACTTATACATGGCATAGGACAACGGACCTTCAATATTTTATAGCACGGAACGCACATTACCAGGAACCATTAAGAGAATACAAATTCTCAAGTACCTTGTCGCTAATAAGTAGTCGTTATTTCAAATTTTATCTCAATCCTGACTGAAGTACAAAGCTTTGTGGATAGTGTGGGAATAGATGAAAGAGTTGGAGGGTGCGTCTATTAAGCGAACTATGTCCGTTATATAAATACTATACCTACTCCTCCTTAGTTCCCATACAATGCGCAGTCTCCCAAAGTTGAGCAAGTGGGAGCTGGTGCCGTATGATCGTGTCGGCATGCGCAAGGGTTGCCTTACTGAGGAAATGGATTAGGAGATGACCTCCCGACCGGCCCGGCCGACCGACATGCTTCCAGTGAGTTAGGGTATAAGACTCACCGCCATTGATGGATATGACATGTCCCCATGCAGCTACCTCAATCGAGTGATTTCTATCAATTCGATTTTTGATAGTTGCTACTGGGCCACGAACATCTTGCACATAATACAGTCTAGACAACAAAACCGCCTACCCCTCGTTTTGCCGGAGAAATTCTCAGATCCTGCCTTGAGACTATCTCAGTACAAACAACAGACCCATAGGAACCTACCCCAGAGTCATGCAAGTGCCACAAGAAACCCTGCTGAGGCTACTGTAAAATCAGGCCTTACAATGAGCAAGCCCGGGCAGATAAAGGCGTTCGGCCAGGCCCAGTCCACATAATGGTGGGACCCCGGGCAAGCCCAAGTAGCCGATGTAGGAGTCAATACTACTCTTATTGCGCTAGAGTCTTTGTCCCCGCCCAAAAGAAACCAGTATTCTCTGGTGCTAACTTCGAGACAAACTCAAAGAATAGTTGGCTGATCAGAAGGCCCATGAAAAAGCACCAAGCATATCTTAAACCCCTCTAGAAACTACCGGAGATATCAATACTAGGTCTATAGCTTTAGTATATTACGTATGATTCATTGATAAGATATATACAGCTCTCCCTTGCAGCCCCCACACGGCGCCAAGGTCGTAAATGTGGGCCGAAGTACATATTTATCCAAAGGTCATAGAAAACATTTCGAAAATTAGGATACCCATATTGGGGATACCCATCCAGGTCAGTGGTTGTTTTGGGATAGCTATTTGGAACTGTTCCCTATTATAGATAATATAAGATCATTTATACTGACTGGGATTCCCGTATCATGTACCAAACGGTCTTTTCATATATTAGGAAAATGCGGGTACTTATATGTTAAATGTTGTCTTACATCCGCTAGCCCAGACCGGGTGTGGAACACCAAACTTTCACAATCTGTGCCATGTAAAAAATAAAAACATAATATCAGATCAACTATTTGTATATTAGCCTGAAATACTATCAATATCCAACCTCAATATATTTTCACTTCTAGTCTACACCTCCCTACTGGTTACTGGCAGGTGTAGGACCTATCATGCACTGGGTACCTCTAGGAACGGCGTAATCCTGTACTTTTTACAGCGAAAATCGAAATTTTACTCCGCAACTACCACAGATTCCCAAGCTTAATAACGTAATATGGAGCTTACTTAACCCTATACAAGGCTACATTTCTCTTAATTAATGATTTAGCATTCTGTGAGAATTTGAATATGGGCTCAGACCTGGCGGCACGTTTAAGAATGCGGGCACCATACAAATAATTTTGTTTCGAGAGGGGTGTAGCCAGTGTAGCCAGTTTATAGAGGCCTACCGGCTACACCTGGCCGCACCGAGGTACTGTTGGATCTATTTATAGCTATGCGTACCATAGATTAACAATGTTAGGTGAACAATTCGGCTAAAAGATCTTTAAAGTATGTTGGACCTTTTTGGTGGATGGGGCGCCGGGATTCATAAAAGCATAAATTCTGTAACAAGTCGTGGGTTAGGGTTATTCATCAAACCCATTCCCATGCGATAATGCGTTCTTAATACGGGCCTTCCGCATAGATCCTGGTCGACGAAGGTAAAAGGCATACCATAAGAGGGTTAAGGGTTTTCTCTTTTGCAGCATATATCGATAGATCTCTCTATCTCTTTTAGACAATCAATTCAGCAGGTTATTACCACAGTACTCTGCACTTTAGCACGAGTGACCAGTCATGATTCATCTACTAATATCAACAAATGAATGAATGAATTAAGTACTCCCGACCTTAGAGAGAGATACGAACCAGAGTAGGGCGAAAGATGATTAGACTTATATTATTTTTGCGTCTACCTTAGCGCACGGCCTCGCGTAATTAATAAAAAAGGAAAAAACTCACATCGCGAGTGACCCATAATGATATACTTACCACAGGCCATTGATATTGACTATAGCTCCAACACAAAACACCCTCTTCACCGATCAAAGTATTATAAAAAAATAATATTATTTACCCGAAGTAGGGGTGTCAGCACAAAACAAAAGCAGTTCTGTTGATTACCGGGTACCCAAGCCCCCGGACGGGCCCGAGACCAACATACGTCTGCTGGTGACTGGAGTTGAACGTCCGACCTCGTAGTCGGACACCAGGGTTTGGGATACCGCTTTCGACAAGGCTAAGCATCCCAGATGATTGTTCTGAGATTTTGGTACTTTTGACCCCTACTTGTTGGTATACCGACCAGGGGGCTCCGATGATGTAGGGATGTATACTCTTCTACACTTGTGGTTTTTTGTAATCCTTGCTTCATTGTGATGTAGAATCACTACGGGTAATATATTAGTATACTAAATTATACATGGGTGGGTATAAGGGCCAGCGGGGAGAGTGTGCAACCAACTCCATACCGAGATGCAGCGTTTGATTTGATTCGGGCCGGTCTAAAGATTGGCCTGGCTCGGACTAGACCAGATTATCAATTAGTATATTATAGACAGGTCGGGTTCGTCTAAGAGAGCCCTGGTCCGGTCCAAATCATTAAATGGGCCAAACCGTTTCGACCTCCCCTAAGATGTACGGGTATTCTCCCTTGCATATTATATGGGGGTTCTTAGCTCTGCATCAAACTGCCTACGGCCAACGCTGGAGTATGTCTCCGTAAGTATATTTTTGGGGGACCAGAATAACCGCCCACCTATGACAGTCATACCCCAATTTCAACCCCAACTAGGCACTATAATAATAATTTTATAAGAATAGAAAACTAAAAAATAAAGGAAATAAAGTGTTAATTTATAAACTGCCAACTTATATAATGGAGAAAGTGCTATGTTTATGTGGAGCTAGCTCCTGGTTCTCATGTGTGGGGCGGTTATTTATGTCCTCCGACAATACGAACAAAGATACTCACTTTCCCAAGGTGACCTACTGACTCCCAGATCAACGAAGAAAAACACAGACCATCATTACCCGCTCCCCCGGTTCCACACAAAAGAGGGTTGTACCGAACCTGTCTACTATAAAATGAGGAAGAAGATTTTCTCTCGGCGGTGGTGCACCCCCCTTAGCATTACTGGCAACGCCGATTAACACCTATTCTAGGAAATTATATACATATGTCCAGAAAGATATAGTTTCCTTATCTGACTCTTCATCTCTGCATATGTGATGAGTTATCCTACAGTATTCTCACAGCGACCCCCACACGACCCCACAATACAATATTCCCAGACCGATGAATAGTATATATGCATCTAAGGTCATCGACTGACTCCCCCGGCCGGCAAACGTATACATACGTACCGCCTCGCTATGGATTACTACTCTCCGAGCCGAACCACACAGAACCCAAATCTGCCTATGCATAATCAGGGTTGAAGGTACATATCACCGCAGAGACATTGTGATTTCAGGAACGAAGCAGGTCCTGGGAAGATACAGAGTATTGAATTACTATACAACGCCAGAAGTGTGACTACCGGATATATATCACAGCAGGTGGATAACCCTAACCCTGTACATCCGAGCTCTAATTCCGGCAATAGCGCCTGCTGAGCCTCTGACGGTAAGTGCGGTGTTAGACGTAGCAGTATTCTGGTGTATTTCGATCCTTTGCAACTATATGACCCGAATAGTTCTACTGCTATGATGCTAGGGTTGGCAGGATTCTAACACTTGTATAATGGGTTGTAGCTGGCCCGATCTATATCTCTAGAACTGAACATTTGCTTGATTAGGCGTTAGTCCTTGTACCTGAGTCAATCTAGGTAGTGTGTTTCTCCATGATGTTGGGACTCGGACTGATACGGGGACCCTACTGTTCGAGCGAGTTTAGATAGTGGTGATAAAGGCGGTGCCAAGGAGAACATTTATATTAAGCTAGTGTATTAAGTGTGCCATGGGAGTAGAAAGAATCCCTCGGATGTAGTACCTACCTGTTAATTAAGTTTCCCCAAGTGAATGCGGGGTGGGTGTGATGGATTCTAGGGATTGCAGTAGGGATATTCCGGTGGCTCTGTTTCGATCGGCAGGAGGATCTGTAATAATATTACCTAACACCACAAGACACGCCGGTTTCCTTATAACAATCTTAAGCCGAAACGAGAGAGATATAGGCTTACTAGAGCTGTGTGTCAATGTTGCCATAGTGTACTCAGATTGACTGCGCAGATACGGGAAAGGCTTTCTCAAGGCGGACTGAATTCCGTGTGACAATCACAAGAAGTCTGGGCACGAGACAGCTTACACTTCCCCCCTTCAACAAAGTGCAACTACTCACCGTCAACAACCCTAACCCACAACTCCGCCGCCTATTACCGTCCCGTTTCACACAGCGCCACGCATAACCCCAAACACTAATTGCTTCTTCCAAAGCCCCTGACTAGGCATAATGGATAATCCTCAACAACACCCCCAATATACCCCCTAATGATACAAAGGCCCCTTCCACCCCGCCCCCCTCTCCCAACCCCAACAATGAGCGACACACCACCACCAACCCCCGGGTTCCCCGGGAACACCACCTTCTCCGGCTCCTTCGAGAACAACACTCTTTGGGAGTCTCCCGATAACAGCACCCTCACCACCTCGCAGCCCGTCACACACTGGAACATCCTCTGGACACTCATCCCCCTCGCGCTCGCATGCATGACCCACCCCATCGGGTCCACACGCGGATTCTCCCCCTGCTTCCGGTACTCCATACGCACAAGTCCTCTCGTATCGCTCTTTGACTCGCTATACCTCCTCCAAGGTGTTCTCAGCCACAACGAACCGGGGATCTCGGGTATGCGGGACGCACTCGACCGCGCTATCATGCAACGGCTCGAAGCAAACTCAGAACCTGGGGGGACTGGGTGGATGACCGTGTGTTTTCAGGACCGCAGGGTGCGGGTGGTGCTGGCGGTGCTTGCGTCGCTGCAGTACGTGAAGTTGTATGCGTATAGTGGGATCACGGTTATGTTTGTTGTGTGTACGGTGTTTTTTGTCTCGTGGGCTGTGCTTGAGGTGGCGTTGTTTGTGGGGTCGTTTGGGAGGAGGAGGGGGAGGGTGGATGTTATTAGTGGCACGGTTGATGTGTGGGGTGCGGGGTTTGTGGAGTTTTTGGTGAGGGCTGAGACGGTGGTGATTGTGGCGGCGTACGTGGTGGTGGTTGTCCCGGTGGTGTTTGAGTACATAGATTGGGCGTGGGTGGGTGGTGCTCTGGTAGTGTATTGGGAGACGTTGTTTACGAAGCCTATGACCGCGTTTTGGGATGAGCCGCAGCGATGGATGGATGCGGTGTGTTCCGCTGCGGGGAGGGGGGGCGAGTCGTTCTGGATGTCCATTGTAGCCGTTCTGGCCGCGTTGTCGACTGTTCCCATATTTATAGTTCAGTCAGTTGTTTTGATGATTGCGATAATCTGGGAGTTTTTCCTGGCGTTTTTTTCGCTGGCGGCGGTGGTGGCGGCGGTCTATTCTCTATGGGTGTTTCTTTGTTGGCAGGTCCGCAAGTTGGTGGGTGCATCGGGGCGGGCCGGTGCGTATGTCGCAGAGCTGGTTGTGAGGCGGCGATGTTTGGCGGGGATGGCCGGGGTTATCCATATGCTTGGGTGTCTGTTGTATTTGCTGCATTGGTACAGTCCTCAGGGTACCGGGAAAGCAGAGTGGGCAGAGAAGCTGCCATAGTCGGTAGACAGAAACATCTCATTGTATACTTAGACCAAACTCCCCACTTCATGGTTGTCGGAAGAACCCTGTAGAACCCTGCATAAGCGAAGTCATCTCGGTAAATGCTACCAATCACCCGGGACATTCTTGTCTTACCTTGCTGCTATCCACACCGTGCCACAATCAAGGAAGGGGTTCAGCGGAGGGGTGCCCGAAAGGTACATCCCCGCGCACAATTAATTTTACCCAGGCTGCGCTTGCGGAATAATTCTTACAAGCGAGGCCTCACCTTATATCATTCCTTATTGTGACAACCGAGTTTTAATAATGGGTAAACGTTCAGTATACCATGTTTTAAACGAGTTTGTATGCCATATACCATTTTCCCTATTCACTACCTATGCCTAAGTTACTAGTGTTGGTACCACCCCACCCACCCACCACAATTATAAACTCACTATTCTTTGAAAAGCGCCCACTATATTTTATGATTAGCTTTGTACCAGTATTTTAGAGAAACCCAGAATATTCCTTGCAAGTTCCCCCCATGTTTTTATCAGTCCAGTGTGTAAATCTGTAGTTGACAATTCAAGGGCTAAAGAGGTGACAGTACCTACTCTGTTGTGGTTGTTGTCTTAAACAGAGTTTCTGAGGTGGGCACAGACTCAGCATGGATAATATGGTATATGGCATATAAACCTATTAGAGACATGGTATTCTGAACGTTTTCCCTTTAATAATACTATAATTGGCACTTTCTAGCCGTATTGTAAATATACAAGACGTTGAGTTGATGGAAAGGCTACGATTTATCCCATACAGTGGGAGTCGAGTTGTGGCCGTGCATGGATAAGACCGCCCAGTTGAATTCAGTACGCTCCTAGGGAATGCTGGCACAAGTAGTCAAGCGCCTCGAATTGAGGATAATCTAAAGTAAGATGAATCAAATATTCAGGGTTAGGTTTTGTAGCAATTTCCAAAATTCAGATTGGCTTACTCCCGAGTGATATCCGATGAAGGCGCCCATATATTGAAATAATTTATTGAATCATCTATTGTCTGGTAGTTCGAGAATATTTGCTTTGTACCTGTAGAGGGTTAATAAGTCCCAGTCAGTTTTACATTTATTGTCCGCTTGTGGTTGTCGCACCATTACGCCTGCCAATGTCATTATTCCATGGCGTACACCGGTCAGCCGCTGGCTGCTTATTGAGCTGATATCATTGTAGCGCCGGAAGACCCCAAGATCTATCTCAATCATTATATATAAACCATTGCAGAAGAATCGTAGCAGTAGTTATTTCTTTCTACTGAAAATTTACCGTTTACTTATTATCTGTTCAGGTCGCAGAGAACCCATATCGCCCCGGCAAGTGAAGACCCCTTACTATCTCTTCAATAGGTAATGACAACTCGTACGAATCAGCTACTTCACAGAATTCTTATTACCTCTATTCCTACCTACCCTTCGAACTTCAAGCGTTCTGCATCGAATCATCTCGCGCGACCGTCGTATCCGAAAAAAACGCCTAAATTATAACAGTTCAGCCGTGTGCTTCACTCTATCAAGGCTCCTGGTATATACAATCCTCGAAGGAATCTGCTTGAAGTGTGTCCTTTCGATTAAACCGGTGCCGATTATATATTTGCGTAAATACAATCTTTAGAATGGAAACTAAAAAAACAGTTCTGTAGACTACCGGGTACCCAAGTCCCAGCGGGACTTGAGGCTAACACATATCTGCTGCTGATGGGTTTGAATGTCTGACCTCGTGGTCAGAAACCAGGGCTTGGGCTCCGGTACCGATCAAGCTAAGCATCCTATGAGAACTGAGTGGAGATATTGCACCTTTGGGTGGCTGTTTGGGGGGTTTCGGAAGTGTGGGGTTACCTGCTCTTTTTACTTGCCGGGTCAATGGGTTTGGCTACGGGGTAGTGGGTGGGTGGAATGTTAGAAAAGACTCGTAATTGGATAGAGAGATATTCGATAACAACTGGTTTTTTTTCTAAATTCTATGAGTTTGGTTAGTATTTGACTTTTCTCCATTTGTTAGCATTATCTCTAGTTATTAAACTCTCGTGGTGTCCGATATCAATTCGTTGGGATAAATCATCGGGTTTTATGGCCTGGTTACTACTGCGAGGCCAACTTTTTTCCAAGGGAAGGGATTTAGGTTGCACTCACCCTCATGGGGAAAAAACCAGCCTCGTAGCGTTGCTTCTCTCCCTTCATGTACCATATGGTAAAGAACAAAGAAATAGTAAAGTTCCGGGAAACAGTAGCATTTCTCCGGGGGTCTCCGGACCTTTCGGTGGACCGGGTAAATGGGGAATTAAACCACGGGGGTTGAATAGCCTCGGCGAAGGTTTCTTGGCCCCCGAAGTAATGTAGACTGCTGTGATGGCTTCATACGTATGCAAGTTCCTAATGGAAGACTCTGGCCGGTCGAGGGATTTCCCGCAAGCTCGTAGTTTCTGTTCTTGTCAAGCTCGGGCTTGAAAAATATCCTCTTTGAAAGTCACCGGACATGGACACCACCTCAAAGAACGCTTAGCAATCTTAGAAAGGCAAGTTCACTAGACACTACGGTTCTATTTACAGTATCTAGGGATAGCAGCGAGATGAGGATCTTTGTATAAGAAATTGTAGTTGTAGAGGATTAAAAAAGCAGTTCTGTTGGTACCGGGTACCCAAGCCCCCAGACGGGCTCGAGACCAACATACGTCTGCTGGTGACTGGGTTCGAACGTCCGACCTCGTAGTCGGACACCAGGGTTTGGGACACCGCTTACCGTCAAGCTAAGCATCCCAGATGATTGTTGTGGAACTTCGGTGCTCTTGAATCCATGGTAGGGGGCTGCGGAGATTATCTGTCACGTGATGTATAAGAAACCGTGGAATCAATTATCCGGAGGTATCCTTCAGAAGTGGGTCATGCTGCTTCACTCGGCTTTATCAAAGTATACATGTATCTTCCCTATTCGGTGGGGAGTTACAGAGGGTGCTTTTCCGGTTCTATCATAAGTCATATGGACCGGCAGCCGGTATTACCGTTCTCCCTATTTCAATTCAATTGATTTATTTTCGGTACAGTGGAGTGCATCTCTTATGATCATAGCACCAGCATTCTCATAGCCTTGGGAACGAGAATGGTGGGCACTAAAAGTACAGTGTAAAATGGACGATACGGTAACCACCCTCTTAATAGGAGCCGTAGAAATTTAATTTTCTGGAAATTAGTTAGGCGAGAGTGCGATAGTTAGTGAGGCTGATGTATTAATGCCTGTATATGGTGGCAGGGTCATTAAAATTTCTAATGAGTAGATCTTACATGGAAATCATGCTTGACGCCGGGTTGCAGCTTGCCATGGTTGACTACGACGATTACGCAGTATAACGAAACTGCCCTATAAGGATATGCTTTTGGAGCGGTACCATATCCTTATATGGGGTATATCCTTATAGAGAAACCGAGTGATTGAGCATGACTTTGGGTATTTTTGAGCATGGGGTCCCAGGGCTTGCTTATTGTGGACTCAGGACAGTGACATCCCACTCAGAACATGAACATCCCACTCAGATTAGAAGCGTCCCACTCAGCACAGGAAAGTATGTGGGTATTTTAGAGAAGGTTGTAAAGCTGGACATACCTTTACCAATACGGCAAGTGAATTGGGGTAATAAATGTCTCACATAACCCTAACCCTACTCTCCCTATAAGGATATACTAATAAAAAAAACAGATATTCTAAAGATATTCTTATATAGCAATATTTTTATTTTCTCATACTACAATACCACTGGACTGTCACTCATACCCTTATAAGCCGAATATCCTTATATACCGATCCCTTATCCCTTGGACCGTAGAAATCGAGTTTCGCCCAGAAAACCGTGCAAATTTAAAGTACCAACAATATAATTTCCTCTGATTCAGCCACAACCCCTTTATGCCCCTATTCAGAGTATAAGACTATAATCTCGCTTAGCCAATGTCTCTGCTATTTTTTGCCTCGATTTTTTGTGATTTTTTTGAGGTATAAAAGTAGGTCCCCTAGGTGAGGTTGCAAAGGAGTCCTCCATCACAACCAACAACCACTACCTCTTCACAACAACCACTATAACTTCCCCAAATCTTACTCGATTTCTTCGAACCAGGGCTTATTTTAATTGTCTATGTATGCTCTACAGATCCGTGGGGTCAACGTTATGTTTCCGCTGACCAGTGATTAGTAATCAACCTCACGATTTTTTGACTTTTTTTAGTCTTCCTTTACAACAAAGTACATTCATCCTCACCTACCATGGCAGCCAGAGTCCTACGCACCCGTACAAAAGATATTACATACACTATGGATGAAGCCCCTACGAGCCCAGAGTCCTCCTACAAGCCACCAAAGAGAACCAACCTCTTCAATAGAGTCAACGCTTCGATCATGAAAAATCACTCGCCCCCGAAATCATCAGAACCCCTTCTTCCTCTCGAGTCTAGGCTCCCAGAAGTGCCAGATTATACACCAATGAAGGAGTACTATCCACTACACTCTGCACATAATTGGTTGCCTTCGTTTATCCATGGTTTAAAGGCCATTCCTCCTCTTTCTATCTTTAATTTCTTCTTCTCTATCTCTCTCCTCCAGACCATGGTTATCAATACCAATGCTTATGCTGAAGCTAAGCTTGGGATAAATGTTCTTCCTGGTAGAGACTGGGAGCCAGTTACAGTTGACGATCTCAAGATATGGATTGGTATCTATATCTATATGGGTCTCTTTACTGCTCCAGCACTAGAGGATTATTGGAAACATGATGGTTTACATCCAGTGCATCCTATTACTAAGTACATGAGCCTTACTCGATTTGAGCAGATCAAACGCTTCCTCCATATATCAGCTCTTGATATACCAAAGCTTACTCCTACTGGGCGCCGCTTATGGCATGGAAAAGTGGATCCTTTACTTAATCAATTGCGCCACACTTTCCAGTTACTGAGGATGCCTTCCTCCAATATTAGTATTGATGAGGCTATGATTCGCTGCAATAGAAGATCTTTAGACACCTATAAGATGCCCAATAAACCTATCGATAAAGGCTACAAGTTCCATTGCTTAGCAGATCATGGTTATATATGGGACTTCCACCCTACATCTAATCAAGCAGGCCCAGATCCAACTCCCATAATCGATGGCCTTACACCCACTGGTAATGTAGTTTACTACCTAGCCAGCAAACTCCCTAAACGAAAGACCTGGCATATATTTCTCGACAATTTCTACACCAGTATACCACTCCTAGTAGCCTTACGGAATCTCCTAGATATTGGAGCATGTGGAACAGCAAAACCCTCCTCCAAAAACTTCCCCCCCATATTGGCTATTCCCAAAAAAGATGTGGGGAAAGTTCCCTATCATTTTAAAGCAGGGCTTATTGTGCAGGATGTGGGCGTTCTCCTGTGGTTTGATAATGCACCAGTTACTATGATGACTACAATTCACTTTTTAAGAGGGGAGAACTCTGAGATCATGAGGAATAGAAATAGGCCTGGACCAAAGAGCACCAACCATCGCCAAGCGCTGGTAGAATTTGGAGAAGAGCAATCGAAAGAGCTACAGATTCCAGTGGTTATTGTAGACTACAATTTCCATATGGGTGGGGTGGATATAGCTGATCAGTATCGCTCCTATTATGATACCCAGCTCACTACATTTAGAACATGGTTTCCTATTTTTTTTGGGGCTCTTGATACAGCTCTTGTTAACTCCTACATTATCTATCAAGACCTGGATACGTTTAAAGGCATTACTCATAAAGCCTTTCGGTTACAGGTAGCTTGGGATCTCATTTTAGAGGGGGCAAATGTGGTAGAAGTGAAGAGGTCTAAAAAGCGAAAGGTGTCAATGATCGTTGATGCAGGAAAAACGTTTGTCAAAGAAATGAAATATGTCACTAAATCTACAGGCCTACCCCCCAATCGTAGCACCAAAGAACACCTACCTCTCGCTCATAAAGGCCATGAAAAAAAATGCTGGCTATGTAGGTTTAAGCTTAAAGAAGCAGTAAAAAATGGGGGGAGTCCTGGGGGAAGAGGATATAAAACTCATTGGGAGTGCTCTACATGCAAATTATCCTTATGTCTTAATACCACCCGCAATTGCTTTACAGAGTTTCATATGATATAGCTCTCCTTTGTATTTTAATACCCTTTTCCTATTTACTTTAATTTAATTTGTGGTGGGGGGACCCGGTATAATTCGCACGGTTTTCCGTGCTATTTTTGCTACGGTCCAGGGAATAGGGCTATTCTGCTGTAGAGTGATACGGTGACTGGGCAACCTCCGGAGGACGGTACCAGAGTCAGCGACAACCATAGGAATGTTAGGTCTCGGTATTATTCCGAGGAGACATAAGTTGGGCTATATGGTTCTCGGAGGTGAGATGAGGGATGAGCACTGGGTGATTTTTGGTGTAATAACCCATCAAAAACGTCGGTGGTGTCTAGGAATTTATGACTTACTTGATACTTTCGAAATCCAATACAACCACCTCTTACGTCGTAGAAGCTATTTCGTTGTCGTGGAGTGGTGTGACTGGGTTCTGGACGTTAATATTGAAATTAACCCTTGTATTATATAGAATACGCAATGTGGAGGTGGGTTACCGGGCTCTAAAATTCCTACACAACTATAGCTCAGAGAAGGCTGGTGAGTGCTCTATTTCAGTTGGACAATAGATACACCTATATTGAGAATTGAAGGGGTTAGTGACTCGTTATGCATGTTGTGTGGTGTCTAAACAATCGCTCACCTTACCCCTAGAGCTGCTAGACATGCGCATCAATATGGGTACGCATGCAGTGGCAGCTGTTTTTATATACCCGTTTCAGTAGGGTATTTCTTAAGGAGTCCCGGCCGGCATGGTAAATCTCGGAAGGCCACCTGCAACAGTGAGACTACCGCTGATTAAATTATGTACGTCGGCAACTGTCTCCCCCGGAATACCTGTAGTTGTAAGGCGGATCAGCTGATTCCGTCTATCTTTCAGGATTTTGACGTTGGGGACAGATGGGGACATTTGTAGAGAGGTCGGCGCCCCGGATGTCAGCCGAGAGCCGGCAGATAGTTTTACCTGTTCGATGAAAGGACAGATCCAGCGAGCTAACCCGGAGGGGTTTCCTACACCCATCGGTGTGCTTTCTTGGATTTGGGTAAACTACCGACCTTTACAGATCGCTCTTTTGGTCATGTTGGAGATGGAGGCTGGTGTGGGGAGAAGGGTGGAGAAACATTTCTTACAGGGGATACCGGGGGTGAATTTGATCAAGAGCAAATTTCTCTCGGTTTACTCCCCTCTCTAATGTCTACCATATGCACTGCCGACCAGAAATCGTATACTCAAAGTGATGGCGGAGAGAATTATTCTCATGGGCAAAAATTCTTGAGATTAAAAAAAAAGTGTCTCCCAGGGGCTGAACCGCGGACCGTTTCTCACTTGTCCCAGAATAAGTGCGACTAGGCTTCCCGGTATACCGGTAGGCCATCTTCACCTGAAAGTGTCGGTAGTTTTTGTTCTTTTGAGGTGGGTCGAGGGGGCTCTAGAGCATTCCTTTTTAGCCCCACCACAACGAAACTGACTCGAAATCAGAGCTGGATATATCTGAGGGCTAGCTGCTTTTAGCATAGGTATGGTCTTATTTTCCCTCTTTTATCATGTATTTATGTTGCATTTTCTTGATTTCCATCTGCTTGTGTTGACCTTGTGTTGCCGTGTCATTGCACCGATATACCGGTATTTTTGCTACTCAAAAATACTCGAGAAAGACTGGGTGGAGCGAAAGAAATGAGGAAAGATTACTGATAGACTGCATCACCGTCGTAGCCAATAATCCCATGTCATGCTTTATCATGAATAAACACCACGTCTTAGCTGCTCGATGCCTGTATATATATCGTGAGGTTATGGGTTTGCGTAAACATTGTTCATGTGAAATATGTAGATGTTCTCATCGCATGGCTGATATGCGATGAGCTTTGAATTTCCCCACAGATAATCTCTTACAATATAGCAGACTTTCCCCAAATAAAGTGGACGCAGCCCTCAACCTCCTTCAGTCTCAGTCGTATCAAACGCTGGTATCTGATTTCTTATTTTATTGGCCCTACTCAGCGCATCAGTCGTTACCCACGATAAACCAACATATACATCTTTACCGTTGCATGTCAGATTCTTCAACTGTGTCAGGCACCGGGGCTGCACCGACCACTATGACAAGGAGGAAAAGGAGTATCTGGTAACGCATCGCGAAACCCTTTGTTATTGGTGAAGATGTGGGTATATGAGAAAGCCTAGAGGATTTTGGAGGTAAGCGGAGGTTATATGCCTGGGTATTCAGAGGATGTTGGGTAAGCAGATGTTATATGCCCGAATATTCGGGGGATTATCAATCTTGTGGTAAATTTCGGTGAGTGCTTGGCGTAGGAAAATAGAAACCTCGTATAACATCTCACAATCTTGGCGTTCATTGCCATATGTGGTGTGTTATATATACTGTACGATACTATCATGCATAAGCGAACACGACTTATTCGCTGCTCCGTAGAACAACATCACAGTATTTGCCGGATGGATGCATGCGCGGTGCTCAGGACCGCCATCGGCCTTTGATATTCTCATGTATAGTACAAGTAGAGCAGGATCCTGGAGAATCTTTGTCCGTACATGCTATTTTCCGTGGGTACTTCCCCGGAGAGTGTGTCTCCATAGGCTTGTAAACATTGTAAAACGGAGCCCAAAGGTAGATCCCAGGGACCCCTCACATACTACGTGAAAGGAATCTAGACCACGAACTTCACAATAAACACTCTGTGTGAGAAATCCATAATACCGATAGGCAATACGCGTATCTACAGGCTCTGAATTATCATTATTGTCGCAATGTATTCAGTAATCCAGGGTTAGGGTTGTGGGTATCCCAGAAATATCCAGTTATCAATGTGATGTATAGATTAGTATTTGAGAAGCACCATACACCGTAGATGTCTATTTCGTCTGTATTATAATACTTTGCTATAATCTCAATGTCACACTAGCCGAAAGATAAAGTTTGTCCGGTTTGGTATTACATAACACCATCTTCCTTTATTGGTGGAGATCGTTACAGCGGGCATGGGAACTAAATGAATATCAAATTCTCATAAGTCTGTAGTAGGGTTTACCCATATGAACGGGGATAGTGGGCTTATACTGATATCTTTTTCTACAGTGTAGTATCCAGTACATACATGTACCTAACCAAACAGGCGAGCGCCTAGCAGGTTGCATGGCTGATTGATTAGATTAGACTCACGCGGGGGTCAGGGTTATACATCTCCCTTTCTCCCCTTTTCCCCATACCACTAGAATCAACTTACATTAAGTGTAACGGTAGTGCTTAGTGGGTGCCTAGCTGTCACGGTCCAAGGGAGACGGTAGAGAATCCGTGACAGATTCAAATGAATCTGAAGGAAACTGGGAGGCATCAGCAAAACCTTTCAACTTTATCCTGAGAATCCTGGGGGTCCTGGGCTCTCCTGTGTATCCTGTGTATCCTGCGTCTAAGGATGCCACCTGAGTCACAAATTCTATCATGTGAACTTTCTTTCAGTTTTCAAACGATAAATCTGATTTCTTCAGCATATACTCTAATTGATTAGGATTTTTCAGTCTTGCTGATGTACGTAGTGGCAAGGATACTCATGGTAGTAGGCAGAATGGTGTCGCAAGCCGGCCTATGGAATACGACCACATAATCAATTTCTAAGGGTTAGGGTTATACATAATTAACCTATTTTTATATTCTAGGGGGATGGCTCTACTATCGTAAAAGCAGAGAGTATCTACACCAGTAAAGGAAAATGGATCCGAGCACTTCCCCGCTATTGCGTTCTTTCGGTAGAGTAAGGGTAAGGATCTTGGGCCAATACTAGTCCTAGAATCTTTGCCAGAAACGTTAAAAGGTACACTTCAAGGTGATATTAGGCCTTCTTTGACCAGTTATACTTGTTTATACTCTCAGCGTATATATCAAATGCATTGAGTCGTATTATCCTGATAAAGGATACGGTACATTTGATGAGTAGCTCCCGAGAGCTTTCAGCTCAGAAGCCGAGTAGAGATTTTAGGGGCCGCGGCGGGCTGCGGGGGGTGTAGTGCGTGAGTGGCTGGCTTTACTAGGAGGATGGGAGTTTGGAGGCAGAAGGGGGAAGTAGCGGTGGGACATTGGTCTGGCGTCAGCTTTGGTAAGTAGGATAACATGGTGAATGGCTATTTGCGATACATAGACTGAATTTGGGTTCTTGGTCCTGTCCACTATTCTATGAACATTTTTTAGGATCCCTATCCTGTTAGGGCTAGTGAAGTTGCTATTGCACGCAGTTATTACGGGTATTTTTAGTTATGTTTAGTTCCCAACTGTGACTACTTTTTTTCCCACAACAAGCCACGTTTTGAGTAAGAGACTACGGACTAGCGGTATAATACTGATACGTGTCCTCTCATGGCGAATATATATCTCACGTCTTATCGAGCCCTGACACCGTTTCATCCACCTCATCCCCTTTGCTTAACGGAATTTACCCATGATCTACAGTACACTATTGCTATCCTGAATCGTATTATTACCTACCGAAATCACTAGTGCTTAGTGTTTTATAGAATCATTCTGTTAAGCGAGATAGTCAATATTTTGGTCTATTCAGGAACTCAGTCCACCAGGCAACGACGCAGTACATTCAGGAACGTTCCCTAATGGACCAGTCTACCAGAGAACATTCCTGAATGAGCGGCGTAACCTGAATAGACTAGAACATTATCATTGGTCACGGAGGCAGTCGAAACAGCTCCATTGCAATAGGATCTGGGTTAGGGCCAAAGGCCATTTCTCCACCCGAACAATATAGTCGACCTAATCGGTGTAATGCAAAAATAACGGTAATGGTTATATCTTGTTACTCCGGGGGTTGGATCTCGGTAGCACCAGGGTGGATCTCTGTTATGACGGGCACGATCAAGTGATGAATTGTTTTCGTTTTCCGTTTCAGGGTCGTTAAGAACGAGAGGGAGCTACTTTACCCATAGATACGTCGACCAAGTCTACCACCAATAGGGCTACTACATGCCCTAGCCAATCTTTCTCCATGCTCATGGCACAGGATTCATCTACGACAATATATTTCACCAAAAGACCTCCCGTCTAACGAGATACACGAACAGGCCAGTACTACAACCATTCAAGAATTCTGTAATAGAGTCACTAGTCACATGTCACTGTTACGTGAGACCTCGATACCGGAGCTTCGAACACCCCAGCTATCTGAGCGATCTGCGCTTTTCTTTGGCAATAAGTGTTCGGTGAGAAATGGACACTTATTGCCTTATCACAGCCGGGTGTTCTTAAGGCTTACCTTTATCATAATACCTAGGTTCTAGTTATCTAATTAACTGTGGTAGATTTTCTATGCGACGGTATTTTTATATGCCCCCTCCCAATCTACACTCATCTTATTTACGCAAGCAATTCGTTAACACATTTTGTTCCTTTTTTTTTTTTTTTTTCTCATTAAACATTTGGTTCCTAGTGAGAGGCATGGATTATCACATAGGAACACTACTTCTATGGCTGTCGATACCGTCTGAGCGGCGTTTGATGAGTGAAGAACAATTATACTTGTTATAATAGCACTTGTCATGGGACGTAGCTCTAAGAACGCCTTGGCGTTTACTCTAAATGCAAAGTGAGGCACTTAGCTTAGATGATCATCAATACTATATGTCATAATTCTCATAAGCAGGTCTAAGTGCTGTTAGGATCCAAGCCTCATCTAGGGCATTATCACAGCACTGCTTCTCCATCTATGTATATATACAACCCTAACCCTACTTTCATGGTGTCTCCACACTACGAATAGGCTGGCAGACTATTGCATATTTATGGCGTAAGGATGAGGAGACCGAAAAAATCGTCAGACTGTGGATACGTGTCTGTAACTGACGACTATATATCCACTGATGTCATCGCCTCCTTGGACTCATAAGCATCGTCCAGAGATCCCCGGTAACCCCCGCTGTCTTTCCTTTACCTTCCCCTCAAATCGCAGAATTGGCACAGCCTATATATCTTCTTGCTATACCAACCAATCCCCAGGTTGCTGCTGCCAGACATCAAAGAGCCATGTCCACGGAGAGAAAAAAGCCACTGACCTGGAAGGGCATCCATATTGGCCACTGGTACCAATGCCGATTTACCTTCCAGGAGGCATATATCGAAAGCTTCGAAGAGACCGTTGAGTCCCCTCTACCAACCACAAGACCTCGAGCTATGAAAAGCAAGTCTCACCGGATACTCGTGCGCCATAAGCGAGATGACCGCAAGGTTGTAGTCTGTTCCTATCTGACCTCGTTCGGAGACGGACAGAAAACTCCCGCCGGGTACTTCATGGGTAGCCGGTTCATAAACTATATTGCAATTAATAATCAGCCAAATCCTTCGGAGACCCCGTTCTTCCTACAGATCCCATGTTCTGCGAGCGCACTGCACGGATATCTGAACTGGGCTGAGGATCAGGGGCTCCCGTGCCGTGATGTGCCCAAAGGGCGTTGCATCATAAGTGCCCCAGAATCCTTTGACTCCGCTAGCGATAGTAAGGTCCAAGTGACATCACCAGACTGGATCATAGCTTACCTGAAGGACCTAAATGTTGCATGGTGTAAGCACTTAAAATATGGTAACGACATGAGCGGGATGGTGACAGCATCCGAGGAAATAAAGGCGAGATTCGGCAATGAGGTCAATGGGGCGGGAGCGATGAAAGGTAAAAGAGTTGAAGGAGAAGATGGTGGGCGAGTAGAAGGACAAGAAGAAGAGGAAGCGGAAGCCACCGTCGAAGACAATGATGAGATATCCAGTTGTGAGGGGGGAGGTGAAGTAAGCGGCTCATCGGAGAAGAAACGGAAGAGGCATCAGCAAAATACAGATAGTATTGTCGGAGATGATGAGAGTGAAGTTCCTTAGTGTCCGAAGAGAAGAGGATTCAAGAAGAGCAGACTAGACGCAGTGAACGAGATATTGGCGAGTGCTAGCGGGGATCCCGGGAATAAAGGGCATCTTTGGATTGACGGCGTCAACGACAGCAATCTTAATGACCTGGACTTTGAGAAGAATAATGCTAAGTCAAAATTAGAGGGATGTCGCACTGGCTCTATCGGTCTTGTTGCGATCAAGAGCGATAATAACCTGGCACCAGCTGGTAGTGAGGATAGCGGCTATCAGACTGTGTACTTGAAGGCTGTGCTTACTAGCTTTGATCTCTATAATATTGATATGAGCAACGATGATGAGATGGACACGGTAGACTTTGAGCTGTTGGGAGAGTTGCTTGGTGCTGTTCCGGTATAGGGTATCTTTGTGCTCTCTAATGTAGCTTCCTTTTCTCAGTATATTTATGTTGTGTAAATGGATAGAATGGCTATAATTCTAACTCTCTCCATTAGCACAGCCACGAGCAAGACTGGTGCCTTTCTCATGATCATTACATCGATACCTCCGAGTCTCCATATGGCGATAAGTGGCCTCAATCATTATGACTCATAGAATATCACTCGATATAGGGCTAGGGTTCTGGTTTATGTCATACATAACGTATTACACAATTACTGCTCTCATGAAATTATACAGCTACGGGCGCTGTGCTATAATCCATTATAACATATTCTGCCTGCATTTCAGTGGTCTACCGGAGGCTTAGCAAGCTGGGCCTGGCAGATTAGATCAGATTAGATACCTAACAAGGGTTAGGGTTCCGTGCCCCCTGCCCTCTATTCCACCGCTTCAGATTTCCTCTCTTGAATCCTACAGCAATAGAATCGCTTGCCTTTTCGGCTCTAGTATCTTTCTTCTCGTGGCTATTACCCTGCAATCCATCAGTCTGACTAGTCGAACGCCTACAATTCCCCGAAAATAACACAATAGCTATAGCTAATTTACCTTATTCCATCATCGCCTATTTTGGTTAGGGCGCACAAAGCTGTATTCTGTCTAAATACACCCGTTGAAGTATGGCTTAGGTATATATTGACACCAGTTAAGGGCATGCCCTAGGCCTATTAGTAACATCAGCACTAAAACCGGTAATATGAGATAATCGCTCCTTGTTTCTCCACTTCCACCCCTAGACCAAGGAGTAAGTAGCAATGGCAAGATACTCCCTATCCAACTAATTTGTGTGTATGGTGGTATATCTGGAGCATATCTCAGAGCTGATTTTGCCCCTCTCTTGCATCTTCTCACATGATGCACCCCTACCAATATCTCCTCTCGATTCTTTTCCTACCCCGACTCTTTGTGCTCCTATTCTCCACTCCTCCCCCGCTATTCTATACTAGAGACTTTATACCCCGTAGAGTGATTGAAAATAGCTAGATATGAATAGTTACGTGTCATTGAAACTGTAGTTTGTGTTTTACCCCTGGTTGTAATTTACCTCACTCTTCAAAGCCGCCCGTATATACCTTGTTTATAGGCTTCATATAAGCGCTTAAAGTACGTCTGATTTCCAACCCACTCAACATCTCGATCCTACCCCAGGAGGCTAGTTTAGTTCATTACAATATGATTGACCTTTATGAGTCAAGAACATTGGTGTCTCATCTTGTTAACTATAGAACTAAGAGAATAGAGTTCCATCTCAGGATTTAAGGTCCGAGGGAGCCTAACCTGATATACCATACACCGGTAGTTCCAGTTGCCGTGGTTAGGAAACTCCCGGCCGAGAGTGGACCGCCCGCGTCAGGCAGCAGCAGCCCGTTTATGCGACAACTCCGGAACGGGAGCTAACCGCGCATAGGGGGTAGAGAAGACCTGCTCAGCTGAGTCCTCTACTCCTGGCCGGGAGTCACTAGTTTGTGCGCGGCACTTACGTCGGGCGGAAGACGGCTTCAAGCGATAGTTAATAAAGGTCGGGTCTTTCGCTCCTCATTAAGAGTCGCACAAAGCTGCCTCCCGGCTTGGAGCCAAAATCATGTTTTTGCCTGGCGAAGTCGTTTCTGGCTTCATCTCCAAGATAGGCGCGGATCTTGAAGTCTTAAGAAAAGACTTTCCGTTCATTAACCTTTACACCTGATTGTGATATGTCGGTACGATGCCGCCACCATGTATCATGAGGCCCAGCGCAATCCCCTGCTTGGGGGCAGCGGCCACACATTTGATCGGGCTGACGGTAACTGATTTATTTTGCAGAGGATGTTCCGAAGTTATTTAGAGTTTTATTACCTTCATTACCATCCACTATATTCGATGCGACAATGCTTACGTGTTAACTACCCGTGATATTGCTATTCCCTATAACTGGCTGATAATCACATCAGCTGTCACTACTGATAGATCAATAGTCAAGGAGCAGCGCTGTGGATGAATAAGGCTTTTATTCAGTAAATTACTTTGCTAAGTGGGAGGCTCGTGGAACGTTACATCTTATAAGTCTTCCATAGTGGTGATATTATGGGTATGTACCGAATACCAAGGTGCGTCGTGGAACTAATTAAAACTACTATTATACCTTTCTCGTTTCATTATTTTCGGAAAGTCTAGCCCTTGCGGAACGTCATAAGAGTAAAAATAAAGTCAAGCAACAGCCTGTCTCCGTCCACACCCACCCGCCACCCCCGCTCATTGATATGATAAATCCAATTGTAAAAAAGCTATTCCCAAAAAAAAGAGAAGACAAGCGAATAGTATAAGGGGGAAAAAATTTGCAACTAGCGTACTACAAACTTGGTGTATTCTCTCCCCATTCTTCCCTCATCTTAACCCCCGCTCTTCTTTCTCTCTCGATAATCTCCCTTTTTGTACTGAGAGAGGATTTCCAACTACGGCAGGCTTATGGCCGTCATTGGAGCTCTTAGAAACCATGAAGTTATCAACTGTCCCGGGCCTCCGGGAGTCCTCTCATAGCGTTCCGGAAACGTGTATGTACTTCTGAGATACCCAGGGGTGTTGTAAGGCACTCCCCTGTTATCCATGGACTTTCTAAAGCTTTCTTTGCGGATATTCGAAAGATTGGGTTGGCAACCATCAAGCTTTTGACAAGTGATATCGCAGCGGGGCTTACTTTAGCCTTGGAAAGTCTTTCGCAAGGAAACTTAATCTTGCCCGAGCAGAAGTCCATGAAGCAACCCATCGCCAGCCTATCAGTCTCTAATGGCCATACCAAGCACCCCGAAATTTCTGATTCCGTCCTTGTGCCCTCAGCAAATGGTATCTCCAAAGTTAATATTTTGTGAAGCACACATCCTAGAGACCACATATCTGTAGCATTGGTATACACACTCCATGACCGGTAGTTCACGGTTATCTCAGGTGCCATATAGCCTTCTGACCCTACCCGAGTATGTGCTTTGCTCAATGCCTCATTCTTGCAGACCCCGAAGTCGGCGATCTTTATCCTTATTGGATTCAGACATGTAATAAGTATATTCTATTTTGTCAGTCTAGCTCTGTCTTCCAATCTTGGATGGTAAAATGCTCTTACCGAAGGCTTGAGATCCCGATGGGTAAACCTTCTTTCATGTAGCACTACAATTCCTTCTAGGAGTTGTCTGGTAATACTTTTGGCATCAAGGCTTGTATTCGGGGTTTTGAGGTACTTGTCCAAGTCGCCGTCAGGAGCGTACTCCATTACGATATATAGGCAACCACTATCCTCATACCAGCCAAAAAATGGCACAAAGAGGTCCTTGCGCTAGTATGCTTCAATGTCAACTCGAATACCGTCAGTTATAGCGTTTGGAATATACTAACATCGACCAATGCACATAAGGCATTCAGTTCTCGAGAATAATTGATGTTTCTCCCAAGAGGTATTTCCTTAACCGCTCTCAAACGACCTCCCTCTGCCTCCTGAAGCGTGACTATGCCGTAACCCCCGGAGCCAAGTTCCTTCTGTTCATTCCACTGCGTCTGAGTCTGTGGACCGGAAGTGCCGTTTTCGTACGTTGTCTCGATGACATGTGTACGATAAACCACGGTTTCAAGTCTGTAGGAATACACCTCTGGCGATGCCACCACTGATGGGATTTTTCGATTCATGGCTGTTTGGTTTATTCCTCGTTAACTCTGTGAACTTATAAAACAGGCAGGAGCAAGGCTCTGAAGAATATCAGTGTTAGGTTTGCTGTATTAACCCACAAGAGTATAATGCAGTAATTTCCGTGTATGCATGCACCAGGAGAAAAGAAAGCATGGGGAAATTTCCAATGAACAACTCACCCACTATAGGCCTTCCACATGCTTTGAACTATCTGAGTAATATTGAGATGTAAAGCTCTAGAAGAGCGGGGAAAATCCTACTGTATTGGGATACCAAACAAGTTATCTCTGGTGATGGGTAGGCAGCAACCCCCCGCACCCTCTCGCCTCCGTCCGGCAGCCTCTAGTTAATATCTCACAACATTAGAGTTACCGGATAACAACATAGTTTAGTTAAGATGGGTACGTTCCTAGTATAACCAAGTCTATTCAGTTTAATTGAATCCTTTTATATTATTACCCCCGTACCGTGTAGTATTGTTCTGTACCTAGCCGGCCCGGATATCCACAGTTGGAAAATTAAAACGGTTTATCAACGTGGATGTTCAACCCGGTAGTTGTAAGTAACGGGTGGGAGAAGAACAAATAATGCCGGTAATTAGATATCCATCACTATGTTCTATTTAGAAATATCCAAGATATGGTAGACGGGTGAGACGAGAAATCCGATAGTGAAACAGTCTTGGCAACCGAAGAGAGGCAATACTTTACAATCTAGGAAACCCCGTAAATTACCGTGGGATATAGACAAATAATCCTAATAGACTACTACTAGCAGCTAGATATTATTTATGCTCTCATCCTTGATTTAGGGTATGAGTACATTATTTTATATATCACCGGTATACATTAGTATAGTTCTATCTTGACTTTTACATATTGAGTTAGGCACTTTCAAAGTCTTGTAACTTTACAACCTCAACAGTTATTACGTCTTAGGTATGGAAATTTCTTACCATCCTAGCTCTCATATATAGCATCTTATAGGAACTTGACGTTGTATCAATATTATAATGTTGTGTACAATATCATAGACATGCCTATGCATTGATCGTACATGGTAAGGGTACGGTTGATGCTAGGTAGCTTAAACATATTCTCGGAGGGGAAAATAATCGATAAGCTAAGACCGGTAATGCAAATGATTGCTAGAGAGTCTTATTATCTTGAGAAGATTGCACCCCAGGAAATCTTGTACAAAGCTCTAGAGTGCCAATCACATAATGTGTCAGGTATTTATACTCTACCTATAGTATACTGTCTTGATTAGGAATGTAGAGACCGTTATATTAATAGATTCAAAGTGTTGGCCTTTTTTGTCCCGTGGGAATATATAAGTGGAACAGTCTACTAATGGCATTATGAGACCAATAGATAACATGAATATTCCACCCTCTATAATATTATAATTTTTCTATTAGTAAATCTTAGATTTTAATGCTATTGTAGGCGTGATATCCTCCGGATTTGGGCCTACTGAACTGGTGGCCGAGTCTTGGCGTATGTATGATCGTGGACAACTCCACTCTGCGTGGATGCCTGCCAAAACCGCCCCCGGAATCCCAAATATCCGTTGATGGAAATATTTCTCCTGCGGATGATTTAAAGAGTTAAGTGTTATTACCGGCGTTGAGGCTCTGCGGACATAAGCAAGTGTAAACCTCTTCGTTGCTGACTCAGCAGCCAATCTACTATCCTCTTCACCGCTGGCTATCCCATACACCGGTGTTGCTGCCCTTTTTCCGTGGGGGCCAAAACCGCGGGTAAGTCAGTAGTGAGAGGCAATGTCCTACTAATGACTTTAGGTGGAAGATTCAATAAATACAGTGTAAAGATTAAGTTTATTATATTCTATAGAGTTACTATCTAAGTACAAATTGTGCTCTCTACGGCGGGCGGCAGCAACCAGTCCGCCATAATTCACAAAGCAAAGTACAAAAATCTCCCTGAATAAATTTTCTTTCTAATAGTAACTAGAAATATCCTCATACATATAATAAAAGAAAAATAACTTCTAGCCAATACTAAAAAGTTTACCTGACCGTGTCCTTTTAACAACATGATTGGAACATATGGGTACCTTCTCCTGGACTAATTGAGTAGGTTCAGCAACCGTACTTGAAGAACCAACAGCTGAATGCATACGCTATAAATATATATTAAAATTGAAATACTAATAAAGAATTATTTTAAAACTTACCTTCAAGTTACGGTTTAATGACCTATCCGATAGGCTTTCTTGATTAGAATCATGATTAATAGGATGCCATTTCTGCCATTCTTCTCCATCTATTTCAGTCAATTCTTCTTCATAGTCGCAATTTGAAACTTTTTCGCTTCCATCTAATGAAGTAGTCTTTTCGTCCAAAGGAATAGAACTAAATTAAAATATTAGCAGATTGTTTTTGTTTTCTTTTTAAATACTTACCTAGAATGGCTTTCTAAGTTTTGTTCTTTTCACGGAGTGATCAGGGATGCCAGGATGAGTCTTGTCGTGACTCATACAGGGAGGAAGGTAGGGTAACAAGCGTTAAGGATGAAAACAAGGGCATTGTACAAAGTGGGATTTAGGGTATAAAAAGGGAGCGTCGCTTCCTCTCTGTAATAGTTTTCTTTCTTTCTTCTTTACGCAACGTTTCTTCAGTTAGACTCAATAGAAGCTTTCTCTTCTCGCTGCCTCTCTACCGTTACATCGCTAAAGCGATCGCCGAACCCACTGTGACTACATCACAAACTCTTGGTATTTTGCTTGCAACAGATAGTTGCCTTGCCATTAAGTTAGTTGTGTCCTGTGGCTACGTTGCCCTCACGCTGTCCCCCTTGAAAGTTCTCGGCGTCGAGCCAACTAATAATTTCTTGCATGCTCTAATTGAGCTTCTTGATCGGCAACAATCCTATACTCAAAAAGAATAGGAACTATTGAAGGCCCAGTTTTTTTATCACGGGCATTTTGATCATGTGGATTATAAGGAAAATATTCCGTAAGAATTTGCCGAAGTGTTGTTGGTTTAGAAAAAGCATCACTCAAGTAATCTGGACCGGTAGATGCATTCCAATGTAGGACTATTTGACATTGCTCGAGTACAGGTGCACCTATATTAAATATATAATTAAATTTTAAAATCATAATTTGGGTCTAAAAAACAGCTTACATTGTCCGTGATCCCTCCACTGAAGGCCGTTGAACTCTTTCCAGACTGCCAGGTTGCTTTGAATAAGAAGATCCCAAAGATGTGATGTCCAATTAAAATCATCAGGTTGAATTTCCTTATCTAACATATTGTCGGAGGGATACCATAAATCTGTTCCAGTAATGGGCTTGAACTTCCGAATATTGATATTTAGTTGTCCTGAAGGGCCTTGTATAAGCTGAAGCTTCCGAACAAATCTGGTAGGCTGAGGTAGGGGTTGTAAAGGTTTTCGAATCTCAAGAAGAGATTTGCGTTTTCCAGTTTTCCGTGCAGCATTGACTATGTCAACTGCATTTCCTGCTTTTAAAATAGCAAAAGACTCTTTAGATATGATTGTGTGTAAACTTGAAAGATCTGATACTTCATAAAGTTCTATTCTGCAATTACTGCAAAATCGGAATACTGCAGTAGGTTTTTGGCTAAGTGGTTCAGCGCAAGCAGGGCAGTATTGTAAATCACTAGTAGGATGAGCCATTATAGCTTAATGATATTTTATCGAGTACAAGTAAAAGTATTTAAAGGGAGAGGTAGACCACTGAGTATAGAAAGAATAATTATACTCAGACCAGCTACAAGTATTTTTACTTATTCCTTTTTACACAAACTTATCATACTCCTTCAAATGCCTGCCGGACGTCCTAGCATTTCTCTTGAGCCATACAAAGCTGTCATTTGGACATGGTACATTTTTGACCAATTGACTCTTCTGAATACACGGGATCTTTTGCGGGAGAGATATCCAGAACTAGAAGCAGCCCGACCTCAATTCCCGTCAAAAAGAACTTTAGAACGGACTTTGATACAATGGGGTCCAGATTTTAAAAAGCAAATGCAACCTCTTTCTGCAGATGATAGACAAGAATTATCTAGCTATTTGTGGAAGCTTTTCTACACACACGGGTTAACTGATGAAGAAATAATGAGATTTCTAAAAAAACAAAACTATGAAATCTCAAAGCGAAGGTAAGTTACTATTTAAAAACTTAATCAAGTACTAGTACTTACTTAAATTAGTATGATTCGGTTGCGGCTTTCATTAGGCACGTTTCGGAGAATAGATGCATTAGAATTTGCAAAACATGATGCAATAATGCGGGCAGCTTTGCAAGCACAACTTCATTCGGGTCAAAGCTCTCTTTACGGTAGATCACTTACATATCAACATCTTAAAATGAGTGGAATTCCTGTAGTACGAGATCGTATGTATAAAATACTAAAAGAACTTGATCCTATTGGGGTAGAAAGCCGTACTTTTGGTCTGCAAAAAGTGGCACGGGATAAATATATTGTTCCAGGCCCTAATTTTTTATAGTCAGTTGATGGGCATCACAAGCTAAGCATGTTTTTTTTTTTTTTTTTTTTTTATATCAAGTGATTTTATTATTCTGGGTACAAAATCTGGTATGCAGTATAAACTATGACCTAAAAAGAACCCTTCCCCTTCCTAAAAATAAAACACGACCCCCTTCAGAATTCCAAAAGAACAAATAATTTAACACAGGAAAGAAAAGAAACATTTTAACAAAACCAATGTACTACTCAAATATAACTTTCTTCCTTCTGACTTGCTGTCTTAGTGCCGTTATACACGGGCTTGATGGATTTGTTGACTCCTTATGATTCGGAGTAGGTAATGGAAGTGAGAGAGGACGTAGTGGAGGGAGATGGCACCGGTGACGGAAGTGCTTTTTTGGGAAAATTTATCTTATTTTGAACGACAAAGGTCCCGACGAGTAGCGAGAGAGATTCGGAGCTCCATATTTCGTCAAGAGACCTAACATTAGGCAAAAGAGAATTTCTGGGTGTGGTGAGATTGGGGCAGTGCAGAAGCACGTGCTCTGTTGTTTCGGGAAGAAGCGAACACCTGGGACAGATGTCGGATGTGTGGAGATTTATCCACGACTTGTGGGCGTTTAAGTAGTTCTTCTCCACCCGCATTTGGTGGAGACGGGAGGATTGAAACTTGTGAAGAGACATAAAATATGGTGTTGTAAGAGAACAACCGTATTTGTAGTAACTGGGTGGGGGGTAAAGAGTCTCCCAATTCTTTAGGAGCTGTTGTTTAATAAGTATTGAAAAATTTTTATGGCTAAGATTGGAGCCTAGAAGAGGTTGAATGAGGGAACCTAAGAATTCGATTGGCAGGTGATTTACGCCTGCTTTGGCGACCGAGTTCCACTTTTTGGGAGGATTCGGGAGGCCTTTGAGAAGTTCGGAGTGTGAGTAACTCCGTTCGGATGAGATGGTTGGAAACGAAGGATCAAACTGGGCCGTAACTGGATTGTTAAGGGGGTGGGCCGTAGCAACCCAGATGGCGTGTTTGATTTTGAGATATTGAAGGTATAGTGTTAACGGGGGGGCGGATGCCTCCGCCCATAAAGCATGTAGATTGGTTGCTCTGAAGCAGCCTAAGGCCCACCTAAGAACGGAGTTCCAAAAGACCTCCATTTCTTTTAGGGCTGAGGTGGGGGTAAAGAGAGTGGCTCCATAGGTAAGCATGGGGCGAATGGCGAGGGTGGCTAGTTTCCTGCAATTGCTTGAGGAAAGGCCTTTCCCGGGGGAGGAAAATCTATGAAGAATGCCAAAGGAAGCCTGGGCGGACGCCAGTCTCCTTATAAAATGATTGTTTGGGTTGAATGAGGGAGAGAACCAGTAGCCAACCCACCGGACTATTGGTTTTGGATGGAAGGTGTGTCCATCAATGCACACGGAAAGATGTGAAATTGGAGACTTGTCTCTGGGGGTGCGCCAGTGCATCAGCTCAGTTTTGGCGACTGAGAAGGACACGTTACGGGGAGCTGCATCGTTTTTAAGGCGATAGTAATTTTCTTGGAGTAAAAGAATGTTTTCCTCCACTGTGGGGGAGGCTACCGTGATGGCAAAATCATCGACGTATGATAGGGTAATGCCTGGTGAGGGTTCCAAATAGTGTAAAACGCTCACGTAGATAACAAATAATAAAGGAGAGATGGGGGATCCTTGGGGGACCCCAACTTGAACAGGAACAGCTAGCTTGGGGGAGCCTTTGTAAAGTAAGGTGACCCAACAATCGGACAAAAAGGAGAGAATCCAATTTACCATATAGGAAGGGACGCTTTGGGAAGTAAGAATGGAGGCTAGGGTGTGTTTAACCACATTATCGAAGCCGCCTTTAATATCTAAAAAAAGAGTGGAGACTTTCAGTTTAGCTAATTGCATCGCTCTGATTTCGTTGTAAAAGACTGTGGTGGCGTCTGAGGTGGAAAGACCTGCGACAGAGCCGCACTGGTGTGGATGGACTAGGCCGGTGGCCTTTGCTATCTTTGCCAGTCTAAGGGTGACGACTTTCTCCAAAATTTTTGAAAAGGTTTGGAGAAGTACAATTATCCGATAGGAGGAAGTGGCTGTGTAGTCATCTTTGCCTGGTTTGGCTAGGACTACACCATTTGCCTTTTTTAAGGAGAGTGGGTGATAACCGTTTTTTAAAAGGGGGGTAAGAATTCTTGGAATGACTGTGGGGTTAATCCTATGGACGCCTTTCCATACTGAATAGGGAATGGAGTCGGGTCCTGGTGCCGATAGATTAGATGTTTTGGAAAGAACGAGCTGAATTTCTTCAGGTGTAATAACGGGAACATTATGATACCGTAGGGGAAGGGGAGAGCCAGTATCTGGTCTCGGGGGAAAGAATGCGTTCACTAAATTTTCATTTAGGATTTGGGGTGTAGGGGAGTTGGGAATGGAGGGGATCCGGTCCTCGGATCTGGTGGCCATCTTCTTAAGCCGCCACATGCCGGAAGGGGAGGCGTTGGACACAAACGTGTTCTAATGATCACGTTTGGCCTTTTTAATGGCGTTAAAATAGGCATTTTTGGCCGCTTTAAGCTCGAATGGAGGGGAAAGTCCTTTGCGGTAGGACTTGTGGACGCTGTGGTATATAGACCTTAACTGGGATAGATTAGGGCTCCACCAGGGTTTTGACCATGATGAAACTTTCTTTGTGGGAGTATGTAAAAGAAGAGCGTTGTGAAGTTGATTAAAGGACTCATCGAACCAATTGTCTAGGTCGTGGGAGTCGGGAGGAAGCTGAAATTCGCTTAACTGGGGAGCGATGAGATTCCAGTTAACGAGAGACCAATTGGGGGTGTTGTAGGGAGTGAAATCAGAGTCCGGGGGGACCAGTTGACAGAGTATGACTCTGTGGTCTGAGCCTGAGGAAACTGGAGGGGTGAGCCATTTTGACACTAATTGAATTGCGGAGTGATTTGCCCAGGTAAAGTCGATAACGCTATGTCGCTTTCTCGGGTCAGGGGAGATTCTGGTGTATTTCCCAGGTGTATTAATGAGTGAAAAGCCAAGTTGGTTGGCTAGCCTAAAATAGGGAGTGGAAAGATTTAGTTCTGTTGTGGAGAACTTTCGTAAGGGGTCCGCGGCAGGAGAGTGAACATTAAAGTCACCAACAACAACGGTAGGGACAGACGAGGCCGGAAAGGCCATGTAGGGAGGAACAGATCTAACAGAGTCGGACACCTGTCTGTTATAAACATTGACAAGTGTTAGGGATAAAAACGAGCGGTTTGAAGTTGTAAGATGCAGTGTAATAAAAGCAATATCTCCTCGGTGCGAGGGGGTTTGTGTAACTGAATTCTTATCCAAAAAGGAAAGGTTAACATAAAAGCACACTGACACTTTATCTGACTGAAGTGTGGGTGTGGGTTTAAAAAGAGCGAAATTGGGTGCGACTAAAGGAGAGGGATTAAATAACGGGGGTTCTTGCACAGCTATGACCTGTGACAAGTGTACTGCTGGATTTGAGAATAGAGAAAGAAACACATTGTTGCTCCCGGCGCAGTTGTGTTGAATGATGTTAAGTGAGGATTTATGTTTAGTGGTCGCACTAAACATTTAATTGGTGTCGTTCATGGCCACTTCTTCGGTGGCGTCTGAAGAGGGTTGGGCCTCCTGGGTAGGACCATCTCTGAGCTTGTTGATGATAGAAATGCGGTGGGGGCATTTCGAGAAATTTGCCGTGTGGTTGCCCCCACAGTTGACGCACTTAGAGGGGGTGGCAACACAGCAGTTGGGTTTTGGGCGGACGTGGCCAGGGCACGTAGTAACGGCGCACTGGTGTTTGTCCCTGGAGTGACCTAGGGAGCAGATGGGGCAGGTGGGTTCTTTTTGTTTACACCCTTTGGTTGGGTGGCCGAATTTGTAGCAATTGCGGCAGAGGGTGGCTTTGGAGGCTGACCATATGACGGAGCAGTGGCGGGGGCGTGAGAAAAGTCTGATGGTGGTGCCAATGATGGCTGCTTCTTCAGCTGTGACGGTGATGACAACTGTTGAGAACTTTTGGGCGTTTCGGGCGGTGTCGTCGGCGGTGAGGAAGCGGGTATCGAGAGGAGTGATCCCTGTCGCGAGTTTCACTGCTTCAGGGAAGGCTTTTTTAAGATGGGCGAGGTCGGGGAACTCGCTTAGTGGGATGCCTCTGACAGCGACGTCACAGGTGGTAGGGGCTTGCTTGAACAGCTGGAACGGGTTTGTGGGATCGTTAACCGTTTGATTGAGAATGGCGGTGAGCCCTTCGAAGAAGGGAGCGTATGTGGAGGCTGGGACCGTTGGGGGAGCGGTGACTGAGACCGCTCCACGTTGGTTGATGGAGACTGTGAGGGAGGTAACAGGGGCAACTTGTCCTCCTTTAGCGAGGAACTGGCCTAGGAGAGCAGGGAGGCGTTGAACAAGGGACTCGGAATCTTTAAGGGGGGATGGGGTTTGTCTTGACGAAAAGAACCTTCGCTGGGCTGTGGGTAGGGTCTTGGGCTTATCCTCCGTGACCTTCGGTTGCCTGGGGCGAGGGTTGGTAGTCTTTTTTGGGGTAGTGTTGGCGGCCGACTTGGCTGCGTCTACATAGGACATCTTTTCGGTGACAGTGACCGGCTTGGGGGAAGATTTGGCGGGTGGGCTCTGGTAGGAGGGGCCAGCGGGGGTGACTGGTTGGGTTCTTTGATGGGGGAAGGTTGCAGGAGGGGAAGAGGTTGAATTTTTGATGTTCTTGACGATAGCTTCGAGTCTCTCGAAGCGGTCGTAAACGCTGGTGGGGGGGTGGTTTGAGGCGTACCGAGTCTTTGTCTGAATGTCATCGACTACGGCTGTGATGGAATCGAGCTGGTGAGAGAGTTCGAGGGCGGCATGTTTGGCCTGAGCCACGACCTTGAAGGTGGAACAGAGGAGGGTGAGAAGTAGCTTCTCCATGGGGGAAGTATTGTCGTCATTCATAGCGTTGGCGACAGTAGTAGAGATGAGAGAGGAATCGGGCATGCCTATTTCATGGTCTATAAGGCCAATTTGTAGGTTGTCACAAATTTCAGAGAGAGAGGGGTCAAGGCTTGGCATTTTGAAGCCTGGGATTTTTGTGAGTTTGGTGGGGAAAAGTGGTTGCCACGCAAAATGTTGGTGTTGAATTTCAAAAACTGAGAAAATAGAGGGGATGCAAGCTAAGCATGTATGGGATCGAAATATATGCGGCTATTGATGGATATTCTTGGTATGTTAAATTTACTTGGGGTACATATTTTGTGTGTTGTCATGTTTTAAACATAAGTTACTCACATGCTAAATATAGCTATATTACTTGGATACACGTTGGTATCTCTGCACGTACTCCTGTCGCAATTCTAAAACAATATTTAGATATTGTTGAAGAAACCAATATTCTGCCATATGCAATCCGTTCTGACCGCGGCTCTGAGACACCAATGATGGCAAATGCACACTGGAAGCTACATCAAGCGCTAAATCCTAATACAACTTTTAAAGACGTATATTGGTATGGAACGTCTACTCTAAACGTACGTATTGAAAGTTGGTGGCGCCAAATGAGTAAAAGCCAGACAATCACATGGAAGGTAAATACTACTCTTATTAGATACATATATATATTTGTCTCAAAGTTTCACTAATAAAATATGTTAAAAGAATCATTTAGATTATTTACGTGACTCTGGCTTATTTTCAGACAATATTCAGTGTTCTATAGCGCTTCTTTATGTGTATCTCCCTATAATTCGTAAAGAAATTTACGAATTTGCAGAGTTGTGGAATGCGCATAGAATTCGTTCTCAACCAAATCGGCCTTATCATCCTACCGGAAAACCGTTTGTTATGTATTATATTCCAGTACATGGTATTACAGATTACGGGAAAAAGCCACCTTTGGATTTACTCCAAGAGTTGAAAGCAGATTTAAATACATACGGTATATTATTTACTTATTCTTTTAATGTTATCAAAACTAAACTTGCTTAGATCCAAATGAGTATTTACCAATAGCAACGCTGGAATGGTGCCGGCAGGAGTTGGAGAAAATTGGAATTAGGACTCCTATTACTTTTGAAATGCAAGTAGAAAAATCTCCAGCTCATTTAATTGCCTACTGTTATCTTTGTTCTGCTATCGAAAACCATTTCTTACAAGGCAATTGTCTTTATTTATCCGAAAAGCCTCAAAATGCATATAAATGGGGCTTGTTACCGGATAATGCTGAGATAGTTGATTGTGAAGAAAATGAAGATAGTGGGAATCAGGAGGAGGTTGATTTAGATTTAGAAGAAGGAAGTGATAGTACAGGTATTGAAAATTAGATAGTAATATGAACAAAAAGTAATACATACTTTACTTACTGTTCACTGTAACTCTGAGTGAACCACGTGGTGATACATAACTCACTCACCTTTTGCCGCGACTCTCAGCGAACCACGTGGTGATACATAACTCACTCACCTTTCGCCGCGACTCTCAGCGAACCACGTGGTAATACATACTTCACCCACCGTTCGCCGCGACTCTCGGCGAACCAGGAGGTAATACATACCTCACCCACCGTTCGCCGCGATTCTTGGTGAACCAGGAGGTAATACATACCTCACCCACCGTTCGCCGCGACACTCGGCGAACCACGTGGTAATACATAACTCACCCACCGTTTGCCGCGACTCTTGGCGAACCAGGTGGTAATATATAAGCCACCTTCATTTTTTTTCTTCAACTACACACACCATACCTAAACATCATTTTCTCACCACCATGGATGCCCCATTTGGAGTTACCAAAACAGGCAGAATTAGAAAAAAACCTCTTAAAGCTCAAGCTGCAGCTCAACCTGCACCTGCTCATGCACCAGTTATTCCTCAGCCACCTTCAGCCCCTCCTAAGCCTTCTGCAATCTGTCCTGTCTGCAGAAAATCTTTTAATCACCAGCCCCACTCCAATACTGCCCTTTGGCAACACCTTCTTTATAACAAGCAATTTGATGAAGATCATCTACTTGCACACCAAGCCAAAAAAACGGCAATCCTTTCTGTATCAGGTAGCTCTAAAAAGGAAAGGGACCGTGTTAAGGCAGCTAAATGGAGAAGCAATAATAAAGAGAAGTCAAAAAAAGCATCTGCACTTGGTGGTCTAAAGAGCAAAGCCTTAAGGCATTTAAACAAGGCAGGAAAACTGGGTACCAAAGAGGCTATCAATGAGCTTGTAGCTAGGTGGGAGGAGGAGGCGCAGGCGGAGGGAGAGAGGGAAGGGTAGGCGGGGGCGGGGAGCGGACGGGGGGGAGAGGACTGGGGGGAGAGGACCGGGGGGGAGAGGGCTGGGGGAGTCGCTTGCCAATTTGTACTGTTGCGATAAAAAATTTATTCGGGAGAGATTTTACATTTCGCTTCGTGAATTATGGCGGACTGGTTGCTGCCGTCCGCCGTACTCTCTGACTTAGTTGCCACTTAATTCACCTAACCCACGCTTTCTGGCCCCCACACAAAAGGGGCAGCATTTTTCACCGGTGTATGGGATAATCTAGGGGGACGGAAACCTTAATCCTGGTCAATAGGGATACAGTGTCCATTCATAACTGTCTCATGGTCTTATGAATGTCTTCAATGGTATGTGCGTGTTCCCAATTTTTTATCCGATAGTCCTCCGTAGTTGAGTTAAGTCCTCCTTATTTGCCTCCCCGCCTATTTTGATTATACATAATTTCACTAGCCCCTACTCGAGGGGCTACCTAAAACCCAAAGGTGTCTCAACCGCTAATTACCTTTTTATAATACTCAAGATGAATCAGGATAGCAAGTGTCTGGGTCCTTATTGTACACCTCCGCGGCCGCAATATAGTGGACGCACGAGTTTCCACTGGATACGGGGAAGTCAATAGGCTTGTGGAAACCAATGGTTATCATAATTTCACTTCCGGATGAGCCTGCGCACTGCATGATTATTACCAGTTGTATCTCTGTCCCAGGAAGAGGATTAGTTATGATATCATAGTAGATATATCTAGTACAGCTACGTCATGAAGGACTCTCGTGTTATTCGCATGGTTGGTCCGGGATCGGGACTAAAGTTGGCTTCCGAAACGGGCCCGGAGAGTGCCGATCCGTTAAAGTTGCCTCGTACGCTACTTGGACCACTAATCGGGGGTCGCAAGGCTATCCGAGTGCTAGCGCATCCAACCCAACATTGACGAGTATGTGTTTTGCAATCAACGGGGCGGAAGGTTTGATTGAAGAGCTTTTGGTCTGAAGGATCTAGTGAGTATTGCTCTTTTTTCCTCGTTTCGACTTGTGTTTGTGGTGTTGGAGTGGGTGATGATAGTGCTGTCTCTTCGTACTACATAGAGGTCTTGGTGCTGTAACTATGACATTGTTGACTATTTGGGTCGTCATAGTTATACCTATCTATATAAGAATATTATATGTAGAGGTCGACGTTCTTATAAAACAGTGTAACTATCAGCAAATGTTCGACCGCTTAGGAGTTATGCTGCGGGGGTTAGAAGCTTATAGGGTTCAACAAAGATTCTAGTGCCGTATCATCTGGATTTATTCGACCCGCTACAATAGGGTTTAACATGCGCTGAAACAGATGGAGCACCAGAGCAGCTTGTTGCATTTTTGTTTTTTGTCACGAATTGTGGACATAACCTCCGGTCGCAGTGGGCGGGCAGGTTCGGGTAATACGGTAGTGGGCACCGGCCAGTACACCCTTGCCTAACCCCAGCTTTCGCAATACCTGCATGCGGACCCTTGTATGGAGGGTCAGATTCTAATATGACAGGTCACTTCATGTATCTCATGGGCCCGTTGCAACAGGGTTTAGTACGCACTAGAACAAGAAACTTCTTTTGCCGTGAATGACGCACATTACCACCGGGCGCAGCAATCATACCTAGGTGGACGGAGAATACCGTCCGGGTTATATTTAAGCTTAACCAGGCTCCACCCGAACAACGGGTACACCAGCTATCCTACAGACCCTGCTCCGATCAGCCGATCATTTCCCCACTGTACACCTAGCACCCCTCAGAATGACCGACATTGCCAAGACCTCTCTTTATGAGATAATCTTCCGCAACCCCTCTACCGAAGATACAGACAAACCCCTCCTCATCAAAGATGTTACCATCACCTCCGGAAATCTCAACTTTGAAGGCCGAACCAGCAAACTATGTACCTACTCGCAGAGATTGACCTCTTCCTCACATATGACAATCCCGTCAGGCAGTTACGGTGTTGTCCGGGCGTTTCCGTCACAGGATGCAATTATCACGCCACCTGTAGGGAGATTCAGCGTACAAACCTCAGTAGGTGTTGTGGTGCACTATGAGTATCCATGGGATACAGTGCCGGCATCGAAGCTGGATGGTCTTGATGAGTTTAAAACGCAGCAGGTAATGTATCCAGATGTGATGATTGTGGGATCAGGGCCAATCGGGGCGACTTATGCACGGAAAATTATCGAGGCGGTAGACACAGCGAAGGTGTTGATGGTGGAAATGGGGGCGCAGTATGGTCTCTGTCCATAGTTACGGAGGGTGCGCTGACATATGGGTACTAGGGAGAGTGTGGTTGCCGGCGAACATAAGAAAAATACGGTGCTATATCAGAGGGATATGAATAGCTTTGTGCAGTAAGTTGTATTATAGGTGATATGGGCTGTATTTAAGTTGAAAAATGCTGACTAGACTCCCGGTATAGCGTAATTAAGGTAATCTGACAATCTACTGAGGTTGACAAATTTCTAAGTATGTTAAAGGGCGCTCTATCCACGGTCTCAGTTCCGGTGCAGCAGGGCTCGTTAGCCAGTCCATGGCCATGGGGGGTTGGGTACTATTCCAATGGGGATCTATTACTCTTACACAACTAAGATAAGTATAGAAAACTGAATCCCGCTTTTGCCCAAAACGGCCAAAACCCAGACCAAGCCGCGTACAATAATCTTAGTGCATGTGCCGTAACCCGTTGTGTTGGGGGAATGGCAACGCACTGGACATGCTCAACTCCCGAGCAGCTCAAAGGTGTTGAGAGAAGCGAGATCTTTACCGACGAAGAATGGCAGTCATTATACGGAGAGGCAAAGTTATATGTGGGAACCTCCAAAGACGAATTTGAGGAGTCATTCCGCCACCAGCTTGTGAAGAATACACTGAAATCATCGTTCGCAAAGCTTTTCCCGGAACGGCAGGTCCTATCGCTTCCGCTGGCGTGTAAGCGGAATCCGGAGAACAGGAACTTTGTGACTTGGTCGGCCTCAAACACCATTCTGGGTGATACGATCAAGAAGATCCATCTTCTCCCGAACCATCAGTGCACCAAGCTGTTATACGAAAAGGCCGATCAAGAAATCTGCCTTGCGGCAGTAAAGAATCTCCAACTAGAGCATACCCGTGTCTATGTTTGCGCGAGAAAATATGTGGTCTGCGGCGGCGCTATTCTCACCCCCCAGATCCTGTATAATTCGGGATTCCGGCCGGAGGAGGACTCGCTGCCTGCGCTGGTATACTCTTAATCCGGATATCTTTACTGGGATTTCAACTAATATCAATACCTCTAGGGGCGTTGGATAACGGAGCAACCGATGGCATTCTGTCAGGTCATTCTCCATGAGCACTTGGTTGCCCAGCTTGAACCAGGGAAGTATCCAGCTTGGGTTACACCAGAGCTCCGGAAAAGGCTCGAGAAACATACAAACAAGCATCCAGAAGATCCGCTGCCTTTCCCGTTCAACGATCCAGAGCCTCAGGTACTGCTGTATTTCGCAGGAATTGTTTGGACTCCCATCACTAATGAAGTTATCATAGGTTACAATACCAGTACACAAGGATTATCCTTGGCACACACAGATACACCGAGATGCATTCTCATACGGTGATGTCGGACCGAACATAGACTCAAGACTCGTTGTCGACCTTCGTTGGTTTGGCATGGTAGAACCTGAAGAGAGAAACTGCGTCGTATTCAGTGACAAGTACCACGACCAGTTCAACATGCCGCAGGTAATGAATTACTTTGAGGGTTCCTGTAAAGGCTTGACCCCGCTGATATTTTTGTAGCCAACATTCCACTACGTTCTTGGAGATAAGGCTAAAGAGCGATGTCATCGGATGATGGATGAGTACGTTACCTGCCCTCCCATGGGGCACATAGCTAACAACACCCAGCATGGTTCGTGTATCACTAGAGCTCGGTCGCTACATCCCTGGCTCCGAGCCGCAGTTCATGGAGCCTGGTATCCACGTGTGTGTATGTCCACCCCCCCCCCACCATATTGCCTTTCTCGCATCACAGCTAACAGAAATAGGGCACTACTCGTGCTGGCGGCAGTGTTCTTGATTCGGTCATCGATAAGCACTCGAAGGTATGGGGTGTCAAGAATCTCTGGCTGGGCGGTAATGGTGTTATTCCGAGTGCTAGCGCATGTAACCCAACATTGACGAGCATGTGTTTCGCGATCAAGGGAGCAGAGAAATTGATTGAGGAGATATCTGTATGATGGATCTGGCGATGATTACTCCCTTTTCACGCTCTAGGCTTATATTTTGGGTATTGAGGTGGCGTGGTGGTAGTGCTATATCTTGGTGCTATACAAAGATCCCAATATTGTAATCATACCACAGTCAGCTATTTTGACTCTAAGAATACTGAGCTGAGAGGTACCGACGTTCTTATTAAACAGTGCAAGTATTAGCCGCTTAGGTGTTGTGCTAAGTGGATCAGAAGGCTACACGGTTAGGGTCAGAAAGCTGCAGGGTTAGGGTTGGGTCGCTAAGACGTTTGCAAGTATGAAGACTTCACAAGACCTCAACTCACAAAGAGAACCTAGATATATGTATGTCTAGCTCTGGATAATGATCCGCTTATCGAGTACCGTATTAACTGGGGAGAACGAAAATTGTACTTGAGGGTCCGGGGGAAGTGTGGCTGAAAGATCTTACTAGGAGCAGCTTAGTATCTGTAGTTTTCACAACTTGATACATTTTACTCGGTTTTCTTTGCTATATTGAGGGTAGTGGCTGCCTTGTACTTGTTGGCCAGGGTAAGAACCAGAAAACCGGGGGTCACGATGTGTATGGCAGAATATCTGTGCGCGACGCCACACCATATAAAATTGTCCCCCCTATTCTCTGGTTCTTACTATGGTGGACAAGTATGAATATTCGGGCTTGTTTCGCCACTTATTTCAACTACTTAGTGCAATTTTTGTTCTCCCCAGTTAATGGGGTATCATCTCAGGGTGGGTGACGTAATAATTACATCACCCTCACGACGCCCCGTAATTCTCCTCAAACAGGTGCATATGCAGGCGCCACAAATCACGTGCCAGCTATCTGCTCGTGAGGGTTGCTATCTCAATGTGGCCTTGATTGGTTCAGAGGGTGCATAAAGATCAATCCCCCGGGTAATATCTTACAATCAGTACAATCGCTAGAACTTTTGAGCCAAGACCAAAGGGCCAATGGAAGTCCTAAATTTGAGTTCCACATTTTTCGATCTTCTTACCAGTGGTTGTAGTCCGATCTAACAACATCGGCTAAATAGGTGGCCACGCATGAAGGATGGGATATCATCATCGTAAGATTCCAAGTGGCTGGCGTGTGGATATTATGAGTGGCGGAGTTCGCTGCATAATGCACATAATGTCGATTAAGCTAGTCAGTGCCGAACGCTGAAGCCAAGCATTGCTCTCTATGGTCTGAGCCCTACTTGTCTCAAACCAGAGATCGACCGATGGACTGTCGCCTATTTATCTCCTGCAGCTCCTGGCGAACAATACGGACAGATCAGGGGAATTGAGGGGCACAAAAGCCAGTACGATTAGGAGAATCTCTACCACAAGACAGAAGGACCAATAGGGACCCTTAACCGTCAACCATGTTTCTCGATCCTTGTTATCGGAACCCACCCACACAAGGTGTTTATTGGCGACTGTGTGATTGTAGTACTAATTTCTGATCTGGCCAGGTGGCATTTCTGTCACCTAGTCAGTCAACCACGAGGCATCTATGAGCGGTTGGGTATTCAACATTGTACTTGAACATGCGCAGCGTTGACGCAAGTGGGCGGAGGCTCCGAGGACTCACCGGATCTTTCTGTATTTGAACACCGTCCTGCTGCATATTCTTGCGAGATATTGCGACACCCTCCACCACTACACCACGTCAGAGGACCCACTGACAAGCTTCTCGAATCCTGCCTGCTTCGCATACCATATTGATTTCTAGCTGTACCTGCGGTGTCTAGAAACCTAGCCACTACTACGACCAGGGCGATATCTACCGCCGTTGGACCCCCACAAATACCTTGGTAGTGTGGTAAATAGTAAGTAGATACTACCCCCACTGATTCTATAACACTCAAGTCAGATTTATTAACGTAGTCCGTATAGAAGCTTTGCCGCCTAATCACCCACCAGCATACAGAAACATCAACCTGATCGACTCTCACACATAACTCAGACATCTCCCCTTTGAACATCGCTCATTCTAGGCCAACTTCTAGCCCTCTACCTCAACAAGTCTAACACCGAGTCCACAACGGGGTGCAATATGTAAGACGCTCAATCATTATTTATTCATTTTTATCCGATGATGAAGGTTTAACAAGAATACCATGTAACAGAATCACAAGCACTACCATCCAAACGATATAGTCTCCATGTCCAATACTGAGCCAGACGATTCACAAGGCAGCACTACACCGGCTGGGCTAAAGCAACAGTTAGATAAGGCATTAGTGCGGGCGGCAGAAAGAGGCGACTGTGATGAGGTCAAACGTCTTTTAACAAGAGGCGCAAGTGTGACAACGCACCATCACCCACCTGTCGGAGTATACAACGGGGGCGCACTAGAAGTGACGAAGATCGATGATCGTAGCGGGAAGGTTACGATAAAGTTGCTCTCCGCCGTACGGAATATACAAGAAATCGTTGAAAAGAAACACCATGGCAGGACGGCCTTGCACGCTGCGGCAGCGGAGGGATATACAGATATCGTGACATTGCTTATACAGTCAGGATCCGATGTTGATGCACGCCCAGGAAGCGATCTTGGGAGGACTCCTTTGCAGGCTGCGGCAGAAGGGGGGCATGAGCAGGTGGTGCAATTACTTCTGAATCATAGAGCAAATGTTGATATACCAGCAATGGAAATGAACGGTAGGACGGCTTTGCAGGCGGCGGCGGGGGGGGGACATGACACGGTCGTGCAATTGCTTTTAGATCATAAGGCGGATGTCAATGCCCAAGCAGCAGAATATTACGGCAGGACGGCGTTGCAGGCGGCGGCGGCGGGGGGACACCACACGGTCGTGCAATTACTCTTAGATCATAAGGCAGATGTCAATGCACCAGCAGTAGGATGGTACGGCAGGACGGCGTTGGAGGCGGCGGCGGAGGGGGGACATGACACGGTCGTGCAATTACTTTTAGATCATGAGGCGGATGTCAATGCACCAGCAGCAGAAAGTAGCGGCAGGACGGCGTTGCAGGCGGCGGCGGCGGGGGGACACCACACGGTCGTGCAATTACTTTTAGATCATAAGGCAGATGTCAATGCACCAGCAGCAGGATATGGCGGCATGACGGCGCTACAGGCGGTGGCGGAGGGGGGACACCACATGGTCGTGCAATTACTTTTAGATCATAAGGCAGATGTCAATGCACCAGCAGTAGGATGGTACGGCAGGACGGCGTTGCAGGCGGCGGCGGAGGGGGGACACCACATGGTCGTGCAATTACTTTTAGATCATAAGGCAGATGTCAATGCACCAGCAGCAGAAAGAAGCGGAAGGACGGCGTTGGAGGCGGCGGCGGAGGGGGGACACCACACGGTCGTGCAATTACTTTTAGATCATAAGGCAGATGTCAATGCACCAGCAGCAGAAAGAAGCAGAAGGACGGCGATGCAGGCGGCGGCGGAGGGGGGACACCACACGGTCGTGCAATTACTTTTAGATCATAAGGCAGATGTCAATGCACCAGCAGCAGGATATGGCGGCAGGACGGCGCTACAGGCGGCGGCGGAGGGGGGACACCACACGGTCGTGCAATTGCTTTTAGATCATAAGGCGGATGTCAATGCCCAAGCAGCAGAATATTACGGCAGGACGGCGTTGCAGGCGGCGGCGGCGGGGGGACACCACACGGTCGTGCAATTACTCTTAGATCATAAGGCAGATGTCAATGCACCAGCAGCAGAAAGTAGCGGCAGGACGGCGTTGCAGGCGGCGGCGGAGGGGGGACACCACACGGTCGTGCAATTACTTTTAGATCATAAGGCGGGTGTCAACGCACCAGCAGCCGAAGATGGCAGGACGGCGTTGCAGGCGGCGGCGGCGGGGGGACACCACACGGTCGTGCAATTACTTTTAGATCATAAGGCAGATGTCAATGCACCAGCAGTAGAATGGTACGGCAGGACGGCGTTGCAGGCGGCGGCGGAGGGGGGACATGACACGGTCGTGCAACTACTTTTAGATCATGAGGCGGATGTCAATGCCCCAGCAGGATATAGCGGCAGGACGGCGCTACAGGCGGCGGCGGAGGGGGGACATCACACGGTCGTGCAATTACTTTTAGATCATAAGGCGGATGTCAACGCACCAGCAGCAGAAATTGGCGGCAGGACGGCGTTGCAGGCGGCGGCGGAGGGGGGACACCACACGGTCGTGCAATTACTTTTAGATCATAAGGCGGATGTCAACGCACCAGCAGCCGAACATGGCAGGACGGCGCTACAGGCGGCGGCGGAGGGGGGACATCACACGGTCGTGCAATTACTTTTAGATCATAAGGCGGATGTCAACGCACCAGCAGCAGAAATTGGCGGCAGGACGGCGTTTCAGGCGGCGGTGGACCACGTACATGAAAGCGTTTTAGTGAAACTTCTCGATTATGTTGTTGACTTTTCCCAAACAAGAGACAATAATAGCCAAAATATTCTACACTATGCATGTATAAAAGATAGTGCGAATATACTTCATGCACTTCTCCAGAAGAGTACGCTCAACGATCTCAACACACGGGATTCCTCTGGGTCAACGCCCCTTCACATCGCTGTAAAACACAAAAAACTGCAATTCGTGCAACTCCTCGTTAATAAGGGCATCGATATAGACAGCCGGGATACTTCACGTAACACTGCATTACAGGTTGCTCTGAAAGCAGGCTCGAGTGAAATAGTTATAGCGTTGCTCAAGGGTGGCGCTACGACCGATGGTATACCTATTAGTGGAGTCAAAGAGCTACTAAAGGCTTGTGGAGGTGCGTGTGATGAGGATCTACTAATTCTACGTAATGACGCAACTACTGGTCGATACCCCCAAGGAGTTCCTGCGAATTCGATCGTTAACTACTGGAGTGATGAATATCAAAAGTCACAATCAATATGTTTCTGGAAGTGAGTGACTGGTCCGGGTAGAAATACTACCATGGAGGTGATGACTAACATGCCTTCACATCCAGTCCTAATTCCCGCACGGATGCCTCGGAGTCCAGTTCATCCTTTGCATACCCAGGTAACTTTCTAAAATGGTTCAGCTACCCGGACCCGAGCCCAGAAGGCTCAGTGATTCACTGGGCGTGGGGGCCCCTGGATGAGCAGGACCGGGCCTCGCTGCAGGCCGGGATCCCAGATAACCAAGACCTCTTGCTTGATAAGGGTAAGTGCTGTGTTATATCTCTATCCTCCAAATATTCTCTAACCCAATAAGTGGTACTTATCGGCTACCTACGCTTTCACTGGCACCCCCAGAAGCTGGAGGCAGGTACAAATCCTAGTGGCGGCCGATCTCTACTAGAGTTTCCGTCATTCATATCACCGGGACAAGTAGTGGAGATCTCGTGGATAATGCGACAGACAGAACAGGACCGAAAGGTAATAGACCGAACCTTACGGTCTGTTCACTACCGAGGAACGTTGGGCCTAAAGACGCTTGCTATGCCTCGCCATGGGATTGAGTTTGCTATGTGGCTTTTAATCGATATTAATGAACGGTGGATGAAACTTATTGATGGTGCCAAGACGCACCTCACGGAAATGGTAAGCTGTCCTTACTACCAATATCCTCCTCAAACTTGGAATGGTACTTCTACTCACCTGTTACCTACAGCGCGATTCACAGCTAAAACATGGGGGCCAAGCCCCTAAAATTATCGAATGTTTACTACGAGACAGTCAGGGGTGGTCCAGACTTCGGAGGAATTGGGAGGAGCATCTTGTTACAGCGAAAGAGCTCCTAAGTCAATTCAAGGAGTCCGCTGCCCTCTTCACAGAGTTATTTCCCTGCAAGAATGGATCTCAGGCGGAAGAAGCGCCCAAACCAGAGGACATCAGTGCGCTTCAGTCAATCAAGGACCTATCAAAGGCAGTACTCTTCTTGCAGAAGGACTGTGGGGATGCACTATCTATGTTGGATAGAGAAACGAAGGAATTGATTGAATTGGTCAGTATATTGGAGTCAAAGCCGAGTGGGGTCAGGAGAGTTACTAATGCTACAACCTTTTGTAGGAGTTCAATCTAGTTTCTATATACGAAGCCAGGCGATCAATTGAAATGAGCACTAGTATGAAACGACTTAGTTGGATTACGGTGGGTAATATCGAGTCTTCTGTGGCTAAATGCTGACTTACTGATTAGTTTGTATTTCTACCATTGATGTTTGTTACAGTATGGGAGCCTGATTAGTATTACACTAGCGTTACGGGGTCTTACTGACAGGTTACAGGGACTCTTTGGTATGAACGTAAATATACTGGAATCAAACCCTCGCTGGCAGTGGTATATAATTACTGCAGGGCCCTTCTTGGCATTGGTATTGATTGTTTGGATTTTATGCAAATACCTCCCTGTTTGTCAACACTTCCAAAGTTATTGCTATAGACAACCGCTCACCAAATATAGGTTACGGAAGCAATTGAATGCCATATCGGTGAGCCCTTGAAATTAATGTTTGACAAAGTCATAGCTATACACCAACGAAGGAGAAACAACCGCCTAGACGATGAAGAAAAAGCAACCCAATCCTTGAAGGACCACATTGATTGACAGCAGGCAAATCGAGGATTAAGATTCTGCAGGGCTTCTCAGCCTCCGGACGCTCTTTGTTTCGTTGCTATGGGTTTGATAAGGGTCTTAGTGTGATAAGAAAACTTTTCCAGATACCAAACAGAAGGTGGGGGGACATGAGGGGATATGGGCAGTGGGTTGTCAGAGAACATACTTGGGATGAATAGAGCTGTGGGGCAATGAATTAGTGCTAGTGGGTATGACAGTTTTTGCTAAGGGGTTATAAAGGCATTTGCCGACTTTCTTTTTTGTAACGTTGGGAGTTTCTCCTACTATGGCGTGAAGTGGGTTATCGTTTCTCTAAACTTGCTAGGCTTTCTATTTCTCTATTTTTCGTTTGTTTCTTTTGGACTGGTGCATGTGCTGGGTATGAAGTAGGTGAAAAAGTATACGTATCTTTGGTACAAAATTTATTTTCCTTTACTAGTCCTCGAAAGCGAGTCATGTAATTCAATCTTCTCGTTTTACTTGCCTATACCCTGCTGTCCCCGGACCAGTGTACTCAGTGATACACTCGTTGATCGGTGAGAACAGTTATGACGCATACGGCCACCAATATTTACAGCGGGGCAGTCCTTCCATTCCGCACCCAACGACTGGGACTTTGGTTATAGTCCATCCTAGTAATGAGTTGGTGTATTAACCAGTTGTCACACCATATCCTTGTTACCGATCTTAGTTTTACTCCCACCCCTGCAACCATGATACCAGTCCTGATTTACTAAAGGAGAGCTTTCTGCTCCTCTGCTTTCTGGTTTGTTAGGTTAAGGATCCATCAAGTTACATCTCTTTGAACATGAACAGTTTGGGACGGAATATTGTCCTTCACAGTGTTTATTTATAGTTTTACATTAGCAAATAATATTTCAGTCATCAATAGATAATTATAGATGACTGGATACGACTGTCGCGACTGTAGAGGACTGCAGGGGACTGCAGGGGACTGCTAGAGACCACTAGGGAATATAAGGCGCCTGCAGGATATCCCAAATGAAGGAAGAACTACAAAACATTTCATAGCCCTATCCCATGGCTCGTAGCTTGGCATTTCCGAGGCCTTTAAAGGCCTCCACAAAAACTCGCCACTTGTCCTGCAACAACAATCTGGCTTTGGGATATGAGAAATTTAAATAATAATATCTAGTCTACTAAGATGATAATAGTACCCAGGGGTTGAGCTTTAGGCACCCAAAAATCTATAAATCTGAGCAATTTGAAGTGGTACTTTTCACCATAGTAAACTACTTCTTTTACTATTTGCCTTATATTTCACTAAGAATGACTAGCCGAACCCTTCGCCCACGTTCACTGAATACCTCATATATTGCTTTATCAATCCCAAGCTCTCCAGTACTTCAGCCTTCTAAAAAGACCAGTTTTAAAGTAACGAAACGCCGCATCACGAAAAATCACTCGGCAGCCCGAAAACCACGTTCATCTACAAAACCTATCTCTAATATCCAATCTACCCTACCAAAAGCTCCAATATTTTCACCTCTTATTCATGCGTACCCTCTACACAAAGCACAGAACCGGTTGCCACCTGCTATTCTTACCTTAAATACTATTGGACCACGTCATATTTTTGATCTGTTCTTCAATGACGACATTTTAAGGCTTATGGTTAAAAACACCAACCTATATGCAGCAGAAAAACGGAGAAAAAACCCTGAAAAGAAGCAGGAGAAGCTAGGTGGTCGAGCATGGAAGCCAGTATCTATTGGCAAGCTTAAATGCTGGTTTGGAGTTTTAATTTATATGGGAGTAATCAGAGAGCCAGCAGTATCTGACTATTGGAGAGGGGAACATGATATTCTCTGGCCACGTCATGATTTCTGTGACTATATGAGTCAGACTAGATTTGAGGATATTAAAAGATATTTTCATATAGCTGGAATCGATGCACCAAAGACTTTACCATGTGGCAGACGCCTATGGCATAGTAAAGTGGACCCCCTACTAGAGCAACTACGATTGGCTTCACAGGCTTACCGTCTTCCTGAATCAAATGTCACTATTGATGAAGCCATGATAAGGTTTCTTGGACGCTCAATTGATATTTGTAAAATGCCAGGCAAGCCAATAGAGATTGGATACAAATTCCACTGTCTTGCCGACCATGGTTATGTTTGGGACTTTTGGCCGCACTCTGGAACAAAAGATGGATATGATCCATTACCACCTGATGCAATTCAGTCTGTTCCTGGTGGTCTTACACCGACAGGAGCTATGTGTCTCTATCTTGCTAAACGCCTCCCATATAATAATATGGCTTTTAATATTTATATGGATAATTATTATACTACATTGGATTTATTGTCGAATTTTCGAGAAATTGGGATTGGTGGATGTGGAACAACTAGGCGAGACCGTACTGGTTATCCTGAAGAGCTTAAATTACCTCATAATGCAGAGAAAAAAGTGGAATACCACTTTATATCTGGTGCTGTCGATCGTGGAGTGGCTACTTTACTCTGGTTTGATAATGCACCTGTGTCTCTGATGACAACAATTCATAAACTTATGGGTCGCCACTCTCTTATACCATCAAATAGACGAAAGCCTACCAAATCAAACCCTACTGCAGCTCGAGAAGTATTCAAGAGTGCTGCTCACCTGGCACTTGATATCCCTACTTGTATTGGTGATGATAATCACAATAAAGTTGGGGTGGATGTGGCAGATCAGTACCGCTGCTATTACTCTACTCAATTGATTACTCGACGCAATTGGTTCCCAATTTTTTTCTGGGTTTTAGATACGGCTTTGATTAATGCTTTTATTATCTACTGTGACTTAGATCAATATACTGGGCTCCAGCATAAAGATTTCCGCATGCATGTTGCATGCGAACTGATTCTCCAAGGAACTCGTCACCACAATGTCAAATTCCCACTTGGGCCACAATTACATACTCAGAACCACACCAATAGCGCTGGCCCGGCTTCTATATCAAGTGAGAGTGCTTTACACCTGCCTGTATGTGTCCCGCTTGAAGAAAGAAGGGCCTGCTTCAGATGTAGAAAGGTAGAAAAAGAGGAGAGTGGCCTCTGTGAAAGTAGATTTTTACCAAAGACTGTATGGAAATGTGAGGCCTGTAACGTACCACTATGCCTCACTACTTCGAGAAATTGTTTCTATATGTATCACAAAACATTCTAGACCATTTCTGTATTTTTCTGATTTTTTTTTGTTCTTATACATATAAATATATACCTACCCGCAGTGGTTGCCATGGAGTAAAATCCACCCGCAAAATCAACTACGAGCCATGGGATAGTCATCTACGGTCTAGATTTCTCTTAACCTATACAACCTACCGACCATATTCCGTCCTGTCTATATATTTCTCGGGGGCCTCGGGCGATTACAAACATTGACGATCATGAGGGTGATACGGTTTCCAATTTCTTATAACTTCACAACCTATTACTGAATAAATAGATACAGAGCCTTGTATGGTACTATTAAGGCTCCATATCCCTCCGTTCAGTTATAACAGCAATGAGTGTAAATAATAGAAGTAGAACGTTCCATAAAGTACATTCTCATGACCAGATACGCTGATTTCGCATTTCTTTTATAATATCATAAATGAGTAGAAATAAAGTGAACTATGAGTCACTCATGTCTCATTCGGAATTTTACATCGTTTAGTCCAACACTAAATAAAACCACCGGTTCGGTATAAGAATACCCAAAGCAATTCACCTTTTATTGATGGAATATACAATAACATCGTATAGGCCACCACTACCGCGCCAAGGCACCTAGAAACATGCCATCATAGTCTCATAGCCGTCCTTACCATAATTACTACCAGTCACCCCTCCCATGGTAGTGCAGTTACGTTTCTCTCTATTGGTTCTATCAACTAATATACATCGACAAATATTAATTATGGGGTCGACCCCCGATAAACAGTAAAATTACTCCTACATGGGACATGCCCCACATTACATGGATTACTGAGTATCCTGGGGGTACACAATTGGTGATTACTTATTGAGGCGACAGCCTCCAAAACACGCAAAAAGTAGCCTACCTCGCAGCCCTTTTTCTACTGCTCCCAACACAAAATGACATTCTAACTACACCAGGAGGTTAGTATATTCATAGATATTTCTATTGTATTAGAGTTTTGTTATAAGTAGTACTTGTCTGGAGAAATCGGTTAAATACCACAGTGAGCTATTCCTGAATTTATATTTTGTATAGTACTTGCATATAAAGTTGCATATACCACCAAAGTCATCTCTTATTTTTAATTATCCATCGCCGCAGCCCGCCATTAGAATGTAAGAGGAGAGTAAAATAAATAATACCTATTTAACTACCACCCTCCTAGTATGGTTAGAATTTTGTTGTCTATTGGGGGCATTAGTAAAGATCTGTGAAATGGGCTACTTTTGGTGTTTTATGCGTTGTCAAGCCAATAAACGACCACCCCTTGAATATATGTCGGAGCTAATCTTTCTTGTAATATGCAATGCCATTAGTAGGTGTGTTGACATTCGGCTACGTTTTATTATTTGGATTATTATGGAACAAGGGGTTTTATTATTGACAAGGATATTTTGTGTATAGATATGGGGATAACTCCTCCCTCGGTCTCTATCAACCAAGCCACCTCAACCCCTTAAGACATTATACTCCACTAGATGGCACCCCTTGTCAGCGTATCAAACCGACCGCCCAAAACACAACCGACGCTACTGCCCCCCCGAGCATATCAAGGCCATTATCTTAATATTAATGTCGGGGTTCCTAATACTCGTAGTGACACATATAAGATCAATTTGACTCTAAACTACCTCAAAATCAAGAACCGACAGAATTACTAAGGAAAACAAAAAGAAAAACCGACAGATCTCAGGGTTAGGGTCACCGATCTTTTCAATATTCCGATTGGCCGGTATACCCGAGTGATAGTACATGACTAATCCTCGCAACTAATATTGTACACTGTATACACACCAGATGATTACTGAGTCGGATTCTCTTTCTCCTATCAGTCCATATACAGACGTTGTTCAGCTCAGCAAGTTCCGTTCAGCTTTGCTACTCCGCCAGAGAGTAATCAATGCTGAGATTTTCAAAAGTACTCTCAGCGGACCAGAAAGCAAGTCTTGTACTCACCAATCGGAAGTATACAATGTGCGGCCGGCATGTCTTGGCCACCTTGGTGTAAGCGAGTGTGCGAGGAATCAGACAGAACGCAACCACCATAGCACCTCACATATCCCTACTGAGACCGAAGTTTCAACTATATAAAATAGGCTATATTCTTGAATCCCATAGCCTGATCTACAAAGATCCCAAAAAATCTCTACCTACGTTGCTGATCCTGCTGCTCATGGCCGGTGGTCCATCATGGAATATCACTCGTTAAAGCTCTGCGGCTCCTGAAAAGGTTATGGAGTAGAGAAAGAGTATATGAATACCTTAGCAGACTAGGAGAGTCTACAGAGAAGCGCTTCCATACCCTATATATATATATATCGTCTATAAACCTATTGACGATACCCTAAGACCTAAATGAAACCCTAAACCACGCCCTCATAGGCTTACTCAATATGTAGCCGTCACCATAGCGATACCAGCTATGATACCCACGCTATACCTAATTAGGTAGCCATATCCCAACAGCTCCATGTGGTAAAATAGAGAGAATGAGAGTAGACAATGGGGGACTCACTCCAGCGAGTGTTCCCATAGCCTCTATATATGTATGCGCTTCTGTATCATAGACTCAAAGTCTGCTTGTAGCAGCGCGATACCTATTCGATACCGGAATAAAATACTCCAATTGCAGTGTGCAAACAGACTGAGTATGTATAAGGCTAACTGGATTTTTATGGGAGAAGCTGTATAAGCAGAACTACAAAGTAGAGAGCCAGTCAGGGTAGGTGGGAAAGAGGTTAGTCCACCTAGATATTTTTGCTGTACTGCTACTCGGGGATTATTCTCTACAGTTAAAATACGTATTCTAAGCTAATTGGATGGAAGCGTCCTCCCTTACATCAACTACATCTAAATATGGGATATATCGTGATATTTATGTTGATGTAAACTAGATCATAAAGTGGGTGGCGCTACGGGGATAACAGGGGATCAATTAATGGCTCCTCCCGCGACACTGCTCGAGTACACTATGAACTATTTATCCTTATGAAGAGACACTATCGAAAATTTACGTTATTAAGATAGCATTACAATATAATTAACTGGTCATACAATTTGATAGCCATTCCCTTCGAACTACGAGCACTACGAGACCAGCGAACACCATTGAGCTGATACTTTTGCTAAATACCTACTAGTTTCCGGAGACCTTGAGACCTTACCAGCTTAATTCAAGTCACTCAAGTCAATAATATGTATCTCGGTCTCAGACCCCGCTTTCAGCACGGCAATACGACTAGCTAGCACGTCAATCTGGTGTAACAAAGGGTGCGTCACCGGCTTCTCTACCGGGTCAGGTGTTACAAGCGTAACGGTTTCGCTATCTTTCAGGGATCGAAGATCGGTCTCTATGGCTAAGCTGGGCGCATCAGTAGAGCCACGTGGGAATTCCACGACCGCGCGGTACTGTGTGATAGGGTTAGTTGGAAGTATAGTAAGTATTAAGGGATAATGTACCGTAGAGATTACAGCTAGATCGTAACGGAGCTGTTCGGGGGTGAGCTGTGGTATAAGCGTCACGAGAAAATTTCGGAAGGCGTAATAAGCATCGTCGATAGGTGTCCAGGGATTCTTCAATGACTCTAATCCTACTACTCCGTCGCCAACAGCTTCTAGAATTATTAGTGCGGTTTCGTCTCTGCGTAGTAGTGCAACGAGATTCCAGAGATTTGTACCTTTGCCGATGCGTGAGTGGTCAAGTATTTACACTGTGGACGTGAGGCCGTCGGGCTTTGGGCTTTGTACTCCAAGAGCGAACTAAGAAACCTGATCGCGGATCACATCCTTAGTCCACCCAAGTTCAGTAACAGTTTGCTCATTGCTGAGGCTGGTGTGATGAGGGTGGGACCATGTATTGAGACTGAGATCGTGTCCCGGCACATATTGCACTTGCTGGGTCATTATTCTGTCTGACATTAAGTTTCCCCGTGCTTCAGATACTACGTTCTCTGCACCCGTGGGCTGTCCGCCCACAATTACAAGTTAGGATGTAGCTGATGATTTTGAATGGTCCAAGGAGTGACCAACAGCAACAATGCCTTCGCTAATAGTCTTAGCCATCTCGACGAGCTCCTCATCCCGAAGCTCGCCGGATGCGATACGAAGGATGAGCTGGTGGTGTTCTTTGGAGAGATACCGGTGTTGAGGACGGAAAGGAGGGCTTGTAGGGAGTTGGAGATTTCGAGGGTTAGAGTAGAGCCAACGAGGGACCTGACCCGGCTTGTTGCCGTTTGATACACTGAGGCTGTCTTAGATGGTACATGACGGGAGTTGTCATGGGCACTTGTGTTTGCGCACGTATCTGTGTTTGCTAGCCGAGGGGAAAGGTAGAGGAATGCATTTTGTGAGGGACTTTGCCTTCGTGGGCTTCGTGCGCGTCTACTCGTGTGCCCGTCTATAGGCGGGGTCAAGCTGTCGGTCATTATAGGGCACAAGAGATGAGTGGGAGAGATGGAATCGCTAACAAAGAGGATGGGGGAGAGACGAGGTATTTATCGAGCCCTGGGTGGGCTGAAGGAGGGTGTGAGGGATGTCTCAGAGCATAGGCTATCCCATGGTCTGTAACAACGCAATTTCGCACCAGGAGTGGTGCGAATTTTCGGTCATAATTATGCAATAACCTGTCATTCTTGCAAAACCCCCCTATGGCCCTGTAATAATGATGTCACTATGACGTTCAGAGACAAGAGATGATGTCACAAAAAACCCGGATTTTTTTGAATTTTTTATCATTATAAAATCTATGGTAGAAAATAGGGTCAAATTATCACTTTCTCTTCCTCATAGCAACCACTACCCCCAACTTCTTTGAGCAATAACTCCATCAATTCTTGCACGATTCCTTCGAACCTGGGCTTATTTTAATCCTCATTGTATGTAGATTCTACTCCCAAGCATACGATACGCAGATACTAACCGTTATTCTGTACGTAGGCTTTAAAGATAGACCAATTATTTTTTCTTCCCTTTTTTAGAGTACAAGAAAGATCTATCAAAATGGAAGCCAGAGCCTTGCGTTCACGTTCAAAAAACGTATCATATACAGCACTACCAGCTATTAATAGCTCGCCACCGCCAGACACCAGTAAGAGACTTCTTCATAGCAAAAAGTTATCTTCCGCTCCAATCACGAAAAATCACTCGCCCGCTGTACCCTCTTCTTTGCAGTCTAAGCTACCACCAGTCCCCAATTACACTCCTATGAGCGAAGAACAGCCTTTACATAAAGCCTACAATCGATTACCACCTTTGTTAGCAGGTCTTAAAGCCTCTCCTGCCGGAATTTTTAAGCTCTTCTTTACAGATAAGCTTTTAGATACTATCACTGTCAACACCAACTCCTATGCCAAATACAAGCGCAGTCAGATGGATCAGTTGAGCAGAGACTGGATAGAGCTATCGGTTCAAGACTTGAAGCTTTGGATAGGTCTTTGTATCTATATGGGAATATTTTCCGCTCCTGCAATAGAGGATTATTGGAGGCATGATGGGCTTCATCCAAGCTACCCTATCACCAAATATATGACCCTAAATCGATTCCAACAAATAAAAAGATATCTCCATATCTCTGCTATTGATATCCCTAAAGCTACACCTACTGGACGCCGCTTATGGCATGGAAAAGTAGATCCTCTACTAGACCAATTGCGCCATGCCTCCCAATCATTGAGAGTACCTTCTTCCAATATCAGTATTGATGAGGCTATGATTCGCTGTACTGGCCGCTCCCAAGATACCTATAAAATGCCCAGTAAGCCTATTGAGAGAGGATTTAAATTCCATTGCTTAGCAGATCATGGATATATATGGGACTTCCATCCTACCTCTAATCAAGCTGGCCCTGACCCAGTTCCTCCTATCGAAAATCTCACTCCCACTGGTGAAGTTGTCTACTATTTGGCTAGTCAGCTTCCCAAGCGGAAAACCTGGCATATATATTTAGACAACTACTATACCAGTCTCCCATTAATAGCCACGTTGAGAGATCACTTGGGTATTGGTGCTTGTGGTACTGCTAAAGCTGGGTCTAAAGACTTTCCTCCTATTTTTGCTATACCTAAAAAAGATGTTGGCAAAGTCCCCTACCATTTTAAAGCTGGCCTTATTATCAGAGGCGTAGGCATTTTATTATGGTTTGATAATGCTCCAGTAACATTAATGACTACTATTCATTATTTAGCAGGAGAGGAGGCTGAAATTCTAAAGGAAAGAAATAGGCCTGGGGGAAAAAGCAAAAACCATAAGAAAGCATTGGAGGAGTTTGGTGATTCCCATCGGAAATCTATACCTATTCCAGTAGCATTTAATGACTACAATTTCCTCATGGGTGGAGTTGATATTGCTGATCAATACCGCACCTACTATGACACCCAACTTACATCTTTTCGCACCTGGTTCCCTCTCTTCTTCTGGGTACTTGATACTGCTTTAATTAATTCTCTCATTATTTTCCGAGACCTTGAGCCCCACCCTATCGAGCACAAACAGTTCCGCCTACAGGTTGCTTGGGATTTAATTTTGGAGGGTTCACAAAGAATATATGAAGAACAAAGTAACTTGGGAAAGCGCCGAGGGTCAATGATCGAATGCGCATCAAAAGTTCCGGCCAAAAAAATCAAGTATGTAGGCGATGCAACTACATTGCCTAAGTGCCAAGCTGATAAACCACATCTTCCAGAAATAGTCACGAGTAGAGAAGAGTGTTGGCTCTGTAGATTTAAGTTAAAAAGAGCTGGGGAGGGAGGGCCTGGTGGTAGAGGTTATAAAACTCAGTGGAGGTGTTCTACATGTCAACTACCTCTATGTTTACAGATTACCCGCAATTGTTTCACTGAACTTCATAAAATGTAACTATATGTCTATTTTCTATTTTTAAATTTATTTTCTTGTGGTTGCGTTACCCAAAAAATTTCGCACCACTGGTGGTGCGAACCGGTTACAGACCATGGGATAGGACTAGATTTACTACTATCCCATCGACGGTACACCAACCTTGCCCTGTCAAAATTACACATTCCCACCCACGACATGGTCAGCCTTGAGCGGATCTCACATCCTTTCACTTCGCCCGGTCGCACACTGAGGGATAGAGCTATGAATGTCAGCTCAACCCACTCCTGCCTGCAAGATTAGGAGATGCACCAGCGCTCAGGATTAGGGTTGTGAGATTTTTCCGACATTCCGATTGGCTGAGTACTTCGAGTGCTACCACATGACCCAGATCCGCTCCAACACTCCGATTAGGTAATACATGCGAGTGACAGTTTATGACTACATCATGAAGATAATTAGTTATGCTGTATGTCACACGGGCGCGCTCCAGACTGCAGATTTTCTGTCACCCACGCAACCCTGCGGTAGAAGGTGAATACTGAGACCTCATGTGTCCAAGAATGATATCACAATACCTGTCATTCCTTGGCGCGCGTAGTACGGTTTAGAACCAGGCCATTATGATCAAGTACGATACACCACTGGATGGATGAGGCTCTCCTGTAAGGCCGTCCTCTGAGACAATAGAAAAGAAATAGACCAGAACAACAAAAATAAAAAGCAAAACCTTCAGCTTTATCGCGAAGCCCCTCCTCTCTACTCCTCTCCATGCAATACCTCCCTCTCCGAGCGTGGGAGGATACTGTTCCGATAATGGAGGCACCTAAGAACCCGCCAAACGAGGCCTATACACGCGGGGTTCGTCAGGCTATGCCCAGGGTATGTTGAGAAAGTAACTTACGGCTGTGAATATAGCGCCCACACAGACAATGATACTGCTATCTCTTATGATACCAGTAATGGCGATCACAATGCCTACCACCTCCGCAGTGATGGCCATGTAGTACCGTATTTTCTCGGCGATACCGAACACGACTGTGGGATGAAAGAAATTTTGAGATTGGTTGAATACAGATTGAGGCTCAGTTATGGCCAGTAAAGCATACCCCAAGCTCAACTCAAACAGGCTTTGGCCACTAGTAATATTCTAGGCTCTCACACAGCTCTGTTCGTTATTGCCGAGATAATACGGTATACGATGGACATAACTCTGTACCTATGACTGAGGCTGCAGTAGCATTATATCCAAGGTACAGCGCATAGACCCAGGGTTGAGCAGTAGGCTGCAGGTTGAAGATTCTGGTAGCGAGCACTGGCAGCAGAGCCTTGCTCGCTTATACCTGCCGGCACTCCATAGTATGACATGCTGCTCCCACCCACAAGAAAAGGAGGTAATATTCTAGACTGATCAAGATTATTCTAAGCTAATATGTCTAGAAGATTGCCTCTTTTGGCAGGGCAGCATTTTCTACCAAGTTGTGGGATATAATACAATAGAGACGTATTATGCTAGAAGCTAATTCCAACCACACACCAAAGAGTCACCTACGCCAACAAGGTCCTTGGTGAAAAGACTAGAGATTCAGGCTGCTTCAAGATAATTAGATGAGATCTTGACCTCTGCCATATCTGATGAAATCAAGTCCGCAGCCACCTCCCAAGGTTAGGGTTGCGAGATCCTCCAACATTCCGATTGGCTGGATTATCCGAGTGATATTGCATGATCCTGGCCAACAACACCAAAAACGCAAGCTTTATATTCACCAACCGGCGACAGATGTAAACTCACTGAAGGCTGTCACACCCAATAAAGCTCTTGACTACATCCGAGGCTTGCACTTGCGTATTCTTCACGTCCGCTGCAAAAACGATATCACAATACTTTGCATTCCTTGGCACGCGCAGTGTAGTTTAGAACCAGGCACGTTACTGGATGAATAAACCTTTCCTCCCAGCGAGACACATAATGTTGGGGGCCGGGAGAGACAATATAACTGGAGTAATAAATGAGCTAAGAAGCTTTTTGGCTATCGTTCTTGCACCAGTCCTCTGAACCTACTCGTAAATCGCTGACGTTTGTGGAATGGACTGCTATTGCATACCATACAAAAATGTGCCAAGTCTATGATTTTGTATGGTATGCAATATCAGCCCGTTCCAAAAACGTCAGCGCTTTACGAGTAGTCGTGACGTGCATAGAATAGCTCGGTTGATCCATCTCCAGAGGGCTACGTTATTTGCACCTGTGTCAAAACATATATTCTTGGTGTAGGCAATGGAAGTCTCGGACGACGATCTTTTATTTGAGGACACGACGCTAGCGAATACAGTACACCTATCAATTTGCATTGTCGAGCACAGATTACCTACCCAAAGTGCAAAAGTCCAGATTAAGGTGGGACAAAAAGCAAGTAGGAAACACATAGGCCAGCACAGTCAAAAAGCAAAAATTATCAACTTTAACGCAAGACTTCTCCACTTTACTCACTCCCCCCCCCCCCAATAAAAGAGGAATAATGAAATTCGGCTTTACAGTCACTCTCTAAAATTGTTCGTGATTTGGAACATGTCTAAAACAGAAGGTCTTAGATTATGGAGGGCCCATGGTTCTGGGATAGCGGATTGGAGCAGGGTGCGGGGTGCGGGAAGGGGGGGCAGGAGAGACAGGGTAGGAGGGCTGGCGAAGCTTCTCCCAACGAGCCACAATTACTAGATTAAGGCAGAGAAAGAAAAAGAATCAGTACCATGTATATAGTTTTTAGGGTGTATATATCTCTGCTTAGATTTAGGTTCAATATGAGTAACAAGATCGAATGGTTCCGGCCTGGGCGTAATAAATCCTATTCTTTCCCCCTCTTCCTATTACGTTTATCTACATTTATTTGAATATGCCTCATATACAATTTCTTTCTCTGGCACCAGCCTACACCCCCATGCCCCCCCCCCAGTGCCACTCAAGTTCCACTCCAAGCCCTTTTCTCTAGGTCCCTCCTATATATCTACCACTCTCATAAGTTCTTCTACAACTCTCTCCCCCTCTCTTAGAACGTCCGAGGGCCTCCAAGCTCCAGAGTGTGGACAAAGCTCTTAGACAGGCCCTGTCTTGGACATGCTCTGAATCCCGAACACCATTGGAGGGTGGGGGTACCCATCCCTCAAAACACTACTATCACCGCTAATGCCTGTCATAATATCATAGAACACTATTATGAGCAGACATACTGCGCCTCCCATCACTAGAAAAGACGATACAGCGACAAACCACGTTGCTGGCAGGTACCCAGAACCTACACGCGATGCGGTGATGCCTATATCATTAAGATGATTATTGAGAAGCCCCCGCAGATGATTTGATAGGAGTGTTCCGATAGACGAAGCCGCCGTGTACGCGAGAAAGGCGAACTATGTGTGTGGGTGGTTCGTTATACTATTCGCAAGACATAATCTGAGTGGATAACTTACTACACCGCATATGAAGCTGAAAGGCAACAAAAGTAGATTTTTAAAAAAACCGGCAATAGCAAGGATAACGCATAGTTGTTCCATAATGATGGCGATGTAGTATAAGATAGACATAACCACACCCCTCTGATGGAGCGCTTCAACGTCAGATGTCGGGGAATGTCGTTCAGCGTCAGATTATAGCCGGATGTGGTCAGGTCCTTCTCTATCATGGCGGGGAGCTTCGACAAGCGGGGAGGTCCCATGATACAGTTCTCGATTGTTTCTCCACCTTTGTCGTTCTTTACACTCGAGCAAATGCTGGACGGGTAGATGGAGTAGTAGTCCTTGAGACCAAGTACAGAAGCGTTGTAATGGGCATTAGTTGTGCCGTTGGCTAGTGCAATATAGGATAATGGCACTGTTCCATTGCCGATGCCAGTCATGTTGATCTACGCGAGGGGTATTAGCTTAGACAGCACGAGGATGGTGAGTACAAAATACCCTGGTAATGCGAAAGTCCCCCCGGATATGTAGTTTCCCGCCCGAGGCTACTAATAAAACGGAAACGACAAAGCCCGCTAAAGCCTGTATCGCAAACAGAATCGATATGACGATGTAGATATCCATAATGGGTGTGACTGACGCGAAGAGAAGTCCTGGTGATGCTTTTAGAAAGGGCGAGAATGTCCTTTTGGTCAATTTAATAAATTTATCTAGGGGAGTGTGTAGAGAGAATGAGGCTCACATCAGAGGATTCATCCCGGTTTATGAAGGATTGTGGCCGGGGGGAGTCCGTTGGCACCACAGGCTCTATGAATAATTGCAATATAGGCCGGCCGCACACCCATCCAATGCATGACCACGGGTGCAACGAGTAGAAGGATGGTCTCTTATGTACAGCGCATCGGCCTGGACTAAGGTGGAAAAGATGATTAATGATCTGCAGGGTCCAGATTCCGGTAGTGGGTACTGGTCACAGCCTTACTTGCTTCCTCTTTGAAGGCTGGGAATGTACACCGCTGATCATGTGCCTTACCCAGAAGCTAATCTCAACCCCACATCACACCGGTGGTAAAGATCATTTGATATACAACTCCGTAAACTATGTATGCCACTTCTGATCGCAGTCGATTTTCAATATCTATGATTATGACTGATTCACCGATCTATTCAGCTAATCTCTGGGTTAGGGTTGTCAAAGCTGTCCTCATTCCGATTGGCTGGACTATCAGTGTAATGCTCTACAATTCATCCTATGATGGCATGCTTCCGTCTGTCCGCGTTATACTTCTGCCACATGTAGCGCACCACGCACCACGCTAGTACTTAATCCTAACCTCACCCCACAACCAGAGCCCCCGAAACTGACAAACAGTCCAACTAAACATCACATCCATCCTACACCAACACCTCCTCTCAAAGCGTTGGCATACACCTCTATATCATGTCTACCATTACTGATGACACCGATATCGCAGCTTTCCGAAGGTTCCAGCGGTTTCTGGCCTTTGAGAAGATGGAGAAAGAAGCAAAAGCAAGGAATGCTGACTCTACTTTCTCGAACCGAAACATCAAACCGGATAAAGACAGAACCATCACTACCAGCGGTGATATAAAACTGGATCCCGGTAGAGCTGGTGCTGGTATTACACCGAAGAAAGAAAGTAGGAACAATCTGCTAGACCCTCTTGGTTCAGATAGGGGTGACCGTAACACTCCGCCGGTCGGCATGGATAGAACAGAGAGCGGTAACTCCACTCCAATGGTCCCAGATATAGTCGTGATCGAGATAAAAGATGAGGATAGCGATCCTGAACCACCTTGTCCAGCCGACGAAGAGACCGAATCCGACACGAGCAGCTGCAGCTCCTCGGCTGCACAGGAATCCGAGGAAGATCTCCCATCTGGGGCTTATTGGCGCAAGGACCTCAACCGACGCATGGGGTGTACCAACCGTAATGATACTCGTGAGCGCCGAGGCTTTGTACTTTCGGAGGCAAAGGCCCGGGGGCTGGCTTTAGATAGGCGTTTCTCTTCATACCCGTTTGATGAAATGCGTCGAGTTGTGGAGGACATTACCGAGGTAGTGAGACCAAAGTGGGGCTGGGATAGAACGACTATTAAGGACTGCATTCGTGCACTTTGCTTGGATAGGGCAGCCTATAAGAGCCTTCAAAGAAAAAGGAGCATCAGAAAGCAGGGAAAGGCTTTACCTTGGCAACCCACCCCCATACAGAAATCCAATGTTAGCTCTGGAGAGGTGAGGGACAGTCGATCATCTACTTTAGTGCCCCAGGACCCCGATAAGAATAGCAACTCCGTCCCCAAAAACATTGAAGCTCAGTCTCACCCAGAAGAGAACCTACCTTATTCCTGTGCGAACGATACCAATAGCAAAGGCAAACAAACAAGCCACGACACAGAACCTCGGTATGACGTTAGTAGCCCCAAAATAGACAATGGTATTTCACCAGACAATATAGGTTCGCCCATCCCTAAAGACGTTAAAATCACCTTTCACGTCAAGGTTATCTGGGCTGCCGGTCATACAAACCTATGTATCCCTTTTGGAACCTCCTTCCGCGCGTTTAACAAGATTGTCCGCAAGTATTTCAAACTTCTACCTGGAGAGTTTCTCTACTACTCAGCACAGAGCGGTGGAAGGAAAGATATGGTGCGTCGGTGGTTTTTATCGACGGAAGACTATCGTCAGATGCTTCATAAATATGCCAATGTCGGCGTTATCATTGCTACGGCGGAAAAGGTATTATTTCAAGAACCTTAATCTAAGTGGTGTTTTTAGAGATCTTTCAATAAGGCTTTTGGGCTAAGTCTCGTAGTACAGATCTCTTTCCCCCGAGATTCACGAGGAAGCAATCGAAGCAGACGTCTTAATCACCGACAATGAATTTCAGGATCTACCAGCTTTTCAGCCTACAGTGGGCACGAGTTATAGGGCTAATCAGAACACAGGCATGAAACATATATCAGCCACTACGGAGTTCATTGAGAGCTCAGCCAAAAAAAGGAAGCACAAAGAGGTTTCGGATGATTGTAGCAATGCTATCAATGCTGAACAGTAATCCAGGGCAAAAGGTGTTGCGGAAACCAGAAAAGCAACGACGACAGGGATATGTAATACCCATGATGAATTATACAGCTAATCAACGTATCCAAGAACAGTATGATAGGGTAAACACCATGATACCGGCTCGGATACGTCTCAAAGGAATGGTTTTAGTGGGGCAGATACTTTAAGGATACCAAACAACTGGGGGAAAGCTATAACTTTTCTATATCAATTTCTTCCCCGTAGATATATCTATTTGTATTTTGTATCAGGAAGTTAGATGAAAGTTACTACCTGATTCGAAGAAGTAGAATTTTGAAATAGTACATTTCTTACCAGCTTCACCTCCTATTTCTTTACCCCACACAGACTACGACGGGGCTTGGGGCTATGGATCAACATCACCGAACAGATATAGACTCGGTAATAAATAGAGCCAGTAGCCGTAGCACGGGGTCTGAATAATAATACTGGTATCTCGGTAGAGCCTAGGGTTAGGGTTCTGAAACTTCTTGTTCTCCTCAATAATTACATGAGCCCTCGGACTATGGGAATTGTCTACCCTTACGGTCTAGCACTCCAATACACAAACATTACACGCAATGAAAGAACTCTGAAACCAAAGCACAATACATCCACATGCGCCTACCCTTCTCGTTCTTCCACACCCTCCTTTACATGCTTCTGATTAGGTAGAGCCTAGGGTTAGGGTTCTGAGACCTATCCAGAACGCTGATGCCCCAGATATAATTGGTCATTTTTTATATCAAAGAACCAGAAAAATCTTTAACAATACCTATAGGGCTCTTTCTGGTACCCCTTGGGCAGTGCTTGGTACTTTTTTATGAATTAGAGTGATCGGAGATAAGACCGAGAGGGTACAGACATCTAGCGGGCAGATCTTTAAGAAAGATTTAACCAAGACACAATCCAGAGTTTATTAGATATCGTATTTATAATAATAATAGAGAGAGGATATGACGGAGGTTCAGTTCTCACGCGGGTTAGGGTTGGTGTTACCGAGACCGTCTCGATAAGCGAGCACTAGCTCCCGCAGAGCCGCAAAATGAGTGTGGGGGGGTTCATCCACAGAGCGGGATAGAGCTATTCCGAAAGGAGAGATCGAGTAAGATAAATTCAAGATAGTCAAATACACAAGAACAGTTTTGTGTAAATTCTCATTCCGAGGTGCTTTCTACATGCGCTGAGCGAAGTCCGGCCGTGCTGGCTCTGGAGTGAGTATGAGCCTCACATTTTTTAGATACACAATGGCTAATATACGTTGCAGGTTGTGCCATGCTGTGTCTGGTAATAAGCTACCAGGTAATGCAAAGCGATCAAAAGGAGATTGAGTAAAGAAATACTGTATGCACCTAAAGACGGGTAGGGCATCTATTTAAAGCTTCGTGATAACGGGCAATATCTAGCGTATAAATTCAAGTTCACGGAAATCAAGGTTGAGGATGAATTGATACTATCTCCAGTACCCAAAGTAAAGTTTGACCAAATAACAATAAAGGCATGTACGCTGTATTTATGATTAGTTCATTAAAAACAGATTGTGTTTGTATATCGAGTGATACTTCGTGCACCGGGGATCACAGTGTTGTAAGATGTTAATCGGTGTAATTACTAAAAGTGAAGGCTCTAAACAAACCTCAGCATAGTTTAAATAGTCTCATAAAGCCGTTCATAGTGGGGTTATAGGGGTGCGTGGTATTAATTATACTATTGTGATGCATGTATTGGTATTACTAATCAATATGTCCTAAAACTTCGGGTGGGTAAAGTACACTATAGTAATATAAAACACCATATAGTTTACAAAAAAAATGTTTCTCATAAATACCTTCTCACCTCGGGTAGAAGAGGTCACCGCCGGCCAGACATCATTCAGCATGGAAAATCTCACGACATGTGTAGAGTTGGCTCAGTGTCGACGATACGTTACTGGCACGCGAGATCTCCGGAATCACTTCCGATAGGTAGAGTAGGTTAGGCTTAGCATTGATATCGAAATTCCATTGTTTTTACAAGTGTACCCTCCTTTATAGCAGTAGGTAGATAGATGTAGAAACACCGAGTTACTTCTTTACTTTGTTTTTAACCTCTCTTTCCATCTTTGTATGGTTGAAGTACTAGCGGGAGGGAATAAAGACACAGAGATATGCGAACGAGAAGACGATAGTTAATTATATTTGTACTCTGTGGGCTTCAATCAGATCCAAGAGTGGAGGAGGAAAACGTCACGACAACATTGTACACCAGCCACATAATTCGTTGGTTTACTTAGTAGATATTTTGCAAATAACTTCGAACTGACCCCAACTTCCGTAAATACGGACCCCAATGACCCTCTGATACCCTTAATATAATCCTACCAACTACAGAGGGTTGATCTTTATGGATTCCTTCACCATGCGGGGGCATTCCGGCATCACAAATATATATAATATCCATGCATTCACTACTGCCAGCCCTCACATGCCCTAGACTGCAAGCGATGCCTCAGCTCCCGCTCTCTCATTTGTAATCGCTAAATTCACATCAACCCTAACCCTACTACAGAATATCTTTCTTCAAAGCTCGCTCGTAAGAACCCACCTCAGCACCAATTTACAATACATCTCTCACAAATCTCACGCCCTCCGCTTCTCCAGGATCCACTTAAATATCTCTACATTCCCATATGCAACAGTCCACGAATCATGTCCCACCCCCGGGTAGAGTGTCAACGTCACATCTGCCCCGACCTTCACCAGCGCCTCATGCATAGCCACACTCAGCTCCGTCGGAACCGTCGTATCCTGATCTCCATGGTGAATCCTGCAATCATTAGCACCATCTCACAACTACACAACAAAGGGCATAACATACCACTCCGGTATATGCTTTATCACCTCAACTGTCTCCGGATCCCCCCCTCCACAAACCGGTACCAAACTCGCAAACCTCGCCGGACACTGCACGCCCAAGTCCCAAGTCCCATACCCCCCCATCGAGAACCCTGTAACGTGGACTCTATCCAAATCCACCCTCAACGCTCCGAGAACTTCATCCAACAACGCCTCCAGTGCCGCTGCATCCCATCCGTAGCCTTCCTCCATCCTCAACGACGGACTCACGGTGATGAAGTTCTCCGCCACCAATGTGCATATCTCGGGACTAACCTCCTCGCCGGACCGTCCTGGGTCGTCTCGTGTTGGGATATCGATCTTCGGAGGTAGGCCGGATTTGAGCTTATCGTAGCAGAGGATTATTTTTGGAATGCCGTGGCGGAGGGAGAGGAAGCTGGAGTTTGGGTATCCGGCTTGTTGGGATTCGCCGGAGCCGTGGAGGAAGAGAAGGAGTGGGTAGTTGTGGGTTGTGGTTGAGTATGCGGGTGGGAGGGAGAGGTAGTACTCGTAGTGGTGGAGGGTAGGGGATGTTTGCTGACGGTGATATGTGAAGGGAATGTGTGTAGTCGTGGCGTATTCGTGCCCGGGAGAGATTTCGGGGGGTAGTGCCATTGTGCTGAGGTTGGTGGAGTAGATGTTGTCGGTGTGGAGGGGGTTGAGTGATGCGGGGAATGAGGGGTGGTATTGATTACTAATATTGTGTGAATGGGTACACAAGCAATTGCAAGATATGTAATGTACCATTTCCACATCACCCTTGTCTCATGTATTGCCCTCTACAATGTATCTATTCTTCCTGCAATTACTGGCTCAAATAGGATCTACATTATTAGTACTACCCAAAAGGTTTCACGAGACTCTCACACATGCCCATACACTTATATGGGCAATGTAATATCACAGCTCGCTGGCGGTGCATAGACCCTACCAGAATATCTAGGCACCGTCTGTTATTCTGCCACCTATATAGAAACATCTTATCCAGTACCCAGCTCACTGTCGCTGGCGCCGAAACCGTTGAATTCGACACCAACCAGTGTACCTCCTATAGTAGCGCCGTTGAAAATCTCAACAGACCCATGGTTGCGAGTCTCTGAAATTCTGGTACTAGGTACTCAATTATCAAAAATACCGCGCGAAAGTAGGATCTTCGCCGACTGAGTCTATCCTGATTGACGTCTTGGCTAGGGGAGCAGGAACACCATGAAATGGATGATCCTAAGCACTAAATAAGCCTTAGCTGTGATCGAGGTTTTATACCTTCAATTAGGACCACCATGTACCAATGTGAGGTCGAACGAAACCAAGCATGTCAAACGAGATACGGACGGTCACGTGAGATCCATATATGGAGACTCAGGATGGTGTGTCGGCTTAGAATGAGAGAGGTACAGAGCTGATGAGATCTAGTTGATTCCACAAAGTCATCGAGTTCATGATCGCGGGTGAATTTAGAGGGGATTAAGATAGAGGCGGGTATTCGCCCCAGTGTGTGCGATGAGGGTGAAATAAGATCAGATAAGCATAAGCGATAAGCAGGGTGATCGGATTAGATAAGGATACATGATCGACGCGGTACCTGCATAAGCGAGCAGAGCCTCACAGGATGGACTGCAGAATTGAGACATGACGTACTCGGGGCAGGCCATAAGTACCGGACAATGCAAGAGAATGCAGGTCTCGGCCGGGGGGACTGGGCCGGGGTCTTTATTGGAGTTATAGACAGAGGCCTATTAAAATTGAGAGGAGAGATATCAAAATTGAGGAGAAACACTGAGAAAACAATATTACTTTGCGTGAGAAGGTACAAAAAAAAACGAAAAAATTGCCTTTTGAGGCCGCAACTCCACAGTTCTCTACCACCGGGTATGACTCCCCTCAGCTGCAATTACAGCCGCAATGCGTTCAGGCATACTATCAATATACTCCAATATTTCCCCCTCAGTAAGCATATCCCACTCCTCTTTAATAGCCTCCCGCATTTCTATTACCCTCCTAGGCCTAGGATTTCGCTGATTTAATCTATTTTTTAACAAGTTCCAAATATTTTCTATAGGATTAAGATCAGGGGAAGATGCAGGCCAAATAAGGAGGGCATTCTATAATAATCTCGATGGGTTTGGATATAATGGGCTTTATGAGCAGAAGCTCCATCCTCCATTACCCATACAGCTTCCCCTTTTGCATGGCTCTCCCAATACCAAAATGGCCATAGAACCAGATTTAACACACAATTAACATATGTTTGTGATGTGATAGTACCCTAATTATCTTTATTCCAAAGAACAAGAGGAGCTTTTTTTCCGCCAAGAACACCCCCATACCATAACCGAGTTTTGTTTCTTAAATTTAGGAGCAATGCAGTCCTCCAAATAATCTTCTCCAGGCTTGCAAGTGACCCATACATTTTCACGTGTTCTACCAAGCCAAATATAGCATTCATCAGTCCAAATAACACATCGCCAATCCTCAACTGTCCAATGCTCATGTGCTTTAGCAAATTCAAGGCGTCGTCGCTTTTGATCTGCTTTAAGTAACAGTTTTTTCGGGCAATTCTTTGGTGGTATCCTTCAAGCTCAAAGGCTCTGCACAGGGTCTTCTCAGATACATTGATTCCGCATATTTGGGCAATTTCTGTATAGGTTTTCCGCCGATGCTCGGCGTTCAGGGTAGCGGTAAAAACAAGGCGGCAACTGGTAGGACTATCGAGAATAGGTGGGCGCCCTGTTCATTTCTTTTGAGGAGTGGTAGGCCGGCGGCAAATACTCTGTACTGTTGTAATAGTGAGCCCTTGATTTTTGGCTATTTTATCAAAGGTCCACCCTGACTCGTACCGAAGGCACTGTACATAGCATCGCTGCTTGTAGGTAGTTTCAACGGTCTTAACCGCAACCATACTGAACAAATAGAGCTCGGGTGAAAAAAAACTCGAAAAAGTCTCGGCAGAGAAACCCAGGATACCGATAATTGCAAATGTCTGAACCTACAAAAACTCTCACGCAAACTGTTCTTTATTCACTACTCTCGCCAACTTTAACAAGTGTACTTTTATCACTGGAGGTCCCTGACTCCAATAAAGACCCCGGTCCAGCCCCCCCCCCGGCCGAGACCTGCATTCTCGTGCCTTGTCCGGTACTGATGGCCTGCCCCGAGTAGACTAGTGAGACCTTGTGCTCACACTGCTCCAAACCCTCCTATACAAACTGACCCAGCTGAGTCGGACCAGGTTAGGTGATGAAAGTCATTCAGACATCATGGGGTACTACCTAATGTCGTACTGATATACCAAATACTAACTTGGTAAAAGGATAGGAAAAATTTCGATAAGTATATTGATATCTAGCTAAAAAGACTGTGCGCGAAGAATGAGAGGTTGAAACAGAAATACAAAAGTCACTATCAGGCATGGTTTAAACAATAGACTTAACGGTACATACCCATACCAACCAGTCAAAGCACATAGATTGAATCACTAGGAGTAGCGAAAAAAGAGATAATAGAAATAAACACAGCCGGCGAATCACACCAACATCCCAGCTGCTCGCCCAAGCTTTTGCACAAGGGCATCGACACCCGCAGACAGCCGTTCCGAAAAATCAACAGCCGAGGCTAATCCAGCTTTTAGAGATTCACTCTGCTCATGGCTTAGCGGCAGATAGCTCGTCTCGGGCAAAGCCCCACCCTCCTCACCCCCCATTTTCAGATACCTCTCCTCGGTAACCTCTATAATTTTCAAAACGATCCGCACAAGAGTACTCGCCTTTTTCATCTGTGTAGTTATATTATTCGTACCAACCACTGTCAGGACGGTGGTTGGTCGCGACACTAATTCCTCTATAACGGCGACATGGGACCTCATTGTTTCAACAGCTGACGTTACCATTGAAACAAATTCCGCCGTAGTTGCAATATCTAGCAGGTACTTATCTCCATGCGCAACAATGAGCTCGACTATTCCTGTAGTTGAACTCATCTTGTAGTCACAGGAAGAGTAGTGGAAAACAAGGTTTTGCTAAGTGATTGCGTGTAGTTTGAGATGTGGGGAAATCTGTAGGAGTAAGAGTAGGGCGCTGAATAGGCATATTTATAACAGAAATAGTGTTGGTTCAAGTGTCTATTCAATCCGTTGCTGCGGATTACAACCCATTCACAGAACATTACTAACTAATACTACAGTGGCATTACTAACCAATACTACAGTTAAAATACCTCTCATCCCCTTCTTGGAGTATGTTATTGCTACTCCACTGATATCATCTCTCGATAGTCCTGATATACCAAATACTAACTAGGTAATAGGATAGGAAAAATTTCGATCAGTATATTGATATATAAAGAGACTGTATGCAAAGAACGAGAGGCCGAAACAAAAGAAATACAAAAGTCACAATCCGCACCCATACCAAAAAGCCAAAGCACATGGACCGAACCACCAAGGATAGTAAAAAACACCATACAATAGATCAATCTCTCACCGAACCAGAGGGGAGCGTGGCAAATAAACACAACGACGTCGACTATCCTAGTGACCGAAGCTTTCGCTCAATGACTTCGATACCCGTAGTCATCCGCTCCGCAAAACCCATACCTAATGTTTCCCCAGACACTAGCGATTCTCTCTGCGCATCACTTGGCGGCGGATAGTTCGACTCGGGTAACAATCCACTTTGCCGATCCCTCATCGTCGGATACCTTATCTCTGTAACTTCTATGATTCTCAAACAGACCACCAAAAGATCGCGCGCCTTTTGCATCTGTGTAATCGCATAGCCTCGAGCAATCACTGCCAAGGGGGTGTTTGGTTGCAATACTGACTGTTCTATGATGATTGGTTGCAACATCAACTGTTCTATGATATTTGGATACGACGCCAACAGTTCTATAGCTGCGGTGTGGGAACTCATAGCATGAACAACCGACGCCACTATGGAAAGATAGTGCTCTGTAGTTTCAATGGACAGTAGGCACACATTCCCATGCACAACAATTAGTTTGATCAGTTCAATAACTGCACTCATGTTTTTTTTTCGTCGCAAGGAAGAGTAGTAGAAATGTTTGACTGTGGCTTTTATGAAGGAAAGTTTTTTTTTTTTTTTTTCCCAAGTGATTGCGTGTAATTGGGATATGAAGAAAAGCTGTAGAAGTTGGAGTAGTGGCGCTGAATAGGCGGTATTTATAAAAAACTATTTTTTTTTGGTTCAAGTCTCTATTCAATCTATTACTGATACTTGCTACTGCCGGGAGGAGATAATATTATGGGAATAAGCAATAATATACTCCTCGAAGGGGAGAATGTGGGTAGTTTAATTGTAGTATTGGTTAGTAATGTTCTGTGAATGGGTTGGAACCCACAGCAAACATGTCAAACAACATGCGAGCGGTTACGTGAGAAGTAAGCGTTCAGATGTAACATACATGTAGTATTCTCGCCGGAATTGAGAGGGGGGCCAAGTCAGACATGCTGACGTTGAGTTGCTAAACGTGATTGAATATATTGTTGGGTTAAGATAGGGGGATATAGAAAGATATACTCCTAGGCCTAAAGGAACTCCGGTCCTTTTCCCTCTGGTTTGTGCTTTTGATGCGCGACAAGATGAGATTAGATAACAGGAAGTGATAAGTAGGCGGATAAGCATATTCCAAGACAAAGACCATTGGCGCGGTACCTGCATAAGCGAGCAGAGCCTCACGGGTTGAGCCGTAGAACTGGATCCTAAACCACAACGAGAAGACGAGTTTTTGAAATTTTCAACACAACAACAAAGATATTATCAGAGAAAAGTACCTTTCCATCATCAGCAGAATCAGGGCTATCTAGCCATCCTCTTTTTATCCAGATAGGAGTTGTTCTCCAAAACTTCCTAAGTTCCTCCCTCAGAAAAGCGCCAAGAAGTGGGCTTTTACCCAATCAGGTGGTGACACAACCTCTCTCTGAGAGTAAGTGAAGTGTCTATCACCCTAACTCAATAACCAACACAGCTTTTATCAAACAGAGAAAAGGATCAGGATCCTGGAGCTCTGTTTGCACAGGTACCAAAGTTCTACGAATTTGCAGCAAAGGATACATTCCCCTTTGTTTACTTCCTCTGGGAAGCTACCCCACCCCAGAGAGGCTTGGCGTTTCGCTGAAGCAGCTGTTACCCTACTGACCAGGCTTGGCAAAGGCTTGGTACAGAAGCGAAATCAAGAGAGTGGAAGATAAGAGGGAGATAAGATTAGGAGATAAGATAAGATCCAAGAGACAGATAAGGAAAGAGACGGTTACCATGGCAACCAAACCAGTATACGGAAAAAGGTATAAGAGAGAGTCAGGAGTGGCTATAGCCAAACACGCGACAGTACGAGACACACAGGGGAATCCCACACAACTCTTCCTTAGGCATAAAGGGGGGTTACAGGTCATCTATGCAAGCCAAGTCAATGGCAGCATCCACAATGTCGTGGCCCAGAACAGCCAAGGGAAGTACGAAGAGATTCCAGTTCAGGTCCGAAAGTGGGACCAAGCGAGAGAATTCGTCACCCTTGACAGAGACTTCAGAGCTGGAGCACCAGCCTTTACCCCAGAAGAGTTTAAGTGGATATGTGATGGAGCGTTCGAGTGGAGTGATCCCGTTATTTCGTCGGGCTCTCCCAGACCAACATCCCCCGCTCCACCATCCAGTCCCCACTTACCCCCCGCGCCCCACCCCAAGAGCGAAAGCCCAGTTGTGATTTCGTCATCCACAGGCACCCCGTTGTCGTGGTCAACATCAGAAGACGCCAAGGGAGCAAGGAGCAGCTCACCTGTTATTCCCTCCTCCCCCTCTTCCTCCTATCGGCACAGAAGTTGAAATGTCTGACTGGGACAAATACATGGGTGGCCCCCAACCTCCAGCACACACAAAACAACCCCCAGCAGACAGAAGCCCCTCCCCCGAACTCCCCAACACAGCGACGTTACCCCCCATTGAGAGAATTAGCGAAACCTCGACAGCTGTTTTAGAACACGAGGCATTGTGGAGTGGTTACTCGTGGGAAGATCGAGTTGAAATAGGAGTTCAAGTTACAAGAGCAGCTAGAAACAGTGTTTTAGAAGCTGAGTGGGAAAAGGAAGGGATGGACCTCGACAATCTTGAAGACAGGAAAATCGAGCTTGTAGGGAGCGAAGTGGACACCTTCATGGACACCGTGATTAACATTGCCGGCCTGGAAGAATCTCTTTCCCAGAAGAGAGGGAGCAAAAGAAAAGAAATGAGGACAAAAATTGAAGAGGAAGTGTGGGACACCCTCAACAATAAACCGTATGGGGAGTACACGGGTCCCAAGAAGGTGCTGACAGAGAAGATGGTTACCGGCTTGCTTGCGAGTAAGCATGCACACGTCGCGGAAGCTGCACTTAACAAGTTTAAAAGCAGCATATCTGTTCGGGAGGAACAGAAGAGGAACAGGAAAGCAGCCCAGGAACCGAAGTTTGTTGGCAAGGAAACCTGCGGAGAACATCAGAGTGCGGATAAAAGCGCGAACTCAGAAATACCAGCTTGGGCAGAAGAAATGAGGAAGGAAATGACGGCCCTAAGGAAGAAAGTGGCCAAGCTAGAGGGTCGGCTGGAGGCAGAGAGGCGTCATAGGGAGAGTACCCCGGAGTGGGCAAATAAGAATACCGGAAGAAAGAGCCGAAGAGAAGAGGGAAGAAAACCTCGCAACACCCAAAGATCGTAATCCCAGTCGTGGAAAACAAAGGAACTGGGAGCAATAGTGTCCCACTTGGCGAGAGATTTAGTCAACCCAAAGAGACGGGAGACAACAGCAGAGAGTGGGTTAAGGTCGAGAAGAAACAGGTTATCAGGGGAGCAGAGAGAGTCAGAGAAAGAGTCAGGATCAGAAGAAGCAAAGAGGTGATCCTAGAAGTTTACACGGCGAGTAACGAGGATGAGGAAGCACTAGCCAACCTCAGCGCAGCTGAGTATGCGAAGGCCCTTAGTGTCAGCCCCGACCAAGTCACCGGAATTAGAGTGCTCCCAAAGCAAACCAACAGACCGAGTGCGGTGGTAGTGCAATTGGTTAACGAAAAGATTGTAGAGCTCGCAGCAAAGATCGACCCCACCAAGTATAAGCTGGGCACTGGAGTATCCAAACTCACAGCGGCGCCGGGTGAGGGGCTAGAAATTACTGGTTCGAAAGTTAGAGGGGAAGACTGGTTTGGCGTGGTAGTTTTTGCAGTGGACACCAGGTGGGGACAGGACCTTAAGAGTCTACAAGCCTGGATTGAGCAAGATAACTCTTGCAAGTTGATGAGACTCCCACACTGGCTCATCAAAGCCGACACTAAAGGCCGAGGCACCCTTGATCTTGTCCTCCATTTTGAGAATCGCGAAGAAGCCAGAAAGGCCATCACAGGCGGAATTAAGCTACCAGATCAGTACGCCTATTCAGCGCATAGACTCAGGATACATCAAGTCAGAGAGTACATCTCCAAGGCTGCAAAAAGAGAAGCGATGTGCACAACGTGCTGTAGCTGGGGACACTGGTGGGCGGTCTGCCCCCTTAGAGGCAAAGGCAAGGCAGCGGTGTGTGGCATCTGCGCGAAAACAGGCCACTCCACCTTTAATCACCCGTGTGATAAAATCAGGGAAGGGTGCAATTCCAAAGGGTGGTGTAACAAGGAAGGACACTGGCAAGCCAAGAAATGTGCCAACTGTGGAGGCTCTCACTCGGCAAAGTCCCCGTTCTGTAAGAAAAGGGAAGAGTACTTCGCATCAACAATCAGCGACAAACCAATCTCGGCGGTAGATAAATGTTAGACACCCTCAAGATTTTACAACACAACATTTGTAGGTCCACAAATGTGTTTAGCGGAATTTCGGACCAGGGGGAGTTTGATTTAGTTGCAGTACAAGAGCCATGGATCGGAAGAGCAGGCAAGGACAGAGACGTTAGATTGTCAGAAGAGCAAGCATACACATTGAGCCAAGCTATCACGAACAGCCATAGCGGATGGCATAGCGAGTACCAAGCTAGCGAGTTTACACCTAGGGTAGCCTGGCTTGTCAGGAAAGAGAGCAAGCTGGTCTACTCTCTCAGATCGGACATATGGAACGATAGCGACGCAAGCATACTTGATGTTGAAACAACCACAGGAGTGATTAGGCTGGTTAACGTTTACAACCAGAACAGGAAAAGCGGCAGCAAGTGGTGCGCCCGAAGAATACCAGCAGAAGTGTGGAGAGCGGAGAAAGTTGTAGTACTTGGAGATTTTAACGCCAAAGCAAAAGAGTGGGACAGTGGATGCGTTGAAAACAGAGAAGGCAGGAGAATTGTCCACCAAATGGCCAGCAAAGGCATGACCCTCCTGAACGAGAGAGACAGATTTACCTGGAAAAGGAAGGAACAAGAGTCGGTCCTTGACTTAACGTGCGCCAGCGAAGCCATTCTTCCTCTCTGCAATTGGAAACTACTCACCGACAGTGGCGCGGGTTCCGACCATGCGGCTATCGGTTTGGAAATCCAGCTAAAGGTTGAACGGATAGCAGACCCACTTAGGAATCAAGTGTGTCTTAAAGAGGTTAACTGGGATAAGTTTAGAGAGACAGTAGCGGAGAAAGTTGACCTCTAAAACGAGCAGTGGGCCACAGTCGCAGAAGAAAGCAACGTGGACAAAATGGCGGAAATAATTGAAAAATGGGTCAGAGATGCACTCACCCAGCACGGAAAAAAACGGCGGGTAATGTGGAGGTCAAAAGTGTGGTTTGACGATCAGGTGAAAGAAGCTAGAAAGAAAGTTGCCAGAGAAGATAGATGGAGGAAGAGAATTGAGAGAAGAGAAAAAAACCAAGGAGAATGGGCACGCAGACTTACCTTGTGGAAGAAAAGCCGGAACAGCTACTTTAAGCTTATCAGAAATAAGAAAAAAGAATCCTGGAGCAAGTTTATAGCTGAAAACAGGGGCAAAGACATGTGGAAAGTATGGAAAAGTATTAACAAACGAAAGACGGTCCACACGCCCAACTTGCTGGCAGATGGGAAGGTGTGCACCTCCTTCGGGGAAAAGGAAGAGGCCTTCTACTCGGCCTTCTTCCCAGAAGCTTATGAAGATGGCAGCCCCAAAGGTCAAGCAAGCAACAGCAGACTTCCAAACATTGCCAGCGATCGGATCCGGAAAGCGGTCTGCAAACAACCCACCAAGAGAGCCCCAGGACCAGACGGCATAAGTAGCGAAGTGTGGAAGGAGTGCTGGCCAGTTCTAGGAAAGAAAGTTGAAGAACTCACGAGAGCGTGCCTGAGCACTGGAAAACACCCAGCAATTTGGAAGAAAGCCGAAGTCGCAGTCATTCCTAAGTTAAACAAAGGCAACTATACAGTCACCAAAAGCTATCGCCCAATATCATTACTGAGTGTACTAGGCAAAGGAGTTGAGAAAGTAGCTGCGCAAATGCTTGCCGAGATAGGAGAACGCGTAGGTTATAGCCAACATCAGTGGAGAGGCAGAGAGAAGAGATCAGCGGAAGACTGCGTTTTGACAACGCTAGCGTGGAGCAAGGAAAAGAAGAACACTGGCAAGAAAGTTGCCCTGTTTGCCACAGACGTCGCCCAAGCCTTTCCCAACACCCCAGCCAAAGTACTGTGTAACAGGCTTAGACATCTCGAGTGCCCAGAGTCTCTTGTTAGATGGGTTGAAAGCTTTATGAGTAACAGGCAAGTTAGACTTAAAGTGGACGATCAATCCGGAGAGTGGAGACCAGCACAAACAGGCATTCCGCAAGGAAGCCCGGTTTCCCCCACGCTGTTCAACCTACACATGGGGGCGCTACTGGAACATCTCGAAAACTACATTGACACACAGTACCCTGACGACGCCATCACACCCACTTTTATAGACGACCTTACCTTTGCAGTCGCGGCCAATTCGTGGGAAAGAACAATTGAAATTGCCGCTGATCTGATGAAAGTAGCCCGAGAGTGGGGACAAGACAAGGGCATAGTTTTTGACAAAAGCAAGACGGAATGGGTTAGACTGTGGTGCCGAGAAGAAATTGGAAGCGCAGGCACACTTGAAGAAGACGGTGAGGAAATTGAGGAAAAGAAGTGTATTAGGTGGTTAGGAGTGTGGGTTGACAGAAAATTGAGCTTTAAAGAACATATCGATATAAAAATAGCAAGCGGAAAGAGAGCAGCCTGGAGTGTTCTAGGACTGGTGAGGGGAGGAGTGGGGATTGGAGATCTGAGACAGATGTACGTAGGGTGCGCCAGACAGGTTATGGAGTACGCCAGCAGAGTGTGGTGGAAGGGCCAGAAAAACATAGCCAGCAGACTCGACCAAGAAGCGACAAGAGCCATGAGACGAATCGGCGGACACTTTCGCACCGCGCCGTCCAAAGCGGTCCAGATAGAAAATGACCTTATCCCAGCCCAACACAGACTCGATCACAGAAAGCGAATGGGTGCGGTTAAAGCTCTCCAGCTCCCACCAAGTGACACCAGAAGGAAAAGCGCAGAGAAAGCAATGAGGAGAAGGAGAGAACCAGAAGACCAAGAGTGGCAAAGAGGTGGAAGAAGAAGGAACAGACAACAGTCAAGCGGTGTTGAAAGAGAAACCCAGGATCTAGTCAAGGAACTGGGAGTCAGTTATAACAAAATTGAGAAATGGAAGAGAATTTACAGACGAGAACCAAATTGGGAAAGAAAAGTGAGGGAAGAAATTGAAATTGACATAAGAAAAGATGGCGACGAGGAGAGAAAAAGACAGATGGAAAGGACAGAAAGAGACAACGAAATTATTGTATATAGTGACGCAAGCAAAGGAGAGAGGGGAATTGGGGTTGCGGTGGTGAGAATTGATCTAGACGGGAGAGCAGTGAAAAGCGAGAAATTTGGATTGGGGAAAAAGATGGAGATTGGGGACGCGGAAATGATAAGCATCAAAAAGGCAGTGACGCTTGGCACAGATTTCACGGAGTGATCAAGGGGACAGGGATGAGTCTTGCCATGACTCGTGCGAGGGAGAAGATAGGGTAACAGGCGTTGGAATGGGGAACAATGGTATTATGCGACGAGGGGATTTTTGTATAAATAGGGAGCGTTGCTCCCTCTCTGTAACAGTTTTCTTCTTCTTTCCTTACGCAACGTCTCTTCAGTTAGATTCAATACAAAGCTTTTTTCTTCGCTGCCTTTTTACTACTTCATCGCTTCGCGATCGCTGAACCCACTCCTTACTTTACAAACCTTTGGTATTTTGCTTGTAACGGATAGTTACTTTGCCATCGAGTTAGTTGTATCTTGTGGCTACGCTGTCCTTACGCTGTCATCTTTGAAAACAGACAGCAATCAGAACACACAGAACGGTGGTCACCGTGCGAACAGACAGCCAGTACGCTATTAACCGAGCGGTCACGAGAGAGCCCAGCAAAGGCGAGATGGTAGCCGAAGACATCAGATGGGAGTGCGACCACGCCAGGGTAGCTGGCATTCAGATCAGACTGGAGTGGGTGAAAGCACACATCGGAGTCCAAGGCAACACTATCGCAGACACCCTCGCCAAAGAAGCAGCAGTGGAACACCCGTGTCAAGAGGCTTTTACGTCCTTTGCCTTTTTGGAAGCATCGTCCCGAAGCAAAGTTGTTATCGACTGGGAAAATGCGTACCAAGCAGCCAGAAGAAGTGGAGCCAGAGGCGTAGGGAGACAGTACACAAATACCCCCCTTACCAGACACAAAGCAAGGTTCCCGAACAGCGAACGAGAAGCCAGAGCCATCACGTCAAAACTGCGAACAGGACACATAGACTGCGGCAGTTACCTCCATCGTATCGGAAAACGCCCAACACCTACTTGCGCGTGCGGAAGCCAGTACGAAACAGTTCAACATGCACTCGTCGAGTGCCCACTTACCCAGGGCAGACGGAGAATACTTCAGCGTGAACTTGGCAACCCAGACACTCCCATCACCCTAAGCGACATACTGTATCCCGCAGAAGAGAAGAACTGGACGTGGGGAGCGTTAATGTGGAGAGAATTCAAGAGAAAGAGCAGAGCGAGAAGAGCCGAAAGAGGAGAGATCAGAGCAGAAGAGATAGACGAACGAGAAAGGGAAGAAGAGTGGGGATGGGGAGACATGTGGGAAGAAGCAGCGAGCAGCATACAAGGAAGGGCTGACGACACAGAGGAAGAGTAGAAAGGAGATAGCATTTTGCGTTTGTGCTTTTTATTTTTATTTTTTATTTTTAGTTCTATTGTTTTATTGTTATTTTAGACTGGGTTTTAGTGCGGGTACCATAACCTAAGGGTTGCATGTACTTAAATGATAAATTCATTCATTCATTCATTCAACCGTAGAACTGAGACATGATGCAAACGAGTGATATCCTGTGCTCACACTATCTCAAACCCCTCTCATACAAAGTGGCCAAACTGAGTCGGTGGCTTTGCCAGAGCCTTGAGAGGTTATTCAGACTATCAGGTGTAATGTGATATGCGGCACTAATATCTCAAACTCTTACTAGGCACCGTAGGCACTCGATAAATCCAGACCGTTACCGAGAGCGTGGCTTATAAGAATACGAGTACATTAAACTAACTACAGCAATTCTCTTGTATGTCAAACTGTATGCTGAGGCCCTTTTCCCCTCCAGACTTGTTTTTTTTGCCCCCTAAACTGGGATAGCTTAGCATAAGGCTCTGGGCAACGGCCCAGATTTATTGAGTGCCTACGGTAATAGGATAGAAAAGACTCCACGGTAAATAAATTAATACTTAGCTAAATTTACTATACATGAAGAAATGAGAAGTCGGAACAAAACAAAAATACAAAAGTCGCGATTAGGTTAAACAGTGCCTACCCATAACAACAAGCTAAAAAAACATGGATCGAATGAGTAGGAGTAACAAAAAGAAATCCATACGGTAGAGAGATATCGCACCTAACCATAGGTTAGTGTCGAAATAAGCACAGCGGGCGGATCACTCTATCATCGCTGTTTCTACTTCCCGAAGCCTTTGCGCAAGGACAGCGACACCCACGGACATCCGCGCAAGAATATTGAGGAATGTTCCTGTATAATATACCGGAAGGACCACTACCACCTATATTTTATTTATGGGTGGAGCAGTGGTAGAGAGAGTATCTTAGAGATACCAGTACTATCCTATATCGCTATAATTACTGGATATCATGCACTCTTACTCATATATCATACCCATTAGGAGGGGCTACTACATATATAAATCTATGAAGAGAGTTACAGTTAGCAGGAAAGCACTCATAAAATAGACCATATGGAGGAATAAGCCCCCATGAGTCATTATTTATAGTCTTCACCCTCCAGGTCCAAATTATACAGATATAGATATGTTCTTGTTGTATAGACCGGCACTGTTTCTGAGTGGACTGGGGTGTTCCTGAGTAAACTGGCCCGTATACGGTATATGGTTCCGCTCCCTGGTGGACCGGTTTATCCAGGAACCATGTAGTCAACTTCCTGTACATCGCTTCGAATCTCCCGTTGATTTCGCTACTCATTGTCTCCAACTTCCTGTCAGACGTTTTCGTCGCCGCCTCGATGTCTTTCTCCAATCCGTCAAATCTCTTGTTCAAGAACTCATACTGCATCCTAATCATCGTAATGTGGTTGTTGTGTGCGGAGACACGGTTGATGAGTTGCATGTGTTGACTCCACGGAACAAACCTGTCCGACGTGCCGGGAAGGTTGGGTGATTCATCATTGACTGAGTCATGATGTGATGTACAGTACACTCCCGTTATGAGAATACTCGTTATAAGAATACGGTACACCGGTCCCATAGTCGGTTTAGGTAGGCTATATGCATGCACTATAAGAATAAGTAGTCTATAAGAATACGAAATTTTGGTCCCAAGCGTAGTCTTATAGCGGAGGCCTACTATATCAGGATCATGGTCATCGGCAGCTATTCCCCGAGTAACTCAGATTAGCATAGCTACGCAAACACCAACAGCTAAAACCTACCGAACTAGTGGTAGTGAATCCGCGGCGGAGACCTTGGCGGCAGTAACTGAGGTCGACAAAGCGACGTGCGATGCACAGACTAGACATCGTGATTACCCGTCGGATGTGATGGCTTGTCTATCGACTTTCCCTGTACCGTATGAATCATGAATTAGCATATAATTCCAAATGTAGGGAATAGCGGGAGATTCACCTTCTGTATCGTCTAGGGATTTGGGTTTGAACTGTCGTAGAAATCTCACGATAGTTGTCTGTATACAGAGGGCTGCGCGCCGTGTGGTTTATAAACGTCCGTCGGAGTGTGTAGCGGTAATGGTTTCTATCAACCGGGGAGGGGGATTGCCCCTCCCTAATACTATCCTGCTGTTGTCGGGTTAGGTCCAGGAGCCAGGACCACCTTATACAGTGACTGTGTATAACCTAGTCTTAACAAATGGCACTGGAGAGGCATATTTATACCCTATGTTGTGAATTTATAATAGAAGTGTCTTTCCAATGTTCATTCTATCCATTATAAATACTTATTACTAGTATTTGAAGGAAATAGTGTTATGGGAATACCAAAAACATACTGGGGAGTTGTTGAAATAAGCGGTTGCCACACTAGTGGTCGTGGCTGTCACTAGGCGAGTCAGATCGAATAAGCTTATCCTAGCAGATGACCATTGGCGCGGTACCTGCATAAGCGAGCAGAGCCTCACGGGTTGAGCCGTAGAACTGAGACATGACACAAAAGAGATAACTAGTGTTCATACTGCCTCATACAAGCTAACCAAACCAAGTCGGTGGTCTTGCCAGAAACTCAAATGGATACTGAGATTAAAGACCCTTAAAACCTTCTTATTACTAGGCAATAGGATAGAAAAGATCTCGATGATAAATAAATTAATATCTAGCTAATGAGTCAGTACGCGAAGAAACGAGAGGTCGGAACAAAAATGAAAATACAAGAGTCGCGATTAGTCATTATTCAAACATTAGGTTGGATAGTACATATCCATAACAAGCCAAAGAACATGGATAAAATCTCTAATAGCAGTAAAAAAGAAAACACCACAGTATAGAACTGTCGAGCTTTATCAGAGGAAATTATTGGAAGAAATACAGCGGGTGAATCCCTCCACATTCTCCTCTTCACTCCCAAAACATTACCGGAAAACCAGCAATACTCACGTTTATCCGCTCCTTAAATCTACTAATAGTATTTACCGCAAGTTGTAGATCTTCATTCTCAGCATCGCTCATCGGCCTAGACCCTGTCTTGGCAAACAATGCATCCTGCGCATCCTTCTTTATAGGAAACATCGGCTCGTTAAGCTCTATGACCTGCGAAGTAAACGCTAAAAGAGAGACTGCCTCTTTGAAATATTCACTCAACGTTTCTTTAGCATCTGATGTCGGCGCGGTTTTCATTTCCAATGATGACTTTTCTACACCATTGACTTGGGAACCTATCTGTAGAACAAGTGTCATCAGGATGTAAACGTAGTCCTGACAAGTTGAAACAACTAGTTGGTTTATTTCTCGTGTTGCACTCATCTTTTGGTAACAGGAAGAGCAGTAGAACGTTCGGGTGTGGCTTTATGAAGGAGAATTTTGGTGAGTGGTTGCGTGTAGTTGAGATGTGGAGAAAGCTGGAGGAGCTGAACTAGGGCGCTGGATAGGTGTATTTATACCCTAGGTAGTAAATTTAAGATAGAATTTATCTTGGCTTGAGTGTCTATTCAATCCGTTACTAATACGTATTACAGCATAGTCGCTCTATAAGAACATTAAAATAGAGCGTACATCTATTCTTATAGAGAAGATATTCTTATACGGGAACACTAGTGTCCATAAAATACCCCATGTCTGGTTCTGAACACGTATTCTTATAAGGCGAATATTCTTATAGCCCGACGTCTTATAGGGCGACTGCGCTGTACATTCGGAGGAGATAGTATTATTGGAATACCGATAGCATACTCCTCCGTCCAAGGGGAATGAGGGGTAGTATTGGCTAGTAACGTTCTGTGAATGGGCTGGAACCAGCAGCAAATATGCCAAACGACAAGCGAGTTACGTGAGCAGCATTCGTTCTGGCGTAACGTGGGTTTTAGTGCTGGGTAATATTAAGGTCCAGCACCAGAGTACGTATCTTTGGCCGACGCGGTAGTGCATCATTCATCTTTGCCGGTCGGTGTGTACTAGACATAGGTCGTCACTCGTATCCCTAGTCTTGTGACCGTAGTCGTTCCACTCCCTCTACAGAATAATAATAAACTATCATTGACCCTAGTGGATTAGGGTTGTCTACCACTCTCGTGGATTAGGGTTCTCTAGGAGAACCAGAGGAGAGAGGCTCAGTCATCTTCGCCAGTGAGCCCCAGAGGGGACCCCAGTTTCATCAAATGTAGCCACTTATCTTTTCAAGGCTCGTGCGCAGGGCAGGGCTTGGTCACCTAACGTCACTCGTATTCTCTATCACGGATGGTCATAGTATGCCCCATGAAATTGGGAGGGTGCTAAGCTAAATATGCTGAGTTGTAAACGTGATTGAATTTATTGTTGGGTTAACATGGGATGTTGACTGCCGTTTGTGCTTCTGATGTTATGGGGTAAGATGAGATTAGATAACGGGACGTGATAAGTAGACGAGGTAGCTCAGATAAGCTTATCCCAGGATAAGACGATTGGCGTGGTACCTGCATAAGCGAGCGGAGCCTCACGGGATGAACCGAGTCACTATGTATCACTCAAAAGCCATATTCCTTGGCGCTGATTAGGCTTAGTCGAGTGATACCCGGTGCTCAAATTGTATGAAACTGCTCAAATAAAGGTCGAATAAATGAATAAATTGACCATACATGAATTCACATGAAAGTCAGCGGTTTGGCCAAAACCTCGAACTCGATTGGGTCACAAGCAGTCATTGAGACATAATGCGGGTACCGCTAGATGTGATGTGCCATGGATAGGTGGGTGCGGTAACATGCATTCCCGGTATTAAACTTATCTCATAATTGTATAAATCATTAAATTATAAGCCTAAGGGAATCACAGCTGCGAGAATACGGAAAGCAGCCTGTTAGGTTGTTATCCGCTATATATTGCAGTGCCGATCGCACCTCAGCTGCGCTTAATTTGCGTATGGTTGTCTTGTGGCCAAATGTGATTTCTGTCCGATGTGTATAATCAAGAGGGTGACAAAAACAATCTGAAAGTTTCCTGGTATCATATATCCAGCCGTAGAGATGTGGGCCAACATTTCGAGGAAACGGGAGTTAGTAAAGCTCTGGGCGAAACTCAATGGGTAGGAGTAGCAATACTGGTGGCGGTTGGCCAATGGCCACCGTAATAGAGAGCTGTAAAAAGAAGTAGGTTACGCTCCAGCCTACAGGATGAGTAGTTGATAGGGGTTTTATAGAGTCTGGAAACAAAATATTACAGTTAAACAAATCACTGATCCAATAAATGCCATAAACAGGGTGACCTAATGTCACAGACAAGTCCCCCAATCCGACACTTCTAGGTCTTCTTATTACTGGGTCATATGATAGGGGGTAAGGGTTTCATGGTGGATTAATTGATATCCGGCTAAGGAGAGCGTACGCGAAGACGCAGTAGAAAATCAATGCCTTAACCAAGAAAAACAAACATCCACCACTATCCATAAAACGCCCGAATCTAGCCTCAACTGCACATGAAAAGACCCAAAGACATACCCGTTACACCCCTCAAGTAGCAAAAAAACACCATGCAGCAGCGAAATGTCACACTCAACCCAGAGGAATAAGGAGATAAACACAACGAGTGGATCACTCCATCTTCTCCCCATATGGCTCAATCAACAGTTTAAGGGAATCAACACCCTCATTGATCTGCCCCACAAATTCATCAATCGAGGTCATGGCCGATTGCAGAGATACTTTCTGCGCATCGCTCATCGACGGGCGCTTCGTCTCGTTGACCCCTTTGATTACCGCAACGAACGCTATAAAATTCTTCGCACTTTGAATGTGTATTCTCATTTTATTTCTAGTAGTCAGTTTCGACGCGGTTTCGCATAGCGACGCTAGTTCTTGTATATCCTCGGTAAGGAAATCTATGGCTGGAACAAAGGATGCAGTTATGGAAAGGTACTCCTCCGTGGATGCAGCAAGCAGCTCGGCCTTTGTTGGTGTTGGACTCATTGCGAAACGTTTGGATGTGGTTTACGAGGGTGTGTTTTGGTGGGAGTTTGCGTTGGCTGAGATGTGTAGAAGAAGGGTACGAGTGAGGGAATTTATACAACTTTTTGTGTGCATATATAATAGAAGTACCGTGATATAAGAACCTATTCTATCCATTACCCAAACTAGCAAACGCCGGGAGTATGTAGGGATACGGACGTGCTTACTGATAGAATGCTCATCCTCCGCATTCCGCGTGTTGGCTCAGAGTAACTCATAACACAGTGGTATCTTAAGGCCAATGACTAGATACTCTCGTAGGTCCCATATCACTCAAAAGACATATTTCTTGGCGCTGGTGCACGCTTTCACTTTGTGTTAATAATCAACGCAAGTGATAACAACTATCTGGAAAGTCCTCTAGTATTATATACCGATAAGGGTAGGGGTAGAGATGTAGGCTAGATATTTAGTGGAAATGGGACTCAGTATAATGCTCAGCGATAGAATAAATACAATGAACATAGTACCCTAAAGTCACGGACAAGCATTCCGATCAAACAAATCTAAGTATCTCAATTGGTAGGCGGTACGATGTGTGTGGGTTCTATTCGTGAATATATTAATATCAATGCTAAGGAGAGCGTACACGAAGTTACAGCAAAGATTCAATGCTTTGATTAAAGAACACGTCTCTACCACCGACAAAGTCATGATAGCTAAGGGCTCAAATGATAAAATAAAGAACACAAAACAAGGAAAAAAACAACCAATAAAGCACCTGGATATAGTCATACAATATCCCTCTTGGCCCATGTATTTATTGAGAAAAACAATAAAAAAAACCCGAATATAGTCTCTACCCAATAGAGATACACGTAGAGATATCCTAAGATACGTCTCCTCAACCAGCTACAAAACATCATTCAGAAGCGAGGTGTTATACCTAACCCGTGCTAAACAAAGAAATAAACACAGCGGACAGATCACCCAATCTTCTTCGCATCTAGCGTAACCACCTGTTCAAGACGTTTAGCATTATTATTGACCGGCTTCATATTTTCACCAATCGAGTCCATGATTTATTGTAGGGTCTTTTTCTGCGTAGGGCTCATCGACGGGCGCCTCATCTCGTTAACCTCTTCGATTATCACAACGAATGGTATATAGCTCTTTACGTTCCCATTCTATTTTTGGTAGTCAATTTTAATGGGGTTTTGTCTCGTGGCCCTAGTTCTCGGACTATACTATAATTGAGAAATTCTAAGACTAAACTGAAATATTTCATCCAGGGAAGGTATTCCTCTGTGGATACAGAAAGTAGCCTGTCTTTTGTTGGTGGTGGAGTCATTGTGAGATGTTCGGGTGTGGTTCTGTGATGAGGGGTTTTGGAAGGGGTTGTGTATGGTTGAGATGTGAAGAGGGAAGGAGTAGGCACTAACCGGGTGAATTTATACACATTTTTGTGGGTATATGGTTAATAGAAGAACCTATTCTATCAATTACTCAAATTAGTTAAAAGCGGGAGTAAATGATACTACGGAGCGCTTACTGATACCTGCTTATCCTATGCATTCCATGTCTCGGCTCAGAGTAACGTAACGGTATCTTACAGACCGTCGTATCAGATACTCTTGTGGAGCTTGTGGTGAACGGTTAGAGCAAAGGCTGGAAGTGGATGAATACCATAACCGAAAGGTTCATGTATTTATTGAATAAAACAAAAAAAAAAAAAAAGATACTCTTGTGGTCCTGGGGATACGTCGTTTATAATGCTTAGTCATACTCACTTTAAACCCTAACCCAGATAGTTATGAGATGGCAGATTTATTATAGAACTCCATGTGTGTGCACAAAGTAGTAAATAATAGTAAAAGCGAAGATTAGATAGTAAGTGTAAAATTCTAAGCAATCTTTATATTAATTATGCCCCTATCCCTATATATTAAAATATCCCTATCCCATTCAATTTTGTTTTCTTTGTTCTTCGCCGCTTGTAAATAGTTTACTATAATATTAATCTAGCTATAAATGTTCCACATTTCTTTACCTAGAGTGTTAGGTATGAGGACTAGATGATATACGATCCCAACATGACGAAAGAAACATAAGGGTTAGGGTTATTCTGGGGGTGGATAATGGACAGGTGTGCTCCGGCTAGGTTATCCTATAGTATCGTAAGAATCGTCAGTCAAAATAGTGTTAGGCAGCCAAAGTCTATGTATATTTACACAATGCCGGTCTCGTGATAAGCCAAGTGATATATCTACCATACACGTGTTCTAAAACCCCCTCAAATAATCCTCATACAAATTGACTGGGCCGATTCAGTGGAGTGGTCTGGAGTTCGAGTTGGTCAAATCACTAGAGCTATTCATACATCCCGGGGGCGGACGAGATAACATGCATAACCGATATTAAAGCTACCCCGGAAACCTATAAGGTATTGAACTACGTCTCGAACGATGCTAGAGCTGGCCGGTCATGTTGACCTAGACTTGAATTCTAGTGCCGATCGCATCTCAATCACGCCATATCTTCTATGAGTGATGGAAAACGTTTAGCTTCTCCGTTAGTTACCTCGATTTCACCGGCTCAAATCCTATTACGAGGTTCATAGGGAGTGCGGTAGTAATGATTTCGCTAATAAGTGAATTGATGTCTTGCTAAGGGAATATATATGAAGGAGGTATAAAAACAAAGAAATACATGGAAATGGAATGATCGAAAAAACTCTAATCATAGAGTAGAACTATTCTGAACCCATTTGTACATAAGTCATTCCGGACAGTAGAAAATTAATCCCTTGGTCCACAAAATAAGTGTCTACTACCACCGAAAAATCACTCGGACATGATCCGTTAAGAATAATAAGTGTAGAGAGACCACAAGAAACCTATACTTTAACCATGGGGAGAACAGGAAAAGCTAGCGTAGCAATAAATACCTAGATCGAGTTAGAGAAAAAAAGACAAATGAAAAGGAAACGAGCGAATCACTCCATCTGCGCCCCATACGGTCCAATCATTATCTTAAGCGAAACAATATCCTCATTCATTTGCACCGCAATTCTATCAATATAGGCAGTCCTTGATTCTAGAAAGCCATTGTGCTCATCACTCATAGATAGATGCATCAGCGCGTTACCCTCTTTGATCACCGCAACGAATGCTGCAAAAGCCTTCCTGCCTTTTATGTGGATTCTCATTCTGTTCCTAGTTTTCAGGTTCAATAAGGACTCTGGTGTAGAAGCTAAGATTGCAATATCTATGGCGAGGTACTGTATGTCTAGAATGTAGTATTTGATTTGGGAAAGGTATTCATCTGTGGGTAAAGCAAACAGCTCCAGTTTTGTTAGTATTCGCCTTGGATTCATTGTTTGGCTCTCGGGAGGACAAGTGAAATGAAGGTCTGCTTTTTAGAGTTCGCGTAGGGTTGAGGTGTGGAGAAAATATCAGAAGATGGGTGTCCGATAGACGTATTTATACCCTTTGATTGGAATATAGAACAATAGAAGTAATATTGCTATACTTACCCATTATATCCGAACCTGGTATCGATTGCTATTGAGTGGTAATAATACTATAAGAATACGGACCATTCACATGTCACATACTCCTCCGGCCATCATTAACATCCCTCGTTTCGGCCGAGACAAAATACAATCACAACAGAAGGTCTTCTATTTAACTAGTTAACATGAGCTAGCCTTTCTCTTTTAAATTTTGTTCTTAATACGTTGTGTTTTTGGTTTTTTTGGCGGGTAGGCTCGATTGATTCACTCATTCTATCAGTTTTATTCCGAACCCTAACCCTGTAGGTTATGAAATCGATTGATTCTTAATAAAGCGAAAGAATAACATAGTGCAGATGGGAATGTAAAATGATGAATGAGTAATCCCATTCTAGTTTTTGTACTCATTTAGAAATGTCTCCATTCCAATTCAACCCGACCCTACTCACCGCTTATAAACAGCAATATTTTAGGTATAGTGCAATCGCCATAGAGGGATACACAGTTACGCATGGAAGCAGGAAGTATATTCTAATAGAGATAGTATCCTAACCTAATCAAGAAGGCCTAAGGCAGAGACACTACCAAAGATCGCCTAGTGAGACCCTACCTAAGGCGCCCCGCTAACAATATCCTTATTGAAAATATCTTTATAAGGCAGTTGTACTGTATACATACTATGCTTATAGCTATCAATGTTACATATTTTTGCCCTAGGGTTTGAAGGTTAAAAGCTGGAAGAAATATAATCACCCACAGGCCGGGAAATCCAAGGGTTAGGGTTATTCTGCAATATGAGTTATCACGAGAGTCGTGCGTCAACGTATAGTATCGTAACCAGTTCCACACTGCTAGTACCAACATTCTTAGGCTCCCCATTCAACATTGCCAAAACAGTATTAGTTGTAGAAAGCGGATGATTCCTAACCTGATAGAGGCCATCTAATGTAACATTCAATACTACGTACAGGGGTTTGAGTCAAGTTATGGTGAACAGATATCCTGGAGGGCTGCTACAGTGAGAAGAGAGAAAACCCTTCTATATATCTATTTTAGGTCGCTAGATATCATCATCTATGCCTTTAGTGTTGGCACCCCTTCAGCACTTCTTGTTCTCCAACTACCGGTGCCTCGGTAAACAGCCGCTTAGCGACGAACTCTGAGAAACGCCACCCGCAGCCTTTTTGGCGACTCGGTGTGTGGTGTTTATCCTTTGGCGGAGATAGAGGTCCGATTAAAGGTTTAATCTCTATAGCCATAAGTACTTAATGCAATCTTTGCTGACGAGTATTTTCTGTAGAATATTCAGACGAAGCGAGATTTACAGATTCATCCGTGCTTGGCTATCGCTGCGGCAAAACGAGGCTACAAGCCATTGACCCCGCTTATGAAATTGTATTCTCACTTACCGAGACACCTTTTCTCCACCTAAGACACCTTATCTAACGAATATAATTGTATGATGAATCTGCATGTTCAGGTTACGCGAGCCCCGCATTATTTCAGAAATGGAGTCAACTATTTCCTGCGCGGGAGCTCGCCGAACTGATGTGCGCAGAGCTGATACGCTGAGACAATAATGTATGCGTATAGATCCCTGCAACAGCAGAATCTGAGTGTCTCGTATGCGGGTGTCGCTTAGTTCGTGGGTTGCGCCAACCTCGGTGTATGCGCCGATTGGACTTGGCGGTATACAGCTGCCTGAATTCGGAGCCCGCCGTGCTGGGTCTGCCAAGCTTTGTAGATCCCGACTCCCGGCTTCCTTGAACCGGGGCCTCTCTCGGGCTGGATGACACGAGTGGGTCCGTGAGGATCGGGGCAAGGATCAGATCAGTTGCACCACCAAAGTTTAGTGGACCCCCGGTAAGGCGTATGTCTCAGGTCACCTGCACGTTCCTTGATTCAACACCTCGCTTGGGATTGGGGATGGGGAGGGGTGTTTTCTGACATGACTTGGTAAGGCGTACCTTCGATTGGTGGGATTGAAACATGCATTATCTGATATGTCATACCTGCCAATGTAAGATGCGCAGCCTCACCTATTTAATTCAGAGTCTTCTACCCTACTGCTATCAACCGTATCACAAGTGTGCGCACAACCCATACTACACGTTCCTCCTCATCTCTCAGTTGTCTATCAGCGTGGGTTTCCAAAGAAATTATTTTGCCCTACCTACAAAAATAAATAAATGTAAGTACTTGCGGGTCACGATGCTAACCGATGCGTAGGTCTTACCTAGATACTCTACCGACCATCCTCTATCACGAGGCCATACATATTTGGCTGCTGTTGTTATTCGCACTAGAAGACACTATGGACCACATGTGGTCTATGCTATGGGGTGAAAGGTGGCTGTTGCGGAGTGACCAGTTGTTGTGGGACGTAGCGGCAGGAAACCATGCCGCTGTAGCGGACCATATTAAAAATGGGGCATATCTCGAGACACGGTTTCTTCCATCGATTGGGTTATTTAATAACGGGACAGCGGAGGTGAAACACCTCAGCAAAGACCACGTCTTTGTGTTGTATGAAGGCCTTGGACAATGGTATCGATGGAGTGATATCACAAGAACAGCACTCCAAACAGCGGCAGATAATGGAGATCTCGAGATGGTGACCATGCTCATAAAGGCTGGTGCTGCTGTGAACGGGTTACCTGCCGGGGTGTTTGGGAGAACAGCATTGCAGGCAGCTGCAGGGAAAGGCCACCTGGAGCTAGTTAAGCTATTGCTAGATCCTAATACAGCTATCAGTTCATTCACATCCCCACCGCTCGAAACCATTGTAGAAGCAGAGGAAGGAGATGAAGATCAGGAGGTGTTACCAGTAGATCCGGGAGGAGCTGATACTACGCAGTCACAATCACAGCACACAGGACCAGACGAAAGCCTACAGGAGCCACCGGAAGAGTCAGGGATCGAAAAGAGTGCATCAATACCACAAGAAATGGCAGATAGTCAACACCCGGAAGAACCATCGATAAATGCCGAACCGGGAGATGAATCACCCTCTACACACGGACCCGCTGAGAATCAATGCCAAGAGGCAATAAAACCGCCCAGATATGTTAAGGCTGACATCAATGCGCCCCCGGCAATAGTCGCTGGGAGAACAGCATTACAGGCAGCGGCAGAGGGGGGATATCTTGACATTGCGAAGCTCCTGATAGATGCCAATGCCGATGTTAACGCACCCCCAGCAACAGCCTCTGGAAGGACAGCGTTGCAGGCAGCGGCAGGAGGTGGGCACCTAGATGTGGTTAAGTTACTCATAGAAGCTGGGGCCCTTGTCAATGCGCCCCCATCGACCGCCGCTGGCAGGACAGCATTACAGGCTGCAGTACAGGGCGAACACTTGGAGGTAGCCAAACTCTTGCTTGATGATCATCAGGCTGATGCCAATGAACCTCCAGCACAATATTATGGGATGACGGCATTGCGGGCAGCGTTACATAACTCTCATCTGCAGTTATTAGGGCTACTCAAAAGCGCCAAAGTCCACCTTGGTCCACAAAACGACTTCGGCCAAACTATTTTACATCAGTTATGTATGGCGGGAAAGACTGCGGAACTAGATTTACTTTTCGGGATGTTGGGCGGACTTGACTTGAATACACAGGACACCTCCTCTGGGTCGACACCACTCCATACAGCTGTGAAGAGTAATCAACTTTCAGAGATCGAATCGATCTTGAAACCACTCGACACGTTTCGCCTGAACCTGAAAGACTCATATGGATCAACGCCACTTCATCTGGCTGTTTTGGGAAACCACCACTCGACTGTATCACTGCTTGTAAAAAAACTCGATGCGCTTGGGCTAAACATAAAGGACTACTCCGGATCAACGCCACTCCATCTCGCTGTAGCTAAGAACAACAAACAAATCGTGGAATACCTCCTGAAGAAACTCGACGTGCTTGGTTTCAACTTAAAGGACCAATATGGATATACACCACTTCAAATCGCCGTACGACAACAGAACAGAACAATTGTGGGGTTGCTGCTGTGGGGGGTCGATGGCATCGGTTTGACCACAAAAGATGGCGACAGACACACACCACTTCACCTTGCTGTGAAGGAGAACCACGAGCCGCTTGTACGATTACTTGTAAAGAAGCTCGACTTGCTTTGCTTGAACGCTAAAGACCGCTCTGGGTCTACACCACTTCATATTGCTGTACAACAACGGAGCAAGCCAATTGTACAGTCACTATTGAAGAAGATCGATACTCTTAGTTTGAGCACAAAGGATCGCCCTAGATCTATAGCACTCGATATTGCTGTAAAAGAAAACAGCGAACCAGCTGTTGCATTGCTTGTTAAAAAGACTGAAGGACATGGGGTAAACGCAAAAGATCACTCTGGATCCACACCACTTCATATCGCAGTAAAGGAAAAGGACCAAGACATTATCAAGCTTCTCTTAGCAAAGGGGGCCCGTGCAGATATCAAGGACAACTTTGATAAGTCACCGTTAGAGCTAGCACTCGGGGGCGGGTCTACAGATGTCTTAGACCTTTTACTTAGGGAGGGTGGAAGTACACACGATCTAGACTTTAGCAAATGGCGTAAGCTGGTTGCTCCCAATGGTTCAGCTACCAATACCCTCATTTTTGCCCGCCGCGATTCATATATTCTCCGTGGATCCGGAACTAAACCGAAGAATATTACACAGAGTAGCTTGGATGATACGATAATAAGAGATTTACGCAAGACACCCTGGACATCCCCATCACTTATTTTGATTCCGTACGTAGTAATAGTTCCACGTTAGTTATCCCATAATAAAGCTCACAAGATACAGTCAGACACTTGGTGGGCAGCCCACACATGTCCAGCCTCATATACACCCTCCGACATATCTCAACGATTACTATAAAAACGCCACAAAGCCCGATGGATACGATCCTTCGGTAGTAAAGGACGTTGATTGGGCATGGTTAATCCTTGATACCCAACCAGCAAAGGGCAATGGGGCAAATAACCCAGCACTCGCACCTAGGATTCCTAGTTACAACGAAATACTCACACTTAAGCCTGCAAAGGGTAAACACTCCCCTAGTCTTTTTTCTACCCGCTTTCTAAAACTCCAGCAGAATCAGTGTTGATTGGCTACGTTCGCTTTTTCACCCCTGTTTGTGATTCCGATGGCGCACCAACTACCATAAACAGTGAGAAGCCTGGCACTGCAAACAATCCCAACGACTCAAAAATCAAGACATTCAAGTACAAACTTCAACCAATTGAAATATCCTGGATAATGGGGGAATCGCATGACGAAATTGATAAGCACAGAGGCCAGATACTACGGTCGATACATTACCGAGGGACACTGAAACTAAAATACTTCTCAGTCCCAAGAAATGCTGTCGAGTTTTTTATCCTATTTCTGAATGATGTTCGCAATACCTGGTTAAGTCTCTTTGACGATGCTAGGTCACATCTAGCCCGTATGGTGAGTTTTTTCAGGGAGAATAGAGACCTATATATCTTCTTTAACGCGGACTATGACTGATGTGTCACCCTGTATAGCGCGATTCCCAAGTAGACAGTGAGGGGGAAAACCCTGATATTATTCATTTACTACTGAAAGATCGTCAACAGTGGAATGTACTCCATAAGCTTCTAAAAAAACAAGTAACGAACTCAAAAAAGCTACTAGATGACTTCAGCGAGTACGATGTTTTGTACACGGAATTAATGGATGCAGATGAGAGAGTAGAAGGATTTGAGGATGATAAGGTCGTTAAAGAAGCAGGAGGGAAAGCTCAGGACGACGGCATCGAAAATATTAGGCAAAGCAGGGCAATTGACAAACTATCCAAGAGGATCAAGGCTTTTAAGGATGACTGCAATAAAGCAATATCTGAGTTGCAGAACGAAACTAAAGAGATGATTGAACTGGCGAGTACCTAACATGTACGAAGTTCAAAGTGGATATCGCTAATTTATACGGTCCATTTATAGGAATTGAGCTTGATTACTGTACTTGAAGCCAGAAAGTCAATCGAGGTGGCAAATTCCTCTAACAGCATGGCAATGAGTATGCAGAGGCTTACTTGGATTTCGGTAAGATTCAGCCTAGATTTATGTTATAGAGGAAAGCAAACACTGACGATGCCCAAGATTGTTTTTCTGCCATTGTCATTTGTTACAGTAACTACGAACCTGTGATCGCTTTCATAAGGTAGCCAGCTGACCATTGTAGGGTATATTTGGGATGAACGTCGATGTCCTGACGTCGAACCCGAGCTGGGGATGGTATTTTGCCTTTGCTCTACCAATTATGACCCTGGTCATAATTACCTGGATACTGTTCAAAAACATGGATGTAAGTGACCACAGTACCAGGTTGAACAAACATGAATGCACCCTTCGAAAACCTAACTAGCTGTAGATACCCAAAAGGATCGATAATAAGATTAAATCACTATTCCAGCGTGTAACAAACGAAGCAAGAACAAGGCAATTCGAATCAGGAAAACGTTCCAGAGACCTAGCGGCTATAGAGCCCACCGGAGAACCTTTGGGCATCGTACGATACGATTTCGATCGCACTGAATTCCCTAATTACGAATCAGCAAGGACTAGAAGTCAATTCAGTGATGATGAGAGCGACAGATCGTGATAGACTTAGTAGGAGCGGATTTCGATGGATACACGCCTAGTTCTATCGGTTCTGGGTGAGCTGCTTGAGACTGTGCGGCATCATAAATTGACTAGTGAGAGGCACTAGGACAAAGGTATACGTACGAATATGTAGCGAAGAGCAACTACATGTACAACGAATCATACAATCGTTTAATTCATTTAATCTATCGACCTTCTGCTTTGTGTTCAATCCAGTTGGGGTGCATTTTAGCCCTTTGGAAGAGTGATTAATTAACATTAGCATCTAGGGCCTGTCGCGTGTTATGAAAATAGGGGTTCATTAACACTATTATATTTGAAAAGGATAAGGAAACGTTGTGGAAAGCTTAGCCATGGGGTAAGAGCAACGACTCAGTGGTTAGCCCCGTCGCTCGACACCCGCGGGGGAGAATCTTGGTGAACCTCACTAATCCCTCCCGGCGCGGAGGATAAACACCTACGAGAAACATACCTCCCTCACACACGTAAATAATCATCAATGTAAATTTAGCGCTGAGAACGAGAGTATACACTTTATACGTATCATCATCCATCGAATATCACTCGATCATGTGGTATCATTCACTCATTTAATCTCACTCGGTCATGGTATATTTTTCGCTCATGTGATATCACTCGACTATTTCATATCACTCGATCATGAGATATCATTCGCCCATCAGGTATCACTCGTTCATAGTGTATCACTCGCTCACTGAGTATCACTCGTTCATAGTACATCACTCGCATATTGAGTATCACTCGCTCATTCATTATCACCCAAGCCTGGACAACCAAAGCTATTAATATCACATCAGAAAAACAGGCGCTACGCGTGACGGATAGCCCCATCCAATCAAATTAAGGTACCGCCGAGGGTTATGATGGAAGTATTATGTAAAGCAATGAGTTTAGTCATTCAAAAACGGGTATAAAGGCACAACCAGCAAGAAGATAGCTACGAAAATTAGTCTATTAATGTCGGAAACCAAAAGGGCAGATTCTGTCATGGCCACGAGAGGATAGACACTACCGAATCTGAAGGGGACGGCGTAAGATGCAACGTGTTTAAAGCTATCTATTTCTTGAGGAACATACCAAGTGTACCGCCGGGGCTCCAGCGATCACAAAGCGATGGGATGGCGATGAGGGAAAACTTATATTAAAATAAAATAGAGAGATTTCGGGTTTATGCCCACCGCGTAAGGCGCCTAAGTAGCGGCCAACTAATGGCCGCCGAAATATTGTCGGGAGACATGAGTAACCGCCCACCTACATGGGAACCAGGAGCTCCACATTAAAATAATACCTTTCCCCCACTATATAAATCGATAGCACACAAACAAACACTTAATTCACTCTATAGTTTAGTTTTCTGTTCTTATTAATTTTTTATTCTAGTGTCTACTTGGGTTGGGATTTGAATATGGCTGTCATGAGTGGGCGGTTATCGTTGTCCCCCAACAATACCACGATGCTATTGACCGGCCAAGTAGCAATAAAACCCGTCCGCCAAGCGAGCATAGAGCGGTACAGAGAGTCTGCACAGAAAGCTATCTAAGAGACACCAAAGTAGAATTTGACCGTAAGAGGTAAATAACCAGTCGTGCTCTCCTTCAAAATGTTCCTCCGACCGGCGCAAGGCAATAATCAAGGAAAACAAATAAGTTGAAAATAAAAATAAAAATTACCATTGCCTCCTTAGAGTACTCACAGTAAACCGCTACTATAAAGGAATCTACTGAAACAGCTGTAGTGTAGGACAAGCTGTATCGAATGCTAAAAAAAAATATAACAACTTGCGCATCACTAAAGAAAGATCACTCGCGGTTATTGTCATCTTTTTCTGGGCAACTACCACCTATGCAGGCTATTATCTCATTACCGACACCGATCCTGGTGTATGCGCAGGCGATATCGCTGGCTCCATCACAACCGGCCGACTCAATTGCGGTTAGTGCAGTCGGCCTACACAAAATGTTAGTATAGACATCTTTCTTTTCTAGTTCTTCAACCGACGGTATTGATGGTTACAGAGTACATACAGGGCATTGTGCCGCCCTAGTGTCTTGAGCGGAAATAGTGGTAGCAAGGCCGGCAAGAATGTGTACAATGGCAGGTTCCGTCTTAGACCTGGCGGGCTGGCTTTTGCGAGCCTAAAATGGTTATTATGCAGGACCAAAAGTAGTCCACTGGTCGTTCAAGAGAGTATGTCTTCTTATTCATGGCAAGTATGTTACTCCACTCAGCCGAGTAGGGATGTAAGTATTTATGAACCGGCTCGTGGGGGGGGGGGATAAAAAAATTGTTTCTGGTCTCCTCTTCAATCTACATGGAGTCTTGAGTATTCTCAGTCGTAATAAAGTTTGTATGTGCGATATAAGGGGTAATGAAGATAGCTGAGGCACCGCCGAAAAAAGAAAGTATGACTGAGAAACCCCAAAACAGTTACGCATCGGTAAAACCCCTTGAAAGCATTTAAAATAAACAGGAAGCACCTAATTTACCACTTCAGCTAATATTATTTTAACATTTTATTTGGTTTAAATAACTACTCGTTATATATAAATAAGAACCAGAATAGAACTACAAGCAGAATATTCAGCGTAGCCGTAGTTAGGTCCCAAACTAGAACAAAAAAGATATTTGTTCCTCATGGACATCTTGTAATCAAAATCACAAGAGCCAAAGGAACTAATAGAATCACAAGAAGCCCTGTTACCCCCTTACAAGTACAACGCTACAATCAACATAATTACCACGTCATCAGCAGCTTAGCACAACGGGTATTCAACATTTGAGTAGCAACTATGAGATGCTGTTATAACTATGTTGCATGAACCTTTAAAGAATAAGATTTTTAATCATACCTTCACTTTGATCAGAGCAAACAGACTGAATGCAGTTTATTGAGGCCTTGAAAGTAACCTCAGAACGACATAGACAGGAGGTATCGATAGTGCTACAACCGGCCGATGAAAGTGAGGTACCTACACAAGAAAGCTACACAGAGTATTAATATATAGACCCTTCCAACCGATGTTATTCACAGTTACAGAATACATACAGCACATTGCGGAATATCAAGCAACCCTTGAGCAGCAACAGTGGCAGCAAGGCTAGCAATAGCGAGTATAAGAGTGGGCTTCATCGTGAACCTGATTGTAGATTTGCGGCTAAAAGAAGAGTGCTAGGAGCGTTACCGACAGGGTTATTACCACTCTCAAGCGGATAGGGGGTGAGAAGGATTTAATATGTCGCTCGATTCCCTTTGACCTGGAACTTTGAGTATATTCGGTCGGGAGACTGGGATAAGTGTTTTCTATGCTCGTAGTGATAAGAGAGAGATGTGTGGTATAGGGGCTGAGGGAGACGATGAGTTTAAATAGTCGCCGAAAAACAAATTCTGGCCAAAAGGCCAACAGCTTAGCCGCTGATGGTGAGACACTTTCGGCCTGGGTTAGGGTTACCTCTCCCCAGAGGCCCCCGTCATTTTTTTTTTTTTTTTGTCTCATTAAATACATGAACCTTTTGGTTATGGTATTCCTCCACTTCCAGCCTTTGCTCTAACAGTTCACCACAAACTTTAGCTACTGCATACCTCCTACAACAAAAATTCTACATCCGATTCATCCTCCTCCTCATCTTCCCACTCTTCTTCATACTCGCTTTCCTCGTCGTCATGCCCTCTCATTATTTTTACCTCCCCTCCTAGAGGCCCCCGTCATTGATAATATGAAAAAATGCGAAACAACTAGTTTACCGCTTTGACTATTATTTTGTGTAAATAGTTATCTGGACTTCAAAAGAAAGTAGGAACCAGAATGCAACTACTAGCAGGATGCCCAGGCCCCCCATACTTAACTAATATAACCATAGCTAAACAACGTCCCAATCAGAAATGGTATAGCCAGCGCTTCAACTCCTACGGACATCATACTCTTACGGAAACTACAAGAACCAAAGAAACCAATAAGACCACTCAAAAAAGTCTCATTACCCACTTTAGATTACTCGGTGTAACCTGCTTCGATAAAAGTATCTACTGACACGGTATAGCACATCGTTTGATAAATAGGATATTCATTATAACCTTGTAACAAAACCTCGACATCACCTAATAATACCTATTCTCTACGCGTGCTATAGCTAATAGGGTAGCTATTCCCAATATTCATCTGTATGCTACCATCAGTTCATGCACTATCACTCCGGAGACCTATTACATAAAATATTGATATAGAAAAATTAACCCTACTGCTATCAATAAATATCCCAGCCATAAAACTAACCGCAACTCCTTAAAAGAACTACAGTTTGCAGAGTTTTATACGTAATGATGGAAATAATTGGGGTCCCTTTGGCAAGAATATTTCCTATCGTAATTAATCTTTGTGGCTTTGTTGAAGGTCGCTAGGGTGAATAAAACATCCGTTAAACTATTGGAGTGACGATTCTACCGGTTGGTTGTCCGATCAGGAGCGTTTGAGCAATGTTGTGGTAGGGTTAGGGCAGTATCAATAGAGGATAGGGAAGTAGCACGGTAATGGCGACAGGGAAGAACTATAGTCGCTCAAGTCCGTGACCGCCTGATCTGTCCCAATACTTTACCCCTGACACTAGTGCACCAGCGTGAGCCCAAGCATGACAGCAGTAGCTCTACCCATTTGGTATCCGGTGAGGGAAAGTCGAGCAAGGATGCGGCAGTATTAGGGGGACGTGAGTAGAGCATAGGGCCGATGGGCAAGAGAGATATCAGGTGCTACAAACCCGAATAAACGTTAAACATAATATTATACTTCTAAGACTTGCGGTAGAGCCGTAGTACTACATGGGCTATGGTGGCTGAGTGAGCGTGATTATCGGGGTATCCCAATTCTATTCTGGGTTTCGTCAATTGTCGATGCCTGACCCTACAAGTTTTACGGCAAACCCTAACCCACATGCCAAGCTTAACCCCTGTTGATCACCGTCGAGATCTTGCCGATCATGGGAATGTCTTGAGAGGCATCAAGCGCGAGACGGAGATATTTCATCTCGGACCCGGAGGTGTCTGTAATGGTGTCCGTCGAAGTATAGATATCACAATTATTTTAGTACGGGTGAGACTGGCTCATCAGGTTACGGCGAATAATAGCGATCGTGAACAAGGACATTTTATGTTGATTGTGATATATTGAGGACTTTGTGTAGCTATGTATCCGTGCAATTTTAATTAAATCGACTAGTCGATCAAGCTTACACTAGCAGTCACTTCTTTCACCCCCCCCTTATTATGAATACTCTTCTCTTGAGCGAACTTCCAAAGGTGTTAACTTCTCTAACTTAATCTACAATGAGAGCAAAGAGAGATGTTTTATTCTGCCGAGTTAATGTGAATCAACCCCCCCCCAATAAAATGCAGAACAGGTATTCGTCCCCTACGGATGTCCCGGATCAAGGTAATAGGAACCAAAAAGTAATAGAACAAGAAATCTTGTTGCCCGCTTACAAGTACTCGAACTACGCTACTACGGGGGACTTATTGCAGCGCATTGTTTCTCTTGCAGCTGAGTGGCGGCTATCAAAGATATTCGTTAGAACCATATTACAAATATCGCTGAATTATCAGAATAGCAACAGCTTACCTGCAAAATCTTCTGGCGTACAAGTTGATTTCAGGCACTGTGATGCCGCAGACTGGTAGGCCGAGCCCGTGCATATACACTCGAGATCTGTGATGGAAGAACAGCCGGCCGCTGTTGCCGCGGAAGTAGTACAGTCCAACTACGCAGGGTGTTAAAATTGAAATCCTTTTCAACCGAAATTATTAATACGGAGTACATACAATACATTGGGTAAGAGTTTGTGCAATGATCGTGGTGGCAAGGCCGGCAATAACGAGTATAAAAGTAGGCTTCATTATGGACGTGATTGTTGACTTTGCCGGTGTAAATAGAATATTGGATAGGAGCACTAGCGCGTGCCGTTCAAGAGAGTGGGCCCGTCTTCTTTGTGTAGCAAGGATGTTCCCTCTTTCAAGCGAGTAAAGGGTGGGCAAGGATGTAAGTGTTCACCACGAAGCGGCTCGCAAGACAGGATAGCTAAATATTCTCCGGATTTCGTGCGGAACTTTGGGTGGGGTCGTGATGCTAGGTTGAAATGTCTCTTGACAGAGAGGTGCGTGTTATATAAGTAGTGAGGGAGGAGATGCCGAGCCAAACGACCACCGAAAAAGGAGTCGCCGAGAAGTTCGGTGGAGGCCCGTGTAAGGGTGAGACACTTGCAGCCTCGTTGGCATCCTCAACAGCTGAGGTCCTCCCAGTGACGGAGAAACCCTTTCAATGCCACTTTTTCTACAGAATTATTTGGTAATACTCCCAAAATAAAGAGACAGTGGGGGTAAGGCATGTGTCTTATAAAAGAATGCTAAATGTGTCCTAAGTTCTATAAGATTAACTATTAGGTCACACATGAATGCCAAGAGAACGCAGTACAAGGCGGATGAGAGGAAGGGAGGTCTATGAAAAGGTGAAAGAGGCTATACTAGGAGGTATTCTATAGATAGTAGAGAGTAGATCCATTTTTATTTAACTGCTGGCTTTGTTGCTTCAAGGCGGAGATCTTGAGTGGGTATTGTTCTAGTAGTGGAGATGGCGGGGGCGAGAATCATGCAGGACGTCCAAATAAAGTGTGGCTGGAAGTTCTTTCCAAGAAGGGTTTGATTAAAGTGGTATTCGCCACTTGCTACCCCGAGACAGGGGTTTCTCTCGCCTTATTTGCGTAGTTAAGGACCAACGTTTCCTTTTTATTTCATCCTCTAGCGCGGTTCCCGCTCCCGCCAGAATCTGATCAAGCGCGGGCATTTAAAATGGTTTCTCGGCGGAGATGGCCGAGAATGAGAGTCCCTAACAAATGTATATCGCCGATTGAGATGGCAACAAGGATACATGCTTTCCTCTACGGTCTTAATGCAAATCCATTGATCCCACTCAAAAACAGAACAAGTCTCCAACACTCCCGACCAAAGTAATAAGAGCCAAAGAGACTAATTGTGATACGTGTGATTAAGGGGGTGATGGGAGATATCTGAGACATCGCCAGAAAGAAAACTCCTGTCATCTCCCAACAAACAGAGCGAGTCTCACCCCTAATCACCTGATTAGGTAACTCTTTTTTTTAGTGCGAATAAATAGTTGCTCACTAATCAAAAAACTAGTGGGGGCGCACTTTGACCTGGGTTAGGGTTAACTCCCCTTAGTTCTCAACTGGCGTTATTCGTAATAGCCGAATACATACAGCACATAAGGGAAACCTGAGAGGCGGAACAGTTATGCCTTGCATGGGAAGCATAGGAAGCATAAGAGTTATGCCTTGAGCGAGGTTGCCGAAAAACCGGCAATACAACACATTCAGATACGCCACCGTGTTGAGCGGTGATAATGATGGCAAGACTGGCAATAAAAAGTATAAATACAGACTTCATCTTGAAACTGAGATTTCTTTTTGCGAGTGTAAAATAGATGTTAGGGTCTGTACTATCTGTGGTTGAGGAAAGTCAGTATGTCTTTTACACGAGGCAAGGATGCTGCCCATCTCAAGCGAGAGTAAGCGTTGAACAGGATTTCAGTAACGAACCGGTTCGTGCAAGGGGTAGTAATAAAAGTATTTCAGGCTTCTTCTTGAGACTTCAGTGGAGTCGTGATGGGGGATTAAATGCATCTAAACTGGGCTAATTCGACCCGCTATGACCGGGGGTGATGTGTAGGGCTCATGGTAAAAAAATAAAACTACAACAGGTTTCAACTGCATTAGTACAAGTATCTACATTTTTTGTTTTAGTGTCTTTAAGTTCCACGGTTCCAACTGTTCCAGTGTGCTAAACCCTGCTGCAGCGGGTGATGGGAGATATCTGAGACATCGCCGAAAAAGAAACACTTATCAACTCCCAACAAATAGAGCGAGCCTCACCCCAATCACACATTAGAGTTAGGGGAGTGTGAGTAGAGCATAAGGTCGACGAGCAAGAGGCGGTATAAACTCGAATAAAGGTTAAGATGACACCTCCCTAGTAATCAAACAAATTACGGACCCTGAGTAAGCGTGATTAACCGGATAATCCAATTCTATTTGTTTCTAAAAACAAAGCGAAAACGCAAAACTTAAATAACTAATCCCCCAAGCCAACCGGAACCGCCCCAAGAAACCGCCCCGAACCGCCCTATTTCTTGGCCAGGGTGGGTTTGTCCTCTAAAAATTTCCCATTAACCGAAAGTTAACCAAATTAATTGTGGTGGGCCCAGCGGGACCCCGTAGGTTATCCCCCTATTGGGGCGGTTTCTTCACCAAAAATCAGGCCTCGAACCCGAGCCGAGGCGGGTTCACTGGCTTAGGAATTGCCTCAAATCGCCCCAAGATGAACACTGTGGCACATGATAGGTGCCAAGGCTGAATAAGCCACTTGGCATTAGCACGCTCTATAGATAGACACATGTTCGTAGCCTTAATCAATCATGCTCTCTGGATCTAGATTTGTCTGTCTTTGAGAGAGAACCAATCCGAGTCCTTCCAATCATCGAACACCCATCAGCCTGATCACAACACTATAAAAAAACCAAATAGCTGTCACCCAGTTATTTAGCCGGCACAATAGAATATCTGGTATCAGTCCAGGTAATCGGTAACATAATAAATCGTCGGTCAAATAGTTGCACCGCAAGTCCGATATCCTCAGTTACCCAAATAGGCAAGTGAGGCCGGTATAATATTGGCAACCACTTGGCGAGTTTCGCTAATAATCGATGTTTGACTCTGCAAGTTGTACGACAAACCCTAACCCTTGGTTGACATACTCTATATACGGCTGTCTCACAGAACTCTTAGACGAGCACATACCCTATAAATACTCTTGATGGGATGGATCCATAGAGCATGAGCGGCAGGTTCTCATGGAACTCTGTCAACATAAATGGCTTACTTTGCACGATCGGTGTTACAATTAGGCCTCACATATCTACTACGGAAACGGAATTAGGTGAATCGAGACTAAATTTGGGTCTCATTAGTAGATTAGTGATATCCTACACGGGTGGAGTAACCTGATGTAACTTGCCCCGCCTATGAAAATATAGCTCAGACTTTCCCAATCAGAAATCAAATGAACAGATTTCGAACAGCTTACGTACATCATAAACTACAGAATTCCCGATATTGGCCGGCTAATGTAAGGGGCCAATATATTGTAGGGGCTAGTTTAGATTGTATTGTGTGAAGGGTTATTAGTACAGCTTTTGGCAACAAAGATCGAGAAACGCGGGGTTCGAATTTAAGGTTTGTATTGGCCTTTCGGTCTTGTGACAAGGATTCTAGCAATTGGACTGGCTGTAGGGCTCATGCTCACTGACCCTTGTTTCTCGATCTTTTTTACCAGAAGCTGCGCTTGGGATACCGGCCGAGAGTACTCCAGTCATCACTATCGATACGAATACTATACTAGATCAGTGGTTCAATTCCATCACGAATATCCCTGGCAATCTACATGAATTAGTGGGGGTGACTGTTGTTTACCTGCACATTTCAGGCAAACCTGCATGATGCATAATGGGTTGCCTGAACATGGGAAAAGAAATTCACGGCTGTAGCGGCCGGCATAAAAACGCAGGACACAGCACCTGTAGCCCGTATTGGTGTTCTTTGACCTTGGTAAGCGATCTAGCATTCATAATTGGCCATGGGATGCCGCATTTCTACGATCGTATTCCGGGCCGGCGTATAAATATATCCGCTGGTAAATCGATCTGGACGCGATGCATATACCGATTAGCCGACCTAGAGAAATTCTCTCAATTGGTACACGACTTGCTCACTAGACCAGAGAGGCTCAAAGGTTGAGGGCGGGGTAGGTCGAGGGCGGGGTAGGTCGAAGGATCACCGGCACCGAGTATCTATCTAGAACTTTTTTTTTTTTTTTTAAGTCAAATCATTATTGATTTCTGGGTACAGAATGTGGCATGCAGTTATAACTATGGCCTGTATCTATCTAGGACTACTGCTGCTATTCTGATATCAATCCCCTTTTCACCGCTGTAGAAAAATCTAAAACGTATTCACAACACTTCAAGCCCTGAAAATATTTCCCCACCGCTCAATTTCGACCGTCCCTCGAGTCCTGTCATCTGCATTGCCGGCACGGAAATATGCCACCAAAAAAGAAAAAGTAGTTCTTCCCCGTATGTCTGTAATGCAACTTCATCTGACTAGAAACTAGTGTTTGCAAAAAACATGGCAAGACGGGTGCATGTAAGAGCCACGGCACTACCAACAACAATAAGCACAAGGGGGGGCCCTCGAAGCACCAGAAGCCGCCATGTTTCAACTTCCAACAGTACGGCGAGTGCAGGTTCGGCACTAACTGCACGTATTTCCACGATAGAAGGTTCGCGAAGCCACCAACTCGCCCCTCCCAGACAACGAGCAACCGTTCAATTAGTCAAAACGCCCCGCCCGAGCTACCTAGGGTCGTATGTGCTCAGTTCAGGCAAACCGGTAATTGCTGGCTTGGGGATAGTTGCCAGTTCAAACATGAACTTGACTCATCTATCCCAGAGCATCGGGAATACGCTACTGTCAATACCTCTGACAATCGTGCGCAAAACCAGCAGGGCTTCAGGAATTCAGGTATAGAGGATCCTATCGATACGGAAGCGCTATATCGCAGCTGGAGGCAAATCCTCGGCCCAAAGGACCCAGCGGCTTTACTAGTCCCGCCTCAGGAACTGTTGCCTGGTCAGATAGAAAGGTTCTTGAATAATACTTTGGTAATCCTCGATAGCGGAACCCCCGAAACGGTCCAGCAGATGATTGGGGATATCGCGTCTGAGGGTGGGCTTCGCCGGCTGTCTCAGCTCACCGACGCAGAATATACTTTAAATGATGGGCCGGGCACTTTGAAGCTGTCATTTAAGCGGCACTGCGTCCCATTTCTCAAGGTTATGGCGCACAGGGAGATGAGTACCTCACTGGTGCTGGAAACCGAGGTTGGAACAATATTTCGTTTTCTTTTTGGACCTGACGGATGGCGGGCGGTAAATCTCTTTAAGCGGGCTTCAGACACCCTAGTCACAGTTTCGAAAAGCGAAAACCGGGCATATATCGAGGAGGTGCTGTTTGCGGTCGGGGGTGCCATGTTAACCACCTTGAACTTAAACAACAGTGTGAAGGTGCAAAACCAGCTTAAGCAGATCGTTACAACCTTAGATAAGGTACTCACCGGGGCCTCAACCAATACCACAAATAACTATACATTCCGTTTAGCTGAGGTGGAGTTAAGCCGAGTAAAGGTCCTTCTGCGCATGACGGATGTACCCCCTAGGCCGATCAGACCACAGCCGCGAAGTTCATTCCGTTCCTCATACCAATCTCCGCCCCTCGACGTTGACCTCCCCGGAGAGCTCTCCCTCCATGGCCCCCGGCACGATAATGATCATGCCGATATATCTAAGATAATGATTTTGCCGACGAACGACGAGATTCGATCACATAGGAGCGAATATATTCCGCAACGGGCGCTGGATTACCCACATCACCTAGACGGAATATCCCGTGTCATCGATTTCCAGTTCAGACTCTTAAGGGAAGATACCTCCGGCCAGATTCGCCTTGCAATTCGCAATATCCTGGATAATTGGACTGAGGTGGTGAAGGCGGCTAGTGGAAGGAAACCGCAACGGAGAGATACTGGTGCAAGAACTATTATTCATAGGAATGCAACTCGCGGCAAAGTGACCTGTACGCAGAAGGATGGGTTAGTTTTCAACATTTGGTTTGATCAGCCCTCAGGGGTCGCGGGGTTAAGCAAGGCTGAGCGGAAGGAGTGGTGGGAGAATTCGAAGTCTATGGAGGTTGGATCGCTTTTATGCCTACTAGACATGTCTGGGAGAAGCACCTTCCTCATCGTATCAGAACGCGTCGTCAGCTGGGCAGACACACGGATTAATTCACCCCCCTACATTCCGGGGCAGGAAGCAGCCAGACCGGTAGCCTCTAATGGTCAAGACCTAGCTAGCGACCCTTATCGAGCTATGGCGACAATGAAACTAGCATGCACTCTCTCCATGCCGGATATTGAGAATCTATTTAAACCCACAAAAGTCGATCAAGTTCTTGTCGAGTTCCCAGGGCTACTTTTTGCATCATTCGAACCAGTGCTAAAGTGCCTGCAGCTAGTTTCAAAAACTGGCAAACTAGCCTTTACGAAGTGGCTTGCCCCTTCACCAGTATTTAGTTATACATCGCAGCCTGCCTCTGAGTACGTTGACGTTCCTCCCCCGCTGTACATGACAAAGCCAGGGGCCCTCCTTGACCTAGGAGCCATTACTGGAGGTGGAGAATTAGTCTACTCGACAAGAGCAAGCTTTCGCGTTGCAGATCTGAAGAAAACAACGACTCTAGATCCTGGACAATGCGAAGCCTTGGTTGCAAGCTTGAGCAGAGAGCTGGCATTGATACAAGGACCCCCGGGGACCGGAAAGTCATATCTTGGTTTGCAGGTCGTGAAGGTACTACTTGCAAATAGAAATACTACAAGGATAGGCCCAATCATTTGTGTGTATGTATTCCATCCATTATTCATAGATAGGATATGAATTCTAACATCGGCTAGCTGCTACACCAACCATGCATTAGACCAATTTCTCGAGCACCTCTTAGAAGACGGTATCGAACGAATCATCCGTATCGGGACGCGGACAAAGTCTGAAGCAGTAATGCCATACATGTTACACAACGTGTCTAGAGGTAGACGGACTAGGACCGAGATGAATAATATGAATAAAGCCAGGAGAGAACTTGACGGACATGAGTGGTATATTAACAGCTCCTGCAAGCAGCTGCTATTCTCTTCTGGCAGTGATGAGCTGAAAACCTTCCTGGAGATGAACTACCCCGACGCATTTGAACAGCTGTTTGCCAATGTGGATAAGTCCGGTTATCATCGCGTAGGAAGAGGCGGCGCTACACCTACTACACACCAAGTTATATCAGACTGGACAGGGAATCGAGGATTCTTCTACCGGCAGAATATACCCACCACTAACCGCCCGATTAAAGAGCTCATGGAAGCAAATGTCTACTTGATGTCGAAAACGGAAAGGTTGGGATTGCTGGATTATTGGTATGGGGAGATGAGACATGTAGCAAGTTATAATCTTATGCAGGCAGCGGATCTCCACGAGTTTGAGCGACGCAATCTGGTGAAGCAGAGGCAGGAGCAGGACCGCCGATGTCTCCAAAATTGCCACGTTATCGGATTAACGACTACCGGATTCGCAATGAATATCGATTTGATCAGATCTATTAATGCAAAAGTCCTAATATGCGAGGAAGCAGGAGAAGTGTTAGAGGCTCATACATTAAGCACGCTTCTCCCTACCACCGAGCATGCGATACTTATTGGTGATCATCAGCAGCTCAGGCCCCAAATTATGAACCATGACTTTTCTCTAGAGAATCCGAGAGGTGGTGAGCTGTATGGGCTAGATACATCTCTGTTTGAAAGGACTGCAGAGGTTGAAAGATTTGGTGGCAAAAGGTTTCCAGTGGCCAGACTTGATACTCAGCGGAGAATGTACCCATCAATCGCTAGCCTAGTCCGCAACACACTTTACCCCGGTCTTGTCGACCATCCTTCTACAGCGGCCCACCCGGAGGTTGTTGGTATGGCTCGTCGGCTATTCTGGATGAACCACAGGCGAGCAGAGTCAGGCGCAGATAAACAGGACCCCACGCAAATGTCTCATTCGAATGACTTTGAAGCTGATATGGTTGTCCAATTGGTACGGTATCTCTCTAGGCAGGGAGTTTATAGAAATGGAGAGATTGCTGTACTATCGCCCTATCTACGGCAAATATTTGTTTTGCAGCGAAAATTGTCCACGATGTTTGATGTCATCGTTGGAGATAGTGACCAAGCTGGGTTAGATGTGATGCATGAGGCTCCGGGAGTCAGTGCTTTGGAGAAAACCCCTACAGTTAAGACCGGTGCTCTGCTTAATGAAGTTAGAGTGGCAACTGTGGACAATTTTCAGGTGGGCATCCTGAACCTTCCATTTAGCCTCCTATGACTGACTTATTTTGTAGGGCGAGGAAGCCAAGGTAATTATAATTTCGATGGTACGAAGTAACAAGGACAGAAAGTGTGGCTTTCTCAGGACATCCAACCGAATTAATGTCTTGCTTAGGTACTATCATTATCACCCAAGAACTGGAAAAGTATATATGCTGATTCGTGGTAAAGTCGAGCCAAGGATGGAATGTACATTTTCGGGAACACAGAAACATTTTCTGATGTTCCGATGTGGTTCGAGGTTATACGAACCCTAAAGAATGATGGAAATATAGGAGAACAGCTAGAGCTTCGGTGTCCACGGCATCCCGGAAAACATATTCAAATCTCTGAGCCCCGAGATTTCATAACGCTTTCACCTGAAGGGGGGTGCACCAGGCCCTGTAGTATGCCAAATGATTGTGGCCACCGGTGTAGCAAGAGTTGCCACTCCGAGCTCCTTCATCAAAGTATCGTCTGTTTGGAACGTTGTGAGCGGGGATATCGGTTTTGTGGTCACAGTTGCCCCAATCCTTGCGGGATCCCTTGTGGAGAATGCCAAGCCCCAGTTCCTCTAGTTACGCTGCCTTGCGGACATTTGCCACCATCCCTACTTTGTTACCAGTTACAAAAGCTTGGAGAGATTACATGCCACACTATAGTTGACGATATATGCCCGCAGGGTCACCGTCGTCAACGCCAATGTTGGAAAGATTCTACCGGTTACCAGTGCACAGAAGCTTGCAATAGTACCCTCTCCTGTGGACATAAATGTGGGGGAATGTGCGGGATATGTCATAAGCCGGTTGCTGAAAAAAGTGTGACACCAATTCCTCACCCGCCATGCAAGGCACCCTGTGGGAAATCTTTAAATGAGTGCTCTCATAAATGCTTAGCCCACTGTCATTTTTCTCAGCCATGCCCCCCTTGCGAAAGCCCCTGCGGAAACAGCTGCGTACACGGAGGCTGCCAAAAGAAATGTGCGGAACCATGCCCTCCCTGTACGAAGGAATGCCCCTGGACATGCACACATCGCTCCGAAGGTTGCCAGAAGCCCTGCGCACTACCTTGCGGCACTACTCCCTGCTCGAAGAGATGCCCGAAGCTTTTATCTTGTGGACACCAATGCCCCTCGATCTGTGGTGAGAAGTGTCCATCGCAAGAGTTTTGCCAGAAATGTGCACCCCGACAGGTCAAGGGACGACGGCCCGGTACGATCAAAGGTCCATTTTATTCAGAGATAGACCTTGATATCGACCCAATAATAATCCCAACATGTGGTCACTTTTATACATTGACAACATTCGATACTCGGATGAATATCGACATCTCTGGCTTGACTGGCTTAAGTATGGATCCCAATCAAATGAACCTTTCTACCAAGGGAACTATCCCAGCTCGGTGCCTAAATTGCAATGAACCACTTGGGACCATACATAGGTATAATAATTCTGTTAAACCTGCGTTATTTTACCATTCCGCTAGAAGGTTGTGCGTGAATGTACAAAAGACATATGTGGAGCTAGCGGGCCAAGCTTTACGTGAAATAGAGATGCTTCAGAGTACCAACCAGGCTTTTATAAACACACAGCTACCTAGTAGTAGTAAGAAGAAGAAGAAGAAGCCCGCTGGAGGGGCCTTCCCCACACTCATTTCATCCCGGGTACAGAGAGCTCGAGATATGTGGATTATCCTACAACGACATATTATCACTATCGACTCACAGGAAAGGCCATACTTAAGACTTTATGAAATAGCCATGGCCGCCCAGAAAGGAAAGAACGTGCAGCCCACACTCTCCGGCGATTTCTCACCAATTCGGTGCAGCATCGGATTGAAGGCCCGTTGTCTCCTTCTCGATTCCCGATGGGCGACACTGTGGGACATGCATCTCATTGCTGGCAGCACTTTCATGGCCGGCCCACATTCGCTTACACTAAGATCTCAGATATTAACACATTTGGAGACAGCACAAACGGAGTCCTCTTCAGTTATCGAGGAATGCGTCTCGGCCAGGTTGGATAGATTTGAACTACATGCCAGAATACGCAATTCACAATTTGTAGCCCTTTTTAGGCTAGAACACAATAACGCTAGGGATGGACTTAAGGGGGAGCAGAGACAACTCAGCGCACAGTTCAACGACGAAAGACGCCAAGCGGAACTTAACGGCCTACAAAGATGCGATGAATTAGACAGGATCTTATCGGGATCAGCTAGACTCATGAAGGGCGAGATTGAGCAAGCAAGGGGACTATTGAATGGGTCGTCATTCATTAATGCGGCCACCTTACCGGTAAAAAATATTCAGTATGAGCGATTGTTGGCTGAACTGGACCCTAACGGGCGATGGTTTACTTGCCCCTCGGGACACCCTGTAAGAGAATTCCAATCAACGCACCCCCAGCGATATGAATTACTAACTGGTTGACCCCTCAGTACACCGTAACAGATGATGAACAATCCTCTGGTGTCATTCGTTGCCCGGATTGTGGCTCAGAGATAGGTAGAGCTTGGAATTGATGAGAGTTGGTTATGGGGAGAGATAGTTTGATAGGTTAGTTTATTAGACAGGATTGGTTAAGTTAAGAGCATTGTATTTAGGAAGAGTATTCTTACAGGAGCCACCACACGTGTTTCTTTTTCATGATATAGTGCGCACGGTCTTGGACCCGGACCAATGAAAATTAGGCATGGAACACGCTAGTCTCGTGCCCAGCCCCATTATTTGCTGCGTAGCACCGTAGGGTTTGGTATACTAACCTCTTCGAGCTTCTTTTTTTCGGGTGTATTCCTCTCGGGGGCTTTCGGGGAGATTTTGGTACTTACCTTTGTGTGGTTGCCCCACACAAACCTAAGCACCTTTAAAAGGCCGAACTAGCCAAGGAAAACCCCCGAGCTTACTGAAAAGCCCTAGCAGGTCGGGGTGGTTCGGTGGCTTTCAGCAGAAATTAGGTATGGTGCATGAGGTCATAAAAGTGACACGATTTTCAAGTTCTTATAACTTCACAACCACAACAACCATCACTTGATAAAAAGATATGGAGCCTTTTATGATACTAGTGAAGCTCTATATCTTTTTGTTTGGTCATAATAGCTGTGGTTGTAAAGTTATAAGGGACTAGTTTTTGGTGTAAAAAAGGGGAAGTGGAACGTTCCATAAAATACCCTATCATGACCAGATACGCTAATTTCGCTTTTCTTTTATAATATCACAAATAAATATATTAGAGACAAGCCTTCTGTAGGGGTACTTTCTAGACCACTTGGAGTAATATATAGCAGATTTTATAATATTATTATCAACTCTTAAAGTGAAATTATGGGTTTAGCGCAAATGTGCGTATCTGGTCACCCTTGTGTATTCTGTGGAATGCTCCTCTTGGCAATCTTTAAATCATACTCATACCAACATAACTTCACAAAGACTATTCCAATAACCTAATGAATATAGATAGAGCTTTATTAGTACCATAGAAAGCTACTTATTTTTTGGTTTATTAATCTGTTGCTTCTAAGGGGTGTTCCACAGGCATCGGTATTTTGTCACCTTTAAGATCGCATGCACCATACTTACATTTGTATGAAGCCACCACACAAAATTAAGTACCCTCGGAGTTCAAAAGCCCCCCGAGTCGGTCCGAGAGATCTGGAGGTTTTCGGAGATATTTCTCGGAACTTTACTGCTCCAGACCCTACGGTGCTGCGCAGCAAATAATAGGGCTGGGCACGAGACTAGGAACACGCCTATCATGCCTAAAAGTGCCCAAGTATGCCTCATATTATTGACTGCTTCCCCTCTAAAATATAAACTCTTTTATAACACTTCCAAACCATAATAAGTGTAATCCAGTATTTTTAGCATGAACAATAACCCTTTAATATAAATTGCTAAAAAGACATCTAAGATATATCTGGTCATGGGCTAGGTATAATAGGGAATGGTTTCATATGACACTTTTCACATCCAAACGCTTCAAGGGGGCAGCGTAGCGGCGTAACCACAGGATACAACTAACTCAATGGTAAGGTAACTATCTGTTAAAAGCAGGATACCAAGGATATTGGAAGTAGCGCAGTAGATTCATCGATTGCAAAGTGATGTGGCAGCAGAGAGATGACGAAAAAAGCAAAAACATTACGTAAACACCCGGATCCACTATAAACCACTCCAGGGAGTCCCTGGACCCCAAGAAGTTTACGGGATGCACTGGGATCCAAGGTACGCCCAGGGACTGCAGTGTATGTCCCTGAAACAAAAACCTTTTGCAGATGCTTAGTCTTTGCCTTGGTTGTGATCCTTGGTTTATGATCTATAGTTATCGCCCCGTGATAACATATTATGTATATATTTCCTTAGAACCTATGTAGTACCCATATATTCTCTAGTTTATTGACCGTCAGTCCTGTCATTCAAAAAAGATTTATCGAGTAAACAAATTTCTTAGGGGGATTATATAAATTATTTCCAATACGCACTCCTATGCTAGATGTTGTTCATGTTATAGATACTTCCTAATAAGGATAACCGATGGGGGGTTCATATGAGTCACGTGTTTCTCTATTTGATACGTTTGAGGATCCAGGCAAGGCACCCCATATAAGGGTTTAGGGTTCTCTCTCTATTAGACAATTGATTCAGCATCTTTTACCACAGTTCAAACAAAAGTAATACCGAGTGATATACCATGATGCTTCCCCGTGAATGACTTACTGACAACGGGATCTCATGATTTATTTGAAGGTTAAACAGATACATACCACATGTTTCTACGCGGACCGACAGAGCTGAAATTTGGCTACTTCAATCACACGGAATGACATTGTGTTATTTGCTTGATAGTCTTTTTTATTTCTACTCATATTGGCTTGATAGTGATGAGCTTAAGAAAAACATATTTCTGGAATGGATAATTAAACCTAATAAAAATCGTGTGGGTGGATGAGTAGGTACTGTGAAACACAAACTATGCTCCATTTGTAGTTTATTTCCTCTTTAGGTTCACAATCAATTTTAGTGTGTTGTGTCTATGTTACGTACTATTATATAGTAGGTATACCTATTGCATTGCTATATATACTGGTACGATTACTTTTATACAGTTGATTCAATTTATACCTACTAAGAGCAAACAATACAATTAGAATAGAAGCCTAACTTACAATCTTCTAATACTCTTTATCAACAGTAGACTCTACGTTCATTCTAAAACTACATCTATCAGCTATACTCCCTATTCCATACCGTCAAAATGAGACTCCCAATACAATCACATAAGAGTTGATAATAACCCTAACCCTATCAGAGTCTCTAACAACAATGAATGACGTATATAAAGTAATTACATACATATATTTCAAATGAACAGTCTAAAACCTGTTTTTCATGAACGCCAGTATAACATAGAGTTCTTTTTATAGTAGCTATGAGATCATACATTGTAATGAATTGTTGGTGGCGTTGAAACTATACCAAATACTGATTGTAATGACGTAGATACTTACACCCAGCGATCGTATATAGCAGACACAATTAGACACAGTTTTATCTATTTTAAGTATATGCTTTAAGGTTTTTCTCCACTATTAAACTTCCCTGATCTCCCGTCTGCTCCTGATCTCTTTACTATCCCACATCAACTTCAATTCTTCTAATCCTCTCAACGAAACCTCTATTCTCCCTTTTTTCAGTGTATCTATCCAATATTGGTACGTATATTTCCACTATGCCTATTTATTTCACTTTTATTGGAAGAGTTCTCTCTGTTACTGGTGTTGGTGGATTCAAAGCTGCTAAAGTATCCCACGAGGATGGTGAGGGTATTATTCATGAGGTGGCAATCAAGTACTTTCAGAGCTCTGAGAATGCTCTGTATCCTGATCGTGTGTATTTGTTCAATGGAACAGTCATTTTCACTGCTGGAAAAGCTCCTGTGGTAAGCACATACAAATCCAGCTTTCCATTTCTCCCTAAATTGCTTTTGAAGTTAATATCTATTTAGTATTCACTCATCCGTAATACTGAGCTCTTTCATAATACTTCTATTGATAAATCTATTGCCAACGATGCCTACTGCACCTCCACTGTTACTATGCTTTCTGATTTGGTCAAAATGCCCGATACAAGTCTCTCCCACTTTCAAGGCCAGATGTATCAGTATAATAGTGAGGCTAGAGAGGACGTTGTTGTAAGTATAAGCCAGAATTAAGTAAAATAAAGGAAATACTAACTAGTATAGTGTACGGTTACCTTTCTTATAGATACCAAAGTTCCATTATTTGCCAAATTAGTCACCTATCTGCAGTCGGGAAAAACATTAGATATAGCTTTCAAGTATATCTATGAAACTGATATTGATCGTGGTATGTAAACCTTCTAAGTTGATACCTGTCAGTACTAATACTTTATATGGTGAATACAGCTTATGCTTTTTCTTTGGCCATCAGCTTCTCACGGGATTTGGTTCCTAAGGAAGACAAGGCTTCTATATTTCAAACTCCCAAATCAAAACGCAAAGTACTGCTGGGTCCACTTACAGCATCTACCAGCCCAATCAAAACTATCAAGCCAGATCCTGATAGTAGTATGACCTCACCCTTTTCTTCTCCGAACAGTATAAAGCCTAGCAGAAATCTGTTCAGCAGCTTCCGTAAAGTTATCCAACTCTCTGAAATATTTAAAGCAATAATTAACGTATACATACAATCTATAGAGAAGAAACAACCAGTTTCCAATTCTGACGGAGATAGTGGTGGTATAGAAACACCATCTACTCCTGCCAACAGCCTCATTATACCAGCTACAGAGGCTTCTGGTAGCAACGATCATGGATTTGAGGAGATTGATATGTTGGAGACTTCCGAGGATGATGAGAATGAGTTGGGATTAGCAGGCTCTGCTTCAAAAAAAAAGTTTTATAATACAAGGAAGGCAAAAGGAAAGGGCAAGGCTTGAAATAGGGACAGACATTGTATTTAGTTTTATATTTTGGGGTTTCTTTTTACTTTCCGGTGGAAATTATTGGTATTCGTTGATAGCTAATCAGGGGAATGTTTTGTGGTATTCAGGGTTAATAATGTCTTATCGATTCCGTTCCTATATTCCACAGTCAGATGCAAATCATATAAACAGAAACAGATCCAGTGCAAACGGCAACATACAAAACCATCACCTTATTCCAGTTGACTCTAATATTGAAACTGAAGATACCAGAGCTTTATTCACCACCTATTCCTTTATTCAGCATAACAATCAAAGCTCCCGAGGAATAGTCCACCCAAACCCATCACAGTTAGTTCCAGCAGAAGTATATCATCTCTCTTTACCGTCTTCTATTCCACCTCAATCAGCTCCTCAGAATGCTGTATATTCTCCTAGCCCGGCTTTTAAAAAAGTTCTTCAACTTTTTAGATCAACATACGATAAAGCTTTTCCTAGTACACCATGCTCTTTCTGTTCAATCCTACTGCTTCCACGTCATATACACTGGATCACTAAGAACGCCAGTCAATTGTACTCATTGACTGAAGTCTTTGGTGTTCCTACTATGGAGAGGTTAAAAGGTGACAGCATTCAGATTGCTGTTTGTGTTCATTGCAAAACTAAGCCTAAAGAAGCTCTATCAGCTGGTCCATGGCCTGAAGTCTTATTAGTATTGGCTCAACGGTCTCGTGTCTTTCTTAGTCCAATTTCTCTACAAACAAACTTAGGTAGAACTGTCAGTCATTCAGAGCATATAAACCCATATTCAACCTACAGAACAGTAACAGGTAATTCTTTTACTTACTATCCTTCTGTAAACCTCACTAATAGTGTATTGCAGGCAAAATGAGCTTGTCTAAAAATCCCCGTGCTATTGCACTTTTTAGTGGCTGTATTGGAGCTTTTCTAGAGAGCTCTAGAAATTTGTTTGACGGAGGACATGATACTCACCAGCTTGAGCTTTGCCGCAATTGGCTTCTCCAAAACAATCCATTGTTTCTCCGTTATGATGTCAGAACTGAACTTCAACTCCATTCTCTCCCAACGGCATCACTCTCTTCTCTAAATAGTCAAGAAGAATCAAGACCATTGAACCGTCCAGATATTGTTCTAAATCCTTTCAACTACCCACCAAACACAGCAAATGAAGACCACCGTAACTTCCGTTTACCTATTGGCTCTCTTCCAAATCAGTCATCTCCTAATAATCCCATTGGACTATCCCGTTCAGATCCTGCAATAGAACCCCTGCTGTTTCCAGTATTGTATCCTTGGGGTCATGGTCAGTGGACTCTACCAGCAAAAGAAGACAGAACACCTTACCACAACACCCGTCTTGCTGATGCAAAGCTGAAGCTTAACTCAGTTGTTTCCCACTTCCGTGATGATTACTATTGGCCAGCCTGGACATATATGGAGATTGAAGCCTCTCGTATCTTTCAGAACAATATCCGCTTGACTAAAGGTCAAGCTCAACGCTCAACTGATCAACGGTATACTGTAACCCAACTTCTACAGCCAAGTCAGTATGGTCCATGGTCAATAGTCAACGAAGAATTGACAACAGCTGTTCCCAAGTTTATACGCACAGGTGATTCTTTCTTTATTAATGCAGAAGCCAAAGTCCGCTGCATGCTTCAGACTTTCGGAATCCCTACCCTGTTTGTTACCACAACCTTTTCAGAACGTTGGCCTCAATATAAACAGATTCTTTTCCAGTCGGGCAATCAAGATACTCTTCCCTCAAACCGTCCATGGGATGCTGTTCAGTACTATTATGAGAGATGGCACTGGATAAAGACAGCATACTTTAGAGACCATAAGGTTTCTGGTTTTGGTCAGTTGCGGGAGTTGGTGGAGCGCCATGAATTCCAGTTAAGAGGTGCAATCCATACTCACTCACTTTTATGGACGGAGAGGACTCAACAGGAGCTGATTGAAATCAATTTTATCCGTGCTGATATTCCTGATGCTATACTGGAACCTGAGCTATATAAGCTGGTACTCGATCACCAGATCCACCGTTGTGATATTAGACTTTGTGGCAGAGATGTCACAATGGCTGGTCCTTGCCGTAAAGGCTTTCCTGCAGAACTCTCTTCAGTAACCTATCAAAAACATGGAGAAGTCAGATATACCTACCGCAGATTGACAGAAGCAGACTGTTATGTTGTTCCTTATTCACCCCAGCTATTGCTCCTCTGGCAAGCTCATTGCAACGTACAATACTGCACTTCAGGTGGTTTAGCAAAGTACATTTCAAAGTACGTCACCAAAGCTGAACCTAAATCACTTGTCAATATCCAAAGCAACGATCATACTTTGTCTCATTTGCTGTCACGTAGAATGGGTTCCATGGAATGCATGGTTTTGCTTCTTAGTTTTCCTATCTTTCAAATGTCAAGCGGTTGCATCTATCTTCCAACATCCACTCCAACAGAACGCATTTCAGTAGTCAAACCTGCTTGGCTATTAGAACAAGAAGAAGACGGAGACTCACCTTACTATCCCGATGCTATTGACAAGTACTTTGCAAGACCTTCTTGCTATCCTTTTGAAGCATTAACCTACTTCAAATACCATTCTTGCTACAAAATTGAACGTCATCAACGCAGAAGCAAAACTAAATTCTGGAAGGATAATACCGGTAGCTTTGTTTATGCCCGTCAAAAAGTTACCCTTTCTTACAACTACTAATTTCTGGTCTAATACTAATACTTTTACAGCCAATATTGATCAGAACTGCTTATCGAAGACTTGCAGATGGAGAATCTTTTTTCTTTTGCAAGCTTCTCGAGATTGATTCTTGGAGATCAGATGACGGGATTGCTGGATATGGTCAATACGATTCCTATAAAGAGCATCTATTAGACAAACATCCTAGACTTTATCAACATCTCCTTTCAACGTACAAGCAAGAAGTTCAACAAACACAGCTTCACCTGTCAGATATATATTTAGAGCTTATCGACACTATAACAGCAACAACAAACCAGTCAGTTAAAACTATCATCAATAATCAGCTTTTAGAGTTGCAACATTTACCTCCTCCCGCTCTCAATCAAGCTATTGTTTTTGATCTCCAGCCTGAACAGTACCAAGCCTACAGCAGAATTACCCAAGCTATTGCTGGAACCCGCCCTATAAACCCAAGTGTTAAGCTTTTTATCACTGGTCCTGCTGGTACAGGGAAATCATACCTGTTGCGTGCTCTCCAACAATGGTTTACAACTCAACAACTTCCATATCTTCTGCTTGCACCTACAGGTATTGCTGCAAACAATATCAACGGTCAAACAATTCATTCTGCACTGCATATAGGTGGGTCTGACGGTGGTGGCTTCAAGTCAAGTGCTTTCCAGTCACCCGAAAAAACTCAGTCTTTGCAGAAAATTAGAGTTATTGTCATTGATGAAATTTCAATGGTAAACACAGACCTTTTTGAGTTTGTATCCTCTTTATTTGCCCGTCTTCATAACAATATTAAACCTTTTGGCAATATCCATGTTATCTGTCTAGGCGACCTCTTGCAGCTTCCACCAGTTACGGGTCTAAAAATCTTTCACTCCAGTCTCTGGAAACTCTTTAGCCCTCTGTTCCTGAAAACCTCTATCCGTCAGAATGAAGACTTGGCTTTTTTTCAGCTTCTAAATGATCTCCGTTTTGGTTATATTAGTCCTCATAGTCAACAACTTATTAATCACAAAATCCAAACCTTTCAGACACGGGATCAAACCTACCTTACAACGCACCTAGTATCACTCCGTCAAACTGCTACAAGTATCAACAGTCTTTTACTTGATTCTTTACCAGACAGTCAGAAGCACATACAATATGCAATTGACCGTGAAGAAGGTAGACAGCTGGAAGGAAGTCAAAACTCTCGTACCTTCAAAATGGGTACTAACTACCCTGCTGAAGTGGTTTGTACACCGGGGGCTAAAGTCATGTTTCTGAACAACATGATGATAGCTTTAGGAATATCAAATGGTACTTGTGGTATAATCGTGGAGTTGAAAGATAATGGGTTGCCAACAGTAGCATTTCCTACTATAGAAGGCATACGTGTAAGTACTTTAAATCAATTTTTAAAAGTTTTAATATCTTTTAGACTGATTGATACGTACCGGATTTTAGATGGTAGAAGTACAGCTGCACACAATTTATTTCCACCACAATGGCATTGCATATTCACGCACTCAGCTACCAATTCAGAATGCCTTTGCACTCACCATTCATAAAACCCAAGGCTTGTCATTGAATAGAATCTGTTTGACATTAGATGCTACAGTTTTTAGCGTTGGTCAAGCTTATACAGCAATTAGTAGGGCCAAGCGGTGGAAAGATATAGCTATTAGCTCCTTTAACCCAGTTGCTATTAAAGCTGACCAAGAAGCTATTCAAGAGTATAAGCGTCTTGAAGCATTGGTAGCAACATAACTATCAAATCCATCATCTTTACTGTAGCGAGAGTAGTGAAAGCGGCAGTAGTAGTAATGGTGGTAGCTATAGTAGCATTGATAGCAGTAGTAGCTATAATAGCGGTTGTGGCTATAATAGTGGTTGTAGCTATGCTAGTCAAGGGTGTTACTTTAGTAGTGGTAGCTGTGTTGGCAGGAATAACTGTATTGGTGACTATAGCTGTTTTGGCGGGGATAGCTATATTAGCAGATAAGTAGCTAAGTTGGTGGAGGTAGTTATTTGGGTAAAGAAAGCTTTATTAGCGGAGGTAGCTGTATTGGCAGAAGTAACTGTATAGGCAAAGAGATGATTGTGTTGGTGGATGTAGCTGTGTCGGCGGAGTGGAAGTAACTGTATCGGCGGAGGTATCTGTGTTGGCAGAGGTAGCTGTGTTGGTGGACGTAGCTGTGTCGGCGGAGGTGGAAGTAGCTGAGTTGGCAGAGGTAGCTGTGTTGGTGGACGTAGCTGTGTTGGCGGAGTTGGAAGTAGCTGTGTCAGTGGAGGTAACTGTGTTGGCGGAGGTGGACGTAGCTGTGTCGGTGGAGGTAGAAGTAGCTGTGTTAGTGGAGGTGGAAGTAGCTGTGTTGGCGGAGGTAACTGTGTTGGCAGAGGTAGCTGTACTAGTAGTAGTATTATATTAGTGACAAAAGTTAATCGGAGTATAAACATCTCAAGGAATTGTTGTCTTTATAACTATTGTATCTATCATATGTTAGCCGTATCACTTTAATTTAGACATGAGCCTGTTACCTGTCATTTCTCTTTTCTTACATAGCTGACTTTAGTACAAATAAAAGAAAATATAATAGTTATCTTCTACCTTACAATGTGTTTCTATCAATTTGAATCCTCTCTTCTTTCTAGTACCGTCTCCTAAAACCCTAATAAGAAATACAAAGTAATTAACCAAGACATTTTCCTTTCACCTGATCCGAACCCTTTTGCCTTTCTCTTTTATCTTCCCTCAATCCCTTTCTCACCACCTGATGCTCTTTCCTACTCTGTTTTAAATCTTTCTCTCTCCTTTTTTTCTTCTCCTTCTTTCCCCTTCTCGGTATACCAGCTCTAGCATTAGCTTTATCCAAAACATCAAAAGTACTCTTATGCGCAAACAGGTCAATACTATTTCTAACTCCAGAAGTAATTTCAGTCACCTTATGAGCAATAATAGCACCCATAAACATAAAGCCTTCACCAATTGATACCTGAACTCTCATTTTTAGCTGCCAAAGAATCAAATCCCCACCTGTAAAGCCATTACCATACGGTGCAACTGCATTATAGCTGCTAGGTAGATCCATCCAGTCTTGATGTGAAGCTGAAACATCACCTGTCTGTCCTCTATTAATACAGACTCCATGCCACGCACCAGCAACAGGCTTCAAAACCTCTCCTGATCTGGACTTGTACTTCAGCATCTGTTTAGTAACAGCTCCCGTAAGCCTAACATATTGCTCAGGATCCCTCATTCTCAGTTCATGAGACATAGCTTTAAACAATCCCATATTCTGAGCTAACCAAGTACTCGAAGCTGGCTGATCTTGATGCAACTCTCTAGTCTCCTTCATAACATGCATGTAATCAGCCCAGATACCATAATGTCTAGTATCAAAGACTCCACGAGCTTCAGGATCCCCTCCACCACCCCTTCTCCTAGGAGTTCTATCAGGCAGTAAAGTATCTGATTCCCTCAAAGTATTAAGAAGAGCTGACTCTATCTTAAACCTGTACCCTAAAACAACTCCCTCGGAGTCCCTAATCTCCAATGGTCCAAGAGAAGAAGGATAGTAAGAGAAAGTTCTAATAGCACCAGAATGTTCTGCAATAGATGCTAGCAGTCCTGTCTCCCCCCCATGAAATCTGTCATAGAGTTTAAGGTAGGTAATAGGTGATATAGCAACAACTTGGTTCTGCCTCGTAGCCATCCAATCTCTCCAGATTTTCTCCACTTCTGCCTCCAGAGAACTTCTCCTAGGCATAGGGTAAGGAAGACTTTGACGGGTGAAAGCACCACTCTCAATTAGGTGGAGAACTCTGGCAGGATAGGTACTAGAAGTCATGTCTTTTCTCTCCCGTCAGTTTATATTTTTTAAGGTAAAGCTAAGAAGATAAAAGATTAAATAAAGAGCAGGTAGCAGGTAGCAGGTAGCAGATGCATGATTCCATCATACGTGGGCTTTTAAAACCTCTAGCAGGAGGGTATACGGTGTAATCACGTCCACAGATCGAACAAGACGGGTGTTTATAATCTCTACCAGGAGGGCGTTGCATGAGCAAGTCACAGCGGTGCCGAATTTCAACTCCAGAGGAGCGGACCTTTGTTTCCCGAGAAAGCTTTATCCCCACGGCAAGGGTGCAGAATAGGGCAGAGACTTAGTCAAAGACTCAGTCAAAGCCGTACCTGCGGGCCGAATTGCCACGCTTCACTGCTCTCTTCTTTCACGGAAAGAAGAGAAACTCCCTGTCAACCGTACATGTACGAGTCGATGCGGCCTAGGAGTGCTGCGTCTGTGAAGCGAACCGGGGGTGGGTTGCTAAACCCAATATCACACACGCAAGTATCACACACGCAAATAGAGCACACAAAAGAAACTGACGAAAGAGAGCTGGGAACCAACCTAAACAACAATAGCGAGAACTGGAACTGGAGTGGAATCGGGAGTGGGAGTGGGAGCGAGAACGGTAGCGGAAGCGGGAGCGAGAACGGGATCGGAATCGAGAACAGGAGCGAGAACGAGAATGAGAACGGGAGCAGAAGCTGGAGGAGGAACGTGTTGTCTCTCAAGGCGGGAAAGTTGTCTAATCACTATCTATATATGTATGGTCAGCGCAGGGACTCTATTAATCGATATAAAGGGTGCTTGCAGGCAGGGGTTCTCTCCCAGGGCACGAGAAAGGGAGTCGCTGTCCGGTCAAGGTCCAGAAAGGCAGAGGTTCGCTGCCAGGGCACGGGAGACAGAGAGTCGCTGTCTGGTCGAGGTCCAGAGGGGGTCTCTGCTGCAGGGGTTCGTTCCTAGGGGGGGTTGCTGCTCGGGCGAAGCAGGCACGCAGTCGATGTCCGGTCGAGGTCCAGGCAGGCAGAGGTTCGTTCCTAGGGGGGGGGTTGCTGCTGGGGCGAAGCAAGCAGGCGGTCGAGGTCCAGAAAGGTAGAGGTTCTCTCCCAGGGCACGAGAGACAGAGGGTCGATATCTGGCCGAGGTCCAGAGAGGCAGAGGATCTCTCCCAGGGCACGGGTGACAGAGAGTCGCTGTCTGGTCGAGGTCCAGGTAGTCAGAGGTTCGCTGTCAGAGCAGGAAGGCAAGCAGGCAAGCAGGCAAGCAGACAGTCGCTGTCCGGTCGAGGTCCAGGGGGGGTCTCTGTTCCAGGGGTTCGTTCCTGGGGAGACTGCTGCTGGGGCGAAGCAGGCACACAGTCGATCTCCGGTCGAGGTCCAGAAAGGCAGAGGTTCGCTGCCAGGGCACGGGGGACAGAGAGTCGCTGTCTGGTCGAGGTCCAGGCAGTCAGTCGGTGTCGGAGAGAGGTCAGAAAAGGCGGCGAATGGAGGTCCCAATAGACGGCGAATGAAGGTCCTAATAGGGGGCGAATGGAGGTCCTAATAGGTGGCGAAAAGAGGTCCAAATAGACAGGGAATCGAGGCCAGCAGGGAGGTCGATATGGGGGTCGATATGGAGGTCAGCAAAGCATGCAAATGACGTCTAAATGGGGGGGTACTCACAAGCAGCAAAAGCCAGTCGATATGGCAGTAGATAGGTGTTTGTCGGTAGCAATAGGGGGGGTAGCAAGCAGGAGAGGTACGCTGACGTCGCCTGTCAGCACAAAGGGGTAGGCCGGGTAACCACCAGCCACCCAAGCCACCCAAGCGCTCCCAGTATCCACCACCCATTGCTAGTTTCCTATTGCAAATTCGTGTTCACAGCTCCTACCGACTACTAATTACCACCTGAGACCTTCCAATCGTTTGGAAACATGGTCCCCAAAATTCACTCACCTCGGGAGTGCCGGTTGAGCGCGGGGTATCGGGTTAAAGGGGGCCTTTGACAATCACTAGGATGGGACTTTGTGTTTTTCTGTGCCTTTTAGTTTATTCAAACACAACTAAAATCAGTATATGATCGACTATGCTATATATACTGTGTAACTCGCCAAGCACAAGAAGCGAATGTACTGGTGTGTGTTACCCCTAGCAGTATTCTCATTCGTTTACTCAGCGAAGATAGTATTTTCTCGCCAATGTCTGTAATACCTACGCCTCCGGGCTTGAATAAGACGCCCCCCATAGTGCTTATCGGCAACTCCGATGGCTTAACGAGGTGGGGCGGCACCAAGGAGTGTCTCATCCCAACACCGACGGTGGTACCGCATGGCGCCAAGAGGGTTTTCAAGTACCGGCACAGATAGTACAGCAAGGAGCAGCACGGCATCGTTCCGGGAGTCGCAGCACCGGGCCGGGCAACGTAGTGGCTAGAAGCCTGCCAGTTGATAATTATAGTGATTAATATCTAAAAGCTGTCTGTACGAGCGAAAAGAACAGCTATCTAAGGGACTCTAAAATAATGAAATAATGACAATGACTGCCAAGAACAAGGAAAAGCAAAAAAGAATCTAATCATATCTAGATCTGACCACGTGATCCAACAAATACTGGGTAGATACTTGAAATACTATTCACTTAGGGGAACGAAAGCAATACTAGTCTCGTGCCCAGCCACATATAATCGCTATTTTTATGATAGGTTCTTGTGTACTACCTCTCCCGGGCTTGCCTAATTCGTGTTTCGGGGATATCATCTTCTCTGATGGCTCTCGGAGATTTTTATCAGCTCGGGGTTTCGTGGAGAGTTTTGGAGAGTATTAGGTACTTAGGTTTGTACGGAGCCACCACGCAAACATAAATCCCTTCGGGGGTTAGAAAGACCCCGAAGCTTCTAATACCCCCAAACTCTTGTTGTTCCAGACCCTACGGTGACGTAGTAAGCCGCGTGTAGGGACTGGGTACGTGACTAAAGCAATCCTTACAAGCCTTGTTCTTTTATTTTCGCTTATTATAGTTAATCGTACGCTCTGAAGACGCTTTTTCGTGCTTGTAGGGTTCGGAGATGATTTTTTCTACGCTGCACGGATGGGGTAAGAGACTTACAGCCTATTAGTGGCCGTAACAATGGAGGATTTCGGAGGGGAAAAACCTGGCACTCCCGAAGTGAAGTCCGCAAATTACACTACAGGAGGATCATTAAGCCAGTTAATCACCCCCCGCCTGGTATAAAACTACCGGTGTAAAATTAAGACTTGTTATTCAAATGGGCAAAAAAGAGGTTCCTGAGTCAGACATTATCCTACTCCGATATGCATATATGCTGAACAGTATTCCTCCCGCCAGAGGTTCGAACGCCGGACCTTCTGAGGGGTCTGTCAGCCGAACCATAAGACTGTGCCACATACCGTTAGGTTATGTCGCCATGTATGCAACCAGAATTAATTACTTTATAACCCCCTCAGCTAGCATAAACACTTTGCTGACCTGGACCTTCACCACTAGGATGTCATAGGAAGATATATACTAAATGAAATAATAATAAAATACAATTAACAAGATTTTGAATATACGTTTTCTATACGGATCATGAATTTTAGTTAAATCGATATCTTGCTACATGTAGTTGTACACACTAAGGCGCCTATGGATTGAGAGTCAACATTATAAAAATATGAATCAAAACAAAAGGATGCAGAACCAGTACTTTCTTCCGGCCTGCCGGGAGCTGCCCAAGAGGACTCCCTCTTATTCCGGATACTGCAGGAATATCCCACTCAGTCGAAGTGCCGGTGTCACCTTGGAGAGCTGAGATCTTGGCGAGTCATTGTACCACAATCGATCTCAAACTCTGCCGGCTTGCCGGATAGCATCTTAGGTAGTCTGAGCTCGGTAAATTCACGTCCATCCTCCGAGATGGCTCATTCGATATTACATTATAGGTAAATCGAGGGTTATATGGGATGTTAGGCTTTTGTGATATACTCATATAGGAACTCTGAGAGGCTATATATACTGTCCTTTCATTCTTTCTGTTGATCAATCCATCACGCCTTTTACATCTCCAAAAACGCAATTAATCTAAATTACTCCAACAGACATCTATCAAAATGGTATCGTTCACTGCCGTCCTATTGCCCCTTCTCGTCGCTGGCAGGTAAGTCACCCCAACTTCTCCTGATGTACACGGCAGTACTTTACTAATAATGATTAGTGCTCTCGCTGGTATCAACTGCTACTGCGCTCCCGACAACGTTGCTAATCAAGAACACACCAAGAAGTGCTGTAGTGTCATGAGTTACACCACTAGCCCGGGCCACTATTACCCTGGGCCGAAATACGAGGTATTCTTTTCATTTCAGTATATCCACTTAGCTGTTACTGATCATGCGGAATAGTGTATGAATATGACTACCACTAGCACGGACAGTAGCTTGTTTAACAGGTGCTGTATCAGTACTGGGTTACCTTCCGGGGCTATATGCTACACCACCTAGGTCCGGAAGAGGGCTCAGTGGATTTGATGGTAGAAAGGAGGGGGATATACATACTGTGGGTAGGTATATTTTGGGCGAGATGTATGTCGTGTTTGTATGCGTATGGACTATTTGTGGTTTGTTATGCCATGAAAATATAGTTGCATCCAAAGGCGTTCTTTGTGCCGTGAACTTTCGAGAGAAATATTTGTCTTGGGTGATTCTGGAACCAGGGTGAAATAAATTGATAAGGGGAGAGTCCTTGTAAAGTAGGCAAACAAAAAAGCCTGGAAAAACGGTGATCAACCCTAACCCATCTCACGTGACGAAACAGTGAGATATCTCCCTTTCCCCGGCATGTTTCCGTCCATCCAGTTACCTATTCATCAAATAGATCTTTGGAGAGCACCCCTATTCCAGAGAAGAATATGCCTAGCGCCAGCTATAGGGGTTCTCCAATAAAGTTTCACCCCTATTAATACATTATTTGGATTCTGGGGTTACTTTTTGCTCGTACATAAATCTATATGCTCAACGAGTGTAAAAAATGATGAGAATTATTCTATTGGTTCTTCCTGCACTGAATGAATCTACTACTTAAGCGATAGGATGTTTTGCAATGATCATAGTTATACCCCTAACCCTGATGACATAGTTGGACATTTATCTATTTCTGCCATGTCGTTCTAGGTTTTCCCTGGTACTTCCTATTTTATACTCATGAAGATACCAATTCCTTGGTGTATAGCAGACGAATAGGTCCGATACCTGCTTCGGAGGCATAACAGTAACACGAAAGTGGGGGTGCCATGTACGTTTTACCTGGACTTTTCAGAAACAACCAGCTTCAAGACTAAATATCAACCAACTATTAGGATGCATTCCTAAGACGAACTACCATACCTGGCTAGAAATACAAAAAATCCACTCCTTGTGTTCTGTGATATCGGTTTTGACCTATGGATCGGACGTCATATTCGGATTACATAATGTGATATTTGAACCCTAACCCAATATCGAATCTTTTATCTTTTTATTTTAGATCCTCCTGTCAAGTCACATATATGATTCGGATAGTCTGTAGATTGCCTATTTATTCAAATAGATATGGATATTCCCCGATAGCTTCCGGGGTCATTTATTGGTGGAATTGTAGGACACGCACAAAGTTCACTACGACGGGCAGTTTGATGAGATTGACAAAGACTATATAAGTATGATGCCAGCCACTCTATTAAGACAAAGTCGGTAAGCAACAGTGTATACCAGGGTTACTTTTCAGACTCCGCCAATACCCCCGCCCTTTGTCTCTTGCATTCTCTGTCGAAAGGCAGCTTCCTCCGCTTCGATTCGTTCGAACATCTACAGGCGCTCACGTCGTTCTTTCAACTGCCCTTGCTCCAGTCTCATCTAACGCAGCTCCTCGTCTTCGAATATTCAAGTCTTCCGGGAGTGTCGTCGCGGTCGTGGATCTTGTGGTAGGAACGAGATTATTCGTGATGTGAGGGGGAGTAGCTAGACAAATATTCCCTCACTTCTGCCAGCTTCCACATTGACTAGTTGAAGACCTGATGGATTATTATTAGCATAGGGTAATGCTGCAGTTCTGCCATCCCCGGACTAATACCTGAATACCAGTTCTGAACGCAGACAGGTAGCTCATGCACCGCCACTGAGTGGGCTTCAACCCCCACCATAGTGTAGGTTTAGAGTCAAGCTCGTATTTTGTGGACCGTCTCCACCTGTTCTGTATTAGTCCTACGCACCCAACAGTGGTACCACAGCCAAAAAATACCCAGCACCCAACAATGTGGAGCACCGAAACAGTAATACTAACTACAGCTCCCATGCCCAAGCCATAACTAGAAATATGCGTACCACGTATGGGGGTACCTAGGTCGGTTCTGGAAGTCGCTGTTAGACCAGAGGTGCCAGTTGCGATCATTGGGTTTGGCCAGCTCGGATGCGGATGATACCTGTATAGATCTCCCCACCAGTGATAATTTCGGTCTCTTCTGTTTTGTCAATGTTCTTTCGAGTAGCAGTTCCTACCACGACACTTCTGCACCATCTGGGGTAATCGAAAGGAGGTGTCTTCACACTCGTAGCCGCTATTCGTGTTAGTTTGTGTGCAGGGCGCGGGTGAGCGAGGTAAACGTACGATGGGCAGCAATAATATCCATCACCGCCGAGGCTCGTGTGGTCGGCGCATGCAGTAATGTGTCCGCTAGGACATACTCTGGGGGAACAGTAGCTGTAAATATCGGCTTGGGGGGTGAGTGACCGGAAAAGATTCGGCGGCTATGTAGGAAGTGGGCCAGCAATCCGGTCCCCTGTGTGATGTCCCACCTGAAATTGCAAGCGTAGCATTAGGCTCCTGGCTAATGAAGTCATAGATAGAGAAGCAGTAAGAGGAAGGGGTGAAAGTCGTAGTGAGGGGACCAAGATTGGCTAGAATAACGACGCGGCTAGAGGTCGATATAACCTCTGTATCCCATGCTATAAATGATGTAGGGATAGTTCTAGTCTCCATGATGACAGATATATGGCTCAGCGAGGAAGATAAATTCGATGTGAGAGGAACTATCGAAACGGGAAACCGGATTTAAACGGGTACGGTAAGAGCTACAATTCCGGTATAAGGATAAGGGAGGGTATATGGTAGAGGTACAGAGAGTAGGAAGAGGAGTATGGGTGGGTGGTTCGCAGAATGGCCCTTCAGCCCCTTTGGCAAAGTTTTCAATGTCCCCAATAGCCAGATGCGAACAAATATGGCACGTCATACAAACTAAAAACACCATACTCGAATATTCCGGGGGATCTTCAGACCTCCTCCAGTGAGTGAGGTATCAAATACATATTTGGGTGTCCTGGCACTCTCCCAGTTCAGGACCCTACTTGACAGTGGTCTTGCAAATGCTCATTCGGGGGTTACTAGAACCCTACTCAATTCCGTTTCAGGTCGGGCGCTTGTGAAAAGAGAATAGCTGGTGTTTCTTGAGTATATCCTATTCAATATCGCAGAAATATTCGCCCAGATCCCAAAGGAAAACAGAAGTAAACGACATATCTTCACAGAATATCACTCGACAAAGCTGCTACCCTTGTAGAAAATAGAAAGCACGATTATCTATTTCTGCCCTAGGGGCATACTCCTACTCCTGTATATCCTCCCATCGGGCCCGCTGTGGAGGTCTCACCGAAATGACAAGGTGAAGATCCAGGCTATTTAGGAAGAACTACAACACCCCTAATTGAGAGTTGGGCTACCGGTTTATCTTCTCACAGGAACTTCTGGGACGTTATGTTCCATATTGTTCATAATTGTCAATTTTTTATACTAAGTACTTGGTCAAAAGATAATTGGAAGTGGCAAAACAGCCCTCTGGTACAAGCTTATAAATATATTTATGATTGACCCTCGTGTCAGGGTTAGGTCTCTCCCTAGGGGTCCGCAGAGGGAGCGCTCAGTCATCTTCGCCGTGCAACCCCAGAGGGAACCCCAATTGGAATAAATATAACCCTCTTCTCCTTGGCGCTTCACGCTATCTCACTCGGTATCTAGGATCATGGACCGTGACTCGTTTTTCTCTCGAGAAATAAATAAAATAAAATAAATAAATTCACACCCACGGTATATAATTTCGTCAATTCTAGGGATTCAACGGCTCCATGGGCCCCGCTATTGACCCGTAATCCTAGAGAATAACCTCTCCTCGTCTATTTGTATACAGATAGGCTCCGGATGCTCTATGCTCTACCCAGGTATTTCGTGGGTCATGGTCTATCACTCGGTTTATATCTACTCATCACTATACGGCAATTCTTTCGTAGGGAGAATCTCGCGTACCGACGTTCTTTCGTATTATTTTTTGTATTTAAAGATCCACCGTGGCAGAGAACTGCCTTCCTTCTCCTTGCGCAAGAACCTTTGCCAAGGATCCTGTGGGGGAAGTCAGAAAAATTGCAATCCTGGTACACAATTACTGGATCTCGGATTCATTTAACATGAGAAAAGTCCTACGGGGTACCTACTTTACCCAAAGTCCTATAGTCCCATTAATCGTACAAGATGAAAATTATTATACTCGAGGTCGAGCATAACCGATATGAGACCTCAATCTACCCGCTGATCGTCACTTATATCGCTCATAGCGTCATCCCAGTCCGTTCCAAACTCCTCATACTCCTCCACCACGTCCACACCGACAGGTGAGGCTTGTCCCTCTTCTTTCTGTCCTCCCTCTTCAACTTCGATTTGTTTCTCCTGCTCATCCGGAGCAGGTGGCACCTCGCTGAGGACACTCGAACCTCCAGATACAAACCTATACCCTTCCCTGTTGATGATTACCGGCAAAACAAACTCAATCACCTCCCTAACCAGCTCTAAGGGAAGGTCAAATCGCCTGGTCGCCTCGATTTGCTCTCCGGTGACTGGGTCAATTCCAACATTGGCAGGACCCCAATAATCGATATATGTCAACGGTATCGAATCCGCTGGGTTATTGTATACATCTCGCGCCGCAGTTCCTGGCCTTGGAAATAGGGTGTAGATTGGGCCGTCGCGTACCGCAGTCCAGCGCCCATCACTTTGACGAAGGACAGGTCGGTAGACCTCGAGGATTGATGCATTGTCCGTACGAGGGTTCTTTCGGAGGTACTTGACGAGGATCACGACACGGACATGGCCACCGTACCGACGACACCACATCTTTGCTCGTCGGAGGAGGGAAGAACGTTTTTGGGAGTGGCCAACCTCCCAGATGATCGTGGGGACGACGCCACCCTGATGGCTAGGCGTCCAGACAGCACAATCCGGCTCACGTCGACTCTGCCCGGTACCAGTAGAAGACTGCTTGGTAAAATCTAAGTGATGGCATTCTTGTTAGTGCACAGTGATATAGCTCAGTGGAGAAGGAGATGTGGTAAACAAACTTTCACGATCAACAAAGATAGATTGTAATCGCTTGAAAGTTCCGAGACGATGGCCGTTGGGGTTATTAAAGATTTGTTGGGTCATAATCTTGCACGCCACATCGTGGAACGGGTCCGACAGGGGAATCACGATTAGTTTCTGCCGGACATCATCATATTCCCACCTAAGTATGAACCATCTGTTAGGAGAATGCTCAAAGACAGAGGATCGGGTGAAGCAGACCTCGACGCCTTGAAAGCGGGGTGTCCAGTATAGCGCTTCCGGAAACTACCCCAAAGGCGGGGACTTACTTCCCGGACAACGACAGGTCGCTCCCTGACAGTCTGAAGGGTCTCACGCAGGGTAATGAATAATTTATCGATTAATATATCCATATGTGGAGTAGCTTTGATAGCAGGTGTGGTTACAGGGTCATTCAGTATCCGTGTTGTGGGATTTGGGGTCTGGTTTTGACAGGGGATTACAATAGGCTCCCTATAAGAATACGCTTGGGACCGAACCCCAGTGCCCTTATAAGATGAATGTTCTTATAAATAGAGGAAATATGGCTTTGTTGACCTAGTTGGGACTAAGAATGCATATTCTTATAGAGTGGTTATTCTTATAGGCAGTATTCTTATAGGGTGAGTGTACTGTATAGGTGTTGCCAGGGATGAGGGAAAGAGGAGGTGTGGTAGTCACGGACGATTATTAAGCATGTGATTCGTGAACCCTAACCCAAGAAACTCACAAAATCTGAAAAGGGGAACAGTAGTAAAAAGTCTTCTCCAAGCGGTTCTGGGCTTTGCATAGAGTTGGCTAAACTTACCCTTTTCATATAAATTTTATTTACTTTTCCGTTTGTGTACTCATACCGCCAGATTTATAATGCCAGCTGACTAAGCATAAATGGGAAATTCGGACGCTTTGGCAGGTATGCGCTTAGTCAGCCGGCATTATAAATCTGGTGGTATGAGTAAATATCTCCTCACCAAAGAAAAGTAGCGACAGCAAGCAGAATATATAGGGCCTGTCTTTTTATCCCCCGTTAGAATAGATATTCGTCCCTACGGACCACATCCAAACAATAACAAGAGCAAAGGAAAGTAACGCTAGAAATGTCCCGTTGCTCGCTTACGTGTACTTGAAGTATATCACTGCTATGGCAGAGTTTACTGTAGCGGTAGTAGTGTATTTAATAGGAGCGTTACTGTGTGTATCAAGACAGCGGGGATGCCTCATTCTGAAGTGGACAGGAGGTGAGTAGGGATAGAAGTCTTCTATACGAAGCGATTTTTGCGGGGTACGATAAACAAAGGTCTTGTGGCTTTCCTCGGTCTGTGCAAGGTCTTGAGTAGAGACACAGGGAGTGCTTCTTTTGCTAGCAGCGGTGATAGAAGGGGTGGTGGCTGAGATATTAGATTGCCACAATTCCCAAGTGTTTGAGGAAAAGCCCTACTGACAAGCCTCGGACAGTGGAAGCGCGCAAAAGGGTACAAAAAAGGGTCACTGTGCTTGGGGAAATGATCTCAGATAAAGAATATAATTAGAACTAGAAATACAATATGCATTCGGTTCTCTAGAGACACCACCAGATCAAAATTACAAGGCCGAAAGAAATCGATAAGATTTAACAAATTCCCACCCCTCGCTTACACCACCCGGAGCAAACCACTACCTCGACAACACCTATTGCTTGTGGGCACAAAACAAATCATACACTGGAAAAAGTAAGTATAAAATCTTTCATTACGACCTTACTGCATCTATCTCCAAAGAACAAGACAAGGATAGCTTACTTCTCTCTGCGTCTTGACCTGCGCAAGTGTCTTTGATACAGCTCATCATGGCGTCAGCAACACCCTCAGCTTTGCATCCACAGTCGAAATCTTTGGGGTCACAGTTGGCCGAAGCGAAAGCGTTTTCAGCACAAGTAAGCTACGCAGGCTGTCAGCGTAGGTCTTTTTTAAAAAATGTTATTCACAATGGTAGAGTTCATACAGCACACTGGCTATCGCCAGCGCTTTCAGCAGCAGCAGTGGCAGTAAGACCGGCAATAGCGAGGATAAGAGTGAGCTTCATCTTGAGTCTAGGGGACTGGTTTTGCGAGTGTAAAAGAATATAGTAGATAGTCGAAGAGTAAGCTCACGAAATATAGTATTGAAAGGTGCTGAGTGTTGAGTGTTGAGTGACGGCGGGCTGAAGGCTTTCTATACCAGCCGAGATGCTGATAAAGGGGGTGATGGAGAAGATGACTGAGACATAAATTCTGACTTAGAAACCCTCAATAGTTGTATATTTCTTATTGAGGTAATAGTAACCGACAGTCTGATCTCCTAAAGCACAATAGGAGAGTAGCAGGTGATCTCTCCACCGAATTAGATTTCTCGTGTCAGCATTTCCGAATGTAATCAATGCGGAACCTTTGGCTGAGACCAGTATGAGTGCACGTACCTACCAAAATTCGATTACCTACCAAATACAAAATAAATAACACAACCATAAAAATAGCCTCAGTCACCTAGAATCAATTAGTATGAGGCTTGGAATATATTATAGCAGAGAAAAAAGAACAGGAAAAACTGACTACTACGGAGTTGAGCACCTGGTCTGGTGCCTAGTACAGCTAGAAATGAGGTCTGCCCCCCTGGGTATATCTTAAGTATAGTATATCCGTCCGGGGATGTTATTTCCAGTACTAACAATCTGTGGGGCTCAACTGAAAGCTTAGTGTCTTGGCATGTAGTCCAAGCTACTATAGGATGGCACTGGTCTCTTCAAGGCCAGCCACGGGGTTTTAATCCTTGCGCGGATATAGTGGATCTGCCGAGTACATTGCAACCAAGCCTCCGCACCAAAAGGTGAATTACACAAAGAGCTTGAATTTCCTTTAAATTGCATGTATTCTCATAGAAAGTGAATGTAAATTATATAAAAAAGTATGCACTATATAATATAGCTATTAAAGTAGAGTGATTTTCCTAAATTTTAGGGGGGACTGTAGGCTGCGTGCTCATTTGGCATTTGGTAGGTACGTGCCACGGTAACCAGGTCAGGGCTCTGGGGCCACCCGCCCCCGGTCCCAAAGACACGACGATACCGTATTACCTTACGGGGATCTACCCGGGTTAATACGTGTTACAGGTTCTAGAACAGTCATGAGCCATGGAAATTCCTGGCACTAGGACAAGACGGTTGCCAAGTAGCCTGGGTTGCAAACTTGACCCCCTAAGGAGGTGATCACAGAGCGGAAAAGCGAAAATTAAGCCTTTTTGAGAGAGGGGTCAAAGCGCAGAAGCATGAATTGTGTGTATTTCACTTGGAAATAGTATGTATCCGCAAGCCACGCCCTTGGCAACCGTCCGGACGAGGCGAGATAATAGGATACATATTACACTGATACAGGGTAAAACTTTTTTATTTTTTATTTTTTGTGTCGAAAAATTGTGCAAAACTGCATATTAATCCCTAACCACAGCGGGCCGAATCTCGTAAGATGATACGATATAGGAAAAAGTACCTAAAAGTGTTGCCTGGGTTCGAATTTTAGGGTCAGCCAATACACGGGGTTTGTAACGCTTTCATCCCTAACCTCTATTCTACTCAGTACCCTATCGATAGTCCGGTACCTCGTGGATCGTCCGCGCTAAGCCGAACCCCTGTACTCACTAACCAAAGATAGAACCTACAATCGAATTTGAACCAGGATAATGAGGGCTTTCCATTGACCCGGCAGGGCCCTACCTCTAGTAATTGCGGAAGTCTAGATCCTTGAGGGTGGGGATATCCGAAGTCGAAAGGTGTGTTGCTTGTCAGTCGCGCTGTCAACCCTAACCCTATACCGGGGGTGAATGTAGCCGGGCCGTATTCGACATCATAATGAAGTCCCAACTACAAGGTGATAAAGACTATTGACACTGAAGGGTTCCCTGAACCTCTATACTACATATACAGTTTAAATTACAATTGAAAACTCCTAACGACCAACCCGATACCCAGAATCCTCCGACCCGATTACAAGTAAAACGCCCCAAAATACAAAAGAAATGAGGTCTTTGTCGCTGACCTTGAGCTGTGACCGATAATAACCACATAACGCTGTAGACGTCTGTGGTATGCGAAAGAATAAATACGGTTTGCACCCCCCCCCCCTGCCAAGGAGCTAACCAGAGCTACATGGATACAGAATGTTCTACACAGGCCCAGCCCGAGAATTAACACATCCGCCATAAGAGTCCCAACACGCGACCATTATCCCATCCACATCCAGATACCCTTAATACCCCCGACTACTACTAACAGGAGGCGGAGATGGTGCGAGATCAAAGTACTGCCGTGCCGGGGATGGAGCAGGAAGATACTGTCCGGGAATAACCGGGCTATACGAAGGTCCATAACGAACCGGTGCCGGCGGAGGTGCTTCCGGTTCTAACACTGGGAGATTGCGTCTTCTCCATAGGTAATATATCAACATCCCAATAAATGCGAGGCCCATGATTCCGCCGAATGTTATTCCGCCAACTGCGGCGCCGGAGAGGCCGTTTGGGGAGGATGGGAGTGATGTTGGGAATAGTGAGGGGTTAGGGACTGATGCGGGTGGAGTCGCGGATTGTGATGGGGTGCTGGGTGTGGGGCTTGGAGTGGAGGTGGGTCCGGAGGTCGTTGTGCTGGGTGTGCGGGAGCGTGTGGTGATGAATGATGTCAGTGGGCGGCTGGGGGTGAATGTGCGAGTGGATGGAGTAGGTGAGGTGGAGTATATTGGTGAAGCGGGGGAGGTACGTGAGCTTGAGGATCCTGGTACGGTTAAAGAGTTGGTAGGTGAAGTAAAAGATAGAGGTGAGGATGAGGGTGTGATATTAGAGGAGGAGAATGCGATATCGGAGGAGGAGAATGTGATATCGGAGGACGAGAAAGGGGGTATTGGATATATGGTTACAGTGGAGGTAGTAGTGGATTGGGTGGGAAAAGATGTGAGGGACTCCGGAGGGGTAGATATGCTAGATGTGATATAGGTTGGTGGTATAAAGGCGTAGGAGGTAGTGGTCTTTGATGTAGGAGTGGTAACATTATTGGTCGAGCCGGGGGGGAGTGAAGTTGACGGAGTTGTGAGGGAGTATCGAGAGGTTGAAAGACCCAGGGAGCGTGAGGAGAGTGGGGTGGTAGCGTATGATGGGTGGGATGAGGAAGATGTGGGGTATAAAACAGGTATAGTGACAGAGGTTATTGCACTGGAGGAGGAATGGGATCTTGTAGATGAAGATAATGCAGATGAGGGATGAGATATAGGTATTGAGGACGAGGATAGGGAAGAGCACGAAGCAGTAGTGGTAGTGGTAGTTGTTACTGTGACAGTGACGGTAACTGGGGAGTAACTGACAATATGTTAGAAGATAATCATGATAATCCTAATCCAGAAACAATACAGTAGAAAGTGATATCATACCTTTGTCCACATCGATCTGTAGAAGTACCTGATTCATTGTCCACACTAAAGCATGCCCTAACAATGTCTGCCATGTTTTCTATTGACGAACTATAAGCACTGTATTAAACCACGCCCATAAGATTTTGAGGTACCGGTAATGATATGAATATACCCCTATGGTAGATGTATACTCCCGGCTTATCCAAGAGTACTCTCGAAATAGAAGTCGTGAGGACTCGGCGCTGTGAATAATCGGAGGTTGTGAATAACTTCGAGGTAAGATACACGTAGACCTCAAGAGTTTCTTGGATAGGGCTTTATACTATCCATACTCGAATGCGCCTTCTCTCTGAATCATATAGCCGTGTTCTGCCACATAATGCATGGGTCGCGTGGAGCCGTTCGTCAAGAGGAACCATCTGATTCACTGCTCCAGAGAAGCTTGATGTCTAAGGACCCCCTTTGAGCCCACCGGTAATATCTGCGACACTTCTCCAGTCCAATTAGTCTCGCTAATACCCGGCAGCTGCACTCGTAAATGCCATAACGGGCTCCTATTGCATACCACATAAAAAACAAGTCTTGGCGCAGTTTTAGGTTGTATGCAACAGCAGTCTGTTTTCATAAATGTCATGATCTCATTGTGAGATGCCAGGTACAACGCATGGGAGAGAAGCGAATTATTCTGGCCCGCGGGGTCAATTTGTGATGGGGTAGACCTATCACGCACGTATCCGTTGCGCCTCACACTGCGGCTCCAGCGAAGCGACCTGCCAAGCTGTATCTCGCCCAATCATGAGTGTAAGTGCCTGCATGAAGCCGGAACACTACTCATTCGCTCTCGCGCTGCCAACAGACTCTGTGCATGTCGAGGCCACATTCATTTTCATGATGGAAACACTAATACGAACATGTGTCTATAGTCAAGTCAATCCATAGGCTAGTTTATGTGATAGACCTGCCGGTTCCTGAATCTTGAGTTTCAACCTGACCCTCACATCCCCTGGTTGCTATTGACCCCACAGCTCATGTAGGCTCTCTATAAGGCAAACAACCAGGCGGGGGGGTTTACCTTTACATTATCCAGGAACCGTTCCTGAACCTTCCCAGTTAGGCACTTTCAGAGAAACCCCGTTGCTTGGTGCGCTGCGCAGGAATGAGTACCCGCGCCCCGACGCCTACCTCTGGTTATACGAGTCACAAGAAAAGAAACCTGGGCGGGGGAGTGAGTCCGCAGAACCACAGAACAAGGGGATGAAAATCAGTGGAACATTTACAGACACTTAAAACAACGTCTAGATGCCTGTTTACCGATAGCTATCCTCTGTACTGAAGCATTACTCCAATACTATCACATCCGAGCCCTAGTCATCTTTACGCCTGACAGATGCTTGCAGGTTCCAGCACTGGGAGTTAGACTATTAAAAACAACTCAGATAAATCCGTATAAGCTACCTCTAATTATATGTCTGTCCTATGTTCAGGGACTATCTCGATACGACTTTAGAGGCAGTCCACCCAGCTCACATCCGTACACGCTGGGAAATATTAGTATATATGAGTGTTAGATACTATTGTGCTAGTGAAATAGTAACGGTCCCCTAAAATGTGCCCCCGTATTTTCGCTTGTTCGGATTCCCGTATATATCAAATACAGTTCAGATCCCATATTTTGTATATACCAGAATGACTGAAAGAGGCGAGTGGATCCCACAGGCCCCCGGAGGAGACCTATATCACTACAATGAATTAATTTTTTCTCTGCGAAATGCGGCGCCAGAGGTTAGTTTACCAAACTTTTTGAGAGCACTCATCCCACGATTATTACAGCTAGGGTGTTTCTGACGATTTCTGCTAGCAGTTTTAGTTGGGCCCCACTAAACCAGCCCTGCAAGAAAAATCTCTTAGGGTAGGCTATATGCTATATACATAGCCTCATTCTTTCTACCAGGTCGCCCCGCAAAACCCACGTGAATTATTTGAAAGATAGCCTAGCCGCTAATTACTTTGTGGAGTTTTGATTAACTCCATATCCCGGGGCAGATCATGTCAGCGATCTTACCGTCTTCGCTTATCGATAGTCACCCCCGCAGAGCCGCATTAAAACCCTAACCCAGTGCCCCCATCATCCCATGACAATGGCCGTATTGGAAAGATTAACCCCTAGACCAAAAGGAACACTGGTCCTTCCGCTTAGCGGGATCTCTCGCCCATCTCGACATCATTCGCTTCTTGAACTTGGGTTTCCCTGCAATGGTGCCAGGGGAAAGAATATTGTTTGTGGATGGGATTAGAAAGTATAGAGGTGCCGTATGACAGCATGATGAGAGTAAGGTGAGAACCAGACAAGCGGAATACCGTATACTCTCGGTGAGTCCACTATATACGTGCAGGGTTAAAACCCACAGGAGCATTTGGTCAGAATTGTGTTCGGGACAGCTGCGTGAACTTAGCATTCGTTCCGGAGGACTTGTCGTCGCATCGGTGATTGATGGCACGGTATTGTGCAAGTTGGAAGGGTTTGGTCGTTTCTTTACTCCAACTACTATTCACCTTTCATTTATTATGTATTCTTTGGGCTGCCCAGCGGCTGAGGTTGAGTGTTGCTGTCGTGCCCTGACGGCCACTTGTACGGTGGGCGGATTCTAGAAAGTGCAGTTTTAACGACCCCGCTTTCTACTACTAATCGACTGTTTTAATTCTTGGAATCCCTACCCATACCTTGTCTTTAGAGTTCAAGGAGGTAAAGTTCCCAAACTTTTCCTAACGCTTCAAGACTCACCTCCAGCAGACTCTTCCATGGAAGGCATTCACAAACGTCAACACGGTCCAATCAGCCGTGGTGATGAAACTCCCTTGAGCGCCGATGTCCTACAAAACCCGTCAACTGGACCTAGCTCCGGCGCCCAACATAGCCGTACAACGTTACCCCCGTCCTCAGGAATAGGAAACACACCAGCCAATCAATTGGGAACCCATCGGTACAGGCCTGCTTCAATCCTCTGTCTATTCCTATTGGGCTTCGGGAGCGCACTCGGGCACCACATTTTCTACCAGACGCTAGATGGGGCACGTGCCAATCATCAGCAATGGACCTCTCGAATTGGGACAAGTCTGGCCTACCTGTGCACGTTCTCACTCACTTTGATGGTGGGGATATCACGCGACCAACAGCTCTGGTTTACCCTCCAGACCCAATTCCTTGCCTTAAAGGGTATCGATGGAATTTCCGGTATCACCTCCAGATTATCCCACAGTTTTAATGGTACAGTAGTAAGAGCCAAGGTCCTGATTGTTATGGCCCTTGTAAAGTTACTGTTTCCACTTTCCACGGTTTTTATCCCTAGCATTTCGGTAATCCCAAACAACATAACTGAATTCACCTGCACTGTGCCCTCTCTGGATTTTAATTACAGCACAACCACGACTGTCAAAAGACTTGGGTCCCAAACCCTTAGTCTTGGGCCCAAATACAATGGCCCTAATGCTAGAGCTACGAAAAGCTTTTTCGTACCTTTTTTATTGGGTCACGCTACACCTATCCAGGATACCGAGCCATTTGGATCACAGTGGAATGTCACCTGTGCTACTGAATGTAGCTACATCACATATTTCAGGGGACCCGCAGTCAGATGTTCAGAAGTCGATTTCAACTTGCCTAATGCCCCATGGAGCAATCTTAAGCAATATAGATTTTCAGAGTGCCTGTCACCAATAGAGTCAGATCCAGATGTCCTCATCCCTGAATCTCATGTAGGGATGTGGGACGGCTCTGTCAATTCTTTCTGGGTCCTGCAAACCGAAAAGGGAATGCCTAACTCCCGTGTAGCATGCCGCGAAAAACATGTCTACACTTGCCGCGCCTCTACCGCAGACTACTCCATTAAGCAGATCATTCGGGCGAATCGCTTTCTCGAGCCTGAAATAGTTGCAAATGATTTAGGCCCTATTCCGGATGACCGCAGTCTTCTAGATTTCTGGACCTACAGAGCAAACTGGGCATTTTTTGACTCACTGTCTGGGCTGTTACGCGGCACAAGGAAAATAATGGTCAAGTCTAGCGATACCGAAAGTGCGGACAAGAGATGGTTTTGGGACTCCACTCAAATCGAGGCTATCAAATACTCTGGTAACATGGGTAAGGACATTGAGGATATAGCGCATAAGATGGTTGTTTCAGTTCTCAATGATAGGTCTCTATACTACAGCATCAGTGCAACTGGCACCTGTTCATCGATGAACACTTACAATATATACAAATACGAGCCATTCACCTTGAGAATAGCATATACAACTCTATTCGGAATTTCCATTTTGTTGGCTGTATTGGGGGGATTATGACTCTTGGGTAAAAAGGCTAGCAGTCGACACCACCGTTCCATAATCATGGGTGCTACGCAAAACCTGACGACCGACCAACGGCTTTCGAGTGGGCATTTGGGGCGCTCCTTCAAAAATATCTTGAATGTTCAAAGCTTAGAAGTGGGGAGGTGTTAGTACATGCGGATGGTTATGAGAAGCTACCGGGGTATCATGGGGGTGAGATCTGTCATGTGGCAGTGGGGGTTGAAGGGGAGGGTAAGGTGTTACCAATCCGGAAAGGAGGGGGGTCTTCTCAGTAACGTCTTATTTGTGTATGTGTAGGTGTGTCTTTTCAGCTCGCTCTATTTCTTTTGTTCCAGGGGTAGGGTGTAGGAGTCCGTGTTGAATGTTTGTTGGATATACTTCTCTCCCGCTTTCTACACGGAACGCATGTAGTATACCATATTTCATCGCTTTTTGCTTCCAAAAGCAGTGCTCTAGACTGGTGATGAATATAAACTAACCACCAGCGTTTCCGGTTTGTTTGAGGTATTCATCAACATGAGTAACATTTAGTGCTATTCAATCGGTCGGTACTATCTCTATACTTATCTACCTTGTGATGCTGGGGGTAAAGGTACTGCGGCATGTTAGGGCATCAATAAGAGGAACCCCGACTCTCGCAAGTTCCCTAGCCTGATGAAGTGGCAAATATGCCATGGCAGAGATTGCTCTTGGCGTACATTTGGACTTTGATATAAGCACAAAAAAAACGTGGATTTTTAGCCAACCCTAACTTGGGCTAGGGGTGATCCCGGGAAGCGTGGGATTATCAGATAAATGTGATTCGAAATTATCTGAACGAATTTGGTGGACGTTATTTAGTTCTAATTTCCGTTGACTGGTACTAATCATCCCCATGATGAATATGCGTGGGTTAGGGTAGGAATAGATTTACACCGTCGAATATCGTATATCGTTTTGTCCCTTTACCGTGTGGATCATGATAAGCCAGGAATTTTTCGCATATGGCTTCAGATCTCGAAGACCTATCTCTACCCTACTCAGCGAAACGCTTGGTTCGAATCAGAAGCTACATCTGTGACTGGGGGCGACATCCTCATGTGTGGAACAGAACGCATTTGTAGGGGTCGGTTAGTCAACATCTGATAAGACTAAGGTGACTAGATTAGATAAACGAGACTAGATACCAGAGTGTTAGGCGAAGGGTAGTGACCCTAAAAGCTATCTCCAACCTCTCCTTTAGCTATATTTCCGGCTACTGTAGTCTGGATTATATATCACATATCAGCGAAATCTTACATTTTATACATACCCGTCTAGCCGAGAAGTGTAGATAGATCACATCTTTGAAGCTAGGCTCTCGTAGGAGAGCCATATCCACGGCAAGGTGCTACATCGCGGAGTCTGTGCGCCCATATTATTGACGGTTACGGTGTAGTTCTCGGAGACATTACATTCCGAGTATTGTCGTCGTGTGACCCGTGGGCTAGGGGTAAATAAAAATCAATTCATCCTTTACTAAATAAATATTATGTTAAAATAGCAATCACTACATTGGTGTGGAGTGGATTGACATCTTTGTTTTTTTTTACTCTTTGGGTTACTCTCGAGGCTGGGAGGTTGTTATTAGAAAGGATGTCCTCTATATAAATAAGGGGAAAACCCCTCAGGTTCTAAGGATCAAGTGATCTAATTTATTGAAGCCCTTTCTTTTCATTGAATGTTTATGAAGTCAGTTGGAGCGTTAACACCATAAACAGCCGGAACCTGGTGTGGTGTGACCCGTTTCACCCACTCCGTATCTATTCCTACAGTCCTAATGACATATCCTACGCGACATAACAAAGGTAAAGTATCACAACCGAGTTTTCAATTTTTGGGAATTCTATATATGGAGAAGGGCATTCTGGATTGATTTCGCCAGTCTTTTGACAGTATCATGTCCGGGTCTGTGATTTAGGATTAACGCTTATGGCATGCGTACACACGCTGGACAGATGTTTTGCTAATTTGGCGATTTTAGGCGATTTTACACTAAAAATGGCATTCTACCACCCTCACAGCAACAAGTAATCAACTGATAACCTCAATATCTATCCTAAAAATTACTTTAGCATGTAGAAATCATTCTCTATTATTTGAGAATTGGTACTGGGTAGCCCAGAAAATACAGAGCTCCAGGGACCTGTCGCCATGCAAGATTTTGTATGAGATCTCATACAAATTCACTAAAGTTCAGACTTAAAATAGCTGTGGGAAACTTTAACTAGTTAATCTAGTATTACAAAAATCTAGAAAAATTTAAGGCCACTCTTAAGATATTTTTAAGGATTTTTACATGATATGGCAATTTTTAACTGGGGTTTAGTTAGGGTTTTGGGCTGGTGATCATGTGTACTTTTGGTGCAAAATAGCGCTTTTACCAAAACTTTTGTCCTAGTGCAGTATCGCTTCACATCCCCCCGACAGTATTAATGAGAAATCTCCAAATTGTAATTTTCCGAAAGAGACCTCGGGGTGCACTCATTGCCACTTAGCCTACTTAGCCGCTGGCTAGGTTTCAAGTAAATCTTTTGAAAGTTAGAGATAATAGCCGTGTTGTCGAGTTCCCGGTCCTGGCGCAGATCGTAGCAGCGCTCTGACTTTGCGGCTAGATCTTAGCTTATCGGTACCTGCATAACCGGAGCGGGGCCGTCCCGCAGAGCCGCATAGGACAACCCTAACCCAGAACCCATCCATGGTCCCACCATAAACGGTCGGGTATCTTATCTCCCACGCGGTTTATCATTACCGTAATTACATGTGTACCAATACAGAACTTTAGAGTAATCCTGTTATGTATAAATAACCGCTTGCTCGCGGCTTTCGTTCCGGAGGTGTTGGTGCGACGAAACGCTGTCCCGTGCTTTATTGGATGTGGGCCTAGATTTTGTCTTGACAGTGAGATTGGACTCCCGAGTGCGCTAATTTCACCCCCACTGAGTTTGTATTGTAAATTTGGCGGTCGCTTATTGGGGTAATGAGTGCCTTTGAGTATCCTCCGCCGAATCTATGGGTAATGAGCACAACAGAAGTACTCGGGTGTGAGGGTATGACGGGTGGCTGTGGTGGCACCGATTTAGTATGGGGCATAGAGGCATAAGCCACATTCTTTGCACCGCCTTGTTGTCTGAAAAACACCATAAGGTAGTTTTCTCTGGTGCTGATTATTTGCGGTTAACCCCTAACGTGGTTTTGCTGTCCCTCTTCCGTAGAAAAATTCTGTCGCTAGACTCAGGCTTCTACTCTCTTTCATAGGCTACTATACGTTGAGCCACCGCCACTTTGGGGGGGCAGCATTTTTCACCGGGCTATGGGATAGAGGAGCTACAACTCCAAGTAGTCGGTTGCCGTCACCTAACCCTCGAACACGTGATGCTTTGTCATCGGGGCTAGGGTCCTTCTCGATAGATCTGAGGAAAGCAAGGGGGCACCCACCTCTCATATTACTTTAGTAATATACCTAGGAGCGGGAATTTGATTTTGGTTATTATCAAGCCCTTACTTTATCAACTGCTGTCTCTGAAGTAAGCCAATGCTTTTGATAGTCCTAAGTAGAGACCAGTACTGTCGTAAGGCGAAAGAGACTTGGTTAGCAGCACGAGTGCGAAGGTACTCGCCGGTTAACATGCTATCTATGCTGCAGTATATCCTTGAGGATCGAGGGTATTCTGCTATGCCCTTGTAAATATCTGGGCCACCGTGGAGGGTAACAAGACATACAATATCACTCGATTGGTCGATCGGTTAGTATAGGCTGGCTGTAATGATTGACTGATCAATAATAAGTGATAGGGCTACCTATGCAGTATTAGGACTCGCTTATATACTCCGGTGCATTGGAATCTTCGTGTTAAATAAGTATGTACGGTATTTTTAAATGCTTCGTAGATACAACCCTAACCCTGATATCTATCCCTAATTCTAAATCCGGCAAGAAAGCGCGAGTGCTCGATCTTTGCGACTCGATACTTGCTGAATCCATCGTAATAATGATTCTCCTATCCGGTTTGTATGGGTTGCAGAACCTCAGCCCACTGGAGCCGCTTTTTTCCCAGCCTTGTCCTGGGTCTCAGTATGTACCTACCCACATAGGCGCATGATAGGCAAATCTTTGTCTCAGCGCCAACAAATATAACAATCGCTGGCTGCCTGAACCCCGCAACTAGCCGTACGATTAGTCAAAAAATGGTTGCCTGAAGAGTGGATGCTCTTGTTCGCGTATATATCAGAGGGTGGCTTCATAGTCCTGGAGATCGCACACCACCCCCCAACACAAAGAAAAAACCTGCCACCGGAAGACAACATCCCCACTCGTGAAGAAGTTCTCACAATCTGGACCTTTGGGAATACTGGACGTTACAGGCACTCAGGTCTGTATAACCTGTGCCATTATCAATAGTAAACCTTCCTAGTCTAAGCCCAAGATACATACGCTAACAGCCTGGTGCTCCGTACCTATAACAGAAAAACAACCCCACCCACGTTCTGATGTTGCCCTTTCTTATTATTGGCCTCATTGTCGCTGTCGTCGCCGTCGCGATTATTTTAAAAGGACCGACAAAGGAGAACGACACCGTCAACGAGATCAAAATACGACTAGAGCGTGAACGAGAGTTTGCCGAACGGAAACGAAAGAACGAGGAGGAAGCAGAAGCGCTGAAAAAAGAGCGGAGACGGATGAAAGAGATGGCCACAAGAAAGAAAAATGAGGAAGAGACGAGGGAGCTGGCAAGGGAGATGGAAGAGCTCAAGAAGAAGGAACAAATGCTGAAAGATGAGGTGGAGAAGGAGAGAAAGATAGCAGAGCGTGAGCGCATCGCTCGCGCGGCAGAAAAGTCTGGCCCTCTCCGCTGGCCAACAGAAGAGGAGTTTCAGCATGCCCGTCGGGTCATCCAATACGACCCCGTAAACTTCCACTTCGCAATTGTCGGTAGAGCTGGGAGCGGAAAATCATCACTCATCAACGCGTTCCGGAATCTAAGAAACAAGGAGCCGGGCGCTGCGCCGACGGGGACAAGCGAGACAACTCTTGAAGTTAAGCGGTATAAAGACCCTGGAGACCAGCCACCCCGGAAATGGATGGTGTGGTTCGATGTCCCTGGAGCAGGCACTCAGCGCATTCCACATCACGATTACTTTATCAAACAAGGCCTATTTGTATTCGACCTTATCATCCTAGCTATCGGGGACCGGTTCGAGGAGATAGATGTCTGCATTCTTGAGAACTGCGCGAGGTTTAAAATTCCGGCGTTTATAGTCAGATCAAAAGCCGACATGCATATCTTGAATTCGATGAAGGAGTATGGAGACTACGAGAGTATCAATGACGACCCATCATTTTATATAAAGTGCCGAGATGAGTTTATTGAAGGAACACAGAAGACGGTAAGTGAAGGGCTAATGAGGCAGGAGCTACCGGATCAGCCTGTATATGTTGTGTCAAGGGATGCGCTACGGCAGACGTATAACAACTCACTGAAGCCTTCAGGGGGACGAGGGGCCAAGAAAGAACCGAAAAGGCACCTAATCCATGAGGGTCATCTAGTCAAAGAATTGCTGACTGCGGTGGCTCTACGTCGTTGTGACGCCGAGGAAGAGCAGGTAATCCTATCAGACTATCACATATGGTGTTCCTGATCTTATCTAATATGATCATAGACACCACTCGATTGGGTAAAAGGGAAATATTCAGCTGTCCAAGAACGCTTCAGCAATCTTGGCCTCGGAAACATAGGTCCAGCCGACCCTCCCGCCATCCATCGGGCAAGCCAGGTACTTGACTATGCTCCTAGACAAGTCCAATTACTTACCTCTCATATAGCCATTGCGTGCTTTGACCCCCATTATACCAGATACCCAGCAACAACGTGTCCACCAAGAAATCCGGGAAATACGAAAAATGATATTCCCTTATCAAGATACGAACGCACAAGAGCTCTACGACGAAATTTCTCAGCAGAACCCGGAACTCCCAAACATGCTTATTGGGTACCCTCGCATGTTCAGACCTCGAGTGGCCATGCTAAGATTCAATCCCTTGGCAACTATTCCAACAGAGATATATGCTTTTGGAGACCAGCTACAAGTTGTGGAGTATAGGGAGAGAAGTAAGGAAAGAAGAACAAGTGGGGGACGGGGTGGCCATACTCAGACCACTGAAGATAAGCAGAAAGATGAAGGGTACAAGAGTAATTCGACATCTGGGAGGGGTAGCGCACACCGTGATAGGGGAGATAGGGGAAGGGGAAGGGGAAGAGGCAGAGGAGGGACTAAGTGGGAGGCTTCTGATTGACGCGCCGTAACTCCACCACCGGACTACTGGTGATCATTTAGTATGTCGGACGATGAAGGTATTGAGTGATACTTGGTCTTGGATGTTTGTGGGCGCTTCCCTTGCTCTCTCGTGATGAATCTGTCTTTTATATCCGTTTTTCTTTATTCCATTGGAGCCGCTATGAATTATGTGATCTACTTTATACTTGGCCTTACCATATATCGTCCCTCGTATAGGTTTATGTGTTTAGTTTATCGTATGGTGGAAAAAATCGAATATGACGAGAAGGTATGTAACGTTGATTGCACGAGAAAAACATCACCGGTATCAGACTATATAATTTAATACGTGTGATTTCCCTACTAAATCAAAGCAACTGGGGCTAGCACTCAAAACAGACATGGAACCTAGGTAGTTTTACGCACTTCTGGCCTGATCAGTATTGGAGAATATTTGGGGCTAATTGTTCCTATGGCTATCTGGACTGTTTTAAGCTTGCCATCCGGTTAGTCACTAGGACTACGTAACTGCTATTTCTTGAAGGTCATGTTGCCGAGCTTCATCAACAACCTCAAACTCCGGCTGGTTATTTGAGTGATTAAACATATGGACTCAGTAGTATGACTCCGTAAGCAAGTGAAATAGAACTCTAAATGTGTAAGAATCCTATTCATTCAGTCACTTCAACCTATGAGGATAGATAGTTTAAGTAAGGATGTAATCCTAACCCAGTCAACACCACCACATGCATAGACAAAAATATTTTTACTAAGACAGCGAGTCTATGCTACAAGAATATCTGGACTGGCAAAAGAGGGCGAAATTTCCTTCTTGAGTGATACATTGTGGTAATGGATGACTTCACTAGCGTGCAGGTATGAGGCTCTGCGGGTATTTCCGTGCGGCTCTGGGCATGGGTTGCCTCACGGCCCTTGCCATAGTTGAGCCTCATAATTCCTCGCTAATAGTTTTCGAATTTTCACTTGGGGAATACATAGCTTCAAAAAAATAAGTAAACTCGCTAAGGCTGGTACTGGTGTGAGCCACTGGTATAATTATATTAGAGGCCTATCAGTACTCTCTAAAGGTATAATTTTCACACCTTTCCATGATCCCGGGGGAGTGAATGCAGAATAGAGAGGGATCCTGAAGTTAATGATGCGAAGAAGATGGATCCGAATCGGGGCAAGAGCTTAGTCCAACTCTATAGGTGTCAAAGGTGCCATCAACTTCTCCCAACGACGCGAATGCGATACGGTTAATCTATTATATTAATTATTGTAAAGTTCAGTTTGATGCGTGGCAAAAGTAATCTCGATTCAGTGGCTAGGGACCTAAGACTGTGAAACTGGTAATGGGGCTGCGATGGCTGTGGAGATTGTGACTGTGGCTGCAAATCTTAAAACGTTATGCACTAGTACAGGCCGGTACCGTAGCTGCAAGCAGGGAGACAGCCGTGAGTATTTCGATCGGCTATCGTGAATTAAAAATTTGATACCGAATTTACTACACTTTGACTTGGGTAGAATGGAGTTAGGTTGCCCCAAAACTCTTTGCACATATCCCGGCGCGGTGATAACACCCCTAACCCTGGAAATATGCCCTGAGACGCTCTGTGGTTACGGGCGCAGTTACTCCAAAGGAAAGCGTTGCCAAGGTATCATGCAGGGAACTTCTACCAGCAAATGAGTTGACGCCAAACCCTTGGAACATATGCAGGGAACTTCTACCAGCAAATAATTTTCTTAGATACTACCATAGGTCTATAGCCTCCCCTGATGGCATTTAGTTATTTTCAGTTGTGGTTTTGGGTCAGTTGTGGTGTCATATATTGTGGAGTGGGCTGCCCGACAATATCAAAGCCTGCCCAATAACTATAAAGGATCAACTACTACATTATAATATTATTAGCCGGCTGCTGGAAATCAAGAAATGTATATGTCTTCAATAAAGGTTTGTCAATGGCGATCGTCTAAACCATAGGTTCACAGGATTATCATGGTCCGAGTTAGGTCACCGCCCCTGCCCCGGGTCGGTGCACCATACCAGGATGATTTACACTAGACTTATGTCAATACTCTATATAGTGTTGTGCATTGTACATTACAAGCAATTGATACTTCATGCATGGTGGGTTGCCTGAGCCCTGCCTAGTTGCTATGTATGGTGGGTTGCCTGAACCCCGCCCAGTAGATGATCAATATCATAGCACCACTCCCCCTTCTTCAACAATTATACTCTTTTTTTCAATCCTCTCAAGAGAAACAATAACTACGCGTATCACTCAGGAACATGACAACTCCCATGTATAAAATGGAATCTATTCCAGGCGCCGGCTTCGGAATGATCGCAACTCGACCAATCCCCCGCGGGACACTCATTGTTGCGGAACCACCCCTCTTCACCGTTCATGGAGACTTCTCCACCTCAACAAAGACAGCTGCTGAAATTGAAGACAAAGTAAGCGCCTTACCAGAAGATAAGAAAAAAGCTTTCTTCTCTCTTCACAACAATTTTTCTACCGAGAAGAATTTCACTGCAGCTTCTGGTATTGTCAAAACCAACGCACACCCGCTCGGAGTCGATGCTAGTGACTGCGGAATATTTCTAGAGTGCTCACGCTTCAACCATAGCTGTGCATCCAACTCTAGCTACACTTGGGTTGCTGGTACTGGGAAAGAGACCATCTTCGCTGGAAAGGATATCGAGGAGGGGGAGCAAATCACAGTAAACTACATAGACGGATACATCCTCAATCAGAAACGTAGTGATCGCCGAGCAGCCCTGCGACGCGACTTTCGGTTCGAATGTAACTGCAACGTATGCGGTGCGTCACCAGAAGCTGTCGCTGCTAGCGATACCCGGAGAGTAGAAATTGCTCGCCTAGATAGGCTTATCGGGGGTGGTGGAATGCTAGTAATGATCAACCCGGCTAAATGTCTCGATAACTGTAGACAGATTCTACAGTTGTATCAAGAGGAGGGGATGAACGATGATGCCCTTTTCAAAACCTATAACGATGCCTTTCAGATTTGTATCATGCATGGGGATTTGGCGCGTGCTAGTGCATTCGCAACGTTGGCAATGACCTGTCCCGGTGTAGGCACTCCTACCCTTGACAGTGTCCGACAGTTTGTAGAAAGCCCGGAGCGGCATAGTTATGCGGGCATGTCAAACAAATGGAAGACAGACAAGAAAATGTTCCGGGGATTGGATCAGAAGGGGTTCGAGAAATGGCTGTGGAAGAGAGCAGACTGGTGACCTACTATATTTTTGGTTCGTATATCTGTCATTTCAAGTTCAGCTTTTAATAAGAACGTTGTAGGGTGATATAGAACTTACAATGTGATATAGTATCGGCCATTCTCGATAGATTAGTAGGAGCGTATTCGAGATAATTCTAACTATAAATTTATTGTCTGTACTTGGTGAGGGGCAGCAGAATAACCGTGAATATAGTGTAGATTATGAATATTTTTCCTAAGGGATGTTTGAAGTCATCAGTGAAAGTGCCAGGGACTGTCGCAGATCATCACGTACATACAGCCAAGCCAAGCTTTTGGAGCCCCGCCCCCGCAACCAGTGTTACGCGAATCCCATAATCGATAGCACACAGCCCGAAACCAATTTCGAATAAGCCTGAGGACTAGATAAAACTATACAAGTAAGAAAGCAAGCGGCGTGGTATTGTCGCAATTAATTATATTGGGTACTGTAGTAATAGAACACATGAGATTACTGGAATCCCGTAGCCGTCAGTTACATCATCGATCTGTAGAAGACCAGCTTACCATGTACCGTCGAAACTCGAGAAATTCGCTATGCGGGCGCTGCCGCAACTTCCAATCAAGAGTATAGGAGCTATCTGATCGTAAGGATTATTATCTCCAGCTAGCTGTAGTAGGTTTAAGGAGGGCCCAGAAGAGTTTAGAGGTTATTTTTGATAGTAGGTGGCGGCGATGCCCGCATAGCGAGTTTCGACGGTATCTGCAGAGGAATGAAAGAGGCAATTGACCGACATAGTCGTGGCAGCCACTCGACCCTTGAAAGTATGCAGGGAACTTCCATCAACCAATAGTCTAACGCAAGGCCAGCCAAGTATGCGGGGCACTTCTGTTAGCACATGGGCTGTGCCAAGAATGCTGGGAACTTTTGTCCCCCCAATGACAGCCGTGCCTGCCAAGATAAGAATTAATACTGTTACACTCAGCCGCGCCCATATTAGATATAAAATAGTTAAGAAGCCCCCTCTACTCTCAAGCTCCATACCATTCCGCACCCTACACTTGTATGCTTTATCAGTGATACTGAATACCGACAGAATCTTCATCGCCCAACAACTACCTACAAATCCCACAATGAATCCTCCAATGAATCCTCCAACGACAGGAGCACGGGCACCTTGGGAACAAGGCCTTAAAGCCCGTGCGTATACCGCAGGAGAATGGCAGCAGCACTTTAAGACTTTCAAGAGACTTTACTTTATCGAGGACCGTGGGCTCCAGGAGGTGAGACAAATCATGGCCGAGGAACATAGCTTCTATGCCACGTACGTTATTGCTGATATATTTAAATTTTTATCCCCCTTCGTATCTTTAATAAATACATTTTGAGAGACGGTGCTAATATTTTATTTATATAGAGAGGTTCAATACAAGAAGAAGATTACTAAATGGAAGCTAGAAAAGAACATCAAGGAGAAGGACATGTTACTGATGCTAAACAAGCGCCAAAAACGGAAACTCAAAGAGGATAAAGAAACAGAGTTCTCCCATAAAGGTCGTCCGGTCAACGAAGAAAAACTTGATCGGTTCGAGAAGCGCTGTAAAAGGCCGATAACAGTGTCAACACCAGAGCAAGCAGGTGTGTAAGCATATATTCTATACCGTTTTTATAGGAATGACTCTCAAGTCGGCTGTTTCTGACATAATCCTTGTGAAGATACCCCCTCATGGATAAGCTATTCTACCCCCCGGTGTAGCGACCCCAGTACCCCAGCGCACTTGGGGAGCGTAAACACCCCAACTCCAATGGACATTGGCACCCCCCCAGTGGGTACTAGCGGTTACAACTTGGAACAACCAACTCACTATGGTGGAGTAAATGCATCGAGCCCAGTTGCTACCGGCCCTTCTGCCCAATCAAATGTGCTACATCCACGGGATAGCTACCAACACTCTAGCGACCATTGTCACAGAGAAACCGGAAACCATGAGGCAAATACAGGCCTAAATCCTCCACCTTCCGCAGCTACCGGTACCAATGGTCATGAGGTACATAATGATATCGGCGATCGCGATTCTTCTCCTAGTGATACCAAGTGGTTAGTGCCAGAATTGAATGTTCTGAGGGGATGGCTACTAACGTTGGTATAGGCAAGATATCTCTACATATGTAGGCGAAAAACAGGTTGGAGACCAACAAACTAATACCGAGGTGGAGGAGGTAAACTTTTATGATGGTAATGGTGGTGGTACCCTAGATACATGGAGGGAGGAAGGCTATGAATGGGATGGCATAAAAGCATATTTTCAAGGTGCAAGGCGTGACTTGGATGATTTAGGAGATCTTGGTATGTAAAAATTCCCAATACCTGGGCTAGCATTATTAATTCTACTTGTGGAACTAAGAGCGCTTTGTATTACAAGATCTTGATATTCATCTCGGCTATGACCTACTTGCTTTGAAGTTAGCAGGGGCGTATATTACTGCCACCAATACGACTGCCGCGCAGTATCTGTCTATGTATAATGACAGCGTACGGAGTCTCATTGATCGAATACCAAGAGTAACTACTATGAGTACTACTAGTGCTGCGATTGCAGCATTTGAGGTATCCTTTGGGGCGGTGCAGCGGAAATACCCGAAGGTAGCAGATCTTTTACTTACATGCGCCTATTTTCACTATGAAGAGGTCCCTGATGACCTGATCAGTCGAGGAATATCTCAGGGAGGTAAGTACACTGCTCTACACTGGTGGTACCGAATATAAACAAATTATAACTTTACCAGATCTAGAAGCACAGGATGCAATAGATAAACTACTTTTATATTCCCTTGTTGAGCGAACACTCTCTCGTGACGGATTTTCGATAAACCGGCTTCTTCATTCATGGTTGCGGGAACGTCAAGACCCCTCGATACGACGGAAGGTAGTTGATGATGCGCTACAGCTCTTACGGAGGTCGGTTCCCTCAGGAGCTTTTTGGAAAGCCGAGTACTGGATACTTGAAAGAAAAATACTACCCCACATTGATGAATGCTGGAAGTATGCGAGGATGTACTATGCTTTGGATACGGAAGATATTGGAGTTCAGGTACTAGCCACGAGGAAGCCTTTCGGGGAAATACATCCGGATAACTTGAAAGCGGTGGATGTTCTGAGGGCGGTATATACTAGGCATGGGCGATGGCAAGAAGCAGAGGAGCTAGGAAAGCAGGTGCTAGCCACGAAAAAGAGAGTGCTGGGAGAGACCCATCCGGATACCCTAGCATCAATGAGCATCCTCGCATCAACATATGAACGACAAGGGCGATTGGAAGAAGCAGAGGAGCTAGGAAAGCAGGTGCTAGCCACGAAAAAGAGAGTGCTGGGAGAGACCCATCCGGATACCCTAATATCAATGAGCATCCTCGCATCAACATATGAACGACAAGGGCGATTGGAAGAAGCAGAGGAGCTAGGAAAGCAGGTGCTAGCCACGAAAAAGAGAGTGCTGGGAGAGACCCATCCGGATACCCTAATATCAATGAGCATCCTCGCATCAACATATGAACGACAAGGGCGATTGGAAGAAGCAGAGGAGCTAGGAAAGCAGGTGCTAGCCACGAAAAAGAGAGTGCTGGGAGAGACCCATCCGGGTACCCTAACATCAATGAGCAACCTTGCATTAACATATGAAGGACAAGGGCGATTGGAGGAAGCAGAGGAGCTAGGAAAGCAGGTGCTAGCCACGAAAAAGAGAGTGCTGGGAGAGACCCATCCGGATACCCTAATATCAATGAGCAACCTTGCATTAACATATGAAGGACAAGGGCGATTGGAGGAAGCAGAGGAGCTAGGAAAGCAGGTGCTAGCCACGAGAAAGAGGGTGCTGGGAGAGACCCATCCGGATACCCTAACATCAATGGGCAACCTCGCATCAACATATCGAAAACAAGGGCGATTCGAGGAAGCAGCAGAGCTAAGAAAGTGGGTGCTGGGAGAAACCCACCCGGATACTCTTACAACGGTGGGTAAAACCTCATCAACGTATAAGAGACAAGTGCAACAGCACACCGAACATGGGCTACCAATACTGATAACGACACATGGTGTTAGTAGGCCCCATTAGCTTATAGAGCCTAGTGTGATATGTAGTAAATGGAAGGATTGTGACCTTTTTGTGAGTATCCATGCCAACAGCAGTTGATATCAAAGACCAGGTGATATGACTGTGCTGACTATATAGTGGTTGCCCACTAGAGACCTTACGCGAGATTTTAGCATTGTGCGAGTTGTTTCTATTTTCTTTGAATGTATTAAGGGTTTTAATAGGATGTTTCTCCATCGAAAGCACTTCAGTACAGAATTATTAGGGGCTGCGGGGTGCCTAGGCTCATTTGATCAAATGGGTATGGCTAGGGCATGTCTTCGCTTGTTTTGCTTCTCATCCGCTCGGGTGTTTATTATAGCGTTTCAGTTAGTGAACAGAAAGAATAAAGGGAAGGCGGAACCATCCAATTGTCTTGTTCAAGCGGTGTTCAGTTAAGACTAAAGGAATATACGTATTACAAGAAAAACATGAATGTATATGCCAAATGCCTACATATACTCTCTCCGTATAATTCTTCCTAGACCTATAGGGTACTTAAGGCGGGATTATTGTAAATTACACAAACTTTATGAGAGACAGGGTATATTGATTATGGAGGCAGTTGACCTCTGTGGGTTCTGTATTTGAGTGTCAAGCATCTCAGAGATGCCATAGGTCAACATTTCGTATTTGAATAGCTGTTTGGTATGTATGTGTGTGATGTAACCCATAGCGACCATTATTCAATGCACTTATATTCTGTCTCGCAGGCACTCTCTATATCTTGGCCATGCCTAATGCCGTATTTTCCTCGGCAAAACTACTCTACTCCAAGCCTGGTTCACACTAGATGTCAGTATTGACATGTTTAGTGGTTTGCCTGAAAGTCTAGAGGCACTCCGAGCATTCCCGGGGGAAGGTCAAAAGCATTTTTTTAGACAGTTCTCAAGCAGGTGAGTAGGGCGCTAGTAGGTATCCGAATACGAGGTCTGGGGTGCTACCAGGGAGGACGCCCAAACTGGGTCCAAGGCGATGTCATTTTGTAGCCTATGCGAGGTCCGTTTAGGGATCTAAGAGGGGCTGTTTCATTCTCGCAAGTATGGTAATAGTATATGGAAAGTATACTGGCTGATCAGAGCGCCAACGTTATGTGGTGCTTGGCCTACATGGTGGCGCTACGTATCCCAATGCAAGGGTAGATAAGCTTTATTAGTCACGCATTTCCCTAACTATAATATTGAGATATTTCCCTTGAAATAAATTCCCAACTTAGTCCAGTACTTTAGTAAGCGCATCAAACAGCAGAAATCTACTCAAGTGTGTCCCATTTGTGCCGTCGGCCCAACACCGCTAGCACAACCTTCTCAACCGAAATATACTTGACAGTATTTTTGAACTTATCTACCCCCTAACAACGAGATGTTTTGCATTCTTATACATAATGTAGAGAGAGAGAAGTAGAGAAGGAAGAGACAAGAGACAAAACGGAGGGCGCAGGAGAAACCCTAACTATTCACTAGTACTTAATATAACACTCTATAGATAATAATTGAGGGGAATTGGTGATACGACAGTAACTCGTAGTTTTGTATCTAAAAGATTCAGATAGCGAGAGGATTCTTCGGTTAATGTTGTTCTACACGATCATATTTTTACTGATGCGTTGGATAATCAGCCAGGTTATTTCTCAAACCGCATAGGTAGTATACGGTGTAAAACTAGAAATATCTGAATATGACTGGTGCATGCTAGTAGTACTATAAGTACCACGAGACATTCTATAATTAAATCCTTTGGCCGGCGGGATTAAATTCCAATCGTGGTTCCTATTAAATAGCGACGGTAGTCAGGCACCACATCTCACTCGGTCACGGTAACTCTGATTACTAATTCATGAGCTCTAGAGCCAAGATATAAGAGCCTTGGCACAGGATATGACGAGATGTGGAAGCAAGAATATTATATAAAACCAAGTTTATATTCAGAAAGGCGGGAGGGGTTATGCAAAGGTAATCTTTATCTCCCTATTCTATATTAGCGTAAAAATGTATAGATATTTGTGCAGTGTTACACTGGTAGGGCTGATACTTACCACGAGTACTCCCCAGCACACACAAAGCGACACAGTAGTGAATAGTGAATATACTATCTCAAATTTGTGAAGGGCTGAGAAACATACCGGATCAATAGGGGTATATTTACACTAGAGAAATACTACGGCGGGATGGTTATCGCACAATGCTGGGGCCGCCAAGCCTAAAAGCGCCACCCCCACAACCCTCAGCCTCATCAACATCCCCGCTTGAGAGGATCCCCCCGTCTACCGGTAGCACATTCCGGTATCAACTTCATCTGCCCTCAGCCCTGATGAACCGAGAACACCTCCTGCGAATCCTTACAGGATAGATCTTACACTGCTTGCTCAATGGAATTCCGCTCTATTGCCACTCCTTCGGAACGCTCCATAAAGTCGACCACTACCAAAGCTTTCTTCTCCGACAGAACAAAGATCCGGCTCAAGACCAAGTACGGCGACCGCTGCTGGGTTTGCAAAGCGTTCCCTACCACGTTTGCCCATGTAATTAGCAAGAGCGACGATCAGGTTGGCCCCATTCAATTAACCAGGTCTTGCTCAGCTTATGCTCACTGTTTTGGTAGTTCACAATCTTAAAAGAACATGGTATAATCGACTTCGATACACTTGGTGATGACAGTAACGCGATCCTCCTCTGTCCACTGTGCCACGTCCACTTTGATAGCCCCACCCCGAATCTCATCATTGCGCCGTCAGACCTTGAATGGTTCATTACGTGGGAGACTAAGGACCGCAAGCGCCGCATAGCCGACCATAAAAGTACTGGGGTAATGCCTAAGCGAATACCACCAACTTCAAAGGATGTATTGCTTCCTCCCTCCTAGATGTATATATTTTATTCTTGTGCACCAGTGTGGACTGACTTGCTCAGTACGCTCTATACTCCCGAAACACCTATGGGGATGAAGCCGGGCCAATGTACACCCAATACATCCGGACTGACTACTTTCCTGTCTTCCAGGACCGGCAGCCACTCCCGAAAGGAGTCCTTGGGAGCCGAACTTGGGATGGCTCACCGACCGCTATGATCAAAAAGGCTCTCGGGGCTACATCAATGCCATTAGGACTCCCAAAAGACCTAGTCAAATCCTTAGATAAGCTCAAGACGCTGTGGTTTATCGATGATCCAGAGTTTGGGTATACCGATGAGGATAGTGGGGATGAAGATTCCGGCGGGGGTCTTCAAAGTATGGATCTCGGCAATGACTCTAAAGACGGTACGGCCCATGTCCCAGAACGCGACCCCAGTCCCAATAATCAGGAATCCCGTGGCGGCAGGGCGGTTCCGGTAACCGGCACCGCAGCTACGAGTGCCCCTCAAAATATATTATCTGATGCTCGCTGGCAGGTGCCCCTCCCTCCGTCGGACAACAAGTGTGATACCGACCCCCCTGAGCTACCGCGGTGGGAGAGCTCTACAGCCTCATGGTCAGCACAAACTAGTGACGATTACACTGGCACCAACCCGTCATCATTGCCTGGAAACCCTAAGGGATGGAGGTGGGGCCCTTCAAGGTCAGCTCAAACGGCAATTAATTATTATGTTCATCAGCACGGGTGGGATCCGGAGTGTATTTGAGACTTTGGGGGTTTCGGAGTTACTTGGAGTTTTGGATGTTTTATATCGAGTTGTATTGAAATTCTTTTTACACATGCGCAAATCCGTTCTGTTCCGTTGATGAGAATGCCACCATAGTAGTGGTTGGTGTAGTATTTAATTTTAAAACAAGTCTTTCTCCAGGTAGAGTAGAAACAGGTCTCCAATACCGGTCAGCTGCCTTACTATAGCCTATTCATGCGGTATAGGGTCAAAAAGGTATTTGACGGTAGCACTGGGTCATCGGAACAAAATATTTAGTCAACAGACTTGGCTGGTGCCTTAATACTCCGGAGTATAACTGAACGTTAAGAGGTATTGTGCAAGAGGGAAAACATCTACGGGCTAGAACAGGGCCGTGGTTTATATATTACGTGAGGCAAGGCAATAGAAGTATATTCCAACCCTAACCCATACCCGTTTCTTGGTTACGAGTACCAACAGCATCTCTTATCTCTTACCACTATGATCCTGAGTAGCACCGGTCAAGAAGGCCGCCCAACTACTTTCAAATTTCACCGATGCAGTAAATATGCCATGTGCTCCGGAACCATCTCTAGCCCAAGTTAAACTTATTGGTAGAGCCTTGGCGCCATCTACCAAACTACCAGGGTTTCAATGCCCATTCTCCGGGATACCCTGCCTAGGAGCGGGAAAACGCTGGTCATTAAAAATACTTACAAAACTCCCGCTTAATAGCACAACTGTATCTTTATGGATAAAATAGGAAATAATCACAACAACCCTAACCCTGATCCCTTAGAAATCTGAAATGGTAGGCGATGCATACATGATACTGATAAAGGTTTCGTGCCTACGCCTAGCGGTTAAGTTTGAGGATCTAGGTGAACTATCGATAGCTTGTGTCTTTCTCTCCTAGAGTAAGTAAATATATATTATGACCGACCCCCTTAGCGAAATGTATGGTGCATGAGGTCATAAAAGTGACACGATTTTCAAGTTCTTATAACTTCACAACCACAACAACCATCACTTGATAAAAAGATATGGAGCCTTTTATGATACTAGTGAAGCTCTATATCTTTTTGTTTGGTCATAATAGCTGTGGTTGTAAAGTTATAAGGGACTAGTTTTGGGTGTAAAAAAGGGGAAGTGGAACATTCCATAAAATACCCTATCATGACCAGATACGCTAATTTCGCTTTTCTTTTATAATATCACAAATAAATATATTAGAGACAAGCTTTCTGTAGGGGTACTTTCTAGACCACTTGGAGTAATATATAGCAGATTTTATAATATTATTATCAACTCTTAAAGTGAAATTATGGGTTTAGCGCAAATGTGCGTATCTGGTCACCCTTGTGTATTCTATGGAATGCTCCTCTTGGCAATCTTTAAATCATACTCATACCAACATAACTTCACAAAGACTATTCCAATAACCTAATGAATATAGATAGAGCTTTATTAGTACCATAGAAAGCTACTTATTTTTTGGTTTATTAATCTGTTGCTTCTAAGGGGGTGTTCCACAGGCATCAGTATTTTGTCACCTTTAAGATCGCATGCACCATATCTTCCTCCCAGTGCCGCTACTTATCATATCTTCATTTAGCTAGACCTTCACTAGCCGGTACCACGTATATGATGTGCCTAACCACACACTATAAAACATACAAGGTGTCGTACATACTTCGCTTGCATAAATATGAAAATTACGCTTTTCAAGATACACTGCTAAGGGCGTACTCTACTATACAAGCTCCTTCTGAGCTCCCCCGATAAACCCTAACAATCCATTCTCCATAGCCCCAACACGATCTTCCTTCACTAGGAAGCCGCTTGTCTAAATTCCTTGGCAGCGTCGGGAGAATTATGTTGAAACGGCCATCAAGCATGAAGGCAACACACAAAAGTAATCCATTTCCGGGCTTCCAAAGTCTTATAAGGTTGTTGGCAGTTCTGAGACACAAGACATACATTTTGTTTCAGATGGGTTGAGAGGTGGGATGCCTGAACCCCTACCTATATAATCACTTACATCTACAAACTTTCAGCATCACAAAACATCTCACTTCTACGATGCGTATAACTCCCCCGTTCTGTAGCCTTTCTTATAAACTGACTTTCCTCCAGCATCTATATTCGAACAAGTCCTCTGGGTCCTCAAAAAAGCGGGTCGGTCCGCTCGAAAAAACACCGAATACTACATATCTAACCCAAAAGAAGCCTGGGAGGATCTGATCGACTACGCCAAAGAGAACCCGATGGGTTTTGCAATCACCTGTGGATTGATCGCTGGCGGCATACTGATTATCGTACTCCCGCTGGCGATTGGGTTTGGTCCCGCGGGACCTATTCTAGGTACCGCCCATCCCCGGACTCGCTCTATCAGTTATTCTAACTCTGTACTGTAGGATCTATTGCGGCGGGCTGGCAATCCGGGATTGGAGCCGTAGCGGCGGGGTCACTGTTTGCGGTGCTGCAGTCATTGTCGATGACAGGTGGTTTTACCTGGGCTGGGGCGATGTTGCTTCGGCTTGGGGTACAGCGCTCGGTGATAAATGGGCTGATTCGATCCGGGCCTTCCCCGTGGTTTCTTCATGAAGACTACATTCACCGTAAAGGCTCTGTTGAAGCTTCTCCAGGTTGTGATGGGATTAAGCGGGTACTATTAACTAACTCAAAAGCAACGTATAAGATGGTATGGATGGATATGGATTCCTCGTTTAGCGGATCGGTCAAGGAATATGCGCTAACCAGGTACGATGTGGTCATCCATTTGATCGATGGACCACGGGTAAAGCGGGGGGACAATGGGTTTTATGAGGTGTTTGATGATCACGTGGAGTGTAATGAAGGCTGCCAGTGCATTGGAGATATGGATAATGTTAGTTTTCACCCCTAATCTAACTATGATTAGTTATATTACTAAATCGTACCAAGCTTTAGGACCAGAAACCTAGGACACCACTTTGACTCCTGTATAGTAGAGACTTAGGGGGACTCCCGCTCAGAAGTAGGTAGTTTACAGATAGAGTATTGAGAATGTTAATATGGTATCGCTCTCTGCCAACTGTGCATGTATAAATACTGAGACAAATATCAAGAAGTGCTGTTGCTGCAGCCGTTGCTGACCTAAAGCTAGAGTGATGTTGCCAAACACTTAATCTTGTTTGCTCATTATGCTCCGCCTATCCTTTTAAGGTAAGGATGCTATAAAGTGTCCAGGTGATATTGCGGGGTGCACTATTTTGAAGCTTTGTGGAAGAGCCCCTACCGCTCAAAAGGCAGTTGTTTCTCTCTATAGCACTATATAGTATAATAATCAATGATTCGGTAGTGACAGGCATATTTTAACTGAATACCTTTTCCGATAACCAGTTAATAATATCTAGGCTCAAGTAACTAATATTTCAGGTAGCTTATGGAATATAGGAGATTCTCCTACAGCTTTTGAAAATGAGGCTGAACTGGGCCTAAAGTTGCGCTGCGCACCCTTTAAAGAAGATAAAGATGTTTCAGTAGAGTCCAGAATTTTCCAAGAATACGAAGGTTTTTCAATAATATACGTGGGGGCTCAGAATTATGGAGAGTTTAATGTCATCTCATTGTCTTATCATGGACTTTAAATTTTATAAAGAGACACTAGGGCGGATTTAGTCATCCCAAAATACATATATTACCACTGCAACATGAAATACACAATATAAGAAGATCCTCCAGTCGTAATAATAGGCATTCCTCAATATGCTATAAACTCTGGTCAGTATCTACTCAGATATCATGCCTATATATAGGGCACTTACGAATTAACTTGTGTAGCCTGCTAAGCGACTACTACATTCAAACTATAGAGCCTAGTGTAAGTGGCGGGGTACCGCCGGGATTCATGCTTTTCTTCAGCAAGTACGCCTCTTCAATTGCTGCTATAGTAACTCTTTTTCCCTGGGTGTCGATTACCATCTCGCGGCAACCTGGATGGCCAAATGCCTTACAAATCTTCAGGGATTGATGGGAATCGTTATCCCGCAGTAATAAATCATCATCAACCTTCAACACCTCTAGGTCATGGCTATGGCTAACTGCTAGACGGACGACTCGTGTAGCATTGCTATCATTCGTATCGAAGATGGTGAAGGATTCGTAGTTGTCCCAGGTCTCCTGTGTAATATCGTAGGTGACGTTTCCATCACCACCGGCCATCATAATATTTTCGATACCGGGAATCACTGGTACCGAAAGGAGAGATGTGCTCTTGGCCGAGCGAATGCTGTCGCTTTCAACAAACTCGACGTGTTTGTTCAGCAAAAGGCCATTATCATAACCACCTTCTACACTACGCAAGGCCGGGATAGATCCGAAACTTAAATTATCCTCTGCTGGGTATATAAGTGGTGCACTTAGTACACTATTGAGGTCCATACCGCTATGCAAGGCCGAGGTGGATCCAAAATTTGAATTATACTCTGCTGAATGTATAAGTGGTGTATTTAGTGCACTGTAGACGTTTATGTCGCTATTCAAGGCCTGGGTGGACAAGATATTTGGATTATCCACTGCTTGATGTGTAAGTGGTGTGCATACTACACTGCTGAGGTCTATGGCGCTAAGGCCCTGGGCGTATACGGGACTCGAATTATCCTCTGCTAGATCTATAACTTGTTTAGTACCCGGTATTAAAGAATGAAAGTAAGCCGTTTCACAGGAGGGATATAGTTACCTCCAGACGTCAATGACACAGCACCGACAAATACAAGAGTTTTTCCAAACCGTTTTACTCTGTCAAAAGGCCCCAGTCTATCCAAAGCATATCCAGTATCACTACAGATTTTGCCGTGGGCCTTGAGGTAAAAATAACTTGCGCCATGACTACCATCTGTACCTAACCACACCGGCAGATCAACCCAGCCTCTTCCTTTAAGTTCTATGAACCTCTTAGACTTGACGTGATACCAGGTAGGTTTGTGACCCCTTACAGTAATAACATCACTGTGATGCCACTGACGTATGAGTGACTCCATCGCAGACGATTTGTTTCGACTATTTGACTCCACCCATGTATTGTCAACACCAACTAGGATGCCAGCCCGCTCAGTACTGAGGGTTAAGATGACTCCATCAGTCGTAGTACATTCGGGGTTTTGAGTGGCAAAAGTGATCTTCTTTAATGCAATCCCTTCTAGCACCGGTTCTGCTTTCGGGATCTGGTCTAGCTCGATAGAATCCATTCCACTCCCCAAGACTTTCGGTAGGTCACCTTCCTTGACCAGTGCCTGCCTATACAAGTACCCCTTGTGCTGTCCATCCCAGCGGCATATCCAGGCCTCATTTGCACCCATGTCATGTCCGACAAAGTCTACCTTTTGGCCGTGGAATTCGCCTGCCGCAATGATAATTGTACCGTTATGATACCACACCGGGACCGCAATCCCCTTAGAATTCTTCACATCATAGACTGTCACAAATGAACCCTCATACTTCTGCGCGATGGCCTTCAGCTCCAGCCAGACTGATGATTTGTGAGAGGAAAGCCAGGTTCTATTCACGCCTCGAAGAGCAAGTTTCCCTTCTTGACAGATCTCCAATATATACCCAGCGTTTGTGATGGTATAAAGTCTGCCGGCTATATTTTGAAAGTCGTAAAGGTAAGAAAGCTCCTTCGGAACGCTTCTGTCGTATTTAATATAGTCGTCGCCGACCTGGGTGTAGAGCACCTGTTTCCCTCTGCTGTAGAAGTAGAATGTCTCTTCTTGGGCAGTAGTTGACTTTACTGAACCGGCAAATACTAGACGAGGCGAAGTGATATCAAAACAACGCTTCTCAAGGGTGCGGAAAGGAGGGACATGCGCCTCAATTACGTCACGATCACCTGTCCGGAACCAGTAGTAGCGTGTTCTACCATTCGTATGTGCGTAGATTCTGACAATCTCGGGATCAATGACGGCATCAACTGGAGTCCCTGGCATGGAGGCGAGGACCGGTGTGGCGGAAGATTTACCGACCCAGCTATTGAACCACTCATAGGCGTTCTTTTTCCCTCTAGAATCAATGCTTCTTACGAACGCTGCGGCCGTAACGACGCTGACGAGCGTCATGCTATTTTTGCTCACACTGTAAGTGAACCAGTTGTTGCCCCCGGGGTACTCATAGTGGTATGTAGCCATTATCCTTGTCCCTTCATTGAAATGAGCTTTTATGTTATTGATTCAGGTTCAATGGCCTTACCTTCTCTCCAAACAGACTCAATCTTATACATTTCCCCTTTAAAGGGGTAATATTTTTCCAAGCACGCACCGGTTCCTGACTTGACCCGCCATAAAGCGCAATGCTCCTTGTTGTAAAAGTACGCGTCCTCACCGATAATACCCCCAAGTTCGGCATTTTTTGTTAGGTCCTGGTTGGGATAGTTTGTGAAGTGGACTAAATCCCGCTTACAGTCGTAGTATGCACGCCCACAGTTCTGCCGTTGGTTATCGTCTGGGCAGTAGTTCTCGATCGGCAGCGTTCCTTGTATTTCATGATGTGTATACAGGTCCCGTAGGTGTCGAAGAAGGAACTCGTTTCCCCCAGGAAAGTTCATACCGTCTTCACTAACAATGGTTTTTTTTAGGTCCTTATCGTATTTCAGGTATTCCCCCTTCTTGGTAATAACAATTATCTCGTGGAAGTCACGATCCGCAAGAGTTACAGTAATTCCAGAAACGGTAAGGTTGTTAGTACCAACGGTTACCACTGTGTCCTCTTTCATCGCTTCCCTCTTCGCCAATTGTGCCGCAATATCTCGAATGAATTTTGATGACAGACCAATCACTTTTCTGGGCGGTTCTCGGCAGTCTAAAATCCATCGTGTCTTCCCTTTGCCTCTGTCGGTGGTGGATAACGTAAATTTCGAAACCATATTCATACTAATTGTATAGTCCGCACCACCCCCAGCTACTTCGTAAGACATGAACTCTTGCATCTCTGATTGCATAAGTGGGATTACCAGTCGTACTGGTTTAGAGCCTAAAGAAACTTTGACAACTGTGGCTTCGTACTCGATGCCCATAGAGCAAATTGTATACTCCGTCGGGAACATGTAAAAGTCGTAAACGAATCCCTTGGTTTTACCCAATAGCCGAAGGACGTCAAATCCGGGGTCATGACGGCAAAGGCAGAATGGGAGTGTGTCGTGTCTGTAGGTGATATACGCTTTTGGAGTTGCTGGTAGTACAAGCGCTTCGCAGGTGTTAAATGAATCGAGATTTGCATATTCACTCTTCTTGATTGCTTCTCGGATGTTGATGACTTCGGATTTGCTCTTGCTTGCGGATGGAATGGTATTCGGGGTTTCATGAGCCTTATAAACGTATTGGCTGCCGAGGCGAACTTTGCCTGTAGACATGTCTATCAGACTCACAACAGCACCAGGGAGTGGCTCCAGTAACTTGTTCCCGGGATTGTACTTGAAACCCCCACCCCCGTAAGCAGTGCCGAGAGCTGCAAAGTATGCACCGACCTGGTGGGCACCCTCCGCCTTCTTAGTGAATGCCTCAGCCAAAGCGGCTGCACCAACGGCGAGTCCTCCGATAATCACACTTGCTCCACCTAGTACCGCCGCCGCAGTGCTCGCCCCAAGAATCCCCAAACCTACACCGGTAAGTCCTACTGAGAAGCTTGCGTAATCAAAAACTAGCTGCGTGGCGTAAAGTGCCCTTGCTGGGGCTGACTCCGCGTGTAAGAACTGATACGCATCCAAGACAATGTTAACGCCGCCAAAAACAACACCTAGCCCCTCTTCAGCCACAGCATGGCCAAGGGCACCACTGATATCCTCCACCGTAAGCTTTGTTGCGCTCACAACAGTCAAAGCCTCTTTTGTTGAATTTATGACCTCAGCCGCATGTCCTACAAGTGGTGTCACGTACAATGCTTTGCTCACAAAATCGTGAACCTTAACCGCCATGACGAGGTTCGGGCTGGGTGTGGAGACTGTGGCGCTCACTCCAGGCATATGTAGGACGTCATTAAATATCCGACCGGCAGTACCTGGGGTCTTATCGAGAAAATCCTTAAACTCATGAATCGCCGGGTCATAAATGTTTGTCGAACGTGGGCTGTGATCCTTAAGGTTTATAAGCTTAATCTCATAGGCGCCGCTCCTCGTACTCTTAACACTTGCTAATATCGGCATCCAATCGTCGTTCAGTCCAGAGTCCATTAGGATTTTTCGCGCGGCACGGTTGAACCGCTGTATCTGCTTATTCATTTCTAGAAACTTTAGGCCTGCACTTAGCTCTTGATCACCGTGGATCCCATCGCCACCGGTAGCGACGCTCGGATGACTATTTATGAGCACGAGTTAGTCTGTGCTCCAGGTCGCTGGAAGAAACGCTTTGCTTAGGGGTACATACTTTGGCATGGTAATAAATCCCGCGCTACGAGCTCCGGGGTATCAAGAGTTACTACCGTTGGTGTTTAAAAGGGACTCGGGTATTACTGCTCTGAATCTTACGTTGGATCGTTGGAGTATACTATGGTCTTAGAGTGGCTGGGCGTGTGCGGTGTCTGTTTTCCGGCGAGGTTCTGATGTGTCGAGAGTATAGAGTTACTTCAGTACCATCGTGGTAGCATATAAATACTACGTGCCACAATGGGTTACACTTTTATCATTGACCCCTGAGCCCATGGTTCAAGTAAGATATCTGCCAACAACCTAATTCTTTTCCCCGCTAGCACAGATCTGATGCAGATCCCTAGCGCAAACCATGCACCCAATATTCGGCTACGCATGCACAAGGCCTTGTGATATTAACTACCGGAAAGCGCATACAAGGATAGGAAAGAGAGCGATAACATAAGACACTTGAACCCCCCAAGCTAACAAGAAGTGTCGCCCCAAAGTTCCAATGCAGGCTGTAAGCACAGCACATACGTTCTCGCTCTCTAGCGAATTCTTACTGTTGCGAGTCAGTCTACTGGAGGTTTGACCTGACAAGAACCACTCCGGTCTACATAAAGTGACTAGGTAAGAAAATAGGAAAGTTATAACTGTCGACTTAGGTCGTTACATACCCAGATTGGAACTTTATGGATGTTTTAGCGTGAGTTGTATTCTAAAGTAACCCACGGTGGGGCACGGTGCGGAAAGGGTTTTCTTCACGGGGTTCGACCCGCTATGAACGGGGTAGTTGCGCGGTAACAGGTGCTGGAATGGTTGGGGGTCATGGGAATTACTGGCGCTAGGACACAATCGTACTAGTTCAGGGTAAAACTTTTTCCTTGTGTTGATCTACGCTCGCGTATCAAGACGACGCACCTCTACCGCGATAATCTCATTGATGGAGGGTCCCTGAAGGGCTAACCCGATAAAGATCCAATTGCCTTTGCGTTGTCGGCTGGTACGGGCGCCCGGGTAAAGTTTCCAACACGAGATCCGATGGGAAAGTAGAGTACAGGACTGGAACAATGTCTCAGTCCTGTATGCAATACCGGCTTCTGCATATCATATAAAATCATACAAAACGTATGGGGCACGGGCCTAGCTCGATGCACAAACGTCAGTCAAATGCGAGTAATGATCTGCGTGGGGAAATCTGCTCCTGAAGTCTCTGATACCACCTGTGGATAATCGTCTTATGATCTAACTTAGTGGGGCGTATTCCCCCCACCTGTGAAATTCGAAATTACGACACCATCCTCTAAACAGAGATGCTGTTGGTTGATCCCTTTGATAACAAGTCGTACCTAGAACAACCAACGCGTGTCATTGTATGTCAATGCACCGATTCGGAGATAAGGTATATCGGAAAAGAAAGGCCTAGGCCCCCTGCCGATCTGGTTCGGATCTGTATACCCTGGGACAGTCTATCTTGGTAGAACCATAATTGCGCTGAAGGGCTGGCGTCAGTAGAGACTAGAGCACTCCTTCAGCGCGCATACTGCAGGCTCGGTGATCATAAGCGATATCTGATATGGGATCAACTTTCACTTGACTACCCCACGGCTCGGGAATTCCGCCTGTATCATTAAACTCTCCAATGTCACCGGATAGAAGAGCTCAATCTAGAAGGCTGCGGTACGTTGGTCAGGCCCAGCTTGGACGGGTATCCGGAACAGGTATACCGATCTTCTATACTTTGATATCTTACGGGATTGTGACGGATGATGCCGCGTAAATAGGTGTATCAATGAGTTGTACACAGATCTTCAAGAAGGGCCTGGAGCTACTATTGCATGTCCCCGCTTCGCCAGAACAACCTCAAACCGGCACCGCTCACTCCTCATAGCCGAGCTCGCGAATTTAGGTGATCTACTAGTCTGAATTACCGGTCACGTCTACTCCAGTAGTTCTCTGAGGGAATTCACCAGATACTGTAGATTTGATTGCTAAATTACCCCACGATACTCATATAGGCATCGATGTAACAAGGAAAGATAAGTGTCATTTTATTCACTAAAGGAATCTATCAATACCACATATAGCCCATTCCCTAGAGATTACTGTACATGGATTTTAAATGTGTCCGTCCCGAAACGGTTTTACGCTCCTTATCGCGTTGTCGATGGCTAATACCGGTATATATCTGGGGTGTTCAAACAACTCTAGTAAATCAGGGCAAAGTATGGTATGGTATATTAACCTAAAAGCAACCCTCAAATAATTTATATAGAGAAGGAGAGATATGGTTATATTTGAGTATCCCCAGTGTTCCTAGAATCTACTCGGCTTGACACTACTTAGAGGTGCTGGTACACATTAGCGTCATATTCGGTGCTACAAGATTCTTCCCTTATAGATCAAGACTAATATATTTATTTGCAATGACTGGCAGTACACCAGGATATAGTGCACTATGGGCTAGGAATAGGTATTAAAAAAATTGGATAGTATAAATACCATAGATCTCCGATATAACCAAGCAGGCGAGGATATTGAGAATTAGTATCTGAGAAGTGTCTAAAGGCTATTAGAACTCACTCAGTGGTTAAAACAGAGCGAGGTAATAGAAGCAGATTCTACAGCCAGTGAGGATAGGAACAACTATGACAAGGGTGAGGGACAACCCCAACGTCCTAGATCTATGGACTGCTCTATTTAGTATAAAAACTACAGTGCTACTAGTCCCCATGAATAGAAAAATACTTGGGTCGGTCCCCGGGTTCGGTGTTCAATTTCCCTTACCTATAATTTATGTCAAGCCATACCAAACACCCTCGGTCAAGGTTTCCCAAAATTCACTGAATTGTGGTGTATATGGTCGTTCAGTCAAGTCCCCACAGCTACAGAAAGCGACGAGGCCATATAGGTGTTTAATTGAATAAATAATATAGTATAGATAATTTTATATAGTGTCCACAATGTATAAGCTACCGATACAAGTCAAGCGGAGGATATTATAATACAGCTAAGATTATGGTACCTGCTCGAGTCAGTTTATTGACTTCATGTCGTACTAAACCATGTGACCTTCGGGGATGAAGCTGTGTTTGAGGTTCAGTAGTTAACATTGTTCGTCCACAAATGCACCGGTTTACCGGAAAACAAATATATGGCCATGGCCAAATACATAATTCATCCAGTTACCTTACCGACTGAAGAGTGAGAACCACGGTACATTTGTACGCAAGGTACTTGTGATACCTGAGTACGGTCTCTAAGACACGTTCACTGGCTGAACGGCTAACTTCCCGATATCTTCTATCAAAAATAAGAGATGAAGAGATCTATATTGGTAATCAGTCGACATTATTCTTTTACGGAGGATCATGGCTTCACACATGACTAAGTATTTTTGTAACCTTCACGTGACAGTACTAGTTAAAAATACCCCTCGAACTAGGCTTACACAGATCCTAACCATATTAGTAATGGTATATCCTGGAGTTAATGGTTGTATATTTTCTTGAGCATCTATAATTACGTGAAAGTGTCTAGAGGAAGTTTTTTTGGTCAGACAAATGAAAATAGTCCATGTTTCCCCTAGTTCCAGAGCATGAGAATAGGAATCATCACCGCTTTGGACTAGCATTCTGACGATGATTGCGTCATGGCTTATGTCATTATTTCCTTCCCAGGGAACCGAGCTGTGGGACCCTCGCTGGGGCTCTGCGGATATCTCCGTGTCTTATCGACTAAAACGATACCTAGCCGTAAAGCCTCAGTGTGCAGGGTCACCGCTATCACGAGTCAGCAAAAGTAGGGAATTCAAAATCATAAACAATACAAGAAAATATAAACAAAAAATCAAGCAGAATCAGAGCTACAGGAATCCCCAAAAAACAAGTGCACTAGTCCCTTGACTACTCTTTTCAAATTGTAGTTTTCCCCACCCCACCCCACATTGCAAGCCACCAGAGGAAATCTAGACTAGACTATATCTCAGTGTATTACAGAGGTTGAGGATATACAATATCTAGTGTGCTAATATCTTCATAGCCTAATTTTTCGATGTCACCCCACCAACCTATCATGTCACATAAGTTGATTGTACAAAGAGTTCAGAGAAGAAACCCTAACCCACCTGAATTCCTCTATCCCAGAACCCGGTGAAAAATGCTACCCTCCAAAGTGGCGGTGGCTCAACGTATAGTAGGCTATGAAAAAGAGTAGAAGCCTGAGCCTAGCCACAGAATTTTGGCCCCCACGGAGCAGGGGCAGCTTCACCGGGTTATAGGATACAGGGTTAGGGTTTCATTCCAATGTGTGTAACTTCGGTCACAAAATTTTTTGTATACTGGCTGTAAATAATGCCCGTAAAGAATTCGGTTCCAAACTGAAATTTTTTAATAAGCCCAAGCGTCCCGTAATAGAATTATCTTTCTAGATAGTATGTTAGTTGCTAATCCTGCATTATAAGTATCGGTAAAGGGCGCTCTACGGAGCTAATGATTAGCTGGGGGTAAACAAGGCCAATAAAGACCAGTCAAGATATTACGGAGGCTGCCTTCATGAGAATTTCTTGTTGATATCACCAGGAGAGATAGTAAAAGCTTAAATTTCCTACCCTAGCCTACTATAGGGGGCCAGGACGGTGTAGTTCGGGAGAGACCAGGGGTGGAGGTAAACGTCGTACATTTATCAGTCTTGAGGGTGCGCCTACACGGAATTAACTTAGTAAACTCTCTATCCTAAATATCTACTGTCTAATTGAATGTAAAGAATCCCTAGCTGTTTGGACCGGAAGGATGGCCACCACAAGGATCCAAGACGTACAGGGGGCATGCTCCTCGGAAAGGTATGCCACTAGCGGTATATCGCTTTGGAGCAGCCTATTTGTAGGCTTATTCTGAATATTCATATATTCTGGAAATCTGGTCTGACTTTGTGCTATATCCTAGTGTGTAATTTATCGCCCTCAGGGAAACCGATGTCTGGGATATTCACCCTTCCTAAACGTAAACAGATACTAAACAGCTTGAAACATCTAATCGACACATTTTAAGAAACCCTGCGTATTGAATAATCCACGATATTGAGCAAGCTCTATCAATGTTTCTAGTGCCGATGCCTTCCAATAAGTATCATAGTTTCCACCACCACCTTTATAAAAGTGGGCAGCCCAGTTACGCAACCGGGCAATCGTCTCAACGTTCAGATTATTATTGTCATTAAATACCGTGACATCCGCAAACGGCCCTCTATCTTCAAGCCGCAGACCAAAATCTGACAAAGAGGAAAATATCGTATTTGGTGAAACATCACAATACGCCCCACCAATAGGAGCTGCCGAGGTTATTTTCCGGCGCAGGAAGTCATCTAGCTGTTTTTTCGTCGCCTCGGGAAGCCTATCGACGTCGGCCATATGAGTTCGACCGAGTCGGCCATGCCAGTTCCTCTTACGTATTACTTGGAAGGCTTCGGGTGGCCCAGCACCACTACCATCACCGGTCGATTCAATCGTTTCCCCGCCCGGAGTGCCGTAGTTCGGGGTCTGAATTCCAGCTAGACGCGACACCTCTGCATGTAGTCTCGTGATCTCTGCATGGAGCTCTGTGTCCTGGGGAGCTTTCAGCCGAGCTACCTCTCCTTGTAGTCGGGCAACCTCGGCGATAAGTTGCGTGTTTGTTGTGGTCATCCCTGTAACTATTGCATAGGGTAGAGTAATAGTACCCTGAGGCCCTATACTATCTTCATGATGATAGTAAGCCGACATTCGGTGTAGATAGTTAGGGTGCTGTCGGGAGGGATTACCTTCGCTAGAGGGAGAGCATAAATGGTGTCTATCAACTTGGGGACCAGTGGCCATCTTTTTCTAGGTCAAGGTGCTGTAGATTGGTGGTTGGGTTTGATAGCTGACTAGTTTGACTGTATAATTATCGGGTTGCTCTCTATGTAGGAGGGGTGTTGGACTTAGCCTGATCACCGTTGTTACTTCTTCGTGGCTGGGCAAACGTAACAGATGAAACCCTAACCCATACCAAGATCACGTTTATTCTCTCGCTACATGAATGTTAATGGCAAGTCCACGCAGCAATCTCACCCTGAAAGCTTCGCCCGACAGAACACAATAAAATCATATTTAGCATAGGTCTTAGAAATTCCAAATATGAGAATCCCCTTCTCATAGTTCTAGAGGTTGCGGAGTAATAATAAGTTAATTCATTGATTGTGCAATATCAGAAGAGAGCGTAAGCTAGACAGAGTATTAGCCCCCAAGCAAAAAGGGTAAGGGTGACAATCGGGCTTGATGTAATTAAAGCTGGGTAGTCCGGAGAACTATACCTAGCACCCAGAAAATGTATATGTGGGATGAGTTGTTTGATATGTTCCGGCCCAAAGCGGGTCTGAAATACCGTATTGACTCGGTAGATTGGCTATACGGGCGTCACTTCAATTTCAAATTAGATGCAGACCTGCTACCTGATCGTAAGGGTTATTATCATGAGCTAGCTTTGATGGGTTTAGAGGAAGCTCAAAGAAGTTTAGAGAAGACTATTAAGCACAGGTGACGTTGACGCCCGCGTATCCAATTTATCGAGTCAATACGGTAGTCATATTCCCTGTATTATAAAGTTGAACCTACGCTGAATCGCCTACTCGTTCTCGTCAGACGTTTCCGGAGTACGGTGATGGGGAGTATCATATCTTTCCTGCATGACTACACATTGTAATCAGCCCCCAGTGTTGTGGCTTGATAAAACTCTAGTGATTCGTTGGTCTTATACAGCCAAGGGCTAAAGAAATTGATTTGTTGGGTTTTGGTCAATTGCTCAGGCTCACAATATGACTTCGAAGGATAGACATGGCGTCCCTGTTACATACCAAACTCCGAAAATATCTGGCGAGAACGAGTACACGTAGAGCTTGGTATAGAGTCTACTTTCCAATAGAAAAATTCTAAATAAGCCACAAGATGTAATGGTCCACAAAAACAGATGTACAGTAAACTTGCGGTAGAGCCGGGGAGCGTGGGCTGGCTTTGTGGACCTAGGAGCTGAAGGGGTTACAATTCCACACTTTTATTTATTTATAAATACTCCGCCTGGTCATTGGGGTACTAGAAAGATACCTATAATTTCACACTGTCCCGCCCGACAGCACAGAAGTATATACATCTAGTTATTGGTCTGGCTAAACCTTACCTTCATAATTATAGCCTATCCCGCCCGTTATTAATTCTCGCTCGGTAGACTAGATTGAAATGTCTATGTTATAGATTTTAACCTATGTATCGAGGTTTATATTGGCTTAAGTTTTTTTTCAAGCCGTGAATCCTACGTATAAAAGACAAGGTCCTCTTACTCCAGAGGTCACTTATCCCTTCCCACAGCCCGCACTCCCGAGTCCTCAACTATACTGCCATCATTATGAGAACCACCACCACCTTTACCCCGCTTCTCATTCTCTTAGCCTGCATTACGGTAGCTGCTCAGGCCCCGGTTAACGGCGCTTGTCAGACGACTGGAGCTGGTGTTGGTGTCTGTATCAGTATAAGTAGCTGTAGCAGTGGTGGTGGTTCCTCTTACCCAGGTTACTGTCAGGGAGGCAACGACATACAATGCTGTACAAAGAGATATTGTGGGTCTTGTGGGTATTGCCAATGGACATCTAGCTGTGGGCCGGAAGGTGGCTGGCATCTAGGCGCTAGTTCGTACCTGTGTCCATAATACCCAGTTATTGGAAATTAATTATCTCTAGCTGGTCAATGTCCTGGTCCCGCAGGTTTCAGGTGCTGTGAGCCTGCTACTAGTCCTGTGTGTTGAGCACCGGTAGGTTTCTCCGATTAAAATATCTAAGATGAAATTTAGATGTAGATATCTTATTTAACATAGGGTCTATTAGGCTACCGGAAGATTAGCATTATCCTAGCTAAGCGATAATATGGAAAATTTGGTCGTGTTGTATTTTTGTTTGTGGACTTTGCGGGAGCCGTGTCAACATCCTTTTGTATTTCATTATTATTAGCTTATTCGGCAAAAATATTGCCTATTAAAAATTCATAAGTGGATTACATTGGCTTAATACAAGATAGAACTGTGAGCAGATCGTGATGTGGAACTCTAGACCTATGACACGTTACATAAATATAACCTTAAACGCCACTTGGTAAGAGACCTGCACTTCCGCCCTGGGGGCGCTCGCCACCCGTATTCGGCTAAACTTTCATCATTCGCGAATGTACGATCTCATAGAAAACGTTCACGGTCCGATGGCGATCTGATAAGATTTGTGCTGTAATTCAGCCGTAGCTTGGCGGGCTGGTATATATTTTTTATCAGATCGTCATCAGACCGTGAACGCCTTTAACCTTACACCCTAACTGCTGTGGCTGAGCGACTTGGGCACTCCAACTTGACTCCCGGACGTTTGCACAACAAAACCTTATTGTTCTACCGAGTCCCCAAACGTTGACTTAGCCCTACTCCGGCCTCCCCTAGATAACTCCGAAGACCTGGTAGACGACAACCTTCCTAGGGATTGGCTTGAAAATAATATACTTAGTGAGATAATCCCAAGGCTCTAGGTCCCCAAGAATATCCACCATCAGTCACGTAGGGCTTGGCGGTTGATTAAAAAGGATTGTATTGCGGCCAATCATCATTACAGTTTCCGGCGCAAGTGTGGCGTGTAAGGCCGATGCCCTTAACTAGCCTCCCTGGTTCTCGGCGAAGATTACCGCGTCAGTATTGGCTGCAAAACCCCTACTCATAACCAATGTTTCTATAATAATTCTACCGAAAAGTGTATCATATATCTCAGTCGATAGAAGGCCTGTCTTTTTGAATGTACCATTAGTTGTGTTTTAGTGACTACTCCTAGGTGACACAATCCACTCAGAGAAGTCAGTATTACTCGACCCAATACTATTTACTTTCAAAGTTCTTGTGAGAGCATTACCGGCGTCTTGGAGGTCTGCCGATGGAACCGGAAGACGTACCGAGGGGATACTCCGCTTCGCTTGGCCACAAATAGTCGACAATGGCCATTGTCGAAGAAGCTAGCTCTGCTATAGCTATCGTCTGTCGGCACCCAGAACTAGACTAATATTCACTAATGAGCTCTGAAACTCTCCTAATATATAATATTTATAGCTACCCCTTCCTGTACTAACTGAGACTCTGTAAGCATAAGTATTTAATTACATTCAATCAAGACTAATCGACCATTTCCCAGAGCAGAGATACCGTATAACCTGGTTAGTCTCATAATGACGCTAAGAGGTTGAAATAAGGAGTAGCGTAGCCACTTATCTAGAAAAAGCAGTCCCTACCCCAAGTGAGCAAAGAAAAGCGAGTGAAATCTCTTCCTTGGTGTAGCAAGTGGCAAAGACAGTACTGCAAACCCATTTTCACAGTAAGATCATCTAGCCAAACTTTCTTTGGACGTCTTAGCGCCATTATGAGTCTCGCCAGTTTATACGGTATTGTTGCTAGTGTAGGGTTAGGGTTATATGAATCCTCATCATTTTATCAAGGCAGCCTTATTGGTATGTTGTTGCAATACCTAACTATAGAGATAAATACTCCCAGGCTAACTTGGCGCGCCAGGTATCCAAAACTCCAAGGCTATCGTAAGTGTAGAGTCTGTGAATCGTCATCTTTTCGGATCCCCGGCCTAGACTTCTATCAGTAGGATTAGTACGGGCTCGTGCCACTCAGGGCTAAGATGTTTCATCTGTTGTTAATTTCCGCTAAGAAAGTTTTAGGAATAATTCTCTGCCATAGAATCCGTTTTTCTTTCGTGATTCTCGGAGTAATACACTCGGTAGCTCTAGGCACGGCCGGCCGCAGAGCCTCATCTAATAGTGGTGCCGATCACGATTTCATGCATCTGTTCTGGCCCGTTGGGGGGACGTGCCTATCAGGGACGTCTCCTCAACGGGCCAACCTGCTGGATGGACGTCCTCTATATGGGCCAGCCTATGTCCCCTGTATGGGGTCCTATTTATAAAGCAGAGAATAGGCCTGTTTGTTATCATGAGTATCATATTATAACACTTAAATGACATCATCATATCCAACCTGCTATATGACTGAAATTTGGGATAAGAAACTTAGAGGCTGCGCAGTATCCCTTTGTCTGGTGGAAGATGCTGACCCCTATGTGGCGACGACTGAGCAAAACTAGTCTAGTCAATTATAAGCAAAGAGCCCGGTGGGTACTTGAATCATAGGTAGTCAGGACTTGTTATTTACTTATAGCAATAATTCCGATGAATTAGAGTGTCAGTAGTTTCTTGAGTCACTTTGGGGGTCAGTATTACCGGAGAAAGGGATAGTGGTTTATTGGTAATTAGAGGATACGGTATATACCCCTATTGATTATAGTATCTCCTGCTCCGCAAACCTCTTCAAAGATATTCTGAAGGTTTCGGTGGGCCGGACAAGGCCAGGGACTAGACTGTCCCGGATCAAGAATTGATTTCATGGCAGTTCACGGCCCGGGCCAAATAGAAGGGGACAGAGCCGGCCTATGTAAACACCTAGGATAGCCTAGCAGTGAAATTACTATTTACGTGACTACTAGATTACTCTAAAATAGCTACTTGAGTTGTTGCCTGCTCAGTCTCTAGAACCCTCCTAGCGCGTACTTGAGTTGTAGATATCTACGTAGATGACTACCTAGGAGGCCTACACTAATAACCGCTTGAATGAGAACCATAATTCTTATTAGCACTGGGCTTTAACGTATCTGGTAAATGGAGAGATATGATCAGGAGGGTTACTCCTGATATTCCTTGACTCGGTTTTTTGGTTGTTCCTTCACAAGGTAGAAGGCATGTCTTATGGCAAACCCCTACCAGTGTCTCTCCAGCTCAAGTTTCATTAAAGAATGCACTACCTTCGATGAGAGCAGACTGGGGGGCTTTTTAGAACCTTCAATGTGATCACAATGAAATTTTCACTTTTTAGATCACCTTTCTTTTGTTGGGAAAATTTAATATATCCTGTACACCTCAATAGACCGAGTTCTTCCGTCAGACTATTATAGTACCAGGTGAAATACTAGAAATATAATATTATAGAGAGCAATATAGAGCGTTTAATCTTTAATGAGGGGAAAATCAATCTAATAATAGTAAGCTTAGTGTAGAAACACTGACAAAAAGCACGTAACAAGGACAGAAAAGCACGAAACACGCCCGCACTAAGCCAAATACATCAATCTAAGATTAAGTACGGGATCTTTGTATCCCAATTGGGGTTACTATCTCTTTCTGCATCATCATATCCAAGATAGAAGTTCTCAAGCTCCCTCGGAGCTATCCTACGGAGCACCTCGCTCTTCTTAATCGGGCGATCGGGATGCAATCCACCACCGTTCGAGTCTTCCATTAATGGGCGCAAAACATATTGGCAAAAATGGCAAAGTACTTCGAGGTACTGGGTGTGGAGGACCTGACCATTTTCACGGACAACAATAACACTTCCCACTTCACCCTGCCACGATTCCGGTGGCCATCCCCACCCCAAAGGCCCTTTGTCATTTGGATCGATATTCAGATGTAGGAACGTAGCAGCTGCACACTCTGGGTCGAACACATCCTTGTCTATGTTAGGTCTTCGCAGTGTTTCGTTCTCGGTGCATCTTATGACCCTAATTGGCAAGCCGAGTCGTTCCGATATGCTGGGTACCGGGGCTCGGAAGACCGGATGATCGTTCGGGATTGTGATGGCTTCGAATTTTGTCCTACCGCCGGCTTTTTGGTCTCCAATGCAATTGATCCTCACAGCAGGGCGGATACGTTCGTTAGAGGGTATCTCTATCTGTGGCAACTTCCTCATTGTGTTTGCACAACCACGTGTTCTAAAATACCGCGCCGGCTCTTTTCCGGGGAGCATTGGAAGGTATTGTCGAAGCAAATCCAATGTAGGTCGAAGGTCCCCAGCATCCATATCGGTATAGCATTCCGATTCAGTACCAGCTCTTGCAACCTTCACCGCTATTACCGGACCATGCCATACATAAACATCGATGTCGGAAGTAAGTGCAAGAATACACTTGTTTATTCTACTTGCATCAATATTGTCTTCACTAGTTTCTATTAATGTGATCTCCTTGCTAAGAGCTCGGTACAAGAAACCACCAACTGATACCGAGACCGTTCCTTGTTTTTTCTGCTTAATGAGATGCTTAGTGAATGCGGCAAGGGACGGAGATTCAGATTTAGCGGCCGCTATTCTGTCCGTCTGAGGAGGTACCCAGATGAATGTGGGTGGCATTGTATCCTCCTCAGGAAACAGTATTGCTCGCTTGTAGGATACGTCTGGTGGCGTTAAGAAGTTCTTAAGTTGGTTGCAAAGAATCTTGTGGAAAGGCCAATCGGCTTTTTGACACTCCCGAGAGCAATATGCGCTAGAACCACACCTCTGGCATCGCTGCCCTGCCGTATTATAGCACATGGTGCACTGGCTTGAGTGTGTTTTTGAGCTCTGCATTTTTTTTCCGTAGTGTCCGAAAGGTCCTAAGTGGGGAGAACCTGCAGGGATAGTTATTATATGCTTGATGGTAATCACCACGGTATTGAGCCGAACGGAGGGGACTAATGAGAATTCAAAGGGAGAATTTCTACTTACTGTTTGGGGCTCTGTGGTGTAATAAAGGGGGGACGTTGACTAGTACGTTCTTGCTTAAGATCGCTCTAGCGAGTGAGCCACTGCTCCTATATATACGAGCCCCTAGGGGGCGTCATAGACCTCAAAGACCGCTTGTACCCGTGTCTCACCCATTCTATAATGGCGGCGAAGTCAGTGGCCCGGATTCAGTCAGTCTTGGATTTACTCGCGTATTTCGGGCACCGAAAGCAGGGATCGATAGAGAAAAGGAAGGCAAATTGATCCATACATTTAGAATCGCTAAACTTCATGGTTTCGCATCTATACATCCAGTGCTGGTGGTGCCGGGGGCCAGTGTGTCACGTGAGAATCTGATAAGATTAGATAATCCGAGATACCACCTCATGACAATTAACACATTAACTCCATTATATACGCTAGAACGTTACATTAGACAACCCTATGGGTTGTAGGTTGTAAATCACGATGAATCTATCATTCTTCTCGGCTCTTGCAGTTTCCTGGCTGCGCTGGGATCATGGGAGTCACGGTGTACAAGTTGCTGTGAAACTGTCTATACGATTGTTGGTGGTAAGTGCCTGATGGGATCTGTGTAGCTATCATGTGCTGCGTGTCAAAGTAGGTGAATGCTTCAGGCATTGCAGAAGATGTAAAGGTCTTGCCGAGGATTTGAAGGTTTACATTACGCGAGAGCTCCAGAGAGCTCCAGTAAAGGTTACGCAAGCCGTAGTATGGATCGGATCGTAGGGTGGGTGAATGTGTGTGGGTGGATTCTTACGATGAGAACTTCACCGACTGTCTATAGCTATATTTTAACCCCGCCATAAGAGGAGGAAAATGTTTGGACCTTATAGAGAATATCTTTACCATTATTTCAACAATCCATTCCATATAGTCCTTAACAAAGCGAAATTTTCTTTTTACATTCTTACTTTTGGGGTAGTCTGCCAATGTCACTCCCGGACTTTTGTAACTACGTGCCCCCATAGGTTGCTAAAGGCCTTTCTACACTCTCGTACAAATGACCCGCCGTAGATATTATGCTAAGTAGCTATGAGCGGGACCCCTTATCAATGGGTTCTCCCCTACTTTGCCGGATGCCGGGCCGATTTTACTGTGAGCCTTCCGAAGTCTCTATTCCGCGGTACAATTTAAGAAGCCACTATTTTAATAATTTAGTCCATATCAATAGATTATAAGTATTTTATCTTTCTCTTTTGCAAAGCTGATTCTATTTTCCAGGTACAATATGCTCGCTTATTCCCGGGCACTTCCAATGTGTGAAACGCTCTCAACTTACCTGGTATTATCCGCTCGCTCAATGTATTTGTAGGTTGGTCAATTGCGAGAGGTCAATGAAGCAGAGTGATAACATTGACACTAGCTCGAAGAGCGTTGCCAATGTATGGTATCAGCACTCTTCTTAGTGCCTTGGTACCATACTAGTGTGGGATCACAACCATTTATTTCAGGGGATCAGAATAGCCATCTATTATTGGCAGAAGACCTCAGCAGCGTTGATAAATAAAAATTTCCATATCGGAGAAATACTAATAGAAACCAATGATCCCTATAAAAATAAACTAACCATTGCACGCCCAAAACTAAAGAATATAGTATAATCCCAACGCTAAAATAACCAAAGAAACTAAATTCCACGAACAAGCCACACAAACTCTCCAGCGCAGAGCAGTATATAAGTACGACGACCCAGCTTCACACTCTGACTAATCAAACAAAGCCTATAAGCCAGTACAAAGCCCTCAAAACCCCGCATCAGTATCGAAACACATTGGTAATATATCTGGTAAAGGCGGTAGCTGCTGGACCGCTACTCGGAATAACATCTCCGCATTACTCTCGATGAACTCTTCAAGGCTATCGATTGATCTCTTTACGGCTTCCTGTAGGGAAAGGTATTAGCCCACGAGACTGGAGCAAGTATAGTAATAGGACACAACTTACTCTCATCTGCCACACCACAACAAGCACACCAATGAGATCAGACATCGGTGATAAATCTTTAGGGACCTCACACTTAGCACTTCGTTGCAGAAGACTCACGTGGCCTTTCGCATACTGCAAAAACAGACCCTGGCAGTGCAGCCCTACAGCAATAGAATCAACCTTTGCCTTTCTGATTCTGTAGCCGACGTAGTTGCTAACTTACCGGCAGTCAAGAACCCAGCACACTGAAACTTTCCCAGGGCCTCCCTGTCATGCTTCACCTTCCCTTCCAGGCCCCTTAACTGATCATGAAGTACTTTGGCAAGCTTTAGTGAGTCCGAAACCCACTTCTTTGATGTCTCAGTATCGAACTCTTTACTATCCTCCACAGCACCATATTCGATCTGGTTATGGATGATGATTCCGTCGTATTTGCTACCAATAACCTTGCGCTCTGATGCTAGGCTCTTTTGGCTAGAGTTTGTCGAGGCCTTCCCGTTAGGTTTAGTAGAATCCGTTTGTTCGGGGTTAGCTGGTTCTGTTGGGCCAGCGCCGGTTGGGTCATTCATGTTGGCGTTGGTCACGTTCTTCCTGTCGGAGCTGGCTGAGTTCTTTCGGCCAGAGTTGCAAGGGGATTGGGATTCAGAGCTGTTGAGGGGTCAGGTCAGGAGATGATTTAGATTGATTTTTAGTGAGGGGAGGGGTACCGTATAATAGACATCTTCGGGATATACTGGAAGCAACGGTCAAAGATTGGGCCCCAGATGTTGATTTGGAACCAGGCTTCGAGGTTCAGATTCTTTGTGCGTGGCATGTGGTTAAATTCGTAGAGAACAGCCCTGAGCTAGAGTCAGCAGGGCCAGAACTTGGGAAGTAGCACACGAACAAGGAATTTAAGACAGAGTGGACCCAGGCCTGATCGCCGTGTTTATCAGAAGAGTAAGTCTCGCCAGGGAGAAGGTAAGGTACGATTGCGAGACGGTTGCGGAGGTCAGTAGTTGTTTTGACCTAGATGATGAGCGTCTAGTTGGAGATGCTATTAGAGGTATGCTAACCTACAATTGCAAATTTGTGCATGAATGACACTAGAGAATCCTCAACCACCGGCAACGGCAATAGGTGCGAAATGATAAAGTCCCAGTCGTCCTTAAATTCAGCCTGTACGACAGGATCATCCACATCCAATATGTAAGAGTGTGCATAAGACTCCTTGGGAATACGTTTCAACCGCCTAGCCTCCTCCGATTGAGAGGCTGCCAACGCGAAAAGGGCATCCTCCACGCACTTGCCACTAGGAAGATACCACTTTCGTTCCGGAAATAGTGCTTGATGATGCTGTTCATGAAAGCTGTAGGGTTTTACGGCGGGAGTTTGTTTTTGAGGCGGTTCTTCGGGCGAGCTTTCCCTCTCTTGCGAGCTTTGGGAGCTTTGCGGCGGACCTTGGTATGATGGTGGCAACTCCGGCTGATTGAGTTATCGATGTTAATAGGTGACAATGTAGGGGAAGGGGAGAAATAACCCTTTGACTTTCTTTTAGCCTTTTACTCCTTCGCTTTGACAGAACTTGATGCTCGCCCTATAGAGCAATTAGCCAGCACAACCACCAATCTTAGGATGCTGAGCAAAGCTTAACAACGGACCGAACGCGACCGATCCGTGCCCCGATGATAGGATGCCGAGCAAAGCTTAACAATAGATCTGACGCGACAGAATCTATGCTCCGAGACGACACTGGGATACCGAGCAGAGCTTAACAATAGACCAGACGCGACCGAGTCCATGCCCCAATACGACGGCGGGATGCCGAGCAAAGCTTAACAACAGGTCTGACGCAACAGAACCTGTGCCCCGAGACGACACTGGGATGCCGAGCAAAGCTTTACAATAGACCCGGTGTGACCGAGTCCATGCCCCAATGATGGGATGCCGAGCAAAGCTTAACGACAGACCCGACGCAACGGAATCTGCGCCCCAAGATGACGCTGGGATGCCGAACAAAGCTTAACAGCGGACTGGACGCGACCAAATCCGTGCCCCGAACCGACGATGGGATGCCGAGCAAAGTTTAACAACAGACCGGACGCGACCGAATCCATGCCCCAGTGTCCAGATGGTTGTGCTAATACAATCGAAGGTTAATAGTGGTGATACATACTTGTTTATACTTGTCCTTTGCCTCTATAGCGGCGGCACGCCTATTGTCATTGTCGGTAGTACGGATAATGGCCATTAACGCTCTCAACCACACTTCTCCGTACCCTGAAAGATTGTCACCCTTCCAAAAGTCGGTAAACTTCCATTCTGAATAAGGAGTTCCTTCAAGGTACACCTTGCATTGCTCTCGGAGCTCGATGGTGACTGCCGGGTTTGTCTTGGGCGGCTGACGTTTCTTAAGCGGCTGATTTTGCGAGTGTTAGTTGGGATGTGGGGAGGTAGCGGGGGAGGGGTTTACCATCATGGGCCAGGGCCAGGGTGTTGCAAGGTTGCAAGCGAGAGAAGAGGCAACGCGACCGTTGCAGGGCAGCCCTGCGTATTTATGCAACCAAGGGCGTCAGCCACAGATCACGTTGCCTCCGTCATACCTTGAGATACCGACGCCACACTACAGACCCGTGTCTTGTGCTTGGTGTTGCGAAAATATTAAAAAATGATTGATCATTGTAGAGTAGTCATTCCTCTAAGAAGTAATAGTGTTTAGTAAGGCCAGGCTCATAGTCTTATAGGGCGAGTCACCTTTTTACCAGAATACTTACAATCCGAGCCCTGATGTAATGGCTACCGCTTAGTGACGGGAACCCGGTAGGGAGAAGGTTTGTTAGGAAAAGATATGTATATAGAGGTGCTAAAAACTTACAACTAAGTCTATCAGGCTATTGACCTATCTCGCCTAAGTTAATAAAAACTTGTGTAGAAGCTTTTTAATAATGGTAAATAATAGAGGCAACTGGATGTAGGTCACGTGCCCCATGGGTTAGGGCTTTGCTCCTAATATATCAATACCTTACTTCTCTCTTAGATCAACAAACCGGCCTTTTATTCCGTTGGCTATTCTATAAGTTTATTAATTCCTGATCCCTACCATATTTATATAGGGTGTATAATGTACCCCAAATGTTCATACCTAAATTCCGTAGCGTCCGGAGTATGATATTGTTACCACAGCGTCCGGAACCCCGGAGGTACATAACAACGTAATAACCTAAGAAATCAATGGCCACGGCAGGTAGAAATCTATTATTCAAAATTTCAACTTCATCTGAGATGGAACTAGAGATATAAGTCACGCTTTGAGTCATTTTAAGTTAAGTTGGGTGGGCGTTGGTAGCTGGTCAAACAATGTAGGCCACGTCGGGGGTTTCGGGTCCCTGTGGCAACTAACAATAATTATGTATCAAAGCCATCAACCAACAGACAGACGGGGTCTACACTTTCACCTAATGCTATTCAAATGACATTTATAAGGGGCGCTGCCTATTAGGGGGCTCTAAGTAAGCATACCAACTGAAATATCGGAAGATCTAGTGTAACTTGTGACTCGCATTATCAGAGGGGTGGTATCTTTGTAGATAAATTCACATTTGATTAATATTACCACCACATCTAAGTAAAGGATTTCTTTGTAGGATATAGTACAAAGACATTATATGTAGCAAATCTCATTCCAAAGTAAACTTCTACCTCCTCCCCTAACTCTTCTATTGCATCGCTTCACTCTATCGAGAATCCTTCGACACTACCAAAGTATCTATTTATCCTCCGGAGCATTGGGATCTATTGAATTGGATTAGAAGAGATCCCATTAAGGTATCAAGATATGAACTTACCCGTAGGGTACTGAGCAAGAGCAGCCCAATCCTCAGACTTGACAAAGTCAAACATCTTCTCAAACTCACTCGCATCACACAAAACGCTCCTCTTCTCACCATCGGGGCTTGTATAGGTAAAGCCGGTATGCATCTCGTCAGAGGTCTCCGGCACCCTGATTGCTAACTTCTTGGACGGGTAAAACCAGTTTGCAGACTTCATGTTGTTGTGCTGATCGAGGCAGTAAGTTCCAGTACCACCACCTTGAGCGTAGTTACTACAACCACTGTTGTAGTAGGCTTGGCCTTTGGCACCGCTAGGAATATTCTGGAAAACGACGCCGAAGCTATTAGAGAAGGCGACACAGGTGTTGGAGTTAACATTGGCGTAGTAACCATTGGAGCCAGCGTAACAGCCGCTCCCTTGCCAGGCTTGAATATTAACTGCAGTTGCAGTAGAGAGAAGGGTAGCAATAAAAGAAAGAGTAGAAATATACATTTTTGTAGTTTGACGGGTTGGCTGGGAATGTGCAGGCAGAAAGGGATCGATCGGTAGTTAAGTGGAGGAGTTACTGCTGAGCGTGAGTATTTGCTGTTTGTAGGCGTATATAGAAGGTATTTATACAGCTTTTAGTACTTTCCGTGACAGTCCCTCGGGTATCAGGGCACCGTGAATGACTGTAGTTATTGATTACCATCGTTAGTAGGAGCTGAGACAATAAGAATAAGACGGTACGAGTGTGCTTACAATGGAAATCAGATTTCCGCTATATGATGAACAATCTTGATGGGGGCTAGGAAAGCATAATGCTTGTACTGGTACGGCCTGTGGTAAGAAAGATAGAAAAACAAAGCTCCGTGGGCCGGGGTCTTACAGCCAGTATAACTATTAGAACCCTTGCGGTAAGCCCGTAAGACCAATAAAAACCCTTAACCAAAACCTCAGGTTTTCGATCCTATCCCCAGATATTGTATCTTTTAATTCTACATAGGGCACTAAAATAAAATTACAGTGGAACAGCCTTACCACCTAACTACGCCTTACCATCTAATTACGTTGTTGTGTAATAGACTAAACGGTGCCTAGTAACTATAGGTAACTGCGTACCATATCCGCTCAATAAATTCGCTATTGTCACTTTAAGACATTCAGACTATGCTAGGGAGAATGAGGTTTGGTCTCAAGTAAAGACCAAGTGGTTCCTAACGAATCAATAATGTTCAGCTTCGGTATTGGATTAGTAGTATGTAGCATCCACGACTCACATACAGTTTCTTGGCTAGATCCTCACTCTCATTAGTCCTAGCTTAGTATGCCTTTAAATTGACATCATGTATTTATTGATTAGATACGGTAACACAATCCTAGAGTAGTAATAGTTAATCTTACCCCAATTATTTACTCATAGTCAATTGATAGGCATATGCAGTAGCCCAGCAAGCGCTACCTATAGTAATTTTGCAAGCTTTATCCGACTGGCCATATTTTTAGATTACCAGATGTCACTACTCGTAGAATAATCATTATAAGCGGTTAAATACTCATATTATCGGTACTCGGCACACAAGCTGAGTAAGACTATATAAACCACCTAAAGCTAATCAGAAGACACCTCCGACCTCCCAATAAACTAGCAGCAAACCAAAACACTTCCACAAGGGGTGATCTGGACGATTCGGAACATATTTAATCCGCCCTATCACAATGTCCCCCCCTAATAGGAGAGCCATTCGTATTTGGTCAGGGAAGAAACTTGGAAAAAACAAGGGGGATTCCTAGGACGAATAGGAAATATACTTTCAATAGCTTTTTGTTGTTCTAGCCCACTGGTCTTGCTTGAAGGGTCTCCAAACTTCTTCGCTGACTCGAATATCCCTCTGATGTCTATTTAAGCGTCGGATTGCTCGGTTACAATGGTAGCAGTGCATCCGCGTAGATTCACCTACTTGCCAATAAAAAAGGTTTAGCTTGGGGGTACATAGCAACCAACCCACAACCCAACGAACCCCCCGATTATATCTCATAGAACTTCTAGAGAGACCAGATATCTTGAGAATCCCCCTCTGAATGGCTTTGCTAAATGATAGCAAATTTTCAGAGCCCCGAATATTCTGTTCTCTTTATATCTACACTAATATTCTCACGAGCATTTTGGCGTTCTGTATATATGGTTGCTATCCCCAAGCCGAACTTTTTTGTTGGCAAGTAGATGTAATTGCCGAGGTTCCCCAAGTGGGGGGCAATTGTTTCGCTGTCCGTCTCCCATTTGATTATACTACTACACTGTCGGGGTATCGCTATGTTGGGAGGTAGCACCTTTCACCAGGTTATGAGATAAATGCGCCCTGTTTTGTATATTTACGTAGCGAGAGGAAGCGGTGTTGATAAGGGCACGCGTAACAGATTGTGGAGAAGCGGAGAGAAATTAGAGGTAGGGAGTAGTATTTAATTATTTGCTGAGCGGAATGGCACGAAGGTCGGCGAAGTAGCTAGACGTTGGGACCTCGCCTCTGGCTCTTTAGCCCTTGTGGTAGGTTGTAAATTTGTAGTACCAGCACGGTTGTATCACAGGGTGAAATCCTCTACAGGCAATCATGTGCAGCCCAGATAGTAAAAGGCTTTCCATGGTTTTTCCCTGAGTAATCAGCTAGTCACGATATTCTCTGCTATTATTACTATCCGATCGGAGCCGAACACAGTCAGCGCATATAGAGAGGCTTAAGACCTTTGTCATAACGACCTTGTTATTACAATCTCATCTCTGACTCGGGGAAGCTGCGCTGATCGGCGGCCAAATAACAACGCCGCCAATGAAGACGCAACTACAGAGATCTTACGGTCCGTTTATATAGCGTTGTTTCAGGATTAGCCAACGTAGCTCTTAGAATAGTAGCGGGGGTTTACTGTTTACTTCTAACGTCAGGATATTATAACAACATTTGTTCATAGGACTATAGTAACTCGCTCATTATCTCCGGTGCGTAGCCCATAAGCTGTCAAAAATACTGCCCATAAATGTACCGCGACCATAGGGCATAGCCTATGGGTTGGCTTTTCGAGGCGTAAGCTGAACTTGGGAAATTTGTTATAGTGGCTTATGTGGCGTTCACCCTATGGATTGAGTCGCCTTGCCTTTCTCTATCGGTCTGTAAAACCGTGGCAGAAACCGAGTGACTTCCCATGATTCACGTAGTTGCCTAGGAAATGTGCTACAGTAGTAGTGGGTAGGTAGGCGGTGCTAGGGCAAATGTGGGGTGCCTGTGGTAGGGGGGCAGGGGTAGGGCGCAGGTTGTCAGGCGCCAGAGAAGGGTTTCTGGTAGAGTTAGGGGATATTTCTCAGAGTAGAGAATATCTCTGGGGATTATTCGCTTCTTTACTGGTGTGCGGTGAAAGATATCTCATGCTAATAACGATCTTCCCCTTATTAGTTGTGTAATGTGGTAATAACCGGCTGTACTTTGTTACTCGATTAGGTAAATGTAGATAACTACTTTATAAAGACTTTCATGCATCCGTGCCTTTGCAAATCACAAAAACTACTTCTTGTTTGTGGTAAAAGGTGTTGAAGTGTCTAAGAGAGACAGAGGTATATCACAATATATGCTCCAAAAGAGAAACCCCTAAACCCTCTTATGATGCCTTGCCTGGATCCTCAAACATAGCAAATAGAGAAACACATGACTCATATATGAAATCGCCCATCGGGTATCCTTATTAAGAAGCATCTATAACATTTTTTTAGCAACCTCGGAGTGAAAATCAGTGTTGAGGATATACCCGCCCAAGACTGATCCATTAGTTTCCCGGGTGGATATACCTCTTCGAAATATACTTGCATAGTCCTGCACGGTGTACGGCATAGTACGTATCCATGGGTTTCGATTTTATTCAAGTCGAAGATTTATATTATCTTCTATCCCATTGTTGCATATTGCTAATTCCTGATTCTGTTAGATCTTGTCTGGGTTCTTATGATATTTCCCTCATTGCCATTAGTATTTGGTGTTATTTCCGAGGTGTATGAAATACTTTCAGCGCAGATCGAGCTGAATGTCGCATTACATGGCATCACTCGGTGGAGTTATTGTATGCATCTTCTTAAACCCAATTACGGGATCGTACAGGGACCACATGGGGGTAGTCTGCAAGTCCGTATACCACTAACTGTCGATCCACAAACCAGACCTAGGACTCCGAAGTACGCAGGTATAACCCGAACCTCACCTCCGAATAGACCTCAATGTACAGGCCTCGATACCTACAATACTTATTGCACCCCCCTAATAGACAGTCAATTTGATTTATGAGATAACCAATGTCACTATCAACGAAATTGAGAATGAAATAGAAAATAAAACCAACAATTTGGTGATTTTCATGTCTGTTACTTCACTGCCGAGGTATTATCTGCCGTATTGATCGCCATATGTACGCGACCTCCACGGTTGATCGTCCGATCGTAAAAACGGTACGCTTTGGGTATTACACGCATATAGGGGTTTCATTTATATGCAGGTGGCTACATTCTTCTCGTAGAATAAGAATATGTGGGGTTTGAGACATTTTCGGGTAGCGAAGGCTGTGGGGAAATACGCGGATGCATCATCATGTCGTTGGCTTAAGCGATTAACGGTCTATCCCCGTGTCGATCCCTTGGCGCAACACCAACATCGTCGACAGCCCCCCAGCAACACGATCCAGAGCCTTGGAAGGTATGCATCACGGAGAACATACATGCTGGAAATGCACGTATTGAGAACCCTAGCCCTGCTGGATTCTATCTGCCGGTTGGTCTAGAAGATCGAATCTCTACAACAGGATTTGCAATTACAAGCTGAAAGATCGATGTTGCAGCAAGCACTAGCCCGTGATTCTACTCTGAGGTATGATGAGGAGAGTATGATCATTGAGTGGGACTTCACCTATTCCTTCAGGTTGAATCTTCTTTCTTCAGCTATATAAGCCAGCGTACACGCCCGCCTTTCTGTCCACCATCAACAAAACAACTCCATCTATTTCCAATACCAGAGCACATATATCCTCTTAGCTTCCAGAGAACCTTTCCCTAATCCTTGAAACAATCTCCTATCTTACTTCAAGAAAAATGAGTCCCAACGGCACCCACTCCTGCTTCCAAGTGCTCGAAAGACCAGAGCTCGCATACTTTTTCGCCGGCGAGAACTATGTTGGAATCGAAGTCAAGCCCGGTACTATGGATGATAAACTAGTCTACGGTCCGCGAGCCATCACGGCTGGCTGGCCACGTCTCAAAGAAGCTGGATTCACCACCATCGATGCTGTTCTCCCCCGCACTGACGGAAAGAACCCCGACCAAGCCTACTTCTTCAGCGGTGCCCGCTACTGCCGCCTCCAAGTCAAACCTGGCACCACCGAAGACGTCCTCATCGACGGCCCCCACAACATCTCTGGTAAATGGCCAATCCTTGACCAGATCGGGTTTAAGACCGTTGATGCAGTCCTCCCGAGACCGGACGGGAAGGAGCCTGGTGAGGTTTACTTCTTCTGTGGGACGAAGTATGCGAGGATCCTGATCAAACCGGGTACGACGGAAGATAAGTTGATCGATGGGCCGCATGATATCCAAGGAAAGTGGCCTGGCTTGGATAAGGCTGGGTTTGCAACGGTGGATGCAGCTCTACCAAGTCCTAAGGGGAATAGCGAGGTCTACTTCTTCTGTGGGTCTCAGTACGCCCTCATCAAGGTTGTTCCGGGTACCTTGGAGGATACGGTGATTACCGGACCTAAGAGTGTGGCGAGTTATTGGCCGGTTCTTAAGGACAATGGAATCTATTAAGCTCCTTGTAAGTTTTCATATTGACTATCATACTACTTTGTTGTCTTACATTTTCTAACTCGTGGATATAGTTACAGAACCACCTCTGAAAGGGTATTTCATCGTGATTGCTGGTACGGTTTGATGTTCTACTGCTCTGGATATTCATCCGAATAATCTCCTATTGACTTATGTTTTTACTCCAATGCTGGATTTTACTTTGTATGTATTTTGTTTTATTTCGGACGTTTTAAATGCACCCAGTGTCAGGATTGTGGGTCTGGCACGCGAGTGAGGGTTCATCAGTATTACTCAGTCTGGATTACTTGTTTTATCATTTGTGTTTAGCGGTAGCAAATGCAATCATTCATTTACATCAATAGTTGAGTTCCTGGTATATTCCCACCGTATCATTCATAAAACCCCTAAAGTTTCTCTAAAGCATTTCCGAGAGTATTCAAACAACGAAATACAACAGGCCTAGAAGAATAGATGGGAAGCTATACAAAGGTTCAAAGATTTTGTAACGGGATAGCCCACATTATCACCTTCAAGTATTTTGACAGAATACCTCAACCGCAGCACACAAAATTATACAAGTGCATAGTACATGAATATAAGCAAATTTCTTCTCACCTCCTTCTTCCCAATACTATCCATTCGTATATAATACCAACCATACAAACTTCCTCATCATGATATCAAAAATCAGACGTTATAAAGTTCTCTATACACAATTTATGCATGACGTAAGCCGATCCGACGGCACACGCGCTCATGGGGGTTAAGTTCTTGCTATGTATATCGACATTATCTATAACCCCAGAATATAAGTGCTTGCATGTCGCTCCGCAACATCAGCGGTTCGATACACGGAGAGAGATGTACTTCTTAAAGGTTAAGGAACTCTTTTTTCGTAGTCGGTAAATAGCCAGTATGGGTAGCTTGCTTTAGTTGTTATTAATCGGTCTTAGTTATTGGTTAGTCAATAAGCAGGAATTGGTATTGATCGGTGGATGTACGTCTTTGCGTTTTAGGTACATTTCGGAAGAGTGGAATGAAACGTAAAGTATACACATAAAAGATACTTCCCAGAGTTCTACCACATGTACGCAGGTTCTTTTGTTGTAAACCTAACAACTTAATAACAGAATAGACTTGCAATAATCTTTATAAACTCACGGACAAGTACAAACTCCCCCTCCTTTCCCGTACTTTGCCACGAAAATTATTCTTCCTTGTATACAGTGATCAAACCCACATGATACTATTAAACCAACCTGAATGAAAGTGATAATTGTAACTACTTTAGGTTTGATATTTGTGTTGTATACCCGCCCATAACTTGCGCTTCGTGCACAATAGAGAGGGATGTTGGTCGATCTTAGATAACCGTCTGATACGGATCTGATAAACAATTAAGACCCCCTCACCTGAGTCCCGCTTATCTCCCGCAGAGCCTCAGAGTAGATACAAGGATAATCCTAACCCAACATCTCCCAAAAGTAGCGTCAGAGATAAAGCGGTCAGTTGCTGTTTTGCGCTAAGTCTTATTGCGCCACGAATCTATGCAAGTCTATATTTCGGTGTCCCAATAACTCATCTTAGTACGACTGTGACATGTAATTTATCTATGCTAGCGCAAGGAATCATTTCCATACCAGCTGTACATCGCCAGCGGAGAAGCGCAACCCTAACCCACTAAATATATCAAATCACCCAATTACAACCCACAATAACCACGATTTAAAAATCAAACTAGTTATTCTAACCTGTTATGTGAGTGCAAGGTGATATCTCAACCGGATGTAGATAATGTCCCGAAAAAAGGTAATAGAGCCTTTGCGTTGTAGGATCCGGAGTCTTTTTGACAGTCTTGGCTAATACTCCAAGATACAATAAATCCGGCTCTCCATTTGACTCCCACCAAAGGACCCGATTATAAGATTTAAACCCCTCTACTTCTAGCTAGTATAGTATAAATAAATAAGGTCCAATTTTTATAATAGATATCAGACCAAATAAATCCAGTCTAATACCCTCAAGAATCTAGAAATGTTATTCATTGCAAGTGGATTTATATTCTTTGGGGTTGACTTTTCTCTTTCACTAAAAGCTGGGTGACACTGATTAGTGGCAACGAAAATCTAGATCTATCATGCCTTCAAAAGTACACAGGCAATGTGCCTATACTTTCCCTCTTCGATGTCCACATTGATAATAGGCCGGGTGTTATAAATTAGAGCCTTGGCGGTGGATGCATTTAGCTTCCCTGTAGCTTGGCGTTATAGGGGTTTCAAACTTATAAGCAATATTGAATCGAAGCTAACCGACGGCTGGAAAGCGTGTTATGTAGTATATCCTATGATCCAGATATTCCTAAATCGGAATACTACAATAGACGGGCACTATGTACCTAATGTTTAGGAGTTCCGCGGCCTACGCCCCTACTTCAGTGTATGCCGGGGGTGTCCAGTCCTTTTTTCCCTTCTATTGAATCGTGATTCTTATATATATTGCAAAAAAAAACACAAATAAATTCACTTTCATTTGCAGGCTGGTAGCACCCATTACTGTTTCTTCTAATATAACATAGTCTATTTTGCATCTGTATCAACCACGGTCCCCTGGGAAGCACTTCATGTCACCAATTAATATAGTGGATTAATTGTAAAATAACATACACAATAGCCAACAAAAAATCAAAACGCAATGTAGCGGAAGGAAAAGCACACAAAACACAGAATCTATCCCGATAATGAAACAATAAAAAGCCTTCTACTCAGAAAATATAAAGAAACAAATACAGTCACTAGGCAGATATGTTCATGATGCGGTTTCAGGTGACGAAATCAGCCTCGGCAGGAAAATAAAAACTTCCCCATAGGTTTAGAAATTTACTATAAAACAAGGAAATAAGATAGAAATCCTCTTTAAATTTCCAATAAATTTCTAGCATTCTGAGTACCTAATAATATTATTGAAGCCTTTTTAGATATTTATCTATCTTTTTGATCAATTTTTAAATTTTACTAAACAGTTCTCTAACTGGTGTAGAAATTAGTCTCGGCGGAAAAATTGGCAATTTTAGGTATAGTTCAGGAGCCTTCTAAAAACAGAAAGATAAAATCTCAAAAAAAATACATGATCTCAAATATCTACTCCTTAAATCACATATTTTTGGTATCTATATCTGCCCCTCAATGAATTTTCAGAGTTGGGTAGATTTTAGATGTTCCTCCAAGAACCGTGCGCTGTCTCACCTGAAACCGCATCACGAACATATCTGCCTAGTGGCTGTATAATACAACCGGAAAAAATCAATGCCAGACATAGGGCATCTTAGAGTACCAGCGTTGTCAGAACAAGCCGAACCAGTAGACCTTCAGTGCTTTTATAAGACTCAGATTTATCGATATAACCCTTCTGCGTACTACGCATATACTAATCTCATTCCGCCCCCGTAATAGGCGGACCCGTCTAAGTGTTGGGGGGTCCCTTGGACGTGCTGGAACGTTACATTAGACAACTTCTATGGGGTTAAAAGTCACGACAAATCTGTCATTTCCCTCGGCTTTTGTAGTCTCTAGGCTGGGCTGGCGCTTTATGGGAGTCACGGCCTACATGGTATCACGTTCTATATCTATCTATCTATGAGTATCGATTCACTGCTGGGGGCATGGAGGGAGGTAGGGAGGTACAAAGGTAATTTCTCTCTCGCATGAGAAAGGGTCCTGCGCCAAGCATGGAGCGAGGGTAGGGGAAAGGGAAGGCAAGGGAGTACCTTTTAATCTCCCATGGGAGAGAGTCTCGTGCCAAGCATACAGCGAGGGTAGGGAACAGCCCTTCACTACAGCAAAGCTGTGATGCCATATAAGCATTCTGAATATTGTTGAACTCTTATTTCGATCCACCTCCAGCATGATGCCAGGAACTCTTGAGGTTGGGATCAACTACAAGGCCTTCAAGAGCAGTGTAGTTAAATGGGTACGTTTTTGCTAAAATAGGATCGGTCGAGATTTGAGGCCGTGCGCACCATAACTCCATGAGCTAGGTCATCAGCAAAAGAAAAAAGCTCTCCTGGGGGAGGGATCGTGGCCCCCCCGCGCTACAGCAAGCAGCAAGAAAGAAAGCAAGCAGGCAAGCAGGCCCTCTTCTATAAAGCGAACAACCTACCCGTTACGGTACGAAAGCCTTGTGTCCGACGCGTGAACTGGACCTCGAGCTAACGTGCAAGCAGGTCCAGGGCAAGGCCCCCAGTGGCGGGGACAGGCAAACAACGAACCCCCCGTGTCCGACGTCTGGATGTGACCCACTTAGGACCCCCAACGACAGCAGCAGGACACCCCCCCCCAGACCCGCCCAGGACCCCCAGCAAGCCCCCAGCAGCCTCCGGGCCACCAAGCGAACAACCTACCCATGACAGTACAAACTCACTGTGTGCGACGCGTCGGCGCGACACCCAGAGGACCCCCGGCGCGACAGCAGGCAGGCAGGGGGGCAGATTCTCTCCTATAAAGCAAACGACCTACCCGAGCAGGTACCAACACTATGTGTCCAACGCGTCGACATGGCCGGGGAGGCAGATAGGGGCAGCAAAGTGGGCATATGCTTGTATAAAGATTAGGTAGAACATACTCATGTCGACGAGATTCGGCTTGGTCACGTGAGAGGTTAATGTATTGGTTAACTGGTCACCTGCTCAAGTCGGACCTCGGTGATATGAGTAGAGAATAGAGAATAGAGACTTTTTGTTCCCTCATATTGAGGCTCTCCCCGGGCTCTCCCGGAGATGACGTGCAGCGTAAAGCACCTGTGGGAGGGTGGGTTTGTGAAATGCTCGCCCGGCTCGCCCCGCTCCAGGAGAGCGGGGAGGAATCTCCGCTTTTGCTGATGCCATGAATGAATGAATTAATCATGGTACCTAAAGCCTTCTACCGACAAATAATAGCCTAGACGTGAGTTTTTCTTGTCTAGCATAAAGACAGTAGACCTTCGCATCTCCTAAAACTGACTAGGGCGGTAATTAATAACTCGGGTAGAATCGCAACAATTTGTGGAACACAAGCAAAAACGACCCAAAAAACCCCTGTTAATCTTATTACAGGTCCCTCCGGACGGGGGTGCCTGCAAAAACATGAATTTTGGTGGGGATTTGGTGACGTAACCAACCTGACATTATAGTCTAGTACCACACCAATATAGTCTATTGTATTATTGTGGGCGGGTGGTCTATTCATTTAGAATTGCTTAACTCAATGGTGATTTTCGGTGGGGAGCCCGCAGCGCCAACCATACAGATAGGCTAAACAGGTGGGTCTGTACCCGCATCCAAGAATCTTGGCACCCCTCTGATCTCGCAACTCCATAATGGCTCCCCCACATACGCAGTCCAAACCAAACCCCAGGTATGATCGCAATAGAGATATAGCTGTCTCAACTGATCTAAGTCTTGGTTACAAGAGAATTGCGAAACTAAAAGGCCTCAGTATTTCAACACTCTAGGGAAGATATTGATCAAAAAATATTAGATAGATTAGTAGATACCATGTCCAAGTGGGTTGAACTGTAATTTCTGTAGATAGTAGCCATACAAAGTAGTAAAGTACTTGATCTATACCTAGGTGTATTTTATATTATATTATCTTTTGTCTTTTAGCTCTCTCTAGAGTCATCCATGTACTGTCTCGAGACCTCGAGGGGGTACCAAGTTTTTGGAACGCGGATATACAATGGACCTAATAATCTCCGTGTATGTTATTACCCAAGGTCTTAGAGTCAATTGTACGAACAAAAATCAATTATTTTTGTTTTCCATATACTTCTATAGAAAATCATACTAAAATTAAGGCTCGACTACACGACCAACGAACAATGAGAATAAGGCATCCTGTCTACTACACCTAATTATTATTGGAAGATTAATATTACGCCGTGTATCTTTAGTGTCTTTAGATACGTGTTCTATAGCATACTTTCTAGCATACTTTCTAGTTAGTGACTGTAAAGACTGGGGTTTTCCCCCTCTTCCTGTGTGTATTTAATTCCCTCAATTGTTTCCGCTGCTTTATAAAAACGCCTATTTAACAGTTATCGTATCGCCTAATTAATCGTTGACGTGTGAGAATCTGTGGATGTTTAACTCAATTCTCTTTTGGCCCCCTATACGAAATGTCATTAGCGCCTATGGAAAATGTGACACGTACCTGAAATCTTATTATACCTGTCACATTACTTTGTAGGGTTGAAATAGGTCTGTAATTGGTGGCTTCACTCCCAGCCAGTTTAATGAAGATCGGCATGCATAGCTGCAACGAAGTGTACGGAAATCTTGGCACACAAGAACAACCTGAATCCTGTTGCACATATTACAGCTTCAAAGCTTCATGTACTTAATTAAATAAGCAAAAACAACTAAATAAACGGACGAGAATTAGCTCAGTTCTTATGCGTTACTCCATAATATGTGTCACTGGATAGGCTCAACCAATTCTGGGCGCTCGCAGAATGGCATGATTATATCACTTCTATCTCCCTATCACACCGAGAAAGTAACATAGAGCCCATATAAACTTCTTCCTTCCCGATCGGCCTCAACCTCTGGTATCCATCAACAGTAACTAACACCACCATCCCATACCTAAAAACCACCACTTTCACCACAATGCCCATTGACGAGCAGAGCATCACCGATGCTAATTCGAAATTTGTGGAAACATATAAAGAAGTACCAGTTCATTGTGGTAGACCAGGGAGGAAGCTTGCTATTTGTCTATTCCACTTTAATTTTCAACCCTACCCTTAGTTTCCCAAGTAGTCTAACCACTACCGCCGAACAGTGACATGCATGGACGCCTGGATCCACGAAGCCGATGCATTCGGTATCCAACTCGGTGATGCTCATGTCATCCGTAACGCTGGAGGGAGTGCGAAGGATGGATTGAGGAGCCTCATTGTTTCACAGCAGATGCTAGGTACAGAGAATATTATGTTAGTTAAGCATACTAGTAAGTTGGCGGCTCGGTTCTTTCTTTGCTGTAGCGGTTATGCGTCAGAATTGCCGTAGATTTCTAAGGGCGCAAGAAGAGTAAGGGTTGTTTTCTAATTTTACTAATACGTATGCGAGCTAGAGTGCGGAATGATTGGCCTTACAAACGAAACGGTTGATGCAAACGTTAGCAGGAACCTCAATGAATCCTCAAGACATATTGACTTTTTAACGATCGCAGAGTATAGGTCCCGTATTTATATGTATGAAGCTTCAAGCGGCTAATATAAACTAGTCTACGGCAATCAGTTATAGATGATGTTTTGTGGCTAAGAGAAAATAAACATCTATACACATTTACCCACGTTGTTGGCTATATTATGAATATGGAGAGTGGGGTACTAGAGAGGGTTATTTAAGCTAGGGATACCATGCTCGGGGTTACGATTCTTGTGTTGTGAATCTATTGAGGTTTAATTTTGTGTACTTTACATAATCACAAAATTGCAAGCTCTCATGATAGATGAATGGGTTCCCAGGCCCTGCAGTACAGGTTATCTGTTCTGATCATACAGGGTCTACTATATTATTCCTAGATATATTTATTATACGGTTTTGGGAGAGTCTTGACCGTAGCCATATGTGATGTAACTACACATACCATACGACGATACTCCTATGTGAGGAGCAAGAAAATAGTATAATATACAATAGTACTTTGTGGAGCCACCATTGCTGCTTGAATCCTATAACGCTTAGCTACTACAAGTATGCGCATCATCAGATTTCCGGTATATTGACAAATATCTGCCTTTAGTAATTTCAAAAACCTAATTCGTATAGTTTAGAGATAATTCATGAGTGATATAATGTTCCCCGTAGTCTCAATATATTAAAAAACAAGTTTCTATCTGATGGACTTACCAAGCAAGCCCGTAAAATAGTGTTCGACCATACGCCGTTCTGCAAGACGCTCCCTTGGGTGGTGCTGTATATACGGTGATCATTTTGTTTGGTGTATTGCACACCAATTATTCTATTTGTATTGGCTTGCTAGTATGCATGAAGTTCTGATATGTGATATCATATCCAACCTTCCCGCGTAGGACTCCCTTTAAAAACAACCAAGGATACTATCTATGGGCTTGGGTTACACTGTTCGCGAGTCTTAGAAAAACGGCCCCATTAGCAAAGACGCACATGCGCAGTGATAAGTCGTAAAAAAAGAAAGCTTCTTATATTATGTAATGATAATGATAAGGGGATTAATACGAGAAAACAAGGCCGACTTCGTTACTTATGATAAAAGACCATCTTTGTTATCTTTGCTGTCTCGATCCCTCCACTAGTCGAGTAGTCTGGGTGGGAGTAGGCCCACAAGCAATTATTGCGGTCGGCAGGGCAGGTCCCTGCTCCACTGTCCGAGAGGGCGGGTGTGGTAGTAGGGCTGGGGGAACGCTGTTCGACGAGTCGAGGTTCAGTGAGAGTACTCGCCGAAGAATGAGAGTCTGACGATCGATTATGTACCAGTACATGCAAGAAAGCAACTAAGCATTATGATTGTTATCCCCATCAACACTGAGGCATCCAGACATAATTTTTGGCAGCCCCCCAATTTTTGTTTGTTTAATCTATACCTTGAATCGTGGCTAGACCAAAATCGTGGCTAGGCAACAACACAACAACCACAAAGAAAGTATTTATAATTAAAGAGGTATAGACTAAAGAGCACCTGGAGAATCGATTGCAATATAAAAAAAAGCGAATACAGGGGGTTGTGGCTGTGTTGCTATGGGGCTGCTACATGGGACTTTTGTGGTGTAGATCTGGTCATGACTTTTGCGTCACCCCACACCAAAAACAGGGGACTTTTGCGTCACTCTAGCGAATATCTCAGTACTAGTAAATACACAAATAATGGAGTGGTCCCAAATTGCTGAAACTCGGTGGGTATACTGACTGGTATATAGAGACCCCCTAATGATTGTAAAAAGTGTGCTTTTATGTACGGATTACTAGAATCATGTACTATCACTCGATTCCCTGCCTGCGTGCTGGTGCAAGCCCCCCATATCGACCCCCTCATAGGCCCCCCCATATAGACCCCCTGCGCTGCAGCCCTACCTCACCTGCTGGGGGCCTGCTGCAGACGTCGCTGTGGCGTTGCTTCTGCGCAGCCGTGGGACCTGCCCGATCCATGGCGGTTTTCGGATGGGAGCAAGATTTTGGTGACTTTTGTAGCCCCCTGTGTATCTTTATTTCTAGAGAGGGACAATCAGACAATGTCTTGGCGGTCATAAGCTCTCTCTCTATGTACCTAGACACGGTCGGGTACTTTTTTGCCTGCCTCTCGGCTGCGCGCTGCTGCAGGTTGCCCGAACACCGTGAGCCCTGGACCACAGCGCGCGGTGCAGTGCTGCATATTGACCTGCTCGATGCCTTGCAGCCCCCCTACCTGCCTGGGACCTGTCTCTGACGTCGCTGCCTGCTTGTCTGCCTGCTTGCCTGCTTGCCTGCTGCCTGCTTGCCTGCTTGCCTGCTGCTGCTTGTCTCACGAGTCACGAGATATCACTCGGTCCATGTCACGATTTCGACTTTTGAGTGGGGGGGGTGCAGGACTTTTTCACTGTGGGGACTGACTGACAGTGGTCTAGATGTCCTGAGATCCTTTGTATGCACTTCCCCTTGTCCAGGTACTTCTCTCTCGGCACCTGGACCTCTCACGCTGCCACTTTGCGGCAGCGACTCGTGATTTCGCTGACTGCTGACAAGCTGCGCCCTACCCCCTGCGCCCTACCCCAGGCACCCCACGTCTCTCCTAGTACCGCCTGCCTTGCTGTGGGGCTGCTTGCTTGCTGCGCTTGGTGGTGGGGGAGGCGACTGCGCGAATCATGAGAAATCACTCGGTTTTTGTCGCTG